>CM065778.1:135935995-137267726 GCA_033296515.1 Macrochelys suwanniensis
AATCTGGGTGTATTCTTCACGTAATCTGTTTATTTATACATATACAACAGACCCTGAACAGAGGTGGTCACAGACGGCGATCTGGGCAAAACCTTCTTTCAGAAATCTTAGTTCAAACACCCGTGTCTGGTTTCCAGGATACGACTGTGCCCCAAGAATCAACTCCAGTTAGATGAAGGCAGAGCGAAAACTCTCTTGCTGTTTGCAACAGCATCCCCCAAAAGCAACTGTCTCACAAAACAATACAACTTTTCTTCAAAGAACCTACACTGCTCTCATGCTAAGAAAAGGAATGCATGCTAAGAAAAGGAAGTCCCATGCACTATCACAGACTAGGGACCGAATGGCTGGGCAGCAGTTCTGCAGAAAAGGACCTAGGGGTTACGGTGGACGAAAAGCTGAATATGAGTGAACAGTGTGCCTTTGTTGCCAAGAAGGCTAATGGCATTTTGGGTTGTATAAGTAGGGGCATTTCCACCAGATCGAGGGACGTGATTATTCCCCTCTATTCGGCACTGGTGAGGCCTCATTTGGAGTACTGTGTCCAGTTTTGGGCCCCATACTACAAGAAGGATGTGGAGAAACTGGAAAGAGTCCAGCGGAGGGCAACAAAAATGATTAGGGGACTGGAGCACATGACTTATGAGGAGAGGCTGAGGGAACTGCGATTGTTTAGCCTGCAGAAGAGAAGAATGAGGGGGGATTTGATAGCTGCTTTCAACTACCTGAAAGGGGGTTCCAAAGAGGATGGATCTAGACTGTTCTCAGTGGTAGAAGATGACAGAACAAGGAGTAATGGTCTCAAGTTGCAGAGGGGGAGGTTTAGGTTGGATATTAGGAAAAACTTTTTCACTAGTAGGGTGGTGAAGCACTGGAATGGGTTACCTAGGGAGGTGGTGGAATCTCCTTCCTTAGAGGTTTTTAAGGTCAGACTTGACAAAGCCCTGGCTGGGATGATTTAGTTGGGTTGGTCCTGCTTTGAGCAGGGGGTTGGACTAGATGGCCTCCTGAGGTCCCTTCCAACCCTGAGATTCTATGATTCTATGTATAAAAATCTCCACTGGGCGGTCGCTGCCACAATAATATTTAACATATCAAATTAAACCACCCGTTTCCCGTATGTATCTTACCTTTACCTCTGCTTCTGAAAGAAACAGAATTACTCAAACTACAAACAGACTCCTTTGGTCATATGAAGCTATATAGGTCATGTCACCATGCTACAGCAACTAGGGTGGGACTAAGATGGAGGGATTGGTCATATACATTACTGAAACAATAATATTTTTTAAAGCTGAATGGTGTATATGGGACAGATCCTCAGCTTGAAGCTAGTAGAACTGTGCTGATTAACAGGTATAAAAATTGAGGACTCACTGGAACTGGCTGTGAAATTTAGACTCCAAGTTCAGAGGCATTTGTGTATAAAAGTTTGGCTTAGATTGATCTCAGTTTATTTTAGCCATTTCCTGAATTTCTTAACTCAGCTGAAGCTACTTGTAATAGGGTGGCCTGCTCCTTTAAGAGCCAGAGACCTAGGGCAGCTATCCCCTAATCAGATGCAGATGAGGAGGGGTTTGGTGCAAGGAGGGACAGTCTGCTGCACCCCTGCAGATGAGGAGGGGTTTGGTGTTTCTCTAAAGAGCTGCAAGAAGAGACACTCTCCTGCAGTAGTCCCTGAAGCAAGGGACTCCTGATGGGAAGCCCTGGGAGCTGTGGCTGGGTAGAAAGCCCCAGCTGGAAATTTTGCTTTTCTTTTGCGAGTTTGTTTGTGGTTCCGACAGTAAATGGAACCTGGAGGCAACGCTGAAGACGGACATGGGCATGGCTGATAATTCCCCAGTCTGCCGAGGAAGTCTCCAGTTTACGCTACTGTCTAAAGACCAACCAAAATCTGAGTGTCAGATTCTGCTATCCTTGATTGTGGGGAGAAGTAACTTTATTCCATGACATTATTGCTGTTCTTTTGTACCACAAGAACAAAGGAAACATAACTTGTGGAAATGGGACTGCCTGTGGGCCATGGTACAACCCCACATGAGTAAGTGAAGGGTGAAAGGGAAGACTCAGGGCCCAAAGGAGGCCTTCTGTTTTTTATTTCCCATAACTAGTCAGACTTAATGCTTCCTCTTTAAGAATCTGAAGCGTAGCGCCAAAGGCAGCTGTTCAACACAATGTTCGTTCTTGGAATTGTCACTTTTCAAACTTCATTTCTGTCCCCAAAGATATCAGATTGAAAGGGAAGAAAAATGGTAACGAGGAGTGTGCTTTGCATGTTATACAAGCAAGAGGTACAATAAAACAAGTTATAGTTCTATCACTGTTGCTGGGCATAACACCATTCATAATGTCATTGCGGACTGATAGTCACACTCGGTCACAAAACCCAGGATGGGGCTGGAATAAAAGGTAATCTCAGAAAGGAAAGACCTACTGCCGTTTTCATTTGTGGGCATACAGACTGGTTTAGCTATATAAGGCCTCCACAGCAGGGCATGTGGGTTCAATTCCTGGCTCTACTGCAGATGTCCCTGTGTGATCTAGGACAAGTCCCTTGGAGCTTAATTTTCAAGGACACAGCACACACAATTGGGGTCAGATTTTCAAAAGTCCTCACCTCTCATCTAGGCACCCAGTTACGGGACAGATTTTCAAAAGAACTCAGTACAGAGGGTGCTGATTAATTCAGCCACTTACAAAGACTCATAAATTTTAAGGTGAGAAGGGACCTTGTTGAGGGCACAGGAACAAACCACCCCGATGTGCAGAAAGAATAGCAAATATGGCAGCTTGGCTTAACAGAGAAATCTTCGGTGAGCTTAAATGCAAAAAGGAAGCTTGCAAGAAGTGGAAGGAGGAGTATAAAAATATTGCTCGAGCATCAGGAAGGCGAAAGCACAACTGGAGTTGCAGCTAGCAAGGGATGGGAAGGGTAACAAGAAGGGTTTCTACAGGTATTTTAGCAACAAGCAGGTGGTCAGGGAAAGTTTGGGACCCTACTGAATGGGGGGAGGCAACCTAGTGACAGATGATGTGGAAAAAGCTGAAGTACTCAATGTTTTTTGTGCCTCTGTCTGCACAGACAAGGTCAGCTCCCAGACTGCTGCACTCGGCAGCACAGTATGGGGAGGAGGTGAGCAGCCCTCAGTGGTGAAAGAACAGGTTAAGGACTATTGAGAAAAGCTGGACATGCACAAGTCCATGGGTCCAGATCTAATGCATCCAAGGATGCTGAGGCTAATCGGCTGATGTGACTGCAGAGCCATTGGCCATTATCTTTGAAAACTCGTGGCGATCGGGGGAGGTCCTGGATGACTGGAAAAAGGCAAATATAATGCCCATCTTTAAAAAAGGGAAGAAGGAGAACCTGGGGAACTACAGACTGGTCAGCCTCACCTCAGTCCCTGGAAAAATCATGGAGCAGGTCCTCAAGGAATCCATTTTGAAGCACTTGGAGGAGAGGAAGGTGATCAGGAACAGTCAACATGGATTCAACAAGGGCAAGTCATGCCTGACCAACCTGATGGCCTTCTATGATGAGATAACTAGCTCTGGATATAGCGAAACCGGTGGATGTAATATATCTCAACTTTAGCAAAGCTTTTGATATGGTCTCCCACAGAATTCTTACCAGCAAGTTAAAAAAGTATGGATTGGATGAATGGACTATAAAGTGGATAGAAAACTGGCTAGATCGTCAGGCTACAGAGGGACCTAGACAAATTGGAGGATTGGGCCAAAAGAAATCTGATGAGGTTCAACAAGGTCAAGTGCAGAATCCTGCACTTAGGACGAAGAATCTCATGCACTGCTACAGGCTGGGGACCAACTGGCTAAGTGGCCGTTCCTCAGAAAAGGATCTAAGGATTACAGAGAAGCTGGATATGAGTCAACAGTGTGCCCTTGTTGCCAAGAAGGCTAATGGCATATTGGGGCTGAATTAGTAGGAGCATTGCCAGCAGATTGAGGGAAGTGATTATTCCCCTCTATTTGGCACTGGTAAGGCCACATCTGGAGTATTGCATCCAGTTTTTGGCCCCACACTACAGAAACTATGTGGACAAATTGGAAAGAGTCCAGCGGAGGGCAACAAAAATGATTAGAGGGCTGGGGCACATGACTTATGAGGAGAGGGTGAGGGAACTGGTCTTATTTAGTCTGCAGAAGAGGAGAGTGAGGGGGGGATTTGATAGTAGCCTTCAACTACCTGAAGGGAGTTCGAAAGAGGATGGAGCTAGGCTGTTCTCTGTGGTGGCAGATGACAGAGCAAGGAGCAATGGTCTCAAGTTGCAGAGGGGGAGGTTTAGGTTGGATATTAGGAAACACCATTTCACTAGGAGGGTGGTGAAGCACTGGAATGGGTTACCTAGGGAGGTGGTGGAATCTCCATCCTTAGAGGTTTTTAAGGCCCGGCTTGACAATGCCCTGGCTGGGATGATTTAGTTGGGGTTGGTCCTGCTTTGAGCAGACTAGATGGCCTCCTGAGGTCTCTTCCAACCCCAATCTTCTATGATTATATGATCGTGATTATCTAGTCTTACCTCCTGCCAGTGCTTAATTTGTAATAAAACAGGTGCCAGGGCTATGACCTGCCAAGCCCAGAGGTGCCGGGGCTATGACCTGCCAAGCCCAGAGGTGCCGGGGCTCTGAACTGCCAGGCCCAGAGTTGCCAGAGCTCAGCCCTCAAATCATGGTTTAAAGATTTCAGGTTCTAGAGAATCCCCCATTTGCACTAGTTTAAACCAGAGAGAAATAAGGGATGAGTTCAGCTACTATTTGGACACCAAAGTATCTGTTTCCATCCGTAAAAGGTAAAATATTTCCGTTCTCCCACTCTTTGCCTGACACGTCTATTTAGATAATAATCTCTTCAGGGATGCGATTGTCTCTTTCTATATGTAATTGTGATGCTTAGCACAGTTGTGCCCCAAATCTCTGCTGAGCCCTGTTGTAAGAATAACAACAACAGAGGCTCTCTGGTCGCTTTTCCTTGACCTTTTCGTTAATAGGAAGAACCTTTTCCTTGCGTGGATGAGATGGACTTATACAGCTCTACAAAATATAAACCGTGCTGGCCAAACCAGCCTCGCCTTGTTTTGAGGCTGGAAATAGGTTAGGCTCCTAACAGTTCAATGAGTCTCTCAAACTACCTCTCCGGACATTAGGAAAGCTTTGGGTGAAGCACATGGCAATGGGGTCCGCTTTTGCTCCATGTCCCCCACCTCCAACCCTCTTTATGTCCTGTGAGATGCTCTCAGTGTTTCCTCTTTCTCATTGCTGTGGCTTCAGCCCAGCGATGGCTGCATTCCTACAGGGCGTGACGTGATCCTTCCAGCTGAAGATGCACCCAACTGTAAGAAATGAATTCTGGCTATTATTAGCTTTGTGTTTCCTTTCTTTGGTGGGTTTCAGTTAGAGCTTTAAAATTACCTTAAGGCAGTTGGTGGCATGATAATATTGCCAATGACGGACATAAACCAAACATCTAGCCAGACCGTCTTAAGGACCTGTTTAGAAATAGCCTCCTTGAAGGCCGAGCACTGCCTGGATCTATGGACATTTTGCAATTTGCCTTGATAATAATGATGAGGATGAGCACCTAGGAGCTCCAGTCATGGAACAGAACCCCAAAACCCTTTATATCCCTCACCCCTTTTTAAATACAGGCTTTGGTTGTTGATGAAACATGCTGGACAACTGAGTAACAGGTCCAGAAGGAGCAGAAGCAGTGCAAGATTCCTTCTATCACCCTCTGTAGCTTTGCTTAGAAAGACTGTCCAAAAGGGCCAAGGGGTAGTTCAATCTCCATGCTTATTTAATCTTTGTCCTCTCTGATGAGGTGCCAACAAGGATAGTGATGGTTTTGGGAGAGGTGGTGACGGCTGGATACAAGATATTGGACTGAGACTACCAACCCATTTTACATGGGCCACCAAACTGCTGTCATGTAGTAGTGACCTTTGGTTGCTTTGGATCTGGGATTGATTCAGAGTGGGATTGACTTAGCGGTAAAAGACTCCTTAGCCTATCACTAATGTTATTGTCTCCTCAGTCCAATTATTGTGGTGGTCTTAAATATCTCATTTTGTGCCAGGTTATGCGAATGGTTCTTGATTAGAAAAATTGACACGCTTTTCAAGTAAGAACATTTGTAAATAAAAGTTGAACCCAACAGTTATGTTTCAGCCGCTGGTTTTCTAGACCGTTATGGTGGCCTACCTTCTTAGCTCTCTTCATCATTCTGTCAGACTTTTTGTCTCAAGGATTTGTACTATTATTTCTAGTCCTTCTTCGCAAAATGCATATACAAAGTAGCTGTTTAGAGGAGACTTTGTATGAGAAGCTGTGGAAAGCAGAGAGTTGACCTGAAACTGTTTTCTCTTAGAATCATAGAATCTCAGGGTTGGAAGGTACCTCAGGAGGTCATCTGATGTCCAGCCCCCCCCGCTCCTTTTTTTCTGGGGCATATAGATTTTTTTTTGGCACCATACATTTAAGTGGCACTAATTACATGGTAACTAAAAGGCACTAATGGTAACTAAAAGGTAAAAGGACAGGCAGTGCGATCGAATGGATAGGGAAAATCTGAATTCTATTCCTGGCTTTGCCACTGACCTGCTGGGTGACTCTGTTAATCTGTTTCCTTTCCCATCCTTTGCCTGTCTTGTCTATTCAGATTGTAAGTTTTTGGAGGTAGGGACTCCTTGCTATGTTTTTGTACAGCACCTAGAACAATGGAGCCTGATCCAAAGGAGTCGAGGAAAGCTGGCTGTATTTTAAAGAATCCTTATTGAGGTTGCAGGAACAAACCATCCCGATGTGTAGAAAGAAAAGTAAATATGGCAGGCGACCAGCTTGGCTTAACAGTGAAATCCTTGCTCGTCTTAAACACAAAAAAGCAGCTTACAAGAAGTGGAAGATTGGACAAATGACCAGGGAGGAGTATATAAATATTGTTCAGGCATGCAGGAGTGAAATTAGGAAGGCCAAATCACACTTGGAGTTGCAGCTAGCCGGAGATGTTAGGAGTAACAAGAAGGGTTTCTTCAGGTATGTGAGCAACAAGAATAAAGTCAAGGAAAGTGTGGGCCCCTTGCTGAATGAGGGAGGGAACCTAGTGACAGAGGATGTGGAGAAAGCTAGTGTACTCAATGCTTTTTTTGCCTCTGTCTTCACAGACAAGGTCAGCTCCCAGGCGGCTGCACTCCGCAGCACGGTATGGGGAGGAGGTGACCAGCCCTCTGTGGAGAAAGAAGTAGTTCGGGACTATTTAGAAAAGCTGGACGAACACAAGTCCATGGGGCCGGATGCACTGCATCCGAGGGTGCTAAAGGAGTTGGCCGATGTGATTGCAGAGCCATTGGCCATTATCTTTGACAAATCATAGCAATCGGGGGAGGTCCCGGATGACTGGAAAAAAGCTAATGTAGTGCCCATCTTTAAAAAAGGGAAGAAGGAAGATCCGGGGAACTACAGGCCAGTCAGTCTCACCTCAGTCCCTGGAAAAATCATGGAACAGGTCCTCAAGGAATCAATTCTGACCCACTTAAAGGAGGGGAAAGTGATCAGGAACAGTCAGCATGGATTCACCAAGGGCAAGTCATGCCTGACTAACCTAATTGCCTTCTATGATGAGATAACTGGCTCTGTGGATGAGGGGAAAGCAGTGGATGTGCTATTTCTTGACTTTAGCAAAGCTTTTGATACAGTCTCCCACAGTGTTCTTGCCAGCAAGTTAAGGAAGTATGGGCTGGATGAATGGACGGTAAGGTGGATAGAAAACTGGCTGGATGGTCGTGCTCAACGGGTAGTGATCAATGGCTCCATGTCTAGTTGGCAGCCGGTATCAAGTGGAGTGCCCCAAGGGTCGGTGCTGGGGCCGGTTTTGTTCAATATCTTCATCAACGATCTGGAGGATGGTGTGGACTGCACCCTTTGCAAGTTTGCAGATGACACTAAACTGGGAGGAGTGGTTGATACGCTGGAGGGTAGGGACAGGATACAGAGGGACCTAGACAAATTAGAGGATTGGGCCAAAAGAAATCTGATGAGGTTCAACAAGGACAAGTGCAGAGTCCTGCACTTAGGACGGAAGAATCCCATGCACTGCTACAGACTAGGGACCGAATGGCTGGGCAGCAGTTCTGCAGAAAAGGACCTAGGGGTTACAGTGGACAAAAAGCTGAATATGAGTCAACAGTGTGCCCTTGTTGCCAAGAAGGCTAACGGCATTTTGGGCTGTATAAGTAGGGGCATTTCCAGCAGATCGAGGGATGTGATTATTCCCCTCTATTCGGCACTGGTGAGGCCTCATTTGGAGTACTGTGTCCAGTTCTGGGCCCCACGCTACAAGAAGGATGTGGATAAATTGGAAAGAGTCCAGCGGAGGGCAACAAAAATGATTAGGGGGCTGGAGCACATGACTTATGAGGAGAGGCTGAGGGAACTGGGATTGTTTAGCCTGCAGAAGAGAAGAATGAGGGGGGATTTGATAGCTGCTTTCAACTACCTGAAAGGGGGTTCCAAAGAGGATGGATCTAGACTGTTCTCAGTGGTAGAAGATGACAGAACAAGGAGTAATGGTCTCAAGTTGCAGAGGGGGAGGTTTAGGTTGGATATTAGGAAAAACTTTTTCACTAGTAGGGTGGTGAAGCACTGGAATGGGTTACCTAGGGAGGTGGTGGAATCTCCTTCCTTAGAGGTTTTTAAGGTCAGGCTTGACAAAGCCCTGGCTGGGATGATCTAATTGGGTTTGGTCCTGCTTTGAGCAGGGGGTTGGACTAGATGACCTCCTGAGGTCCCTTCCAACCCTGAGATTCTATGATCTTTGTTGTAATGCAAATAATAAATCATATTTGCTCTTCGGAGCCTGATTTTCAAATGTTCAGGTGCTCAAATCCATGTCTAATTTGCCCATGTCATTAGCAAGTTTGCACACAATCACAATTGCATATGCAAATGACCAGTTATGCGTCTAACTGTGCACGGGGCATTATCACAGGTGTATCCAGTGGGTTTTTATGGGTGTATTTACAGATTGACTCCTTATAAAACAGGTCCTGAAATTTCAACGTGACAATGGTGTGCCTTTCTTAATGTGGTACCACACCTCCTGATTTCTATTTTAGCACTTTATTTAGTCAATGTGACTGTGAGAAGCACCCTTAATTGAGGACCCCCTATTTATCTATAGAACAGCTATCATAGCTCAGTGCCAATGTCAGCTTCCTCCATACTGTCCTGTCTCCGAAGGCAGAGAGGGGGTGCTCAGTCTCCATGCCCATCCTGTGATACATTCAGACTGCCTGTCAGCAAGGAGGGTCTAACGAATGCCAACAAAGGTACCAGTTAGTGCTGACTGTGATGTAGACATCTGTCTCCTATGAAATGGACTGAGATATCACCAAGTCAGTTCAGACAGTGGTCAGCCACGGCGTAGGCGCCGACTCCGGGGGTGCTGCAGTGCTCAAGCACCCAATGAAAAAAAATAGGTGGTGCTTAGCACCCATGAGCCACAGTGGGGTTTTAACGTGATAAATGGTATTAAAGATGTCCGTTGGAAGTTACTTTGCCTTAAACCGACATTTTACAATGGCACCAGTAGGTGGCAGGAGCATATACATGGCGCACTGTTAAATCGGAAGGTGGAATTATTAGACTAGTATGCCGCGATTCACAGGTAGGTAATGGATGTGAGTAGGCCAGGTTGAAAGATGGATAAATAGAAGTTTCATCCAGAAAGCTACAGTGAGATGTAATGTCTTTAAACTGGGACACTGGTGAAGACGGCTTGTAGGTGAGTGCAATGATTTTAATTTACTGTAATTCATGATAATGGAATGATGTAGTTCATTACTATTTTAATAATGATTATAAATTGTTAAGATACCAATGATAGTCACATATTCAATAACTAGAATAAGAAAGAAGTGTATAAATATGATGAAAATAGCCCTCCCCACAAACACACACATACCTCTTTGAAAGCACCCAATGGCAAAAACAGAAGTCAGTGCCTATGAGCCATGGAATGGTAGGGCCATAACTGGAGAACAGTGGCTGTTAGGACAACTCTTACTAAAAGGCAGGTAACAGTTTGTTTTAATCTCTTTGTTTGTTTGTGTGGCCCAGAGGATATATGTGTATATCTTTATCCTGCAGGTAGTGTCTGAATCAGTTTTCCAATGTCTGACCACTCTAATGTAAATATATTATGTATACTTTTTGTGGAAGGTAATAAAACAGATTTTTAAAAAATAATCACCTAAGTCACTTGCAGATATTTAAGCTCCAGGCTTCCTTCTAACCACCACTTTATTGGCTTTTTCCTTAATGCAAAACCGTAGAGCTAAATTCTCACATTATCTGTCTGCAGCAGATTTACAATATTGCAAGATTAATTATATTAGCCACATTTCACGATTGAGTGCATTTGTATTAACATTTTGGAAGCACAATCATTTATCAACAGACAATTTCAGGGCATTTACTTTCCATGCCCTAGTATGGTGAACTTCAATCTCATCTCCAACTGGATATTGCATATAAGCTGCAAGGGAATTCTCAGAGAGGACTCTTATGAGTCTAGTTCCATCTCTCTCATATTCCAGTGCAGGTTCTTCGGCTGCCCGGGTCCTCGGCGGCACTTCGGGGGCAGGTTCTTCGGCTGCCCGGGGGTGTCTCCCGGAGGCGTCGCCTAGGGCGGCAAAAAAGCTGGCGATGCTCCTGTCTACACAGCAAAAAAAGGTCCACGGCAGCGAGTCTCAGAATTCAGGTCAACTGACGCGGACTAGCGCTGCAGGGCTAAAAATAGCAGTGTAGACTCTCAGGCTCTGAGATCTTCCCTACATGCCAGGTTCCAGAGCCTGGGCCCCAGCCTGAGCTCAAACGTTTACTCTGCTCTTTTTAGCCCCACAGAACATACCCCCACGAGCTAGAGTCAGCTGATCCGGGCTCTGACCCTCGCTGCCGTGGGATTTTTGTTTTGTTTTGTTCTGTAGACTTAATTATTTTGCGGCTCTTCCCTTAGTGTCATCATTTCCTTGAATTTGTCTTTTCCCCCCCTGCTAATGATGTACCCAGAATAATATCCAGAGAGACACGTGCCATACTTGGAAATTGATCTGAATACTGGGTATTTTTATGCTGACCTTAATTTTCTGCCATTTGAATGCTTTGCAAAGGAACCTTACGTTATTTGTAAGAGTGACGACGTTTTTACCTGTAATGTGTCCAAGAGCTGGCAGACACACGTGATAGTATCAAACCAGGTCAGACAATAAACAGATCCCCTTTTAGGTTGCAAATGCACATTCATTTTAATGGCCTCACTTCCCATTAGCCCACATCATACAATCATTGCATAGTTTAGCATATGAGTCTGTCACTGCTCAGGACAAGATCAGGGCTTTCCAACAGAGGGTGATGTATAGGAAAACTAGCACAGCTTCGTCATGCCCAGCTCTAGATAGGGGTATTCATCCCTCCTCATGTTCATGCCAGTTATTTTTTAAGCTAGTGACAAAACAAGGGGACGTGAACACAGCAACGCCTTTCGTTTCCAAGACACTCTTACCTAGGCAGTGGAGGTGCACGCTATTTTAATTGGAAGCACATTCATGTGTGTTAGATGCACTCAGAGGCAGTGTAGATCCGGCTTGTATCAACTTCTGACAGACATCGGTCAAATCCCCACACAAACACCCTCCCACGCACCCTCTTATCCTGCAGTCAGTTGGAGATCCTCTCTAAATCTGCTAGCACACTCAATGGTAGGCGCCGCTCGGCAGTACTTAAACCAGATGCCGATTTCCCTCTTTGCAATGAGAAATGCTCTAAACAGGCATCGTTTCTGCAGAGCATTAAGAACATAAGAACGGCCATACTGGGTCAGACCAAAGGTCCATCAAGCCCAGTATCCTGTCCTCTGACAGTGGCCAATGGCAGGTGCCCCAAAGGGAATGAACAGACAGATTAACATCAAGTGATCCATGCCCTGTCACCCAATCCCAGCTTCTGGCAAACAGAGGCTAGGGACACCATCCCTGCCCATCCTGGCTAATAGCCATTGGTGAACCTATCTTCCATGAATCTATCTAGCTCCCTTTTGAACCCGTTATAGTATTGGCCTTCACAACACCCTTTGGCAAGAAGTTCCGGAGGTTGACAGATAGAAGGAAGATGCCCTCCAAGCTTTGTTAAAGAAAAATCCTCAAGTCACTTGGAACAACCTAACTACTCAGTAGCATATTGTGCCTGCTTCTAACTTTTCCCCAACGTGCTTGAACAGGTGGGCACGGCCAAAGGAGAGGCATCAAATCCTCTTGACCTCCTCCACAGTTCTACTGTATAAAATAAACATCTTAATAACGGCAGGCTTTAAAGCAGCAGATGAGAAGCTGCTGCTGGGGCGTACAAAAGACTATGCACTTGTACCGTACATATTCAAGTGGCATTGTGAGGTCCCTTCCCTAGTGTTGGAAAATTATTTAGGGGGTTTTAATGTCTCTGTTGAATAGTGGAGACTTGCCCTCCTGGCAGATCACTTTATACTTGAACAGGAAAAACAAAACGTTAGGTTGGGGTTTTTCTAACATTCATATTTTGGTGTCCCTGGATGTCCTTGTAATCTTCCTTATCGGGAGGATTAGGCCACTTGGCTCATTAAGCTAAGCTACTTAAAGGAAAACCAAGGGGGCTGTGGGATTTGTAGTACAGAAGGACATGGCACTAGGTTAAATTGGCATTAAGTAAACGGATCAATGCTAAACTGACGGACGTGGAGTTAGGAAAGCAACCGCCTGTGAGAGCTTAGGGTTTGTCATCTGAAATGTCTTGCTGGAAAAATTTGTTTTCTGACCACCTCTCCTGAGATAAAGGGTGAGAGGGGAAGCAGGCCCAGAGAAGTTAAATGACATACCCAAGATCACACAACAGGTCTGGGATTATTCTAGAAATAGAATCCAGGTCTCCTAACACCCAGTCCAATACTCTATCCACTAAATCACATTGCCTCTTTAACAAGGGTATTTCATCTCCTAGGTGTTGTGTTCTCAGCATACAAACAGAGGAGTTAGAGTATTTCCTGCTTTGATCTCTTTCTGGAAGGCTGCAACATAACACTTCTTTATTTCTTAGAATCCAGAACCCTAACACACAAGAACCAAAACCAGAGGGAGACAAAGCAGGCTGCTCCCCAAGGCAGAGAGCCACAACTCAATCCACATTGCTGTAGGCTGGATCCTTCCAGACTGACTGACCAAAACCCAGTCCACACACTTTCCTATAGAGCCCCCTAGCATGCAAGCAGGACCAGACAATCCCTTAAGGAGAGAGCTTGTAATTTTAACTCTATTTTCAATACGACAGAAAATGGTAGTGACAGACAAGTGGGCAGTCTGGTACTTTATTACATTGCCCAGTGCTGAAAGTTTCGGAGGAAGACACAATCCCTACTCATGCACACATTGCTACCCTAGAGGGAGAAATTCATTTCTCACCATGCCTTGTGAACAGCTTACGCTCTGACACATGAGGATCCATATTGCAAGTCTTTATAACAGATCTCCATTGTGAACCTACCTGAACTTGGATACATAGTAGTGCCAAGTGCCATCACACCAGGCTGGCTCCAGGTCAAGTACATTTAATTATTAGGCTGTGAGTGGAGTTTTAGGACAAGTCAGATGATTTTCCAGAGCATTATCCTCATATGACAGCTATTGCAGTGACTGATTAATGAACTTTACAGCTAAAGACAAACCTTTGGTCACCTTGAATAGGCCATTTCCTTCATGTAGCATTTTGGCATGTGTGGCTAGGGTTTAGCCAGCTAATATATTACGTGTCAGTTTCACTAATAGACGGCACTATGGATTATTACCCTGCCCTCCCGGTGTGTGTGCTGCCTTTCTTGGTTGGAGGCATTTCCTGTAATAAGGAGAGTGGATTTGCTGCCTATCAAATGACATTGGGTCAAATCCTGACACCCTTCTCACCCCAGATACAGCAAGAATGGGTGTGGATCCACTGTGGGGACTGCATGTACCATGGGGAGGCAGGGGCCAGATCAGCTGCTATATGGTTCTGCAATACATAGAGACTACTGCAGCCTTAGGAGTGGTAGTAGCCACGTTACCTGGGGGGTGGGGAGATTCCCTTCTCTCCCACATCCCCCAGCAGCATTGATCCTACCTGAACCAAGCCAGCTTCTCAGGCTGTGTGCATGGGGTGGGGGAGGAGAGACTCCATCTAACAGTCAAGCACAAGGAAACTAGGAAAGATCAATGAGGTTGGTTAAGGTCTTAGGCCTTCTCAGCCCCTTCAGAAAGCCGGGCACTTGGCTACGGATCGTCTCCTTTCTAGCTAAGGGCCGGTCCCACTGACATCATTTTCCAAACAGTGTTGGGAATGGCCACAAAGGGCGGCATTGTGCTGGGGAAATGAATGCCGTGTTGTCAGCTCCATCTGAACGAGAAAGACAGGCTAGCTGCTTCCCTGGAACAATGAGTGGGCTTGTAGCGCAGGAAACTTCCCAGTCCATTAGCCTCTGCGAGGAACAATGGCAGTGCGTGGATACAAGGAGGAGAGCATGGCCTTGGCGGTGCCCCCGTCCATCACTGGGAGAAATGGCATTCCAAGCATCAGACAGCTGCTGAATGGCCCAATTAATGCAGATCTGGCTCTTCCCTGTCCACCAATACGGGCGCATGCAGTGATTTGTTGCAGCTTTAGCGTTGCGGAGAGAGGTTATCAAGTCTATAACTGACCTTGGTTTACTGAGAGTCTTCCCAACGTTTGCCCCCTGTGGGACTGCAAAAAAGGAAACATTTGTCTATAAGACACTCGGGTAATAAACAAGATGAATTCTCTCAGCAGGCTGAATTCCAAAAGCCTTCTGTCTTCAGAGATGGTTATGGGTAAAACTGTGCCTGGTGGTTAAGAATGCAGGACTGGAGCCAGGACTTCTGGGTTGCCTTCCTGGTTCTGCCACCTTAAATGTGACCTTGGACAAGACACTTGTCAGTGCCTCAGTTTCCTCATCTGTGAAATGGGGACAATGATTCTCAACTATTTTGCAGGCGTTCCAGGATACTAGGAGCTCCTTAAATCAAGGCACTGAGACTCAAGAGCAAGGTAGCTGATTGTGAGCTTCAGCGATCATATAGGCACTATTAGTATCCACACAGCACTCTCCGAGGGTTCATTCATCTCTGTTAGGAGTAGCCCTGCACTGGGCGAAGTGCAGAGCCACACCACCCACACAACAGCGCTGAGAGGCACAATTCTTTCCACACGTGCATGGGGTATGTGTACCTGCTGCCTCTTGGGCTTCCTTTCACGGCTGGTAGGGAGGGGCTATTCAGATGGTAAACAGTCACCTTCTCTGCTTGTCACCAGCTCTTGGGCGGGCTCCAAACCGCCTTGTGCACCTGCCACCAATTGGCTTCAAAGTACTTTCCCAGCTGGCTCGTGGCTCAGTGAAAAGCCTAGCATGAATTCTTTGTGGACGATCTTTTTGGTGGCTGATTGTGATATATTGTAAACTGTTAACGTTGTAAGCTATCACTTTACATTTTTTCATTTTTTTTCTGGTCCTGGCTCTGTAGGGAAGCATACAATCTGGGTAGAGAAGCAGGCAGTCTGCAAAAACTAGCCAGTTTGAAGCCAGGTGGGGTGAGTCGTGCCTCTCTGCCATAGGGAGCAGCCTGCTTTATCTCTCTCTGTATCTGGTTCTTGTGTGTTAAGGTTCTGGATTTTAAGAAATAAAGCAGTGTTACCTTGCAAACTTCCAGGAAGAGCATTTCCTGTTTTGATTTAACTTCTCTGCTCGTATGCTGTGATCCTAACACTGGTCAAGACTCTGGAGGGGACTTGCCCAGGACTTCACACATTTAGTTATAATTCATAAAGCTCCTGACACGTAAAGTGTCACTAGGAAAGTCACATTGCAGGGGAAAAGAGCATTTTGCAAGATCCATTAGCTTCCTGCTGGAGAAAGAACACCGTACCTTGCCAAGTGCCCATGTGCATGTGCACTCTCTTTCTCCCTCCCTCTTATCCCCACCCTTGCCTTTTTGTAGAAAACAATGGAAACGTTTTATTCCTGGGGTGGAGAGTGAAAGCCTCTAGCTTTACCAGCCACGTGTTTTCTTAACTTTACATAAGGTTAAAAAATGAGAGTAATTCAACCATGGCAAATCTAATTGGCTACAAGTATAATCCAATAACCTCATATCACCCATATTGTTAGTTGAGTTAATTAGACTCATATAGCCACCAGCTAAATGTATTGGTGTATGCAAATGGTGATTTTAATTTCCTTCATAAACCTTCCTTCTGCCAGAGTAGGCACTGGAGAGGGGAAAGGAGGAGGTGGCCACCCGGGTGGTGTTACTTCAAAAGATCAATTCTGTTCCAATTATCTGTTCTCTCTAGATAGATGGGACAGAAAACATCATTAATGTCTTTAAACGGAGGGAAAAAAAGAATTCGCAGTTCATGGGGAAAAGATTCCAAGCCTTTAAACAGAACTGAGAATCAGTGAATCTCCTTGCCAGAACTCCCAGTTTCCGAAACACAGGACTCAGCAGACCCGTTTTAGTCCAGTCCAATGCCCCCAGAGATTCAAGTCCTTTGCTTAGCCACAGAATGGTTTCCGCATAAGCAATGGCCATGCAAGTTTCTCCACCGTGCCCCTGGGTCTTGAGCTTCCAGCTTTACTTGTAGAGATCTCCTCTAGTTTGAGGGGAGGAACCATATTCATTCCGATCCCCAACCACAGTTTCTGAGCTGATACCGCTGACAGGTGGTTTTTGTGATGGAGAGATGCTTATCCCTGGGGCCAGCGTGCTGGTGTGCTCACTTCTCTGACATCATCAAAAAGCCCTCAAAATACAATCTTGTCTCTAGCCCCGACGGGACCCAGTGATGGAGAGCTGAGAGGCCTCAAATCTGATTGTCAGTTCCTTGAATCACCCTTCTCATATCACCAGCTTAGTGTCATAGAAACATAGGGGCCTGCCAGACTAGGTGAGACCCTTGTCCATCTAGTCTAGGAACCTGTCTCTGACAGCAGCCAGTGCCAGATGCCTCCGAGGAAGGTGTCAGAACACCAACAGTATGTGGAATAATCTGCTCCCTCACATAGGTCTCTAATAGTTAGGGATTGCCTTAACTGACACTTGCCTGACACTTCCTCATTATCCTTCAGCTAGTGTGGCAATGTAGCAACAAGAACTGATACTGTTTTCCTCATCCTAGCTCCTGATGGTTGTTTGGTACACCCGCTCCTTATGGGCTTGTCTTAATGAGACTGTAAACTCTTCAGGACAGACTATGTCTTTCAGTCTTGGTGCTATGCAGCCCTGAGCACAACAGGGCCCCAATCCCGATGGGAAATGTGTAGCCTTCACCAGAATACAAGTAGCAATATATACTAGGCATGGTGTGGACGAGAAATAATGGGCCTGACTCAAAAGCCACTGAAGTAAATGGGAGTCCATTAGTGGATTTAGAATGAGGCTCAATGTGATTTGGGACCAGGAGGATGCTGGGAGAGGACGTTATTGATTAGGAGAAGAAAAGGAGTTCTAAGAGAGTTCTGAGTTGTTAGTGCTTTTTACAGTAATACTGACATTCTGGCATCTGCTAATATTCCCAGTGAAATCACAAACAGATATACACACATTGTATTCCAGAAGTAAATTAAGTCATAATGCAAACAGAATGCTAACAGCAGGGGAAGTTACGCTTGGGCAGGTCTGATCATGCTACAAGTAATGCATACGCATCACTGAAAAAGAAACAAACCCAGAGGACAGTTGAGACTTTCTCTGGGAAACACTAACGGCAGTTATAACTTTTAGTCACAATTTTGCAACAAAGAAAACACCGTGGTCCTTCCTCTTTTGGAAAAGGACACGAAAGCTCGGAAAGCAGAGTTGACAGAGGGAAGTGGGCTTGGGAACCTACCAAACCTTTTCCTGGAGAGGAAAAGAGCATTTCCAGTGAACGCTCTGGATTCTCACATGCGGTGTTCTATAAACAGGGTGTTATGCGAGAGGGATTGGGGGAAAAAGACTTTCTAGCTGAAAAAACGACATTGGAAAAAGCTGACGAAAGAGACTGTGGAATCACCGACTCTCAGACATGGATGGGCAAGGTCTGGTCCACTCCTAGAAATTGCGCTGATTTAACTAAATTGGTTTCTAAATGGATTTTGCAAAATCAATTCTACTCTGTACAGGTTCTTATACTGCCTGCATCCTCGTAGTATCTGAGCATCATCCAGTGCAGTATGTGACATGACTAACAGCTGTTCTTCCTCTCATCCTTGCCCTAGATAGAGAATTGCATGTCTAGTGTAGTGTCTAGGTTTGGTAGGGTTTCTTAACATACCCGCTGCTCTGTGGACTGGAAGGTGGTGAGGTTTCTGATGGGTCTTAGTTCCTCTGGGAGCTCGTTCCACCGTCTCAGACCAGCCCCTGAGAAAGCTCCATCTCGCTCGCGGTGGGGAGTTCCGTCGTGCCTGCACAGCAGAGTTGCTGCTCACGATCCTCATCCTGGAGCTTTAGGAGAACTTTTAATCATGCTGGTCCCGGGCATTGCATGACGTGAAGATAAGGACCCAGACTTTGACCTTGGCTCAATCAGTGCAACCCCCTTAAGAAGGGTTAAGAGTGCCCCTTGTATTGATTTAGCTTAATTTGGTTTCAAATAGGGTCTGAGACAAGTCGAGGTTGGGGTTGCTGAGCAGAGGAGAGGAGTGAGGGTGGAGAAAGCTGCATGACTCCAGTTCTGCCCCTTCACAATACAAACATTCACATGGCACTTTGGGGAAACCAGTGGGTGGCACCTAGCAAGCTGCTTCCTCTTCCATCTCTGCTCCCCTAACGCAGCCAGCTGCAGGAGTACCTTGCACATACCTTGCAGGTTCAGGTTAACGGTCCACGGACCCAGGCGGCTCTGCTTTGTTCCTCTGCTAGGCAGGAAGAGCATATGCATGTGACTTCTTGGAGTAGCCAATGGACAGTCCCATCCCAAGAGGCACAGAGCCCTCTGCTGAGTGGGGAACAGGTGGGGGAGCCATAAAACAAGGGAGAGAAAGGAAAAATTTAGACAGAAAATGAAAAGCTGAAAAGGGCAAAAGAACAGACAGAAAGGAGGAGAAGTGAGGAAATAGAAAGGAAAAAAACATGGTGGCAACTCTGAGATATGGTACAAGGATGGGGGCATGGGACAGAGTGTCCTCTGTTACAAGGTGGTGCACTTACAGAAAATAGCTGGAACCTCCCACCCTTCGGTACCAGATTTCCATACGCTGGTGTTTTGTGCCCATCCGTTCTCTCCGGGTGCAGGCGGGAAGGGGTTTGCGACTGTTTGTAATTGGAGAGTTGAGGAATTAGCTAGAACATTAGCTGGATATAATCTGTTCACTCAGGTGCGGCAGAGTTACATTACTGTTTACTCAGCTGTGATGCGCTAGAGTTCTCTGTGCAGTGGGCTGACAAAGATGCTCTGAGCTGAGATGTGATCTAACAGCAGCAGGGAGGAAGCTGCACTTTAACAGGCTGCAGTGTTTGGCGATGAAAGCGCCACACCAAACCCTGCTGTATATTTGAACTTTATACCCTATAATGTCCTAGTACCCAATGGAAAAACATACAGATAGAGCAGATCAGGAATTTTTCAAGAAAACCTTTTTGCCCTTGGAAAATGCTGAGTCAGTGAAGCCAAAACTCTTTGCAGGAAAGAGTCAGTTTCGATGAATTTTGTCCTTGGAAACTTTTCTGCAAAAAGTTTTTCAAATTATCAACATGAAAAGTTCAGTATGTTTGAAATGACTTTTGGATTAAAATTTAAGATAGCTATAGGAATTAAAAAATTGATCGGCCCAAATTGTTTCTTTCTGGATTATTGATTTGCAAAAATAGTCCCAACTTCAAATTTTTATCTCAATTTGGGAGGGGATTTTTCCTTCCAGAATCTTGAAGTTTTTCCCAGAACAGGAAAATCCTTTCCCTTTCAGCTCTATGTACAGGTAAACATGGTCCCTGACTGGCATAGCAGTCGGTAGGGGCCTAACAAACACCTTCCAAACCTTCCAATTCCACCTATGCTTCAAGATAGGAGTCCCCTTTTCTTCC
This sequence comes from Macrochelys suwanniensis, assembly GCA_033296515.1. Lineage (NCBI taxonomy): Eukaryota > Metazoa > Chordata > Testudines > Chelydridae > Macrochelys > Macrochelys suwanniensis. The sequence continues at coordinate 135,956,143 of CM065778.1, forward strand.
ACAAGATCCCTCTGTTATTCAATTGAATTCACCCTGTGGGGCAGGAAAAATCAAAAGGCTCAAGTAACTGCAAGTCTTCTAAAATAGCAATCAGTTTGAAAACTTCTGCTCAGCTTCTTTCCAGCATTTCTCTTCTGCACGCCTTCCATTGTTCTATCTGAGCCTTCTTTTGCCACAGGGTCTCCAGTGAACAAAGTAAATATTTGGAGATCTAAATTACCAGATGAGGCCCTAGGATGCTACCATTAACAGTGGTAACAAGAAGGAGTCAGAGTAGCAAGCTTTTAGTTTTTCAATTGCTCCTGCATGAAATGTTGTCAAAATATATACCCAGTGGTCTGATTAATAACAGGTGACAGACTCCTCAGACATACTAGAAAACATCACTCAGATACAGCCTTTAAGAAGTAACATCTTAGCTGCTTTTACATTGCCCCATGGCAGGAATAAATGTAGGCACGCAAAATGCAATTAAACCCTTTCCGCTGTTTCAATCAGGTGGTTTATTTTTTAAAGCTGCATATTCATAAAAGGTGCAAGTGCATGATGATATTTATCAGAAGATTGCAATGCACTTTGCTCACATTCGTTGTGCCCCCTGGTAATACCCGTGTAAGGTATGCACTGGAGAGGCAGTATTCTCTAATGGATTGGGCATCAGACTACCATTCAGGAGACCTGCTGGGTGACCATGAGCAAAGTCACTTAACTGCAGGGACCCCAGTTATATGGGGTCAAGCAAGAGGAAGACTCATTGCACTCCTTCTTCAAACCTATAAATGGGCCATTGACAGTCTAGTCCTGATTTTGCAGCTTCAAAAATTGCTTGCACAGCTATTTGCATGTGCAAATGTCTGCTCTGGTGAGCAAACAATGGTCCCGTGTATTTAGCCTGGATTTTCCAGTTGCTGTTGCTCTCATTCAAGCAGTGAAACCCACACCTCCTCCCTTTGTCCCTTGGAAGGTTTTTGAGGCTCCTATGGCATTAAAACAAACAAAACTGTATTAAATGGGTTGGTTTTTTATAAGTAAAATGCTATTTCATTTAAACCAGAGGATGGATAAAATAGGTGAGCAAAACCGCTAGATCAGGCAATTAGCAGCAAAATTAATACTACAGATTCCAAGAAACAGATAGATAGAGTGGAGCAGGTGTGTTGTTGGCAAGAAGGTGAATTTCGTTTGATGCAAAAATGACTGAATAGCTCCCAAGCCCAAAGACTGCATCTGTGCCTCTTTAATATAACTCGCAGTACAGACCGATCATGCAAAAATTGTGAGTGTCTTTCAAAAAGTAGCCACCCAAAACTTGCACGCAGTAGGGCCCCAATTCTACATTGTACTTAAGGATGTGCCTCATGTTAAGCAAAATGGGTAGTCCCATTGATGTAAATGAGATTGCCAACATCCTTAGAGTTAGGAACATGCTTAAATAACCTTGCTGACTCCAGGGCTGGGTCCTCGTGGATGTTTCAGTGGTGGTTACGATGTGTGCTGATTTTGTTGCCGTTACAGTGGGAATACTGAGCATTAACATTTCTGATTGGCTTGAGATCATAGAAGTGAGAGGGGGAGGAGACCTCACTACATCATATTGGAGAAGACCCACCTCCATCACAACGCAAGATTGTGCCCAATGATATTTCGTTCAGCATTTTATCTGGTTTTAAATAATTCAGGCAATGAGGCTTATAGCATTTCCATCTGAGATAGTCCACATTCTAACAAATCTAATTGATGTTCAGCCTCTATTTACTTTTGCTCAGTTTCATCCCATCGCCTTTTTAGTTACGACCTATACAATGATCTCCAAAGCTTGAGGGCCACTATTCCCTGAAACGAAACTCCGCTCCTAACATCCTGCCTGCTGCTTCTTCTGGATTTTGATTATGCAAACATCCTGCTCTTCTCTTTAATTACCACTCAACTATTTGTCTCATTGATTTCCCACGGCAGCAAAGTCAACACAGGCTGCATAAAAGAGTTATTTTCTTTTATCTATTATTTTAATTTATCTGCTGGTCAGTTTCATTGACCCTCGCTCTGGCAGGGCGGGGCTGGTTGAAGAGCTGCATCCAATCTGTTGGGTAATAAATCATTTGTTTGGCATGCTTCTTTTCTACCTCCTCTTAATCTCTGTTGCTCTAGAGAGTGAAAAGTTACCAGGACTTTGAGAATATGGATGACACCAACTCCCCCTATTGAAGGAATGTGGTACTCACCCCTCATTGGTACCACTGATTTTCAGGGCTCTCCCAAGCTACACCTCATGGCTAGCCAAGTCAACTTGATTCACATAGCTGGTATCCAAAAATAAAGCTAACAGGCTGCAATAGTTTAGACATCATGCTGAGCCCTAATCAAAAAAATCCAGTGGGTAAATGTTGTTACCTTGGCTATATTATTTCAGAAGATGGATATTTGAAAGATGAGACCAGCGAAAAAGGTATGCGAAAGGTAAAAATGAACTTTTGGATATCACAGAAAATTAGGGAGAAAGAACAAACATCTCTATAGCCGAGGTGCCTGGATGAGAATCTATCAGGCAGCTGCGCTATCAATCTTATTATATTAAGCATAAGTGTAAACACTGAAAAATTCATGAAGCAGAATGAAACAGTAAAGCCTAGTTAAAACTCAGAGCTCTAGTTTGATATATGCAGGGCTGACAGGATAAAGTGAAGGGAAAGGAGGAGAAAGAACAAGGGCAGTTTTACATGCTGTTTCCTTTTTTCAAAAAGAAACATGATTTGCATTCATAAAGTTCAAATGCGAGAAAGTGGAGTTCTGTATTGCTGCAAGGAGCATCTCTGATTGGATTCACCCTCGGCGCTTCCTCTAGATTCACGCTCTCTCCTTGGAGTTTGGAAATATTTTGCTTCATCTCGGTGGCCTCGTCGTCAAAATGAAGCTCCCCTTTAGGCACCAAAAGAAGAGCCCAGATTTTCACTGTGCTCTTTGGACAAATCGGGCCATCCGTGTGTCACTATGGCAAGCTGCTGGGAGCTGAGCTTGTTTGCAAAGCTACCCCCATTGTGCGTTCAGATCCCCTGAAATTCAGGGCCCAACTTCTTTGGAAAACCTGGCAGTATTTGGTGACACAGCGTAACAGAGGCAAGTACCATATACAAGCCCAAATCACCAGCCTGCCACCTGATGGGTGTGTGTGTGTGTGTGTGTGTGTGTGTGTGTGTGTGTGTGTGTGTGTGTGTGTGTGTGTGTGTGTGTGTGTGTGTGTGTGTGTGTGTGTGTGTGAGAGAGAGAGAGAGAGAGAGAGACTGTGGCTATGTCTACACTACACAGTTTTTGCGACACGTCCGTGTTGACGCAGCCGTGTCGCTAAAGGTCGGGCAGTGTAGCCACCGTTTGTCTGCACTTTTGATGACAAAATACTTCCACCCCCAACGAGCGGCGCTTGCATTGTCGACAGGAGAGTGCTCCTGCCACAACGCGGTGTTCACACTGACAATTGTCATGGCAAAACTTTTTGTTCTTCGCGGAGGGTTTAGCACCTCTGAACGACCAAAGTTTTGTAGCTCAATTGCCAGTGTCGACACAGCCTGTGTGTATGAAAGAGGGAATTAAATTCTTCTCCAGTTCCCCTCAGCAGTTCTGCCGCTGTGATATGATAATGAAGGCAGATAAGACATACTGTGCTCTGAGAATATGCAGACAATGCCAATGAACAAGAGGTGGATCTAAGGCTCCGGATGAAGGAGTACAAAGAAAGCAGATGAACACTGATTGGCCCCTTTGCTTACCAAGACATCAAAGAAGCCTACACAAAAAAGTTTAAAACAACAGCAATAGAGAGAACTGACAAAAGAGGCTGACTCCAAAAGAGACAATGTACTGATGAAACCATATGGAAACTCCAGTGACTAATCCCTTTGGATATTATACTCATAGAGAGCGAGAGGACACATAAAAATTCTGTTGGATGTTACTTGTTGAAAAGGTCAGTCAAGCAACACACTTATAAAGACACATGAGAAAACTCAAGCTGCTGTTCTGCTTTGGGCAATTTGCCCTGTTTAAACAAAATGTAACCCCCCTTACTTTGTTTTTTAAGGGGATAATATATATTCTCCAGAGAGTCACAGATTTTTTTTATTGTCTCCTCTTTCCTTCCCTGTATGCCTTTCTTTATCCTGCTTTGGGCTCTTCGCCATCAAACAACAGATCAATAGTCACTAGATGACAGCAGCATCCTAACTGTAGATGATTAAACAATTAACCCCTTAAACACTACAGTGTTGCCTGCCTTCACCCCCCACCCACCCACTGATATCAGCCACTGTAGGATTTTTCTCTGACCCACTCTAAATTCATTCACTCCACTAGAAATGGCTCCATCCTTCCATAAATACAGAGTCAGGCAGAAAGCTAGTCTTGTATTGACTTAAGTGTGGAACCTTCCATGGCTGGGGACAAAGATAGATGGATGCTTTGTGGCATTATAAAATAAAAATGACTAGTATAATGCTTTGGAGAGTCTGTATTAAATATATTTATTGGCTTAAAGCAGAGCTCTTGCAGCTCCCATTAACTTCAGTGGGATTTTGGATGCTCGGTGCTTCTGAAAATCAAGCCATTTATATTAGTGATCCTAAATACTGATTTGGGAGCCTAACATTAGGTATCAAGGCTTGAAAATGTTGTTCCTAGTCTCTCATTATCAGAAAGTACTGGGAAAGGTTAACATTTTGTCCATGTATAGTGGAGGGGAGTGTTTTATAAGTCAGACAATCAATCAATCAATCAAATACTGTGTGTGAATGGATATTTGAATATTTTTTATTAAGAGGATTTAATCCAGTGGTTCTGTGCCTTCAACAACTGGGCGGACTAAGACCTGGGAGCCCAGTGGCTGATTTAGCGTTGGTGTTTAAGAGAGGGGATAATGCAGCCCAGAATGTCACTGCTGTACATCACGCACCACTAATGCCTAGAAGTTGATTTGTGTGTCGATGCTTGTCAGTGGTAGTGCTGAATGTTGAGTGGGGGAAGAACATGGGTGACAATTGTGGAGCAATTACTGAACACCACTCTCTGCACTTCCCCACTCTGGGGATTTTTCCATGCTAAACAGTTTGAAAGAATGCCAGCAAGCTGCCAAAATGCAACAGAACCTGCAGTGAAAGTAATGTCATGGTCTGAAGTCTGTGGCTCTTGCATTAAAAATGGGGATAAATGACACCTGGTGTAATATTCCAGAAAGATGAGAGAGACAGGGGTGAAGGCCAAAGGAGGTAAGTCAGCCTATGATTCTGTAGGGGTGGAAGTGCACTTTGTGGACACTTCAACAATTAAAAAGAGCCTGAGTAGGAGTTCTTATTCCTACTACAAGTAAGTTGTTCAAATGAAATGTATTTCATTAATCCTTAAGAATTGGATTGTCCATGCAGTCAGCCAAATGAATGCTCAGAAGAGTCTTTGAGTGCTATATGTGTGTTAAGAACACAGGCTAGAAACTTATACCTCAGACTCGCAAACTTGAAATTATTCGGACTTCTTAGGAGTCCGCATGGGAAAGGGTATCAGAATCTGGCCCTTGGTGAGTAGATTTTGTGCCTTGGCTGGTAAATTGTCATGGTGAGTTTTCAGGGCTTCTACTTGTCTCTTAAGAGAACTTCCCACTGATATATGGTGCAACTCCACTTTATCGTGAAGCAGAATTAAAGTTCTCATTTTCTTCAGTTCATCACAATTCCACATACAGGACCAAATCTGCCAATTGAACTCTAAGCCAATGGGAGTTTGTCATTGATGGCTCATAATGAACCTCTGCTTTGAGTGAAGTTGGCCTTAGAGGGGTAAAAAAGAAACTCTCTATAATAAAGTTCCTGTGTATGTGTATTTTGTAATGGGTAAAGTATAGTAGCTGCTATTTAGTTTTTTTTTCTTGTAACTTGTGCCAGGTGCTTAGGGCATTGGATGGGATTATATATATATATATATATATATATATATATATATATATATATATATATATATATATATATATCCATGTGTGTGAAGATGCTGGTAATGTGTCTATGGAAAAGCAATGGAATTTCTAACAAAGTCAGTGCAGGGTTGTTGAAGATTTCTGATGATGGACATGCTGAATTACACTGCCGTTAGAAATTCCATTGCTTTTCCATAGATACATTACCAGCATCTTCACACACATGGGTGTGTGTGTGTGTATATATATATATATCCCATCCAATGCCCTAAGCACCTCACAAACATGGGTGAATGCATCCAAAAATGCAAATATTCCCCTTGTAGTTTCTTGTGGGTATGGCATGATTCTTCACCAACTGCCCAGCCTAGCTTGTAGCGTTCCAATGCTTGGTGAGTCAATTGTTTCCTTAGGATTCTAAACAATGAAAGGTGCCATTACACGATCGTGAATAAGGTCCCTGTAAGAATCTTCTTCTCCACATAGATCCTTAACATAAAACATCAAGACGACCCTCTGTATGGGGTTGATTCAGCCTATGTCCCTAAAGAAAATTTTCTATTTCTTCCCAGATAGACCTCAACTGACACAAGACCATTAAGTCTGGTCCAATATCAGTGTTATCATGGAGCAATGTTATGCTCTGGTCTGGCTATGAGGAAGCAGCTATCTTCCTCCTCTTCCTTCCCATACACCCCAAAGTCTTCTAAACTGGCCTCTCCTTCCATCTCCCCACCTCTCCCCAGCCATCTGCACTTCAGTGTCATTTGGGATGACATTTGCCATGGTGATAGGATGTGATGATGATGGACATTGCAACATGACTGGTAGCCCTTTATGTCATGCTGCTAAATATATTCAACCAACTTTATATTCCTTGAGTTTGGTTTGATAAGGTCAGGCAGGGCTGAGGATTTCAACCTGAATCTTTTATCCATTTCTGCATGCTGCGACCTGATAAACCCAGGCCCTGAAACCATCTTCTGTAATAGAAGTGCTTTCCTCTTTATCAATCAGAAAAGGACTGTCCAACCTTTCTGGAATTTTGATTTTAGAATGAAATTTTTCAAATGAGATTTTGAATTGTGAGGAAAAATAGGAAGCATTATTTGCAAGATTTTTTTGAAAATTTTTACCCCATTTTCTGCCAACTTTCCCATGATCAATGTAATTGCAACCAAGACCAGCTGTTTATTGTGGATAAAGCAAGAGATGAATGGCAATTAACATGCAGTGTGATCGGAGGATTGTTTGTAAAACCACTGCCTTGCTGAACAATATTTCATCTAGTATGTCTGTAAAACAAAAGAAAAAAATAACGTATTCTGGAATTCATTGAACAGATCATTGCTGTATTTCTCAGCTCAGCTCTCTGTTGCCTTTTACCCACTTAGTGCTGTTTAGAGAATTATTATTTTAACAAACGCACTCCTTAATCAGGTATTCAAATGGCTGTCACTGCGTTTGCTTTGGGTTGGTGCATGGAAAAGTTATTTTAGACAGATCTTGTCCCTTAAGATACACCCTTTTAAGTAGACTCCACCATCACTTGATATAAACAACTATATTTCTTAATACTCATGCATTAAAGGGATCAGATTTAGTGCTGTGTGAGGGAGGAATCATAGAATCATAGAATATCAGGGTTGGAAGGGACCTTGGGAGGTCATGTAGTCCAACCCCGCTGCTCAAAGCAGGACCTAATCCCCAACTAAATCATCCCAGCCAGGGCTTTGTCAAGCCAGACATTAAAACCCTCTAAGGAAGGAGATTCCACCACCTGCCTAGGTAACCCATTCCAGTGCTTCACCACCCTCCTAGGGAAAAAGTTTTTCCTAATATCCAACCTAAATCTCCCCCACTGCAATTTGAGACCATTATTGTTCTGTCATCTGGTACCATTGAGAGCAGTCTAGATCCATCCCCTTTGCAACCCCCTTTCAGGTAGTTGAAAGCAGCTATCAAATCCCCCCTCCTTCTTCTCTTCTGCAGACTAAATAATCCCAGTTCCCTCAGGCTCTCCTCATAAGTCATGTGCTCCAACCCCCTAATCATTTTTGTTCCCCACCGCTGGACTCTTTCCAATTTATCCACATCCTTCTTGTAGTGTGGGGCCCAAAACTGGACACAGTACTCCAGATGAGGCCTCACCAATGCCGAGTAGAGGGGAATGATCACGTCCCTCAATCTGCTGGCAATGCTCCTACTTATACAACCCAAAATGCTGTTAGCCTTCTTGGCAACAAGGGCACACTGTTGACTCATAATATATATATCTGTCTGCTTAAAATAAATAGATTTGAACCTTCTTGGAAATCTTCATCTGACTGAACATACATGAAATCATTTTTAACCTTCATTCAGACCTAGGCTTGGCATTTTTGGTTGAGCTTATGAACAAGACAGTTTGCTGGGTGCTCTATGGCTACGGGACAGGGTAAGTTGGGAAATTACCTAAAATTTAACTCAAGAAGTAGTGCCATGACCAAGCTAATAAAACAGGCTAGGAACCTGCATTTTATTTTTAATGAAAGCTGCGATTCCCTTTTACATAAATCTAGTTCCCTTGAAATCAGAGGCCTCATATGCTTTGCAGGGCCCAAGGCTGCCTCTGGGTTCAGATCAGTTTTTCTCCATTATTTTTCATTTTCATTACATGCTTATGGTAAGGAGAGGATATGCTAAAAATCTCTCTCATTTCAGGTACTTATATGGCCCACATCGCTGTAGTATCTGAGAGACTCATGGCTTCCTATATAATTATCTTCACAACACCCCTGTGAGGTAGGTTATTATCCCATTTTACAGATGGAAAACTGAGGCATAGAGTGGCTAATGGACTTGCCAGAGGTCACACAAGAAGTCTGTGATGGAAGACGGAGTTAAACGAGGGTCTCCTGAGTTCCAAGCTAGCACCCTAGCCATTGGAGCATCCTTTCTCTCTTGCTTTCTTTGTGTGTAGCTAGAAGTGGAAAATACTAAAGATTAAAACTGCTGGAAAATTATTTTTTAACAAAAAATGCCTTTATGTTATGAGAAGACTTGTTTTTGTTGATATTTTAGGGGTTTTGGTTGAAGCACTCAACTTCCGGAAATAAAAAGTTTTTATTTTCAGTGTTTGAGTTTTCAGTTTTTTGATGAAACCCCAAAACATTTTCATGAAAATATATTTGTATTTTCTTCTAAACTTTTCATAGAAAATAATAATATAAAAACCCCCACCTCTTCTGACCAGCTCTGCTAAAAATGTTGGAAGAGAGCCTGTTCTATTAATAAGATTTGCAGCCCAAGTCTAGTGACCCAATAGCTTAAGAGAGTTTGGATGCTGCTTTGAATAATTATACAAGCTTCTGTGTGCTTATTCCGGCTAGACTCTACTGCCTTTTGACATCCACTCATCACTGTCCTTTATACCATTCACGGTGTCAGCACTCTAGCTCTGTACTTCAATGAGCCAGATTTGTAAAATGACATGATTGCATTTCTCCCCAGAAATGTGTTCTGTTTTGACAGGAAATATCCAGTAAGAAAAATTATTGCACATTCTTTGTTACTTCTATTGCTAAGCCTCGAGCAACAACAATGCCTTATTTGTCCCCTCATGAATCATTCAAGTTGTCCTTTGAATTCCCAAACTAAACCACCCTACCCCCAAACAACAACCCCTCCCCCAGAATAACGTACTGCAAAATATTTGGAAAAACACACTTGATTCAATTAAAAACCAGCAGAAAACAAATCCTTTGGCTCTGCCCAATTCTGAGCATTCTTACTAGACCCAGACCAGTCCACCAATTATTGGGAGATAATGTGAGAGAAATAGCCAAGTGACAGAAGCCTGATTTTCCATTGGCCTGCACTTTGCATCCATTCTGATATGGTAGCGTTTTACATGGTGTAAATGATGTCAGTGAAGCTTCCCTGATTTACACCATCTGAGAATCTCATCCATGATGTAGTTAGTTATCTGTGGATAATGAAGACATTGGTTTTTTGATAACAGAACCAACCAGGATTGCACAGGAAACCAAGAACTCAGCAAGATTCAAAGAGCGATTGGACCTTTGTATGGATAATAAAGACATCCAGGGGCATCATAATGCTTAGAAGGGAGTTGGAATGGCGATAAAACGTTGTGCTTCAGATTTTAAAACAATCTCTAACCACTGATGGTTAGAATGAGAAAGATCTGCAGAGGAGGCAGATTATTCCATTCTGCTTACTCTGCCGTTTCTTGCACCTTCCTCGGAGGCATCGGACATTGGCCACTGTCAGAGACAGGATACTAGAGTAGATGGACGCCACATCTGATCCAGTCTGGCCACGCCTCTTTTCCTGTGAAACTTCACCCCAAGAACCAAAAATGGAACTTGTCTGTGGTCGGAAAACGTTGGGTCCATTAAAAAAAAAAAAAAAAAAGAGAAAGACACTAACCCTGAATGTTTTTTAAAAAAACCTTTTAGTTTGTATTCGTTTCACTAGACCGGGGTGGCCAAACTTACTGACCCTCCAAGCCACATACGACAATCTTCAGACGTTTGAGAGCCGGGACGCATCTGCAGGGGCTTGGGGTTTCAGTCCTGTGGGAGGTGCCTTCCCGGGCTCCGGGCTGAAGCCCTGCTCCTGCTGGAGCCCCGGCAAGCACGCCCCACAGGGTCATGCCCCAAGACCCTCCTCCCTGCTGGGCAGAAGTTGGGGTGTCACTGGGGGGTGGCATGGGGGTCACGTACCCCTCCCCCCCGATTTTTGCCAGGGTTTCCTGTCTCGCTGGGTCACATGGTGCCGCCAGGCCCTCTCCCTGCATGGCAGCTGCTGGAGCAGGCAAGCTGCAGCCCTGGGGAGAGGCAGCAGCGAACAGCTAGGAGCTGCAGGGGCCACTCAGGGTAAGGGGGGGCATAACTCAAGCTGTTGGGGGGGGGCTGTATATTTAAATTGTGTCCCCCCCCAGGCATGCACCAGTCATCTCTGGCAGAAGCCCCAAGCCCCCCTCACCCGTCTGGTAGCTGGAGAATGCGGGATGGGGGGAATGGGGGCTCTGAGAGCTGCGTTTTAACTGTAAAAGAGCCACAGTTTGGCTCACAGGCCACAGTTTGGCCACCCCTGCTCTGTAACTTGCTGGGACACAGTCTGAAACCCAGCTTTTGGAGGGCACGTAATACCCAGGGTCATTCAAGATTCTTGGCCAGGTTCTCAGCCTCTCTCTTTGACTTCAGTGGACCCTGCAGGTTACACCAGCCGAAGTTCTGACCCTCTCGTGACCCTGGGGATATGTCTTGACTTGCAGAAAAGGTGTGTTTATCAATCATGGTAGCACAATTGAATGAGCCTCACATGACTGAAAAGCCCCATTTAGATTCAGGATAGCTCATCTGATGCGGTGTTAGCTGGCTGTGTTGTAGCCTCGCGGGGACCTGTCAAGACAGGACCTCAAGGAATAGGTGGGTCCGCCCTAAAGACCTGGCCGTATTCCATCTTGAGCAATTGCATCCTACCTACCTAAATCCCCCTGAAGTGTTAGCTGGAGATGGTTGTTCTTCAGTTCCTCTCCTAGATCATTATGAATTGCTGCTGCCAGCTGCTAAGCCCTCACCGCATGTCCTCCGATCCATGCCATTCTTTCAGTGGTCGCTAGTGTGATTCTGGAACAGGGCCTGCTCCAAAGAAGTGCTTAGTCACCAACTTCCACTGACGTTAACGACTCAGCTGAAGGGATGTGCCGAGCACCCGTAACTCATCTTCCTCAGTGAGAGAAGCAGGGGTCCACTGTGGCACACGGGACATAAGAACGGACATGCTGGGTCAAACCAATGATCCAACTAGGCCAGTATCCTGTCTTCCGACAGTGGCCAAATCCAGGTGCATCAGAAGGACTCAGTTCTGCAAGGCACAGGGACATAGGCGCTGACTCCGTGGGTGCTCCGGGGCTGGAGCACCCATGGGGAAAAATTGGTGGGTGCTCAGCACCCACCAGCAGCTCCCCACCAGCCCCACGCCCATTACCGGAGCACTTACCTTCGCCCCCGACGCCGGCCGACGTTGCGGGGCCCCGCCCCCGACGCACCCAGCGGAGCCGACGGAAGTTGGCTCCTATGCACAGGGATACTTCCAGCATCCTTAACCCCTATTAACTCTATGGCCTGTTCTACATCTAAAATTTAGGTGGACGTAGCTATGTCCCTCAAGGGTTATGAAAAATTCACATGCCACTGAGAGACGTACTTAAGGTGACCTAAGAATTCTTCCGTTGGCCTAGCGACTGCCTCTGGAAGGGGTTGATTTTCTACAGCAATGGAAGAACCCCTTTCGTCGCTGTAGCGGGTGTTTGCTGGAGTGCTTGTAGTATAGACACACTCTAAAAGGAGTTGAAGGTACTCAGTATCTTCTAGGAGATGCTCAATCAGCGCTTCACAAGATTGAGCCAGGGGTCTGTAGCACATTAGTGTGCTAAGCTTCTCAGGGGCATCAGGACGGAAGACAACACTATAAATGGGATGTCGTTATCCCTTTGGAGAGAGGTGATATGTAAATGTATCATTTTAAAGAGCCCTTGTTTTGAATAGGGAATCTTGGATCAGGCTCTTCAAATGTACAATGCACAACGTTGGGCTTTTCAGAGGTTACAGACACTCTGCAAACCCTAGGGGCTTTTGTTTGGTTATTGAATTTGTATGCTGGGCTAGGTTCCAATCTCTTACTAGCTTCTGGTTTGAGTGGGCATAAATTTCTTGAAAAGTCATTTCGATTTTTGCATCCAGCAAATCACTCCTGTATATCTGCTATTTTTCTCTCCTTCCAACCATATTTTTCTTACGGTGAGGCCCATCTTTTATCTCCCCATATCACCATGTTGACAAGTACCAATGTTTAAGTTCGGACAGAAATCACTGTTGAGTTGTTGCAATCCATCCTCTCATTTTAACAATGATATGCGCGAACAAGATCATAGGAAGACCTTAATTTCCTTTGTTAGAGCTGTCGTGCTTTGGGACTGACTAGTCTCACAATAAACCCATCCTAAATGAACCTCATCTGATATATTATCTATCAAGGTAATATAATGAACATCTGGTGGGGTTGAAATCTGTATGCAGTATGGCAGTGACTATTAAAGCTACTGAACTGTAGTGCATTGCACTTAGTGAGTTAAACTACAGGAACAAGAACCTAGGGTCCGGTCACAGTCATCTTTAATGATCACACACCTCAGGTGTAGAGATGCAGGCTACCCATGGCACAAAATAATGGGCAAAGCATGCTGTGCAATGCAATACAATCAGCCTCCAAGCTACAAATAAATGACACTTCAGTTGTTGTATACATTTAGAGACTTTAAAAGTACGGTTCCATTCCGCACACTAAAAATGCCAGAGTGGGATTCCATATTTATGGACTGTCAGATATTCTGTATCAAATGTGCTACAAGTATAAAGCTGTTTCTTCTCATCACCAGCCCTGTAAAATCAGCCCGGGCAGAGAGTCAAACCTGATGTCTTTCTATCTAATGTATCATCAACCATAACGAGGGGTCTGCAGCCCTCCATGACACCTGTGCAACCTCATCTGTGAGACCTCATACCGCTCTCGGGGATCCCAGTGTGACCCCCTTGCCTTCAGTCGGTTTGCACAGATGCAATTGATTTAAATGTAGTAAATAATTGTGTGGCTGATGCATGAAGCAGTGCAGAATGTATAGCTCACTCCATCTTAGCTATGTGGGATTTGCAGGCCAATAGGACGAAAAAGCTCTAATACAAAAAAAATCTTTTTGCCTCTGAAGTCAGCAGCCCTGGCTCTGAATGCACATGGGATAGATTTGCTTTTCTCACAGTCCCTTTCAGAGAAGAAGCAAATCTGAAGGTGAACATCAGCAGGAAAGACTAAGGACAGGTCTACCCTAGAAGTGCTACCTTGACGCTGCTGCACCTTCCAGTGGCAGGTTTTGATCAGCAGGGAACAATGGAAAGGCCTCCCTATGCCCACCCAGGTCTAGAGTCATTCATTCTTTGCACAGTTCCATTATGCTCTCCCATCGGCATAATTACTCCACCTCGGTGAGAGGCAGAAGCTATCTCGGCAGGAGAGCTTTTTCACGAGCGACACAAGTTAGATCGACTTAAGCTGTAGTGTTGACCTGCTCTAACACATGGGAGAAGAGAACATATGATCTCATCTGTTACTGAAGGGTCCTCAGGTGAACACCCCAATGTTGAGGAAAGCTAACGATCTCCAAACTCTATACCTAGAATTCTGGTCTCTCTCTTCACTCGCTATTGAGATAGAATGAGACAGTGCTCAGCCACACTGCTAATAGGACGTGAAGAAGAATATCACAGCCAAATTAAAATGTAGAAGAAATCTAGGTGGGCGGCGTAATTCCTCCTAACTGGAATTTGGTCAGACTGCCAGACTAACGTAGGAAAAGTAGCCTGGATTTTTTTTAAAGAGCACAAATGGCCAGGATTAGAACTGGCTGGAATTTTTTCATCAAAATAGAAAATGCTGTTTTTATATAAAACAAAACTGTATTGATTTTGACAAAAGTTTGTTTTGCAAAAACAAGATGAAGCATTTTGACATCAACCATGTCCAGACATCCTATTTTCACAAAGCATTTTGGTTTTTTTCTTTTCAAAACATCAGGTTTTTTACAACTTTTTAAAAATAAGTTTTGAAAGCTTGAAATCAGAATGATAAGCTTGAATTTATTCAAACAAAGCTTTTTGATCAACCTGAAACGACCCCCCTGGCCCAAATTTTGTTATCAGTGGTTCACTGTCAAAGACTAGTTATCAACGGTTCACTTTCAGACTGGGAAGACGTACCCAGTGTCACATTCTAATTATTTATTATACAATAGCACCTCAAGGCCCAACCCAGACTAAGAACACATTGTGCTAGGAGCCGTACAAACACATAGTAAATCCTTGCACTAAAAGAGCTTACAATCTAAATAGACAAGACAGAGAGATTATAGGAGAGTACCCAGCCAGTGGCCTACCAACCAAACTACATGGCCTCTACTCCCAAAACTGCCTACATGCCACACAAATTTGATTTCACTTGTACTGTTGAAAAATGATTATCAGATATGTTGAATCATGACCCTGAGGTTATAGAAAGTGTGATTTTCACACCACGAAAGAACTCCCTCAGCAGTTTCAGTTTATTACATAAATGGGTTATTTTGTGTCTCTCACTTTGGATGTTTTAGTTCCTTATTATTATGTCCCCACTTTTGGATGATGATAAACTAAGAGGTAGCATATGGGCAAGTGTGGCTTTATATACTGGAATGTATGTGACTAACCATCCATTCTTCCGTGCTGAGTGCATGCAGCGAAAGGGTACAATTTCCAAAGGCGTTTCTCAGATAAGGCAAATTCCTAACCCTGAGTCACAACGGCCCTTCATGAGAAAGATTTCTCCCAGCACAGTGCTGCATTCAACCCACAACTACTGGAGTTCACATTTTATCCCTAATACGACCCCAACTTCCTCATGGCACAAAGGAGCTTCTGTTATTTCTCTAGACATGGCAAACAGAAAAACAAAACCAATCCTTCCCTGCTTTGCCCTGCATGAATGTGAACTTTGCTGCAACTCAGACCTCGTAGCAAGCTCCAAGGGAATTCATAGGTAACAATTAAGGTAGGAAACGGATGGAAATGGAAAGAAATAAAGTACTGAGACCATTGTCATAGGGGCCACTAGTCGGGTCAGTAAGTTTATCAGTGCCTCTGAGCATTCCTGTGCTAGCACTGGAGAGAGGCTAAGAAGCAATTCTGACACAGGGCCCATTAAGTGAAGATGAATAATTCTAACCCAGTGTTTTGACTGTGAATGAATGGGGCACGGGGAATCCCAGAGGTGCTGTGTTATGCAAGCAAACTCACCAATGACATGAGCACACCGCTTCAAAAAATGCCTTTATTTGAACCAAAATTTAAGAACTCCCACTTTTCAGCTGATTGATGGATGACGTGAAATGAGTTTGATCATTTCAGTTGCCAACGGACCTGTTTCTATGTGCCTGATCCAATGGGAGACTTTCCATTGACTTTAAGGTCCTTTCGACCAGCCCCTATATCATGACACATATAACGTTTGTTCCCCTTTTGGGCTGTCCTTGCAGTTTAGAGGTAGCCCTGTCCAGGGAGAGATACATCAGTGGGTGGGTTGGGAGAAGCTGGTATTGCCATTATGTATGCTGTACCAGCTCCACAGATAAACTGGATTTCACTCCCTAGCGGTTTCCACTCCAGAAACCTAACAGCACTAAAGGAATTTTAAGAAGCTTGTTACATTTCTCTGGGCTTGGTTCACTCCCTGGATTGTACCAGCGTCATAGGCCAGGGTATGGTAAGTCTGTCTGCAGCAGAGGGCAGCAGTAACATTTGCCCACTATACGTGTTCTGCAGGGCATCAGCATCAGCAAGCATAGCTCCTAAAGTTGGCAGGACCATGCCAGCCTGGAGCTGTATGGGCTAAGTGCCTTTCCTCAGCATCACCCACCCATGAGGTTCCTCTGGATCCCATGACTGAATTTACACTGGTCCTTCCCATACCCAACACCTAAAGAAGTCCTGCAGCAGCCACGGTTCCCCCAGAGGTGCATGCCCCTCGGCTGCACACAAAGGCTGGTGGCACTAGCCACACCCTCTTACACCCATAAGGATGAATCTGGCTCACAGCTTATTCATTTATTATGCAGCCTTCCACACTGTAATATCTGGGCACCCTCCTCTCGACAGTCCTCCTGGGGAGGTAGGGTAGTATTATCCCCATTTTACAGATGAGGCACCAAGAGGCCAAGGTCACACAGGGAGTCTGTGGAAGAGACAGGAACAGAACCCAGCTCTCTGAGCCCTGGTCTACACTACGAGTTTAGGTCGAATTTATTAGCGTTATTTCGATTGATCCGTGCACCTGTCCACACGACGAAGCCCTTAACATCGACTTCTAGGGCTCTTAAAATCGATCTCGCCACTCCACCCCCAACGAGGGGATTAGCGCTTAAATCGATATTGCCGAATCGATGTAGGCTAGTGAGGACGCAATTCGACAGTATTGGCCTCCTGGATCTATCCCACAGTGCAACATTTGACCGCTCTGGACAGCAGTCTGAGCTCCAATGCTCCGCCCAGGTAGACAGGAAAAGCCCCGCGAACTTTTGAATTTCATTTCCTGTTTGGCCAGCGTGGTGAGCTGCAGGTGAGCGCAGATCTCATCAGCAGAGGTGACCATGATGGAGTCCCATCAAAAGGATTTTTTGCTCCCCCCTCAGTTGCTTTCACGGAGGGAGGGGGGAGCAAGGGTTAGGCTCATTTCCTTCTAGCAGCAGATGGTACAATATGCTTGATATCCATCATCAGCTCCTGGCCCCCTCAAGGATTGAACTCGCAACCCCGGGTTTAGCGGGCCAACGCTCAGACCGCTGAGCTATCCCTCCGCCCGTGTTCCAGGCAGTACTGAATCTCCCTTAAACAAAACGTAAAAAAGAGAATGACCAGAGTCACTCTGGTCACTCCCATTTATGTCCAAGCGCCCCCGGCCAGCCACACCATAGGCCGCCGGCCAGGAGCACACGAATACCAATCATATTGTACAATCTGCTGCGAGAAGGCAAGGCGCTCCTGCTGTGTAGTCCCGCGACTACCAGCCTCAGGCGGAATGGCCCCCTCAAGGATTGAACTCGCAACCCCGGGTTTAGCGGGCCAACGCTCAGAACGCTGAGCTATCCCTCTGCCCGTATTATAGTGTGACTGAATCCCCACTAGACCTAATGTCCAGGCGTACGCTGGAGATGTACGGTAATTGTGAGCTGAGCAGGCTTCCGTAGCAAACACGGAAACCCCGGAAAAAAGGCGCGAGAAATATTGCTTTCACGGAGGGAGGGATGACATGTACCCAGAACCACCAGCGACAATGTTTTCTGCCCCATCAGGCTTTGGGATCGCAACCCAGAATCCCAATGGGCGGCGGAGACTGCGGGAACTGTGGGATAGCTACCCGCAATGCAATGCTCCGAAAGTCGATGCTAGCCCCGCTACTGTGGACACAGTCAATCGACCTCATGGTCTTAACGCTTGTGTGTGGGGACACACACAATCGATTCCATAAATTCGGGTTTTAAAATATCGACTTCTATAAATTCGACCTAATTCTGTAGTATAGACGTACCCTGAGTCATAGAGTGGTGCCTTCCTCCCAGGTTCCTGGAGAAGCAACTGGGCAGCAAGTGTCTTAAACAAACTACTTCAACAGCAAAGTGCATTTGCTATTGAAAATGGGAAGTTCGAGAATATTTGGCCAATGAAAGGCTGTGACTGGCTAAACAGGTCCTCGATGGTTTATAGTGCTTTCAGCACCGCTAATGTTGTTGGATTCCATTTATGTATTCACTGCTACAGCTCCACAACACACACACACACTTCCTTCTGCAGTTTGCAATGCAAGGACTCCAGGGATATGTATGCTATGATACCTTGAGGCAATGGACTACATTAAATTCTAACTCTGGAGATTCATTGCATTATAATGAACAGTACCCAAGTTCATGTAATAACAGGAGCCTCTCAGTGGCAATGTAAGTATTTGTATGTGATGTTTTAGGTTTGCAGCTGGTACAATAGGGGACTGGATCAGAAAACTTAACCCTATGAGACAGGCGAAGGTCATTTTGATTATGATAGATATTCCCCTGACTCTAGAATAGCAGATTTCTGGCTAGTAATGGGTAAATCTTTGACCTATGTAACTATCTCAGACATTTTGCTGCAAACGTTTGCTTGAATGAAAAATGGTATCCAGTTTACACTCAGTTGTATTTGCTTTCCATGAACTTTCTATTGGACAATTTTACAGGCAGGGACATTTGCAGAATTGATGAATTTTAAGCATATATGAAAGCATATACATAGAATGCAAACTTTGAATTTGTAAGCACAAGAAGCCTGAGTCAAAGTAATCTGATCGCAGTCAGGGAACAGGAACAGTAACAGTACTATGTGACCTTTGCATCCAATCAAAATGAATTAGCATAGCTCAACTTTTAAAACTCGTCAACATTCTGTAGACCAAGAATTACTTAGGAAACTTATTTAGTACATCATTTTGAAGAAAATAAAAACAGTTAAGAAAACTGCTGGCTGCTTGTGAATTAGTTGCAAACAGAGAAATAGAGTAAAATAATCAAAAATAGGATTTTCTACATGTTATTCATTCAGCTGTAGTGAATCTGAAATAATTCCGAGGTTTGATTAAGTACACAAAAATTATGATGCTTACGCAAAATTTTCTGAAGGAATCACAGCATTGGGCTGGAAATCTCATGACAACAGGCTTCTCTGCTACCATTTCCAGTCAGAAATTCCACAAACACAGCCATTCTTGATGTTAAAGCATTACCTTCGGTCTTGAAGCCGTAGCAAAAATTTTAAAAGAACGTTAAGAAAATTAATCAAGCTTATCGGAATTTTTAAAACAAGGTCTGTCAGTTCAAGTTTTGGATTAATTTGCTTTTCCCTGTACTAGGTGAAATTTTTTGACCAAAACCTTTTTTTGGAGAAAAGAAACAGATTTGGGGACACCAAAACATTTCATGAATTTGTGTCTGTTTTGACAAATTGTTCATTTAGAAACAGTTCAAAACAAACTTTTTTATTGTGAAGTTTCCTTTGATTTTCCTTAATTTTTTTAAATGCCCAAAATCAAAACCAAACTTTTCATTTAGGGTTGGACAAAATATTTTGTTCAACCACAAACAGTGTTTTTACTCTTCAATTTGCTGATTTTTAAAAAAATACTGGGTTTTGTATGACCAAAAAAAATTTGCCTCCCTGCCCCCAATTTTTCTGAATTGCCAGCAAAATGAAAAACCTGTTATTCACACAGCTCTACATCACACAAAACTTGATATGAGGATCACCAACAAATATCATACCATCAGCATGTTTGTCTGGATTAATTTGGTGGATTAGAATTAGGCCCTGATTCAGCTTTTGTTTAACTCAAGTCCAACTGATTTCAAAAGGGGTTGGGATTCGGTCTTTTCAGAACCAGCAAGATATAGATTTTTGGGGTTATATTATGTTATATCTACTCTATCTTTTATTAGATTATTTTTCAAAAGAAATCAATGTGGCTAGAGATAAGGTGCTCAAAAACGCACATACTGCTCAATGTAATACGGTATCCTGTTTACAGTCAATTGTGTGATATGTAACCTATCACTTAAATCAGCCTCTGTACCAGATGACCGGAAGGCAATTAATGTAACCTATTTTTGGAAAAAAGCCTCCAGGGGCAATCCCGGCAGTTACAGGCTGTTAAACCTAACTTCTGTAGCAGGCAAATTGGTTGAAACTATAGTAAAGAATGAAATTATCACACTTGATATGATACATATGTTGAAGAGTCAGCATGGCTTTTGTAAAGGGAAATCATGCCTCATAAATGTAGTGACTTCTTTGAGGGAGTCAACAAGCATGTGGACAAGGATGATCCAGTTGATATAGGTTTCAGAGCGGTAGCCGGTTGTCAACTGTTGAGAATAGGCCACTTCCACCTTGATTGAATTGGCCTCGTTAGCACTGACCCCCGACTTGGTAAGGCAACTCCCATCTTTCCATGTGCTGTAATATATATACTGCTCACTGTATTTTTCACTCCATGCATCTGATGAAGTGGGTTTTAGCCCACAAAAGCTTATGCCCAAATACATTTGTTAGTCTCTAAGATGCCACAAGGCCTCCTTGTTGTTTTTCCAGTTGATATTCAGAAAGCCTTTGACAATGTCCCTCACTAAAGGCTTTTAAGCAAGTAAGCAGTCATGGGATAAGAGGGAAGGTCCCCTGTTGGATCAGTAACTGGTTAAAAGATAGGAAACAAGGGATATGAATAAATGGTCAGTTTTCACAATGAAGAGAAGTAAATAGTGGGGTCTCCCCAGGATCTGTACTATGACCTATGATGTACAACATATTTGTAAATGAACTGAAAAAAGGGGCAAACAGTGAAGTGGCAAAATTTGCAGATGATACAAAATTACTTGAGATACGTAAGTCCAAAGTTCACTGTGAAGAGTTACATAGGGATCTCACAAAACTAGGTGACTGGGCAACAAAATGGCACATGAAATTCAATAGTGATACATTGAAAATAACACACATTGGAAAACATAATCCCAACTATACATACAAAATGATGGGGTCTAAATTAGCTGTTACAACTCAAGAAAGAGATATTGGAGTCATTGTGGATAGTGCTCTGAAAACATCGGCTCAATGTGCAGCAGCAGTCAAAAAAGCAAACAGAATGTTAGGAACATTAGGAAAGGGCTAGATAATAAGACAGAAAATATCATAATACCGCTATATAAATCCATGGTAGGCCCACACCTTGAATAGTAGGTGTGTAGTTCTGGTCACCCCATCTCAAAAAGATATATTAGAATCGGAAAAAATGCAGAAAAGTGCAACAAAAATTATTAGGGGTATGGAACAGCTTCCATATAAGGAGAGACTGGTACTGTTCATCTTAGAAAAGAGACGACTGGGGTGGCGGGGGGCGGGGGGGGAGGGATATGATGGAGCTCTATAAAATCATGAATGGAATGGAGAAAATTAACAAGGAAGTGTTATTTACCCTTTCACATAACACAAGAACTAGAGGTTACTCAAATTAAAAGGCAGTAGATTTAAAACAAACATAAGGAAGTACTTCTTAACACAATGCATAGTCAACATGTGGAGCTTGTTGCCAGGGGAAGTTGTGAAAGTCAAAAGTATAATTGGGTTAAAAAAGAATTCATGGAGTATAGATGCTTCAATGGCTATTAGCCAAGGTGACCAGGAATGCAAGCCCATGGTCTAGGTGTCCCTAAACCTCTGACTGCCAGAAACTGGGATTGGACAATAGGGGATGGATTACTCGATGATTGCCCTGTTCTGTTCATTCCCTCTGAAGCATCTGGCACCAGCCACCTTTGGAGACAGGATACTGGACCAGATGGACCGTTGATCTGACCCAGTGTGGCCATTCATCTCTACACTGAATCACAGTGCATGTTAAGCAATCATTACACAAATTCTCCGGGACTACTTATAAGTGGACCAGGTTTAAAAGATAATCCTTTTATTCAAAGTTACCCTAGTTAATGGACCTTAGACATATTCACATTTCTCCCTCATTAATTCTGGATTAGGTTATGATAATATTTTATAATAATGTGCACATTGATAGAACCTTTTCTTCTGATTATCTTGTAGCATTATTCTACTATTGATTAATGTAGCCTTGCAACATGCTGTGAATTAAGAATTAATATCCCACTTTATAGATGGATAAGCTGAGGTACAAAGAGGTGAAGTGATTTGCCCAGGTCAGACAATTCGTCAGTGGTAGAAGTGGGAATCGAATCCAGGAGTCTGACACACTCCATGCCACAAGCTCTGGTTGGATAAAGTACTTAAGCATCAGTCTAACTTAAAGCACATGAATACTTCAGGTCACCAAGCCTTGGATACTTTGCTGAAACAGGGCCATAAGGGAAACCCTGGTAGTTCCTCAATCTGACCATTGCTCAACAATGCTGAATTAATTGTAATCTTGACATGTTTCTGGGATCTTATCCAAGGACTTTCTCACCACTAAACTGTATATTTTTCAGGTGCGCCATTGGGAGAAGTTGAAGCAGTTCACCCGATAGGATCATTTGGGTTTTCCCCCTCTGATGTGAAGGTCACACAAAGGGACTAATGTAAAGACCATTGCATGTAATGTATCACTTCATGTCTTTACAAGTGCTCTGCAATTTTAACATGCACAAAACCATTTTGTAAAATGCCACCGGGAGCATGAGATTTTTTAAAAAATAAGCCAACCACTATTAGTCTCTGCTGATGTGAATTGTAAACTATGTAATAAAGGGCTGTGAGTAAAATTGAAAAAGAGGAGGAAAAAGTTATGCTCCCGGCAGGCAAAATATTACTGACATTTTTAATAATAATGAAACATAACACCTCAGTAGGACAAAACTAAAATCCATTTTGTATGTCAAAGAATAGGTCGCATTTAATTTGTTTAGGTAATTTTCTAGGTTTCCCATTTCTTATGGAATAAGTTCAAGGATATGAAGAGTATTATTAAAAGTAAATGATTGGGAAGAGTTAGAAAAGAAAAAAATAAAGCAGAGAACTGCCTTTCCAGCCTATTTGATTGATATAAACCTTTATAAAATATTTTCCCCCTTCCATTGCCTGTTTAAACTTCAAATTTATTTCACATTCAGGGAATCGAAGGAAGGAAAAATGTAAAATATTGCTAAGTTATTTATTTAAAAAATCTAATTCATATTTAATTTAGAGTTGTTTAATTTGCCTGATCTGATCCATTCCTCTTAAACATCTGCAGTTTGGGGTTGAATTTTACTTTGCGACTTACTTTCTTATTTTATTAAAAACTTTTCCTTTATTTAAACGATTTGATTTCAGCCAAATTTGCATGAACAGAGCTTCATGTGGCCTCTTGATATGAAAATCAGTGACGGACAAACTTCAAAAGCTTCTGAAAGACTGCGATAAGCCCCTGAAATTTGGAAGACTTAAAAGTACCTCATTCAAACTGTTGGAGTCCTACCCATGGACCTGGAAGGGCGAGCAAGGACAAGCACAGGGAAGGCAGAGAAAGGACAAATCTTGCTTAATTTTACTCTTACAAATAAGCCCTTTGAAGTCAATAGGCCTGATTCTAACCTCACTCACACTGAAGTCAATGGAGTTACACTGGGGGTAAAACCAGTACAAGTGAGATCAGAGTCAAAGTTATTAGGACTACTTACTCTCATGAGTATTGTACTGCTCAATGTGCAGCGGCTGTCAAAAAAACTAACAGAATGTTAGAAACCTTTAGGAAAGGGATAGATAATAAGACAGAAAATATCATACTGCCTCTATAAAAATCCATGGTGTGCCCACATCTTGAATACTGCATACATATCTGGTGGTCGCCTCATTTCAAAAAAGATATATTGGAATTGGAAAAGGTACAGAGAAGAGCAACAGAAATGATTATGGGTATGGAGCAGCTTCCATATGAGGAGAGATTAAAAAGACTGGGACTTTTCAGCTTGGAAAAGAGATGACTAAGGGGAGATATGATAAAGGTCTACAAAATTATGAAAGGTATGGATAAAGTGAATAAGGAAATCTTATTTACTTCTTCACATAACACAAGAATTAGGGGTCACCCAATGAAATTAATAGACAAAGTTTAAAACAAACAAAAGGAAGTACTTCACACAATGCACAGCCAACCTGTGGAGCTTGTTACTAGGGGACGTCGTGAAGGCCAAAACTATAACAGGGTTCAAAAAAGAACTAGATAACCATTGAGGGACCTATCCTCCATGAACTTATTAGCCAAGATGAGGAGGGATGCCACCCCATGCTCTGGGTTTCCCTAGTCTCTGTTTGCCAGAAGCTGGGAGTGGACAACAGTGGATGGATCACTTGATGATTACCTGTTCTGTTCATTCCCTCTGTAGAATCAGGCATTGGCCACTGTCAGAAGACAGGCTACTGGGCTAGATGGTGGACTGTTGGTCTAACTCAGTATGCGGTTCTTATGGTTTGACCCTCAGAGAGAGCCCAGAGGTCGAATGCAATGAGGGAAAGGAAGGACTCTTTGAAGGAAAGTTTCCAAGAAGCGAGGGCTGTAATGATTACTTGTGTAAGCAGCGTCTGAATGAGCTCTCCCCTTACATCTAGTGATGAGCTGGGGAAGAGAACTTCAGGAGCCTACCCTGTTTTCATAGGCACACCTATGCTGCCTTGGTGCTCAGCATAATGGGACTGATTTGCCCAAATGATTACTTTTGGCTGGTGTATCACAAGTCACTTTGTTATTGGGGCCGTGGTACTAAAGGGTTGTTATCCTTATTGTGTGAATCAAGGGCAGCAGAACTAGGCTTGGCATACCCTGATTGAGGGACTCACCCTCAACTAAACTTCACTCGCTAGGCAGGAGATATGGGTGCTAAAGGCCAGTGGAGTTGAGAGAGGGTAGGGACAGATGTGTACCTGGTGGTATGGGCCCTGTGTAAAAGCTTTAGACCTGCTTTGGGACAGTGTCTCTGATGCAAGAGACTGTCCAGTGTGCATTAGCAGCGAGGCTCCCCCACTAACAGCTGTAATCACTGAGAGTCGTGTTTAGTGGTGGGACTCAAGACATCGCAAGTTTTGGCCATCAAGAGATTAATGAGTCTGCTCTACAGCCTTAGCGAAGGGCCATATGGCTTTTAGCTCATGCATTAGAGGCCCGTGCATTTAGCTCCAAAAGTCCCAGGTTCGATCCCACCCACCTGCGTTACATATTATATATACTTTAATTGTGATATAAATTGTATAATAAGATATATGGGAGCTTCCTCTTTCAGATTAGGGTGGGAGTGAGCTACTAGCACTAGCACAGTGTAGTGTTCACTGTTCAGGCAGGCTGCTGCTGCTGAAAGAGGAAGCTGGCCACTGAGGAGATGTCTGTCTGCAAGAAGCTCCTAAAGTAAAAGATCTGAATTCCCAGAATAAACAACGTTCTCTTTGAAAGCTAAGTCAGGTGATTAAGGGTGTAAGGGGCAAAAGCTACAGAGGTTTGATCAAATATATTCAACAGCATTTAGAGAGGGAATCTGTTAGCACCATGGAGGATGAGGGTATGACCCTATTACTCCATATGAATGATCACATTCGGGATCTGATTCAACAAGGAAGGGCAGATGAGATCCCGAAGAGGCTAACCAGGGAAACCCCACTCAGAAGCAGACACAAGCGTTGCTAGTTTGTCAGAAGATGAACCAGGTAGCGCTGCAGCAACAAAAGACAGTGGAACAATTTAGAGTTAAGGTGACAAGTACTGAATCGGTGCAGCCTACTGAAAATGAAAGTAATATGGGAACACGGCCTCAGATCCATCAAAACTTGCTATCGATATTTAGGAAAGATTTCAGGAATTACAGGGCAAATTGGTGATTTCACACAAAAGGACAAGTTATGTTTTAGTAGCCTGGAATATCAAACTGAAAATGGATTAAAGAATGGTTATTCAGAGTCAAGAAATTATATACGGTGCCATGTATGCAGCCAGCCCTGGATTAAAAATCCAAAATTATCTGGATGGTAAGAGCAATCTTATGTTGCTCAAACTAAGGCAAATACTACAAACATATTATTCCAAAGAAAATGCCACTAATTTCTATCAGAAATTAATTAAGGCTCCTCAAGAACACAGAGAGACTCCACTGGATTTCCCGGTGTGCGCAATGGATCTTCCTCAAACAATTATCTTTGCATCAGAGAACACAGCGTTGACACTAAAAAATAGAATCATAGATTAGGGTTGGAAGAGACCTCAGGAGGTCATCTAGTCCAATCCCCTGCTCAAAGCAGGACCAACCCCAACTAATATCAGCCTGACTTGGTCCAAAGTCAGTTTCTACAGTCTATTTCGAGGGGTAGCTCAAAGAGAATAATAGAACGGACCTAAAACCATACTTAGCTGATGAACTTTGGTTGGAAAAAATTGAGCAGTGCCTGTAGCATTGAAATGGAGCACCAGCAAAAATTAAGAGCATCAGGGCAACTGAAGCCATTACACGTAAATGGTATGCAATCAGTTTTGAAAGGAGGAGAAACTAACGATCTCGCTACTGTCAAAGAACAAACTGCAATCGCCACTCATGTGGAACAGAACAATGAAGCAATCTGACTGGCAATTGAAATGACTGCTTTCTAAAGGGCATGAGGTCAGGGAAGACCTATAGCAATTCCTCACATTATGCAAACCAGAAAGGACAAATATCAAAGTTACCAGAAACCCTGTCAAAACTGTCAGTGGGGAAACTCAGCTGACAGATGCGATCTCTGCTACATGTGTGGTAGCCGGGCAAACTGTGCAAGAGGATGTCAGGTCTGAGGTCAACACCAGCAATTGGGAAATGAGAGGGTCACAATCAGTGGGAAAGGGAAGTTCCACAGCGGAAGTTCAAGTATACTTGCTCCTTTTGCCAACAAAAAGGAAATGAACGACAGTTTGTGCAGCATTCAAGGTGTCTTCAGGAAATGTCCTGTTCAAGGGATTGTCAAATGCAGCACTGGAGAACACAAAACAATCTGACAAAGCCAGCAAGGCTCCATGGAGAACAGTAATAACTTACCCAATCCTAGACAGTGAGGAAAAATTGTTTCATCATGACCCTGGGTCTTGAATCTGGGTCTGCAGGGTTCATAGGAGCAGCCATGCGCCCACCCCCTTCTGGCAGCATGCTGATGTTTCTGCTGGGGACTCATGAAGCCCAGCTCCAGTCTGAGGCTCCACTCCTGCAGTCCTATTTGCGGCGTCCTGGAGCATTTAATTGCCCCACTGGCCCTGCTTAAGCCAGCAGCAGGCACAGGCAACTGTCTGAACAACGGGGCTCCACGCTTTCCTGGACTGTGTGCCCCCTGCTCCCCTCACTTGATTTCCTGACCTTTCCTTTCCGCATCCTGACCCGCCGTAACTCCTGACATCTGATCTGTGGTTCTGGTCTCCAGTTTGTCTCCCATATCTGACCTCCTGGTATCCTGACCCAGCTGATTCCCATCTTGTGACCACAGACTCTGGCTCTGACTATTAGGTCTGGCCACCTACCACCCGGCCATGAAAAGTTGCCAAGTTATTTGGAAAAAAAGTGTTTAGAGTGGTGTTATTTCAATGATAGGAAAGTAACAGCACTATGGGACACACGTGCCCAGGTATCAATGGTTGACTGGAAAAAATGGAAGAGGAACATCTCCCAGAGCTGGACATAAGAGCCATTGAAGAATTGTTAGATTTTGAAGGAAGACTGGACATAGAAGCAGCGAATGGCACTGAAGATCCTTTTGAAAGTTGGGTTGAAATAAAATTCTGCTTATCACCACCTCCTACCAATCATACCGTTAAGATATATGTCCTTGTGCTGGTGAGTTGAGAGAAGGAACAACCTGTAATTGGCTTCAGTGTCCTTGACGAGATTAGGATGACTCCAGGAAAGGCTGATGTCCATTTCTGACAATGTGCACAACTCTTAAACTCAGCACTTCATATAAAGGTAGAATCAAGCAAAAAACTAGTTATTTTAGTAGAACAGAAGGGCAAAAGGGCAGAGGAGATGTGCACAGTCAAGAACGGAACAAAGGATATCGCTATTCCGAGAGGACAGGCTGTTGAAGTGAAGTGAATAGCAAGAACCAATTGCATATTGGGAGACACCATGGTACTATTTATTCCAAATGAAAGACCACCAATGGCCTGAATTCCTAGCTTACAAATCCCTGGAGTAAAGACTGGAGTAAAGTCAGGAATGTCACTAAACATATTACCTTACAAGGGAGAACCACAATAGGACAGGTACAGCTAGTTGATGCTATCTATTCTATGCAATTACCACAGAAGCCAGAAAGTAGGCCCCCTCTGAAAGGAAACAAACATTGCAATGATCAGTCAACAGTGCTAGCAGAGCATAAAGACATGTCACAAACCCTTAGTGAAATATAGGACCCTCCTGTCAGTTCATAATCCCTCACAGAGACAGAACAGGAGGAAGTGGTCAGAGATATGTTTCACGAAGAACGCAACACCTTCGCAAGGGATGATTCAGCTGTAGGGTGTACTGAAACTTTGAAAATGGACATTAAACTGGCTGACAAGACTCCTGCCCAGAAAACATTTAATGCCATTCCCCGACTATTGTATAAAGAAGTGAAGAGCTATATAAAAGAGCTTTTTGCCAGTGGGTGGATAAAAAAAGTTAACTCACCATATTCCTCACCTGTGGTTTGTGTCAGAAGAAAAGATGACACATTATGACTATGCCTAGACTTGAGAGAGTTAACCAAAAAACAAAACAAAAACCACTGTTCCAGATAGACATACTAGACTGATCCTTGATAGCTTAGGTGGAAATCCATTGTTCTCTGTCCTTGATTATCATAAACTTTATCAGGGATTTATAAGTGAGGGAAGTGCACACCTGACCACATTAATCAAACCCTGGAGATTATATGAATGGGGTTGCATTCCTTTTGGACTCACAAATGCCCCCGCAGCATTCCAGCACTGCATAGAAGAATACATGGAAGATTTGAGAGGTGAAATATATATCCCCTACATTGCTGCCATGCTCATTTACAGCAAAGATTTCAGGGACCATGTGGAAGATGTTAGGAAAGTTCTCAGAAGTCAGCAGAAAAGTGGTTTCAAACTGTGACCAAGTAAATGTGATTTATTCAGAAGGTGGTGTGCTAGTGTGGAAGCATGGTTTTAACTGAGAGATACAAAATGGACCTGAAAGACATAGCTGCTGTACAGGCTTTGAAATACAGGACTCCTTTCACAGTGAGGGAAGTAAAAAAAAAAATGGTTTGGAATCCTGACCGGGGATTTACAAAGTACCCTGAGTGTTGCAAAACCTCTGTCCGATCTCCTTTCCAATCCCAAAGACACTGGCTTCAAACAGAAAAAAGACCAAAAATGTGAAGAGAGTTGGACAGTTACCTGTCAACCAACCAGTGGTATGGACAGAACTACACCAAAGAGTTATAGAACAATTGATTCATGAGATTGTACCTCTGTCTGTAGGAAACCCTCAAAGACAATCAGATAGAATAAAATGGCCAAAGGAGATACTGACATATGATCATTTGGGACAGCCAACTTCCACCAGGCTACAGTTTGGTGCCCATGGCCAGCTACCAGGCTAAGATTAATTTTAGAGAAAATATAGAAATATATGTACTATGGTAGTTGTTGAATGTTGGGACATTTATTTAACCAGGGGAGAATGAGGTTGTGAGGCAAACTCACAGCCAAACCAGGGCTGCATGCTCAGCTGCTGGAGTGAGTCAGCACTCAGAACCTGCAGCGGCAACGTATCACCGAGCAGAGCCTGGGTCAGATGACCCCAGACTCGGGTATTTCCACAACCCCAGGGGAGCTGCAGATCAGTCTGTGCAACAGCGCTATCCAGCCAGGAACCCTTCTGCTGCCTTGTAGCGCACCAGACTCCAGCGACTCCCCGTCTGCCTCTGCCTTGCCTGAGCCCTGTCCTTGCCATGGATTAATTTCAGTCCCGCCTTAGTCACCGATCCACTCCAGCCTTGCCTCTCCCTTCTGATCCCCCCAGACCATCAGACTCGACTATCTAATTTTGACCTTCAGTGCATATCTGGACTCCAGCTTTGGACGTGGTTTGTTTTTGGACTCTCACCACCCAGCTTCAACCTCTGGTCTCCACCTGGGTTTTGGCTATGGTTCTGATCCTGGTTTGTCTACAGACTCTGCTCTCAGTTTTGACTCTGGCCTGCCCCTGGATCTTCATTCCAGGACCAACCTTGTCACAGGCCCCATCCTATACCTAACTGTGACCCATGCTCCAACCTTTAGGCCTCATTACTGGAGGCAGTGCCTGACAGAAGTCCCTGGAACAGATCTCTTAGAAATAGGTGCATTGTTTATATTCAGTAATAATTTTGAATATTTATTATTCTATATAATTTTGCTAATGGTGATATAAATTATATAGCAAGAGAAATGAGAGCTGCCCCATTAAGAATAGGCTGGGGGAACACTGAACGAGCTACTGTGAGGACTAGCATGTTATGTGTGCTGCTGCTGGAAGAGGAGTCTGGCCTGTAGCTGGGCACCGAGGAGATCTTTGTCTGCAAGAAGCTCCTAAAGCAGAATAAGCAATGTTTTCTTTGAAAATCTGAATCTTGTGATTAAGACTCATATACAGTTTTGTATGGTTGTGTGTGGTCCCTGGTAAAGAAGAGAGACAAAGCTTGAACTCAAGCTGTGTAGAAGCCTCTTTGTTTGTTTTTGCAACATACCACTAGTGGTGCCTGGCAATAAAACATATATATTCTACCCAGGGAAGGTCATCCTAGTGTAAGGATGGAATCCTGTGACAGACTATAGGTGATATATAGTGCCTGTTATGGCCACTTCCCTTCCCAGCTGCCAACATAGCAGGGAAACGGTACCCAGCCAGGATGCCTTGTGCCATGTCAATGTTTGGCTATAGTCCTGAACTATTAAGGCTGTTTGTAGCTGGCATAAAATTAGAGCCTCCCTCAGGCTGCTCTAAGGTAAGTGCAGGGCAAAGGGATTGCACAGATGCACCATCAGAATTGGGGGATTGCAAGAGCAGCTTTAAACCATTTTTCTGTACACGTCCTTGGCCTATGTTGCATGGAGATCAGCTGCACCCCAGCATCTGGAATTTTGTGTTCATCTGCTCCCCAAAATAGTCTGAGGTACCAATATGCCCCTATTATAAATTCCACTGACTCTATTCGTTCAACAGAGTCACAGGAGAGATGAGTCTAGCCCCAACTCTTTTCAAGGAGCGTATTTGGAATGTTCTTCATCTGGGTTGGAATAATTGTTTATTGTGTTTGATGTTTTGCAACCATCTGCTGTTCATTTAAATTTCACCCACACATTGCGATGTGGAGATGCAATATTTACCCTTTTTTCATTTATTTTTTGTAATTTAAAAAGTCTGATTGGATTTTTAGAAAAACACAGAAATAACCAATTTCAGGAAAGCAGCGAGTACAGAATACCAACAAATCTGCAAATAGGTCAATAGATGCATCAAAAAACTTCCCAAGTAAAGCCACCTGGGTAAATTCTGATCAACCTGGTGCAAGTCAGTTGACTTCAAAGGACATAATTCCAGATCAGAATCTAGGATCAGAATCCAGCCCACTGACTAAAGAGTGAAATCTCTCACATGTCCCAAGGGAAGAGATTTGCAAAATGTAGTCACATAGTAGAGATGATTTTTAACTAAAGGTCGCAAAGGAAATTGTATTGAAAACCAAAAATAGAGAAACCCACGGAATCTCAAGTAATAACAAACAGCAATAACGTCTGTATTTGATATCAGCACATTCTATTACAGATGCTCTATCAATTAATTTTAGGCTTAAAAATGTAGGTTTGGCTGCAAAAATGTTTCTGGTTGCACTGAATGGATGGAGGGTTAAAGGACATTTTGGATATTAGGAAAAACTTTTTCACTAGTAGGGTGGTGAAGCACTGGAATGGGTTACCTAGGGAGGTGGTGGAATCTCCTTCCTTAGAGGTTTTTAAGGTCAGGCTTGACAAAGCCCTGGCTGGGATGATCTAGTTGGGGTTGGTCCTGCTTTGAGCAGGGGGTTGGACTAGATGACCTCCTGAGGTCCCTTCCAACCCTGAGATTCTATGATTCTATGACATTGGTTAACGAGGTTAATTTAAAGTGCTCCTATGACACAGGCTGGTCTCTGTGTAGAAATCACAATATTACACTTTAATAGTCTTACAGATAAGAGCAAAAAAAGCCATCCCAGCTGGAAAACAGCTGAAGTCAGTGGGAATTTTGTCTTGGTAAGGACTTGAGGAAAGAGAACTTACCTCAGGCTCTTCATAACCAAGCAAGAAATGTAGAATGCTACATACAACTCTTTATAACCAATGCTACAGATGTATCTGGGAAATGGTTTCAAATAATGAATTCAAGACATTCATAATGTGTTCACACAAAAACTGAGAACACGAGAGGCAAAAAATTGTTGAATTAATGTGTAAGATTATTTACCCATCACTATTTTCCATCTCCTGGTACTAAAACATGCAGGGTAAAATCCTGATGTTACTGGAGTCAATGGTAAAATGCCCATTGGAGCCAAGATTTCACCCACATTGTTCCTGGTTAAGATGGTGACAGCAGCACATACAGGTCAATTCACAGCTGCACCGAGTTTACTGGGTCTAATGTATTTAATCATTTTCTTTCTTTATGTATGAAATAAAAATCTAATGAGATCTGATTAGACAAAACAAAAAGCAACACCCCCCTCCCCCACACCAACAAAACATGTAGTTCTCACTTAAGGAATTTAATTATACTGGGATATGATCAAAGCAATCTCAATTAATGGGGTAAAAGAAAATAGAGAAACTCAGGAGATAAGATGCTGAATGTTTTTTTCTGGGAATTGAAAATGACAATGAAAAGTCAATCCCAAAAGTTTTTGTGTGTAGTGAAGAGTGGAGGGCCAGTACATAGCTCTTGATGCTCCCAAAATTTGTTGTACAAGGTCTGTTTTTAACAGCATCTTTGTTGAAATTTTTTTGCACCGTATGAAGGAGTTACAACATACCTTCTGCAGCAGATTTCTATGTCTACACATCCACATTCATAAATGTGTAAAGCATCCTGCATACGTAATACATAGTGCTGTACAAGGAGTATCAATAACTATTTCTCTGCTTAGGTTCCAGTATATGTCCCATCTTCTCCAGTGCAGGAAACCCTGCAAAAGTATGTAATGGAGAAATCATGTTGTTGTAAGTGCAAGGGCACATGTGAAAGTAGGATCCATCCAGGAAATAGTCATTTCTTGTTCATCCACCCAAAAAAAAAAAAAAAAAGCTCTGTTCATGCAAAAAGATTTCTGAAACAAGGGGTGAAAGGCAGGTTTGTTACAGCTCTGGACCCAGTCAGGGTCCCATGATGACCAGCCATCTGTGGCACAGACACAGTTAGCGTTAAATGCATTAATAGATCTTAACGTGAATTACAGCAACCAAATCTATTTGTATTTGTAGTCGACCAGCTGCAGGCAACTGGCTACAACCGGGTTTTAATAGTAGGCGGCTTCTTGCCATATGGACTGTAAACTGTTTGGTTTTAATCTGAAGAATGGGGGCCTTTATTTAGAGGAAAAGTTAATGACTTTATGCGAGAAGCACATCCATTGTGATCTAAGTAGTTTTGTTTTATGAGCAAGACGGATAGCTGGCCTGTTTTGAGGGCTTAACTACACTTTAATGGGGAGCAGAGTTAGGGTGGTATTAATTTTCTCCCAGGATATGACAAAGTAAAACAAATGCTACACACTTAAGCTGAAGGCAACAGCTAACAATCAAAATGCCATAAACACAAAAGACTGCCAGTAATCACTGACATTCCCAGTCCTCAGAAAATAGCGTGTCTGCAGGTGTAATGACATTAGATTGGTCTGCTCCAAAGCATGAGCCTTAGAGGATTATTGTTTCGAGGAAGGGCCCTGTTTCATTTCCTTAGGGTAACCTGAATGATAGCTAAATTCTGCACAACAGGAGCAGCAGGTTTGGGAATATAAAAGTTAAATGTGGAAGACTATAATCAAGGTCCAAAGCCCATTTAAATCAACGTAAAAACTCCCATTAACTTCAGTAGTTTTTGGATCAACCTCTGAGCGAACACCTAACTGAAGACGGCAAGCCTACCAGTAAGGGACATCTCAACAGTAGAAAATGACTGCAAAATTTGCCTCTGCCTGTCATTTCTTGCACGGTGATGATTGCATTAAAATATCACATGGTACGCAGAAGTTCACCTTACTGCTCTATCTCCTCATATAGGGGTTATCATTAAAAAGGCAGAATTCCCCAACAGTTACAATGAGCAGTGGCTGAGAAAACATCATGTTGTAACTTTTTTTCTATTTTCAGAGTAGGAAAAGAATGAGGTGGCTGATATCTCTTAGCAAATGTGGGCTTCTTAAGTGAAGACGATGGCTATTACAGTAGAAATACCAGGGCAAATGGAAAAGTGTGTGGTAAATGCTGATTTTCTAGTGGACATAATGCATTGTATATAGCAATGCCAGCTTTTAGCCATGATCCCAGGCATTCCAAGACTATGATATAATGAATAGAAAAGATCATTTAAATTCTCGGAACCACCACAGATCATTAAAGAGAAACCCAACAAGACCCTTTTTAATTAAACAAAGATACTGTAACCCTTTCGCCAAGTGCTTCTGACAGGAATAGTAGTGCTCACTACAACAGCAACTTTCCCTCTCCTGGAATTGACATCTCCTCATCAATGATTGGGAGTGGACCACACCCACCCTGATTGAATTGGCCTTGTCAACACTGATTCTCCTCTTGCGAGGTAACTCCCTTCTCTTCCTGTGTCAGTATAACAATGCCTGCATCTGTAATTTCACTCCATGCATCTGAAGAAGTGGGTTTTTTCCCCACGAAAGCTTATGCCCAAATAAATTTGTTAACCTTTAAGGTGCCACCGGACTCTTTGTTGTTTTTGTGGATACAGACTAACATGGCTACCCCACCCCCACCCCCGATACTTGACAGGAATAAAGTGCAGGTTGACATGACACAGTGCTTGTCCCTTCTAAGGATGCTTTTAACCAGCAAAATTGTTTGAAGACATGATGGAGCTCACCATGAAACAATAGAAGCCAGTATTGGTGCTTCAAATCCAAAGACATGATGGACACTGATAGCCAGATCCTCAGCTGTCATGAAACAGCGATAGTCCCATTGACTGTGATGGAGAGATGTTTTACACAAGGATCTGGTCCCTGAGTTTATTTATGGTGCAGGAATGAAATCAGAGAATGATACCTCAATAAGTAATTGACAAAACCCGAGAAAAGTAGGGTGATAGACGATAGATGACAGTGTACATACACACATGTGCATAGAGAGAGAAAAAGAGATGTAGGCATACAGTAAAAGATGCATTTAATAGGAACCCCGCGGTCTCAGTCCAAATAGAGGCTAAGGTTGTCTGCGTCTGAAACAAAAGGTAAAGTCACTTCTAACAAACAGGATCATTGGTGCATATGACGAGTGATCTGTCTTGCAAAGAGACCCTCTGGCTACAATGAAGATGAAGCTGTAATTTGTACCCTCATCCCATGGTTCTTGCCTCAACTATCGCTAACAACAGGAAACAAATAACTGCTGCTATTGTGGCCTGGATAGGATCTAGTCTGCGGTGATAGTAGAATTCCACACAACAAATTATTATTCTAGTGGCGAAGAGTCTTTGCATATTGTTCAGAGTCAAGGATCTAGCATAGAAAGGCATGCATTGCTGTCGCCAGGGTAGGTACACTGGTAGGTGCCTATGCATGGCTACCAAAGTATTTGATGTCTCAATTGTTAACTCTTTAATTACATGTGAATTATGAAGGGTCTGATCTGAAACTCACTGAAGTCATAGAATATCAGGGTTAGAAGGGACCTTAGGAGGTCATCTAGTCCAACCCCCTGCTCAAAGCAGGACCAACCCCCAATTTTTGCCCCAGATCCCTAAATGGCCTCCTCAAGGATTGAACTCACAACCCTGGGTTTAGCAGACTAATGCTCAAACCACTAAGCTATCCCTCCCCGAAAGTCAACTGGAGAGTCTTTCCACTGAATTCAGTGGGTTTTGGATTAGGCTCATAGTGAGATATTCACCCATTAAATGCTGTATCAGAGAGCAAACATAGCATTATTTCTTTCTTCAAAGTGTAGGTTGTGCAGCTATCAGTTCTCTCTCTAGAAAGGGCAGTCGTGTGGCCATGTGGATGATCACAAGAAGAGGCAGGGCATATCCCATACCTCCACCAAGGCCTGGGCCTAAACTCTGATGTTCACATCTGGATTTGACTCCCTCTCTAAACTTCCCAAGATCTGTGCATGTCGTCACCTTATGCCTCTGTTTAGTCCATGAGAGAGATTAGGATGAAGAGAGTTCGGGTTTGGATCTGAGCTCTTGGGAGTGGCGTTAGGAAAGGCATTCCACTTCCAGCCCAAATCTGCTACAAACCTCCTCAAAGATTCAAACAATGTGGAGCTTGGGTTTGGATCTGGATCCTTCAGGAGTTTTAGAACCAGTGTCTCGCTTCTGGCCCAACACTACTATGAACAACCTTAGAGATACAGCAGACGAAGAAACATGAGTTCAAACAAGTTCCCTCGCAACTGCAATGCATCTGAAATGTACTGATGAAAGATTTATTAATGTTGTACAAGGCAGGCTGTCTTCATGTTAACAGATCCCACAGCTTACCGAGCTCTCTCTTGTTTAGTAGGTCATTAAAGTGAAAACTGCACTTTAATAGGAATCAGAGGGGTCGCCGTGTTAGTCTGGATCTGTAGAAGCGACAAAGGGTCCTGTGGCACCTTATAGACTAACAGAGGTATTGAAGCATAAGCTTTCGTGGGTGAGTACCCACTTCTTCGGACATTTCCACTGCTTGCATCCGAAGAAGTGGGTATTCACCCACGAAAGCTTATGCTTCAATACCTCTGTTAGTCTATAAGGTGCCACAGGACCCTTTGTCTCCACTGCAGTTAGGTTAAGAATCCCTTCCTATTAAAGTGACAATCATAATTTAACTGCCTCGGATAACAATACAGAAAGAATAAATATCAAATAGAATGCACCTTCCCCGCTCTTGGCCCACTGATGATGCAGATTAGTACGCACAGCTCCGCTCAAGAAAAAGGCAGCAGCCACGCTCTCTAGGGGTTCTCATCCATAGGGTCATGGTGGATCTCCTGCTGGGAAATGCCAATAGAACAGCTCTCTCTCGAGAGAAACAGCCACCTTGCCAGCAGTTACTGAGATACTGGTACTGAAACACTGAGAAGTAGCTTCCAAACCATTTTAGTGCTATCTAGTTATATAAGAAGATAAGAACGGCCGTACTGGGCCAGACCAAAGGTCCATCTAGCCCAGTATCCTGTCTTCCGACAGTGGCCAATGCCAGGTGCTTCAGAACAGGTAATCATCAAGTGATCCATCCCCTGTTGCCCATTCCCAGCTTCTGGCAAGCTAAATCTGTGGCAATATCTATGCACACGCACGATTATCTAGGGATAGACTCTGCCATCCTTACTCACTACTCCAGGAATAAAGTAAATAATACTTTATTCCTGGAGTAGACTCATTGAAAACAATAAGAATCATTAATGGAATAAGGTCCTAGTTGGTGTGAGAAAGCTGATCACAATCTGGGGCCCTAATAAAAATGTATCTCAAGGAGTGTAGCAGATCTCTGCAGTTTTCTTCTAAGTGGGCCAATTGGCTTCTCTTTTCAGTGGATAATTATAGCATCCCTGTAAGCAGATGCAGCTTATTCAAGTTAGCAGGCTGGAATTTGACTCTTTTTATATATATATTTAATCTCCTGGAATGCAAATTACTGTAATTGCTTAGCATTTATTAGTGTGAATTACTGTAGGGAGCCCTGTGTGGGAGGTACTGTGAGGGGAGAAAAATCCAGAGAGGTGAACGTCATGGAGTTCCCCCCACCCCCCGTCATCCTGTTAACGTGCAGCAGATTTTGCCACTCTGGCCCCATGCAGCGAGGAGCCATACACCTCCCAAACGGCAGATTTTGGGGGCTCTGAGGGAAGCACAGAGCCACCTGCTCAAAAGTTGTTGGTTCCTTCTGACCCCCTACTCCCCTTCAGCTCTCTGGCAGCTTGGATGTGATGGAACCACATTTCCCAGTGAGGAAAGGGCCCCAACGTAGAGGGACAATGATATAGATACTTTCAGGCTAACTAATGCAGGTGCTGGGAGAGGCAAATCCTGCCTAACCCAGCTCCTAGCCCACCCATCCCACCCGGGCACATCCCAGAGCCATGGAGGATTATCTGGGGCACTAAGGGCCACTTCAGGAGAAGCTTTGCATGGGAGGAGGGTACCTTTGCATAGAGGGTCCCCCTGCAGTGCAGATCCCGAGGGAATATTTTCCCATTTAATTACAGAGCCGGTATGTGGAAGGGGGACTGCACACTTTTGTAACAAAGCGTTACTGGGCCCCAATAAAATCCCGGATCAGAAAATCCCAAACTCGGGATGCTATGGTCGTGTTGTTGAGGAGGCTTAAATCATTCGCCAGAACTGAACTCTGAGGCTTTGAATACATAAGTGGCCAGGGACAGGCCTATTTCCAGCTTCTGACAAGGCTTTGTCCATTGTCCATTCCCAAAGAAGGGCTCTTTGGGCTGAATCCCTCCATTGGTTTTGATTTTTTACACCCTCCTATCTGAGCACCCAAACTGAAATGGGGTGGCTGATAGGCTACATGCTAGCGTTTGGCCCGCCCGAACGTCCGCTTGGCAGGGCCACAACAGGAGATCCAGCTTTTAGTTTAGAGAGATTTTAAAACAATAAAAAAATGCTGAAGCCAAAATTAGAGAATCACGTCTACAAAATAAACACCAGAAAGCAGCAGACCGATTCGTTCACTGGGTCATTTTCTCTCCTCCCCTCCCAAAAGAAGTGAATTTTCTCAAATGGAAGTTTTAAGTGGTAAGAAAATTGGAACAAAAATGTCACTTTGGCTTCTTGTAGAGAGGTTGAAGTGACTTCCTGGCTGATGTTAACTTTAGCCGCTACTGCTTTAAGGTTCCATTTATAGGGCAAGATATAAATGATGAAAAAAAACCTCTGAGTTTCCCTCTGGGTTTCTGAGCCCAGGCTCCAGCCTAAACCCGAGCTATTTTTAGCTGCCCACCTGCATGAGCCCAAGCCAACTGACCCGGGCTCTGAGACTCAGCACTATGAGTTTTTCTTTGCAGTGTAGACATACCCTAATATGCAACAACAGTTTCTGTACACTCGAGACTGGGACTGCTGGGAAGGAGAGGAATCATTCTTCCCCCACTTGGGAATCATCACTAGTTTAATGGATTGGACTCTCTCCCTCAAGCTATTATATATCATTGCAAGCAATGCCTCCAAGACACTAATAAAGAGAAAACTCAATAATATTGGCATGATAAAGCGAAAACTATTAATAAGAAAAGTGAGACCGTCATACTCATTACATTCAAGTGCATGAGAAAGAGCACAGCATGTGTTGCTGCGGTTGGGGAAATTATATTACAAGGCCAATCAATTTCGGTGCCGAGGGTTTTTTTTTTTTGTTAGTGAGTAATTAGAATAAATAACGCTGACTGTATTTAAATATTGAGGGTACTAAGGAAAGTAGAGTAGATGATGGCAAGCATATGGATCATTTAATTTATTTGCCAATTACAGCTGACACATTGGGTATGGAAATCTGCGAGTCATCTATTATTTTTCATGGTCCGTTTTACAGCTGTGTTTATTATTATAATAAATAAATACATTATCTCATTAGGCTGCTATTGCAAAAGCCTTGTAAGTAACAAACACTGTAGATTCCCCTCCCGCCGCCATTACTGCATGTGACAACAAAGGGAGCATTTTGTTTAAATGCTCACTGAGGACAAGGTAGATCTGTTTGGAATATAAAAGCCTGGAGATATCCAGTAGGCATGATAATATGCAGTCCCAGTGGGGTAAATATGTAACTTGCAGGCCTATTGTTTTGTAGCCTTTAGTTCTACAGTATCCCTGGGAAAACGTGACTTTTTCCTCTCTGCAATAAATAAATATTACAAACAAACACCAGGGGAGACAGATCAGGCAGTAAAGTTCATTGCGTTTTAAGTACGAAGCTGTCCCTTATTTAGCAATTTGATGGGGGGAGACAACAACTAACTGATACCGTATTTCAGTTCAAAAGCTATATTTACATGCGTGGATAGGTAGATTCGTTGCATTCTCATTTAAACAAGCTGCTCCTTCTCTGTACGAGGAGTGGCATGGAATCTCATAATTAGAGTTGCGAAGAGAACCCAATGACAGGAGATTTGTGCTGGTTCAGCCTCACTGAATGGTTACTTTTCATTGGAGGCTTTTTTCTTGTACTCCAAAAGAATAGGCTAGATAGATGGAGGTATGCTGATTGGCACTAACTTAAGATCTGCCCCCCCAATCTTTGGGATTGAAAAGAAAACCTTCGAACTGTCACCATAGGATAAACTGCTGCAGAAACATCTCCCTGAGCCTGAACCAGTAAGTCTCAGGAGCGTGAACTGACCTGCTCCAATTCAGAGCAAATGAACTTCAGTGATCCCAACTAAAACCGCCCCATGTTCACACTGCTGATCCAAACCCACCAACCATATTTTGACAATCCACTCAACCCACTGGCATCCCAAATGGGTCGAACTTAAGTTATGGGGGAAACAAGGTGGTGGTAGGTTGCTTCATGCCCCACTGTCAACGCTAGCTTGTTAGCCGTAGCACATTCTCCAGTGCTTTGTCCAGTTCAGTTTGAAAAAACCCACAAAACCCCTGAAGTGTTGGGGCTTCCACCACTTCCTCCAGGAAGTTATTTCAGTCTCGTACTATAGAGTCTCACTGATAGAAAAGTGATTCTGACATTCAACCTAAATGTTCCTTTCCTCTGTTTGCTTTAGTTGACCATCCCCTTTGTCCCATGCTACCTGATTGCACTCTTCCTTTCTGTTTAAACTTAAGTACACCAGAAGATGCCCAAATCACATAGATTTCCCTACACTCACCAGTTGCAAAACCAGTTGTTCTACAAGCCAATAAATTCCACTGGAGGGAACCCGAGTGGAAATTCAGTGTTAAAACTGAGAAAAACTACTTGAAAGACTAGAAGCAGAGAATGAAGGTTGAACTCTGCCACTTTCATGACTACGCTTTACAGTTTTCATTTATACATAATGTTATTTGGGCTGATATTACAACATATAATACCAACTCACACGATAATTGTCCCGCAATTTTGAATTGAAACGGATGAAAATTCTGCATTTTGAAGCCCTTGAGGTATGACTGTTATTACATGATTATGATGATGATAGCTCCCTCGCCAGTTTGGGGACTTGAGAAAAGCAGCTCTGAGCCTCTTGCACAGAAGTGCTGAAACTGAGGCTGTCTGTAGGGTGACCAGACCGCCTGTTTTTAAAGGGACAGTCCTGTATTTAAGTGTCCTGACTTTTTCTTAAAAATGGGCAAATTGTCCTGTATTTTCTGTTTCCCCCCAACCCATCAGTACTGGCAGGTCCTGCTGCTGGCCAGATCCCTGCTTGTCAGCCAGCCAGCCACGCGCCCACCAGCGGTGAGGGAATGGGTCCAATGGCCAATGATAGGGGTGGATGTGCAAGGCTGCTGATGGGGCAAAGATGCAGCGCGTGGGGGCGGCCGCTCCCCCTGCTGCGAGCTGTGGAGGCTGGAGTGCGCGGACAGGCACCGGGCAGTGACCAGTTACGTGTCACCTCTGCTGCCCATGCACTGACCCTTTACGTGCTCCCCCCTTTCGTTGTCCTCTCCTTGCTTTGCCCCTTCACCCCCGCAGCTCCTCCATATCTCCCCCGGCAGGACGCATCCCCCAGTCGGAGCACTCAGCTCACCAACAGCCTGGCTGGCAGGCTCCTTCCTTCCCCCATTGCCTCTGGCTGGGCTGGCGCCCGGGGAAAGCCCAAGACCCTCCAGCCCCGGGTTCTGGCCAGGAGGAGCTGAGCCCTGCATGTGTCAAAGCCCCGCACAGCACTGGCACGGGGAAGCCTCTCTGCCACTCATCTAAGCTCTGGAGTGGCCGGGGGGGAAAGCTATTTCCAGACTGTTCATGCCCCAAACATGCAGGCTCCACAGCAGCCCCTGGGCTGGGACTTAGTACCCTCTTCCTGCCCTGGGTCCTGCCCCCAGGGAGTGTGGGGCTGCTCCATCCCCTACGCACCCTCCTCTGCTGAGCCATCTCTCTGGCCGGGTTTGCCGAAGCCCTTGCAGTCAGGTTCCCTGGGCCCTGGTGCACAATGCATCCTTAGGACTTAACCCCTTCCTGCCCAGGCAGGGACAGTTTTCTGGGAGACACTTGGTGGCAGGGAGTTGGGTTGCAGCAGCTGGACGAGAAGTAGCCCAGGAATTGTTCCTCGTAGTAGAAGAGGAGACGCCATTTTGCCTGTCTTGTTCCGAGGGCTTGAGATTAACCAGGACTGTCCAGCTGCCCAAAGGTGTGACTGAGTCCCGAGACCCTAGCATGCCTGGGAGAACTGCCTGATCCTTCTAGATCCCACCTCCCCCAGGAGACAGGGACAGCCACGCATTCAGGCCACCAGGGACTCACTCCACTAGAAAGGAAGAGCTGTCAGCTCCTCAGTAGGGGGCAACAGCCTTTATTTGGCATTTAAATTATTGCAGATGGATTGGTTAGCTGTTCATGTAATTGCCAACCCAGATTCCTCTG
The DNA here is from genome assembly GCA_033296515.1 of Macrochelys suwanniensis. NCBI lineage: Eukaryota > Metazoa > Chordata > Testudines > Chelydridae > Macrochelys > Macrochelys suwanniensis. Next base: position 135,999,049 of record CM065778.1, read on the forward strand.
CCTTTTTTTTGTCATCCCTGGATCCTGCCCTTTCCTCCTTTTATTTTACCATTGTTGTTTCCTGGAATAAAACCTTTCATTTAACTTTGCAGAGAATCAAAGCCAGATGATATTTTGTAATGCCCTAGCATTCATAGCGATTGTTTATTAGTTTATGGTCCGGGCGACTAGGGGCAGGCACTGAGCACAAAGAACCCAGGCCCATTAGTCCCAAGGTCAGTCAGCAAGCCCCAAGAAAGGAGAAATAAGGGGTTCTATCAGACTTAGGGACCAGGGGTGCCCAAGAGAAGGCTATATTTGTATTATAATAGTGCCTAGGCATCCAACCAAGACCAGGGCCCCATTGTGCTAAGTGCTACATACACACACACACACACACACACACACACACACACGAGACAGTCCCTGCCCCAAGGAGCATACTATTTAAATAGACAGGAGACAGAAAGAGTGGGAGGGGAAATAGAAGTGATTTTTTTTTAAAATGGAGATATGCCAATCTCGTAGAACTGGAAGGACCCTGAAAGGTCATCGAGTCCAGTCCCCTCCCTTCACTATCAGGACCAAGTACTGTCCCCTGAGGTCACGCAGCAGGTCAGTGGAGATGGAAATGAAACCCAGGTCTCCTGACTCTCAATCCAGGCCCAGTGTTTCTCAGCCAGTGAGCCGTGACGCCCAAGGAGGGTCATGAAAGGCAACCTGGGAGAGTGGCAAGGTGTTAAAAATAGCGTTACAATCTATGGCAAAGGAAATCTCACTCCCTGCACACACTTACCCTTCAAGATCAAATGTTCTCCGTCAACCTCTCAAACACACACATGTATCATTGATACATTTCTTACTCTTACCTTTATAGTAAATGTAAAGAGGTCATGAAAAGGTAACTTTGAATAAGAGGCTGCCCACTGGAAAAGATTGAGAAACACTGTACTAGGCCACACCCCCTCCCTAGTAGAGTAAAAGGCTCACCAGTTTGATCCCCTGAAGTGTCACAAGAATGGAGCTAGTGGAAGGAAGATCATGTCTCAGCATGCTCAAATTGTGCACCTGCTTGTTGGGTCCACACTCGCAACCCTTAGGTTTGCTGCTGTTTTGCTTCCACCTCCTCAGCTGGCAGGCTACGACGAGTGCAGGCCTCAGTTTGGAAGTTGACGAAAAAAGCAGTTGGAAATTTTTGCATAATATACATTTCCAAGGTACATTCAGCAGGGTCTCCAGGCACATGGAACTGGGTGAAGAAGAGGACACAGGTCAAACTTTTGGCCAATTATTCTGAATGACTAAAGACCAGAATCTTGCCTATGGTGGCGACCACAAAGCTAGATTCTCCCCAGAGAGGATACAGCTCCATCCAGACCAGCAAGTACAAAGTCAACACTCCTGCTATTCCCACTCTGAACTTGTTCCGATTGCAAGCTGCCCGTCAGATTGCATAATATAAATATGACAGCGGATGGGTGGAGAACAACAAGGACATGTCATGTGTGACCAAAGCCAGACATGAACCCACATCACTGCATTAAAGTGTGGTCCCTAAACGTACCGGACCATCCCCTAAATCCTACTTCCTGGGTAGTATTCTGTGCATAGCCTTTAATTCCTCTCGACTGATTTTGTTGCAAATCAGTGCATAGCATTTCTCCCTCTAGCTCTTCCCCCTGCCCCTTATTTTTACTGGTTGCTGCTGGCACTGAGCATCTGCGCTATAAAAGTAGCCAATTATAGCAACATGCCTCCCCCTATTCACTTGAAAAGATGTGGGTGAGGATTTGGTGGTTCTTTGAATCAATATGTTTATCTGCTTCTGCTTCCACAGGCTTTTAGAGAATTGCAGGCTCAGGACAATGCTGATGTCTCCACTGATGTGCGGTGAGGCAATAGTGGGCTGTTGCCACAGTTCAGATGTTTATTTTCCTGCTCAGAGAGAGGACAGGGTCAGCAATGTACAGACAAGCAAAAAAAGGCAGCTCTGCTCTACATCCACAGTAAAATTATCCAGCCGTCAAGAACGTGCATTAGGGTTATTGCTGCTAACAGCCACTGGTTATGCTCTGTGCAGAGATGGGCCCAAACCTACTTCCAGATCCCAATCCTGTAAAAATGGGCTGACACACAGGAGAGCTGGGGCAACACGAGACCATGTCCTCTCTTTCGTCACATGACCTTAGGTCAGTGTTCCAAAGGCAAATACCGCTGGCACATGATAGGGATCAGTAACCATCGTCGTTAGTGGCTGGTGTTCTAAACAGCTTATGAGCTTTGAAAGAATCTGAACCAAATTTAATAGATGACTCCTGTGTCTCTAACAGATGTCCCACCGAATTCCTGGATCCAAAGAGGTATCCTGGTGATGGGGGTGGTACGAGAACCACTGTAAAAATCAATTCCACTAAAATAGGTGATGTCTTAAAACCGGATCTAGAATGTCCATTTTGGGCTCACCGATAGTCGCATATGACCAAAATGAATAGGCTTTACAGGGAAAAATTTAACATCTTAGAGCATGAACTCCAAATTTGCTAACGTGTGACAAAAGGGTGAGGGACATAATTGACACTAATGTCTAGAGGGGCCCTGGGATCTGCCATTTGCAAAGTGCTGCTGATTCTTTCTTCCAGGACAACCAATTTCATCTTGGAAAGGAGCTGTGGAAGATCTCCAAAGGCGTAGCCTAGCCAGCAATCTGGCTCTTGTTTAGTGTCTTCATCCTGTTAACTATGTGGTTATAATATAACTAATAATAATAATAAATGGAGATATGCCAATCTCCTAGAACTGGAATGGCCATAAATGGTCATTGAGTCCAGTCCCCTGCCTTCACTAGCAGGACCAACTACTGTCCCCTGACAGATTTTTGCCCCAGATCCCTAAATGGCCCCCTCAAGGATTGAACTCACAACCCTGGGTTTAGCAGGCCAATGCTCAAACTACTGAGCTATCCCTCCCCCCGAACTAGTGAAGCTTGGCTTATTGTGAAAGTGCCAGCCTAGTTATTATCCATTTCTACATTTTGAGAATGTTATCTGTGCAGCAGTTATCTGTGTTGTCCTAAAATATCAGCGAATAGGAGAGGACGTTGTTACCCACACCCTCAAAATTAATACGACAATGTTAAATTGGTAAAAAGGAAATGGGGCGCATGGGCTAAGGCTGGCCTTGCTCGTCATTGTCCAAAGGGAGGACTCGATTCAGAGCTGATACTGCAGTGTAAATAGCTAGGAAATAGAAAGGTGCTGTCAATCTGGTTTCTATCACGCTGCACATTTATACGTAAAGAGGCCCCCTTCCCTGCTCCCATTTTGTATTTCATTTCTGATGCCTGCTCTCACACAACGAAGCTCTGTGATGGAGACTTTATATGTGTTTTCCCCTCTCTCTGTTGTTTTTCCTCGACGCAATAAGCAAAGCCACCTACGGCTGAGAAATAGGCTTTGTTCTTAGTATAAAGAGATGCAGCTCCACCGACTTAGCGGCGTCGCACACACGAGTCCCTCCGTACCTTGGCAGGCTCAGTTGCTGCCAGCCTGTAGGGGATTAAAACTGATGAGAATTCTGTGCTACCACAAGGCTCTTCAGAGCATGAGATTTTCGTCAGTTACAGTCAGGCAGATTGCAAATTGCAGTCAGGAGGTCAGGCTGCTGAGGAAAAAAGCATGTGTATTATGTTTTCCATTATTTGACAAATAAAACATTATAAGCGAAGACGATGGGCCTGTTCAAGCTCTCCTTCACCCCAGCGTGTATACGGAACAACTCAGCTGAACTCGGTGAAATCACATCAGTGAGAAGAATCAGGCCCTGAAGTACATTTTCAGCTATGTGCATCATTAACTCTCCACTTCCTGAATTTTCTGTCTAGGTATGTACATGGCTTCCATCACCACAGTAGCCGAGTGCCTTAAAACACTAACCAACACCAGAGCGAGGTAGGAAAGTGTCACCTCCATTTTACAGAACAGAAGCACAGGTTGATTGAGTGGCTTGGCTGTGGGGCACGCCGAAAGTCTGCACTATGACTGGGACTTGAACCCTGAGATGCAATACAATGCTGTACCCACACGCCAGACTGCCTAGAACTACACTTTAGGATATTTGTTTTCCCAGGCTTACCACCTTCTAATGCTCTTGCTCTCCTATGCCCATTGGGGACTAGTTTGCATCATGTAAAGTTACCCTTTTACAATCTTATCTTGCACAGATACAAATGTCATTTGCTGGTCATAAAATTATCAAGCTTGCTTAAAATCCAGCCATTGCATTGGACAATCTAACCTCCTGCAGGAGTGAATCCCACGATGATCAGACATGTGAAGAACTACTTCCTGTTATCCGTTCTAACAACTACCAGGAGTGAATGACCACATATTTGTTCGGAACTAACATTGCTGATACATACAAAACAGACAGTCGGTGTCTGGAAGAGTTTATATTCTAAAAGAGAGATGGGATGCACTGAGAAAATCTAAAGGTCCTCCTAATTCAGTACTCGGTCTTTACTGCACAGCTAACTCAGGGTCTTAGCCCAACCCCTTCTACGAACCATACACAGAAAGCTCTGACTCAGATTTGGAGGTGCTTTGACCCTGGGCTAGCTTACAGGTTAGAGCCTGGGTGTTGCTTTCACTCAGGCTAGAATCCACATACTTTGCTGTAAGGATGCAGGCTAGGTCACTCGAGTGCAGACAGTCCTCCAAAGCCATTCCCACAATGCCCCCTGAAGAACAGACAAGTTCTTCCACAATGACTGGGAAAAGAATTCTAGAACATCTCAGCACGAAGAACAATGGGATATGCCCCCAGACACCCACGGGTGAGCACGGAAACAGTGAGGACACCGTTATACAGATAGGAATTTGCTGTGGGCACACTCACACCTGGGCTAGGCTACCAATAACCCAGGTTAACTGTGCAGTGTAGAAATACTCCAATCATAGCCAGCACCAACTGCTTCCAAAGGAGGTACAAGTAATGAAAGGATAACCTATTTGCAGGGAAGCTTTCCTCCTAACCCATTAGTTCATTGTTGACATACCCTGAAGCTATTCTTTTTTGGTTTAAATGCTTACTACGACAACTCAGATATTCTCATTATCCATAGAAATGTCTTATACTTTTCTGCTAAGCTCTTGGCCTCAATTGTATTTTGTGGCAATAGAGTTCCACAGGCGAATTGTGCTTTGGGTGGACATAAAGTTTCTTTTAATCAGCTTCGAATTTGCTACCCTTCATGTTAACTGAATTCCCCTTGTTCTCAACGTTATGAGCAGGTGACAATGTATGCTGTGACTCACAACACTTTCTAGCCTAGATAACTCTAGTGAAAAGAAGTCTTGTTGAGACCTCTGATCACTTTCGTTGTCCTTCTCTGAACTATTTCAATCTCAGTTCTCTCTTTCTTAAAGTGGTTATCCACCATGGATTTAGTTTCTAGAAGGCATTTTCTACATTGCTTCATTCCACATTGCTTTAGCTATGTGTAACGTGTGTGCTGCATATTTGTTTTCAATCACATACACCAAATTAGTTTAATAAATCTCTAAGGTTTCCTCTTCCCCTCCAACAGTCAGGTGTACTGGTATCTTTTGATGGGATTGTCTTAGCTAGCATTTAATGCCTTTCAGGCAGTATCAGTTCTTTTTCATGAGTGCTCACCAGACATCGTCTTTATACATTGCCCTACTTTAAAATCCCCTTGCTGGTTCCCAAAATACTTCTACACTAACGTCACGAATTTCATTTGCAAACCACTTAATGACCATGCACCTTTTCTACTGCATGTAATGGAACTTTGATCGTTCATAGATTCCAAGGCGAGACGGGACCATTGTGATAATCTACTCTGACCTTCTGTATAGCTCAAGCCATAGGATTTACCCCAAAATAATTCCTAGAACTGTTTTAGAAAAACATCCAATCTTAAAAGTTGTCAATGATGGAGAATAAACCAAGACCCTTGGTAAATTGTTCCAAAGGGTTAATTACCCTCAATGTCCAAAATTTACACCTTATTTCCAGCCTGGATTTGTCTAATGTCAACTTCCAAACATTAGATCATGTTAGACCTTTCTCTGCTAGATTGAAGAGTCCATTATTAAATATTAGTTCCTCATGTAGAGACTTGGAAATTTAAGGGCTAACTTGATTACACTTTTCCTTTGTTAAGTAAATAGACTGAGCACTTTAAGTCTATTGCTATAAGGCATGTTTTCTAATCCTTTAATTGTAGGATAACTCAAATCCTACTTCTGCTTGCAGCTCCTAGTTTGCCTCTGCATTTCCAGCTAAAATTGCATTTCCAGCTAAAATTGCTATCACCTCTAATATTTTGATTGTTTTAAACATTTTACTGAAAAATGCCCTGCAATTCCTTGTGAAGGGTACTCTATAACTGCTGTCTTGTTAATTTTATTCATTAATTTGGGGTGAAATGTTGCCATTTTCCACTAGTGTTCACCCCACTGAACATGCTGAAAATCCCCTAATGTTTCCCACCGGGGATTAAGGGACATTTTCTTACTGTGCTAATGGTGAAATGGGCACTATCTTGCTGTCTGCAGTCAAAACACTGCTGTTTTCATAGGGGAAAACATCTTTTCCCTACTTCACACCAAAATAAAAGTTTGAAAAGAAAAAATGCTTTGCTGTCTCAGAAGCCTTTTCAGATAACAGCTTTTTAAGATTGATACTGTACAACCCCTATTCTCTGAAGTATAATTAAAATCTGAGATGTAGTGTTTTGGACACTGCCAGAAGACGCAATTAACTTTTGTTACACCAACCATTATGCTTAACTGAGAGTGGTCTACCCTATTCAATATTAAAAAAGCCTAAAATGGAGATTTTGGCCAAAGTGCTTTTCTTAGAGGAAGAGTTTTTCTCCCTTCCTCTTCCCTCCCACAGAACACCATAGTAAGAAGTTGCTTTCTATTGTTTGTATTTTGGCCTGGATTGTAAAAGTCCCTGTGTTCCAGCATGTAACCTGAGGCAAGAGAGGGGAACAAAAATAAGAAAGGCCTGAACCCAAATCCAAACTTCTGCAAGGCATTCAAAATTTGAACCTAGATCCAAAGTCAGCAGAACAAGAATATGATCTGCATAGCCCATTGCCCTGGAGCATTCAAAATCCTGATCCAGGTCTACATTTTGCAGCACAAGGACAAGGAAAAAGCCCCTACATCTGAGGCTCAAATAAATAAAAAACCCCAGTGCTTTTCACAACCACACTTTCTTTCCCAGAAATCAGAAGGATTTTTTTAATGTCAGGCTTTTCCCTCAGTTAAAGCACAAGGACTGCCTAGTCAGACTAACCCTGACTCTAAGACAAGCCTTCCCTTACAGCAATCCATTCTAGAAAAAAAAACTACCCCCAACTCTCTCTTATTTATAGTCTTCTGATCTACATTAACTCACTGCAGCTGAACAAAGATTGCTCTCTGGCAGTCTTTAGAGTAAGCATAGACACCTGAGGTAACTCCTCCACTCAGTGGGAGCGTTAACCCTCTCCCTGCCAAGTGAATGAAATATACATATCTAGATCCTATCAGAGTCCCGCTGTTTTGGTTTTTTGGCTAGCACCTGACTTTTGATGCAGAAAGCACTTCGCTGGTCCCTTGCTAATTGATGACTAGTAGTGGACCCCTGATGTCCAAATGGAGCCCATTGATGGCTTAGGGTTTAAGGCCCAGATCCTCAGAGGTGTTTAGGTCCCTCACTTCTATTGATTTCAATGGGAGTTAGCTGTCTTGGGCCTGAGTCTAAGTGATACACAGAGTCAGGAATTGAACCCAAATTTCCTGAGTCCCAATCCAATGTTGTAATGACAAGATCCTTTTACATCCTCTAAAAACTTCTTTTCTTTTGTTTTGTTAAGTGAAGCAGTCCTGGCATTAGCAAGGGGCTGTAAAATTTTGATGTTCATAAAAGCCAGATTGGCAACTTACCATGAAATAAGCTAATATGTTGACACCTGTCTCAAAGGGTTTAATGAAACACCTCCAGATCTTGATGTGAAGTGTACAATGCGTGGCTTTTGTTTCATGGTGTGCCTGGGTCTGGGCCCTCGAAGTCCCTCTCATCTTTGTTATATTAGCATAATCAGTGACATGCCACTTATACGTACAATGAGAGCATTTTAGCAAGTGTTCTCAGCCAGCAGTATTTTCAGTTTGGACTCAGAACTCCATATGCAAAGCAGGGATTTCAACTTGCTGTGTATGTAAAGTCTGAGCACCAAGCCACAGTAGGTTTAGTAATTGCTTATTGCATTAGTTTAGCTGCTAGCGCCACATGTGCTGTGCATTACTCTGATTTTATTAAAATCAAAAGATGAACTGCCAAATTAAAAAAAAAGAAGGGAAGATTGTTATGACTTCAGGTGAAGAATAAACAGCAGGAACCAATGAAGTCCCAGGCAATAGCAATCCTGTTTGAATGAAATATCTTCACTTATTAAAAAAAAAAAGTGTGTGGGGGGAAGGGAAAATATACATATATGCCATATCAGCAGAACTGTCTCTGAACAGCATGTTGTTCAAGTATTTCTGTGAGACACCTGTAGCTCTCTCAGAAACAAATATCAATTGCAATAAGGATTGAGGGCAGGAAAATGGAAAACCTTCTGCAATGTTTTTTAGCTGGTTTTGGAACAGATTTTTATTTATTTATTTAAAGTTTCCCACCAAGCAGTGGCAGCTCTGTAAAGCAAATATTTGTTCTTCTTCAGCACTGATGGTGATGATGATGATGTTTGCCAAGGGCAATAGTCCTCCAGGAGGTGAAAATCATCTTTTCTTTTGTTTTCTTTTCTTTTCTTTGCAAGGGAAAATAAAAATCCTAAGGTAATTTACAACTAAAAACAGATGATGCATTTTGCAAATGAAAGAGCAAAATGTCACAGTGGTCAAATTAAAAAGAAGTGTGCGAATTCTGAGCTGGAGGGGAAGGTTTAAGAGATTAGATTTGCCAAGCGCTGCCTGGAAAAGGGAATCATTGTGGGGATGTCTGTGTTTTCATTAAAAATACAAAACCCAAATCATTCTCCAATCCTGATTACTGGGCCCTGAATTTGACCCCTATTTTATTTTTAATGCCCTTAGGAAAAAAAATAAAGTCTACTTCAACACGGTTGAGGCAGCACCAGTGAGCAATTTGCATGCAAATGTCTGGCTAGATTGTTCTATAAGGTCCAGCCCTATACATAGCTTGCACCAGAGAGAGAAAAAGAATGGGGGAGGTGCTCAGAGGCACAAATAGGATTTAGGAGCCTGTTCCTATTGCCTTTCAGTGGGAGTTGGGAGACTATTTGCCCTTTGTACCTTTGAAAGCCTCCTTCAAGGCAATTTGTATTATAGGAGTCAAAATAGCAAAGGGCTGTGGAATTTTCAAAAGGTGGGTATAAAAAGGAGACCTCGCAGTAGCGAGTTAGATGCTCTAAGTCAGTGCATTCTGGCCTATGTATTAATGGTATAGTCAGCCTGGGACTTGGGAGATATGGTTCAAGTCACTGCTCTTCCACAGACTTCCTGTGTGAGCTCAGGCAAGTCACTTCAGACCAGATTTTTAAAGGTCTTTTGGCACTGAAGGTGCAGTTAGTCACCCAGTGGGATTTTCAAAAGCAACTAGGTGTCTAATTCCTATCAATTTCAAGGCCTAAGCACTTTTGAAAATCCCAGTAGGTGCCTAGATGAATTTTTAGGTGCCTATGTACATTAGTCCCTCTGCGGCTCAGTTCTCCACCTATAAAACCGGGAGAACAGCACTTCCCTACTTCTCAAAGGTGCTGGTGGAATAACTACATTAACGTTTGTGAGGTGCTCAAGTACTATAGTAATGGAGGCCATATGAGCACCTCAAACAGATAGGTAACTTGATATGGCTTAGTTCTTCTCTCACTCTGGTGAAGCAGGTTGTGTCTTCTATAGTTATAGCAATATATTCATATTACAGTAGTGCATAAAGGCCTCTATCAAGACAGAGACACCATTATGCTAGGCTCTGTACAAACATATACTACTACTACATAGACAAGGAAGCAAAAGATGGGTGAGATAAAGGAAGATTGTCTTCTTCTAACAGATGAAGGAGTTCAGGTATATGTGTATACAGCAGCTGGGAGTTTTGATTCTCACTTCAGGTAGATATACACAAGCTAGTTCTGCTCAAGCTAGTGACTAAAACTTTGCATGCTTTTCTGAACCATCTGAGATTTGGAGATCTTATAAAACCATGAAAAGGTTACTGGGATTTCCTGCAAGAAATGCCATGAGAAGAGCTGGAGTCCAGAAATACAGTAACGCATGATGCAGAGCAGCTATCTGGGTCCTGGTGAGCAAGAGGTTAACATTAGCTCAGCAACATCCCCACCTTGCTCAGGAGAAGGCCTATAAATTGGCAGCTTGACAGGCAGAGAAAGATGGAGAGTAAGTATGGTGGAACATTGGAATGGAATGGAATGGAATGGAATGGAACCAAACCCTATCCTATGTTACTGGTGTTGTTTGAACCATCAACTTTCAAGGTTCCTGTTTCTTTTTCTACCTGTTAGCTGATTTGCTCAAATCACTATTTTGTGTTTGAAATAAAAGGCTCTATCTTACACGAGACTCTCCGTGAAGTCAACCAGGTTTTTATTTTGACTCTCCTTACTCAGCAGGAGAAGGGCCTGAGCTCATTTGGCCATGCTCACTTTACTCCAAGATACATGATGAAAGTATAAGGCACCCAGCATATCAGAGGACTAAAATCAAGGGTGAATGTAGTCTGGATCTCTGAGGAAAGAGAAGAAAGGGAACCACGCTGTGGTCACACACCAGGAAACATAGCAAAAGGCTTATTTAAAGATATTTTTGTCACATCACAAGAAGAGTCCAGAGGCCACTTAGGAAGTATGTGGGATGAGGCTGACAAATGTAACTTATAGCTACGGTGCAATGAGAATCAGTCTGGGTTGGGAATCTGTATGTAACTGTTGATTATGCAGTAATAGAAGCTAGGGCTTTCCTAGTATTGGGTCTAGAAACTCAGTTTACATGGCAAGCCTGATGCTTTCCATAGAGACAAATAATGTTGGGTGCTCAATTTGAGACACCCAAAAGGGGCCACATTTTCAGAAGCGTGTGCTTAATACTTTCTGATCATCAGGCCCATTTAAGGTATCTTAGTTTGGGCACCCAAAACCATTAGGCATTTCTGAAATTCTTGGTTAAACCTCTTGGATCTAGACTATCTCCAGTGAATACAGAACTGTAACTGCATTGTCAGTTTTCCCCATTTGAAACCAGAATGCAACACAATAAACGAAGGCATTCATGGCATATGACCTTGTTATTGTTTCCAAACTCAGATGTGTTCTAGGGCGTCATTTTCTTTCTTTTTTTAATCATGTGCTGGTGTCTAAAGCTCATATTACTATAGGGTTGGATTCTGGAGGTTGAACTGGTCCCTAAAGGTGGGAGTGGTTTCCACAATCATCTCATTCACCTGAGCATAGATTGGGACTCCGGGAACCAAAGTACACAATGTGCGTACATTCTCGGCCTGTTTCATGCTGATACTATCATCATCATGAAGCGTTTATTCTATGAATTCGTGCTGCCATATATGAAAGGAAGGTAAATCTGCTTTGCAAATTCTTGGTTTCCAAGGTGAATTCATAATGCACAATAATTCATTTTAGAATCTGACTCATTCCAGTGTGTAGGGCCTTCTTTACTATTGTTATCAATTTGTGTTACAGTCACGACTAGAGGCCCCAGCTGAGATCACAGCCCCATTGTGCTAACTGTACACAAAGGAGGAAACAAAAATTGTCCATCATGGCCAACAAGAATAGTCCTGGGTTCTATTCCCAGCCCTGACACTGGCCTGCTGGGTAATCTTGGACAAGATACTTTGCCTCTCTGTGCCTCAGTTTCTCCATCTGTAAAAAAGGATAATGATACTGACCTCCTATGAAAAGCCTTAGAGGTCTACTGATGAAAAGGTGTGAGGGCTAGGTCCTATTTAAGAGTTTACAATTTACATAGTCAAGACAGACAAAGGATGTACCTAGGCACAGGGATATTTAATTTATGTAAAGGTGCAGAGCATAGCGCTTGCATTACTTAGTTTGCAACCTCTTTGAGGGCAGAGACAGCCTTTTTGGTCTGTGTTGGTACAGCGCCTAGCACAATGGGATCCTGGTCCAGAACTGAGGCTCCTAGGCATTACCACAAAACAAATATTAGTTGAACCCAATCTCCTGAGCCCTAGTCCTCTGTGTTAACCAGAAGACCATATGAGGCACTACTATGAACTGGGAGCGAAAACACTTTGGAAGCAGGCAGCACTGTAACTACTCCCGGGTCACCAGCTTGCCATCTCATCCTGCACCAGGCCCCAGGGTGCCGATTCCGTGTGCATCTCATCAGCCCTTTTTTGTTTGAACCCCCGTTGCCATACTGTAAGGATATTTAATGTGCGTGTTTTACCTTGATAAAAGAGATTTCTCTCAGCCTCACACATTCATAAATAGGCTCGTTTTCCTTGCTCAAAACCACATGTGCTGACAGCCCTACCGGCTTATAGGATTTTTCTAGATCCAAAGATTTTTGGAAATAAAAAGGCAATTTCCTCCAGTGAAGTGGAAAAAATAGGCAATTTTCCCACTTTAACAAGGAAAATACATTGTCTGTAAAGTAAAAGTAAGTGGGGACCAACATGTGATCCGTACTCAGCACAACTCGCCATTCTAGACACAGTGAAACCCCCTTACAGTGAACTCTGATGTGGCTAACAGTAAAGTTTTACATTCAGCGACAAATACTTTGTCCAAACCATGGGAACAGCCATGGATATTAGGAGGGTTCCCAGTATGCCAACCTCTTCATGACTGGCTATATCGATAGCCCTAGGCACTCCGATACTGTGGTGATAAATATGGGCCACATGGTTGGATAGATAGATAGATAGATAGATAGATAGCTCTTACTGAGATTCACCCATTGCTACCGGTTATGATCTGCTATTACCTGTTTAGGACCAAAAGCAATCTGTAGCAGTGTAATATTTTGGTCCTCTAGAGATTGGCTTCTGCAGACTAGGCTCTATGGAATTAATGCATTCTAAACATTGAACACTCTTCACTCTGTATCCTTGTGTCCCTTGGTTTAAATACGTAAATATACAACACTGTCTGCAATATACTAGCCAGTGCGCAGACACATTTCTTTCATGAAATATTTTCTGCACTTGGCAATACCGCACTTTGTTCAACATTTATCTCCCATTCAGAGGCATATTTGGATTTTATGAGAATTAGATAAATGAACGTTTGGGGTTTAGCAGTTCAAACTTGTACCATTTTCTCTCTGTAAACATGTTACGGAGACCGTCTCAACTTATTGTAGTTTAGGCCCAGAATTTAAATCTGAATAATAACATTATCATGATTTTTTAAAAAAAGTCTTACTTTTTTAAAAAATATGCCCCAAGAATTGTTGTACATATATATACAGCAATGTTGTTGCTACCATCTGAGAACCAGGAAGAGAAATTGACTAGAAACAGAAATTGAAATGGCATAGGGGCCCAAACCAAAACCACAAATGTAAATGCCCTGAACTTGAGGAACTCAGCACATCCATCAACGGAACTGATCACTCTAGTTTCATCATCCCCACTAGGTGAAATGGAGAAATGAGATGAACAGCTAGGGTTACCAGGCATCCAGTTTTCGACCAGAACACCTGGTCGAAAAGGAACCCTGGTGGCTCTGGTCAGCACCACTGACTGGGACGTTAAAAGTCCAGTCGGTGGCACAGCAGGGCTAAGGAAGGCTCCCCGCCTGCCCTGGCTCCGCATGCTCCTGGAAGAGGTCGGCATGTCTCTGTGACCCCTAGGCACAGGGGTGATCAGGGAAGCTCTGTGTGCTGCCCCTGCCCCGAGCACCGGCTCCGCAGCTCCCATTGGCTGAGGAGCCTGCACCCCCAGCCAGAGCCTTCAGCTCCTTCCACACCCCAACCCCCTGCCCCAGCCCGGAGCCCCTCCCACACCCTGAACTTCTCATTTTTGGCCACACTCCAGAGCCCATACCCCCAGCCGGAGCCCTCACCCCCTCCTGCACCGTAACCCCATGCCCCAGCCCAGTGAAAGTGAGTGAGGGTAGGGGGAGAGCGAGCAATGAAGGGAGGGGGGATGAAGTGATTGGGGGCAGGGCCTCGGAGAAGGGATGGAGCAGGGGGCGGGGCAAGGGTGTTAGGTTTTGTGCGATTAGAAAGTTGGCAACTCTACGAACAGCATCAATGGTGAACTCTAAATTAGATTTTAAAAATGTCTTCAGTGTTTATAATCTCAGGTGTTATCCCAGGTAAGCAAAAGAGTTCCCTTCCCCAACCTATAATAACTTGACAAGAACTCTTTAATAACTTTACATGAGGAAAATCCTCAGCTTTCTTTGACAAACTCATTTTTTGCAAACATTCCACAAATTGCTCATGATGTCTTGTCCATTTTGAATTAAGTTCATGAATGAAAAAAAAGGAGAACAATTCAACAATGCCAATTACTGTTTGTTGCACCAAGAGGATTTATGTCAGAATAGCATGGTGCTTCTCTTTCCTTGGATCCTTTCAGAATATTTATTTTACAAAATGGTTGCTTAAAGAATCTGCTTCTTAAGACGCATGTACAAAGAATGATTCTGCAGTTAAAGGAACGTGTCTAAACCTCCCCAGGTGGAAAATAATCCAAAATTGAATTGTACAAGTCACTGTGGTTTTATTAACACTGATAAAATAAAATAAAAAAACAGAGAGAGAGAAAAAAAAGAAATTCAAAATCAATCTTAGTTTAGTAGAGACGGCTCAGTGACTTGCATAAAATAAAATTAATCTTGTTTTGGAACAACAGGAAATACATCATAGAAAATAAGGTTAAGATTGATTCTGAAGTATTGTTGCCAAGGTGCTTATACACAAAGGAAGAGGGAAAATATTCAGCTCATCTCAGATAAATTATTAATCTATTTTTTTACAGTATTTCTTAATGTCTGTGGCATAAAAGAAAAAGATCAAAGAACGAGGTTTCTAGTTAGCAGCCTACTTTTGGTAGGAAATCATCTAGCCTTGGAACAAATGTGGTTTTTATTAGTAGGCTGTTTATGTTGAAAAAATAAAAATTTATTTCTCATTTCCAGCCTGAGCCTGTAGTATGAATTATGTCATAATCTTCCTTTGTCTGGCACCATCCAAAACCATAAGTTTTCTTTCCAGTTGATTAGAAAGAGACTGGGGTCTAGTCCATTACAGTCAACAGGAGTTACAGCCTGCGACAAGAAGAGAATAGACACACACACCCCCCCGCCCCCAGCAAACAGGTGTATATCTCTCTGGGATGGGATGGGCTGCAGATCCCTACTGTGGCTCAAGAACTAGGTTATGATTCTGCTCTCTGGGGTCCTTCTTGTCCCAAGTGCTGTGCAAAGTGAGCTGGGCTGGAAAGATACTAACCCTTGCAATCCCTGTTGGAAAGTAGCTTAAGGTATGTGAAAAGACGAACACTGATAGCATGGGCATAAGAAGGTGCCAAGGCCGACTGTTGCGCTCAGAGAAAGAGCATTGCAAAAGGTAGGGTGGGGGTGTATATACATATTAAAATTTGCAGGGTGGTGTGAGCCATCTCCCAGCCAACGCACTCTTTGCCAGCCTGTGAAGTCAATGTTGCTTGAATCTTCTGGGGCAGGTGAAGGTTGCTTTCCTTGCTGTACTGTTAACCAGGCGCCTGAATGTTGGCCTGTGTAAAATATTGGCTTTGTAGGTGTGTAGCGGTAAGCAAGTGATGTTGGCCTCCAGTGGCCTGCCCACAAGAGAGGATAAAAGATTTGCTGCTGATATCAGTTAAAGAAGATCTGCTCAAGGATGAGAGGCCTGTGTTTTTAGAAATGAAGGACCAGGGTTGTAATCCCAGATCCCTCTCTGTGTCTGTGGGTCTGTCTGTAATTGTGCCTGCTGCCTGCAGGGACATTAATTCTCTACCACTTACCCTGATGTGGTGGGGCATGCTGCCGGCCCTCCACCCCAGGCCAGTCAAGAAGGAATTAAAGAACTCCTGTGGTCACAATCAGCACCACCCTGCTGCACCTGTGGGGCTGTCAGGCATGGGAGCAGACCCTTAAAATGGGGGAATTACCCCAAAAGCAAGCATTCCACCCTAGGAAATTCAGAGTTCAGGTTAAACTTAAAAAAAGTCAAACCTGTTAAGATGTGGAACTATGTAGTTAAGACAATAATCTTATCTCTGTTCTGTAGTCATGCCATGCAATAACCACCCAAGTATGATTAATGCATAATAGTGTTTGTAGTCCCAAATTAAATTAAAATGATTGATTTTTAAAGACACATTCATTTCCCCCCCCCCCCCATTTTTTATTCTCTCAATGTCACAGCAAGGCTGAGCTAAGGCTGAATTTCCACAGCTTAACTTGTTTGGATTTTTTAAGTTTAACCATTAAACCTAAAAAAGTCTTCAAAAATAGCTAACACATGAGATTTCAGTTAATGTTAACACTATGGGATGTTTGAAAAGTCTGTGTTTCACTGTTTAGATTATTCAGGACAAAAAACAGTGTAACATATAGTACCAAATTTCTCAAAGGACTCATTGTAATATGAACTTTAACCCCTAAACAAAGGAACCAAATTACTTGGAAAATCTTAGAAAATTCATTCTCTACTTAAAGAAGATGTGCTGTAATTTTCAGGGAGGATACATTGTATTTTTCATATACAACTGAATCCCTGCTTTAAGTGCAAAATTCAGTTCAACTTTAATTATGGAACCATGACTAGCATTTCTATAATTCTGACCTGCTACTGTGGACTTAGTTGACTCGTGTTCATCCCTCACAGATACTGATGAAGAGTTTTCCTTTACTACCATTCAATATTTTTCCTATTTGAGAGACAGAGTAGCTCTAGAGATTAGCAATGAAATTTGAAACCTTTCAACTGTAGGTCACGAGTATTGAACCTGGCTCAAGTTGCTAAGGAAAAAGTCTTTACTTTCTGTTGGCCTTCGGGGAGCCTCTGGGAGACGAGTGTCATTCTTAATATCCATCTCACAAAACTCCACATCATGGCTCGGGCTAACCCCTGTTGACACCCTCAGCGAAGAGGATGGAGATCAAATGGATGCGGAGAGTGAATTACCCTCTCACCCTGAAAGGTAATGATGCCAAGGAATGTCTGAGGCATGCTGAGACAATGGAGTGCGCTGGAAAGGTTGTACTTTGGCTGCCTATTCTATACTTGAGCTGTGGACAGAGTAGGTCTCTCTACAGAGCTGTGGATTCAGAATCTTTCATCACCACAATTAAGTTTATACCCTCAAAGAAAGAGGTTTCTTACTATTTATTCATCTCATAATTTGCTTATTGTCAAGGAAAATAAATGTAGGGCATTAGCCCATGCCTGAGACTGCAATGCCAAAACAAAATTAATACCGTGGCAGTGCCTGTCTTTTACCCATGGTTTGATGTGGAAGGGTGTGTGTGTGCACGCGTGAGTATTGTGGAGAGTGAATTTTACTGTGGCTGTGGCCAGAACCCATTCAGAGACGTGGCAAATCTAGAGGGATGGATTGATATAAAAAGGAATTTCCTCTGGCATCATAGGACTAGCTTGTGGCTATAAAGACAGCCTCATATGCACCCACTAGCACCAGCTGAATTCCAACAGCCAGTGCAAGTAAGGGTTACAGATCCACTCTCATCCCATCCCTGCCACTTCGGTGGCTCTAACCTCCTACTAGTGCAAGGACTATGTTTGTGAATATAACTAGCCCCTATGCAAGAACTAGTCTCTTTGATCTTTCACTCTGCTGAAAGGCCACTGCTTGAAGACTTATTAAAACCATCCGTTTGTCATTTTTTTCAATTAATTTTTCCACTGCCAAAATGTTTCACTCCTGAATTATGCAACTTCTATTTTTTTAAGTGGGCAGCAGGTTTAAAACAAATAAAAGGAAGTTCTTCTTCACACAGCGCACAGTCAACCTGTGGAACTCCTTGCCTGAGGAGGCTGTGAAGGCTAGGACTATAACAGGGTTGAAAAGAGAACTGGATAAATTCATGGAGATGAAGTCCATTAATGGCTATTAATCAGGATGGGTAAGAAATGGTGTCCTTAGTCTTTGTTTGTCAGAGGGGGGTGATGGATGGCAGGAGAGAGATCACTTGATCATTACCTGTTAGGTTCACTCATTCTGGGGCACCTGGCATTGGCCACTGTCGGTGGACAGGATACTGGGCTGGATGGACCTTTGGTCTGACCCAGTATGGCCCTTCTTATGTTCTAAGAACCTATGGGATCAAGGTTTCTTGTGATCTCTCATAGCCTTTGGGTACCTGCCCGGGGCTAGTAACAATCTAGTCCATAAGGCATCAGACAAACATACATAAAGTACAACTCCCCAGGGCTATCTGTCTCTCCAGCAATTCACTAGGTTGAAATAACAGTATGGACTATAATGTAGCCCCAGCCAGTGAAAATCAGCATAGCTTCATTGAAGTCAATGGAGTGATGCCCATTTACACCAGCAGTGGTTCTGGCCCCATAACTATGTTGCCCCATTTGCAACCCCCCCCCAGAGCTTTTCATGCCATTGCTGTGCTTTTTCAGAGGCCCCCAACAACTCCCACTCACGTCAAGCTTCCTCACACGCGTGACTTTTGAATGGCCCTTTTATTTAACTTTCATAAAGGGCCCATGTACCGTTTGAAACAACGTGTGAAATCACCTTGCCTAACTGACAGCAGAATAGAGTGCCATCTCTTTGATCTTTCACTCCGTTGAAAGACTGCTGCTTGAAGACTTATTAAAACCATCCGTTTGTCATTTTTTTTCAATTAAGTTTTCCACTGCCAAAATGTTTCACTCCTGAATTATGCAACTTCTATTTTTTTTTGGCCTCAGTTTTTCCCTTCTGTCCATGTTCATTGTGGGGATTTAATTATAATCACTTAATAATTACTGCATTACTGGAACATTAATGGAGATCCCATCAAGTAATTCAATCCTCTTATTCAGCATAAAACTCAGCACATCAGAAATACCTGTAGCCACTGGGTTTGCTTAAGGCAGGGGTCTCAAACATGCGGCCCACGGGCTGCATGAGCTCTTCCCTGTGGCCCGCCGGGCTCCCCGCGCCGCCCTCCCCCGCCCTCCCCAATTTTTATTTATTTTTATTTTTTTATTTTTTTTACCCCCAGGCAGTTCCCACCACCAGACAGCTGTTCTGGCGGCAGGAACTGCCTGGGGGGGTTAAAAAAAATTAAAAAATCGGGGGGCACGGGGAGCCCGGTGGACCACAGGGAAGAGCTCCGCGGGCTGCATGGGAAGAGCTTTGCGGTTTCTGGGAGGGAGGGGGGAGGAGCGGGAAGCCACATGCACAGGGGAGAAGGTGGAGAAGGGGCGGAGAAGAGGCAGGGCCTAATGGAAGGGGTGGGGTGGGGGCGGGGCCGGGGCAGCGAGGGGGCGGGGTCAGTGATGCGGCCCTCGGGCCAATGCACTAGTCCTCATGTGGCCCTCGTGGTAATTTGAGTTTGAGACCCCTGGCTTAAGGGGTCTATTGCTTCTGGCTCTTTAAAAAAAAAAGTGGTTACAAGATTTTATTTGCCCCTCCTCAGAGATTTGGAAGGTTTGGAGTCCACATTGCTCACTTAATACTTCCTCTGAGGTTCCTTGCTCCCAAATATGGAACTACTTTTCTTCTTAGCCCATTGCTCTGACCACTTCACCTTCCTCTTTCAATCCCTCCACTGGCTGCCATCACAGAAGACTCATGCTTCTTGACCTTGCCTACGCACAATTGCCGGCTCTCTCCACCACAACTTAGGTGCTTATCTCTTTTCTCACTGTTCCCTTCACCACTTTACTCCTTCAGTGTTGTCTGCCTCAACACCCCATTTGTCTACGTCTTGGAATCTTCCCCTATTGCCCCGTGCACGCAACGCTCTTCCAAAGCTAGTACTTCAGGCCACTACCCTGTCCTCATTCATATCCCTCCTCAAGATCTAGTTCTGCCACAAAGCCTATCAGAGGCAAGTCAACAAACCACGTACACAACGGTCTTTTGTCACCCATATTAAAGTAATTGGGGCTGAACTCATGTCGTGCTGATTGCAGGAGCAGGGCCTGGGTTTTAAGCTCTCTGAGATGAAGAGCTTCACTAAGGTTTTCAAAAGTGACTAGTGATTTTTGGGTGTCTTAATCATTTGCTGCTCAGTGTAAGAGCTGGTCGACACTAACACTGTAAGTCAACTGAAGTTACGCTACTTCAGTTACGTAAATTATGTAACCGAAGCAGACATAACTTAGGTCGGCTTATAGCAGTGTCTACATAGCACTATGTCAATGGGTGATAATTTCCCATTGACATAACTTCCGCCTCTCGGGGAGGTGTAGTACAGACATTGATGGGAGAGCACTCTCCTGTCGACTTAGCATGTCTTCATCAGACCCGCTAAATCAACACCGCTGCATTGATCGAAGCAGTGGCAATTTAGCTGGTAGTGTAGACATGGCCTAAGTTATCTTAAAGAGGCCTGATTTTCAGGAAATGTCCTCTAAAAAGCAGGGTCCTATAAGTCAGATACCCAAAGATTATGTCACCCAGAATCATTAGATGCTTTTAAAAATCTCTGCTGTATGATCTTATTTGCACTGTGAGTTCTCCTAGCATACTGTTGGGTGTGCTAAAATATCTCCTCCTATCAATAATAATATTACATGTCTGGATTTAAAATTTGTATTGTGACAGATCTTCAGCAGATCCCTGGCTTGTTGCCAGTCCATGGATATATATTTTAGAAATTCTTTGGATAAAATGCAGTGTGCCCAGTACACCCACCCTGCCGAAGCAAAGATACATTGGAGCAAAAGTGATTCATGAGCAAAAGTTATTTGAAATGACAGACTAGAACCTTACTCATTAGTAAATGTCCTGTGATGAGCCTGTGGATCAATGAAAATACTCTTAAATCTAATTGCAGCCCAGTCTCCTCTCCTGCCTCAACACGATTGTTGTGTTGCAACTTTATGATGCTGGAAGGACATCGCGTGAGGCCATAAACCATGTCTAAATGCACATTAAATAGTTACACGCTCCTGGGTGCTGAGGCCAAATGAGAATTATTATTGATTTTGTTTTACATTCTAAATAGATTTGAATCATCAGTGTTTTAAAATGTAATGGTTGGGAAAATCCATCACAGTTGCTAAGCAAAATGCAGTCATCATCCCAGCTTTTGTGAGGAGATGAGCACAGACTACAGGAAGGCACAAGGGTGAGAAAGATGTGAATCTAAACAGAACAGTAATGCGCTCAGGTAACAATCATCACCTGGGAGACATCACCAGGGATTGAACCTGGGACTTTCAGGATTGAAAGCATGAGGTTACACAGCTTGAGCTAAAATGTAAATGGGGAGGAAGTAGTTAGGTCTCTAGGATTCAGGTTCGATTCCCTGCTCCACTACAGACTTCCTGTGTGACCCCTTGGGCAAGTCACTTAGTTTTTCCATCCCTCAGTCTCCCCATCTGTAGAACAGGTATAATAGCATTGCCCTACTTCACAAGTGTGTTGTGAGGCTAAATACATCAAAGATTGTGAGGTGCTTAGATACTACAGTGAGTAAATCCTCCAGTTGGGATCTGCAATGGGCTTATAACCCCTGTGAATCTGGCCATGTCTACGCTACCGGGTAAATCGGCACTGCTGCGATCGATGCAGAGGTGTTGATTTAGCGAGTCTGGTGAAGACATGGTAAGTTGATGGGAGAGCTCTCTCCCATCGATGTCTGTACTCCACCATCCGAAGAGGTGGAAGCTAGGTCAAAGTGAGAGTGTCTCCCATCGACATAGCGGGTGTAGACACCACTGTAAGTCAACCTAAGTTACCTTGACTTCAGTTACGTAGCTTACGTAACTGAACTAACGTAACTTAGATCGACTTACAGCGTTAGTGTAGACCAGCCTTCAGACACAGTTTTGGGACTCATAGCACATTGACCAGGGTGTTACACTTTCAAGGTCCCAAAAAGCTTCTGAGGTAGAGTTGATCTTTTTTAATTATAGACTGAAATGAAACGTAAACCAAAAGAAAGCAAACCAGGCAGGAAAAAACAAATTCTAGTCATGGCACACTGCTGGAGATAGAAAAGTAATTGAGTCAAAGCTCTTGTGTGTCAATAGGAGGCTTTTTGTTGACTTCACTGGGCTTTGGATCAGGCTGAAAAGTCTCCAGGCATGAGCATTCTTCTGGGTTTGCCAAGGTGGCCAAGTACAATCATCCTTCCGAGGATGAAATGTCTCTAGCCAGAACATCCTTTTCAAATGGTCTCCAACCTAGCTCCCGGCTTCATTCTCTTTGAATTGCTTTGGTGGCACAGAGGGGATGGGGAGCTGCAGCTGAGGTTTCCCCTCATGGAAGGAATTCCTGGGTGGTGTCAAGCAGGACTAACACTATCTCTCTCCCTGGGCATGAAAGTGGCTGTGGCACTTTTTTGCCCCATTGACTCTGCAGCTAGCAGAGTAGTCTTTAGAAAGCTGTTTTGCTGGGAAACTTTAGACCAGCCTTTATGGACCCTTTAGAGACCACCAGGGACTGCTTTGGCCCATGTCTGGCCTAGGATCAGTGGAGCAGAAAGGCGAGCTATATTTTTCCTCCCAACCAACCTCGTTCTTTGTGTTGAATGCAGCTCAACAGGATGCATGGCTCTGATCATCTGTCTGGATATAGTCCTGAGACATGAGCAAATTCTAGACACAGAGAACTAGATGAGATCTCCAAGAGAAGGGATTCTGGGTGTTAATAGGTATCTGTAATTTTCCCTCTCTAACTAAGCTTTCTTCCGTGGTCAGACTATTTTTGACAAGATGAATTATTGAAATATGCCATTTTGTTGGAACTGAAATGTTTCATGGAAACATATGTTTCATGTAAGTTTTTTGGCAGGGAGGGTTTTTTGGTCAAGGGCTCTCTGATCAGTTTTGACGAGAAGGAGAGAATGGAAAAACTCAGATTTTGATCCCAAAATGAATGCTTTAACACAACTCTGCTTCGCAAAAAAAATTCCAAAAGTTTTGGTTTTGTTTCTGAAATCTCAAAGGTTGCTATGAAGTGAAATTTTCACCCTCTGAACTGCTCTACATATTACTAAAGCCTTTTCACTAGCTGCAGCAATGGATTTTTCTATATAATGTGTTTTATTTTCATACATACTCTGGGCTGTTTGGCTTTCTACATACAATAGAGTAGTGTAAAGCAAGAGTATAGTTACAATCTTCTTTGATTGCATTTTTACAGGAAGTCTCCCCGGGGGTGTCCAAAAAGTATGTCCAAAGCAAGGCTGCTTGTTACGAGTTGATCTGTTTGCTTCTCCTTAGCTGGGACAAACTGGAGAGTGTTTGAACTTCAGACCCAGCACCTAAGAGATCCTCTTGCTTCAAGTTTGACAAGCCAAGAAGTTTTCCCTGTTGCATAACCTTTGTGTTGTAACTGTCCATTACTATTTTCAAGGTCATTCGGGTGACCACAGAATGGATGGAAGGCTGAGGTGACTGGGAGAGAAAAGTCCTTGACACTGGGACTGAACAATTAGGTGAGCAAATTATACAGAAGCACAAAATTGGCAACGTGCTTCCTAAAATAGATGTGGCTTCTATTTTTGTTGCCTGCAGCATTTCAACACAAGGTAAAGTGCAAAAAATTACCTCTTATGTTTATGACTTTAACTGAGGTAGCCTACATATTAGTATGGGAGATAGAAAAGCTAATTTTTCATGACCAATTTGTAATGGTAGTTATTCCCTCCAGTACTTCGTAGGAAAGAAATAATTTTTCATTTCAAAGCTCTTCTCCATATTACTGTAGCATGGCTGAGCTTTGCAAAAAAGCCCATTATTCATTGAAAGTGAATGAGACCTTTGCTAGTTTAAAAAAAAGGGGGGCGAAATATATATATTGGTATATGAAATGAGAGACCTACCTTGGGGTAATAATAACATGTGTCTGAACTGCATGTCAGACTTGGCTTACTAATTATCCAGCCAAAAGACTGACTTGGGGTTTTGTAAATGGAATAACTTTAGAATAACTATTGTACTCACTGATAAGAGTGTCTAGCTTGTTATTTATAAGAGAAATGGGGAATGGACTGAATAACTTTCTAGCTTCACATTAAAATTACATGAACCATATTACCTTGGCTTGAGATCTCATCAAATCTCTGAAAGTGAACAGAATGGGACCTGCTCAGGACTTGTCTGGGAGATCCCCTAGGACAACACAGGATTCTGATCTTTACAGTTTTGGTTCTGGGGACAGATCCAAAACTTAGCAGGTCCTGGTACCGAATCAGTAGAAATCTCAGCTATTTTCAAAAGATATTACTCCAAGATAGTTGAAATCCCACAGGATTTCTGCCATTTAGCAAGATTTTGCAAGAACAGCTCATGAGACTTTGGACACCATCAAATTTGACCCTGAATCCTAATCCTGATTTGAACTCAAACCCGAGTTCCTTCCATGCCAGGATCCTTCCATAGTCTCCTTGGCCCATCTCCAATTTTTATCGTTTTGCAAATGTCAAAATGGAAGAAAAAAATAATCCTGTCAGGTCTACATAAAATCTTTATCTAAAGTACTTATATCACTCCATTAGTATCTGAGCATCTCAGGCCCTTTATTGTACCCATCCTCATAACACAAGCTTCTTCTAGCCCTAGTCCCATCTATATGGGGTCAGCTAATATGGAAAGCTAAATATTATTATCCCATTATACAGATGGGGAAGTGAGGAACCTCGGAATTGCCAGACTGGATCAGACCCAAGGTCCATCTACTCCATTATTCACTAGAGGCTTCTGAGGCAGGCATAAGAACCCCATAGTAGGCAGATAAGCAGTAATTTGCCCTCCACATTAGGTCTCATGATCATCCTAATTTCTAGTGTTAATGGAAGAATAGAGAGGTTAAATGACTTGCCCCAGGTTACACAGGGAGTTTGTAGCAGAGCGGGCAATTGAACCCAAGTTCTAGGTTAGTGTTCTCACCACTGTGCCATCCTTCATCTCTTTTTTTCATATGTTTGCGGAGTTCTCTCTCATTCTCTCTCTCGCTCTCTGAGAATTTGACCCTTAATCAATGTGTAATACACAAAATATTGAAAATTAAAAAACCTACCCACCTAAAAGGAACAGAAATGAGTTACTGGATCTCATTCCAGTTCCCGGTGAACCAGTGTCCCCAGCACAGAAGCCACCAGCACACTCAATAACATTTGTTCCTGTAACAAAGACAATTCTTTCCTGAGGGAATTTTCAGGCTCCAGGACTATAGGCTCTCTTGGCAGGTGAGGCAATCACTATGGTATCTGAGTACCCCTTGATGAGATGCCAAATAGACTGAATTACCTCTCATCCCCTAACAGTGGTACCTTCAGAACAGTGCCCAGGCACAGCGATGAGTGGTTGTGGGGAGGAGTCACCTCTTTGACCCCTCTGTGCCTCGATTTAGTTATCTGTACATTGAGCATAATAATATTCAGCTCCATCCTGGAGAGCGGGGATGCCTAATTAGTGCATGTAAAATGCACTGAGATTATCAGAGGGTGCCAAATATTATTATTAATAATACATATTTATGGCTGTTAAACTCTTTCCCAGCTTCATGGTAATTAGCTGCTCTGGTTTATTATTCTGTTTCTCCATGTACTACTCCCGTTCCAGCAATTTCCTAGCAACAAAGCTCTAGTCATGCATAAGTCATGCTCCAGTTTCAGTTCTAGTAATACTGAGCCCAGATACTAACATCTTTACTCAGGCAAAGCTCCCATTAAAACAGTAGGAGTTTTGACTGAGTGAAAACTGAATAAGGACTTCAGTATTTGGAAAAATAAAACAAAATATAGTGAACAATGCTTTGATAGTAAGAACTATGGCCCAGATCTTCAAAGGTATTTAGGAGCCTAGCTCCTGTTGAAATCAATGGGAATTAGGTGCCTAAGTAGCTTTGAGGATGTGGGCCTATAAACCTGATTATCCTCTGGCACGCCTCATACACTGTTGCAACCCCATTGACTTCAGTGGAGTGACTGTCTAATTTGCAGTAATGTAAGTGTGAAGAGAATCACATATACACACATATACATATATACATGGCTTAAATTGATGTAACTCTGAGACATTAATCATAAGACTCTGCCTTTGAAATCATTATTGATCTCAGCGACTGTCGAAGCCCTTGGAATGGGCAAATTGCTGTCTGACAAATGCCAAAGCCGAAGGAGTCTAAGTCAAGGAGCTCAATGTCTCTTAAGAGTCTCAGATGAAATCATTAGGCCCTTTTGTGCTGACTGACAGGCTGAATGGAACCAACTTGGGAAACAAAGAGTTGCTTTGATTAAGGACAAGCAGCCGAGGGAACAGTTTGACTAAAATCTGCAACACCCCTTTCGCCTGAAGATTCATGTGAAGATTCGATACTAAAAAAATGCAAAACCCGAGAATGGCCAAAAAGACCGTCATGGGCCAAACCATCAAATCTCAGACAGAAACATTATTATTATTATTATTAACTAGCCTGAGGACAACTGGGACTGTTACTAAAGCCTGACACAAGGTGGGTGAGGTAATATCTCTTATTGGACCAACTTCTGTTGGTGAGAGCGACAAGCTTTTGAGCTTACACAGAGCTCTTCTTCAGGTCTGGGAAACTTACCCAGGCCTGGTCTACACTACAGAGTTAGATCAACTTAAGACAGCTTATGCTGTCCTAACTCTTCCCAGGTCTACACTAGGGGGGTGGGTTCGACCTAAGATACGCAACTTCAGCTACGGGAATAGCGTAGCTAAAGTCAACGTATCTTAGGTCAACTTACCTCGGCGTCCTCACGGCAGCGAGTCGACTGCTGCCGCTCCCCCGTCGACTCCGCTTCTGCCTCTTGTGGCGCTGGAGTTCCAGAGTCGATGGGGAGAGCGCTCGGGGATCGATTTATCGCATCTAGACTAGACGTGATAAATCGACCCCCGAGAGATCGATCGCTACCCGCCGATCCGGCGGGTAGTGTAGAACTGCCCTCTGTAAGCATCTACACTAATTTGTAGCTCCCACCGATGTAACTCACCCACTACATCAACTTAATAACTCCATCTACACGAGAGGCATAGCACTGAGGTCGGTGTAGTTAGGTCAACACAGTGTAGACACTGTATTGCCTACATCGATTGTTGCTGCCTTTCAGAAGCCATCCTACAATGCCCCACACTGACAGTACAATCGTGTAAGTGCTCCTGATGAGGATGCACACTACCGACATGAGGAGCGTAGTGTGGACATGCAAAAGCGATTTAATTACTGCAGTGGCTGTACCACGAGGTAATGGTTGACTTAATTTTGTAGTGTAGACTTGCCCTCAGAGTGTCACTGCTAAATATAAGGTGGAACAGATTGTTTAGCATAAGTAGTTAACACATATTTCAAGAGACCATTCAAGGTGAAGTGGCTTGCTAACATCTCTCTAGTTATAGGGAGAAAAAGATGGCCAGGGGGAAGCAGCTGGGGACGCAGTTGACAGTGTGTTATAGATTGTTGTAATAAGCCATACATCCAGTGTCTCTATTCAGTCCATGATTTTTTAGTGTCTAGTAAAGTTATGAATTTAAGCTCTCAGGCTAATCTTTTGGAAGTGTTGTGCAGGTTTCCTTTGAGGATGAGGACTCCTGGGTCAGATTTAGAGTGATCCTTTGTGAAAAGTGGTCACCCACACAGGGCCGGTGCAAGGAAGTTTTGTGCCCTAGGCGAAACTTCCTTGCACCAGCCCTGCGCCCCCCCACCCTGCAGCTAACGCCACCCCCCATGGCAGTCAGCTCCACCCCTCCCCGCGGCAGCTACCTGCCCCAGAGACAAACCACCCGCCCCTAGCAGCCTCCCCACCCGCCCGCGGGCTGTGGCGGGGGGCTGGGCTTGGCTACCTGCCCCCCCCATGCGGCCGGGGGCTGGGCTGGACTCGGCTCCCCCCCCCCCCCCGCGGCCCACGGTGGGCTAGGCTGGTCTCCCCGCAGTGGGGGCGCTGGGCTCGGCTCCCCGCCCCCGCGGGCTGCGGTGGGGGGTGCTGGGCTCGGCTCCGCGGGCCGCAGCGGGGGCGCTGGGCTCGGCTCCCTGCCCCCCCCCTCGCGGGCCGTGGCGGGCTCAGCTCCCCGCCCGCGGCAGCTTACCTCTTCTGGCGGCAGGGGCAGCAGCTCCTCTCAGCGGCTTGTCTCTCCCCCCCCACAACAGAAGCCGTCCCAATAAAAAATATTGCCTCACCCACCCTGTCTCTCTAATATCCTGGGACCGACACGGCTACACCAACACTGCATATTAGTAAAGCCTGTACAGACAGCCTTCTCCTGGGCATGAGGCAGATGATCTCCTCCAGTTGGCCCTGTTAGCCGAATCCCAGTGCTGCCAATTAGTCTGGGAAATGACATGGCAGACTTGCAGTGAATTAGCAAGAGGGGGGCCCTTAGAGGTGAAGTAGGTGAAAGGGGAAAGCAGCAGACTCTGCATGGCTGATTAGTGAACCTGTGGCAAATCAAGTAGTTCTTACCCTGGCCAAAGCCTACAATGACTGCTCTATATCCCATCAAACGGATCAGGGAGCTGCTTCCTTCTATGGGGGTCAAATTTTCCTGATTAGATGCCACATATCAGCGCTAAGCCCAGTAATGGCAGGGAGAGAGAGCATCTGCTCTATCTGTCTTTAAATCTTTGCCTTCATAATTACTCTGACTTGTAAAGATACTGGCCTTCAGTTTAACTTCAGAATCAGCAGAAAACAGCCGTTTTCCATTTGCAGGCAGGCACAATGAGTGATTGGAATAGGTATAAAAATCACTTTCTGCTTTATGATGTGTGGATTAATGAAAGTATTAAACCATTCTAAATTATTTCCACTGTAGCTTGAAAGAAATAAAACCTCTCCGTCTTAAATTACAGAGATTTAAAACTTTGCAAGCTCATCAAAAGTGAATGGGCAACAAAGAGGGGCAAGTTTATAACCACTTATGGATCACCTTAATTTTTTTAAACATTCATCATTTTTTCTGGTTCATTTCTGTTAGTGTTTCCCATAAGCTTTGAGAAATGCACTAATTTCTCCAGAAAAGAAGAGTAAATATGGTCAGGCTAATATGCTTTTATGGGGAGTGCTAGGATTTTCCTATTTTATTAGCATTTTGCACTGTTAATTTTATGTCACTTACATTGTTGTCTTTATTGCTTGTATCTTCCAGACTCAAAAAGCATTATTTACTACATTCAGAGATTGAAGCTAGAGCTGAAATAAATTGGGTAGAGTTACGTGTAAGAGTAGAGTGATATGGTGATGGTTTGTGTGAGTGTCCAGCTGTGTTTGTGCATGCATGGATGTGTTTGTGTATGTGTGTTCATAGGAGGGTGTGGTTGTGTGTAGTTTGTTTTGATTTGTGAATGAGTATGTGCTTTCACATGAGTGTGTGTCCATGTCCATGTGAGGGTGTGCTTGTCTGTGCATGAAGGGGTGTGTGTGTGTGTGTGCATGTGTGAGGGTTTGTTTGTGCATGAATGTGTCCATGTCCGTGTATTTGTAGATTAATTTGTGTGCATTTGTGCATGAGTGTGTCTGTCCATGTGATGGGCTATTTCTTTGTGTGGTGAAGGATTTGTGCATAGTTGTATGTATTTTTGTGTGAGAATGTTTCTTTGTGCATGTGAGTGTCTGGTAGAGGTCTGAATCATAAAATTCAAGTAAAATCAGGTCCTGGATTTTTTTTCCACACAGGAAGACCTTTGATAAAAGGAATAGATGGTGCTATTTATCCAAGAGCTCTTAATTTGGCACCTGATGGTTAAATGTTCCTCTTGCCTCAGAGAGCTCTGCCATACACAGGCAATGGTCTGCTCACAAAAAAAGTTTGATTAACTTCTTCCCCTCCATATACTTCTATTTTCACCTCTCTATGCACTTCTGGGTACTGGGTGGGAGGTAGGCAGGCAGCCTTCCCCTCCCTGTACGTGGAGATGGGTTTTTCAATCATGGTGCTGCTATTGGCCACCTGTTTCACCATGCAATTCACCATCTCCTGTCACTCAAATCATAGGCGCCGACTCTGTGGGTGCTCCGCCTCCTCCCCATACCCCTCCCCCGAGGCGCCGCCACAGTGCTCCCCTCCCCCGCTTGGCACCCGCTGCACAGCTGACTAAAAACTAAAGCCTGTGAACTAAAAAAAGTAAAAAAGCGGCTTCGCGGGCACGCCTCCGGGAAGCGGAACCCGGAAGCTGAGGTGAGCTGGGCGCGGGGGGGCTGGCGGGGAGCTGCTGGTGGGTGCTTAGCACCCACCAAATGACGAGTGCCCGGGAGAGGAGGTAGGGGCGGGGATTTGGGGAAGGGGGCGGGGCTGGGGGTGGAGTTGGGGTGGGGGCGGGGCCGGGGGCGCGAGCACCCACCGGTGCCGACAAAAGTCAGCGCCTATGACTCAAATGCCAGAAATAGTCTCCAGGGCTTTCCTGGACTGTTATCCTGACTAGAGCTGGGCCTAAACCAACCCCTGTCCTGTAGGCCCAAAGCCTAATGGGAAGAAATTATCTCAAGTAAAATTGTACTCCATTTTGCTTATTTTGCCTTATACTCCATTTTGCTAGCTTTGAATTAGTAAGAAGGGGGGGAGGGATAGCTCAGTGGTTTGAGCATTGGCCTCCTAAACCCAGGGTTGTGAGTTCAATCCTTGAGGGAGCCATTTGGGGATTGATCGTGCTTTGAGCAGCAGGTTGGACTAGATGACCTCCTAAGGTCCCTTCCAACCCTGATATTCTAAGAAGAAATTGTAGCCTTGAATTAGTAAGAAGAAATTGTGCTGAGTTTATTTTTTGCTGATTGTGTTAACATTTGTTCTTAGAAGGAAAGAAGTTTTATGTCTGTAATTGCCTTATTTATTGTTTGGTGTGAGTGAAGAATGTATGGTAATTAATTGATAAAGGACAGCTGGGCTGGATGGCCAAAAAGGAGAAGTCAAGAGGCACCAACTTTATTATCAATCACCCGGATGGCAGATTGATGACCCTAAAGCAAAGGCAGACACCCCAAGGACGAGATAAAGAGATGAGCCAAAGGAACAAGATAAAAAACAGCTGCGGATCCCCTGGTAACAACTCAAAATGATGCTAATTAAGAGCAACCTTGAATACATCAAAGAGTCCTGTGGCACCTTATAGACTAACAGACGTATTGGAACATAAGCTTTCGTGGTATTCATAGACTCATAGACTTTAAGGTCAGAAGGGACCATTATGATCATCTAGCCTGACCTCCTGCACAATGCAGGCCACAGAATCTCACCCGCCCACTCCTGCAATAATCCTCTCACCTAGGTCTCAGCTATTGAAGTCCTCAAATCATGGTTTAAAGACTTCAAGATGCAGAGAATCCTCCAGCAAGTGACCCGTGACCCTTACTGCAGAGGAAGGCGAAAAACCTCCAGGGCCTCTGCCAATCTACCCTGGAGGAAAATTCCCATGAAAGCTTATGCTCCAATACGTCTGTTAGTCTATAAGGTGCCACAGGACTCTTTGTCGCTTCTACAGATCCAGACTAACACGGCGACCCCTCGGATACTTGAATACATCGTAATTGACAGCTCTGGTGTAACACAGCAAAGTCCATAGACTTGTATGGGAAGTTATCACTATAAAAGAAAGGTGTATTGCCATGGGACTTTGGGTTCGTTCTGCATCAACATCGGCATGTCGAATACGTTCGACAGAGGCCCAGCTCCCCTCCCTCGTGTTCAGTTTCAGCTGGCAACTGGAACTGACCGAGCAACACTAAGGACTGGTAACCATAAGATCCAGCTGCAGAACCTTTTGGGGTGTGTACGTGTGTGTGAATGGAAGCATATTCTGATTTCAATGCTTAAACTGTCCTCTCAATAAACACGGTGTATTGCCTTATCCCCTTTAAAAAGATTCCGTGTGCTTCTTATAAGAATAACAGTCCCCCAGACTTTCCTAACATTTGGATCTGGAAACTGACTTTGCAGCTTGATTCCATCAGTTGTCATGACATAGCAATGCAAAATCATCCCGATGATGAGGTGTCCGCCCCTAGCAACCTAATATAATGAAATTGTGATATTCAGGTCCATGAAACCCAAAATGTTTGCATTTTAGTTGAGAAAACTCACACACAGCGGGTTTGAACTGATTCATATTCTCTTCAGACCATTCACCAAGCTCTAATCAATAGTTCAGATGTCATCTCAGCAGTAATGGCGAACGCTGTCTATTAACTGGCATATAACCTCATTCCCCACCCAGCACTCTTCAGGCAACATTTTTTTTTACAAAGACTTGCTAGCTCTGATGTTTCCATCACTGCTCCAATACATTTGAAGGTCTTTGCCAAGCTCTATTGACACTTCATAATGCTCCACATGGATATATCGAGTGCTCCCCTATGGCAGCTGCTTTTGGGTAAGCATTTATTTCATTAATGTCTCTCAGCACCATATGAGTGCTCAAGCACAAAGGTAGACCTACTGAGGTCAGCAAAATCTGACTGTGGTATTATTTGATGTGCTGTGCAATCTTAGTATTAGACAGAACAACAGAGTAGCTAGGGCTGGCTTGTCTATCACAGACTCTGGCTCCGTCCCTGCTCACCCTGGTACTTGCACCTCCATCATTTCAGAGACAAATCTCGTCTTAAAAAATCACAGTGGAGTTGATGGAATGCATAATAAAGCCCAGTCACCATTTTCCTACTGGTCTAATTGATGCTTGTGCTGTAGTTTAGAATTAAAAAAGATACTTTTTAACTGTTTAAAAATGATTTTTTGGTCATTTTAAAATATTTGTAAATGATATATGACAGAGATGGACTTACACAATTAACTTAGTGGGAGTGATATTTGGACAACTGCGACAGTCTGAGTTTACCACTGAGTCAGGTCATCCAGACTATGTAGCATTGCAGGGAGGTGGAGTGGCAAATGGGTCAGCTGTATGCAGATATCTGTGCACCAGGCTCGGACCAGGCCAGTGTGTATGGATAAGGGAGCATGATATCTGTGACTAGAGGTGATTGAAAAATAGTGTGTTTCCATGGAAAATTTTGAGATAAAACTGAACAAAACCTAAAATATTTTGGTCAAAAACGGAAATATTTCTATTAGTGAAAATTGTCTGATTTTGATTTGTGGAAAAACTGAATGCCTGATATTCAAAATATTGCCGCAGTGCTTCATGGGAGTTGTATTTAGAGTGATTCATGCTCTTATTCTCCACCAGGATCACCACTTTCTATTCTTTTAGTGAAGGAAGGGGTGTGTCATGGGAGTCCCTGGCCATGGTGCATCATGGGACTTGTAGTCTGGCCTGACAGCCTGGCCCATAGAGGAGAATGGAAGCATGAGGCACACAAACTATCAGCACCATAAGGTATCACAACACCATTGCTGAATCAAAATATTCCAGTTTTGGGCAATTTGACTTTCCCATTAAATACTGAAATTGAAAGCAGACACTTTTCACAAAAACATTCATTAAGTCAAACCCCCGATATTCCATTGAACAGTTTTTCTGGAAATTTTTTGAGCAGCCATATCCATGACTCTGCAGATCGAGTGCTCAACCTGCATAGAGGATGTGGAGTGGCAGCATCTCCTATGTCACCACATGAAATGAATAGGCCGCAGGTTTAAAACAAATAAAAGGAAGTATTTCTTCACACAACGCACAGTCAACCCATGGAACTCTTTACCAGAGGATGTTGTGAAGGCCAAGACTATAACTGGGTTCAAAAAAGAACTAGATACCTTCATGGAGGACAGGTGAAAGGAACTGCTCCCCAAATTAGGGTAAAAACAGTCACACAAGGACTTGATCAAAGCACATAATGTTTAAAACCTGTGTTCAGTCACCCTTGCTCCTCACAGATATTACAGTGGGGAGGAGCGGGGAAACATTTTAAGTGTCACAACAATCTGTGCTCTCCTGGGAGTGGCAGGCAATCCTGTTCCAGACCTTGCAACATTACTTGACAGCCTATCCAAGTCAGACAGGAATCAGTAGTCTCCTTATTCATGCAGCAACCAATTTTATGGCCCATTATATAACCTCATGTGTTCAATCCTATTCAGCCATACTTTATGTAGATGTGCTTTACTGTACATTGGTCAGTAATTTTTCCTCTAGCTCTCCACTTTGGACTACAGTAATCTGTCATGAGTTTATAGCAGTACCCCCTCTCTGCCAAAGTAGAGTCTGCAGTATATATATGTAATCTGTCTGTAATTTGCTTGGGACTGATAATGAACCTTTTATATGTGTTACTCTAAGACCAAGATAAAATAGTTTATAAGGCTAAGCCAGTTTCTTCTGAGTCAGTTTATTTTGTGACAGTGACATCCACATTTGGCTCCACCGTGGGCCACGTTGACAAGTTGCCAGGTGCCTTGAGGCTGCACATAGTATGGATAAGTGGGAGCAGGTAAAAGCCAGTCTCATTTTTGAAGGTATAAACTACCCCACAGGGACTATCGCTACCAGAGTGCAGTGCTCCATCTTGATCTGACTGGAAGAATAGAAGCAAGGTCCGCATAACATAAGGGAAGCTGTAGGCCATAACATGATGGGCTCTGTAGTCTCCATGGCCCATGTATACAATGTCAGATTAGGCCTGATCCAAAAACCACTTAAGTCAATGGAAAGTCAATGGAAACCACCGAATTGAATGGGTTTTGAATCAGGACCAAAGTCAATAGACAAAATTGTAGGCTTTGAATGCCCTCCCATGGAAGTCAACAGGAGTTGAAGGTGCTGAACGTCTCTCAGGAAATGCTCATTCTGCTGGAGGATCACAGCCTCATCTCTTACTAGAGATGGTACCAACAGCACATTGCATGTCAGGATCTGAAACTGAGACACATGCCTGCTGTGTAGCTTGAATCAGAACTGAGGGCCAAACTTCACTGCCGTTTAGGGGTACTTGGATCAGAGGGGTTTGGTTCAAGCCCGCCTCTAGTTCTCAGGGTTATTACAGTCTAATGTTTAGCAATCCAATGTTATTTCTGTTCGGTCTTCTTCCTAATGGCCATTTATTCCTAGGGTTCCTATTGGGGAAGTGAACAAATTCCAGTCTGGGATTCCCTGATGACTGTCATAGGTCAGTGGTAACTAGCTTGGGAGCCATACGCTAGTCTCATGAGGTAGACGACATGCTTCTTCATTTATTGAGGTTAACTTGTGAAATTAAGTTAATTTGCAGTTTACAGCCCTGGACCATTATGAATCGCCTTGTGAGGAAAAATGATTGCTGCCAGCATAATAATCATGGCTTTGCCCTAATGTAAATCACGTGTTCTTTTCACCTTGCTCTAGCCTGTCAGCATGCCTTCTGCTTGTATGGGCACTGTAGGTAAAATTCATCCCTGTCCAGAGGGCCCATAAAAGGCCTATGAAAATCGCTTTAGTCCCACTTAAATCCTCAAAATAAGGCTTCATGCGCATAAGCCTAGTGCTGTGCTCCCAAGCGTACAACAGACCCTGCTGAGTCGCTAGCCTGCCAGTTTCTGCATCACACAGATAAAAACAGTGGCAATGTAGGGGCTGACACGGCCTGTTGGAACGAGCAAGGGATTTTGTTACATCCCCGGTTTCTTTGACACTTTGACAGGTCACTTAGTCACCCATGCGGATGTATGTAATTACTCCCAGGAAGTGATTGCCAAAGTTCTCGGTATTGATATTCACTCTGGAGTTCTGCTGGGCTTTTTCTTTTTTTATATATTATTCCCCCAGTGATTTCAGTTGATTCATCAGCCTTGCACAATTAGTGCTCTAAGAGGGATGACTTGGAATCTCTAATGTGAAGAAGGCTCACCTCTGAGCATACAGAGTGGAGGAAGAAATCTTTTGGACAGACTTTGGGAGAGATTCTACCCTCGTGCTCTGGCCCCTATATGCCAGCCTCGTGGTGAAAAGGGGCTGTATTGGTGGCACAGCCTGTCAGGGGAGAATTAGTAAAGAGAAAGCAACTCTGTAGGTGAATCTCACAGGTCCCTCTCTGTGCCCCTGTCACCGAGGATATGAGTCTGCTATAGCCCCAGCTAGAGAACTTTAGCTTAAGCTGTAGCAGCTCACACTTTCAACTCTGGAGGTCCCTGGCTGCAGTCACAAAGATGGCGGCCACCAGGCAGACCAACAAAAATGGTCCTATGCTGTCCCCTTTACAAGCCCCAAGTGCAGAGGAGAAAGGAGGGGGTAGACTCAGGGTAGCAGGGGGCTGGCTTCTAGTGCTCAGCCCTACAGGGATTCTGGGTTGTGCTGGAACTCATGGGAAACCCTCAGGCAGGTACCTTCAGTTAGAGTCCCAACTGACTTCTAAATGCTCACAAAGAGTATTGGGCCTAACCGCAGCACAGATCCACTCGGCACTTTCCAAAACCCTTCAAGAACACAAGGCTTGTTGCTAGCATTCATTCATTCTGAGCCCATTTCCTTCATCTTTACTCTAAGACACACCTTGCGTTTCATGATGCAGCAGCTACTTGGTGAAATTCTAAGGCCTGTGATATGCAAGCCATCAGTCTAGGTGATCCTAGTGGTCCCTTCTGACTTTAAAATCTATGACTATAATCCCACTAAAATTCATACAGGAACCTTAGAGCCAACTCATATGGGTGAATTTAATAAAGAGCTGGATAATCAAACACCCTGTCTCAGATCATAGGCTGGCTGATACCACCATGTATAGCCTTGCTGAAATAGCCAGGTGCATTACTGGATTTTCTTGGAAGCATCAGGCCTTGTCCATTGCCATAGGTAGGATAGCAGAATAAATGGAACAGTCTGATACGATCAAATGTACTGTATGCGCCAGGATTCCAAGCTGGATATGCCTTTGCGGACTTGAGATAAAGATGGCGGTTGCTGCTGCTGCTGCTGCTGCTAATTATTTGAATGTATTTAATACAGCGTGAAGTGAAGCTATTTTGTTTTTTAACCCTGGCGAATGAAATCACAGTATGCATCCTGGAGAAGCGGACATTGCAAAAAGTGGGCATCCGTTAAAAATAAAAGTCCCTCTGTCACTAAATCTGGGGTTCACGAGCGTGGTTTGAGATAAAATCCTGCAAGGTGCCTGGTTCCTCTGGCTAAGGGTGCTGAGCACCTCTTGCTAGATATTAAGTCTCAATAGAAGTTGAGGTTACTCACTACCTCTCCTGGCTTGTAATTGCTTTTTATAAAGAAGTTTGGCATATGGAAATGTGTCTGAGCCTGTAGCAGATTGAGTACGCACCGGCGCGGCGTGTCCTGCTGGTCTTCCGGGAATTAGCTCCATTCCAGGATGGAGCGCCCCCTGCTGGCTGGTGTCTCTCCTGCCTCAGGCCCCCGTGTCCCTCCCAGACCCCAGTGCCCCTTACCTTGGGGTTCTGCGCCATAGCAGGCCCCACACTCTGGGTCTCCCTTCCCAGGGGGATCCTCAACCCTCTATACCCACCTTGCCTCAGTGGCTACTCCCAGTCGACATCTAGCCCCCGTTCTCTGGGGCAAATGGCAGTCTGCAATGGCCACTCATCCCTGCAGCCCCAGTACCTCCCTAGGCCTTTACCAAGGCCTCAGCCTGGGGAGTTTCTAGGCTGGCGCTCCCCAGCTCCTCTTGCCCTTCTCTAGCACTGCTCTGCTTGAGGTACCCTGTGCTCCTAGGCAGCTAGGCCCTTCTCACGCCAAAGCTGGAGTGAGACTGTAGCGGGGTGGTTACCTGCTCCAGCCAGGAAGGGGTTAAAAGCCAGCCCTTGGAGAGGGCTGGGGTTGTGGGCTAAAAGCTGGGCTGATTGGGGAAGCTGGGCCATGCCCCAATCAGGCCACAGCTGGCCTGTATAAGAGGTGAGAGAGACAGGCCTGGCTGCTGGGAACTCACCTGGGTACCTAGGAGGGAGCAGGGCTGGGGAAAGGCCTCAGGAGCTGGGAAGCTCTAGGCCAGCCACTCCCCAGGCTGCAAGGGCCTGGCAAGGCCTGGAAATTGGTATTGGGGTTGCAGAGGGGCAGCCAGAGGGTGGGAAGGCAGCCAGTCCAACCCCCTCTTTGCCTACGATGATTGGCTTATAGACTTCAGTCTGCCTCAGGGAGTGGGGGCTAGATGGTGACTGGCAGTAGCCAAGACTGAGGTGACATGGGGGTAGTGGGTGGGGAGACCCTGAGAATGGGGGTACTACCAGGGGGGCAGCACTCAAGCATAAGGGGCACTGGGGTCCAGGAGGGCCCTGGGGCCAGTGAGACAGGCGGGACACCGGCCTGCAGGGGGCGCTCCAGAGGCTGGATGAGCTAATTCCCAACTGACCAGCAGGAGGTGCCGCAGGGGTGAGTTGCTGCCTGCCTACACAGACTCTGTGACCCAACTCCTCTCTTAGCCCTTATATCAGGGCCAGATGCAGCCTGATTGGGTGTGGCCACAGCTGTGGCTGCCTCCCCAATCAGCCTTTAACCTTTCCTTAGGAGCAGGGTAACTGCCCCACTACGGAGACCTACTGTCAGTCTCCTAATGAACCAGCAATCATTCCTGATTGAACCTCCCACTCCAAACCCCCATCTCAGCCTTTCAGTGCTGGTTGAAAGATTGATGGGTGTGACACATTGTGGTGCTCACTGTCAGCTGGACCATCCGCCGAACTGATGACAGTAAAATCAGGCGCCGTGTTGAGATGCAAGCTGCTCGGACGTGTTTTTAATTGAGGCCACAGTAATTGCTGTGCAGGGGCAGAATTGAGATCTGCTGGCTGGCGGCACACTCTTCCGGAGACTGCAGAGGTTCAGCAGCACATTATGGGACTGGAGGGATACTTTTAAAAAATTGTATGTTTTGTGCAAAGGTTGCAGCAGTGACAGCTGGGTCATGACATGGGCTCTGCTGCTCTCAGTAACCAGGGCCAAGGTTTTCAAAAGCATCTACTGATTTTGAGGACCTCCATTTTTGTTTGCCCAACTGCCGGGACCTTGTTTTCAGAGGGTGGGTGCTCTGTAATTTCTGGAAATCAAATCTCTTTAAGGTGTTTTCTGTTGGGCACCCTGAAACTCAAGTGCCAAAAATCACTGGTATCTTAAAAAACTTTTTTGACTTTAGATCTATGTGATTTTAAGAGCACGTACACTGGTGCTTAAACTTAAGCATGTGCTTTGTTTAATTGGGCTCCCAAATGCATATTTTGGCTCTTCGACTCACATAGCATATTTCAGTTCTGAAAGTCTGATTTCCCTAAAGCATTTGCTTCCCCGCCTTTTCTTTGGAAGATGCATTAAAGTTTGTAAAAGATATGGGAGTCTTTCCATTGACTTCAGTGGACTTTGGATCAAGCCCTTGGAGATCTTTGCATGGAAGGTGCTATGTAAGTAGAAAACACTTTATTATTTATTATAGTGTCACCATGCCTCTGTGGGTCACAACTGAGAATACCAATTTCAGGATAAACTGCTGAAAAATATGGCAGACACACCCCAAAACTGGTGATTATTCTCCCATAAGATATACCAAACCAGCAACAAAAGTAAACTTCTGTTTCACAATGCTGGCTAACAAGAAGTCAGAAAAGCAGTTTCCTTGGGCAGTCCAGTCCTGGATTCAACACCCAGACGCTAAACTTAAAGATGGGTGGTTATTTAAAACCAGTTTTGTCAAACAAAAGGGTTCTTCTGATCCAAAAGGACCAGCCACGTACCCAGGCCAATATATAACTCAGATCTTACCCAATAATCACGCTGTTGCAAATCCTTTAGTATCTAAAATCTAAAGGTTTATTTAAAGAAAGAAAAAGAAAGAAAGGCGAGAGTTAAACTTGGCTAAAGGAATCAAATACATACAATAATTACAAAGTTCTTGGTTCAGGCTTGTAGCAGTGATGGGATAAACCTGATAAGTCTCTGGTTGCTTCCAAATCACTGGAAGGACCTCAGTCCCTCGGTTAGAATGCTCCCTTCAGTATAAGTTCATAGTTCAGAGGTCTG
Source organism: Macrochelys suwanniensis (assembly GCA_033296515.1). NCBI lineage: Eukaryota > Metazoa > Chordata > Testudines > Chelydridae > Macrochelys > Macrochelys suwanniensis. Next base: position 136,039,099 of record CM065778.1, read on the forward strand.
AGCAGGAAAGAGGCAAAATGGAGGTGTTTCCGGGGCCTTTTATAGCTTCTACCAGTTGAAGGGAAACCCATTGTTTTCACTGTGGAAAATTACAGGTAACAGTAACAAGATGGTGTTTGGCGTCACATGGGCAAGTCACATGTCCATGCATGATTTTGCTTGGTCATAGCAGAGGCCATCGCAGGAAAGTCCATTAAGTGTAGATAGGCGTCTTCCATGATCCATTGTGAGTTAAATATTCCTTAATAAGCCATTTGACGTGAATAATCCCTTCGAGATGTGCAGGCTAAATTCCTTGATCATGTTACTACATGAGCAAACATTTGAAATACAGGTATAGAGCTAATACTCATAACTTCAAATACAACGATACATGCATACAAATAGCATAATTAGCAAATCATAACTTTTCCATAGATACCTTACTTGACATACTTTGTACAAGATTTGTTGCAATTTTGTAACAGTGATAGCAACAATGACCTACATGGTCATATTTTAATCAGATAACGTCACGTATAGTCCCACTGTTGTTGTGAGAGCCCCCTCCCCATGCAGGGAGAGGAGCATGTCAGTGCTGAGGACAGAATTATGACCTTTTGGCCAATGCACCATGCCCAGTGTGTGCTACATCGGTGCTCATCCATTGCTGGACCAACAGGAAAAAGCCATCCTTACAATGCACTCCTGTGCTGAAAGGCAGAAGGATATTTATTGTGGTTCACTGAAGAACAACTCCTATGGAAAGTTACAAAGGCTGTGCAGAGGTGGTCACATACACTATTGACCTGACTGCTGAGATAATATATGGAGATATGCCAATTTCATCAAACTGGAAGGACCTTGAAGGTCATTGAGTCCAGTCCCCTGCCTTCACTAGCAGGACCAAGTACTGTCCTCTGACAGATTTTTGCCCCAGATCCCTAAATGGCCCCCTCAAGGATTGAACTCACAACCTGCGTGTAGCAAGTTACTGCTCAAACCACTGAGCTATCCCTCCCCCCAGGAAGTTTGCTGCAATTATATAACAGTGATAGCAACAATGACCTACATGGTCATATTTTAATCAGATAACGTCACATATGGATGGAACAGGGTCACATGGGTTGAGCTCAGTGTGATCTCCTGTTGAAAGGGCAGGGGAAATTTGTGCAGCTCTCATGAGATGCTCAGCAGCATTTCGGTGGTTGGAGCTGTAGTTCTGATCAGTACTTGTAGACTGTGTGCAGTGAACTGAGACAACTTCTCAACCCATTGATTAAATGGAGTTCTTGCAGCTCCCATTTCAAGGTGATTGAAACAGTAATAACTATAGGGCAATATATATATTTTTTAAATCACTAACCAGAACATGGTGTTAAGTGGAAAAAAACCAAACAAACACAAATCCCACAGAAAATGAATTGTCCAGAACTGTGCATTTTTAATTTGGGGATCTCAAAGGACTTGACAAACATGAGTCAATCTTCGCAGCATCCCTGTGAGGTTGATAATTATCCCCATTTTACAGATAGGGAAGCTAAGGCATAGAAGGATCATGGTTCTTGCCTAAGACTTCCAGCACACTGGCAGAGTTGGAAACTGAACCCAGGCATCCTGTTCAGATACAAATAATTGCCCTTCCAGCTCCTTTGTGAGGTGTGTGAGATTACCAAAATCAGCTACAACCCTTGAAATAATGAGTTCAGATCCATTTGTTCTTGGCGTGGACTGTAGCAATGCACCCCAGAGCCGAACACCAAGGAACATTGTAGATTCAGAAATCTGAGGGCCAGGCCCTCTGCTGGTGTACATTGGTGTAACACCACTGACTTCAATAACTCTATGCCAGTTGAGGATGGAAATTTGAATTTTGAGGCTGTTTCTAATTTACTTCACCACTATGATTTTTAAATGCCTATTTGTCTGGGCCACAGGTCAAGCTGAGAAATGGGTTATTAACATGGCTTATTGCTTGGATACCAGGGATTTGTATACATTGCATACAGGATTGCTGTCTCCCTAGAATCGATCCATAGAAACTCACCTTGAGGATGCCATTTTCAGGGTTTTATGAATTAGATGCTGCTTGTTCCGAGCTCCCTCCCCAGCACCCTACCCCTTCTGATCTTCCTAGCTCCTGCAAGATCAAGAAGCTCGATTAGCTAGGAGGAAGTGTGCCTGTAAACTCTTCCAGCTGACTTGCTGTCTAAAGAACGCTCACAGCACTCAAAGCTTGAGTTGATTAAAGTAATCACAGGCAGGTGTGTTTTAGAGGATGTCAACAAAAAAGAATCAGTTTTCTTGACTTCAAACCCACCCTGAAACTACCATGCAGGTATCTAGGGACACTGGCATCTTAGGTATTTGAATAATTGTAGCATACAAGCTGGAGGTACAGGGTCACCCAGTAGTCTCTCCCCGGCCACCTTTTGAGTGGACAGCAGCACCAGATCCTACCCCAGAGTCTGGGCTCGCCTTCTCCTCACCTCACTGGCTACGATGTACTCTGCTTTCCAACCAGCTTGGATTGATTCTTTTCTTGCACCCGTGTAAATCCAGGGCTTGATCTCAGGCCCCACTTTGCTCTCTTTGTCCCAGTGCTGTGGCACCCAAGGAGCAGAAAGCATCCGTGTCTCTCCAGCTTGGGGTTCCTCTGACAGGGGGAACCCCCGTCATGGCTGGTTCCTATGCCACTGTCTCGCAGCTCCAGGCATAGATGGTGTCTCAGCGGTGACCATTGTGGGGATGTGCTGCACTCCATCAATAAAATACACTGTGGACCCCACCAACATGCTATGTGACCTTGAACAAATCACACCTCCTCTCTGTGCCTCTGTTGTCCCACCTATTGCTTGTCTGTCCTGTACATTTAGACAATAAGCCCTTCAAGGCAGTTTCTTATATGTACAAAGCACAATGGGGCCCTGATCTAGGCCGGGCGTCTTGGCGACACTACAATAATAGCAATAACAAAGCTAACTTATTTTGATTGTATTCATTATCACTAGATAGATATTTATAATACAATAATCACTTGTATTATCACCACCTCAGCAAGGTTTGACTCTTTCCACAATATTTCTAATTTTGGAATCTGCAGATCGTAACTTGAACTTGGTAACAAAAGAGAAAATACATTTTTTCCCCTTCTAACTTTCTGGAAGGTTGCCAGCTGCTGATGTTGTCCTCTCCTTCTTCCCACAATGAAATGGATAAATTCGACTGTAATTTTTACAGTTGGAGCTGTATGCACAGTAATATTAGATAATAGGGAGAGTTGTGATGAAAAATGTCTCCAATGAGCTAATTGTACATTCTTGAAAGACTATTATATTACAATGCCATTGTATAAATCAATGGTGTGGCCTCATCTGGAAGGCTGGGTGCAGTGCTAGCCACTGTATTCAGAAAGGATATTGCAGAATTAGAGGGGGTTCAGAGAATGGCAATGAGAATTATCAAGGGCCTGGAAAAACTCTCATATGAACAGAGATTAAAAAGACTGGGGTTGTTTACCTTAGAAAGGAGATGAATAAGAGGGACCATGATAAATGTATATAGAATAATGAATGGTCCAAGAGAAAGTAGTCCAGGAGCTTCTATTATCCCTACCTCATAACACGAGAACAAGAGGCCATGCAATGAAATTCAAAGCTGTCAGATTCAAACCGGATACAAGGACATTCTTTTTTTCACACAATGTGCAATCCGACTGTGGAATTCCTTCCTGTGGGGTACCCTCAAGCCCTTTCACCTCCCCTCCGGGGAAGAGCTGAGAAATAAAAACAAAGGAAATCAGCTGTTGTCACCAGCTAATTAAATAACATGCACAAACCTCTTAGGACACCGAGAATCCAATCCTGTTCTTAAAAAAGGTAAATTTTATTAAAAACAAACAGAAAGAAAATACACCAGGAACGTAGGCTTTTGCTAGATTTAAAGAACCCGCTTACAAAAATTACACACCAAGAATAACCTTCTTGAGGTCCAGCTTAAAGGTTACAAGTAGGGTGACCAGATGCGGGAACCTAAAAATCGGGACTTGTCCGGGGGGGGCGGGGCGGGGGAACGCCTCCCGCCGGACTTGTTGAACAAAAAAAAAACCCCTCTCCCACTGCCAAACTTGTTGAGAAAAAGAAAAAAAAACGGAGGAAGCCCGATATCAGAACAAAAGGTATCCCGACCATGCATTGGTCGGGACGCAGGACACAAGAGGAAAAATCGGGATGGTCCCAATTTTATCGGGACATCTGGTCACCCTAGTTACAAGCAAAACAAAAACATTTGGGATTAGCACAGAGGAGTCCACAAGCCAATAAGAAATAAACAGAAATACACCTAATCACATCTTCCTAGACATTCCCTAATTTACTTACATATTTGGGTTTCAGATAAGCAATCTCTAGGTACGATCTGATGGTTTTTCATACCTGGCTTTCAGCTTCTCACAGCATCCCTGTTCCCCTCTTTCCCGGAGAATCAAAACACACAGACAAAGGGAAGCTTTTCCCCAATTTTAAAAACTTCTAGCTCTCCCATTGGCTCTTTTGGTCAGGTACTCACTCCTTTCCTTTTACCTGTGGGCTTGTTAACCCTTTACAGGTAAAGCAAGTAAAGAACAACCACCAAGAGGGATTCCATAGCCAACTGGCTGACTGGGTGTCCACAAAAGGGAACTATTCCTCCTCTCATTTATCACAGAGAGCCATAGCATTTAGCTGACTAAGAACTTGCCAAGATGCAAAGCTGCAGGAGTGTAATTAAGGTGTGATTTTAAACCATTTTAGTTAAACCAGTTCCAAAAGCTGTGTAGACACTGGTTTTGGTTTAAATCAGGCTTATTCTTAAACTGAAAGATGAGTACTCTCGAAACATTGGTGTTACTAAATCGGATCAAAACTTATTTAAATTGAAGCTGGAAGTGGACGCCAGACAAATTCTGGATGGAAATAAAGGGTACCTTTTTAATAGTGAGAGTAATTAACCATGGGGACAACTTACCTAGGGTTGTGGTGCATTCTTCATCAGTGGCAATTTTAAAATCTAAATCAGCTGGGGTTTTTTTAATAAAAGATCTGGCCTAGTTTAAACAGGAACAATTTTAGGAAAGTTCTTTGGCCTGTGCTGTGTAGGAGGTCAGATTAGATGGTGACAGTGGTCCCTTCCGGCCTTAAAAAACTATGAATAAATTCAACTTTGGTTTAACTGGTGCAATCTTCTCATGTAGACAAGGCCAAAGGTGTGCGCACTAATTTAACTAAACCAGTTTATCTAAAATGGTTTAGTTAAACTGGTGCTTGTTTGTGTGTAGACAAGGCCTAAATGCCTGGTTTGCGGGCTCAGTCAGGTACCTAATGAAACACACCCACAAATATTTGCATTTGCAAAATTGCACCAACACTGAAGAGTTGCCATAAAATGGGGGCTATTTCTGCAAACCAGGCAGGTCCTTGGCTATTATGACTTTATTGTTTACGGGAATGATACGTACCTATGATTCACTATGATTCTGTTCTTATTTTGTTCCTCTCTCTTCTGCAATTTTTGTGTATTTTTATAAATAAAAAATATCCTCGGTAAAAATCTGTGAATTTATTAATCTTTCCCTGTGTGCTCTGTCTCTCAGTAGCTACTGGCAACAGCATCTAGTTCAAGTTGAGTTACTTTTAGTAAGCCTTTGATTTGGAAAAAAACAAAACAAAAAAACTCTTTCTTTTTTTTAAATTATTGCCAGTGTGGGATCATCACATGTTTGAATTCAATCCATTGCTCAGGAAACTCACACGCAGATGGTCAATAGTTCATGCAAGCAGGCAACAGACCATGAAAACAAACCTAAGGATTCAGGCATTATTATTACAGACCATCTTAGTAATAAAGCCAAGTCCTTTGAGAAATAGCTTACTGCTATTGCTAGCCTTCAAACCGGGTCCAATTTAAGATATAAAAACAAATTGCATTACCTGGTATTTTATATATCTATATTGAGATAGGTATAGATAAGTAGATTAAAATTCTGTTTTACATACGTATATGTGTGTGTGTGTGTATTCTGTTTTCCCTTCATCTCAGAGAACTTTGTAAGAAAAAGTAGTTTTTATACCCAGATCTGTGTCCGAATTCTGCCTTTTCCCTTTTATTGGTCTTATCAAGTATACACGCTATAAAATGTACGTAATAAAAAGCAAGTATGTAGCACGTAAAAGAAGGCACTAGTCATAGGTAATAAAAGATCTCACCGTCCCTGGCTCACTTATTCACTCTGTCACTTTGGATTCATTTGTAGTCATTCTTCTTCAAGCTTCCGCCTCTTTTGATGAAGGATTTGGCTATGTCAATGAGACATTTAAAATCTCCTTTGTGATTTTGTCTTCTGATGGGCACAGCGTCTCAGCCCTGTTCTTTTGCATTTCTCATAGTACCTTTCATTGTGAAGGATCCCCAGATAGACCCATACTACCACTGCTACACAGCCAACCCTTACTCAAAGAAGCAGTTCCATTGAGCTAGTATGAGTAAGGACTACTCATGTGAGTAAGGATTGAAGGATCAGGCTTTTTTTTTACTACATGAACAAGAATCACTTCACCTTCACAGGGAAATGCAGCCACTTCTGATGTGGAACATAATGGCAGTTTAAGAGTGCATAGCTGCACTGCACAGTTTAGGACAGGAAGTGAAGACCATCTGTTCTACTGAAAATGGACAGGGAAGTAAGGATAGTGCTATATACTTTTGGATGAAAATGTGTATTTGAACTGGACACAAGCTGATATTCATGGTGGAAGTGGGCCTTGATAACGCCCTTTTGAGCTCCTTTCTCTGAAGCATCAGGGATGGCTACAGCTGGGGAGGGACAGGGCTCTCCAGTGACATGGAGTACTCTGTCTCGCGTGCTTGCTGGCTGGTTTTGCTCACATGCTCAGGGTATAACTCATCGCCACACGTGGGATTGGGAAAGAACTTTCCCCCAGGTCAGACTGGCAGTGACCTTGAGGGGGAGAGGAGTCTGATGGTAGCAGCCAGCTGGGGTGACGTCTTTGGCAATACCTGCTGCGGAGTCTCAACCGTCTGCAAGTCGTGGGTGCTGCACTTCTGAAAGGTGAATAGGATGCAGACAGTGTTGGGGGGAAAAAAATGCAAATTGCCCTTCTGCTGATGAGCCAATCAATACACTCTCTGTGCGCATGACATTGCAGTTATATAATTAAAGGCTGAGGTACAGCTTACCCATGTCACTGCAGCCACTCCTAACTGGTGTCTGTGCAAAGTTCTCAAGTTGCACACAAAGGATCGGCGGCCCATTGAAATGTGTGGGCTCTTTGTAAAGTAAGAAGGGAAATCACAGAAACTGAAGCTTCCTTTGGTCCGTGCAATACATTGGATTTCTCCTGCTGCCTCCTCCATTGTCCCTGCCTTAGCAGAAGGATCTCTGTTTCCACATGCCATGGGCAGCATAAAACGTGTATTCTCAATGACACCGGAGAAGAGAGAGCTGCAACGTGCAAAGGATCGATCTTCATGCAGACTCCAAATCCCTCAAAGGGACGCTCAGTGATCTGGGGGTAGATCTGTTTGAACCAAGCAGCAACAGGGAGAGAATGGAAAAGTTGCAACAGAAAAAGGCAGCACTAAAAATATGAAATGCTCCAATCAGTCAGGCACAAGCTTTCTGTGTAACACTTTGCCTTTTGCTCATGCCTTCCATCTGAGGATCTCAAAGTACATTGCTGAATTAACCTTTGCAACGGCTCTGTTAGGTCTATAAGTATAATTATCCCCATTTTCCAGGTGGGGGAAACTGAGGCACACAGCGACTATATGACTTGCCACTGTCACATGGGAAGTCCATGGCGGACATGGGACAAAAACAAGAGCTCCAGGAATTATACCTCCTTCATGTTGATGATGATGATGATGATTTACTTGTTTCTATTATAGTAGCACCCAGAGGCCTCAATCGGGGCCCCATTGAGCTAGCAGCTATACATGGGATGAGACCTTCCCTGTCCTGAAGAATTTATAACCTTAATTGCCAAGCCTTCCTTGCAACATTTGGAAAGTTGGTGTAATCCTTACTGGAAATCAATAAAGAGAAATTGGATAAATGCTTTGATTTCAGTGTATAAATGGGGATAAGATGCTTCATCATGATTATTCTTAATCACATACACCAGGTTTCATAGATTCATAGATTCCAAGGCCAGAAGGGACTCTTGTAATCATCTAGTCTAACCTCCTGTATCACAGAGGCCATACAACTTCCACAAAATAATTCCCGTTTGAACTAGAGTATGTCTTAACAACAAAAACAACAACAAAATCCTGATGTCATATAAAAATTGCCAGCAATCCACCACAATCTTTGGTAAATTGTTCCAGTGGCTAGTAACCATCATTGTTAAAAATATACACTCTATTTTGAGTCTGAATTTTGTCTAGCTTTAACTTCCAACCACTGGATCTTGTTATGCCTTGTTCTGAGCTGACTGCCAGATACAGCAGACATGGGGAGGGAATTTCTCCCATGGCATATTGGAAAGGATCTTGAGAAGTTGGAAGGCTTTATCTATATCAATGGTCAATCAAGATCCTTGCCTGGTTCTTCCTGGAGGACAACAGGTACGTCTTACCCAATGAACTTCCTGAAATTACACCTTTAGTGGAAATTCCTGTTGTGATATGAGAATGAATTAATGTTAGTAAAGAGTACTGAGATCCTTGGGCAAAGGGTGCAAGTTTCACCAGTTCCTCAACTCACGTAGATTAGTGTAGCTCCATTCAAGTCAATGTCAGGGAAATGTTTTACATCACTTGAAGCACCACACTACAGAAACAAGATGACATTGTATCAGCATGTATTGTAAGCTACGGACATCCAAATTTAATGCTGTACAGTGCAAACATTTCTGCTCTCTACTATCGATATACAGGTTCAAAACAGGTGACTCTCAATTAGAGTAATTAATTTCCCCTCCCCTCAAATTGAGTTCTGATTTGATACTGTTCAGCCTTACAGATACAATGGGAATATACTCCCTTTGAGCCCTATGTAGCTTTTCTGTTGATGTTAGGATTTGCCTTCAGCCTTGATCAAACATGCTATCAGACCTATAGGCGCCGACTCCATGGGTGCTCTGGGGCTGGAGAACCCACGGGGAAAAATTGGTGGGTGCTCAGCACCCATCGGCAGCTCCCCGCCAGCCCCGGGGCCCACGCCCAGCTCCCTGCCAGCTCCGGGGCCCGTGCCCAGCTCACCTCACCACCGGGAGACGTTCTGGGGCCCCGCCCCCAACACCGGGCGACGTTGCATCGGCGTCGGGGGCAGGGCCCCGCAACGTTGCCCGGCGTCGGGGCCGGGCATCAGCCCCCACCGGCGCCGCCGGAAGTTGGCACCTGTGATCAGACCCTAACTATCCAGTTGTTCTTTCCTTAAATCACAATGCCCTCTTCCTGTGCCACATCATCATGTAAACACCAGGAGCCTGCTTCAGAGTTGGACCTCACGCCTGTTCTCAGAAAGGCAATAGGAACTCTGCAAAGAAACTAGTGCCTAGGATAAATATCGTTATCTATGTGGAAATGGTAATTGCAGCTCCTTGGGATGGGATGGGATGACTCATGGTCTGAAAAAAAGAAAGAAAGAAAAGTTATTACAGAATGTAAATAAATATTTAATGCGGAAAGTTTAAATTATTCCTCCCATTAAGCCAGACAATTCTGATCCCACAAATCATATGCTATCAGCTCTGGGATTTTGAAATTATTCAATATGAGATCCAAGAAAGAAGCAAATGTTCTGGGGGGATTTAAACTTTAACAGATTTTTCCATTTCTCCCTTAATATCCCTTTTGCCACCTTAAGCACTTAAGATTTATTACAGCTCTTGATTGCAATCTAGTGCATAGTGGGTAGCATGGGCATGATCCAAAGCCTATTGAAATTAACAGAAAGATTCCCAGTTGCTCCCATAGTGAGCTTTAGACCAAGCCCTAGTGTCTCTCTGCATTCCCTCCTCCTCTCATTCAGGCTACGTCTACACTACAGGCTAGGGGTGTGATTCCCAGGTTGTGCATGCATGTTCACGCTAGGTCAATGAGCACTAGCACAAGCATAAATAGTAGTGCCGTCACGTAGCATGGGCTGCAGTCATGGCAGGATTGTACTCAGCATGGCTAAGCCGTGAAGCCACTGTCCATGCTGCCGTGGCTGCACAGCTATTTATACTCACACTAACTTGAGGAGGGCTAGCGTGAGTGTGCATACGCGAGCTGCGAATCACACCCCTAGCTCGTCGTGTAGATGTAGCCTAGATATCAGCTGCAATGTGGGGCATAGCTCAGTGGTTTGAGCATTGGCCTGCTTAAACCCAGGGTTGTGAGTTCAGTCCTTGAGGGGGCCGTTTAGGAATCTGGGGCAAAAATTGGGGATTGGTCCTGCTTTGAGCAAGGGGTTGGACTAGATGATCTCCTAAGGTCCCTTCCAACCCTGATATTCTATGATAACTGATTGTCAATACAGCTGAAGCGTGGACTGTGTTAGCACCGAGACTCAATGTCACCAGAGTTTTGTCCATGTGCTCCAAAGCCGTTTGCAGATGCAGGGATAGGGGGAAAGGAACAGTAAGAGAGCAGATCAAGGAGGTAACCAGGGACTCCTAGATCATGTTTGTAACCAAGGACAGAACATATAAAATTGCCTTACACAACTCCATGGATAAAGGCTTGACACTGAGAAGTGCTGAGCACTATGGGCCTGATCCAAAGCTCATTAAAGTCAATAAACCTCAGTGGGCTCTGTCACAATAAGAGTCACGGGTGCTCAGTAAGATCAGGCCTATGTATATTAAAAGCCTTTTGTATTATAAGCCTGATTTTGACTCCCTCCAAAAGAGCTGGGTTTTTCTTTTCACCTGAAATTTCTAACCAGAGGGGAATCTTATGTGTTTTCTAACCAGAAGGGAATCTTAAGGAAGTGTATATGCAAAGTTCAATGTTCATTGGCTTTCTTAAGCTGAGGAACCCAAAAAGCTTTCTAAATATTACCAGATAAGTTAGAAGAGATGGATCTAAATAAAATAACTAACTGGAAGTCAAGCTCCAGTAGTGCTGTTTGCCATAAAGCAGAGAGAATTATTACAGTGGATAGTAGATAGAGCAATTGAACAGGCCGACGTTAATCGGCCTCGTGTCTGGAAGCATGTGATGATCTCCCACTGGATTATATCTATTTTTCTTTTAATGAGCGTTTGTGAAGATCATAGAATCCCACACACTAAAATGTGCTCCATGCATCCACACATCGAATCACGGTCCGTGTGCAGGAGTCCAGAGCCTGCTAATCTCTTTCTGATTTCCCGATGAATTGAAATGCTAGGCTGATCTACGCTGGGGTCACCAGTTCATTGGTTTATTCACCGAGACAATGGAGTGTGAGCTGCGAACAAACCAGCAGCCAAATAGTTGGGCAAGACCAGTGTTTTTCCAGCCTTTCCAATCACAGTGGGCCTGATTCAAAGAACACTGAAGTCTATAGCAGTTTTTCCATGGATTTCAGTGAGGTTTGGATTCGGTCCAGCATCATTATGAAGGCATTAAATGAATGCATAGTGTAATGGCTGTGTGCTTTGCAGGCTTCATCCAAAGCATGCTGAACTCAACAGGAGTCTTTGCATTGGCTTCAGGGGAATTTGGATCAGGCCCTGAGTGTAAAGAATTTTAAGAGAGGCCAGCGCCTCTGGTTAGCATTATGAAGTCTCCCCTCTAGTGCTGGCTGTGAGGTCAGTATCCAGGACCCAGTGTCCCTGCTTTAAAGATAGTGCTCTCTCTGTATCTGCATGCTGACGTCTGCCAATGCTTCCTGGTCCCCTATTGGTTATTCAGTCACCTTCAAATGGAAAATGAGATTAGCTGCCCAGAAGAAGATCCCTCTATCTGCTCTTAACCAGCCCACGCAGAGTCATTTGCAGGACTGGAGACACAGCTTGCCTTTCCAAGCAGATAAATGTCACAGGGTGACACTGGCTTTTGAAGAGGGAGGAGGCCAGTGCCCCTGTGACTGGTCAGTTGACCCTCAATTAGGCTTGAGAGAACAGCTGAGCCCTAGATTGAGGAGACTGGTAGGTGAGAGGTGCCTGATGCTGGAAGGAGTCAAAGACCAGAAGCAGCAGGAGAGAGCTGGCAAGAGCTGCTTGGGAGAGAGTGACAGGAGATCCAGTAGAGCAAGCTGAGTTCTGAGGACAGCAAGAATGGAGCTGTCAGTGAAAACTGACCAAAGCAGGGGTGTCTGATGAATGGAAGGCCCAGACAGTGGCCCCTAAGCAAAAAGGGAAGATCTGGCTTGGTCAGGGGAAGTAGAGCCTGGAAACAAGAGGATGGACCCAGGGGGGATGTGCCCTGAGGAGGGATAGGACTCGCAGAGAGAGAGGCCTGGGGAGTGGAAAATGGTGGTGAGCTCTCTGGAAACACAGTGCTGCTATTGACTTTCAGCTGGGTGACTTGGAAGTGATGTCCCTGGAGAGGGGGAATGGAAAAACCATTGTATCTTTTTGTTTACTGTGGGAGGGTAGTGGGGCAACTGCCCCACTCCAGTAAAACAGGGGTTAAAACAGCCAAGCTAGGCTGATTGGAGTAGCAGCACAGCTGTGGCCAGCTCAATTCGGGCCCAGCTGGCCCTGATAAAAGGGCTGTGGGCCAGGTGCTGAAGGAGTCTCACTCTAACCCTGGAGTGGTAAGGGCTAGCTGCCTGGGAGCAAGCTACCCAAAGCGGAGCGGTGCTGGGCAAGGGCAAAGGGAGCTGGGGAGCTCCAGCCTGGTAAACCCCCAGGCTGCAGGCCTTGTTTAAGGTCAAAAGGTACTGGGGCTGCAGAGAGGCAGCCCGGGGATAGGCAAAGGCAGCAGGTCCTAACTCCTTGCCAATGATGAGTGGTTTACAGACTGCAGTCTGCCCCAGTGAGCGGAGGCTAGATGAGGACTGGCAGTAACCACTGAGGCAAGGTGGGGATAGAAGGCTGGGGGTTCCCCTGGGAGGGGAGACCCAGAGTGAGGGGGTACTGCTGGGGGCAGAACCCTGAGGTAAAGAGGCACTGGGGTCTGGGAGGGACATGGGGCCAGTGGCAGGCGAGACACTGGCCTGCAGAGGGTGCGCCGAGTGCTGAAAGAGGTAATTCCCAAGATGACCAGTAGGAGGCGCCGCACCGGCAAGTCTTCACCTCACTACAGGGAGCTAGAGATTTTTTTTTCCTATGAAGGTTTTTGGGGAATTCCTGCACTGGCATATACAAATAAACTATGTACAGAGGCAGTTTTTGTGTCAGCTACTGAAAGGATATGTTGCTTTCATGGGTGTAAGAATGGGGAAACTGAGGCAGACATACCTGTTGTGTCGCAGTCTGCCAGAGGAAGGTGCCAGTAGGGTTGCCATATGACAACAATATATCTGAGCAGTGACCACTTTGCTGAGAACATATTTAGGAAGATCTGTTAATGCTTTCTGCCTGAAAGATAGAATGAAAGGGAAAATGTGCATTTTTTGAGATTAATTGCTCCTAGGAGACTGGCTTCTGGGCTTAGAGTCTTTAATTATGACTAGTGCTCCCCCCTCAATAAATCCTCCAATCCTCCAGCAGTAAACACAACAAAAGCATAATTTTAGCCTCCTTTTCTTTTTGGGTTTATGTCATTCCTCCTCCTCCGAAAAAAGGTATCCCCTGTGGAAGGGGTAGAACTATCAGCTGGACAAGAAATCAATCCCAATTAAGATCCGAGCAATGATGAAGGGCTTCCCACCCAGGGTGTTCAATAAGGATTTTATTAATAATCTGGGAAATACATATGCAAGCAGCTTTTTAACTAAAATGGAAAGGAAACAGGACATCTCTGCAGTGCTAGGTTTGGGACTCTCGGCATGAGTCACTGAGAAAAAGAGCTGAAAAAATGCAGATTCCTACTTATTTCTATATTTTTATTAGCATTTAAATAGTGGCAACTTGAGATGACCCTTGGAGCTGATACAATGAGTCAATGCCCACAATCTGGGGAGAAAGCTTATTTGTCAATTTTTATTTTTTTTGCTGTTATTGGTGCTGGTGATTCACCAAGTGGCACTCTTCCCTCTGAAGCATTATCATCCCGATGCTTCAGCATGGTGTCATAACCTACTATGCTGATGCAAGTGCTGCTTTGTGGGATTGTGGTGAGATGTAAAACCTGAAGCCCTGTGTACGTGTGGTCATTAAAGATCCCCTGGCACCTCTTACAAGAGTTAGGGGTGTTAGTCATGGTGTTCTGGCCAGACTCCAGTTTGGGTAACTGAATTTTTAATATCTGAATTCCACTGCAATTTCAAAAGGATCCAGTAATCTTCACTTCCTGTCCTAAACTACTGGATGGTTATTCTTGAACTACTGGAATGCTGGTGTGTTCTACTCTAGAGGTGGCTGCATTACAGTCATGTAAGAATTGATCCTTATAAGCAAATATTTAGGTGCTGATCTTGCAATCAGATCCAGGTGGGCAGACTCTTGCACTCACAGACCCCTACTGAAGTCAGTTACACGACTGGGACCACAGACTGCAAGTCAGAAAATTGTTTTGAGGTGTGCACCAATCAGCATACGTACATGGCATAAAGTGACCTCTTGTTCAGTAACATGCTTCAGGATAAGGGCCAAATTCTCTGCTGGTGTAAGCGGATGCAACTTCAGCCGAGTTTTGCCCCTTCATAACAGCAGAGAATTTGGCAGACGTTTTGAAATGCACAAAAAGGCAGTTAAGCGCCCAACTCCCATTGACTGACAGGAGATAGGCATATAATAGCTCCCATTTATGCCTTTGAAAGCAAGGGTAATTAACCACTGGGATAATTTACCAAAGTGCGTTCTCCATCACTGGCAATTTTAAAATCAAGATTGGGTGTTTTGTCTCAGAGCTGCTCTAGTTCAAACAGGAATTATTTCTAGAAAGTTTTTTGGCCTGTAGTATACAGGAGATGATCACAGTGGGCCCTTCCGATTTTACAATCTATTAAAATCTCCCCCTTTGGTTCTGAGTTTCTTTTTGGAAAGAAAAGAACGATAATCAGACAGCCATACATATTGCACTGCTGAACAGTGACTGAAAAGTGTTTTGTGTGCACACAGCTTTTGGATAGCACTTAAAAAATATCCAAATGGAAAGGCAAACAATGCCTTAGAGACACATTCCCCCAAGACCCTTTCACTGTCTCTTTCCATCTGTATCTTGTGAGCCCTTTGTGAAACTCAGCCACGATGTAAATTGAATAACACCCGCCTGATTGGAAAAAAACAATCAGAGTGAAAACTTTATTGCTGTTTATTAGAGGGGAAAATGTAAAAAATATACATGTAATCTTAGCTGGTTTTTCCTACAGATAGAGGCTTTAGTATCAAAATTATTAAATGGAATCTGGAAGGCAGACAAAGAATGTGATTCTCTGTTTTAGACTTATTTAAAATGAATGAGGCTGCCAGTTTCCATTTCTGTAACAATATTTTATGTGGATAAGCTTCGCAAGTGGGATCTTGGCTGAGGTGTCACTGGGGTTCTGAAAGCAGGGGAAGAAAGCCCAGGGGCCAGGTTTGTAAAGATAAGAGGAGGCAGGTGAACCTCCTTGTCTCTCTACCTCTTCCCTCCCTCTCACTCTCTTTCTAAGCTTGTTTTTTCTCTTGCTTTACATGGGCCTGTGGCCCCAGGGAACGGCTGTCTATCTGAAGGAACTAAGACTGGAGCCTTTTTTTTCCAGGTTGAGAGTTCTGGTCCAACCTGGACATTAGTGATGGAAAAGATGTCTCCATGGGATGGTTGCTGAGCTACGTAAAAACAAGCTGGTGTTTTCAGAGCTCTTCCAAATACATGGGTCTGCCTGTCTCTCCAACTCGCCATCATATTAGGCATTAATTGCAGACTTGCCAAGGAGAGGCTGCAGCCTGAATGGGCCTGGAGAATTAATTGCTCTCACATCTGAAGAAGCGTTCTCTCCAGGTCAGGGTTGGGGTCAATGGGGAGGCAGTGTAGAAATGAAGGTCAAGAGGTGGTTTGTTCACATGCTGTGAATACCTCCTCAGGGAGAACATATGTGACACTAAGGGAATCCTTCATCTCGCAGTCAGAGGCACAACAAGATCCAATGATTGGGAGTTGGAGCTAGATAGATTCAAACTGGAAATAAGGTGTACATTTTTAACAGTGAAGCTAATTAGCAACTAGAACAGATTCCCAAAGCAAGAGGTTGATTTTACCCCTCATTTGAAGTCTTTAAATCAAGATCAGATGTCTTTCTAAGAGAGATGCTTTAGCTACATCACAAGTTACTGGGCTCGACGTTGGAATTATTGGGTGAAAATCTATGGCCTATGTTATTCTGGAATCTATGAATGTATGAATGTATGAATAACGTATCCTTTTAAGGCCCCTTTAGTGTAACTACAGCTGCCTGAAATTTTATGGCATTTTGAGTAAAAGTTTTCTCCAAAAAATTTCAACATTTTTCTAAAAAAAAAATCAATTTCATTGTTTGCTTGTATTTTGGACCAGTCTTAATTATAACTGAAGCCACACCCCCCACCAGCACAGTGATTCCTGGCATGTACAACAGACTTCAAAACTCTCCTTTGCCATGACGCCTTTAAAAATCTCGACAATCGTTAAGTAGCTGGTGTATTGAGACCACTGCCTGTCATGCTGACCAATATGATCTCATTGCTTGTTTGTACTTCCCCCATCTGTCTGTATCCATCTGTTGTCTCTTGCCTGATACTTAGATTGTAAACTCTTTGGGGCAAGGATTTGTCTTTTGTGTTTTACAACAATGGGACCCTGGTCCATGGCTCCGAGGTGCTATATTACTTCAAGTGAAAGAGCACTAACCCATACCTATGTGTCTCTTGAGTTATTCTCACTAGGCAGTACAATGACTATGCTCCGCCTCCTCTGTGGAGAAAGAAAACACCAATCTCCCAGGCTTTCAGGACTCCCACCAGCACTAAATTCACACACACACCTTTTTTTTTTCAATTACCCTTTTTCTAGCTTTGTTGGCACATTTTGCTGGCGCTTGTCCAGTGCAGGTCTAAGCAGTGCTTTTTTTCAGTTGGTGACCGACTTTTGAAAGAGGTTTGTCTCAGTGTTGCAAAGGACAGTCAATGCAACTGGTCGGCTGGGTTTGTCTCAGTGTTGCAAAGGACAGTCAATGCAACTGGTCGGCTGGGTTTGTCTCTGTGTTGCAAAGGACAGTCAATGCAACTGGTCGGCTGGGTTTGTCTCAGTGTTGCAAAGGACAGTCAATGCAACTGGTCGGCTGGGTTTGTCTCAGTGTTGCAAAGGACAGTCAATGCAACTGGTTGGCTGGGTTTGTCTCAGTGTTGCAAAGGACAGTCAATGCAACTGGTCAGCTGGGTGGCAACAAGCAGTGAGACAGAGACTAAAGAAAACAAGAGACCCGCTCTTCCCTGGCATCAGTAATAGATTAATTTGCACAACGAGCTTGCCTCCATGCATGTTGGTTGCCTCTTCACCTTGTCACATCAGGAACATGGGACTTGATAAACCATTGGCCATAATGTCTGCTATCCTGCCTGCAGCAGTAGATGTTCCAGAGGAAGGCCCGTCTGCTTAACTTAATGCACTGAAGCATCAAATACTTAACACTATATTGCATTGTGAGTGGGACTTGAGTTCACTTCTGGCATAGCGGGGAAAGGGGAAGAACTAGACAAATACCTGCAGTGCCTACAATTTGGCTAATTATGTCCTCATTCACAGATGCCTCTGACATCTTTTTCATTCACATACATAATAACCAATAACTTACTTTTATGCATGGTACCTTTTGATTAAAAAGCCCTGCACCTGCTATGTTCAGGAATCACCCAGCCTTAACTGCAGCTATCTCCAGCAATACTACACAACCGTTCAGGACAGGGAGGGTGGAAGACTATGAAATCCAGTTGAAACCGCATGGGGAAAATAAGTAGACAGAGCTCGAAATTGGCCAGCCAGGACAATAAGGTCATGCCCTATCCGGAAAGTGCTCCGGGATCTGTTATGCTCACAAGTGATCAATGCCACAGCTGAAAAGATAATGCATGGAATATATATGGCTTTTGTGATCACATATGGCCTAATGTGTTTTGTTTGTGTGTTTAGTTTGTTTAAATGCAAACCGGAAGTTTTAGAAATGAAACCAGATGCTTTAAGATTTTCATTCTCCAGTTTCCATGAAAGAAACCTGCCTTCAATGGGGAAAAATATACATAGATTGCATTAACAAACAGCTTACACTGTGGAGCTGTCCGGTGCTGATTCACTGATTCACAGTGAATGCTACTGCGAGCACATAGCTGCCGTCTCTTGTGGCTCTTTCTACAGGTAACTCGTACAAAGGGGAGAAAGGAAGCAGAAAAGATGAAAGCACCATCTTCCTTACTGAATGGTATTTCTCTGATTAGAGCTCTCCGCATCCCACATATTTTTAATGCCATTCTTCGAAGGGTTTAAAAACCAAGACCATTTGGCCTGCAAACATAATGTTTATATAGAGAGAATCTAATAAAACACACATACACACAGAGTGACCTGAATCAGGATGAAGGGTCACGGATGATCTGTAGTGTACATTTCAATTCTTCATGTTTTTGTGGACATAGCTACCAAGAGAGGTCTCCCTGCAAATTGAATATAGACAGTGATTATCTGTTTATCTTTTTCCTCCTCCCTCTTCCCTTTAGACAGGCACAATGAAATCAACAGGGTTTTTTTCTCCCCCAAACAAACCTTATTTTAAAGAAATTAGAATGCCTTGTGGATAAAGAAAGGTCACCTAGATCTTGGGCTGTTTTCTTCATTAGTATCAAATCAACAGCTAGCCATTGTTACTTCCAGTATCAATGCTGGAGCATTTAGCCTGTCAGAACAGTTTACAGATGCCACATGAGGAAGTCAGCGATGCATATAATATGCTATGGAACCATAAATAGCTGAGATGAGAGCTGATTATTGCTTAGTTCAATATTGTTGTTTAATAGCAACTCTAAATACATTCCACTGGGTTAATTATTGTAGTATTAACTCTAGACATAATGATCTTCCTGGACTGAATGAGGGGACTATCATATTATGAAATAATACATTTCTTTGAGGTTCCCATATGTAAGCATGGTGACTGACTAGACTAGCCAGCCTGCAAGCCACTCTAAGGGTCAAATTCTGCCATTGTATGAGTGCACAGCTCCCATTGAGGCCAGTGGGAGCTGTTGCATGTATTCCAGGGGAGAATATGACCCTACTTTATAAATTCTATCCATCAGTCTGTTAGCCTATCTTTCTAAATGCTTTTAAAGTGGCCATCAGCCTGGTATCTTAGCATTTACTTAGAGGTAAGCCCCATGGGGCAGGGACAATCTTTTGGTTCTGTGTTTGTACAACACCTAACAAAATGCGGTTCTGGTCCATGACTGGGGCTCCTATGTGATTGCTATGTTGTCAGTTGTCTTGCTCATTATAGGATATTTATTCCACAGAGGAACATGGGAGCTTCAGGTGCACAGAATTTCTCAAGCACTTTTTTCTCTTTCAAAAGTACCTGTTTGAATTGGAATGGGAGCCTTTTTTGCTTTGATTTTCAGTGCATTTAATTCTCCAAACTAGAGAGAATGAAAAGTCCTCGCTGTTGCACTGACAAGGTTAAAATTATTAATGGTTCCAGACCTGCAGTCCTTACTCAGGCAAAACTCCCAATGAGGCCCAATGGGAGTGTGGATTGTATAAGGGCAAGATTCAATCCTATAGTAGCGATAACGCTTTAGATGATCAAACCAGGACAAACTTTAAAAAAAATTTATTCAGTTCCCACCACTTCCTTTTGTCTATCACAGACTGATCAGAGTCACTTTATTTTTATTATGTTTCATCATCTCATATGGTCCCTCTTTCTGGCTTTTCCAGTTCCAGTGCTCAGGGGTTCCAGATTTCAGTACTTGGGTGGAATAATGAAATTTTTAAAAAATCATTTTTCTCATTTTATGATTTGTAAACTCAACCTGTATTATTTTATTTAAATTTGAATCCTGTACTAATGACATTATTTCCTTCTAAATCAAGGTTAGATGTTTTTCTAAAAGATATGCCCCTGTTCAAACAGGAATTATTTCAGGGAAATTCAGTGGCCTGCATTCTAGAGGAGGTCAGACAAGATGATCACAATGGTCTGTTCTAGACTTGGAATCTCTGAATCTTATATTATAGAAGTTTGACATCTACAGTCAGTCTTATACTGGCATGGCATATATATTCCACTCAGACCACCCATGTTCAATGTGGTTATTATTAGTCCTTTTCATTGAGGTAATGCGTAGAATCTCTAGACAGGGACCTCAGCCCCATTGCTTTAAGTATTGTACACACATATAACAAAAGGGTTATCCCGGTCCCAAAGATCTTACAATCTGGGTATAACTCCCTCTCCCACACAAATGCACTAATAATACAGAGAACTGGTAAATTCCACTGTAACAAGGATTCAGACCACAGGATCTCGGGTTAGTAGTATGGCATCATTTTCAACATTTTCTTTTAAATCATAAACTTGGGAAACCTCCCCACGTTGGAATAAAACATAACTCACCTTGACTGCTCTGGTACATCCCTGAGTGAAAGTAGTAAATCAGGAACTATCCAGCAGACTTTGCAAGGACTATAAACAGTTGTTTAAAGGTTAATTTATACTTATCTAGCTGCCAAATGACCTCCACAAATCTTGCTTACTGGGGGCATTCTGCACATGCATTTATTTGTGGATCATTTTTTATTCCCTTTGCAGATCACCTTCAAGGGAGGTTACATTTTGGGCCTGCCCCTTAATGATAGTGAGGATTTATTTATATTGCATCTAAAAATGAGCTAGCTGCGTGTGCTCTATTTTCTTGGCTTCAGAAGGGAGTGCTGCCATTGGAGAGTTGTGGGTTTGGACCTTAACTCAAGTTCCTAAGTGGAATAAGATAAATCTTAAGTGCTGCCTGTTGAACTGCAGAGTTACTTTCAGTTTAATAGGCCTGTTACTGTACATGAAACATGCCAGCTGATCACTAAAAAATACATGCTAATGGGTAACTGCTGTCTCAGGGAGACAACTGCTGCTAACCTGCTGTAGGTCTGCTCTTGTGTAACCATTTGTATTTAAATCCTCACATGCCCATTGAATGTAGGGGGATATTTGTCTTTGATTTCTGTCAGGACGGTAAAGTAACTGTAAAAGTGTAGCCCAGTTAGTATTTAAATTATCAGGCTCACATGTACCAGATCCAATGAGTTGATCCCCTGCTAAGACTTGTGAGTTGTTGTGGGATTCTTACCCTTCCTGGGTGATTATAGCGTGTCCCTCATAACCCAGTCGTGTGAGGTGGAAGAATGTCAGGCTGTAGTATGCCAAATTCTGCTTTTTAAAAGCCTACATTTCCCTGGGATTGGCTGTCTCATAGACTCATAGACTTTAAGGTCAGAAGGGACCATTACGATCATCTAGTCTGATCTCCTGCACAACGCAGGCCACAGAATCTTACCCACTCACTCCTGGAATAATCCTCTCACCTATGTCTCAGCTATTGAAGTCCTCAAATCATGGTTTAAAGAAGTCAAGATGCAGAGAATCCTCCAGCAAGTGACCCGTGCCCCATACTGCAGAGGAAGGCGAAAAACCTCCAGGGCCTCTCCCAATCTACCCTGGAGGAAAATTCCTTCCCGACCCCAAAAATGGTGATCAGCTGAACGCTGAGCATGTGGGCAAGACTCACCAGCCAGACACCCAGGGAAAAGTTCTCTGTAGTAACTTCTAATGTCCCACCATTTGCAGGGATACAGGTCTTTACACTGCTAGCTCAAATCCAGCTGGAGACTGTAATGCTCAGCTGTCATCATCATATAACAGCTGTTTGCCTGCCTGTGTGAAAGGCACTGTGATCTTAGTCCTGGTCCTAACAGACAAGTATCCCCCACTAACCACCCAAACAGTCGGTGCTAATTGGATCCCCGCTGGGAATCTCAGCAGAGAGGCCAAGGATTCCATGCTGTCATGGTCGCTGTAGTCCTAGAGGTGGAGCCTCCAGGCAGGCACCGAGGAGCAGGGTGCGGTGAGGGAAGCTGCCACTGCCTGTTTTGTGCATGGGAATCTGAGGGTAAACAGAGAAATCTCTTTTTTCCCAGGCCAGTGAGTCTGACCCCTTCCATGAGAACTCAACTCGCTCAGACTTTAGCAAGGCATCAAACAAAATGCCATGTGCTCCCCTCCCCAGCTGTGCTTGAGGTGAAGCAACAGGGGGGCATGGCTGCTAGATACAAACCTCCTAGGAAGGGCAAAGAAACCCTACACCAGCCAGTCAGCTGAGCCTTTTGATCTTTATTTGTAAATACTAGTGGGTAAAGTCGGGCCGTGACGCTGGTGTAAATTCAGAGGAACACCCTCAAGATAATGGGGTAACCCTGAGAACAAAATTTGGCCCGGAGACTCTTCAAACTCCCTGTCCTAGTAGTGCTGGAGCTTTTGGGGATAATATCAGATGTGTTAACAATTGGTGTAGTGCGGGAAATGATGTTGCTTGGCAGGCTGTCCTCATGAGCTAGTCACTGTGTTTCCACAAAGGTTTTACGGTGCTAGAACCAGCCCTGACTCAACACCAGCTCTTTGCCAGAAGGTCCTGAAGTCCAACTCCATGGGAGACTCCAGCGGTGGCGAGCGGGCATAACCCCCTCTCTCTCGGGAGTCCTGCATAGCTCTGAAAGTGGGTTGTAGGGCAATGTGCTGACTCAGCACATCTGCTGATCAGCTTCCTTTGATGGAGTCCCCGCTATGACCTAAAGCTGCTCCTCCCATGGCAGAACACCCCAATGAGGGAAGACAGTGATAAATACTTTCCTACGCCTACCCCATGAGGCGTAGGGGACAGGAAAGTGTAACTTACACCTGCCTTGCCCCAGTGTCTGAGAACCGAACTGCTGAAGACTTGTTAAACAATCTTAGAATAGATCTTGTTTCCCTCTGCATTGAGATTCTGCCTGCCTGGCCCACAAGTGGTTGCTTGGTCCAATTCATACCACAGGACTGAGGATCAGCCTGGTGAGGTTATGTAATGCGCAACTTGACACCTGCACAGTGTGGCACTCTGTCCCCATCTAGTGGTGGCAGGTCACATGGAGCTTGGTTAAAAGAGCAGGGTCTTTTAGCTCAGGCAATAGAGACCCATGTTTTAAGACCCAGAGATCTCCTGTTCACTCCCTGTTGCCAACAATCTGCCAAGCAACTTTGCATTTCAAGGGCCCAGCGATGTTTAGATTGTGTTATGTGGGCAACAGATACACCCTGTCTGTCTGGTGTAGAATTTTATACTGCCACCCATCACCACAGCATCTGAGCTCCAGCAAAGTCCCTAGTAGACTCCATAGACTTTCAGGATACAGAGTAGTCTTGTATTGTTTGATCGCCTGATTTGTGTGAATCTTGCATACCAAGTGTTAGATCCTCAGCTGTGGAAAATCGGTGTTGCTCTTGAGGCACTAGTTCATTATCTTCTCTCCCAACAATCCAGTTCAGAAACAATTTGGCAGTTTTGTTTTGGTTTTTTTAGGCAGTGTTAGCATCTGATGGACTGACATGGAGATTTGCTGTAAATCACCCCCATGTCTTACTTTTTGAAATAGTTTTTTACTGTGTAACTATAGTGCAGTGCAACACACCAGGTCATTACGTGGAAAGGTGTCAACCATAATCCCAAAACATAAAACAGATGTAATGGGAGGTTATTGAAATTACCATAGAACTCCTTTTATAAATGGGGTAGTCATTTATTCATCAACAAATGTCTGCCTAACTGAGATGACATCAAAAGGTAATAAGACATCTTGTTCAGTTAATGTCTTCACTGTAAATAAAGGAACACACTGTTTTGGAAACTTCTTTCTTGTCTCTTCATGAATTTTAATGCGAAACAAAAGAGCAAGGGTTATTTACGCTGCATAAATACTGAGTTTTTCTCCCCCCTCTAGAGGAAAAAGAAGTGTGTAGCATGAAGTTGTGTAAACCATGAGGCATAGAATCAAGGCATACAAAGTCACAGAGTAGTCATGGGGTTGGTTTAAAAGAACATTTACACAAAAGAGGGACGTTAAAAATGAGGAGTCAGATTTTCAGCTGGTGTAAATTGGTGTAGTTAGGGTGACCAGATGTCCTGATATTATTGGGATCATACCAATATTAGAAGCTTTGTCTTATACACAACTATATCCTCCTGACCCGGAAAAAAAAGTGTCCTGATTTTTCATACTTGCTATCTAGTCACCCTAGGTGTAGCACCCCATTGAAGTTCATGGAGTTATACCAGCTGTGAATCTGACTCAGAGTCCATTATTACTAAACATGGCACTGATCCAGAGATGGTCCTTTAGTGGCATGTTTGACATATCAGACAGGAAAGAGGACGATAGCAACTAGAAACCAGATGGAATTCCAAATGGCTTTTATCTTACCACCTGAGACATCTTACCATTTTTCTGCCTCTAAGTGAGCAATGTACTGATGATGAGGCCAAAGTCAAGGAACTGGAACTGGGTGATTGCTGTGACAGAGAAATGGAAAGACAGAGAAATTGAGATTAGGGGAGAAGAAGACTGGTTTTGTTACAAGCAAAGGACAGAAAGGGCTTGTCTACACTTACCGTGGACCAACGCTGCGGGGATCAATCCACCAGGGGTCAATTTAACTGGTCTAGTGAAGACCCAGTCTTGTGAAGACCCACTAAATCAACCACCGATCACTCTCCCGTCGACTCCAGTACTCCACCAGAATGAGAAGCGTAAGGTAAGTCGACGGGAGAGGTTCTCCCATCGACCCAGCACAGTGTAGACAAGCCTAAGCTACGTCGACTCCAGCTACATTATTGGAGTTGTGTAATTAAGTCGACTTAATCCCGTAGTGCAGACCTGCCCAAAGAAAGAATATAGTCTGCTTGCATATCTTGTAGGCTGAATTTGGTAACCCAAAGGCAGGAGAGGTGTGGCTGTTCAATCAACTCAGATGCTCACAGACCAGATAATTATATAGTTCAATGCAGAGATGAAAGAGTTTATAAATAGTGGTTACAACTGTAGACACTGAGTCTGCATTTGCTCACTCTGGGTTTCCTCCTGTATCAGAGAACTACCCTTATGTCCGAGAACAGAAATATAACAAGATGGGAGTAGAATTCTTATTGACTATTTGCCTTTGTTTAGAAAGGACAGAAATCCCCAGTATAATCCCTTCCTTCTGCAGCCCAAGATTTTTCACTTTCCAGCAAACCATCCGGTAGAGGCCACTGCTACAAGTAGAATATCAGACCCAATGAGCCAATGGTCTGGGAAAGCAACTCTTATGTTCCTGTATTTACTAATTAACTCAAGGAGAAGGAAAAACCTATGGCGTAGAGTGAATGTGCCCAACGGGGAAATATTTAATTTCATAAAAGCTTGAAATGGGCTGTTTATTGTCCTCTTTCCTCCAACACAGTTGGTACTAATTGGCACCCATATTCATAGTCCCAGTACAGAGGCCAAGAACTAAATGAGTCATGAAGAATGAGCCCCTCCAGAGAAGGATCCATCCAAGACAGGGTTGAGGCGCATTGACTGGGCAGGTGTGGGGAAGCTTGTATGGCCACTGCTCATGCTGGACTTACTGTGTACATAGAGTACATGGGTCAGATTTTCAGTGGTTGTAAATGTGTAGCTCCACTGAAGCCCTTGGAGCTATGCTGATTTAGATCTGAGGAGCATGCCCCAGAAGTCTCCAATACTTTCAAACTGGCACTTAAATGCACTTGAAAAATGTCTCTGTGACGGGATCCCCCATGATGCAACCTGGAACTGGGTTACTGCTGAACCTCTGGCATACCATCCTGGGCTTCCTTACTCACTGTGCTGCGATGACAAGCTGAAGACCACTCCTAGTCCTACACTTACACAAATCTTTACACAGTCAGGGACACACCCAGCTGCAGTTACCTGAAGGCTTCCTCGAGCCACTCATGAACTAACAATAGAGAGATTTTAGCCAGCTCACGCCCCAGCTCCACAGCCTAGAACCGCAGAGCTGTACCATCTTGCCCTGGTTAAAAAGCTGACCAGTGAGTTTATTTTCCTGTCCGCCCCTCCCTCAGTGTGGAGAAGACAATGCACCAGTTTTTGTACCAGAGTAGCTTCCCCAAGCACTTCAAGCATAACACACTGTTTTAGGTAAAAATATAAACCCAATTTATTAACTACAGAAAGATAGATTTTAAGAGATTATATGTAATAGCGTACAGATCAAAGTAGATTACCATAAGAAATAAACAAAAACACAATCTAAATTCTCTAAACTGGATAGGATTTAAATCAAGCAGTGTCTCACCCTGTTAGATAGTACAAACAGTCCACCAAGCTTACGGACACAGGCATGCTTCCTTCTTTCCTGCCTGGGATCCCCCATTCTCCAGTTCAGTCTTTGTTCCTCCAGTGTTTCCGGGTGTTGTGTTGTTGGGGGAGTGAGGCCAAGTGATGATGTTACTTCTCCCTTTATATCTTCTTCCAGCTTGCTGGAATGATCTTTTGCTGTGACATGAGTCAAACAGTCTCCATTGGGTCCATGATATCTCAGAGAGGTTTCCATTGTACACAGTTCCTGGGGTAATTCTTGTGAGTGTTTGTATTCCCCTCAATAAGCCATCAATATTATTTGGCATTTTTATTGTTGTACCTGAATGGCTGCTTGTTCCCAACCTCAGAACATGTTTCAGTGGCACATACATAGCAAAACTTCATAACTTCATGTACAATGATAGCACATACAATTTAACAGGATATTAATGTTCAACAGATTAAGTCTTTTATAATGATACCCCACATAGGGATACTTTGTTCAAAACATATAATTATATCACCATGGTGAATATGGGGTACAGAGTGACACAATCGCCTTTCAAAGTTTTATCACTGTTCCTCTCAGGATGGTTCATTCAATCAAATTTCATCCACCAGGATTAACGAAGAGTCTGTATCCAACCATCTCCTACCTCCAAATTTTGATAATGGTCAGATTCAGGATGGTTCCATGCATCCTATATCTGGCCTTAACCAGAGCCCAAAATCTGAACACCTACAGATTTGGAGGTAGTTGGTTTTGGATCTAACTGCAGATCTGAACTTCATGAGCCCATCTCACACCAGAACACGCCTCCTGAAATGTCACATTTTCTTGTCAGAAGGTCTCAGAAGTGTATAGATCAGTTCAATCACCCATGTCACCTCTGCTGCTAAAAATTAATTAAACACAGCAATCAAAATTAGGTATGGCTTGATGGTTACCAGCCTCTTGATATCATTACGAGACAAGTACTACACAAAGCTTCCACATACCTTTCAAGTGAAGTCTACCCCAAGATATTGTAAGAATTCAGGGATCAGATTGAGCCAGAGTAAACTGATGTAGCCCTTTTGGTTTCAATGGAGGCTGAGTTTTTACAATAGCCGAGGGCCTGGTCAGTAGATTTACAGACCCAGGTCTCTGTAGTGAAGTGTGTGACCTAGCAGCGGTCTGGAAAGAACCAGCCTAGAACCAGGTGGGGCGAGTTGTGCTTCTCTGCTTTAGGCGTGGCCTGTTTTGTGTCTCTCCGTTTTTCAGCTCTTGTGTGTTTTAAGGTTCATAGATTCCAAGGCCAGAAGGGAACAGTGTGATCATCCCGTGTGACATCCCTGTATAACACGGTCCAGAGAACTTCCCCCAGAAT
Organism: Macrochelys suwanniensis; assembly: GCA_033296515.1. Classification (NCBI taxonomy): domain Eukaryota; kingdom Metazoa; phylum Chordata; order Testudines; family Chelydridae; genus Macrochelys; species Macrochelys suwanniensis. The sequence continues at coordinate 136,066,887 of CM065778.1, forward strand.
AATTCCTAGAGCAGATCTTTTAGAAAACATCCAATCTTGATTTAAAAATTTTGAGTGATGGAGAATCCCTTGGTAAATTGTTCCAATAGTTCTGGATTCTAAGAAACAAATTAGCAGTGCATGGCAAACTCCTTAACAGAGTATTGTATCATGTTTTTTATTAAACTTCTCTATTTGCATACTGGCAGTGAGGATGGGATTATTAAAAATAGTGAGAAAATAAAGATAAAACAGCTGCGTGGGCTATATGGACAAATTTCCAATTTAATGAAAAAGAGGAAGATTTTGCAATATATATTCAGAAACTTGAGCAGTATTTTTATGAAAATGCTATAGAAGATACCGATAAAGGGCTGTTTTCCTAACATTGGTGAGAAAAACATTTACTGTGCTTAAAAGCTTATGTTTTCCACAATAACCTGGTGAGCTGGAGTATATAGATATAATAGAGTTCTAAAGAAACAATTATGGACTTGTCTACACCATGGGGACTATAACAGCATAGCTATGGCACCATAACTATGCCAGGCATAACCTGATAGTGCAGATGCATTCTACAGTGACAGAAGGGTGTTTTCAGTTGCTGCAGGAAAACCAACTCCCTGAGAGATGCGTCTACACTGGGGATTAGATCAACATTGCTATAGTACGTAGGGGTGTGGATTTTTCATTGCTAAGGATTTACTGGCTGCTGCACTGTTTTTGAGAGGTATAAATAAACAATATTTCCTGCTTTGACTGTGCTGCACTAGGAGACATGGACCTTAATATCTGGGTGTATATTTTTTTCTAAACTAAATATTTGGAGGGTAGATAACTACATGACCCGAATATACAGTATTATGGATGACCAAATACAGATGAGTGGGTCCTGAAGAAGCATTGACCTCTCTATGGGACAATATTAAAACAGTTATTGGTATTATTACCCAAGTCCTCACAGGAAAACTAATAGAGAGATGCAACACCAAGCAGACCTGAACTGAAAAAGGGAGAACGTAACGGACAATGAAACAAAGCAAAAAATAAATAAATAGTCCAGATCCTTCTCTGGCATGATCCGGTGTCGCTTCTTTGAACACAATGAAGCTATTACAATGTATACCAGCAAAGGATCTGGCCACATCTTAAATCACTCCTTGCTGGTTTTGATGGTGATTTAATAGGTGGCATTTTGATCTCTGAGTTGTTTCTGATCCAGTCTACCAGCATGGTGATAAGAGGGCAGGACGGGTTGTTTTTCAGATAACTTAGTAACTAAGGCCCCCAAATTATGAGTTATTACTATTTAAGAATTGCCCAGGCAGGCATAAAGGCCTTTTAGGAAAGAGAGAACAGAGGGCTACAAGAATAAAAAACTAAGGTCTAATGACCAGATTTCTTCAGTAGTCTGAGGAAATCCAGACTTGCTGCAGCCTTTTGCAAGAGTGAACCACGGGTACTTCCCCCCTTCCTTGTCTGTGAATAAGTATATGAATTGAAAATCGTATTAAATTAATATCAAACATTGATATATGAAATGGCACAGAGTAGTAAAATAGGGAACTTGATAGACTCTAATATTGTAATTAGAATGGATACAAAAGGGAAGTCAACTATAAGTGATACAGCTTTAGGCCAACAGCTTTAGGCAAAATATTGTCAACTTTAATGATAGGGTTTAACTCTGGGCCAATCCTGTTAGGAAAGAGAGAATCCTATTGAATTCTTATTGATTTATTTTAGTTTAAGTGACAAAGTGAAGAAGTAAGGCTAATGCTGGCAATCAGGCATCCTGATGCTATCAAGTTAGGGAAATAACATACACTTGTGCTGAAAGAGGCAGTAAATAAAAGGAACAGAAACCAAATATCAGAGGGGTAGCTGTGTTAGTCTGTATCCACAAAAACAATTAGGAGTCTGGTCAGTATATTTATGCCTGCATCTGTAATTTTCACTCCATGCATCTGAAGAAGTGGGATTTTTACCCACAAATGCTTATGCCCAAATAAATCTGTTAGTCTTTACGGTGCCAGCGGACTCCTTGGTGTTTTTGTGAAACCAAATGGTGTGTTCTATAAGGACACTTGATCACAGAGTGACACAAAAACGGAGACATTTTCAATGTTGTATTGTCCTCCTTTCTCTCATCTCCTCTGACCCTGCCATTTTCCCACAGGAACATTTTTCAGCTTTGTTGTTTCAAGAAAAAAAATGGAAAATATAAACTAAAATGGAGCTTTTCAGTGAAATTTTTTCAAAAAGGTACAGTCCAAACCTTGGCTGACGGAGAACCTTGGCAGTTCTCTGTCTTTCAATCCCACCTTAACCTGCTCATGGAATTCATGGAGGATAGGTCCATCCATGGCTATTAGCCAGGATGGTCAGGGATGGTGTCCCTAGCCTCTGTTTGCCAGAAGCTGGGAATGGGCAACAGGGGATGGATCACTTGATGATTACATGTTTTATAGCATCTGGCATTGGCTACTGTCAGAAGACAGGATACTGGGCTAGAGGGACCTTTGGTCTAACCCAGTATGGCCGTTCTTGTGATTTTACCTACTCCCTTCTGAAGGAAGATCCTCCCATTTTAAACATAGCAGACCTGGGCTAGATGCAGCAGACCGTGCAAAAGCATTCCAGCTTATATTAAAAATTTAACACACAGCTGTTGAGTTGCCACTTGCTATGGAACTGAAATGAAAGGGAAAAACACAGTCCAATTTTGTCTGGGAATTTTGCCAGTGGCAATGGGAACAGGAGTGGGCCTGTGATGGATACTAAATGGGCTTTCTGTTTATCAGCAGATTGATCATATAACAGTGTGAAGACATGGTGCCCAATTCTACTCTCTTTTACCTCCTGCTGAGTTCAGACAGGTAGATCTGGTGTAGCTGACAGTCGGATTTGTCCTGGGTTGTTTTTATGCATTGTAACTGGCAGTTGGAAGCAAAGTTCCCATGGTTTGCGTCTAGTTCCGTTCCATTTCCCCAAGTGCTCTAGCTCATTAGCTGAGGATCTCTATTTCTTACACATTAACTCACATAATTCTGCCAGTTTGTATTTAACCAAGGGGTGAGGGGAGACATATTTTTCTTATAAGGACCCCAACCCCATCTCTACGAGACATTTTTTTGTTTGTTTGTGTTTCTTGAGGGAGAATTAAGAGTGCTGAAAGGAAGCAAACTGTCACTTCTCTTTCGCAGTAATTTACTATATGACAAATAAAATTCAAGAGCCAACTGTGGTAAAGTCAGAGCTGCTAGACTCCACATCGGATTCCTTGGACATGATTTTAGTGGGTGGAACCTAGCAGAGCAAATTCTACCCCTTCTCCTCCATGCAGGGCACAATGAAGACCAAAAGGAGGTTGAGCATGCAAAGGAGCATGTCCCACTGCACCATATGCAACATCTGGGAAGGGAATTCCTCTCCTCAGCTTTCCCCCCTTCAGTCTACACAACTGCTAAAGTTTTCTTCCTCCCTCACTTTCCACAGGAAGTTCAAGCTTCTTTCCCTTCCTTTCTGCACAGTTCAGCCCCAGCCTACATCTCAGCTCTCCCTGTCATTCTCAGAGGTGTTGCAGGTCTCACAATATTTCATGTTTGTTCCTAAAGCCTCATCTACTGCCATCAGGAGACCCTTCGCTTTCCATTGCCCTCATGGGTGGGGAGCGTGGAACACCCATGACACAGATCAGCTGCAATGCTGTGAAGACCAGTCTGCTTTGCCCCTGGAGTCCTGATTGGCTGGGGATGGGCAGGTAGAAGAATCTGGCTTCTCCATGCACTGGTTTCTTAGATAGCTGGGAAATCCCACCCCTACTTCCTGCTGCCAGCTCTTCTCTGACTGGAGGCTGGGATTTCCATTCAGGGAGAAACAGTGGATGGCACAGTGGTTGCTGCTGTAGAGACACGGCAGGTGGAGAGTTTGAGCTTGGGGCTGCAGACAGGCCAGGGAACAGTCTGTCTTTGTAGCCACAATAACCTTGCAGCGCAAGCAAGTATCAGCTGGAGTCCAAAAGAAAGGAGGTGTCCCGATCAGTGACTCATGCTGGGAGGTGGGGAGTAGTGGGGCTGTGTGCTTGCTGACCAAGGTGAACATTGCTGACAATGTTGATTTTGTTTTGTTACTGCTGAAGGTGTTGGGGTGATCTCTGGGTGAGGGCCTGCATCCCCTACGGCTGATGGAGGTGCCTCCACACCAAGGCAAGGGATGAGAGTTTGGAACTAGCTCCCCGGGAGGGTAACCCTGGCCACAGGAGAAAAGGTTTGAAAAGGTGAAGCAAGTGCACCGTAAAGGCTCAGAAACCAGAAGGTGTCAAAAAAAGAACCTGAAATGATCTTTTTAAATCTTGTGATCTAGCGGTATGATTATTACTTCTATTTCAGCGGCCCTTAAAGGCCAAAACCAAGATCTGGATCCCTGTACAAACACATAATAGGAGAGAGTGGGTGTCCTGAACAGCTTACAGTTAGGGTGATCAGATGTCCCGATATTATCAGGACTGTCCCAACATGAGGGGCTTTGTCTTATATATGCAACTATACCCCCACACCCTGTGAAAAAATAAGTGTCCTGATTTTTCACACTTGCTATATTGTCACCCTACTTACAATCTAAGTAGAGAAAGGATAGGAGAGGTAACTGAGGCAAAGCAGCTTGCTACAGGTCATGTAGCAAGGTCCGTGGAGGAATTGGGAAGTAACTCAGTCTCTTGACTCCCAGTTCATGCTCTATCCACTGAATCACGCTGCCTCTCTAACATTCAGGAATTGCCTTGAAATGACTAGATCAAATCAGAAAGGAAGTTCTAGCAAGAGAATGGGACTCTGAGGCCTCCCGGACTGAATGAGAACACATTTTGAGCTTTTGCTGGAGATCAAGTCAAGTGTTTTAAGGTCTGCACAGAATTCGTTTCCATTTTTGTAAGCTTGTTAAGAAAAACCTCAACGATCTAACAGTGACTGCACTTCTGCTGTAATAAGGCTCTACATGGGGAGGAGATATCTGATAGCAGAATGCTCTATCAGCTACCAGATTCCAATGGTTGGAAGCTGAAGTTTGGCAAATGTAAACTGGACATAAGGTGAACATTTTTAACAAATAGACTAAATTAACCATTGGAACCAATTCCCAAGGGGTGGGGTGGATTCTCCACCAACTGGTGTCCTTTAATGAAGACGTTTAAAAACAATGGGGAGACGGAATGTCGCTCTCAAACCTAGAGATGGTCTCAAGACTCCCGCTCATTAGATGCAATATGGGGAGAGCCTGCTGACCTGTTCTGTCTCTAGGTCCCTCACCAGCACAGAATTCACTTCCCCAAAGCTTCTCCTTAGTAGCACTGGTTGTGATTTTAATTCCTGCCCTTAATTCTGAAACAAAGATGGGACTCAAAAGTAGAGTTCACCCTGGTCCAGCCCATCGACATGCATGTTACATCCACTGTGCATTGGCAATAGTGTCCTGATTGCTGGTGCCAAGGAAGTGAATGAAAGGAGCTATGAACCACAGAAGGGCAGAGATAGGGGAAGCCATAAGAACATACGTTAACTTTTTCCGTTAACTTCTTGCCGGAGGAAAAAGAAACAAGGTTTTGATTGTAGGTCTTTGTGTTAAGCCATGGATGCGATTATCCCACCCAGGCTTGGCAGATGCTCGATGCGAGAGCAAAACCCCCACCACGACAGCAAGGGAGATCACTATATTACAGCACAAAATCGATGCTCAGGCGGTGCTGGAAAGGTGGAACCTGTGTGAGTGCCAATAAACAGACCCCTTGGCAAATTGATCTCAATTTCCCCTGTGTCTTTGCACCCATTATGGCCCCAGGCTTCACTTTTGTGTGCAAATAGCTTCCTCCTTTTCACAGTGCAGAATTGATCAGCATAGCCTCGCTCGAAAGACAGCTATCAGCACAGGCTTTCCAGTAGACCTGTAATTTCAGAAATAACATCGATCACGGCTTCAGCACGGAAGACAGAGAGAGGAGTTGGAGGAGACAGACAGTCATTTTCCATCAAACTAAGAAAGTTCACATAGAGATTCCAGGCCTGATCCTCAATGGGTATAAATCGATGTCACTCCATTGAAGCCAATGGACAGCAGCGTTCCCATCTCTCCATATTTCTTCCTCCTCCACGAATCCAATGAAGTTATTTTAGTGATGTGGCCATAACTGGGTTACTCAGAGTATTATGAGCTGGATCCATGCTCTACCTCTCACTTACTTCCTGTTTAGTTCGCAGGAGATCCCCATCCCCATTCAGCTGTGATACAGTTAAATAAAACAGCGAGTTCCCAGCCTGGAGTCCTGTGAGTAGATTTAGTTGTGTTGCACTGAGAAGTCTCCTTTGCAAAAGAGTTTTATAAGAATTTATAGCAGCTCAGGATCTGGCCTTACAGTGTGAGGAATGGTTAAAGTTTTCCCCTGAGCTCCTGAATAACCATGTAACTCAACGCTATTGGACACAAAACCAAAGAGGTAGTCAGCTGTCATAAAAGGCCACTTGAACCTGCAAAAGGAAATAAGGTCAACGTCTTGGCTGGCTCTCCATGCTCTGCTTCCTTTATCCTGAGCTCTGGGTGCCTGGTACAAAAATACAGGTAAATCTGAAAGAGGGAACTGATGTTGGACATACAAATTCCTCCCGGAGCCACCAAAGAGATGGCTGGAGCTGGCTGGGTCCAGGAACTGTAGATTTGCTGCTTCTTGCCCCCAACCTCATCGCCTGCAGCTATCCAGGACAAAGGCATTACTTGCCCATGCCTACCTCTTGCTGTCCTACCTAGAATTGGGGAGAGATGCCCTATCTGTCTATTTTTGATAGTTCTACAAGAACCCCCCTCCTCACTATTGTATCTTAGCACCTCACACTCTTTAACCTCAAAACACCCTGTGAGATAGTGCAGTGTTATTAACCCCAGTTTACAGATGGGAAACTGACGCACAGAAAGGCTAAGTAACTGGCCCGAGGTCACACAGAAAGTCTCTTGCAGAGCAGGGAACCAAACCTGGGTATCCCAAGTCCTAGGCTAGTGCCTTAACCACTCCACCATTATCCATCCCTAGAATCCTGCCTGAGAGAGCTGTTTATCTGTGGGCGCCTTTACTAGCTGTGCTAAGTCGCTCCTCAAGGCTGTGCTTTCTGTTGCTTTTGCAGACAGTTCGGTCACCGGTATTATACCCTTAATATGGGCAGGGTCATGCGCATATTGGCTCTGCCCTGCTTGTGCATCACAAAGAGGGATTTCTTCTTCCTCTGATCTCTTACATGTTGCACACCCCTTCTCCCGCTTAGGTATTGCACATTTGCTGCTTCTGCGCATTCTTTTTACGCTGTTCGGGGAGGTCTCACCCATGTATTACATTTATGTTTTTCATTTGTTTTCAATGACTTACGCATAAGATATTTAGCCTACTAAGAACAGGACCAAAATGCATAACAACCATCTGGCAATAATGTATATAGTCGTCCCCCTTTGAAATGTTTCTTGCCCTGCTGGGCGTTTTTTGACCTACAGGGTGAATTCTATTGAGTCATTTAGAGTTTCTGTAAAATAAGATTCTATTGTTCTGCAGACTGAAGGGATTTTAAAGGAACGTACAATGGACTATATAATACCCAATGCATGTGTTTTACCAAACTGAATTCTGTATGCGTATGGGCCTGCTCCCATGTAAATGAATGCTGTAGGAATTTTGCTATTGGCTGCTGCGGAGTCAGGATCAGGGTTTTAAAAACTTTATAGAGACTCAATCTGAACAAAACAAAACACACAATTTCAATAGGGATAGATTTCCAAATGCATAAGTGGGCATGTAAGAGCCTTCCTCTCACTGACTTTCAATGAAAGTTAGATGCTTCCCTGCCATTTGTGCTCGTAAGAAATTCCTCCCTGGCCACTATATGGTCCGACTGTTGGTGAGCTTAGCTGAAAGGATTGAATGGGCCCTGGAGACTTGAACCCACTTTCATTATTAGAACTGTTGCCTCCAGCAATGAGGCAAGACGGTTGGCTTGGGTGGGTCAGACTGTCCCTGCAGCAAATGAATTTCAGTTGGTAGAGCCGTCTGTCCGGTGTCTTTCGCCAGCGCTAATTTGACTGCAGCAAATGCAGTCTCCAAAATATCTGATTTCCCCCCTCGTTAAAGCTTTTTTCTATTATTATTAAACTGCAAAAATAAAAGCACTTCTGGGCTTAGACCGTGGAAGACAAGGTTTAGCCTGGAGCCAATTTTCACAGCTGAGAAATAAAGTGAGACGATGATAGAGAAGCTGACAGACCATTCTCTAAAGCAGTGCTTAGTGCAATTGCCATCAGAAACTCTCAACAGGAGCAAGTTAATGTTTTCTGCCATTTATAGGCGATTAGGAGAACAAAATACTGAAATTCTGACTAATACAATTTTTTAAAGCATCGCTATGCTCTGGCTCTCGTTTGGTACCTTATGGAGGAGGATACAGTGAGTGATAAATCTCTGTCTTATTTTGGGGATCTCTTTCCTATGTTACTACATCCCCACTTTCTACCCAGAAAGGCCTGGATTCTGATCCCCTTTATTTGTGTTGAAAGCATCTTGGCCCACTCATATTCCCAATTATGTCAGTGGAACTACTTGTGGACCAAGAAGCTGACCAATAGGAGTAAGGAACTGGCAATCTGGCCCTAAGTGCCTGCTTTTTTTTTGTAGTCTCACCTCCAGCATACAAGAAAGTAATGTGCCTCTTCCATCATTCACTGATGCCATATAATCCATCTGACTGGGGCAGCTGTTAGGGACCTTTCAGTGCAGGGAGCACTGTAAGTGTATAGTCCTGGCTCCTCTAAATTCCACCTTAATTCCAGCCCTGCAGAGTTAATTCCATTGAACAACATTGAATTCCTGCTAAAAACAAAAAGTCTGACCTGCAGAGAAGAGGACTTTTAAAGGGTCAAGATTGTCTCTTCAATGCCCCTCCATTGTCTCTCCATGAACTGGATGTTGGGGTGTCATTAATGTCCCACACCCACTACATGATCCGGCAGTCAGAAAGCTCTGAGGAGTGATCAAGAGCCGGGGAGTTTCATCACTACCTGGTTGGTAACACATCTTACTTTTAATGTATGCTCACTGTCCTTTTGGATAACGCATCAGATATTAGAGCAGGGGATGATAGAATCCTGCGAGCTGGAGAAGGGGTGGGCAAACTACGGCCCGCAAGCCGTTTTAAGCTGGCCACAAGCTCCCACTGGGGAGCCGGGTCGGAGGCCGCACCACACGGCTTGGCCCCGCTCTGGTGCTCCATCTGGGGTGCTGAGTCGGGGGCCGCACCATGTGGCTCCCAGAAGCCGCACCATGGCCCCGCTCTGACGGTTGGGGGCCAATCCACGCCTAGGAGCCGAAGAAGGGATGTGCCACTGCTTCTGGGAGCTGCTTGAGGCTGCACCCCCGAGCCTCTCCCCATGCCCCAACCCCCTGCCCCAGCCCTGATCCCCCTCCCACTCTCCAAACCCCTCGATCCCAGCACGGAGCACCCTTCTGAACCCCAAACCTCTCATCCCCAGCCCCATCCCAGGGCCTGCACCCCCAGCCAGAACCTGTACCCCTTCCCGCACCCCTGCCCCAGCCGTGATTCCCCTCCGAACCCCTCGGTCCCAGCCCAGAGCACCCTCCTGCACCCCAAACTCCTCAGCCCCACTCCAGAGCACACACCCAAAATCAAAGTCCTCACTCCCTCCCGCACCCCCACCCCAATTTTGTGAGCATTCATGGCCCACCGTACTATTTCTATTACCTGATGTGGCCCTCGGGCCAAAAAGTTTGCCCACCCCTGTTTTAGTCCCAAAGTCTTTCCTTGGGAGGTACAGGCTCCCTATGTGCAGGAGGCTTGTCCGAGCTTCCTGACAGCTATTTCCTGGCCCCCAGGGTATGTTCAGTGCCCCTCCAAAAGCCAGCTGGCAGGGGGCATAGTAGCTGCAGTGTACCAAGCCATTCATACTGGCTTAGGAATGGGAGAGACACTTCTAACTGACAGAGGAGGATAATGACTTTGCTTCCAAAAAACTTGCAACCCCTATATGCTGGATAAATGAGCTTCTATGACTGTTCCTGCAAGGACGACAAGGTTTGATCAGATGAAGGCACACTTTGCAATTCCTTTTCCTCTCCCTGCTCACAGGGTACAGCACTGGTGAGAAGCCTGCCATAGTACAAACCCAGGATTTTACAAGCTCATATTAACCTCTCAATCATTAGTTACATTTCAGGACCTTGCTACAAGCAGGTGAGCCTCCACTCCACAAGAGGATAATAATTTATTATCCGTGAAGGTTAGCAATGATCCAGCAGAGCTAAGCTAGTACTCTGGCCACACCCCTAACATGTATACTACCTTGTAGGCTTTGATATCTGAATTTGGTGGCTTGTGCCTAGATCTATGTGAAATATAATACTCTGAGTACTTAGGGCTATTGCAAGAATACAAGTGGTTAAATATTTTACAGGTACGTCAAAAACCTAGGTGTTACAGAGAGGAGGGTCTCCAAATATCACACTTTCCTTCTCCAGGCCCCTTCCTCCCACACACCTCCGTGCTGCCGACGGTAGAGAGCTATAAATAAGCTTAGTTTTTGTCAACTGCAAAGATAACAAGCACAGAACCTCTTCTGATAATTAGATCTTAGAAGACAGCCCATCTGTTTGTGTTTATGCACTACCCAAAAGTATCTATCTATTTTAGGAACGCTAAGCGCAAGTGAGGTCCAAAAGTCCTTTTCAATAATTATGCACTTTCATCCTTTGAAAACACACATTTAGTACCCAGTTGACCCTAGAGGAATTTCATTTTCTACAGAATATCTGTGCTTGCAGTAATTGGCCAGCTGGAAATTTCCCTAGAGCAAGTTTAAAACACATATTCCTTATCTGTAACTGAAAGGCAGTTAGTCCCATTATCCTCCCAAACAGCAGCACATAACTTTAAAGATTCACTTTGGAGAACGTTGAAAACATTCCCCATTCAGGGTAGGTCTACACTTACTGGCTATAGAGGACAGAACAAGGAGCAATGGTCTTAAGTTGCAGTGGGGCAGGTTTAGGTTGGATATTAGGAAACACTGTTTCACTAGGAGGGTGGTGAAGCACTGGAATGGGTTACCTGGGGTGGGGGGGGGGGTGTGGAATCTCCTTCCTTAGAGGTTTTTAAGGTCAGGCTTGACAAAGCCCTGGCTGGGATGATTTAGTTGGGGGGTTGGTCCTGCATTGAGCAGGGGGTTGGACTAGATGACCTCCTGAGGTCCCTTCCAACCCTGATGTTCTATGATTCTATGACAGACACTGCATGCCCCTTTAGCATGGGTATTAGTAGCAGAGTAGATGATGGGACACTGCTTAGGCAAGTAGAATAGAAAGGAATGCCAGAACCCTAGGGTATATGTCCTACATGCCTCAGCAGTGCCTCCCACATCTACGCAGCTATATTTAGCAGTGTAGCATCCTGCAGCCAGAGCCTTTCCTGCCGCAGTGAAAAATGCTGTAGTAGTGGGGAGAGGCACTGGCAGGGAACAGGCAATAGGGAAAGTCTCCAGCAGCTCACCTCTGCCAGAGCCTTTCCCAACTGCCTCCCCTCCTGCCAGAGCCTTTCACTGCCATGTGTAGCAGCCCACCTTTCACTGTGGAGTGTAGTTACACATAGCCTGCGCTGTCCAGTGTCTTCCCCAGGAATTGAAATTAGGGGGGGTGTTGAAATATTCGGGGCGGGGGGGAGGGCCGACGAGGGCTGAGACCGTGAGGGCAAAGGTGGGCTGTATGGCACTATAGTAAAAACTGAAAAATGTTTCATGACCATTTTATTAGATTTAACTCATGTTTTAAAACCATCACAAAAATTAAAGTTGGCTACTCAAGCCTACTATGAAGCACTACATCTACATCAGTCTTGGTTTCTTGTTGTGATTTTGCACTCCTTGGTGTCTTCTTGTGTGTCCGTTACTTCCAGTCCTTCATGATATGCCCATGATCAGGCAGAAGGCGACTTCTTTCAGAACACAAAATTCTATTCAGTGAGGAAAAATTATGTTCAGCTGTAGCTGTTGTGACTGGGATTAGAAAGAGATGAATTCCTACTTTCATCCCAGGAAACATAGCACAAAGATCGGGTCGAACCACTAGTGATGATAAAGAAGTTGAAGTTAAATCTTCATTCGTTCATCATATGATATTCCACTCTGTGTTAAAAATTCTCTATTCTGCCCTGATCACATAGCAGCCCTGTTGCTGGTAGTGCCTCACTCCACTCAACTGTAGGTGTTTTATAAGACAGGCATCTGTAAAAGCTACGTGGAGGTTGAATAGAATCCAGAAATCTCTATTGTAGATTTGTAAGAATCAAGTCTTTGTACTTTTTCAGGTGGCTTAACAAACACTTCTTGTCCTCTTCACTTATGGAGTCAATATAAGTACCTTCATTAGTCAACTTCTGGACTGAAGTCTGCTTCTTCCAGTACATTTTCAATGGATATCTCTGATTGATCCAAGGATAACTTCTATTTCTGGACAAAGATCTACTACTGTTGTTGCAGATGTCTGGATTACATTGTTTAATGACCCAAGTGGTTTCAACAGTAGACTTACATGAGAGAGAATGGTGATAGCCTTCTCTGAATTTAGTAACAAAAGTAGTCCATCAGCCTCACTACTTAGATCTGTCCTATCTTGGTGGATACTTTCTAAAGCCAGTAATAACGGTTGCAGTAATTTTAAGACAACTGCCAAGAATCACTCATGAGAAAGCCAACAGGTTTTCCCAGGTTGGACTCATTTGAACTTCAATCCCAGTGTATCTTCTATTTGTTTCCAAAATGTTCAGTCCTTTTGGACTCTTGCTGAAAAAAAAGAGTATAAAAAAGCCATTAAATTTGTGGCTTTTTAATGTCTTTTGAAGATTCTGTAGCTTGTACTAGTGCTAGCTGGAGTAGATGGCCTCTACAGTATGTATAGGAGAGATTAGGGTTACACTTTTCTCTGAGCAAAGCTTGTACTCCACTATGTCTTCCAGAGAAGTTTGTAGCTCCATCAAATGCACAAGCAGCCATCTGTTTGGGGTTCAATTTACAAGCATTTAACTCTTCTAAGATGTCACAGATGCAGCTGATGTGTCTTCTATAACTGAACATCTAGAATGTATCTACTGGCCTACCACGGACATCAAGATAACATACGTAATGACTTAATTCTTGATGCCTATTTGCATTGGTGCATTTGTTGGCCATGTGTGCACATATTTTGAATATAGTGAGAGAATTTTCTTCACTTTTTCAACTCCTGAGTCTTTCACTGTTGCACCACATGTTTCAAGAGAGTCAGCTGAGTTTTTTGGAGAAAGATAGTGAGCATTTGCCAGTCTTGTTTGGAACCAGTGTCCAACTTCAGGATTAACAAGTGACAATGCACTTAACATAGGCCTCTAGTTTGTAGTGTGTGGTATCTCTTGCTTAAACAGAAAATATGATGCAATAGCCATGTTGGTTCACATAAACTGAGTTGTGACTCCAGCATTCTTAACAGTCTCATTAAGTTCTTCTAAAATTGGCTTTGACAGTGACTAGCTTATAAGGCTTTCTGCATGTTGATGCAGTCCAGAAGCATGGTGTTTTGCAGCCTTTTCATATAGGTTGTCAGTATTGGCTTAGCTGATCAGTGTGGCAAACCAAGCTCCTCCACTTTTACTATATAAATTCATGACATGCCCACATCTTAAATACTGCGTGTAGTTCTGGTCACACCATCTCAAAAAAGATATATTGGAATTGAAAAAGGTACAGAGAAGGGCAACAAAAATGATTAGGGGTATAGAGCAGATTCCATATGAGGAGAGAAGACTGGGCCTTTTTAGCTTCGAAAAGAGACGACTAAGAGTGGATATGATAGAGTCTTATAAAATCTTGATTGGTGAGGAGAAAATGAATAAGGAAGTGTTATTTATCCCTTCACTTAACAAAAGAACCAGGGGTCACCCAATGAAATTAATAGGCAGTAAGTTTAAAACAAAGTTTTAAAGGAAATATTTCTTCACACAACGCACAGTCACCCATGGAACTTTTTGCCAGGGATGTTGTGAAGGCCAAAATTATAACAGGGTTAAAAAAAGAACTAGATAAGTTCATGAAAGATTGGTCCATCAATGGCTATTAGCCAAGATGGGCAGGGATGCAACATCATGATCTGAATGTCCCTAGCCTCTATTGACCAGAAGCTGGGAGTGGACGACAGGGGAGGGATCAATCAATGATTCCCTGTTCTGTTCATTCCCTCTGAAGCACCTGGAACAGTCACTGTCGGAAGACAGGATACTGGGATAGATGGACCATTGATCTGACCCAATATAGCCATTCTTACATTAAAAATAATTATAATAATAAAAAAGTTTAGCACAGAAACTCCCCAAGATAATGACCTCTTGAGATAGTGATGATGTGAGATAATGATCTTGGCAAATAATGCATTTTTAAAATCTTGGCCTACTAGGAAACATATATTTATATAAGTTTCCCAGTCACAAATATAGCTTCTGGAGAAAGGTCACTAAAACATAGTCCAATTAGGGTGACCAGAAAGCAAGTGTGAAAAATCGGAACAGGGGGTGGGGAGTAATAGGAGCCTATATAAGAAAAAGACGCAAAAAACTGGGACTGTCCCTATAAAATAGGAACCTCTGGCCACCCTAAGTCCAATGCTCCTGGCCGCTGTTGTTTGTCATGCCACGGTTCACTCTATTGCTCTGCCCCAATAGCCCTACACTGTCACCTTCTGCTGCCACCTGCCACTGTGACCTCTGTGAGTCGGTCTCTCACGGTTCCACCCGACTCTCAGTGATTTCAGTCTTCGGGGTGAGATGAACTTCGGTGCTAGTGCAGACTGGGCCGTCTCATCCACAGAAACACTGTCCCACAGTAGGTCTAAGCACTTAGACCTGATTATCAGAGATTTCAGCTCTAGTAGTCACTTAACAAACCAAAAGACTCTCTATGAAGCCTAATCAGCTCTGTCTTTAAACAGTGGAGAGGCGTAGGTCAAATAGTACTTGTGACTCAGGCAGACCATAAAGCAAAACACCTGTCCCCACCCTCTCTCTTGATGCCCTCAATCAGCACAGGCTAAGGACAGTTCTACTGCCCTTTACTCATACAATAAAAACAACAACATTTCATTACTCCCTGCATTCAAGTGATTTGTAACCCAAACCCAGCCAAAATCTATCACTTGGGCAACACAGCCCTGTTTGCTGGATACCTAGGTAGATTAGGTGTGAATGTAAATACAATCTGGTCCTGAAGCCTTTCCCCCCAGTTCCCAGCTCATCACTAGCTGTCAGGGAGAGCTCATTTAGACTTTGCTTACAAATCATCATTTGAAATTATTAGGTTGGCCAACATCACCGAAATGAATGCACTGACAGTCACAAAACACAAAATCTGTATAAGGAAGCTAGTCTGTGTTCTTACTTTTCAAATCTATTACACTTTTTCAGATACAGGTATTTTATCATATACTTTATATGCTTTTAAAGTGTGTATTAATGTTTCAATTTCAATTCAAATTCCCAAACAATCACTACATTGGCAACACTGCATGTAACTAGTTCACAAAACTGGGGTGGGTGTTGGGAAAATTCAGGGGGGGTGTACACCCCCCCTAGGGGGGCTGTAGGGAAATCACTGCCTGCGCACCACTGCAAGTGTAGACCAGGCTGCAGACAAAGCTGTGCTTACATACAGTAGATCTTAATTTTTTTTTGTTCATATTTTTCCTCTCCTGCTTAGCAATTTTTACTAAGTAGTTTGCAAAGAAACAAGACTGTGAAGATATGGGGGATACCATTTGCTTGGGGTCAGAGGCCTTTGGCTGGCTGGCTGATTAGCCCCTCCTGCTGCACCTGGGAAAAGAGCTGGAATTAAATTGGTCGATCCTTATTAAAAAAGGCAGCGGGAAATGTAGATGGTAATAACTTCCAGAAAGCTGAGGGGCCAGGAGCCGTGCTCTCAGTGGACTGCTGCTGGAGCAACTTCAGAGAGGAATTGCTCCAGAAACCAAATGGACTGAAGGGAGACTGTGTGAAGTCCTTTTATTACTGAGGGTCTGAAATAAGAGCCTGAAATGTTGCTGCTGCTGAGCTTACTGGTGTGAGGGACAAACTTGGGGAAGGGACGACTCAGTCTGCACAGACTTTGAGGGGAGAGTCCGAGAGGCTTTGTTTTGTTTGGTTAAGAAGACTTGAAATAAAAACGACTAACCCTGCTGGAAACTGTTTCCCTAGATCCTGTCAGAGAGCTCAGACAGAATTACCCCCAGGGAGAGAGGTGTCTCCTCAAGAGAAAAACCTGGTCCCGTAGGAGACCCCAATTCTTATGAGATATAAGGTAGGCCCCAATTCTTTACAAGGATCTTTATTACTTAGAAGTTTACTTTCTTCTGCTCTGTCGCCCACCTGATGTCACAATGGTAGACTCTAGAGCTCCAAAGAGTTTATATTATATATAAATATCATAAATAAGAATAACTAGACAATTGCCCCTGATCCTCCACACTGCTACACTGTTCTTTTGTACTTCATTGAAGGCAATAGAGTCACATGGGTGTGAACAAAAGTATCTGGGTTTGGGGGTTGCGGTTTTTCTATGAAACCCTAAACATTTCCAAATAAACATTTCAACCGAACCAATAATTTTCAAAGCTGGCAAAAATTGTCACACGGAGAAGAACAAAACATTTCTCGACCAGCACGCAGTCACGCCAGGAATCTGGCAAAACCACCCTGGGAACCCAGAAATCCTGATTCCCAGCATCATGCTGTAATGAACGCACTATGTGTCCTCCCATGATGTTGTCATAATGAGTTTCCAGGTTGATGATTATGGTATCAAAGATGATTGACTTCAGATGGGTAATGTACAGCAGGCGTAGAGGAACTTTTGAGCAACAAAGATCTTGTTTTCATTCCCGAGTTGCTAGAAATAAGAATGAAAAGAAACCAAGGAAGAGGCCCCCTGGAAATATGGTATTTCAACAGAAGTGTCACTAAACTGAATGTTTTTCAAGATTTCCCACCAGGCAGCAGCAGTTCTTTAACTTTTAATCTCTCTCTTTCATTCTAGCAACAAAATGCATTTTTTACGTTAACTGTAAAATTGCCTTGTCACCGGTGACAGTAATGCAGAAAGGAAGCCTATTATCAAAGCTTCTCTTGATCAGCCAGCCTCCTCAAAGTACAGGGCTTGATTGCTTTGATTGAGAATGAGGAGGGGTGGACGGGACTGAATGGTGACGACTTCTTCAATTCAAGTCTCTCCTGCTGATTGGCAGATGTAAAAAAAAAACCTTTCCGTCACTGTGTGGTTTCCCATTAAAATCTGATTAGAGTGGACCGTTCAAGGCACTGTTGTTAAGAAAGAATCTTCATTGGCTGTTACCATTATAGAAGCTAGAGATGTCCAGACCCTTAATCTAGGCTAAAACCCATCTCTAGCCCCACATATGGTTAGCGACTCGCTCATGAACTGATCCTCATATCCGCAAATGTATTCATTGCTCCTAAGTATTTGCTGAAGAGTTTAGACAAAATCCTCTGCCTATGGGATATTCCTAAAGTATTTGCTTTAGCTGTTGTGTAATTGGTCCCTCAAGTCACATGCTATTGTTTCTGGAAACAATCAAAGTAATGAATAACAAACTTTCAGCTGAATAAGCCATTGAGCCTACCAGTTGTGAAACTTTTGGTCTCCATGGAGATTTTTCAAAAGACACAGCTGTCATCTGAATAATGGTGTGTAAGCAATAAATGCGACCTGACGTATTGCAGCGAGCGGAACTCTGTGCTGCTTTTGTTTACAAAAATATTCATGAATCCAATTATTTATACTTTTGATTTTAAAAAAAAACCTGTGTAAAATAGTCATAAATGAGCAAAGAAGAGGATAATTTTTAACTGTTTTGTAAATAAAATTCATTGACTTCTTTTTAATTTTCAAAATGTCAGTCAGCCCTAAGTGTGTGTGTGTGTGTGTGTGTGAGATGGCAACCTTCTTTAAGGGGGTATATAACTTAGCCACAAAAAAATTGCTCTCAGATGAACTTTAGAACTTTCCTGGTCCAGGTTCTGGGCCAGAAGTGAGCTAGTGGTTATTCTTGGCCGCTTCTCTTTTTTTATTTACAGTTCCATTTCAAAAATGGTCATTCTGTCCCCATCTTTTCCTATTCTGTTTGATGTTTGTGTCTTTAGTTGTATTGTTGTTATTGTTGTTTTTACAGCATAATGATAGTTGGTGATGTGAATGGACTGTTCAGAACTGGGTTCATGTAAGAAGATGCTGATGAGGAGGACAATATTAACTAGATATATAGCTTGGAGGGGCATACATGGACCATACAACTTGCCCAGACTATTGACCTAGTCTTTGCTTTGTGCTGTTAAATGAAAAGTCCGTAGTGCATAAAGCTCAGGTGGCTTATGATCTGATACTGGATGAAGCCCCCAACTTTGCATATGCAACTGAGACCTACTTGAACACTGCTTCTGGACCAACATTGGTGCAATTCATTCCCAACAGTTACTTCAGCATGAACTGAGCAAGAGGGGGAGAAGGTATAGCTGTGCTTTTTGCAGCTCATCTACAATGCAGTTCTCATTTGTCATCAACATTTCAAAAAATTCACGATTTCTCAAGGAGGTCTAATAATAGCTCAATTTGGAATTTGGCCAGAGCACTGAGGTTAGTACCCATATAGGCTGGTGGAAAGTGCTATGGGATCATTAATGATCATGAGTAGGGCCCTGCCAATTCCACGGCAGTGAAAAACGCATCATGGACCATGAAATAAGCCCGTCCCTGTGAAATCCGATCTCCCCCTGCTGCTAGGAGTGCCCCAGCCAGTGGGAACCTAGCTCCAGCAGGATTGGGGAGAGACAGGATTTGTCCATCCCCTGCACAGCCGCTCTCGGAGAGAGCTCAGACCCACCTCCGGGAACCTCGTGCGGCTGCAGGAAGCTCCGCGGTTGCTGCCTTCAGAGTCCAGTTCTGAAGGCAGCACAGAAGTGAGGGTGGCAATCCCATGACCCTCCTACAACAGGTTTGCGAATGCCCACAATCCCTTTTTGCGTTGGGACCCCCATGGTTAGAACACTGTCAAATTTCAGATGTAAACATCTGAAAACTTTAAATGTACCAATTTTCAAACCCTATGGCCATGAAATTGACCATAATGGACCTGAATTTGGAAGGGCCCTAATCATGAGTGGTTAGGACCTCCATTTGACATCTTTTCCTAAAGACAGCATATATAGGGTAATGCAGCAGCAAGCGTCAAAAATCAGGACACTTTTCTTTTCAGGGGCAGGGGGGTATAGTTGCAAAGTCCCTAATATCAGGACAGTCCTGATATCGGGACATCTGGTCACCCTC
Organism: Macrochelys suwanniensis; assembly: GCA_033296515.1. Taxonomy (NCBI): domain Eukaryota; kingdom Metazoa; phylum Chordata; order Testudines; family Chelydridae; genus Macrochelys; species Macrochelys suwanniensis. The sequence continues at coordinate 136,086,309 of CM065778.1, forward strand.
CATATATCCAACAGCACTCTGCCCCCTAACACTATGCTGGGCTAACACAGCTACAATGCACACCCTGAGGGCAAAATGCCACCTACTAAATCACTAACATTAATTCTTGTAGCATTTAGCTGCTTCTTGGCGATCTCCAATCCAAGGAGGATCCCATCCTGACTCTCTTTAATTTGTAAAGCTGACAGCCACACATCAGTAGGTGGTAAAGCTGTAGACAATGAACTTAAATGTTACCTTTAAAACAAAGACCCTAATACTGGTGATCAGTGAAGACTCCATGGAACTTCCCACACTAATTGGGGGATTTACCACAATACCCTAGCCCTCCTAAATAACTTCTTTCATGTTATTAAATAAAAGCAACACACAGCCCCTGATTTTTAAGAAGGGAGAATAGTTGCCATGTAGATCCTGTGACCTAGCACCAGGATGCTAGCTCTCCTAAATCAGTGGACACTTACCCTCCCGTTTGTTTTCCACATCTCAAATTTTCATCACTGCAACTTTTTGACCTTCTCACTAGATGGGGCTTAACAGTAAAGTACGTCTGGATCCCCAAATGTCCTGGCATGTTTTCCTAGTGATCTTGCTGTTATAATATAAAACAGAGAGGACAAAAGTAGCCCGGAGCATTTGTTGTTATTAATAGAAACAGAGGACTGTGCAATGATAATTTCAACAAGAATTACTAAGAAATAAGTGATATCCATTATTGTGATCATTTAGAAAACTGTAACATGATGGAAGCTTTATTTTAAAAATGTCTGGAGGTTGGCTTAGACCTTTATCTTGCCATTTTAAATTCAAATATGTGAAACTTCAAGATCTGAGATATCAAGAATAATACCATCAAGTTCCAGAAAGATGAATTGTGTAGTCAAGTTATTGGTGGAACTGAGTCACAGCTGTTCAACAGGATCGATTTGTCACTTTTTTTTATAAATGCTGTCGTGATGTATACTTAAGTGGTTTTACTCCACAGGAAATGGATTAATTCAAACTCTTTTTAGCCCCATAAATGGTAGAGTTAAGGGAGATGGCTTATTAAGTTTATCTTAACATGAAATTAAATTTTGATTGATGTATTTTTATTTCATGTAGGTATAATTTTGTGGAGGCTCTGAGAATTGTATATTTTGTACATCAATGAAAGTTGGTTAAAATGAAGGAAAGCAAAAGGATGAGGATGCCGTGGATGGCTTAGATATTCCACCACTTGTTAGCCCTTGTGATTACAAAAAGATTATTATAATGTAGATGTGATAACTCAGATACTGTGTGGTAGATTTCCTCTTGTAAAGAATAAACAAGACCCTATTACTGGAGCCTGATTTTGCAGTCACTTAGCCCTGGTCTACACTACGAGTTTAGGTCGAATTTATTAGCGTTATTTCGATTGATCCGTGCACCCGTCCACACGACGAAGCCCTTAACATCGACTTCTAGGGCTCTTAAAATCGATCTCGCCACTCCACCCCCAATGAGGGGATTAGCGCTTAAATCGATATTGCCGAATCGATGTAGGCTTAGTGAGGACGCAATTCGACGGTATTGGCCTCCTGGATCTATCCCACAGTGCAACATTTGACCGCTCTGGACAGCAGTCTGAGCTCCAATGCTCCGCCCAGGTAGACAGGAAAAGCCCCGCGAACTTTTGAATTTCATTTCCTGTTTGGCCAGCGTGGTGAGCTGCAGGTGAGCGCAGATCTCATCAGCAGAGGTGACCATGATGGAGTCCCAGAACCGAAGACGAGCTCCAGCATGGACCGATGGTGAAGTACGCGATCTGATCGCTGTATGGGGAGACGAAACCGTGCTAGCAGAGCTACGGTCCAAAAGAAGAAACGCCAATACATATGCCAAAGTCTCCAAGGGCATGCAGGACAGAGGCTACAACAGGGACGCGCAACAGTGCCGCGTGAAAATTAAGGAGCTCAGGCAAGCCTACCGAAAAACCAGAGATGCAAACAAACGCTCTGGGTCAGAGCCCCAGACATGCCGCTTCTATGATGAGCTGCATGCCATTCTAGGAGGTGCAGCCAGCACTGACCCACCCATGTGGTATGACTCTGTATGTGGATCATCAGAAACCACAGAGGAGCATGATGATGATAATGATGCTGAAAATAGCGCCCAGACACAGCAAGGAAGTGGAGAAGCCCTTTTCCCCGACAGCCAGGAACTCTTTGTCACCCTGGAGCCAGTACCCTACGAACCCACCCAAGGCGTGCTCGATGCAGGAGAAGGGACCTCTGGTGCCTCTGGTGAGTGTACCTCTGTTAATTAATACATGTTTTATAAGCAAGCGTGTTTAATGATCAATTCGCGTCCAGTACAGCTACAGCTACTGGAAAAGTCTGTTAACATGTTCGGGGATGGAGCAGAAATCCTCCGGGGACATCTCCAGAAAGATCTCCTGGATGTACTCCCAAAGCCTGTGCAAAAGGTTTCTGGGGAGGGCAGCCTTATCCTGTGCTCCGTGGTAACACACTCTACCACGCCAGGCCAGTGGCACGTAGTCTGGAATCATTGCTTTGCAAAGCATGGCGGCATATGGTCCCGGTGTTTGCTGGCATTCAAGCAACATCCGTTCTTTATCTGTCTGTGTTATCCTCAGAAGAGTGATATCATTCATGGTCACCTGGTTGAAATAGGGGAATTTTATTAAGGGGGTATTCAGAGGGGCTCCGTCCCTGCACAGGCTGTTTGCCTGTGGCTGAACGGAAATCTTCCCCGCTGTGACCCACGCGGTGGGGGGAGGGGGAACAGCGAACATCTTGGATGTGTGTCTGTGTGTGTGTGTGTGTGGGGGGGTGTCGATTAGGTTCGCGCTGCACGTTAACCCGAAAACCGCCGCCCCTCCCTTTTCAATTGCCAACCAGTTTTAAATTGCCAGCCCAAAGGCTGTTTGTTATGGGAAATGAGGGGGTTGCTGTTTGAAAACATTCCCACATGTTATGAAGGTTAAAGAAGCCTATAGACTGTGGCTTACCATGGCTGCCTGCAAGCCGAATTCTGTTGCCCGCCGGACCTGCTTGTGTGATCTCTCACACCAAACCGGCAGACCCTCAATATAACAGGCAAAGTGCAACCTTGGACCAAATGCATATGTGATATGTAATGTTTGGAGCATTGTTCTCTAATATGTGCCTTTTAAACTACTCCTCTCCCGTTTGTTTCCTCCCGCAGCTGCAAATGTTTCAACGCCACCCCTTTCATCACCGTCCCAGAGGCTAGCGAAGATTAGAAGTAAAAAAAAAAGGAATCGAGACGATATGTTCTCAGAACTCATGGAATCCTCCCACACTGAAGCTGCCCAGCAGAATGCGTGGAGGCAGACACTGTCGGAGTCCAGGAAGGCAGAATTTGATCGTGCGGACAGGTGGCGTGCTGAAGAGAATGACTGGCGGGATGAAGAGAGTAGGTGGCGTCAGCGTGCAGAGAGAAGGCAGGATGCAATTCTGAGGCTACTGGAGGATCAAATGGAAATCCTCCGGCTTATGGCTGAGGAAAGGCGTAGGGTTCAGGAAAGGCCGCCTGAGCCCAGACCGCCGCTACAGCCCCTGTGTAACCAACAGCCCTCCTTCCCGAGTCCCATAACCTCATCCCCGAGACGCCCAAGAACGCGTTTGGGCGGCCTCCGTGCACCCAACCACTCAAGTCAAGAGAACAGTCCAAGCAAGAAAGGGCTGGCATTCAATAAGTTTGAAAGTGCTGTGTGTCCTTGTCCTTCCCTCATCCCCTCCTCCACCACCCATCCTGGTGCTTCCCTTCCTCCACCAGCTATCCCGGGAGACTGTGGCAGTTAGCCCCATAGTTCCCCCTCTTTGTTTTACGAATTAATAAAGAATGCATGATTTTTAAGCAACAATGACTTTATTTCCTCTGCGAGCGGTGATCGAGGGGGGGGAGGGCAGAGCGGTTTGGGTAAAGGGAAGTAGAGTGAATGAAGGGGCAGGGCTTTTCATTACAGGGGAAAAACAGAACTTTCACACAGCATCCTGGCCATTCATGAAACTGGTTTTCAAAGCTTCCCTGATGCGCAACGCACCCTGCTGTACTCTTGTAATAGCCCTGGTGTCTGGCTGCGCATAACCAGTGGCCAGGCGATTTGCCTCAACCTCCCACCCCGCCATAAACGTCTCCCCCTTACTCTCACAGATATTGTGGAGCGCACAGCAAGCAGTAATAATAATGGGAATATTGTTTTTGCTGAGATCTAACCTAGTCAATAAACTTCGCCAGCGAGCTTTTAAACGACCAAATGCACATTCCACCACCATTCTGCACTTGCTCAGCCTATAGTTGAAAAGGTCCTGACTACTGTCCAGGCTACCTGTGTATGGCTTCATGAGCCATGGCATTAAGGGGTAGGCTGGGTCCCCAAGGATAACTATAGGCATCTCAACATCCCCAACGGTTATTTTCTGGTCTGGGAAGAAAGTCCCTTGCTGCAGCAGCCGAAACAGACCAGAGTTCCTGAAGATGCGAGCGTCATGTACCTTTCCCGGCCATCCCACGTTGATGTTGGTGAAACGTCCCTTGTGATCCACCAGTGCTTGCAGCACTATTGAAAAGTAACCCTTTCGGTTTATGTACTCGCTGGCTTGGTGGTCCGGTGCCAAGATAGGGATATGGGTTCCGTCTATCGCCCCACCACAGTTCGGGAACCCCATTGCTGCAAAGCCATCCAGTATGAGCTGCACATTTCCCAGACTCACAACCCTTGGTACCAGCAGCTTGGTGATCGCCCTGGCTACTTCCATCACAACAGCCCCCACTGTAGATTTTCCCACTCCGAATTGATTCGCGACTGACCGGTAGCTGTCTGGCGTTGCAAGCTTCCACAGGGCTATCGCCAGTCGCTTCTGTACTGTGAGGGCTGCTCTCATCTTGGTGTTCTTGCGCTTCAGGGCAGGGGAAAGCAACTCACAAAGTTCCATGAAAGTGCCCTTACGCATGCGAAAGTTTCGCAGCCACTGGGATTCATCCCAGACCTGCAGCACTATGTGGTCCCACCAGTCTGTGCTTGTTTCCCGGGCCCAGAATCGGCGTTCCACTGTATCAACAAGCCCCATTAACACCATGATGTCCACCTTGCGGGGGGGGGCCTTTTTTGAGAGAGGTCTGTGTCCATGTCCTCATCACTGTCCTCAGGGCGCTGCTGTCGCCTCCTCGCCTGCTGTAGGTGTAGCAGCTCCTGGTTCTCGTTCTCCATATACTCCTGGACAATGCGCGTGGTGTTCATAACGGCGAGAACAGCCGCGGTGATCTGATCGTGCTCCATGCTTTCCCTGGTATGCTGTTTGCAGGACAGCAGAGTGGCAGCAGAAGCAGCGGGTGGATAACAATGGAGTCAGCAATATGGCGCCCATATGGAAAAAAGGCACGAAAGGATTTTTTGCTCCCCCCTCAGTTGCTTTCACGGAGGGAGGGGGGAGCAAGGGTTAGGCTCATTTCCTTCTAGCTGCAGATGGTACAATATGCGGTGAGCAAGGAGGCGCCTTCCCTTCTAGCAGCAGATGGTACAATATGCTTAATATCCATCATCATCTCCTGGCCCCCTCAAGGATTGAACTCACAACCCCGGGTTTAGCGGGCCAACGCTCAGACCGCTGAGCTATCCCTCCGCCCGTGTTCCAGGCAGTACTGAATCTCCCTTAAACAAAACGTAAAAAAGAGAATGACCAGAGTCACTCTGGTCACTCCCATTTATGTCCAAGTGCCCCCGGCCAGCCACACCATAGGCCGCCGGCCAGGAGCACACGAATACCAATCATATTGTACAATCTGCTGCGAGAAGGCAAGGAGCTTCTGCTGTATGGTCCCGCGACCACTTATGGCATATTGCACCATCTGCAGCTAGAAGGCAAGGAGCTTCTGCTGTGTAGTCCCGCAACTACCAGCCTCAGGCAGAATGGCCCCCTAAAGGATTGAACTCGCAACCCCAGGTTTAGCGGGCCAATGCTCAGAATGCTGAGCTATCTCTCTGCCCGCGTTATAGTGTGACTGAATCCCCACTAGACCTAATGTCCAGGCGTACGCTGGAGATGTACGGTAATTGTGAGCTGAGCAGGCTTCCGTAGCAAACACGGAAACCCCGGAAAAAAGGCGCGAAAAATATTGCTTTCACGGAGGGAGGGAGGGAGGGAGGGATGACATGTACCCAGAACCACCAGCGACAATGTTTTCTGCCCCATCAGGCTTTGGGATCGCAACCCAGAATTCCAATGGGTGGCGGAGACTGCGGGAACTGTGGGATAGCTACCCGCAATGCAATGCTCTGAAAGTCGATGCTAGCCCCGCTACTGTGGACACAGTCAATCGACCTCATGGTCTTAACGCTCTTTGTGTGGGGACACACACAATCGATTCCATAAATTCGGGTTTTAAAATATCGACTTCTATAAATTCGACCTAATTCTGTAGTATAGACGTACCCTTAAACTAACAGGCGTAACTCTATTGGCTTCAATGGAATTACACCTGATTTGAACCATTGTATGTGGGATAAAAATCAGGCATGTGGTATTTACAGAAATGCCTTATCTTTTCATAAGCCTGAATGTATCTCAGATCAGTGTTAATTACTTAGTTTGCCATATCCTTCATCCTTATATATGCAGAGGCAAGTAACTCTGTGCTTTGAATTTCAAGAATCGGAGCCACAGGTAGGCTGGTAAAGCTATTCCTTATTTCAGCTCCATCTGACTCAGACTGATGCCACATATTCATTTCAGAATGAAGAGACTTCTTCCTTATTCCAATACAGCCCTGACATGTATACTTCCGTCCCATTATTTCAGGTTAACAAGAAACTGCAAGTCACTAATCAGTTGTTTCTGAGACATTTACAAATTAAAGATGTTTACAAAAGTCATCTAGGAGAAGGATATAATTGTCAACATAAATGGCATGAATGAAGGCATTAATAACTTCCATAACTTATTAAAATGTTTCATTCAAAACCTTTCTGTAATGCAATATGCAGAAAATCAAGATAGTTTAAAGTTATGTTTCTTATGGCCACTGTAACTCATTTGCCGAAGTGTTTTGCCTATGATTAAGCAAAGCATTTTAACATGTGCTTAACTGTAAGCACATGAGTTGGACCCATTGACGCCAGGGGGGTCTGCTCATGAGTAAAGTTAAAGTTTGCCGAATCGAGACCTTAGTTGGCTATGCTCTTATAAAGGAAACTTAGTGATTGTGATCCTATCCAAATTCCACAGAAGAGGTGAACTATACGTTCCGTTGTTATTGCATAAAGCCTATTAATGTCAAAGGAAAGACCCCCGATGACTCATGGGCTTTGGAGCAGATCCTTAGAACCAAGGAAGAGAAGGCATGCTATTAATAGAAACGTGCCTATATCCACAAAGATACTCATAGACTCATAGAAGTCTACCCATAGAAGATACTCATAGACTCATAGAAGGTACTTAGGCACCTCTCTCCCATATACATTGATGGAAGTTTGTTGCCTAAATACCCTTCAATATCTGGGCCTTGCTTTTTGGAATATCCATTGACACTGACTCTTTTGCAGCCTTTTGCACTGTCAAGATGATGTTACAAGAGTTATACAAGATAAGATTTCTCCCTGCTGTAGGTTTTCAAGGAGAAGGGCTAATCTAGCCCACAGTCCTCACTGAACACCACATGAGATTTGGGATTGTTGAGAAAAAAATTAACCCTTGATGTGTGTTTTCAGTAACGACATTGTTTGCAGAGCAATCAGAGACAAAATAAATCTCCCCATCCCAATGACAGCCTGTGAAAGTGAAACCCAGTGATCTGGCTGGCTCTGGGAAAATGAAATCTTGTATTTTTGACAGCATAATTGTTATGCTCTGTCAGATTTATATAGATTTTTCATAAGAGACACTTAATACTTCATACGGATATTACTTTTTCTCATCAAATATCACTTTGGAAAAAGTTAATAATTTAGCAACTTTTTTATTAAAAAATGGCTAATTCACAGATGCACGCGATACCGTCTCCAGATATTGCATTCATTATGGAGGGAAGTAAAACTTTCCTCTAAAGCTTTGGAATGAGTCTGTTGTTTATGTGATAGTCTTCCAAGACTGAAGAACATGGGTTTCAAACAGAAGTTTGTCTGTGTTGCGAAGGAAAAATGGTGTGCTATCATGTTGTGCTTATCCCAGGGTTTATGGTAAGTTTATCCCCATTATCTTTCCACTCCCCTGCCCCAATTGTAGTATCTCTGATCTCATCAGGAAGAAGCAGATTCTGTCTGTCCCTCCATCCATGCTCTGATTTTAAAGTGGCACACTGATTCAGGTGATGCATTTTTTATTGTGTAAGTCACATTGTGTTTTAAAATTTTCTTTGAAAACAAAAACAACCCTTCAATTAAATTAATAAATTCTGCAAGAAATTTGGTCCCTGTTCTGACCTACAACGTTTTTAGCTTTAACTCTACAAACTCTTATGCATGTGCTTAACTTTACGACATTAAGGTTAAGTGGGTGCATAAGTGTTTATAGGACTGGAGCCTGAGTGAGAGATCCTTACAAGCTGCAAGGAAACATAAATATAGATATTTGACTAAACAGAGGCTTCTTTTCTTTCCTAAATTTCCTTGGTCAGAACAAATCACAGTGAAAGACTAGTGCTGAGATCAGAATATTGGAGAATGAATATCCAACAAGCAATGTTTGCACGTTACCCAGGGCCAAATCCTGTGGGAAGTCAGTGGGAAATCAGGAGGACACTAAATAAATAAAGGGTCAGTTCAGAAATGCCTTCCATGGAAGTTTGAATGTTTCAGACATTGCAGGTGTCTAGCATCTAGTTAAATTCCAGAATTAATTTCACTCCCTCAGGAACTTGATTGCCAAGTCAGCCTATTTGGTTCTCAAGGAAAAGCTCTATAACTCTAATCTGTTTTTCCTTAATCTATGGAAGGCTCTAGCACACAGGTGGGCAAACTACGGCCTGCGGGCCACATCCGGTCCATGGGACCGTCCTGTCCCGGCCCTTGAGCTCCTGGCCGGGAAGGCTAGCCCCTGGCCCCTGCCCTGCTGTCCCCCATGCCCTGCAGCTATGCCGCTGCATGGGCAGAGCGGCTACCAGTCCTGCTGCCCTGAGTGGCATGGTGAGGGGGTGGGGAGTGGGGGGGTTGGATAAGGGGCTGGGGGGCCCAGAGGGCAGGATGGGGATGGGGCGGAGGTTTGGGGGGGGGGCGTACAGGGAACAGGGGGGTTGGATAGGCATGGGAGTCCCGGGGGGGGCCTGTCAGGGGGCGGGGGTGTGGACAGGGAGCGGGACAGTCATGGGACAGGGAGCAGGGGTGGTTGGATAGGGGGTGGGGTGCTGGGCGGTTAAGGGCGGGGGGTCCCAGGAGGGGGCGGTCAGGGAACAAGGAGCAGGGGGGGTTGGATGGGCGAGGCTTCTGAGGGGGGCAGTCAGGGGGCGGGAAGTGGAAGGGGGCGGATAGGGGGCGGAGGCCAGGCTGTTTGGGGAAGTATGGCCTTCCCTACCTGGCCCTCCATACAGTTTCACAATCCCGATGTGGCCTTCGGGCCAAAAAGTTTTCCCACCCCTGCTCTAGCAGCCACATTGCAGCCCGTGCTTAATTTGTAATGAAAGAGGTTCAAGCAAATTGTTTGCATTCATGATTTATGCAGCAAGCCCAGAGGTGCCAGGGCTACGAACTGCCAAGCCCAGAGGTGCCGGGGCACAGCCCTGGCACAAATTAAGCACTACTTGCAGCACATTAAGCATTGTAGCACATTAAGCAGAATTCGGAGCTACGCATAGTATCTTTTTAAAGCCATTCCTGAGACACCCATCAGTCTGTGTCTTCTCCTTCATGGAGAGGATGATGGATGAGTGCAATCCAAAAACTGTTAGGGGATGTAGCTCAGAACTGAATGAGCCTGATAGCAGCGTACACAACTTTGATCAGCAAGGGGGTATTGTTTACTCTTGTTGCTGAAAATCTAAGAGCTTTGTTTGACAGTCTCATTTTTTTTGCATGTTTTCTCTTCAAATCACATGGAAATGAAAAGTGAATTGCTAATTACTCATATGTACAAGTAACAATGGTTACGGTTTTTTTATTTAATCCTCAGGCCCAGACACCATGACAAGCCCACATACAAAATTCGTATTGTTATAGGGAAGTTTGACATCTGGGACAAAAATGGGTTTTTGGCTACGCTGTGCTCCCTTTAACCACCGACTAGGGTCAAACTGTGAGAGCTTCTGTCAGTGGAAAAAGTGCACCATGGTATGTACAGTATTTTACTATGATTTGGAAGCATCACCAGGAGCAAGGGTTTGTGCATGCTGTGCTTATTTCTTTTGGATTACGGCAAACGTTTAATAAAAAGCCCAAATTTTGACAGCACCCTTCTGTGGGAGTAAAACAATTGCTGTTGAAGTGCACAGCAGTAATGACTTATGCAACAACAACAAAGACAGGAGTCCACCTGGGATGCCAGTTTAACCCAGTCGTGTTTGTTCAACCAGAGGGATCTGTAGAATCACTAAGCTAGTGACCGTAGCCATTAGTTTTCTTTTTTATTTTCATTCCGCCCCCGCCCCTCTGGTTAGGACCAGACCAGTAGGTCTTGAGAGTCAGTATGGGGACAATGGGACTTGACTGAAATGGGGGGAGGGAGGGAGGGAGGGAGAGAGAGAGAGAGAGAGAGAGAGAGAGAGAGAGAGAGAGAGAGAGAGAGAGAGAGAGAGAGAGAGAGAGAGAGAGAGAGAGAGAGAGAGAGAGAATTTTGTGAGTCTCCCCTACAGCCTTAGCTAACAGACAGATGGCTTTTAGCTCATGAAGTACAGGCTAATGTATTTAGCTCCAGAGGTTCCAGGTTTGATCCTGCCCACCGATGCTGAGGGCCCGTTGGCATTACACATAAATCCCCAGCATTTTTTATTACCTAGATAAATAACTTGATTCCAGCAGCTGAAAGGAAAATGCTCGAGTCACAGATGATGCCGAAAAAGAGAGACAATTAAAAGTTAGCAATAGATAGAGGAAGGTTAAGGAATTTTTTTGGCCCCCTCGGTTAATAGTTTGGAAAGCAGTTCAATGCAGATAAAAAGACCCAGCAAAGAGAAAATAGCTGCTAAAGGGGAAGATGTTGAAAGCAGCATACTGACGGGGAAGAGATTTTGGAGTTTCACTGAAGGGGGAGGAAAAAAGAAGGCAGATGTTCAGATGTACTGTCGAACGCCATCAGGATTCTAAGCTGTATTGCAAGAGGAATGTAACATAAATCAAAGGAGATAGTGCTGTTGCTCGAAGGCCGTGGGAATGAAGATCTCTTTGAGAGTGCTGTGCTCAGTACTGGTCACTAGACTTGAGAAAAGGTGTAATTGCTGTTGAACGGAAAGCACTGCCGAGCAACTCCAGATTAGACCAGATTTCAGATATTTAAATGAAGAAGAAAGAGGGAGAAAAGTCAGGCTTATTTCTCACGGCAAAAGATAAGAGAGAGCTCCATGGGAACCTACATGAATCTGATACCACCACTAGAGAAGACTGAGAAAATGTGATCCAATTATACTAATTAAATAACCTGGAAGCTGGAGTATTTGGCCAGATGTACAGATGAAGAAAGTTTCAAGCAAAAGTATTTCAGAATAAAAGTAGCAAAGTCACAGTACGAGTCCCTGATTGGAAAGGCCATAGAGGAAAAGAGACATACAGAGTTCAAGAGCCTAAAAGACAAACCTTTCTTTATCTTTTGGGATGATACTTAGTGCTTATGAAAGTGAGACAACTCTGGCTAGAGTTTGATACAATGGAAGTCTAAGCTGTGTGTGCTTTCTTACAGACATCAGTCTACTCCTGAGCTACATTAGTCCTATTGGTTCAGTACCGGATGACTTCTTTCAACCTTGTCCGGTACCGGATGTTGGGATGGAGCCAAATTCAGATCAGATGTAAATGGACCTAACTCCACTGATGTCAATAGATTTGAATCTGTTATTTGTATTGCAGTAGTGCTTAGAAGCCATAATCATAGACCAGAACCTCATTGCGCTAGGCACTGTACAAACAAGGAACAAAAAGTTGGCTTCTGCCCCAAAGAGTTTACAAACTAAGTAATCAGCTGCTCATTCCAGGTCTGAATTTGTTCCCCTATTTCCAATTACTTTAGTTTGGGAATCAGGCTAAACTTCTCATGATTGCAGACTTTCCAGCAATTGCGGGGTCGGGAATACCACAAAAACAGCCCTTCTCACTTCATTTTAATATTTCCTTTCCCTACAAACCAGAAGGCACATCAAGGTAAACAACGACAAATGCAGACATTTTAAAACCTAAATATGGTTCACTTTGGGAGAACAGGAGCAAATGTTTGGATTCTTAGTTTATCTGAAGCAGGTTTGTCCACAGTATTTTCCTCAGAAGCAACTACCAGATGGTGGTGCACTTTATTTAACATCCTCCTGACTACTCTGTTAAAGGAATAGGTACATAGCAGATATGCGAGTAAGTGTATACAATTTGTACACTGCTTTAATGTAAAGCATGTGATTTATAGCAACTGAGTAGGGAGGAAAACTGTCTCCTTGCTTTTACAGGGGTTTGTGAGAACATTTTATCTATTTGGAGGAAACAAAGGTTTGCATTTGTATTACTGTATGTGTTGCGGGAAGGTGGGAGATGTCAAGAACTCAGAAAGAAGAGGATGGTGGGCTGTGGATCTGTGTTTGTACAGAACACAGAACAATAGATCCTTGACACTGAGTGGAGCTTTTGAATGCTACCACGATATACATAAATAGTAATAACAATAATAGGAGCCTTCCATTGGTGAGTGTCTGGAGTAGAAAGGGGGAGAGGGATTTTGGCCATTTTGATTTGGAAGTTGAATCTGAATGGAGCTCTAACAAGTTCTAAATCAGAACCTCAGAGTCTAATTCTCCTGACCCGGAAACCACCACTTTAGGCACACCTCTAGTTTCAGCACCAACCCACAAATCAGCTCAGCTTCCTAAGGACATAAGAATGGCCATACTGGGTCAGACCAATGGTCCATCTAGCCCAGTATCCTGTCTTCTGACAGTGATCAGTGCCAGATGCTTCACAGGGAATGAATAGCACAGGGCAATTTATCAAATGATCCATCCCCTGTTGTCCAGTCCAAGCTCTGGCAGTCAGAGGTTTTATGGACACCCAGAGCACAGGGTTGCATCTCTGACCATCTTGGCTAATAGCCATTGATGGACCTGTCCTCCATGAACTTATCCAATTCTTTTTTTAACCCAGTTATACTTTTGACCTTCACAACATCCCCTGGCAACAAGTTCCACAGGTTGACTGTACATTGTGTGAAGAAATACTGCCTTATATTTGTTTTGAACCTGCTGCCTATTACTTTAATCAGGTGACCCCTGGTTCTTGTGTTATGTGAAGGGGTAAATTACACTTCTTAATGCATTTTCTCCACACCATTCATGATTTTGTAGACCTCTATCATATCCCCCGTTAGTCATCTCTTTTCCAACCTGAACAGTCCCAGTTTTTTTAAATCTCTCCTCATACGGAAGCTGTTCCGGACCCCTCATAGCTTTTGTTGCCCTTCTCTGTACTTTTTCCAACTCTAATATTTCTTTTTTGAGATGGGGCGACCAGAACTGTACACAGTATTCAAGGTGTGGGCGTACCATGGATTTATATAGTGGCATTATGATATTTTCTGTCTTATCTATCCCTTTCCTAATGTTTCCTAACTTTCTGTTTTGACTGGTGCTGCACATTGAGCAGATGTTTTCAGAGACCCCGCTACAATGACCACAAGATTTATTTCTTGAGTGCTAACAGATCATTTAGATCCCATCATTTTGTATTGTTGAAATCATGATTTTCAATGTGCATTACTTTGCATTTATCAACATTGAATTTCATCTGCCATTTTGTTGCCCAGTCACCCTGTTTTGTAAGATCCCTTTGTAAGTCTTCACAGTCAGCTTTGGACTTAACTATCTTGAATACATTTGTATGGTCTGCAAACTTTGTCTCCTCAGTGGTCACCCCCTTTTCCAGATCATTTATGAATATATTGAACAGCACAGGTCCCAGTTCAGGTCCATGGGGGACTCCACTATTTACCTGTCTCCATTGTGAAAACTGACCATTTATGCCTATCCTTTGTTTCCTATCTTTTAACCAGTTACTGATCCATGAGGTGACCTTTCTTCTTATCCAGTGACTGCTTACTTTGCTTAAGAGGCTTTGGTGAGGGACCTGGTCAAAGGCATTCTGAAAGTCCAAGTACGCTATATCCACTGGATCACCTTTGTCCACTTGTTTGTTGACACCCTCAAAGAATTCTATTAGGTTGGTGAGGCATGATTTCCTTTTACAAAAGCTGTGCTGTCTCTTTCCCAACATATTGTGTTCATCTCTGTGTCTGGTAATTCTCTTCTCTGCTATAGTTTCAACCAGTTTGCCTGGTACAGAAGTTAGGCAGCCTGTAATTGCGAAGATCGCCTCTGGAGCCTTTTTAAAAAACCAGCGTTACGTGAGCTGTCCTCCAGTCATCTGGTAGAGAGGCTGATTTAAGTGATAGGTTACATACCACAGTTAGTAGTTCTGAAAATTCATATGTGATTTCCTTCGGAACTCTTGGGTGAACACCAGCTGGTCTTGGTGACTTATTCCTGTTTAATTTATCAATTTAAACCAAGCCTAGGTTTTCTCAAAAGAGAGCCCAGGTCAAAAATTCAATGAATTTCTAATATGTAATGAATCACCAATACAATTGAGTTTTATTTATGGTATTATTTCTCCTTTAGCAATTGTTTTTTGGCAAATTTAAACCGAGGAAGTGGGATGACTCTAACAAGAGTTTGCTCCTGTGCTATGAACTTTAGACCAGCATCTAGCTTTGGATTGAAACTTTCCCCAAGAGGTAATGGCTCAACCACTTCAGAAACAGCAACCCAATGTAATGTTTGTTCCAGGCTTCAAATCTGAACTCCCCCCAAATGTGGGGTTTTTCAGATGCAAAGAATCATAGAATACCAGGGTTGGAAGGGACCTTAGGAGGTCATCTAGCCCAACCCTCTGCTCAAATCAGGACCAATCCCCAATTTTTGCCCCCGATCCCTAAATGGCCCCCTCAAGGATTGAACTCACAACCCTGGGTTTAGCAGGCCAATGCTCAAACCACTGAGCTATCCCTCCCCACATTTGTGTTTGATCCCAACTCATTTCTGTGTAAAGATTTGCTGGGTCTTATATTCTGTACAGTGAAGATCAGGATATGCTCTATCCTGAAAACTTCATGGGGGAGAACTCAATAAATAATTGCTCAGATCTGTGCTCTAATAAGCGCACATTTTCCATGTGTGCTAATGACCATTTCTAACAGACTGTTTTATCACTGTTGCCTTGCCTGTTATCAATGTGGCAGCTCTCTCAGGAGCTGTACTGAGTGCTTAGGCTGGAGATTTTTAAAATGGACTGGATAATATTATGATGTCCTGGATAGCAGCTATGCAAGGGTGCGACTCAGGTAACTGTAATGCGGAAGTTGACCCAGGCTTTGTAATACCACCAAATGAGCAGGTTTTACACTGAGCCCAGTGCAATGTGTCCCCTGATGGAGTAAGAAAACACCAAGGGATATAGTGTTGATTGCAGACAGACACACTGTGGAGTTTTGGGGACAGCTCAGCTTTTGGTTTTTTGGGACCTCAAAAATATTGTAGCTTTGTTTGAGTTTTGGTAAGAGGTTATTTTTACAAGCAGAGATGCTTACCCTCCCTGTTAATATAGTAATGAACTGCCTCCTTTAATTCCATTCTGCAAGTGAGCATGTGCAAACGTTGTCTTAAGGCAGACACATGAACGTACACAGCCACACGCACTACTGCGTAGTGTAGACACATCTACACTACCTGCCCGATTCGGCGGGTAGCGATCAATCTTCTGGGATCGATTTATTGCATCTCATGTAGACGCGATAAATCGATCCCAGAAGCGCTCCCCGTCAACTCTGGAACTCCAGCTTGGCGTGAGGAGTAAGCGGAGTCGACGGGGGAGCGAGCCTGTGCCGCGTGGACCCACAGTAAGTACTTTTAATTCGATCTAAGAT
Organism: Macrochelys suwanniensis; assembly: GCA_033296515.1. Taxonomy (NCBI): domain Eukaryota; kingdom Metazoa; phylum Chordata; order Testudines; family Chelydridae; genus Macrochelys; species Macrochelys suwanniensis. The sequence continues at coordinate 136,102,412 of CM065778.1, forward strand.
ACGTCGACTTCAGCTACGCTATTCTCATAGCTGAAGTTGCATATCTTAGATCGACCCCGCCCCGCAGTGTAGACCAGGCCTAGTGGCGATCAGAGCTGGGTGAAGAGTTTGGAAGAAACCTCAAGTTTGCTGAATGCACCTTGTTCAGAGCCTGCTCAACCCAGCCTGAAGGCTGCAGCTTTGAATGGAGTAGACCCTCAACTGCAGCATGAAAGAGGAGTGGTAGTCACATGACCTCACTCCACAGATGGCCATCCTTGGAGTGTGAGAGTCAGGGAAGATCTGGTCAGTGAATAAGAGCCATGTGCTCCCAGGGCATGTTCACTGTTGACACTTTCCTCTTAATCTCTACAGGGCCTTTTTTTTTGTTTCCCCCAATAATCCCCTGACTTTGGTGCCGTTGCTCTCATAGGAGCTCAGGTCTGATGCTCCTTCTACTGTGCTGCGACTGGTTGATGTCGTCTTGTTGATCCTAGGATCTGTCTGGGTCAAACCTTTCAGTAGATGACTCTGCTCCCATACCGTTGAGGGAGCCACAGACTTGTATAATAAACCGAGGCTACCACCTACCTCAACAGAAATGACCAGAGCTGCTAAGATCTCAGGGCAGATTTTAGCAGCAGGCTTATAAAGTGTAGAGAAGAAGCATGAGCTCATTTTGTGTTTCAATTTGACATTTAGGGCCACTTCCTATTTTCCCCCAAAGCTGGTAAAAACTACTCATTTTATCAGGTTTACATTTGAATATCAATATTTTCAGTTAAATCCCCTTTATTTCTCTTCTCTAAAAGTGAAAACTTGCATTTGGCCCAGTAAAAGTCTTAATAAAGTTTCTTTATGCACTCTTTTAAAAAGTCATTTGTTTTACTTTCTTAAGTAGAATAGTTACTTCCAACAGTGACAAATGTATTCCTAATTCCACAATGATTTTCTGTGTAGCACCAATAAAAAATTATTACTTCATATCTGGAGTGAAATATGTCTGCTAAAGAATTATTTCACTTCATACATAATTCTGTCTCAAGCAATTATTTACTTACGTCAGGAATCTGCTGAAGGATATCCAGTAATTTTCTCTTACTAACGTCATCTCATTATGTACCAAGGGCTGATCTAAAACCCATTGACTCCCAATGGGAATCTTTCCATTGACTTCAATGGGATTGGTACCAGGACAGTCTCCTGACAACTGGCCACATATGGAGTTTCCTTTGCTTTCCAGGGGAATTCCAGACCTGGAGGAGTTGTGCAATTTCCCTCCATATGGGTCGTCAGCTGGCTTTGGACCTACAACCTTCAGATCCATAGCACAGACCTCTACCACTTGAGCTGAAAGATTATGAATGGGATTTTCAAAAGCACCTAGGGGAGTTAGGAGCCTAATTTCCATTGACTTTGAATGGGAATTGGGTGCTTAACCTCCTTAGGGACTTTTGAAAATCCCAACCTAACGCCATTAGCGGGCAGCTGAAGTAGGCTTTTATCCTCTAGCGGAACTGTAGCAGGGTGGCTTGCCCTAGAGTTGGAGAACCTGGAGCTAAACCAGTCTTGATTACATGATGAGCCCCACCTGAGGGGAATCAAGTGATTGCAGGAGAAAAGGCAGCAGGAAGCTGTAGGGAGGAGGGCACATTGAAAGAGTGAGGCTGCAAGAAGCAGGAGAAAACTCTCCAGGCAGTGAGGCCTGGGAGAAACCCTGCCCAAGAAGCAGGGGAGAGACTGACAGCAGACCCTCAGGGAGGAGCAGTCTGTGGCCAGGGGAAGCTGGGAGAAAGACTGTATACGTTTGTGTTTTGTTTTGAAAGACTTCGTATTGGATTACTGGGAGAGAGACTCTGAGCTAGGGTTGGGGCTCAGACCTGAGGACTAAATAAACGGGATCACTCTCGAGGATTGTTGGAATAACTTGGTGAACTGGGGTTCTGAAAGGGTCCCCGAAGAGACAAGATGAGCACAGAGTCAGCGTGTCTTGTGCTGCCTCTGTCCACAAGGGGGTGCTCGAGAGGCAATAAGTAACCACACTGCTATGTAATACATGGTGGGTGAGCCCACGGGCAGTGTGCAATGAGGAGTAATTCCAGGACAGGCACTTTAAAAAAATTTGAGACATGTACAGGAAAAGCACCTCCAAGCTCTTTTGCAGCATCTGCACAATGGTTCCCACTCCCGTTCCTAGGGGACAAGGATTGCTTTCCTGCTGAGCATCTCATTAGGGAAGCCAAGGATCAAGTGGGCTAGGAGTTGGCACCACCCTATCAGCTGTAGACATGATTTCTCTCCTGATCACTACTGGGGCACTTGGGCAGGGCAGGAAGCTTGCTCAGTCATATAGAACTGCCAAACCAGCACCACCTCTCGTACGCACAAAGAGCCCGATGCACCATTGCCTTGAGCTTTAGGCACTCCTTTACATTTGTGTAAAGTGAGGGCGAATATGTCCTTAGATGGTGTGAAATCATTTAGTGTCACTTACTTCACAGTCCCGTGCCCGTTTACACCAATCGGGTATCTGGTCAAATGGCAGCGTCTGGCTATTGCACAGGTGTAAATGAAAACATCAGGAGCAAGGCAGTGGAGAATTGGGCTCTTTGGGTCTGATTCTCTTCTCACTAGTGTAAATCAGAAGATACTCCACTTATGCCAATGGAGTTACAACAGTGTGAAATCAGCGTGAGAACACCAGGTCCTTAAGAGAATCATAGGAAGAATGGTTTAATGCACTGGACCTGGCATCAAGAGACCTGCTTCAATTCCCATCTCAGCTGCAAACATCCTGTGTGTCCTTGGTCAAGTCACTTAATTTACCCTCTGCCTCTGTCCCATATCCGTAAAATGCAGAGAGTACTTCCCTATCTCAGAGGGGGGTTCTGCAGATAAAATCCAGTGATGGTTGCAAAGTGCTCAGAACCTACAGTGATGAGTGCCAGGTAAGTACCTTGATAGAAATAATCACTTAAAATTTCTTTCTTAAGGGATGCCGGATTTTGTTCTGCACTTGTAAGGGGAATGTTGGATGTCTGTAATATTTGCTGCAAGTTAGGAATTCATATTTGCTTGTTATGGTAGCATGGAGCTGGATGAATATTTCTGATATGTCTGTGGCTATCCAAAGTGCTTCAGCACATCAGCCTGTGCCTTCCTCAAACTGTACTGAAATCTCAGTAGGACTCGCAAAGGTGGGTAATGAAATTTTTTTCACCAGCAATCAGAGTACGTTTTCTCAACATTACCCTGATAGATGGATCACTAATGATTTTCTGGGGGTTGTATCTCAATAGCATATCTTGCTTCTTGATTACCTGCCTATAGCAGACCTAGCCGACAGTCCTTAAAGCACAATTTAGATACGAACAAGGGAGAGAAGCTGTGTAACACAAACAATCCCCCTGCATCTTGATTCAGGTTTTCATATTGAAAATCAACAGGACATCTCTGCTTGGAAGAAAGACACCCTTGTTAGTGTCTCAGGGGCAGCCTGTAGGCTGATAGGCTTGCATGAGAATATAGTAGTAGCATGTGGGTTATAGTTATCAGTTTAATCAAGAGAGGGAAACAGAAATCTGTTTAAGTGGGTGTAGAAGCCTAGAACAACTGTCCGTTTGAGCTGCCTCTGCACTGCAGATGGGCTCACTCATCACAGCAAGAGAGAACACTCTCTCACCCTGGTGACTAACATTATAAACTTACTTCCTGCTCACGGTAGCATGAATGTTATTTCCCGTTTTTTCCTGGTAGGCAAAAGAGAAAGGAGGGAGGAAAAAAATCACACCACAGAGAGGCTGGTTTGTTAGAGCTGGACCCTTTGCTTGCTGGCTGGAGCTGAAATTAGAAAGTGCCTTTACTCACTCAGATGAGTTGCTTCTATTTTCTCACTCGAGAGACGATCTGTTTAGTGCAGGGAGGTAGTATGGCCTAATGGGCCGCTTAGGAGCCCAGAGACCTGGGTTGTGTTGCTAGCTCTGCTACTGACCTGCCATGGGACCTTCAACAAGTCTCTGTCCATCTCTGTTTCTCCTCCCACCCTTTGTCTGTCTTATCTCTTCTGCCTGTCAGGTCTTTGGGGGTAGGGGCTGGCTTACACTCGGTGACTGTGCAGTGCCTAGCACAATGGATCCTCGATAGCTGTGGTACAAAAAATATAGCTGGAGACCGGTGCTGCGCTTGGCGTGGGGTGAAGGAGCTTTCGTGTCCATTTTGTGGCTCCCCAGCCCTCAGGGCGGCTCTAAGCTAGGTGCAGTCGTCCAGCTCCCTCAGTGGGCTCCCCGTGTCTAGTTACAGGGTTTGCTGTATCTAGGCTTGCTGGTGTGCCACGTTCAAATCTACACAAGCTTAGCTCAGCCTTTCATCTCCTTGGAGGAGATGAGTTTAGTGGACATGGGTAGGGGTGGTTCTTATAGGTCACTCCTTTAATAAACAAGATCTGCTGTGAGTGCTGCAGGCCAGATTGTGGCAGGTAATTTGGGTGGAACTGGGCCACCCGAATCAGGACCACCAGGAGGCGCTGTGCCACAGGGGGAGAACTTGCCAGCTGCACCACCCATAAGCAAGAAGGTGAGGCCATGATCTGGGTGCTGCTTTTGAGAATGCCAGCAGGGGGCAGTCCCTGTGCTCTGGAGAGGGCATAGCTAGTGAAGTGCTTAGGGAACCATGGGAGGGAAGGCGGCTGTTCACATCAGTGAATGATAACAGGACCAGATCCCCATGTGGTGTAAATCAGCATCGCTCCATTGATGCCAGGGGAATGACACTGATTTAGGATCTAGCTGCTATTCCCTTTGGACCTCTCCAGCGGCGTAGCCACAAGGATGGGTTCCGCCTCACTAAACTGCATCTCCTCGCTTGTGCTTTTCTCCAGTCAGGGTACAATCTAAGTTACACTTTAAAAGTTAATCATTGTAAAACGATGTGTGATGAGTATTCGCCGCATTAAAAATGACACAGTTTGTTACAATAACGTGTCTGGCTTTGGTATTAATATATCACAGCTAGAATATAGCAAGTCGGAACCCATTGTTACCAAATCCTCCTTACTCACAACAGGAATATTGTTAACATGTGCAGCTATTATCCCTTGGCACAATGTAAGAGGATATTAAAGATGTGAGGATACAGGAAGCACCAGGAGTCTCTGAACAGGATAACAATCAGCCTTGTTAACAAGGAGACTGTGTTGATAACCACAGCCTGTTCTTTGCCATTACAGCCAACAGTCAATTATGGAGAAACTCGGGTTTCAGATGAATGGGTATTGTAAGGAAACAGTTCCCAGAGTTCATTGCTTGGGGAATGCAGACCATATGTTATTGTGGATGATAGTGTCCAGTGGAGCTCATAAAGATTGGAGGTGAGAGGTCAAGGGAGCAGCAGTGGAGTGGAGAAAATTAAAGGGGAAAACTGGAATGTGGGGTTTCGTATTCTGAGAGTGGCTTTAGTGCCTCTCCAGCGAAAGTAAATAAGAATAATGTTTGGGACCTAGAAATAATACCTGAAACAAAAACATAGAGGAACATCTGCTGACATTCTTGCAGTGATGGTAGGCTAAACAACCTCTACATTCCAGCAAAGAAAGTGCAGTCCGAAGATAGGTGCCTCTGTTACTGGCTCTGCTATTGACTTGTGCTGTGACCATATGCAAGTTGCTTAGCTTCTCTGCACCTCACTTTCTTCATCTGTCAACTAAGGGGAGTGAGCCACACCTTTTGAAAGCACCTTGACCTCTCTGGATGGAGGTGAATAGCACTATTTTGCCTGCTTTATTACTGGAGTTTACATCTCCAGTTCAGGCCTCTTGCAAAGCATTCCCAGTTTCTTCATCAGAGTCTGGTCCCTACAGGATTTGGGCCACCCACGAACCGGTTCCATCACTTGCACTTCTCCTATTAGAGCTTGCGTTTATCACCTCCACTTGAAAATGTCAATGTCTTTGCAAACCCTTCCCAGTTTGGGAGAGATTTACTTTCCCTGTGACAGTTAGGTTAAAACACAAGAGCCCTTGATGGTGTGAGAAAAGTTCCTTCAGCTCAACCAGCAGCGCTGGGGTTAGTTTATGGGGAAAATCACTTGCATGAGCTTCATCACCATGTAGTGTACACAGCAGATGGGATATTCAAAATGACTTCAATGGGAACAGAGTCGGTCCTATGCTGAGTGCTTTACAAAATCCCCACCTACGTGTATCAACTCCACGCTCTTTGCTGGTTCCCGCTCCTCCTTTCTGCTTTTCATTTCAGTTTCTGAGCACTTTTCAAGATCCAACAGAAGAAAATTCTTCAAAGACATGCATGGAAGAGAGGTGTCTCCTGAGCTTAATTTGGAACCCGCTCTATGCTAGGCTGAGATCCTCTCTGCACCTTGCTTGTTTATTTTTCATGGGATCATTCAGGGTTACAAATTAGATGAACTGTTTTTTGCTTTGCTATTTTAAATATTTAATGTTGTGTGTGTTTATTTCACCCTTGTCCTTCATTTCCCAGGGTTTTCATGGAGTCAGCTTTTGCTATAGTGGATTTTTCCCCCCATTCTGTCCCTCTCTCTTTCTCTTGTTAAAGGATTGTGGGAGTGTTTGAGAGGGAGGTGGAGAATGGATCTGATTTGCTGTTCTCTTTCTGTTTTGGGGAAAGGGGGTTGGGGGCTTGTTTCATTTTGTGGTTGTGAATTTAGTTTCAGGGTTTTGATACCCTTTTTTGGGGCAAGGTTTCTATGGTGGTTGGGTTCTTTGGGCAGGCTTTTGTCTGCCTCCTTGGCTGGGGTGGCCAGCTTGGGAGGACTAAGGGCCCAGTTTGTTGCAGATTAGGAGAGTTTAACCTGTGGCCATGAGTTACAGATATTGCCTCCAGACCCTACCTCTGTGGAGGGGAGTGGTCTAGCTGTGGGGAAGGTGACTGGGTATAAAACTGTGTGGTATGTCCCTCCTTTTTTTAGGAAACGAGCAGTTGGCTAGAGACCTGGTGAGTTATGGTTAGATCATTAGCCCTCTTAGGAGGATTTACTTGGGCTGTAACACCCCTGAGGTTTGGTGTGTCCTGTCCTTTCGCAGGCAGGTTTTTGATGTCAAACAATGCTTTCGAGGTTCTGAAAGATTCCCCTCAGCATAGGTTTGGTGAGTGTGACTGCAGTGTGTTTGAGGACTGAGGACTTGGCCTGTTTTCGTTGTGGGAATTGACACACTTGGTCACTCAGTGCCCTCAGAAGAGGCGGGCTACTCCTCAGCGTGGTGACCCTGTGAGTGGAAAGATCGGTGGTTCTGTGAGTGGAACATGGGGAGGGGTCCATTTACAAGCTGGGGGAGATGGTTCTGTGGTTCCTGAATCATTGGACTCGGCCTGAGTCTGATGGCAAAATGGAGACTGAGCCTGTTGCTATGGATACCATGGCTTTGCCTGTGGATTCTGGCTTGCTGGCAAAGCCCCAGAGTAAAAAACAGCAGTGCCTCGCGGAGGGGGCTCCACTTTCTGAGGGTGCTGCGAAGTGGATTAGTTCGGCCACCACACTCAGAGCACGTGGTTGAGGGTGCTGGTGGGGTGGTTCTTTGGTTGGAGGTATGGGGACTTCTCAGGTATTAGTTTTGCCCCCTAAGTCCCAGCAGCCCCCTCCCTCCTGTCTCTGCGAAGTTCCTTTCCCCTCTCCGAGGCTGGTAGTGACTGAGGCTGAGTGTGGGGGACGAGGAACTCACAGATTCTTTGGGTCCTGAAGTCCTTGAGGGGGTGGATACACCCTGGGCACTGCTGGTAGCTTTCTGGAAGAGACTAAAGGGAAATATGGTGTAGAGGCAGCAGACTGGATTCCTGACCATAATCTGTTTTTGCTGTCTGTTCAGTACACTATGAGTCTGAGTTTGATAAACAGAAGCAGGATAGATTGAAAAGACTGATGACCAAACGGTTGTCTCTGACCAGTGGTAATGTTGGGCATTAACGGATATAGGACATTTTGGTGTTTTTGTTTGAGGGGTTTTTGTTTTGTTTTATTTCTGTCTTCTTTTTTCTGATGAGTAATTTTGCATGTGGCTGTCTGAATGGGAATGTGTGTGAGGAAATTTAAAAAATATGGCTCTTTTTGAGTACCTCTACCTGTCTACTTGGGTGTGTAGAGAGCCCATGTAGGGTATATACCTTTGGGATTCAGGTGTGTGGGGCACTCCACTCTACTCACCGAAGGTGTGTCCCACCAGCTACACTGCTATTTATACCTATGCTACCTATACCTTTACACGCTGCCGAAAGTGGAGAAGTACCTTGAATGTCAGCACTCTTTTGAGCAGGCTTCCTCAGCTTGCATTTATTGGGAGAAGAATGACACACTCCTGCTAGGGACTTAGGTGACTTTCTGCCCCCCACCCCCGACTTTGCCAAGAGGGCTATCGTGGAATTGAACTGGCTTCAAGGCACTGGGACTGGATGATATTTTGGGTCAAAACTGGGAGGGAGTTATGGAAGAGCTGGAGAGGAGGTTGCAAGAGGCAGAAACGGTATTTGCCTTGACTCTCTTTCTAAGAGCAGCAATAGTCATTAATAATTTAATTTCCTCTATGTTGTGGCATAAGTAGATGGTTTTGGAATACGCTCCACTCTTTTTAGAAAGAATTCAGAAGGTTATTTTTGGACTTTTTATGGGACAGCCATCATTGGCCGAGGCAAAGTATTTTGTATTTGCCTGTTATGGAATGGGGACAAGGTCTCATTGATCTTTTGAGCAGAGTCACTACTTTTCAGTTACAGGTTCTACAGCAGTGGTTTTCTATGGATAAGCCTGTTCCTGAGAGGAAACTGGCCGTTGCTTTTCATCACCAGGTATGGGGCTTGGGTTTTGATCAGCAACTTTGTTTGCTGGACCCTGGGTGCCTCAATTTTAAGGTGTTACCTGGTTTTTTATCAAAGTCTTTTAAATGCTTGGAGATTTTTTTTTAAGCTGAGGCTGCAGGCTAGGTGCCTGGAGTTCAGAAGGCTGCTTGCTGAACTCCTTGTTTTTAACCCTGCTATGAGGATTCCTAACCTTGTTTCTACAAGTCTAGTATCTTCCTTTATTGCAGCAGGTGCCAAGCTTGGTTTTCACTCCATGTGCTGGGATTCTTGGTTTTTATCCAAGGTGAAATCAGTCCACCCTAGGGGCAGTATTGCCAGTCTGGACAGTTGCCCTCTCGAGCTATCTGTCCCTGGTTATACTAACGTTTCTATGTCTTTGTCTGTTGTTTCTGCCATGGATTAAGATGATGATAGGCCTGGCAGCTTGGTTACCTTCAGTGGCTCTTATGAATTTATTTTTAATGGCTTAGGATATAAGTCATTGTATATGCTTCTAAATAGTCATCATTTTGGGATGCTTGATGATTGTCCTGATTCAGTGTAGAGAAGACAGCGTCTGTTGGTGGTCTCCATCCACCCAGCCAGGTGAACTATATACAAGCCTCCGACTGCAAAGGGGATGGGTGATCGCCAATGGAAAATTCTTCCTGGGACTATTGCCATGAATGTGTTTGTGCATCGTTTGATGCTAAAGGTGTCCTTGGCATGTCATGTTCTTTTTGTGATGCAGAGGAAACTGTATTCTTTGGTTTCTTACTTGTTCCAGGTTCCAGGTCCAGCCATTTTTTTTTTGGTTATTGCCCCTAGATTTTTCTCATACTGTATTTATTTTTATTGTTAAGTAGAGGTTCACAAATGTGGTATGTGCGAAATTTAGTTTGTGTCAAGCAAAGATGGCCATTTTGAAAAGTAGACAGTGTAAATTATTTGATGTTGGGATTGCTGATGTTCTTCATTTTTTAATGGCATTATGCCTTCATTTGGGGTTTGGATAATATACTCATACATAATTTGGATCAATTTATTCCGTGGCGGTGTGACAGGGTGTGACTCACCACTGCAGCACCTCCTGCTGGTTGTCTCAGGAATTAGCTCTGCACCCTCTCCTGGGTGTGTCTCGTCCTCTGTCACCTCTGCTCCAGGACCCACGTCACTCCAAGGACTGCAGCATCCTCTTCAGGACACAGCCCTCTGACTGTGCCACACTCTTTGCTCCCCGCTTCCACGAGGACCGGCAGTCCACTGTCCAGCCACTTCCTTCAGTGGCAACCGCAGCCAATTGTCTGGCTACTTCCTCAGTGGTGAGGAAGGGGAAGGACCCGGGCCCACCCACTACTCTGGGTCCTGGCCCAGGGACTCTGTAGATGGCTGTCCCTTGCTGCGTCCCCTCTGACTCCTCTGTATCTCCCTGGGCCACTTCCCCATGGCCCCAGCACCCTTTTTGCCCTGGCCTCAGGGCTGCAGCATGCTGGCCTTAGTAGTCTGCCAGGAGCCTTCTCTCACTCCCCTGTTCCTGGCCAGCACTGCTCTGTCCAGGGTGCTAGCTTCATACTGCTTGCAAGGCAGCCAGTCCTCTCTCCTTGAGTTCCAGAGAGTATCTGAACCAGATCTGTACTGCAGCCCTTCTTATATGGACCAGCCAGGCCCTGATTGGCTGCTCCTCACAGCCCCTCTCTGATTGGCTGCCTCCTGCACAGCCTCCCAAGGGCTGCTTTTAACCCCTTTTCTGCCAGTGATGGGCAGCTGCCTCATCACAGGTGGGCTATTGGAAATCACTTTGTACTGCTAGGGATGGGCAATTTGTTTTTGAATTTATATATTTTTTCTTGTTTTTAATGTGTTTTATATACTGATTCTATCAAAAATAGTTTAAAAGCCAAAGTCTCTCTCTCGATATCTCTCTCTCTGTCTCTTTATCTTCCTCTAATTTTCATCACCATTGATATGGGAGCTAGGCTTCTAAATACCTTTGAATATCTGGGCCCATAGCAATTAAGCACTTCTAAATGCTGTTTTGGAATGACATGTCCTAGCAGCACCAAATCCCACTCAGTATTAGAATAATAAGATTCTCTCCCACTACTACGATCCTTTCCAAAGTCAAGCAATCTTCATTAAAATGATTCCAGTCCGCGTTCACAGCTCACGAGGACTTGCCGTCTCTCTCTTCATCGTCTCTTCAGATCACAAATAAATAGCAAATTGGGGTCTTTTGGGTCAAAATATTGTTTTGCTGCAAGAAGTGTGAATAATGTGCAGCCTTTTTTAAAAAAAAACCCAACAGATGCTAAATGTCCTTTAATGTTAATGACAGAAATGTGCTTTCCAGTTAAAACAAACAGGGAGCGTTCTATTTCACATATTCATTTGCTTCCCAAGTCTAAAAATGTCCATCATTAAACAGTGTACAGAAAGCCCAGCAATGGATAATGGCCGCAATAATATCACCATGGCGTTAAATACCTATTGGACAGCTGGAGAGCCAAAGCAATGGCTTCTCAGCACTGAGGTACTTGTGTGCTCATGTGTGTTGTGATGTACGGATCCTGAGCTTGATTCTGCCCTCCTTTAGACTGGTGTAACTTCACTGAAGTCCATAGAGTTACACCTTTGTGAAAACAGATTTAAGTAAGGGCAGAATCAGGCTCATTGAGATATATTGCAAGAAGTATAATTGTCTGGCACTAGCCCACGGTACGTTGGGCTCACAGCTCTGCTCTATGGGTCAGATTCTACTCCTTTGGAAATCAATGGCAAAACTCCTATTGGTGGGATCAGGCCCATTCTGACATGAGTATGCTTTAGGGGGAGTGTTTTGGGATAGGGAAGGTGTTTGAATGTTTTAATTTGTGGGTTGAATGAAGTCTCCAGTAGGTGTAATCCTTGTTGTTAAATTGGTTGGAGCTGGGCCGTCTTGCCGGCTTCTCTGGGAACCATACACATTGTTTCAAAACATTTCCATATGGCTCGTTCCCAGATCTCTGTTAAAATTTAGAACCACAAAAGTGTTTTCTTCAAGTGCTATTCATACCAACCATCGTAAATAATGTCAAGAGAGAGCAGGAAATATGAAGATTAAATAGCTGAGGAAAAACCAGCCTTAGCCCGGTTAAATCATACACAATACAGGGAAACAGTCAGGTCTGGTATATTTTTCTGAATGTTGGGGAGGGGAAGAAGAAAGATCTACCATTATTTTAGCATGAATCATCTATTTCCAGGCTTTGGCTGTGTGTCATCTCAGATGCTACTTTATCACCCCATGGCTCACAACTCCCTTTACTTTTAGCCACAGCTTCAGCATTTGACTCAAGTTCCTGTTTTTCTGACAGTGAAGTTTCCAATCTGTTCCAGTCTAAGATGAGTTCTGGTGGCAGGAAATCACATGTGAAGACAGCAGAACCAAAGAGGCCATTAGAAAAACACCAGGCCTCGTGTAATCTCCACTTGACCCCAGGCCTCCTGATCCCCACCTAATGGCAAAAGAGCCACACAAAGGGGATTGCAAAGTAGATTCCACAGGTTTATTTGGGGGAATGGTTTTCAGCCCACTAGATGGACCCCATAGAACCATCCCAGAATGCCCCCCAACTTACTCCCCAACATGGCAATATTCTACTCGCTGACTCCAAGTTAATCTCACCATCACCCCATGTGCTTCTTCCTCTCCTGCTCACCCCACACTGGAACCTCAATCTGCGTCTAAGTAAGTACAAGAGGAAAACGAATCCACGTCCCGTTGACTGACACTTTGGATCTGAAATGAGAAATCTGAGGTCAGCAATGCAGTGCCTAATCTAAAGCAATATCACCCGTCAGTTTCATAAAAAGCACAGGAAAAATATCCCATCAGGCAAAAAAAAAATTGTCATCTAAAATAAATGCTAATCTTATCTATACAGACAAAATGACGGGCAATTGTTATTATGTTTCTTCTTGCTGAAGCTGGATACCACAACATCAGTGACTGGTTATTTGTGACTCAAACAGAAAGGCCAGAAGGGAAGTTAGCACGGCAGAGAATTCCCAGACTTGTTCTGGGTGCATTTTTGTTTTTCCCCAGAGCCAGTGAAATGTGCAATATAAAAGGTACATTTATAGAACCTAAGGCCTTAGCTGTCTCAAGACATCTGATCTCTCTTGAGACCTGAAAGTGGTTCTATCTATCTCTATTTATTGTCCTTGTGAGCTTTGCTTGAGCCTCAGCAGATGGAAACACAAATGGGAGTGCCTTGTTTATTTGCATTCTAAATGGCCATCTCACTTAATGTTTCAGCTCTTCTTTGCTTCTCAGTTTGCTGTTACCATTATAGCGTTGTTGCAAGGAGAACAAATCTGGTTCAAGGGATGTTGGTAATGGGTAGCACCGAGCCTTGTAGCTCAGGGTTGCAGGTTTAAATACAAGAGTCTTTCCCATCTGAGGACTGTGCTGGAGCCCAGGTCAAATGGGCTTGGTGATCTCCATCCATCCATTAATACTACGTGGCATCTACAGTAGGAAGTGGTTTCCATCTGTAGATCATACAGCACGCTACAAATTATTATTATCCCCATATTACAGAATGGGGAAACTGACACACAGATTGGTGACATGCCCAAGGTCACACAGCGAGACAGGCACTAAGCCAGGGGTCTCAAACACGTGGCCCGCGGGCGAATGATTTCCTGCGGCCCGCCAAAGGCGCCGACTCCACTGGCAGCCAAGCTCTAAACATTACTGAGTGTTTATATTTTATTAAAACCCCTCTTTGCATTACAGTTTTTAAAAAGTTAATACATTGACTTTTAATAGAATACTCTATTACTCTTCATTTTTTTTCATTTTTGACTATACTTTTGTATCATTGTATGAAAAGATTTCAGTGATGCGGCCCTCGGGCCAATTTACTAGTTCTCATGTGGCCCTCGTGGTAATCTGAGTTTGAGATCCCTGCACTAAGCTGAGGCTAGCACCCAGATTGTCTCACTCTTAATCCAATGCCCTGTCTGCCAGACCACACCACTGAAACCATTCCCTAAGAGGAGGCGTATCAGCTTCATAGTGTCAGAAAGGAGAAGGACTGCATGGAGAGGAGATCCAATGGCCTCATCTTTGGAGTGGACTGTTCGATTGGGGGCAAGTCTGAAGCATATTGGCAGGCTTGCGTTGTGGACTCTGGATTGCCCTTCTTGTATCTATTCTGTGTATTGTCAAAGGACTTCAGTCTCCAGTGCTGTCCCCTGAAGGAAAGGCCTAGAGGCACATTCTATTGTTAAATGTTTTAATCTGGCAGCAACAAACCCTATTACCTAAATCTTCTCTCTCTCACACACACTCACACTCACACTGAGGAAAGAAACACACCTTCCTCTCCTGAAAGGCCGCTGTAATGGGATATCCCCTCCGTACTGCTGAGCAAGATTTTGGAACAACCAAAGAAGAACTTTCCCCCAGAAAATTCAGCCCAGGATTTACCCGCAGCCCAGTGCATTATGCAAGAGGCATTTGGGAGCTCAGTCAATGCTGTGCTCATGCTGATGCAATGCAGACCGGGTAAAAAAAAAAAAAAAAAGTCCAGCTTTGCCCCGTGCTGTGGCGTCTCGGGGCCTTGATTCAAGAAGCTCCCATCCACCAGAAGCACAATAAAATGCCATTGATGGACTTTGTCTTGTGTGACTGGGGAGAACATTCTAAAGACAAATGCTTTGCCTCCCAGCCTCTCCATACTGCAAAGGCTGTCCCTTCCAAACCCAGTGATGCAACAGGAAGCTGGTCACTGATTGGTCCCTAAGGTAGATTGATCCAATACTATTTGAAACCTTGTTTTAAAGTGAAACCTAGAAAAATACATGCTGGACAGTACAAGAAGACAGTAAATCGTGGTGAATGGGTGTCAGCAACTCTTGCTGGGATACATTTTCCAGCAATCATGTTGTATTTACTGCTCTTCTAGGGCCTGATCCAAAGCCCATTAAGTCAATGGGAGCCATTTCACTGACTGTAAGGAGCGTTAGCTCAGACCCCTAATGTGGCCAGAACCGTAGTGTGTATTAATCTTATCCAGGCTGCAGCATTGCGCACTAGCTGCAGTGCATACGTGTTCTTCGAGGCATAGGAAACTTGCACACAGCTGGACTGTGTGTTTTCTATTTCATTGCAACTCCCTGATAGTTAGGATTTGGCTTATACATAGGTACTGCTTTTTTTTTTCTTTACAGAAGTTCACTAAGGCTGTAGCATATTGAAGAGCTAAAAAGAACCACAGCTTTGGGGAACGTTGTCAAGGCATTTGTAAGATGCTAGGCAATGCATCAGGGAGAGCAAACCCCACATTAAGGGGCACAGTACCTGGGAAGAATTGTTGAAAGTCACTTATGTCTCAGGATTACTTCTCAAAGTAAGTTGCTTGGCACGGGGAGAGACATTTGGAACACGAATGCCATGGGAAAGTTCTAAATATATTCATAGCTGTCTCACCCTCAGGGTTTAGGTTTTGCTCCAAAGCCAGTTTCAGAGTCTCATTTCAAATGAAAGCTTTTACTCAATCTGTAATGCATTGTGATATCCAGCAGGTAGAACTCATTGAAGGAAATTGCTTCCTGCAATGATATATGATTCATTCAGTCACATCTCTGAGCTATTTAGGGGAAATTATCCATGGGATTGTATCATTAGTTTAAAAGCGGCTGCAATTGTTTTTCTGCCAGGATAATTTTAAGCCACGCACGAGTATTAGTTGGAAAAACATATTTGAAAAGGTGCCTAACTCTTTCCATATTGCTCAAATTGGGATTTCAAGCAATATATTCCTCCTTATTGGTAACCAGATCCATGGGTGAGATTGTGAGCAGAGCCACCTCTCTGTGAACTGGCTAGCAGGTATTGTTCTGACTGTAACTACTCTCTGCTGATTAGACATCCAACCTGTAAAAGCAGATACCTTAGACTTTGGCCTCATTTGTCCTGGATGCAGTAAATGGTGTATTGTGAGGACATAAACACAAAGAGCCATGCTTTGAAGCAACTAGAGAACTCTCCAACCAGAAAGTTCCTATGTTTATTAAACTCCCCAGATACAATGACTTCAGGAACTCCATTATTGCAAATATTGACTTTAGTTTCTGGATGACCTGTTCCAAAGAAGTCTGTGTAAGTAAAACCAAGAGAAGTAATCAACTACAATAATGTATGTATGTCCTTTTCAGAAAAACAAATCTGTGGCTGCTTGCTGCCAGGGTCTGTCAGGTGGCTTTGTAGCAAGTAATGTTTCTGGTGACTTCCTCACCACCCCTTGTTACATATTTCTAGGCTTGGAAGGGTTAGATTTTTAATTGATACATGTCAGTAAACATCAATTTCACTGTACACACACAAACTGATGAAAAATATTTCCACGGATAACAATCAAAATTTAGATAGGCAAAGTAAGAAAAATCTGCTTGAGAACTTATTAGAGTTTCACTTAAGGATATTTATTTTGTATATTTAATGGTTTTAAAACTTTTGCATTTTGAATCTCAGTGCCATCCTTAACTAATTATTGTCTGCCTCCTAAAATCCCACAATAGAAAATTTAAATGGATAAAAATAGAAAAAATGCTTAAATATCAATATTATCTGTCAAAATAATTTTTAAAGAAATTGAATTTTGCCAAAAGGACATACCTTGAGGCCCTCTACTAAGGTCTAAATTTGTCCACTGAGACTGGGCCACCATATGGATTGTTGGGCTCATGCCCTGCACTTGTTTTATACCTGGGTGTCCTTTGTGAATTTTGGAGAAGTATCTCTTTCTGAAGCATTATAGGGACAAGAATGTGCTGTCCTTTCAAAAGCAGGCAATCAGCCATGTGAAGGTTTTCAGTCCTGCCAATATGGTAGTAGATCTGTTGGAAGTTGGCCCTTTTGACCCCACCCTCTTTGTCAGAGTTGAGTCAGTTTCTGGCAAGTCTCATTCAACTCTAATTTGCTGAAGTCTGGTGGCAGATGCTGGAATTGCTGCCAGAACAAGATCAATATAGACGGTGACATCTTTTTCTCTAAAGCCTTTTTTCTGTCGCTGGTGGCTGCTCACTTGGGGAGCTAAGGAGAATGTCTGCTGCCCTGGTACGTGTTCAATGGCGAAAGAAATTGCATTAGCTGTAGTCAAAAACTTAGAATCCTAGGTAGAGGGTCGTCTAGTGCAGTGGTTCTCAAACTTTTTTTTTTCGCAGACCACTTGAAAATTGCTAAGGGTCTCGGTGGCTCACTTAATGATCTTTCCAAATGTTCGTTGTACAGTTAGCTAACTATTGTAGAGCACTTTGGATAAAAGTTCTATATATAAAAAAACTTTATAATAATTAATGTTTTTTGTTCTACAAATAAAAGCACACAACTCATATTTTAACATCAGTAGTCTTACCTTTCTAATGCAATGGATGTGCCCTCTTTCCCCTGCCGTGGCAGCTCCCGAGCTGGGGCTGGGAAGGAGGGGGGTCTCTCCCCCACCACCGCAGTCACAGAACTGAGGCTGGGAAGGAGGGCCATCTCTCCCTGGCAGCTGTAGCCCTGGAGCTGGGGAAAGTCACCTCTTTCTCTGGCTGCCGCAGCCCTGCATGTCCCAAATTCCCCCCAGCCCCTCTTCTCACCCCATTGCCCCCTCCCACCTACTCCCTATTCTCCCCAAGACCACCACCTCACCTTACATGTGCATCTTCTCCAGGGTCCAAGCACCTAATTAGTGGAGCCACGCCTGCGCAGCTCCACTAATTAGCTGGGTGGCCCTTCATTGTCTTGTGTGCGGCCGCCCAGGTGCACACCTTAGAGGGAACTATCTGCAGACCACCTGAATGGAACTCCCAGACCACTGGTGGTCCACGGACCACAGTTTGAGAACCTCTGGTCAAGTGGTTTTGAACCCAATAATGTAACTAAGGGATTGTGGTCTGTTTCTGTATTAAAATTTAAGCCAAACAGGTATGTACTGAGCCATTCACAGGCCCAAATGACTGCTGGAACTTCCTTTTTCATGTGAATATACCTCTAGGTCAGCGGTTCCCAAACTGGGGTTCATGAACCCCTGGGGGTTCGCGAAATGTTACAGGGGGTTCTCAGGGGGAAAATTTCACTAATGGCGGACAGAGCTGTCCCTAGGTGTCCCTAGCCCGGAGCCCCTGGACTTCCAAGAGCTAAGCAGATCAAAGCAAGCATATCTATCACACTGAGGAAATTTAAACTTCAAGACTCCTTATAAGAAATGGAAAGGGTTTTTTTTTGCTGTTTTGAAAATTAAATATGCAGCTAGTATTGTTTTTAAAATTATGATGAAGAACAAGTTTAAGCTTTGTTGTGTTATGTGTTGTTTGCCTGGACTGCTCAAGACCTGAATGCTTTTGTAGGAGAAACTCTTTGAGTTGGCTTCTTAAATACCTTCATGCTGTTTCACATCTGATACTCCTTGATGAAACATAGGAGACTTGTCTTATAACAGGCTTATTCAAAGTGATACAAGCTACAAAAGTGAGATTTTGGAAGTGTGTTGCCGTTTTCATAATGTAATAAAAATACTGTAATGATCAATAATAATTAATAATAAATAGTGTGTAATAAGCATGTCATAAAAACAAATTTTATATTTCCAAGATCACTGCTTTTATCATTTATACTCTAGTAAAGGAGAAAATCCCTGGAAATATTCATTTTTAGGAGGGGGTTCGCTAGACTTGACATTTTAGTGAAAGGGGTTCCCAGGTTGTTAAAGTTTGGGAACCACTGCTCTAGGTCATCTTGATATGACTGCAACAGGTTGCTGGTCTCCTTCTGGCTGCTTTTGGGTAAGCACTGCTCCAAAACCATATGAAGATACATCGCTACCGTTGTGGGATAGTTCACCCAATATTGTGTCAAAAGAGGTGGGGATGTCAGTAGTCTTTATCGTTTATTAAATGTGTTGTGTTTCGTGTTCTCCCATAGATCCATATATTGCGGCCATTCAGGAGATCATAGAATCATAGAATCATAGAATCTCAGGGTTGGAAGGGACCTCAGGAGGTCATCTAGTCCAACCCCCTGCTCAAAGCAGGACCAAACCCAATTAGATCATCCCAGCCAGGGCTTTGTCAAGCCTGACCTTAAAAACCTCTAAGGAAGGAGATTCCACCACCTCCCTAGGTAGCCCATTCCAGTGCTTCACCACCCTACTAGTGAAAAAGTTTTTCCTAATATCCAACCTAAACCTCCCCCTCTGCAACTTGAGACCATTACTCCTTGTTCTGTCATCTTCTACCACTGAGAACAGTCTAGATCCATCCTCTTTGGAACCCCCTTTTAGGTAGTTGAAAGCAGCTATCAAATCCCCCCTCATTCTTCTCTTCTGCAGGCTAAACAATCCCAGTTCCCTCAGCCTCTCCTCATAAGTCATGTGCTCCAGCCCCCTAACCATTTTTGCTGCCCTCCGTTGGACTCTTTCCAATTTATCCACATCCTTCTTGTAGCGTGGGGCCCAAAACTGGACACAGTACTCCAAATGAGGCCTCACCAGTGCCAAATAGAGGGGAATAATCACGTCCCTCGATCTGCTGGAAATGCCCCTACTTATACAGCCCAAAATGCCGTTAGCCTTCTTGGCAACAAGGGCACACTGTTGACTCATATTCAGCTTTTCGTCCACCGTAACCCCTAGGTCCTTTTCTGCAGAACTGCTGCCCAGCCATTCGGTCCCTAGTCTGTAGCAGTGCATGGGATTCTTCCGTCCTAAGTGCAGGACTCTGCACTTGTCCTTGTTGAACCTCATCAGATTTCTTTGGGCCCAATCCTCTAATTTGTCTAGGTCCCTCTGTATCCTGTCCCTACCCTCCAGCTTATCAACCACTCCTCCCAGTTTAGTGTCATCTGCAAACTTGCTAAGGGTGCAGTCCACACCATCCTCCAGATCGTTGATGAAGATATTGAACAAAACCGGCCCCAGCACCGACCCTTGGGGCACTCCACTTGATACCGGCTGCCAACTAGACATGGAGCCATTGATCACTACCCGTTGAGCACGACCATCCAGCCAGTTTTCTATCCACCTTACCGTCCATTCATCCAGCCCATACTTCCTTAACTTGCTGGCAAGAACACTGTGGGAGACTGTATCAAAAGCTTTGCTAAAGTCAAGAAATAGCACATCCACTGCTTTCCCCTCATCCACAGAGCCAGTTATCTCATCATAGAAGGCAATTAGGTTAGTCAGGCATGACTTGCCCTTGGTGAATCCATGCTGACTGTTCCTGATCACTTTCCCCTCCTTTAAGTGGGTCAGAATTGATTCCTTGAGGACCTGTTCCATGATTTTTCCAGGGACTGAGGTGAGACTGACTGGCCTGTAGTTCCCCGGATCTTCCTTCTTCTCTTTTTGAAAGATGGGCACTACATTAGCTTTTTTCCAGTCATCCGGGACCTCCCCCGATTGCCATGATTTGTCAAAGATAATGGCCAATGGCTCTGCAATCACATCGGCCAACTCCTTTAGCACCCTCGGATGCAGTGCATCCGGCCCCATGGACTTGTGTTCGTCCAAGTTTTCTAAATAGTCCCGAACTACTTCTTTCTCCACAGAGGGCTGGTCACCTCCTCCCCATACCGTGCTGCGGAGTGCAGCCGCCTGGGAGCTGACCTTGTCTGTGAAGACAGAGGCAAAAAAAGCATTGAGTACACTAGCTTTCTCCACATCCTCTGTCACTAGGTTCCCTCCCTCATTCAGCAAGGGGCCCACACTTTCCTTGACTTTCTTCTTGTTGCTCACATACCTGAAGAAACCCTTCTTGTTACTCCTAACATCTCCGGCTAGCTGCAACTCCAAGTGTGATTTGGCCTTCCTAATTTCACTCCTGCATGCCTGAACAATATTTATATACTCCTCCCTGGTCATTTGTCCAATCTTCCACTTCTTGTAAGCTGCTTTTTTGTGTTTAAGACGAGCAAGGATTTCACTGTTAAGCCAAGCTAGTCGCCTGCCATATTTACTTTTCTTTCTACACATCGGGATGGTTTGTTCCTGCAACCTCAATAAGGATTCTTTAAAATACAGCCAGCTTTCCTCGACTCCTTGCCCCCTCATGTTATTCTCCCAGGGGACCTTGCCCATCAGTTCCCTGAGGGAGTCAAAGTCTGCTTTTCTGAAGTCCAGGGTCTCTGTTCTACTGCTCTCCTTTCTTCCTTGTGTCAGGATCCTGAACTCAACCATCTCATGGTCACTGCCTCCCAGGTTCCCATCCACTATTGCTTCCTCTACTATTTCCTCCCTGTTTGTGAGCAGCAGGTCAAGAAGAGCTTTTCCCCTAGTTGGTTCCTCCAGCACTTGCACCAGGAAATTGTCCCCTACACTTTCCAAAAACTTCCTGGATTGTCTGTGGACCGCTGTATTGCTCTCCCAGCAGATATCGGGGTGATTAAAGTCACCCATGAGAACCAGGGCCTGTGATCTAGTAACTTCTGTTAGTTGCTGGAAGAAAGCCTCGTCCACCTCATCCCCCTGGTCTGGTGGTCTGTAGCAGACTCCCACCATGACATTACCCTTGTTGCTCCCACTTCTAAATTTAATCCAGAGACTCTCAGGTTTTTCTGCAGTTTCATACTGGAGCTCTGAGCAGTCATACTGCTCTCTTACATACAACGCAACTCCCCCACCTTTTCTGCCCTGCCTATCCTTCCTGAACAGTTTATATCGATCCATGACAGTACTCCAATCATGTGAGTTATCCCACCAAGTCTCTGTTATTCCAATTACATCATAATTCCTTGACTGTGCCAGGACTTCCAGTTCTCCCTGCTTGTTCCCCAGGCTTCTTGCATTTGTGTATAGGCATTTAAGATAAGTCACCGACTGTCCTGCTGTCCCAGTATGGGGCAGGAGCCCTCCCCTCTTGCACTCACCTACTTGTGCTTCCTCCCAGTATCCCACTTCCCCACTTACCTCGGGGCTTTGGTCTCCTTCCCCCGGTGAACCTAGTTTAAAGCCCTCCTCACTAGGTTAGCCAGCCTGCTTCCAAAGATGCTCTTCCCTCTCTTCGTCAGGTGGAGCCCATCTCTGCCTAGCACTCCTTCTTCTTGGAACACCATCCCATGGTCAAAGAATCCGAACCCTTCTCTCCGACACCATCTGCGTAGCCATTCGTTGACTTCCACGATTCAACGATCTCTTAAAGGATTTGTAAAATGACTCAATTTGGTAAGAATTTCCCAAAGTGATTTGTCATGCTCAGGAATCTTCATACAGCAGAAACGTCTCTGGGTTCAGGTAAGGCAAGTATGCCTTCAGTTCATTTGAGTCTGGCTGAATTCCCTGCTTGCTAATAATGCGTCCTACAAATTTTATCTGCTCTTTTCCAAATTCACATTTCTCATTCAGAGTAAAGTCAAGCCGATATTTGGAAGCATATCAAAATGGTCTGTTCATTTTTTATCTCTGCCATATACCTACTCATCATCTGCATGGCAAAGGATGCCAGGCAAAACTGACATGATCTGGGAGATTCTATTTTGGAAATGTTCTCCTGCTGAAGATAAGCCAAATGAAAGATGATTGAAACAGTACCTTCCAAATGGGGTGATAAATGTAGGTATCGGTATAGAGTCTTTAGCAAGAAGGATTTGCCAGAGGCCTGCAGTAGCATCTAACTTTGAGAAGACTTAGCTTTCTGATAACTGCGCTAACATCTAGTCAATTGCAGGAAGCACAGGTCTTTCTCTGCACGTGCTTTTATTAAGGTGTGTAAAGTCGGCACAAATCCAGATTTTTGCCATTGGGCTTTAGAATTGCAACCATACCCTAACACCCACCCAGTGGGGCCTTCTGTCTGGAAAATAACCCTCAGATCTTCCATTCTCTCTAATTAATCTTTGACTTTCCCTAGCAAGGGCATAAAGATGCGGTGAGGAGCTGAGAGCGAAAGGAGTCACTGATGGCATCAGTTTTATTTTGTACTGCCCTGACAGGTTTCATAGCCCTGTGAAGATGTGTGGAAACCTCTCCTGTATAGTTTACTTTTTGCTGATACTGCATTGCAGTTTCACTGCTAGGTGTAATCCTTGTATTGCTGAAAACCCTAGGAGAGGAATTGTCAATCCATATCTTACATATATTATTCCTTGAAGAGCATTCCGTCCTTCCTCCAATTTCTAAGGAACTGGCCACAAACATCCAATATATTGTTATTAGCCCCATGTAGAATCTTATTTTGTATTTGCAGATCTCCATCCCAGGATCAGTTATAATCTTTTCTTGCAATTGCATGACTGCTGCCCTCATATCAATTTTAAATGTAAGATTGTGACTCTTTTTAGATTCATGCCTGTGGATCAAGGTGCTGTCTGTTCTACTGAGGACTCTGTCCCTGGACACATGGATTCATTGTCATCCGATAACACTCCCTCTTGGATTGTTTCCATCACTCTTGGTGACATGCCCGCTATTGCAAAATGTCCCATTTTTGTGATATCCTCCTACATTCCTGTTGTATCAGTCAGGCAAGGTACTCACAAACTTCAACAGGTCTTTATTTTAAAGTGGAAACCTCTTTACCAAGCTGCTGCTGCACCCTCTGTAGCTCTCCCAGCCTCTCAACTCCCTCCCCCCTCCTTCCTGTTTCCTGTCCTTTCAGACTCCCAACAGCCAGTGCTCCCAGTTCTAATAATTACAAGCAACATCTAAACATCACAATTCCTTTGCCGGACATTGTTGCCAGCTGTGGGTTGGTATCTTGCCACATCTTCCACAGCTTTTCCAAGCTTTCCTTCTATTAAGGTTCTTTGGCCTCTCACTCTCTATGTGCACTGTTATGTTGTAAATTTGGTCTTATTGGGTCTTTTCTTTTTACCATGTAAATATTGTCTGATGCAGTCTCCCATATGCTTCTAGTATGGAAGTTATATTGGTGATTCTTTATGGTTTCTTGCATTCTCACTTTTTTTCTATAGCTTTTGCTTGTGTGAGAGCTGGACCTAACTGAAGCTGAGCTGATCAATTGGTGTATCTTATACCAACAACTATCCTGTCTCTTACTAGTTCTTCAGTATTTGCAATATTCAGCAAGACTATGAATTGCAGTAATAAAAATCAGCTGTTTCCCTTGTTCCTGGCCCCACCTATTAAATTTCACGTACAGTAACTCCTCACTTAACATTGTAGTTATGTTCCTGAAAAATGCGACTTTAAGCAAAACGATGTTAAACAAATCCAATTTCCCCATAAGAATTAATATAAATGAGGGGGTTAGGTCCCAGGGAAATGTTTTTCACCAAACAAAAGACTATATTATATGTATATACTAGTATACACACACACACACACACACACACTATAAGTTTTAAACAAACAATTGAATACTGGTACACAGCGATGATGATAGTGAAGCTTGGTTGAGGTGGAGGCATCAGAGGGTGGGAATTTCCCAGGGAATGCCTTACTAAATGAACAGCACCCCACTGAGCCCTCAAGGGTTAACTCTCACACTCTACAAGCCAGCAGGAAAGGAGGGAGGGCAGACAGAGAGAGGTGTGTTTCAGAGATAGAGATGAGCATTTCTCCTTTAAGTATCAAGAATGGGGTCAGAAGTACACTGCCTTGTTAATTAGATCAGCAAGCCAGGCAGCTGCAGCTTCTGCCTAAGGCAGCAGCTCCCTCCCTCCTGTGTCCCACCTGCTGTATAGAAGATAGGGTAAGCAAAGTGCAGGGGGACATTAGCCCTCCTCTTCTTCCCCTCCCCTCCCCACAGCAAGCAGGCAGGAGTCTGGGGGAGCAGCACATGGCAGTGGGGGAAGGGACTGCTGAACTGCTATTGATAGCCTGCAAACAACGTTAGAAGGGAGCATTTCACAACTTTAAATGAGCATGTTCCCTAATTGATCAGCAACGTAAGAACGAAATAATGTTCACTGGGACGACTTTAAGTGAGGAGTTACTGTATAATATTCTGTCTGCCTACAAAATATGTATCAAAAGTCTCTTTTGCTTTGGAATATGTGTTCTTTTCTTTATTAGTGAGGGGTAGGGCACAGATGATATCCTCATCAGCATCACCGATGGCAAATATTAGTGCATTTACCTGGTATTCTTATTCTTTCTCTGTTAAACCAGAAGCCATCTGGAATCACTCAATTTCCTGGATCCAGCAAGGCCTGCTACCTGCGTTGCCAAAATCAGACTTCTCTAACAAAGCTATTTGTGGTATGGTCTCCATGTCTGCACTGAGCCACGGTTCTGCCACCTTCTGCTGTAGCTTTCATAGGTCTCCTCCCTGATTTTCACTTTCCCTGCTCACTCACCTCTCTGGCAGTTGGGTGTGTGTGCGTGGGGGGGGGTCTGTTCACTTTCCTTTTCTCTTTCTTTAGGGAAAGGGATTAACTCACTTCAGACACCAGGTAGCATGAGGACTTAAACACAGAGCCATGCTTTAAGCAGTGACTAGAGAACTTTCTAACCAGGAAGTTCCTACATTTATTAAGCTCCCTGCTGCAATACGTTCTGGTCCTCTCTGGTAGCTGTGGCTTTGAAAAATTCCAACCTGAATCTTATCGTCCCTAAGGGCAAAATCCATGAAATAACAAAGTGCTAGAAATTGAAAGGTCTCTGTTGATAAAACCCTGACAGGTAATCTTAAAACTGAGGAGATCTCATTCAATCAGAAATCTCAAGGGCTAAGGGGAACTCAGAGAGGAAATTAAGCCAGAAGGAGAATACAGTAAACTGGAAATTGTGAGCATGAGATAAGAACATTAGAACATAAGAGATATGGGAGCTTGTGGAAATATCTACCTGGAGATCAAATTAAACCTCCTGTTCTTATGAAAACCTCTACCCACTTAGGAAGTGCCTAAATGAGGTCACCATGGTAAATATAAAGGAGTAGGGTCTAGTGATTAGAACAAGGAAGTGGCAGTTAGAGAGGATGGATGGTCCAGTATTTAGGGCACTAGCTTAGACCCTGGTTCAAGTCCTTGCTCTGCCATAGGCTTCCTGTACAATGTTGGGTGACTCACGCAGCGTCTCTGTGTTCAAGTTCCCCATCTGTAAAACAGGGATAATAGCACTTCCTCACAGGGGTGTAGTGAAGATACGTACATAAAAAATTAGGAGGTGCTCAGATACTATGGTAATAGTATAGTACCTTAGATAGCTAGTTAGGATTCATGGGATTTATTTCCAATGTTGTCACTATCCAACTCCCCATCACTGATTCACAGCCCTGATCATTATCAGTGACTGAATGCCCAGAATGGGGCATAAGGGGATCTTGTTTGTTCCCAGCTCTGATCCAGACTTTCTCTGTGATCTTCCAAAAGTCGCTTAATCTCAGTTTTCCCTCTGGAAGAGTGGGGTATTACTATGGCACCGGAAGACCCAAGGACCCCAGCTGGGATTTGGGCCTCATGGTACTAGACACTGTACAAACAAGTAACACAAAGACAGTCCCTGCCTTGGAAAGTTTGCAGTCTGGGATTTTGACAATACGCAATAGGTAAATACACAGACAAAGGTGTGTGTGTGGGGAGGGGGGAGTTGGCAGGATAAAAGTAAAAACAGCTGCATATGCATAAATTAGTAATCACAGTGATCTCAAGACTTGTAGTTGCCACCAATTTAACAAATCTCATATGGTTGTGTTTGCACGCATCATGGCAAAGGTGGGTTTTAAAGAGGGATCTAGATAGCTAAGTACCCATCCCCATGGTATCTGGGCATTCCCATTGTAGCTTGACTGCATGTGCTTGCCTCTGTGCCTGGCAAATAGCTCATAGCAGCCCGTACAGAATTATGTAAGCAGAGAGACTTCCAAGATTTCAGGCCCGGATTCTTTCTTTGTATTAGAACAGAACGTTAGACCTTCCATTACAAATTGAGCAGATTGGAATGATACAACATGGTGTGATGTACATCCACTTAGCAAGAAGCCACTTCTTCAGAAACCTCATTACTGCATTTGTCATTAAATGCGTGGCACAGCTTCCGAGGTTTGGTTGTGTTCTCTCAGGCGCTAACAGCCTGTAGATAAGACACTGTAGTGCGCTACTGGAGAGCTGAAAAGTTTTGGGTACCAAAGCCCTTCGGTAGAACAGCAACACTAATATGGTGAATCTGGGGGAGAGATACATAGAGTGTGAGTGAATTATCTACAAGGGGAATTTTCTTGTCCTTTATTATCTTTACAGCAAAGTGTGCTTGGTGCTTTATAAAAATGAGTATAACTGCATGGTCCCTGCCATGAAGACTGAGGTAATAGGCATGTAATATGCTCCAGCGCAAACCAGCAGAGCACATATGATCATATTCTGAACTTGTCTGCAATCTACTGTGTATGGTTCCTCGAGTGGGTGGAGCTTAATTTGTGGGTGGAGCTTGGAAGAGTGCCACTAACATTTCCCCCCTAGTTCAATCCCTGAGCAGAATTAGAGGATGTAGCAGGGTTGTTAGGTATAGAGCAAGCTGCTTACCTGGACTGCAGTGATTGTTGACATTCATCAAGGAAATATTGGCCAAATGATTCTAGACCGGTGTATGTACACAACGCCTGCTCCCTGAGCATTAAATCAGTGGAAGTATGTGTGACGGTGTACCCCATAAAACTTTATGGGGAGATGCTTATAAATGTATACATGATGTAACTGGACTATGTTTTATGCTACATGTGCCATGTAACATATCTCTGTGAAAGTTATGACCTACTGAATTTATTCCTCCCGTTTATAGGCATGTATCATTGTTGAAGTTATGAATATTGGTTGTATTTCTTGAGAAAGGAATGTGCAGGTTAAGTGCCCAATCAAGAAGCACTTAACAGACAATAGAACTTGCAGACACCAATCCACATCTGAGCTTTGCCAGGAATGTGGCTGGTCTGAGAAGGAACTGAGTTGTGTATGGACAGGTGACTTGTCCATGTGACCCCAACTCCATTTGGTAACTGAATGCTACACAGGGGGAGGGAGGGGTGTCCACCCAGAGGAGAAAATCTATTTAAACCCCTGGGAAACCCCTCCATTTTGTCTTCAGCTGGCTAAAGAGAGAGACTCTCCACCCCGCAAGGACACCTGAAAGAGACTGAACAAAGGACAAAGACATTAGGGGGGTGAGTGATTGCTGGACCCAGGATAGAAGGAAGATAGCCTGTTTACTGGACCTAGTGAGGTTTTTATCTGTAGACAGGGCGATTAGACCTAGAACTGCGTGTTCTATTTTATTTTATTTAGTAATTCACTTTGTTCTGTCTGTCACTACTTGGAATCACCTAAATCCTACTTTCTGTACTTATTAAAATCACTTTTTACTCATTAAGTTTCCTGGAGTACGAGTTGTTACCCAGGGAGGCAAACAGCTGTGCATATCTTTCTATCTTTGAACTAGAAGGCGAACTATTTATGAGTTTGCCCTGTATAAGCTTTATACAGGGTAAAACGGATTTATTAAGGGTTTGAACCTCCTTGGGAGTTGGACACCTGGGTGTCAAAGGCAAGAGCGCTTCCAGGAGCCTTACAGTGGTGAGTGGACTTGGTTCGGACCTGGGTCTGTGTTTGCAGCAGATCAGGGGAATCTGGCTCAAAACAGACAGGATTCGGGAGTCCCAAGCTGGAAAAGGCCTGGAAGCAGGGGCAGAAGTAGCCTTGGCACACCAGGTGGCAGCACCAAGCAGGTCTCTGTGACCCCAACCCGTCACAGTATGCACAGTCAGTTCTCCTCAATAACACCAAAGTTTGCTTCAAACGAGGGATGGCACTGAACCAAAATCCTGGATCTGAACAACCCTGAAGCATGGAGAAGTTGGGTTATGGATCTTTAAAGCAAAAGGGGCCAGCTCTAATAATGGACTATCCCAATGCCTTGGAACTTTGTGTCTTGAGTCCTTCTCTGCTTAAAGAAGGCATCAGCATAACTTACAGCCACAAGTTTTAAAGCTTCTACTTTAGAAAGCAGAAACCCTGTGGAAATCCCCTTCTTTCTGACTTCTCCCATTGGCAATGAAGAAACATTCCTGAAACCTTTTCTAAGTGTGACTGTAATGAGGTTATGGCCCCA
Organism: Macrochelys suwanniensis; assembly: GCA_033296515.1. NCBI lineage: Eukaryota > Metazoa > Chordata > Testudines > Chelydridae > Macrochelys > Macrochelys suwanniensis. The sequence goes on from CM065778.1 coordinate 136,131,225, forward strand.
GACATACCTATGATATGGAGACCAGAACCTTCATTGACAAAAGCACAAGATCCTCCCAACTGAGCTAAAGGAGTAACTCCATCAGCTGGCGGTAAGTAGCAGACTGTTACAGCTGATGGGGTCAGCCACTAGAGGGAGACTGGATCACATGCACTAAGCCGTCATGTTACAACACCTCCCTCTAGTACTGGGCACTATCAGTAAAATTGCAATAAACTGCATTAATTGCCGTTTTCCTACCTCTGTATTAATATCAGACTAGATTGGCTCACCTAAAATTATCTGCAACCTTGGAGAATTGCAGCAGTAGAAGCAGCCAAAGCAGATACTGTGGCACTGGGATTCTGGGATAAAATGGAGCCCAGCTTGAGGCATCTCCTCTCCACAGGATCCCTACCCACCCACTATGGGACCACTCTGGGATCTCAACGGCCCATGTGGTGCTTCCTCATGCCTCTGCCATGTTGCCTTTGAGGGGAAAAAAAAACTTCAGGGAGGAGCCAGCCAGAGACTCCAGCCGATAGGAGCAGAAGCAGTCAAAACAGGGATCTTCAGACAGTCTGAGAACTTCTACAGCTGTGACGAGACTTTCTCGCCCTGAGCTGATTGGCTGTTTGCTCTAACTCTCTCTCCCCCGTTTCCTCACATTCTCTTCATCCCAGTTCATCCCTGGCCCTGCCTCTCACAGCCTTTTCCTTCCCTTTTCTTTCCCCTCCAAAGTCAACCCCTCCGCCGCCGCAAATCATGGAAATATGATCACGTTGCTCACTTTGCTTACGTGTTCTACTCCTTCCCCCACCATGCATCAGTCTTGTCTACACTGTATGCTCTTTGGAACAGAGATGGTCTAATACTCTGTGTTTGTGCAGCCATAGTAGAGTGGGGTCCCATTCTTGGTTGGTCCTTAGACACTACTAAACTAAACATGATTAATAATAATGATAGTTAGGGCTGGTTAGCATGGCCTGTTAAGGCTGCCCAAAACTTCCTGTTATAAGAGTCTGTTTTCAGTTGCTTTTAACTTTACCAGACAAACCATTTGGGCTGATATTTTCTGTGCCACGTGTCTGCCTCGGGCTGAATTGTTTTGGCAAATTTCAGCTAAAACGGTGTGACTGTTTCTGAGAATGGGGCCAGAGGAAAATGTTTTTTCATTGTTAAAAAAATCCCAGTGACTTTTTTTTCTTTGAAAAGCTCTAGCGCCTCCACGCTTTGGAGTAAGGTTAGTGTAAGGGGACTGTTATCCCCTTACTAACATTCAGAGCTCCCAGTACCAAAAGGGGAAGGGTCGATGGGACTGACAGTCCCCAGGGGCAATGGGGAGAGGCCAATGCTCCAGGTCAGCCTGATTGACAGGGCGGGCAGGCGAATCAGGGAGTCAGGAGGTCAGGGTGAATCCCGTCCTCCGTGTGAGCTGAAGTGGCCTGAGTCAGAGTGAGTGGGGCTGAGCTAAGGAGAGGCCAGAGGTGAGCTGGGCCAGATCTGGAGGGGCCAGAAAAGCAGCCCAGAGACACAGACCTGCCCTGGGAGCAGAGCTGCAGCCCAGAGACAGACCTGCCCTGGGGGGAGAAGCTGCAGCCCAGAGACAGACCTGCCCTGGGGGGAGAAGCTGCAGCCCAGAGACAGACCTGCCCTGGGGGGAGAAGCTGCAGCAGCCAGAGGGGCCAGGGCAGCAGCCCAGGGAGCTGGAGGCAGAGCAGCAGCAGCAGCCGTGCTGAGGCAGAGGAGCTGGAGCTGAGGCAGAGCGGTGGAGCTGGGGCTGGAGCAGTCCGGAGCCGGGTGCGGTGAGCAGCTGGGGAGAGCGAGGGGAACCCTGGGCAGTGGGCCCAGCGCAGGGAGACGCCTCAGCCAAGGGGCCCTGCAGGCCAGACGTGCAGGGGGATCGTAACCCCGACAGGGCGGGGGCAACGCTGGGAAGAAGGGTCCTGCCACCCAGAGCCTGCGAGCGTGTGGCCACCGCCAGAGCAAGTGTCCAAGCCACAGCGTCCCTGCAGCACAGCCAGGGCCTGAGAAGGAGCCTGGGACTTACACAGGAACAGACTGAACTGCCCTGACATTGCAGAGACACTGTTGGGATGTTCCCTGCCACAGAGCGGGGCGATGTGTTTTCATTAGCCTTTCCCATTTTTCCTTATTCCTGTTACAAATTAATTGTTAATTAAATAATTTGCCTTTGCTTTGAATTGTATGCAGTGATCAGTGGGTCAGGGAAGCATCCTGTTTAGAGAGTACACCCCGGAGTGGGGACACCCTAGCCCCTGACCTAGGTGACCACAGCAAGGTTGGGGGTTGAGCCCCCCAGGAATCCTGGGCCCAGCCTTGTTGGGGTTACGAGGACTCTGCCAGACAGGAGAGTGCAAGGGGAGTCCTCGAGGGCAGGGAGGCCTCTGGGTAAAGGAGGTGGGAGCGAGGACTCAGATCCTTCCGCTAGCCCATTTCACCGGGGTAGTGCAGAGACGAGGAAAGTTCCCCACAATAGCGGGACTATTCCCCCGCTTACATAATTGGCGTCACGAACAGGATCCTATTCACAGGGTCCACCCCATTGGTTTACTGGTTGCATTCTGGTAGCACTGTCCAGGCCTGGTCAAGAAACCTACCATGGCTCGAATTGAAGAACTAAAGGCCCAGGTTGCTGAACTTCAGCGCAGATTGTCAGACCAAGCTGAGGCATTACAACAAGCTAGAACAGAACAGAGAGAAGCCTTATCACTGGCTAAGGCTGTAATAGACCAACAGGCAGCAGAAGCTAAGAAACCCCCTACTATTTATGTCCCACGGGAGCAGAAGGTCACAGAGTTTGGTGGCTTCCCGACCAGAGCAGGAGACATTACAGTAGAGGAGTGGGTCAAGTCTGTGAAGACGGCTCTGCGTGTGCTAAGAGTACCTGAGGAAGACCATGTGGACTTCATAGAGGAACACCTCAAGGGCCAGGCGAAGGCCACTGTAAAGTTCATGGCAATGGCAGACAAGAAAGATGTGAAAAAGGTGTTTGAACTCCTCCTGGAAGTGTACGGAGACAAGGTACCTATTGGAACTCGACTAAAGGAGTTCTTTGAGAGAAAGCAGGAGCCCGGTGAAACTATCCGGGCATACGCATATGACCTTCAGGAGAGAATGAGCAAAGTGGAGCGGCGAGACTCTCAACGAGTTCCAGACCCAGATATGTTTCTAAAAGAGCAGTTGGTGTTGGGGCTCCGGGACGACTCCCTCCGACGTGAAATGAAAAGGAGGTTTAAGGAAGAGCCCAGTAAAAAGTTCCATGAACTCATGCAGGCTGCCATTATGTGGTCAGAAGAAGAGGAAGTTCCTGGGGCAGAGAGGGCCAAGCCTAAACCCCATACACAAAGTGGGGGCCTAGTGAATGCAGCTGCTGGGGAAAAGGCCCTGCCCCAAACACAGCTAACATTGGAAAGCCTAAGTGAAGCTGTCCAAAAACTGGCTGTCCAACAGGGGGAGATGCTGAAAGTGATGACTGAGGTGATGAAAGGAAATACCTCCACTAATGTGCCAAAATATCCAAGAGCTCCAGGATCCCGAAGATCTCCACTGAAGGATGAGCTAGGGAGGTACATTTGTTACACCTGTGAAAGGCCAGGACATACTAGCCGAGATTGTACACTGAGAAGGAGACCAGAGTCCCAGGCACTCGAAATCGGTGGGGCACCAGGAGCGAGTGGTCCATCTACAGTAGAAGGCCAAGCAGTGGCAGAAGGATTCCTAGGCCTCTCCTTCGTGGAAAATCACTCTGCATACAGTGATGGGAGGAACATGGGCAGGACCAGCATATCTAGCGACTTCTGTAAGCGAGCATTTGGAGACTGTCTAACTGCTGAAGTATGTATAGCAGGGGTAAAAACCAGATGTTTGTTAGATACTGGCTCAGAAGTCACCACCATTACTGAATCACATTTTCAAAAATACTTGAAAGACAAGGAGCTGACCATGCACAACACACAGTTTGTACATCTAACAGCAGTTAATGGACTGGCAATCCCAGTGGTGGGATGCCTCGAAGCAGACATCGACTACATGGGCCAGACACTGCCAGGGAAATGCATCTTCATCCTGAAAGACAAGGCCTCTGAAGGGAGCCATATAGGAGAAGGAGTCCCAGGGATTCTGGGGATGAACATCATTAGTGAGCTGAAAGAGCTACAGTTGCCAGTAAAAGGAACCAGGAGGATGAACCGTCATGGGCACTCTAAGAGGAATGCTGTGCTGAGTGGAGTACTGGCTCGAGCGGAGAGGCAGAGTCATTCCCTGGGCCCCACAAGGTGGATTGGAAATGTTAAAGTTGGCAGAAACCGGAAGACCATTATTTCTCCTTGGAGAGAGAAGATCCTTCATGAACGCTGCTGGATGCCAGGAAATACCAATGAATATCGAGTGCTGGTAGAGCCTACAACTGGGTCAAGCCTACCTAAGGGACTTCAGTCAGCCAATGTATTGACTAGTGCCATCAAAGGAAGAGTACCAGTGAGTCTTTTAAACCCAAGCGTGAAGGCTATGGAGTTGCAGCCTGAGGAGGCGATCCCTCAGGTGAAGATAACATTTGGGGAGAAGGGAGAACAAGTTACCTTTCCTCAAGAAAGATGTGGTGGGAGACTGCCAGTTCCAGTTCAAGCGGTATGCCAAGGGCTGATTCCTGCACAGGTGGCTAACTTAAGGGTGTTGCCAGAGAAGCATCAAGTAGCCTTTTCTAAGGATGAGGTGACCAATTTTGATGACTGGGTCAAAGGTGTCCATTACAGGCCAAAGACAACCAGCAAAGTTGCTCTCAGTACAGCTAAAGACACAGCCCAAAGTAGGAAAAGGACTTATGATCACAAGTCCAGTGGGGCTCTCATCAGGCCTGGTGACCATGTACTAGTTCGTAACCAGGGACAACAGGGGCGTAATAAAATACAGGACAAGTGGGAGTCAAATCCCCACATTGTAGTTGCTCACAACAATCCCGAGCTACCAGTTTATACCATCCGGCCTGAGCGAGGAGGTCCTGAGAGACTAGTACATAGGGATCAACTAAAACATTGCACTCTTAGTCCAGTCAGGGACCATAGGAAGCGTACATCAGCACACCCTGAGGAGACGGAAACCAATTGGGGGATGGTTCTAGTCCCACAAACTGAGTACAGAGGGGAACAGAGTGGGGCAAACACAAACCCTAACAAGAATGACCAGATCCCTCAAGCTGACCCAGTATTACCCGAGGACAGGGAAATAGAAAATATGAGTAATGAACCACCATTTTTAAGAAGGTCCCAGAGGGCTAATAAGGGTGTACTGCCTGTTAAATTTAGAGATGATTATGTGATTGGTTCTATGTAGTGTTTTAATTAATATTGTTATGTATAGTATGAAGAAGTAGATGTGAAATGTTTAATATGTTAAATGTTCTTTTGATGTTAATGGGTTTGATATGATATGATGTGGGTATATGTTGTTAATAATGGGTCCGGAGGTATTAGTGTAAACATTGTGGTTGTGGCAGAATTTTAGCAAGGGGGAATGTAAGGGGACTGTTATCCCCTTACTAACATTCAGAGCTCCCAGTACCAAAAGGGGAAGGGTCGATGGGACTGACAGTCCCCAGGGGCAATGGGGAGAGGCCAATGCTCCAGGTCAGCCTGATTGACAGGGCGGGCAGGCGAATCAGGGAGTCAGGAGGTCAGGGTGAATCCCGTCCTCCGTGTGAGCTGAAGTGGCCTGAGTCAGAGTGAGTGGGGCTGAGCTAAGGAGAGGCCAGAGGTGAGCTGGGCCAGATCTGGAGGGGCCAGAAAAGCAGCCCAGAGACACAGACCTGCCCTGGGAGCAGAGCTGCAGCCCAGAGACAGACCTGCCCTGGGGGGAGAAGCTGCAGCCCAGAGACAGACCTGCCCTGGGGGGAGAAGCTGCAGCAGCCAGAGGGGCCAGGGCAGCAGCCCAGGGAGCTGGAGGCAGAGCAGCAGCAGCAGCCGTGCTGAGGCAGAGGAGCTGGAGCTGAGGCAGAGCGGTGGAGCTGGGGCTGGAGCAGTCCGGAGCCGGGTGCGGTGAGCAGCTGGGGAGAGCGAGGGGAACCCTGGGCAGTGGGCCCAGCGCAGGGAGACGCCTCAGCCAAGGGGCCCTGCAGGCCAGACTTGCAGGGGGATCTAAACCCCGACAGGGCGGGGGGCAACGCTGGGAAGAAGGGTCCTGCCACCCAGAGCCTGCGAGCGTGTGGCCACCGCCAGAGCAAGTGTCCAAGCCACAGCGTCCCTGCAGCACAGCCAGGGCCTGAGAAGGAGCCTGGGACTTACACAGGAACAGACTGAACTGCCCTGACATTGCAGAGACACTGTTGGGATGTTCCCTGCCACAGAGCGGGGCGATGTGTTTTCATTAGCCTTTCCCATTTTTCCTTATTCCTGTTACAAATTAATTGTTAATTAAATAATTTGCCTTTGCTTTGAATTGTATGCAGTGATCAGTGGGTCAGGGAAGCATCCTGTTTAGAGAGTACACCCCGGAGTGGGGACACCCTAGCCCCTGACCTAGGTGACCACAGCAAGGTTGGGGGTTGAGCCCCCCAGGAATCCTGGGCCCAGCCTTGTTGGGGTTACGAGGACTCTGCCAGACAGGAGAGTGCAAGGGGAGTCCTCGAGGGCAGGGAGGCCTCTGGGTAAAGGAGGTGGGAGCGAGGACTCAGATCCTTCCGCTAGCCCATTTCACCGGGGTAGTGCAGAGACGAGGAAAGTTCCCCACAATAGCGGGACTATTCCCCCGCTTACATTAGCAAGGGGGTTTGGCCTTTTTATCATGCATGGGCCTTTTGCCTTCCTTGTGGAAATCTGCCCCACGTTACAAGCTTTTGAAAAATCTCAGTTTACACATACTCAGTAGAGATTTGCTAGAGTCCAACAGATAAAACCTCTGAAGAGTCCATCCTCTCTGAGCATCCTTGAGCCTCTGACCCGGCTGCATGTGCTCCATTCACACAGCTCCTACATGTGACTGGACCGTGCATGCACCATTCCCAGAGTGACGGCGTGTGCTCTTCCCAGCCTCGGGCTATGTGGTTAAGCCGGATGTTCCCTGTTATTGTTGCTCCGGCCCATGGTGGGGCCAGGGCCTGGATCCAAGAGCAGGGAGCCTGTCTCTTCTGTGCTCTCAGTGACACTCCTCCTTCCCCCTCCCCTGCAGGCACCCAGACAGCATGGAGGAGGAATAAGGAGGGAAAAGAACCAGGCCTAGGCAGTAGCGTAGCCAGGTCTTGAGCACAGGGGCAGCGGCGCTATAAAAAGGCACCTCCCCGCTCCCCCTGTACTCACTCTGCGGCGCTTTAAAGGGCCCGGGGCTCCAGCCGCTGCGGAGCCCTGGGCCCTTTAAAGCGCCGCCACCGGAGCTCCGGCAGTGGGGCTCCGGCGGCGCTTTAAAAGGCCGGCGGCTCCCTGCAGAGCTAGGATCTGCAGGCCTTTTAAAGCACCCCACCCCCGCCCAGCTCCGGCAACGGGGCGGGGGGGAAGCGCTTTAAAAGGCCCGTGGCTCCCCGCAGCGGCAGGAGCCACAGGCCTTTTAAAGCGCCGCCCCAGCCAGGCTTGGGCGGCGCCTTAGCACCACTTTTCCTCACAGGGGGAGCGGCCGCTCCCCCTGCTCCCCCCCGGCTACGCTACTGGGCCTAGGGCATTGCCTGCGCACCTGGGGGAACTGACGGGGACAAGGAGTCTGGGGAGTGGAAACGGGCTGGAACTGACTGCACAAGGAGACTAAGTCTGGGAGTTGGAGAGGGAAGCAGTGGTTCAACTTGCTTTTTAAATGCAGCTTATTGAATGTTAGTTTGGCAGAATTCAGTTTTTGTTTTTTAAAATTTTTGATGGATATTATCAATGTTTATTTTTAAGCTTTTTTCAATTTTTATCCATTTCAGTTTTCAGTTCTGTGAAATTATGGGGTTTCAGCATTTTTAATTTTTTTTATCAATTTAAATGTCCACAGTTGTGGGAAGTTATAGGGGCCTGACAAGGGAGGAGGTCAAAATAATTATTTAATGACAGACATTGATATTCAAAAAGTTAAGGCTTTACGACCGTTAATATACAAATTGTCAATATCACATAACAATATACAAAGTAAATAGCCTTAAATCAAACTATGTTCTCAAGCATCTTTTTTTCTTACTTTGCCTATCTGTAAATGTTGATTATTGTCAGTGGAAACATTTTTTCATTATTGGTGTGTGTGTGGTGAAATCAACGTTTACTGACATTTAATGATTAAATCTAATCCTTCCCAAGCCTACATATTTTTAAGTGCCCAATAATGTTGTGATTTCTCTGTCAACTGAATGGGGAGAGGTCCTGTGGAAAAATAGTATGTGGTCATGTAGTTAAAGACTAGCATAATGCATACACACTAGGGCGCTGAATTAAGGTTGCACAGGCAACCTGAATTCTGGCATTTCCTAATATATTTTTAGTGCAAGATTTAGTAATCTTAATGTTCTTTTATAGTTGCTTTTTGTGTGCAATAAGAGAAATATAGAAGAGTCTATAGGGAAATCACTAGGGGATGGCACACGTGATAAATATACATTTCAATAAGCTGCATTTGAAAAGCAAGCAGATGAAACTTTTCAATAACCAGAAAAAGGAAAACAAAATTGCAAGAACAATATGTTATCAGAGGATAAAGAATCACACGTATTCTGGTTCCCTGAGAATCTAACTTATCTGTCTGATTATTATGCTCTAGCCTGCTCACAGGTTAGAGAAACCGATACCAATGCATGTAAAAAACAACAATAATAGGAAAATCTACAGGGAAAACTGTTCATAAGAGAAACATTTTTCAATATCCTTAGTAGAAGAGACTTTGGGGAAGATTGGCTATTCAGAGAACATTGTCTGCAAGCTCTTTGAAGAATAGGCACTCGGGGCCTGATTAATGAACATTTTCTGCATCATTTATGCCCATCCTCTCTGCAGTTTACATATAAAAAGTGCAGTACATTGTTTCCATGCAAAATATGTAAAGGGATTTTCCTGTCAAAGCAGCATGGTCTAGTGGTTGGAGTTGGAAACTGGAAACCAGAAGTCCTGTGTTCTTATATTGACTGTAGGCAAGTCCCTGTGGTTCACAATACTATATTGCATTTATTTATAAAAGGCTTTTCCCAGTGACTATAATTGGAGTGGCCCATAATTTTCATGAAGAAGGATACCAAAGTATTAGACAAAACCGTACACACAAGTCACCTACCACTTCACTCACCTCTAAAATGCAGACACTGCTGGGCAGGAGCACAGCAGCTAATCAGTAGTTATGCTGTATACCACTTTAGGAGAGGTAGAGTCAATGAATACCATATCCACACAGGGGGAAATTAGATGGAGGAATTATAATAAATTAGAAGTTGGCCAAGTCTTTGGGGCTGACACACTAGCCCAGAGGTCGGCAACCTTTCAGAAGTGGTGTGCCGAGTCTTCATTTATTCACTCTAATTTAAGGTTTCACGTGCCAGTAATACATTTTAACATTTTTAGAAGGTCTCTTTCTATAAGTCTATAATCTATAACTAAACTATTGTTGTATGTAAAGTAAATAAGGTTTTTTAAATGTGTAAGAAAGTTGATTTAAAATTAAATTAAAATGCAGAGCCCCCCAGACCAGTGGCCAGGACCCGGGCAGTGTGAGTGCCACTGAAAATCAGCTCGCGTGCCGCCTTTGGCACGTATACCATAGGTTGCCTACCCCTGCACTAGCCCTTGAGAAAAATAGACCTACTGTTAGGAATGGAATGAAGTGTGAACTTACAAGGAAGTGTAACCTTGCCCTGGTGAGGTTGATGCACACATCAAATAGAAGCCAAAAAAAAAAGATTTGTAAAGTGTTCCTGGCTCCTGGGTGTTTCTAACTTATGCTCTGAGCTCAGTGTGGTAGTGTCCGTTTATCATTTTTGTTATACATGCTTTAAAAACATTATAATTCATTACAAAGTTTGCACTTCGCTTTTAAATAACACTTTATTATTGCTCAGTCACACGGGGCACTGGGTGTGCTATTAATAAACAGACTGGCTCCCATGATCCACATTTTTCATAGGAAAAGTAACCTCCGTGTGTGCTCTATAGAGTGCTGGGTGATCTATGTGTTTGTGAGGGTGCAAGATGTATATTGACTGACTTGGCGTTACCCAAGGAAATATGTGATAAGTGAACACGGAATGTGAGTGATCGCTGCACTTCAACGTAATCCTTCTTGGGAATGGTGTCATGTTCTCTGATATATATCAAGCCACTGCCTGGCCTCACAATGTACAGGAGAAAATATGCAGATAATAAGAGAATATATTGTAGTGTGTGTCAAGATGCCAGCTACAGGGCGCGGTCTGAGTTCAGTCTATAGGGTTGAGGCCAGAAGCAGCAGCCTGTACTAATATCACACTGTCAGGTTGGAGTTAAGGTGGATGAGCTGCACTGGGTTGGAGCCAAGTCAGCTGAAGTGGAACAGGAGCAAGGTGAGGAGTCCGGTGTGAAGCAGGGGACAGGGAACCGAGGCAGGGTCAGGAGTCAGAAGCGGAGCACGGGTCCAGGAGCCAGGAATGAGAAGTGAAGCTAGATATCAGAAGTAGGGCTGGGGCCAGGAGAAAAGCAAGGGATCAGGAGTGCACAGCAAAATCTGTTTGCAGCAGCCAACTAGGGATCCCCCTAGCTGCACAGGCAGCCTCCAGATGTGTTGCCTAGCCCTTACATAGTGTGCCTGGGCCAATCAGGGAACATAGTAGGCTCCGCCAATCAAGACCTCTGTGGGCGGGTCATCCAGTGGTGCTTGAACCCACAGGACTCCTAGGGTGCTGTTCCCCACTTCGCCAGAGGTGGCAGTGTGGACACAGCAGCCAACCATGGTTCCAGGCCATTGTGTGTGTGTGTGTGAGAGAGAGAATTACTCACCTTTTGTGGATGAAGTAAAAAATGCTCAGCTTTATGTCATTGGCCCTTTGCTGTGGCAGCACTGGAGGAAATTCTCCTTTAGCACAAGTTTTTGGGGGTCTGAGGATCTGAGTTCTAGCCTTGCTGACATCCTGACGTTCCAGCAAGCCAGGGTGTGCGGCACATTCACACACACGACGTCCCTAGTAGGTCACAGGCTTTTTACAAGATCTATCCGTGATGTGGGCACACAGAGCGGTGAATTTGGAAAGTCCAGCACAGCTCAAAAATCATATGAAGTTTCTCCCCATTCCGAGTACCACCAGAATCTAGGGAGGTCATCTCCCTTCCCCAGCTAGTGCTCAAACTGACCTGTCAGCCCCCCATTCCTGCCTGCAAGCCTCACATGCAGCTAGTTCCCTATGAGATGTATAGGTGTGATGGGGTATATACCCCATCCCGGCTTTAAAAGGGTTAATGTGGGCCAGCCCTGATTAAAGATGAGTCCTAGCTGGGAAAGGAGCTGGGTGGCTGCTAGAAAGGCAGGACATCTGGAGCAGAAGGTGGTGGCAGGGAGAAACTTTGCAGTCACTCTTTGGGATGAGAGAGACCAGGAGGAAGTCCACAAGGAGAGCGGGCTCGGAGATTTTCTCCGGAGTTGCAAAGTCTGTCAGGAAGTCAGGGTGACACAGCGGGGTGGAGCAAAGTCCAGTGAGAGCCCTGATAAAAGGGCAGGATTTGGGACTACCAGGCAGAGAGCCCTGGGAGGTGTTCAGTTGAGACATTGAGTAAGGGAAACATAAGGGGGATGAAAGGTCAAACTTGTGGAACACAGAAGAGGGTTTAAGTTTATACTTTTGATCTGGGATTTATTGGGGTATTCCGTGGGGGAGCCCAGGCTCCGAGAGAAGGTTGAATTAAGGGAGACGTGTGGGAGAGGTCAGCTGGCATGCTTGGCAGGAAGAAGTCCAAGGAGGTAGCAGCAAGGAGTCTGACAGAGCAGACCTTGGCTGATGATTATACGGTCACTAAACTGCACCCAGGATAGAGGGTGGGCCTGGTTTCCCCTATCAACCACTGATAAGGTGGCATGAAGCCCCTGAGAAGGGGAAAAGGGGTCAAGAAGGACAGTAGTATCTCTGGAGAATGTTAAACAGAAGCTACTGTGACAGGGCAAGGCCAGAGGGCTATAGGAAAGTGGTAAGGAACCAGTATGTTAGCCCCAGGCTAAACAAATCCCTGATACCTTATGGCAGTTGCTCCAGGTTAATCAAGACACCTGGGGCCAATTAAGAACTTTCCAGAAGGCAGGGAGGTTGATTGGGACACCTGAAGCCAATCAAGGACTGGCTGGAACTAGTTAAAAGCCTCCCAGTTAGTCAGTGAGAGGAGAGGAGCTGTGGAAGGAGGTTGCGTGTGAGAAGCTGGGAGCAAGAGGCACTAGGAGCTGAGAGTAAGAGGAAGTACTGCTGGAAGATCCTGTGGTGAGGATAAAGAAGGTGTTGGGAGGAGTCCATGGGGAAGTAGCCCAGGGAGTTGTAGCTGTCGTGCAGTTGTTCCAGGAGGCACTCTAAACAGCTGCAATCCACAGGGCCCTGGGCTGGAACCCGGAGTAGAGGGCCCTGGGCTGGAACCCCAAAACTCCCAACTCCTTATCAGACACAGGAGGAGTTGATCTGGACTGTGGGTTCTACCAGAGGGGAAGATCTCTGAGGCAAACAAAAATCCGCCAATAAGCGCAGGACCCACCGAGGTAGAGGAGGAACTTTGTCACACTACTTAAGTTGGGCTTTTTTAAATCAGCAGGTCCAGATAATTTGCATCCAAGAGCTTTAAAAGAGCTGGCTGAGGAGCTTGCTGGACCATGAATCTTGATTTTCAATAAGCCTTGGAGCAGTGGGGAAGTTCCAGAAGTTTGCAAGAAAGCTAATGTGCCAATTTTAAAAAATGGTAAACAGGATGACCCAGGTAACACTAGGTCTGTCAGCCTGGCATTGGTCCTGGGCAAGATAATGGAGAAGCTGATATGGGACTCGATTAATAATGAATTAAAGGAGGGTAATGTAATTAATGCAAATCAACATAGGTTTATGGAAAATAGATTCTGCCAGAGTAACTTGATATCTTTTTTTGATGAGAATACAAGTTTGGTTAATAAGGGTTAAAATGTTACCATTAGCATCCAACATGTGAATAATCAGCTTACTGTGAGCTCCCAGTATGAGAGTGTGGCCAAAAGAGCTAATGTGATCCTGGGATGCAAGAACAGGAGAATCTCAAGTAGGATTAAAGAAGTTATTTTACCTCTGTATTTGGCACTGATGCGACTGCTGCTGGAATCCTGTGTCCAGTTCTGGTGCCCACAATTCGAGAAAGTTGTTGATAAATTGGAGGGGGTTCACAGAAGAGCCATGAGAATGATTAAAGGATTAGAAAACATACCAGATAGTGATAGACTCAAACAGCTCAATCTATTTACCTTAATGAAGAGACGGTTAAGGGGTCTGTAAGTATCTACATACGGAACAAATATTTGATAATTCGTTCTTCAAACTAACAGAGATATAACATGATCTGATGGGCTGAAGCTAGACAAATTCAGAGTGGAAATAAGCTGTAAATTTTTAACAGCAAGAGTAATTAACCATTGGAACAAATTACCAAGGGTTGTGGTGGATTCTCCATCACTGACAATTTTTCAATCAAGATTGAATGTTTTTCTAAATGATCTGCTCTAGGAATTATTTTGGGGGAGTTTCTATGGCCTGTGTTATACAGTAGGTCAGACTAGATGATCACAATGGTCCCTTCTGGCCTTGGAATCTATGAATCTATGATTGAAAGCCCTGAGAGAAGGGTGTGGACCATGGAGCACAGGGTTGGGGCTGAAGACCTTTTCTGAGGACATTGGACAGTTATTTGTTGGGCTTTATGTTACCCCAGGAAGGTGGAGGAGGACTATAAGTGACCAGGCCAGAGGGCTGAGTCATGAGGAGAAGCAAACAACAGTAGGGACCAGAGCAACCATCAGCAGGAAGAGCCTGCTGCTCCTGCTACTCCAGTCATGAGGGGGCACACCAGTGATGAGTTAAGCCTTCTACCATAGGCTTACCAAGTTGCTACCCATGCAGGCTTCTAAGTGCGATAGCCAATGTTGGGATGAAGGCAACGTTTGTCAGGCTTCCTGTTTTTTTTTCTGGAGCAGTGTACAACACAAGATCAGTCCCTAAAAAGCTTGTGTGCCTGGCCAGGCATTCCTCTTCTATTTCAGCTCCTGACTCTCCTAAGGCCTGAAACAATTACTTATCTGAGATATTTGCCCTACTTTGGACTTCCACTGCAAGCACCAAGACAGAACAAAAATATGTCTCCTGTTCCTTCCCACAATGGCTCTGGCTCTGAAGTTGCGCCCAGTATGTGACCTGTCCCTCATCAGAACTGCATTCAATTCTTGGAGGCCTACAAATGTGTGTGTATGGCAGCTGGTTGAAGATTTTCCAGTGGAACCATTTACCGTTGGAAAATGCTGTTCCAACTGAATGGAAATGTTTCACAAGAACATATTGACGATCAACATTTTTGATGAAAAGTTATCAGACTGCTTCATTTCAATGCTATCACTGGGTCTATGGCATTGCAGGGTACAATAAAATGACACATTTTAGCCTTATCAAAGTGAAGAACTAGGGGCCACCCAATGAAATTAGTGGGCAGCAGGTTTAAAACTAATAAAAGGAAGTTCTTCTTCACACAGCGCACAGTCAACCTGTGGAACTCCTTGCCTGAGGAGGCTGTGAAGGCTAGGACTATAACAGGGTTTAAAAGAGAACTGGATAAATTCATGGAGGTTAAGTCCATTAATGGCTATTAGCCAGAATGGGTAAGGAATGGTGTCCTTAGCCTCTGTTTGTCAGAGGGGGGTGATGGATGGCAGGAGAGAGATCACTTGATCATTACCTGTTAGGTCCACTCACTCCGGGTCACCTGGCATTGGCCACTGTCGGTGGACAGGATACTGGGCTAGATGGACCTTTGGTCTGACCCAGTACGGCCTTTCTTATGTTCTTATGTTCTTATGTTCTAAGTTCTTTGACAAGGGCATTTTGAAATTTCGTATTTTTCCCCCCACGATTTTTGTTTTCTGGGAAATTTCAAAATTGCAATTTCTCTAAATTTCCTTTAATCCCAAATCAGAACAAAATTTTGGCATTTTCCCCAGAACCGGACGTTTGAGTTTCAACCAGCTCTAATGTGCATAGGGCAGTATCCCAGCGCCATCAGATAGAGTTCGAGGGCCTTGTGGATCTCTTTACTGCAGGTATCTCATCCGTACTACACTGAATTGTAGACAGTGAGTCATACAGGAATTATCATTCTGAATGAGACCAAAGATTCTCCAAGAGTTTATAAGGAAAGGGTGTTTGGTTTTATGCTAGAGGAAAAACAAATCAGCCTTAGCAATGATGAAATTGACTACAGATCACATTGATTGTAACATCAACAGATGCTAGTCCAGTCTGTTTGCAGTTGGAGGAGCCTGGTGGTGATATTGGTGTATGATGGATACATAAGGAATCCCAACTGCACTTATAACTCACATATTACTGGGGGGTGAGTGTATTTGCTTCTGTTGCTGCGTGTTATTATTGTTAGTGATTGTTCCAGGGGGAAAAGCAGAATGTGTGCAGAAGGGAGTGAAAAGCAATCAATGGGCAAATGAATTTGCTCTGCAGGATAGACTTGCATTATAATCCATCACACTGGGACACACTTGGTTGGACTTCTGGTTGAGCTGATGTTTGCCTGGGTTCCCTTTGGCAACTGTGGACAGGTTTATCTCTCTCTCTCTTTTTTTAATATATCTACTTCCAGGCGAACTCTAAGTTAAATTGACACAGCAATACAGAAACAAAGGCATTTCCATTGTTTCTTCTTAAGGTCAGTTCCACATGCATCTTTTTGCTTCTCCACAGCAAAGATCATAGGAGTAAATAATCAAAATCATCATAATTTATTGATATTATTGTAGTGCCTAGGCACCCTGGTCATGGGCCGGGGCTCCATTGTGCTAGGCGCTGAACAAATACAGAACAAAAAGACAGTCCCTGCCCCCCAAAACTTACACTCTAAGTATCAGACAAGAAATAACAGATGGATACAGCCCTATGCGGGAGCACAAGGACACAATGAGGCAGTATTGGTCAGTGAATGGGCAGCGTGAGGGCAGGGGTTCAGGGAAAAGGGGTGGGGGTGGGGCCTCAGGGGGCAGGAGAATGGTTCAGGAGCAGGGCCGGTGCAAGGAAGTTTCGCGCCCTAGGCGAAACTTCCTTGCACCAGCCCTGCGCCACCCCCCCCCCCCAGCTCCCCCGCTGCTTCCCCGCCCACGGGAGCTCAGACTCCCACACACACACAATGCTGCCCCCCCAGCTCCCCCCACCCGCAGGAGCTCAGCCTCCCCCCCCACCGCAATGCCACCCCCCCCAGCCAGGTCCCCCACCTGCGGGAGCTCAGCCCCCCACCACCACCCATGACTCACCGGCCGGAAGCTGAGCAGGGAGCCTGGGGCGGCGGGGTGGCTCTGGGCGGCTGCCCCGCAGCTCCCCGCTCGGGCGCTGAGTGGGGGGCAGCGGGGAGGCTCCTGACGGCTGCCCCGTGGCTCCCCACTCGGGCGTTGAGTGGGGAAGGGCGGGGGGGCGGCTCCCCGCTCCGGCGCTGAGCGGGGGGGGGGGGCAGCGGGACGGCTCCCGGCGGCTGCCCCGCGGCTCCCCGCTCGGGCGTTGAGTGGGGGGGTTGCGGCGGGGCGGCTCGCGAAGGCTGCCCCCGGCTCCCCGTTCAACGGCTGAGCAGGGAGCCGGGAGGCAGCCACCCACCGCCCCCCAAATCTTGGCACCCTAGGCGACTGCCTAGGGTTGCCTAATGGGCGCACCAGCCCCGTTCAGGAGCCTGGGGCCCCCCTACTTTTAGGGCGCTTCCGCCACTCCTGATTAGCATCCAACGTTTTTGCTCAGTCCATTAAGGTACAAACGTCTGACCCACGTAATGATCCTGGGGTTCATTAAATAACAAACCAGTAAGCAAAACTTTAATAAAACCAACTGGAGAGCTTCTGTAGTGAGCTGCTGCACACAGCCATGTGGTGCTCCCAACCGCCGTCTCCAGGACACCTCTCCAAATTCCCACACTCGCAGCACTGTCCCTTATGAGTATGGTGACCAGACAGCAAGTGTGAAAAGTCGGGATGGACGGGGAGGTAATAGGCGCCTATAAAAGACAAAGCCCAGAATATTGGGACTGTCCCTATAAAATCAGGACATCTGGTCACCCTACTTATGAGGGAGTGTCTCCAAATCACAATGTTTCATAAACATATCACTGAAATCTAGAGCTGGTGAAACTTCTCCAAAGTTTATGGGTGTTTGGAACCACAGTTTTCAGCATTGCCAATGGCAACTATCAAAAATAAGGAGTCTTCCCCCACAAAAAATAATTAGACTGGCTTAAAAATCTGAAATGTTAAAAAGGTATATTTAGAGTTATTTTTATTTGCTTCCTGCCTCGTGAACCCTTAGAGTTCACATTCTCAAACTCTTCTCTGCAACCACGAGGGACAAGGAACTTACTTAAAAAAAAATAAAAATGAAAATGAAATGTGAGATTTAGGTTCTGTTGAAATCTGGATCAGAAATCCTTTAGATTTCTTGGGGGATTCAGACCTGGGTATTGATTTGGGCTATTCTCTTAGGCAAAAGAAAAAGGGGATGGCAGAAAATAACTAAATGGATTAAAATGGTTCAAAGGACCAAACAAAACAAAACCCCTGCCGTGAGATATATCAGTGGCATCACACTCCATGCAGTATTAGAGTATTTTGTTTCCTTTATTGCACTAGTCACAAAAGCAGCACAAGACACAGTAGTGCATGGTACTAGTGGATGACTGAGGCCATGTGTATTGTATCTACTACTCCTGAGACACCCAAATCTCTACTCTTGAACATATTCACCTTTATGGGGACTGGATCATGGACAGCTTACAGAGGAATTATTTAGTGTGGTGAAATTAAGAAAGGGAACTTTTAGGCTGAATGCAGAATCATAGAATTGTAGGACTGGGAGGGATCTTAAAAATGGAGGTATTAGAGGAAGTCCCTTCGAGTCATTGCAGGGGATTGTCAGGAAGCTTGCACAGAGAGGTCCTGTTCTGTACCTGTTCCAGAGTGGGGAGTGGGAGAAATTAGAGGGTTTCTCTTGACAGGACTGTCAGGGTTGCCAGCCTCCTTGATGAGAACTAAAAGTCACACTAATTCATTCAGACTTAATTCCTATACAGAAGGATGATTAAAACTGTATTCATTTCCCTGTATATTTACATTTTTAGTGAATACAGGATTATTTTGGCCTGTTTTTTCCCAAGGGAAAATAGCTTCCCCAGGCTGGTGAAAATGAAAACACAGTGTCCTCATCATAGATTTAAAAATTTTGGATGCCGTGTCTTCCTGTGTGCTTGTAGATCATCTCACATAACAGGAGCCCAGTCCTGACTGGCGACTGCAGGCACTACTGCAGTAGGAGTGATGACAATGGGCCTTATCATAGAATCTCAGGGTTGGAAGGGACCTTAGGAGGTCATCTAGTCCAACCCCCTGCTCAAAGCAGGACCAATCCCCAATTTTTGCCCCATATTCCCAAATGGCCCCCTCAAGGATTGAACTCACAACCCTGGGTTTAGCAGGCCAATGCTCAAACCACTGAGCTATCCCTCCCCCCATCTCAGGTGGTGGGACTGCGGATAGCTCCACTGATATCAACTGATTTACACCAGCTGAGGATCTGGCCCAGTAAGTTTAGCCCTGGCAGGAAACACAAGGAGGGGACATCAGGTTTTGTTGTTGTTGCTTTGCAATTTTGTTGCCAATGTGTTAGGTTGTTTTTTTCCCCATCCCTTTTACTGATATTGTGATAACAATTTTTCAGGGGTCCTCAAACCCTGCATCTGGCATCCATCTGATGCACTACATTATTATTTATTAATGGTTTGACTGTAGTGCCTCAGAGCCCTCGTCAGGGACCAAGACCCCATTGTTCCAGGTGCTGTGCAAATAGAACAAAAAGAAAGTTCCTGCTCCAAACTAAGTGGTACCTCGCTCTCCAAATACAATCGTAGTTGCATCATCCTCGCTACCTTTGTTTCTAGTGGTCTCAGCATGGGAAGAACAGAGGGTTTCAGAAACACTTGTTACTAGCGCCTCGGGTTTCCAAAAGAGCTGAAAGGGGTTGTGAATCTCCTAATGAATCTTAGTACAACCTGGGCAGCATTACCTCTGTTGTTTTCCAAGCTCTGGAACACTGACAGTGCGCGAATCCCAGACGGGTATAATCATAAGTGAGAAACTCTTTCCCATCACATCACAAAATGCTGCTTTAGCAATTGTGACTTCTGCGCTAAAGGAGGATGTCGTCTATGCAAAGGGCAGCCCCGTATATCTCCATGACTACAGCAATACCATTACTGTCCAGAAAATGGCAGGGGAGTGGATTTACTGCTTTAAGGGCTTCTCACTCAGTCATTGGTTCCAGTGGAGAAGTATTTTCCTAATTTATTGAGGAAGCAATCAATCACTAGGAAATACGTCCCACACGTTAAAGTAAGCCTCTGGGCCTTTGCCCAGACCTGAAAGGTCTTAGGAAAGGTAACCTGTCACAATTTATCCCCGGCATCGGTGTTTTGGTTAGCAGCTTCGGAGCTTACTTGGAAATACAAATGCCCTGACATGGTTGTGTGATTTATGGCTAAAGTTATGAGGAAGAGTGCATGCAAAGATGGCTCAAATTCATTTGTATGTGGTAGATTGTCTGTTAGTACTGATATTACTGTAGCGCCTAGAAGCCCTGATCCACGTTGGTCAGGGTGCTGTACACAGACCAAGGGAGAAACAGATCCTGCCCTGAAAAGCTTACAATCTTAAATGACAAGAGAGATACAGTTCTTTAGGCTGTGCTCCACAGCTGACTTTATCTCCCATCATGCACCATAGTCATATGACTGCCACGATGCCTGGTCTCCTCTCATAAGAGAAGAAACCATGGTGCATCATAGGAGGTGTAGTTCAACCAGGCAGCCTCAGCTATAAAGGAGAATGAGACCCTGAGATACCCGAAGTACAACTTCCATGCAGCACTGCAGCATCATTTCAGAATCTATTCCAGTACTTTATTGAGAAAACAAACATGTGTAATGGATGTAAGTCATGTTGTTTAATGAGCAGGAAGGTGTTCAGATACTAAGGTGATAAGCTCAGTATAAAAACCTATATAGGATAGAATAGAACCCATGAGGCCATCTTTCCTCTTTAATGGTTCCGTTCATTACGCTAATCCTTCCAATCAGAGGAGGACCTTCAGTGATGGAATTTTCTCTCTCTGTCTGACAAAGCTCGTTTGTTTGTTTGTTTGTTTAACTTTCAGGGCTTGTTGCAAACCTTATCTGTTCACTCAGGCTTTTGCTGGATGCTGGTCACTTGAGAAGGTTGAGTTTCATATGCAGATGTGAAGGAATTTATTGGAGTTGATTCTTAGTCAATTTTGTGCCTTATTAATTCATGTTTTATCATTTTTTGTACATGTGCCCAGAGCGGGTCTGTGCTAGATGTATTTTTAATCATGAAGAATAAATAAAATAACATGAACAACCCCCAACTGAGTGTTCAGTCCCAGTGTGAATGGCATTGCATGTAAAAATCGGCATGGATTCTTCAGAGATTGATTGTTCCAAAGTTCTGGTCTGGAAAGCAGAGGGATCTTTCTTCTTCAAACTGAGCAGATGCTAACTGTAGGGAACACAATCTTCTAGTTTTTGCTGGTGTGCTTTTCATTCCCAATTTCTGCTAGTTCTAAATACACAGAAATAAAGATATGGAAAATATTCAAATGATTTTCTTTATTGGAAGTGGCTAGGAGCCTTTTCAAGGCTTCTCGTTGGGGATTGGCATCCAATGGGACAAAATATAGTAGCATCTAGTTGCTTCCTCTTTCTTACAAAGATGACTGATGGGTAGAAGGGAGCCTAGTTGCCCATGAATCTAGCAGTATTTGGAAATTCTCTTAGGTGGTGTTGACAATTTTATGGCCCTCTGTGTTTACTATCTTTTTTGGTACCTTTTTCCCCCTGGAACCACTAACTATAGACATCAGATCTCAAGAGATTCAATGCTGGGGATGGAACTAAGTGATAGCAGTAGAATCAAAGTGGGAGTGTGCTAATAAAATTTGTGGATGACACAAAGTTGGGAGGTATTGCCAATTCAGAAAAGGATCAGGATATCATACGGGAAGATCTGGATGACTTTGTGAACTGGAGTAATAGTAATAGGATGAAATTTAATACTGAGAAGTGTAAGGTTATGCATTTAGGGATTAATAACAAGAATTTTAGTTATAAGCTGGGGACGCATCAGTTGCAAGTAACGGAAGAGAAGAACCTTGGAGTATTGGTTGATCACAGCATAACTATGAGCTGCCAACGTGATATGGCCGTGAAAAAAGCTAAAGCGGTCTTGGGATGCATTAGGTGAGGTATTTCCAGTAGAGATAAGGAGGTGTTAGTACCGTTATACAAGGAATTGGTGAGACATCATTTGGAATACTGTGTGCAGTTCTGGTCTCCCATGTTTAAGAAGGATGAATTCAAACTGGAACAGGTACAAAGAAGGGCCACTAGGATGATCCAAGGAATGGAAAACCTGTAGTATGAAAGGAGACTCACGGAGCTTGGTTTGTTTACCTTAACCAAAAGAAGGCTGAGGGGAGATATGATTGCTCTCTTTAAATATATCAGAGGGATAAATACCAGGGAGGGAGAGGAATTATTTCAGCTCAGTACCAATGTGGACACAAGAACAAATGGATATAAACTGGCCATCAGGAAGTTTAGACTTGGAATTAGACAAAGGTCCATCAGAGGAGTGAAGTTCTGGAACAGCCTTCCAAGGGAAGCAGTGGGGGCAAAAGACCTATCTGGATTCCTGATTAAGTTAGATACGTTTAGGGAAGGAATGGTTTGATGGTATAACATGATCTTGGCAATTAATAGACCTTTGACTATCAATGGTAAATAGGCCCAATGGCTGGTGATGGGATGTTAGAAGTTACTACAGAGAACTTTTTCCTGGGTGTCTGGCTGGTGAGTTTTGCTCACATGCTCAGGGTTCAGTTGATCGCCATATTTGGGGTCGGGAAGGAAATTTCCTCCAGGGTAGATTGGCAGAGGCCCTGGAGGATTTTTGCCTTCCTCTGCACCATGGGGCATGGGTCACTTGCTGGAGGATTCTCTGCATCTTGAAGTCTTTAAACCATGATCTGAGGACTTCAGTAGCTGAGACATAGGTGAGAGGATTATTGCAGGTGTGGGTGGGTGAGATTCTGTGGCCTGCATTGTGCAGGAGGTGAGACTAGATGATCATAATGGTCCCTTCTGACCTTAAAGTCTATGAGACTATGAGGTCTCAAGAGATTCAGTGCTGGGGATGGAACTAAGTGATGGCAGTAGACTCAAAGAGTCCAGATCCATCCAGCCACACGCCCTAGTCTTCCAAAGCCTGTTCAATAGAAGGACAAGTGCATCCACACTTTGAAAGAATTCTCATCGATTTCTAAGGCCAGAAGGAACCATTCTAATCATCCAGACTCATCTCCTGCATAACAAAAAATTGTATCCAGTAATTCCTGCATCAAACCCATAATTTCTGTTTGAGTTATAGCATCTCTTTTAGAAAGACTTTGGACAGCTGCTGATTATTAGACATTATTAGAAGCAGCTGTAGTAATATAATTACAATAGCAATCCAGAGTTGGGTAAAATTTGAGTAAGGAGCTCAAGATTTGGATCAGATCAAAAGATTTCTTAAGAGACCATATATCAATGACACATGACCACCTAATAGAGGTGCAATTTAACTAAATGTTGAGCCAAACTTTTATGGAAAATTGAAGTTAGTCAGTTAAGAAAACAATGAGGAGTCCGGTGGCACCTTAAAGACTAACAGATTTATTTGGGCATCATTTATGCCCAAATAAATCTGTTAGTCTTTAAGGTGCCGCCGGACTCCTCGTTGTTTTTGTGGATACAGACTAACACAGCTAGCCCTCTGATACTCAGTTAAGAAAGGAACTTTGTGCTGGTTTTATCCCTGTTGTATGTACTTCTCCATATGCTGTTTTTCTTTTTTAGGCACCACAACGCAAATCCCCAGCAAGATCCTAGATAGGGTGACCAGACAGCAAGTGTGAAAAATCGGGACAGGGGGTGGGGGGTAATAGGAGCCTATATAAGAAAAAGACCCAAAAATCGGGACTGTCCCTATAAAATCAGGACATCTGGTCACCCTAATCCTAGATGTGGAATGCTTTGGCATGTTCCCTGAGGTCGGAAAGGTTTGAAGATGCTTTTGTTTGAATTCAAGCTGAATTTAAATAAAAAGTTATGGGTGGGAATTACCCTCCATAGTTCCATTTCCTCCAGCTGCACAGTCCCCATATTTCACACTTTCAGATCATTCTCGCGATTTTTATAAAAATACTCTTCATTTGTATGTATCCAGGGCTTGTCCTTTTTGATCTTGTTCTCGTTTCCCTTTAAATTTGTTTGTCTTCCAATTTTCTCTTCTTCAGTTCCTGGCTGTCTTTTCCATGTTGTTAGCTGCTTTTCATAGATTTCTATCGCTATTATTTTCCATTTCCTCTTTTGTTCTTTGATTGCTGCTGGGGACTAAGGTTGTAATTTAGTCAGCCTGTTCAGCTCCACTGCCTTTTTAAGAAAAGGCCTCTTATTCCCTGAACAGTAAATAATTCTGTAGCTCCTCCGCCTGTCTCTTTTAGCTTGCCTTCTTCCCATCCCCGCCCAGAGGGTTGAAATGTTGCTACAACATTATCTCGTTATTCCATGGAAGCGTATTGCTACTGCTGACCTTTCAGCTCACCCACTACTGCTGAAACCACCCTGCTACTGGTACGCTGCATGTGGTATAATAGCAATCCCTAAAGACAGACTTCCCATTCTAAGAGGCAATCGACCCTTAGAGTAATCCCTTCTCTTTTCTCGATAGCATCTGTTTAGTTGGTGATACTGTCTTGAGATTTCATCTGGTTCTGACTATGGGTTAAAAGCCTAAATGCTCATCTAAAATTCCAAGCACCTGCAGAAACATAACAGCAATTGAACAGATGCTGACAGTCTTTTTTGTGTGAAATGTAAACAAAAGCTAGCAAAGGGATAAAGAGACTGGGCTAACAAAGGGTTAAAAAGAGACCCTGGGGGACCGAACAGGCCTGAAGATTTAGTAGGACTCGGAGCTTGGGGAGTTCAGTCTCCCTTCTCAATATGAGGAAAGACAAATTTGTGGTTAAGGCACCTGGGAGATCTGGATTCAATTCCTAGCTCTGCCACAGACTCCTTGTGTGACCTTAGGCAAATCATTTAGCCTATGTGCCTCAGTCTCCACTTTGTAAAATGGGGCTTCTTTATAGATTCATAGATTCTAGGGCTGGAAGGGACCTCGAGAGGTCATCGAGTCCAGCCCCCTGCCCTCATGGCAGGACCAAATACTGTCTAGACCATCCCTGATAGACATTTATCTAACCTACTCTTAAATATCTCCAGAGATGAAGATTCCACAACCTCCCTGGGCAGTTTATTCCAGTGTTTAACCACCCTGACAGTTAGGAACTTTTTCCTAATGTCCAACCTTTGTCTGCCTTTGTTTAACTGTAAGCTCTCTGGGGATGGGACTGTCTTCTACATACTCTGTTTATGCACATCATATGAATCAGCTTCTAGCCTCTACTGTAATGCAAAAATTAGAATTTGGATCTGAATGTCATAGATGGGCCATGCCTTTATAATGGGGCTGAATCAAAACCTTCAGATCCATAAACTTCCCAAATGTTGAAGAAACCTCGATTTGGATTTTGCAGCTTAGATCTATCTCTAGTCCGTGTGCAGTAAATGACTTCACTCATTTCTCTTAAGGCCATGTGGGAGGCAAGGGTTTGATCATAAAAGTGAGTGATAGTAAGTGGTAACTATCACGTAGTCTGGTGCATTCACGTTCAGTGTTGTAGTATGTGTTCTTGTGTCTTTTGAAGAAACACGCTTACCTCTAAAACGAAAATAAGAAAGAAAAACTTGTAGCACCTTAGAGACTAACAAATTTATTTCAGCATAAGCTTTCGTGGGTTAGTACCCACTTCATCGGATGCATGGAATGAAACCTTACCTCTATGCATGGTGGCCTTTTGTGCTTTCTAATAACATCTGAAAGGAAGATCCTGCACGTTCCATTATAACCAAGCACACTCAGCCAACAACAGCATGGGTGGAACACTAACCATCTCAGACAACATGAAAAAAATAAAACCAAGATTCCCAGAGCTCCCCATCTTGCAGCCACAGGGAGCAAGTAATATGTGTCTGTAGTAACCAGGAGTCATTCCCTCCTTTGTCCCACTTTTGTGAAATGAGTTAACGAGTCTCTGTCAGATCCTAGTGTCAAAAGGCCCATATCTCCGCAAACACAGGCGGCACTCATTAACAGCTTTGGTGGTAGTCTCAGCAGAAAGCTCAAGACTGAAAGAGTAAGTCAGAAAGCAGGACATATGCACGGGGAATCCATCCAAGGAGAGGTTAAGCAGTGTGGGCAATTTTTCATTGTGCCTTGTCTGTCTTCACCTGACCTATTCTCCGGAGACTTAGCGGTTGCTTTTTTAAACCTATTTCTTTCCTTTTACATTTAAAGGACTCAATCCAGCACCCACTGAAGCAGTAGCAATGTGAATCTTTCCACTGATTTCCAAGGGCCTAAAGCACTATCAAAGTGATCTGATAATTTTCATTGGAACAATAAATTTGTCTGGGTTTTGTGTTGGTTTACAATCTTTTCCTGTGGAGATCTTTGGTCAATTTCCCAATCAACATGACTGATCTTAGGCCCTGATTCTGCAAAATACATAAGTAAGTGCTTAATGTTAATTATGTCCTTAACTGGGACTTAAGCAAACACTTAAAGTTAAGCACATGCTTGATTTCTTTGCTGAGTAGGAATGGGCTTAAGCATGTGCTTAAGTAGTTTGCTGAATCAGGACCTTGGTGCGGAATCAATATATAGTAAGTGAGACAGACAATGGAAAAGATCATTAAGTTAAAGAGTAAGCGATTGACGCAGCTAAAATGATATGAACCAAAATCATGATGGGCCTTTAAAAATCACCCTCCTGTATCCACAGGAAACTCCTACCACCCACCGTTCCCCCACCACAGCCAGGCACCCCCAAAAAGAACCTTATTATTCACTCTCCAGTGTTGACCAAGATGGTACCCGTCACCCAGCTCTATCTGTATATGCATTTATTCACACATGCATATATTTCATTATACACAGAATACAGTCATGTGTCTGTGCATACACACATGTGTATGTGGGTGCGCACACACACATATATACATATATAAATACGTACACATATTCACATTGCTAATGTATTCACTGGGGAAAAAAATCTTCACACCATTCACTATTACTTACCCACTGGTGGTTTTTAAAATTCTATCCAACAATCTCAGGTCTCTAGAGGAAGCAACACCAGTAAAGGTGGAGTGTCCAAAAACAACAACAACAAGAGAAAGGATGAAGGCAGCATTAGTATTTTTTGTATGTGTTTGGTTCTCTCTCTTCCTTTCGTGGTGCCCGTTTGAAACGGAAGTGTTGCCGCGTAAGTTAACATGGGTAGAAATTGATTTTAAAATGGATTAAATGTCAATTTGAAATTAACAACCTAAAATTTTATCAAATCCATAGAGATTAATGAAACAAGCATCAGAAGACACATTTCACTGCAGATAGCACTCAGAATTAAGAGGGAAATTTGCTATTGATTCTGGGCTGCCACTGAGGCAGTCCCATTATTGCTCAAAGACTTGTGATAACCTCACACTGCTCTCCTTTTTGTACAATGTCTCTTCATCCCCCCACCCATTCTTTTCTTTTCTTTTCTTTTCTTTTCTTTTCTTTTCTTTTCTTTTTTCTTCCTTGTTGACTCCTTAGTGGGATGAAATTGAGCCAAGAGAAATTGAACTGAATATCAAGCAAAACCTTCCAGCGATGACATCCATTATTCTGTACAGTGATCTCCCAAGAGCAGAAGTGGTGGGAGTCCTGCTGACTCATTTAATAGTATTCTGGAAAATATACTGGAAGGAATAGTCCAGCACTGGGATGAGGGAGATGAGCTAAAGAATCTTCTCCTCCTCTGATTTCTATGATTCTGCGCCTGCCTGTGCAACAAACTATTCCACAGTGTAGAAAAAACAAGACAATGCAGTGCCTTCTGAAGCTTTTCTTTAACCCCAAACCTTGTCAGTCTTAGGCTCACATCTAATCATGTGCCATGGCTCGGTGGTGCAGAGATGCATCTCCCAGGAAGGTGAAACAGATGTTCATTGCTAACGTTAGATACACATTTTTCAGGTTCAATATAATTGTTGTCACTAAAGGCGCTCTTCTACTTATATAATAGTATCTATCTGTCTACTGCTGTCTATCATATTTCTTTGTCTGGGCAATTGCTGCTCTCATCATCACCGTGGTATATGAGCACTTCTCCCCTGTATTTGTTCATAACATCTAAGGACACTGTTGGGAGTCGTGCAAGCCCATACTTGTCCAGGAGCAGCGTAACAATCTTTTGCACGGGACAAAGAGCCAGAAAACATAAGTTCTACTTACGGCTCTCCTATAGTTGCCCTGTGTACCTACAGGCAAAAAATTTCAAACCTGGGTGTCTAGAGGTGGTTGGAAAATGGCAGATATTATTTTAATGCACATTTTTTCCAGTTTTTGAAAACAAAAAAAATCAGTTTTCAAAACCCCCAAATATTTTTTTATATCTTTTTCTTGAAAAAGAGGAACGTTTCTGTCTAAAATTTTTCTTTTGAATAAAAGGCCATTTTTCACTGAAAAAAAAAAGGCTTGATGGAAAATAGTCAACCAGATCTACTAGCCACATAAATGCATGTTTACACTAGGGTTACCAGACAGCAAATGTGAAAAATCGGGACGGGGGTGGGAGGGTAATAGGAGCCTATATAAGAAAAAGACCCCAAAATCGGGACTGTCCCTATAAAATCGGGACATCTGGTCACCCTAGTTTACACACATAAATAAACACATTGAATTTTAGACCTGCTGAGTGTCTATAGCTCCCACTGAAGTCAATGGGAAATTTGCAGGCGTAAGGGCTTCAGGATTTTGCCCAGTGTATGAGATGCTTGGATGGAAAGTACTAAAGAATTGCCAGCTAATATCATTTTGCCACCTCCTACGTGTCAAGCCTTGATATTGCATATGTAGCAGATATTCTCAGTCCCTGGCCTTTGCTGAGCTCTATGTTGGCATGTGCTAGTTCTGTGGATAATTGGCTGAGGCTACAACAGTAACTTCCTGTTGATTAGGTATAATTGAACGCGTAGAGCATGCATGCATTATAACAGTGTTTTAAGCGTAAGCACAGTAGATGCCACAGTTGACTGCACTGCATGCTGATGCCAGCTGGGGTTGAATCTCATGCCAGAACACACGGCCTTTACAAATGAACAAACAAAACAGACTAATACTGAACATATCTCAAGAGGAAAATGTGCTTAATTTCCCACCCCCCCCCTTTTGCTCTCATCAAGGATCTTAACAAGGCCCTTCGTCAATTGCCTTTCAAGGGCAAAATGTTCTACATCCACCTCTCGTGTCTCTGCAGCAGGCAAGTCTGTGTCTCTTTGCAATCTTCCAAAGTCATTATGTATAGGGAGCTTCCCTATCTTTGATGCGCTTAAGTACATTTCTTCAGCCAGGGCTCTGTGCCGCCTTTCTGATTCTAGGTTTGTGTTGACAAAAGTTTCAGCCTCATAAAGAGAAATAGTGCAGAATTTTTATTCCTGTGGTTCCCCTTTTTCTTTAATTGAGCCTGGAGGCATGATTAAAACAGGCTTTGTTTTAGTTAGTACCCTACATCTGAGAGGACTCCCATGTCCGCTGGCTAAATGGTGGCTAAGACATTCATAATTTAGTTTCTTCTATAGCATTATACAGCTAAGGCTTTGTCTACACTACCAACTTATATTGGCATAACTACACACCCTTCAGCGATGTAGTTATACTGACCTAACCCCAGGTGTAGACAGCACTATGCCAACGTGAGGGCTTCTTCTGTTGAGATAAATACCATCTCTTGGGAGGTGGATTACCTACGCCGATGGGAGAAGCTCTCTTGTCAGCTTAGGTAGATTCTTCACTAAGCACTGTAAGTGTAGACAAGCCTCCAGGTCTGGCTGCACTTTACAAGCATTAATTATTTCAGGGCATTTCTACACATACCGTGCTGCAGCGGCACAGCTGTACCAATGCAGCGAAAACCACCTCTGCAAACAGCAGAAGCTGGGTCGGAGACATCCGGTCCCGAATATTGGTGGAGCCGGGCCCCCCGGGCCCTGAATTTGCTGGAGCCCGGGCACCATGGGCCCATACAGCTCACAGCCTCTGTGCTCTTCTGTTGTCACCTCCCTGCCAGACATCTCCTGAGATCCAATGCTCCGCCATATCTCAGTCCACTCCATGCCCGAGAGAAAAATAAATCAAACTGAATCTTGGTTTAGATTTCAAACACCCCCAAAACTTGGGGATGCTAGGTTAGTCAAGTGTTTTGTTTTAGCCTCTTCACTACACATTGACGTCAATGGCAGTTAGATTGGTAGCACATAAATCAGTAGTAAGAGACGTTTTCAGGTGGTCCCGTTCTGAAAAAGAAGTGTCTGCATGTTATTACTAGGGCTGGAATAGTCAGCTGTTTGGTGGCCTACTAGTAACAAGCTGATGGTGTTAGTCCAGTTCTTAAAGAGGTGCCCAAGACTGAAAATCCTCCTTTTCACAATTGCTTTTATTTATTGTTCATGTTACAATAAGTTTTGGAAGCCCAAGCTGAAATGAGGGGCCAGATTTTTTAAATCAATAGGAGTTAGGTGCCTCTAACCTGGTTAGACAATTTTCAAAATCACAATAGGCACCTATCTTCATCTTTAGGCACTGAAATACCTTTGAAAATCTGGCCCGAGGACTCTATCGGTTAAGGCCTGTGTAAATATGTCGTAAGAGAGAGCAAGTCAGAGGCACAGATAGATAAATTCACTTGCCCATGATCATACAGCAAGATGGTGTCAAAGCTTGTGCTAGATCCTCAGTGCGCTGCCTTATCTACGCCATCACCCTGCCTCACAATAAGTGCTACATGCCAGCCCCATCGAAGAGGCCAAAAATGACTGTAGTTGAACTTCACCCCTGTGTAGAGATCAGTCACAAGGCCTGTGTGCCCTTAAGAACTGAGGAACAATCAGAACTTCCATCCTGCAGATGGTATTACTACAGCATTTGCTTTCATCCCAGATCAGGATGAAAAGTTGAAAAAAATAATAAACTCTTTCATAAAATAAAAAACTCCAAAAAATTCATTAGTAAATGGCGAAACATTTTGGTTTGAAATTTGGCTGAAAAAATATTTCAATATTCCTGAATCAAAATATTTCATTTCAGTTTGTTGAACTGACTCGAAATGTGGAGTTCTGAGTAAATGCAATATTAAACTTTATTCACCTATGGTGCCACATTGCCCCATGGGAGTTGCAGTTCAGGTGTCTGATGCCCCCATTATTACCTATTGGCTGCATTCCCAGGCTGGTCTACATCTCCCATGATGCACCTGTAGCTATGTGACTCCCACGATGCATTATGCTGCTTATTCAGAAGGCAGATTGTGCTGCTTCTAAGGAGATATAGGGGCTTTTAGTGCGAGAGAAAGGTTCCAGATTTACAGTTCTAGAGAATGAAGTCCTCTGTTGATTGACAGAAGAGCTACAGATGGCTAAAAATGAACAGCACCTGGTCCATAGGAGCACCACAGGAAAATCTTGTTTGATGTTGAACTAACTCAAAACATTTTGCATCAGTTCAACAGATCAAAATATTTAGATTTGGGTCAAACTGACACAAAATTAAATATTTTGTTTCGGTTTTCTTGAAGGAAAATCGAGACATTTTAGCAAAATCAAAATTCCCCTGCAAAAATTTTGGATTTTGCATAAACTGCATTTTTATTAAAAAAAAAATCATTCAGATGGAAAATTCTTAATCAGTTCTGTTTAACTCCCATATTAGCCAATTATGACAGCTTCAATCGAATTGAAGTGGTGTACAGGCTTCATGCTGGCTCTTGGGACAGGGGTGAAGTTTGCCCTGTAGGAATAGGGAGACTGAACTGCCTTTCCACTGGTAGAGATGGTCCCTCCAGTCGAGAGCTGGGATGCATGGGTGGAGACAGCTGGGGAAGCTTGCATTGCTGCGGTCTATGATTCAGGACCCATTATAGTGGTAGTAGACACTTGCAAAATATGGATCTGAATCTTTTGTGATATAAAAAAGACCTCATTTATAGTTGGTTGAGAATCTTTACACAAAATGGTCTTTTGTCGGAAAATGCCACTTTGTTGAAACCACAATTTTATCCTGTGAAAGGGTCAGTTTCAACAACCAATTCATAGAGAAGGTTTCTTGGGCCCAGGATGGCATTTCTGATCAAGGAGAGAGAGAGAAACCGCAGAATATCCAATAGCTCTGTGGTTAGGGCACTCACCTGGGATGTGGGAGACACAGCGACTTGAATCTGAGTCTCTCAGATCTCAGATGAGCGCCCCAAACACTGGGCTATTCACGGTTCTGGAGTAGGCCTGTCTCACCCACCTCTAATCTCAGTCTCCAGAGTAGTCAGAGCAACACCTTTCACATATATCAAATCCACTTAAAAAAATTTAAGACCAGGGTTTAATAATCCAAGAAACAACCCAGCACGATCATTTACAACATGGGAAGAAATCCTGCCAACAATTCTGGGGGAGAGTCTCATCACATTTTGCCTGAGATTTTCAAACATGCATAGGGGATTTCGATACCAGATTCACATTCATTTGAATTGAAATCGCTCCTCCACAGCCCCTAGGTGACTTTGAAAATCTCAGCATTTAGTGTTATGTTTCTCTTGGGGAAGACTTGAGAGTGACCAGGGAGCCCCCTCTTACCACTGAATGCACTGTAGACGGGCGAGAGGGCTGATTCCCACTATGGCAGAGTTAGGGATACTTTGGACATCATTTTTTGACTGGTAGCAGTGTTGCTTAGTAGTCAGAGGGCCGGAAAGGCACCCAGGAGCCCTGGGTTCTACTGCGATGGAGGCTGCTCTGATCGGTGATTGGAGGAAGTCACTTGTTTTCCCTAGCTGTACAATGGGAATAATGATCCCTCCTTTGTAAAGTGCTTTCAGATCTATAGATAAAAGGTCTATGTCACCTCCATCTCAATTGCAATTGGATATTTAACTCCTTGTAAATTCCTTTGAAACCCCCACCTTTAATGTCTGGGTTAGAGATTAGACTCTGAACACACCACACACAGGCCAATAACACTGAAAAGAATGTGCAGTGAGACTTGCAGGAAAGCAAGGAAGAACAATAACACCCCATCCAGTGAAGGTGTTAACACATCATTCATGCAGCAAGAGCCGAAAGGAAACAATAATGGCAAAGGAGGATGGCCACGCAGCTTCCACCTTCATAGAGACGGTGGAGAGGAGTCAAGGAGGACGTGAAGGTGCAAGTGACTGACGAATTGTTCATAAAATGTCAGCGCTGTTAGAGGTACTGAACATGGCATCAGAGGGCGGAAAGGAAACGGAAGGGGCTTTGACTGGCTTAGCAGCCAGCATGGCAGTGGATGGAACAGATTTTCAAGGGTGATAGGATTCCCCCCTTCCACTCCCCCATCCAGTGCAAGGGGAAATAGAGCTGGGGAAGAGATTCTTTCATCATGTCTCTCCCTGTTGCTGATGTAGAGGGTGTGGCTAGAGGAATGCCCCCTTTGCAGCATCATTTCCCAGACGCAGTTTCTGCCCTATGGGCTGGCATAAACTAGAGCAGCCTTCAGGTTGCTCTAATTTATGCCTGGAGCCGAGTCTTGCACACAGTGGCTCCAGGGTCTTTTTCCCCACCTTTGCATGCCCATGAGCACAAATGACTTGTGCTATAGGCAAGAATCTAGCCTAGAATTCCTATCAGAGAAGTTCACTGATGTTATCTTACAGAAGGTGCTCAGCATCTTGCTTTGTCCCACCACGGTGCTCCTCTTTGTGGCAATGCTTGGGGTATGGGGTGTAGATACCCAGGAGACAGAGGAGGATGTGGTCACTGGCTACATGCTATACAGATCCCCTGGTGAACAACCCATGGAGGGTGGGGGGCGCAAAGCCTGCATCTACTCCTGCAGCCCTGGGGCCTCATTACCAGCCTCAGAGCATTTCTATGGTGCCTCATGAAGCTGGGAGAAGGGAGGATCCCCTGTCTAATCCCATGCAGCAAACCCCTAACAAAGAGCCATTCATTTAGGTTTTGCACAAGAGGAGGTCTGGCCCTTAGAAGAGCTTCCCTGCTGCAGACCGACTAACTT
This sequence comes from Macrochelys suwanniensis, assembly GCA_033296515.1. Taxonomy (NCBI): domain Eukaryota; kingdom Metazoa; phylum Chordata; order Testudines; family Chelydridae; genus Macrochelys; species Macrochelys suwanniensis. The sequence continues at coordinate 136,164,693 of CM065778.1, forward strand.
GCCCTAATTTTTTTTTAACCATAGTTAAGGCCACACACTGCTCTGAGACCCCAGCTGTCACAATGCAGGGGTGTGAATGCAGGACAGTGCCCTGCCTGGACATGAAATTTCCTCCTCTCAGTCTAAGTCAGATCCTGGCTTTTATTTTAAGGCAGAACTTGTTCTCTGCGTTGGTATTTTATATAGCACGGCCATGCTTTGCTGCCTAGATGCAGGGCTGGCTCATAAGGCAGGGAGTTAATGTCCCTAATTTATACTTTCATGAAGCTGGGGATACATTTCTCTTCACAAGACTGTGCCAGCGGGCTGTAAAAAGGATCATTTTCCAAGACGACATTGAAATTATTTCCATTCAGGAGGAGAAAATCCTTGTTAGACAAACTCGGCGCACAGGATGCATAATGTGTGAGCACGTCCCCTTCCGTGGAGAGCAGACGCACCAAGGATCTGATTCGGAGCTCACGCTGGTGTAAAATAGGAGTAATTCTATTGAAGTCACTAGACTTACACTGGTGTAAGTGGAGGGAAATCAGAACTCAAGCATGTGAGGAGTGCACCTGGATAAAAGACACAGTGTGAGTAGTCAGGGATCATAGTAGCGGTTGCAGATGCTTACAGATGGAGAGGCAGCGTTGTTGGCATTGAACGGATAGTCAGGAAACCAGTGTTCTATTCCTAGCCCCTCCACTGATCTGTTGTGTGTGTGTGGCCTTCGGCAAGTCTCTGCACAATTGTTTCCTCTCCTTCTCTTTGTCTGTTTTGTCAGTTTAGTTTACAGGGTCTTTTGGGCAGGGGCTGTCTCTCATTGTGTTTGTACAGCACCTAGCCCAGTGAGGTCTGAAATGGAGTCGGGAACTCTATGGACAACTGTAATACAAATAATGTCGTGATTGACAAGAACTATTAGATCACTAAATTAACCCCGTGGCACGTAAAAGATGTAATCTCCCAATAGAGAATGTATTAATGTCATGCTACACTCACTGGACATTTGAGAAAAGGCCACGGAGCATTAACAGATATTTTTTCCATAGACTTGTGATAAGTTTTCCTAAATCTACTAAAAACATGTGTGCAATGCCACAGAGAACAGTGCATTGTGGTAGCTATCCCAGCGTTCAAGTGGCTGCAACATGCTTTTCAAATGGGGGGTGGGGTGGAGTGTGACAGGGAGTGTGTTATCTGGATGTGAGGGGAGAGGGAGTGGGTTTTCGGGGTACTGAGAGTGTGTCAGCATGCTGTCTTGTAAATTCAGATAGCAGCAGACCCATTTCCCGGAGCAGATAAGCAGCCGGCTGTCAGAAACTGAGCTTTGAAAGGGGATATCCGCAGTCCTACAGCCGAGTTCAAAACAATGACCAGAGTGGCCACTTGACTTAAGGGGATTATGGGACATTTCCGGAGGCTGATCACAGTGCAGTAATGCAACACCTCATTCACACTGACGCTGGGGCGTTTCAGCCGAGGCGCAGAAAACGTTATGCTTCTCGTGGAGGTGGATTACCAGGAGTGCTCCAGCTGCAGAGTCCAGGCGCTCTAAGTGCCTTGCCAGTGTGGACGGGTCTTGAGTTAGGGCCCCTGGGGCTGCTTTAATGCGCTCTAACTTGCAAGTGTAGCCACGCCCACAGCCTTGAAATGCTCATTCAAACCTGCACCTGTGTCCTTACATTCAGGGCATATCACCTTCCTCAGATTGTTGCTGTGCCTTTTTCCATTCCAGGGGGAAAGGACTGCAATGGAAAAAGGCACAGCGACAATCCCAGGAAGGTGATATAATTGAACAACCTCTATAATTTCTTTAGCTGTCATCCCAGATGGACTCTCAAATACTGCAGTCAAGGTGAGCATCTTCCCTGCCCCTTTCACTAAAGGAAGTTCTGAGTTCAGGAGCACTGACCGGAAAGGATTAGCACAGAATCCCAAAGGGCATCTAAAAAAAATGCAAGATATGCCATTATACAGCTGCATAATCTGGGGTGCATATGGCCTCTGCTAATTACACACTAGCAGCGAGCTGTGCTTAAGGCTGGACTGGAGTAAGTGGTTGCTTGCTGCTATTGCCTTAGCAATCACTAAAACAACAACAACAACAAAAGGTAAATAATTAACAGCAAATATTCTCTCTGCAGTTTATTCATCTGTTTATCATTTTAGAAACAACTCGTTTATTGGGGTGACTGAGCATACATGCAAGGTGTCAAGCAATAAAAAAATAAAATAAAAATAAAATATGGAGATATGTTCTATCTCCTAGAATGGAAAGGACCTTGAAAGGTCATTGAGTCGAGTCCAGTCCCCTGCCTTCACTAGCAGGACCAAGTACTGTCCCCTGACAGATTTTTGCCCCAGATCCCTAAATAGCCCCCTTGAGGATTGAACTCACAACCCTGGGTTTAGCAGGCCAATGCTCAAACCACTGAGCTATCCCTCCCCCCACAACTTGAACATGTTCCCGCGCGGGATCAAACCAGGGACTTTTCACGTGTGAGGCAAACGTGATAACCGCTACACTACAGAAACCCATACAGAAACAGTAATTACTGGGAGCACAGATGTTTCAAACAATAGGAGAAATATACTAGGGGAGTTCATCCCTGTAAATCTGCAAAGCCTTTGCCCCTACCATTTGCAGCATCTGTTAAAGGGCTGGGGATGCCCATCACAAAACAGGAAGGACTTGAGGGGTATGGTATGGACTGTACAGTTGGGAATAGAATCCACTGCCACTGAAGTTGATGGCAAAATTGCCATCAACTTCAGTAGCTTGCAGGATCAAACCTTTCATACAGATGTACCATCAGGGCTTAAACCCTGATGCAGGCAAGTACTTATGCTTTAGTCCATTCAATTCAATGGGACTTACACATGTGCTTCCATTTGCCTGAATCTAGCTGCTTTTCTGAATCAGGGCCTCAGGCCGGCAGCTAACCTAAATCTGCCACTAGCGTCACTTTCTACTCCAAGAGCAGTCAGATCGCAAGAGAACGTTCTGTATGTACAGCCCCGTGGAGAAAAGCCATTTGCTGTAATCCATTAGGGGTAACAGTCTTAATGCTTACTTTTATATTTCAACAGGAAATACATGCCTGAATAGAGATGGTCCATGTATGAGTAAATCAGATGTTTGGCCAGGGAGCATTGGATATGTCTGAATGCATTCACCAGCAGCTAAAGGGTAGAGAAGGGGCAAGAATAGTTTGGAGTGTGGTTTGGAACATAAGAACGGCCATACTGGGTCAGACGAATGGACCATCTAGCCCAGTTTCCTGTCTCTGACAGTGGCCAGTGCCAGATGCTTCAGAGGGAATGAAGGAACAGGGCAATTATTGAGTGATCCATCCCCTGTCATCCAGTCCCAGCTTCTGGCAGAGATTTAAGGACACCAAGAGCATGGGGTTGCTGACCATTTTGCCAAATAGCCATAGATGGACCTATCCTCCATGAACTTATTTAATTCTTTTTTGAACCCAGTTATGCTTTTGGCCTTCACAACATCCACTGGCAACAAGTTCCAGTATGCCCTGTGTGAAGTACTTCCTTATGGCTGTTTTAAACCTGCTGCCTATTCATTTCATTGTGCGACTCCTGGTTCTTGTATTATGTGAAGGAATGTAACTGAAAGTACTGGTCCACAATTTCAAAAGTGACTAGTGATTTTGGGTGCCACACTTGGGATGCCTTAAAGGGGCCAGATTTTTGGAAAGTGCTGACACCTACCCTGTGAAAATCAGGGTGGCTTAAAGTGACTTTTAAAACTCTTGGCCAACAGAATGAAGGCAAACAGGACAATTTAGAGTGAACAGAAAGAAACTTCCTGTGCAACAGTAAACTGCAACAATAGTATGATAATGGTGATATTAACAATGGCTCACAGCTAATCAAATACCTTTCATTGATAGGTACTAATTCAATCCAAACTTGGAGACAGTGTCTTTTTTTATTGTTGGCTGTCAGCACTGATTGACTGAGCTGAGGAATTGTGTTTCATTCCCCCCACTTTTTGTTCCTGCATCTGATTAGGAAAAAATACAAATGAATGCAGATGCTTAATTGGGGCATGTGAAAATGTTTGTGCTCTGGCTTGGAAAACAAGCCAAGAGTCATTTATAAACACATATGCCATAGCAGATCGGGTTAGTTAAAATTAATTCATAAATAACGATTTTAGTGTGGCAATTAGTTGAGACTGAAACCTCTTTTAACTCCCCAGTCACTTGTTTATTACTTATTATTTATTTGGTAAACAGCTGCAGTGCTACCTGCCCTTTTTATGCAAACACTCCTCTCCACAACCTCCAATTCATTTCTCTCTCTGGACAAATTTCCCTCTCCCTCACTCTTAATGTCACTCTCTCACTCACAAGAACGGGGAACGAGTCTAAGGGCCGGCTCCAGACACCAGCTGACCAAGCATGTGCTTGGGGCGGCACCGTCTAAGGGGCGGCTAATCTTGGGGCGGCGCTCAAGTTTTGTTTTGTTTTTTACACTTTGGCGGGGTGGCACTCGGGGGGGGTGGGTTGTTTCGGCGGGGCAGTGCTTGCGGGAGGAGTGGGTTTGTTTTGGCAGGGTGGCGCAGTGCTCCGGGGGGGTTGTTTCAGCGGGGCGGTGCTCAGGTGGGGTTTGTTTCGGCGGTGCGGCACTCGGGGCAGGGGTGGGTTTGTTTCAGCGGGGCGGCACTGTGCTCGGGGGGGTTGTTTCGGCAGAGTAGCGCTTGGGAGGGGGTTGTTTCAGCAGAGTGGTGCTTGGGGGGTTGTTTCAGCGGCGGGGCACTCGGGGGCTGTTGTATCGGTGGCAGGGCGCTCGGGGGGGTTGTTTTGGCGGGGCGGTGCTCGTGGTTGGTTTTTGGGGGTTTTTTTTTTTGCTTGTGGTGGCAAAAAAGTTAGAGCCGTCCCTGATGAGTCTGCATAAAGCAGGTCACTTCTCGTAACTGCAAGAAGTCGGTGTCAGTGCAGTGTTAATTGGATAAATAAAGGTCGGAAGTGCCAGAAATTGTTCCTTTTCAGGCTCAATAGCAGGAGCAATTAAGTCCCTCTATGTAATGCAGACACTGCGACAGTGAGGGCTACCAGTTGTGACACGTGGTTGCATGGCAAGTCAGAGCTGAGGTGTGTGGATTGGAAGCTTTCCCTGGTTGCAGAGACAGTGGCTAGTGGCTGCAGGCTTTGTGGGAAAGCCAGGAGAAGGAGCAGTTGAGTGTGACACTGAGAGGAAACAGAAGACCATAGCTTCTTGGGCACAGAGCTTGCTGGAGTGGCGGAGTTGGGGATTTCTGAACAAGCATACCAGCTGTTGCTTGTTACTGCTATGTTCAGGGAAGCAGGACTTTGTGGGCATGTTTTGTAAGTCACACAAAATGATACCAAGAATGTATCTGACTTATATCATCAATTTCTTATCTCAATGGAAACAACATGTCAAGGTCCCAAATGCTGGTTAACTGGTTGGGCCAAAGAGGCAACAGTGTTTTTTCACCAGCTCTCCTCACCTTTCCCTCATCTTAGGCACTGTTCAATGCTTCTGAAAGGTCCTGGGTGTCCTTAACACCCATCGGCCAAGATTTTTTAAAGTGACGCATTGTCTCCATTTGTGGGTGCCCAAATAAAGACACCTTAAGGCGGTGTTATTTTCAGAAAGGGCTGAGCACCTAACCTCTGACCATCAGGCCCCTTTAAAGTGTCTCAAATTGGGCACCAAAAATGGAGATATCCAAAAGCAAAATCTCGGTCTCTTGGGAGCACCCAGTGCCTTACAGTCTCGGGTACCGGATGGATCTGAAACGATCAATTAGAGGATGGGCTCCTTTTTTTTTTTTTTTTGGTGACCTGTTTTCTAACAACGCCTTCTGGGTTTTTTCCCCCCACCAACTGTAAATTTGATTCTGAATATTGCTGGATGAACAACCCGGCAAACAGCAGTTCTCTGCGGTGTTTGTTGATACACAGAAGAGGCATTGCTCTTCATACAGGGCCAAACTGTAGCATTGCTGCCTGCCCTGAGTAAGGTGTGGTGTGTAGCTAAACTGCACCAGCATCAGCACCAGCACTAGACAATTGGCCGTGATTCAGGGAGTCCCAATTCCTCCCCTCTTGCCCCATTGCTCTGGTGGGGAGTAAATTACTTCCCCCTTTATTATGGCAACTTCCTCCAGCCAGTAAGTGGGAGTAAGGTAGGTGATGGAGTCATAGCCTCTCCCACTCCTCACCACCATCTTCACTCCCCGCAACCCCTGGGGTCTGAAAAAAGTAAAAGCGTCCATCGTAAGAGAGTTTAAGTGCACCCCTCAGTGACCTGGCTTGATTTTTATTGATTTAGCTGGGTCTGGGACTCCCCCCCCCGCCCCCACGTGCTTTAAACACTGCCTCCCTCTTGCCAACAGAGGGGTGTACTCAAGGCCGGCTCCAGCTTTTCGGCCGCCCCAAGCAAAAATAAAAAATAAAAAATGGCCGCCGTCGAAGTACCAAAGTAAAAAAAAAAAACCCCAGCCGAAGGGAAAAAATGGCCGCCGCCGAAGTGCCGAAGCAAAGAAAACAAACAAAAAAAAAACCCCGCTGCCCCAGAATCCCCGGACTGCCGCCCCCTACAGGGCGCCGCCCCAGGCACGTGCTTGGCCGTCTGGTGCCTGGAGCCGGCCCTGGGTGTACTAGGCCTTCTCTCCCAACCTTATTGGGCAGAAGTCATAATGGGTATATCTACAATGGAATGAAAGACCCACAGTGCGGCTGGCCTGCATCAGCTGACACGGGCTCATGGGGCTTAGGCTGTGGGGCTGAAAATTGCTATCTACATGTTCGGGGTTGGGCTGGTGCCTGGGATCTCCTGGGTGGGAAGGAGGGAGGAAGGGTCCTAGAGCCCAGGCTCCAGCCTGAGGGTACACAGCAATGTTACAGCCCCACAAGTCCGAGTCAGCTGACATGGGCCAGCCGTGGATGTTGAATTGCTGTGTAGACGCACCCAAACTAAACAGGGATCAAAAGGGGAGTAAAAGGCTGAGGCAGGGCTGTAGCAATCTGACCCCACAGACAACAGCAGTAGAAGCTTTCCCGGTAAATGCACTAAGGTGCCTCCTGACTAGAATACCGCAGAAAGCAAATTGCACACATTCATTGGCATATTTATACTAATTGGTTTTGACTGTGTCTATGTCCCTTACGGCAATGGAAGGCAAAGAAGTACCTAGTGAGGTGGATGGATACTGGTGGCTTTGCATGAATATTCCAGCAACTTGTAGCCTTAAGATTAATTCGGGGTGCAAAATGCGCTTATCACTAATAACAGGTTCGTTCTAGCTACTTAGAGATTAATTAAGATGATTAATGAGACACACACTCTGAGTTTTATTAATACCACACTCCATATAAGCAAAAGTCACAGAACTAGAAAAAATACAACAAGAATAACAGCAGAATCTGCATCATCTACGCTCATGCTTAAAGTGAGATTAAGTGTAAAGGTTATCACCATCCCGCTATCCGGAGGTCCCGCCGCGGGTCAGGTTTGATTGACTTTTATGCTTGTATTCCTTACAGCCACCTATTTCTGAGACTCTATTTGTTTAAGTCTTCGGCTCTTGTTTATATCTGCCATTCCTGCTACCCATTTGGGGGTTCAAACCATTGGCAGATAGAAGATTCTCCAAACAACGCAGTAAAGGGGTCTGGCCAAATAAAGCTTTTCCAATCTAGACAGTTTATCACAAGATATAGACAGTGAATCTTCTGAGGCAAGATTACTTACTAATGCTAAGTTTTATTATATTTATTGTGATCTTATGCTAGCTAACACTAGGCCTCAAGCCAAATACTAGGCTTCAGGCCCACTGAAAAGCTCATTTTAAAACAATCTTCAAGTTTCTTTGCTTATTCCTGCTTGCATTATAGCTTTTAATTTCATTTGCCCTAATTTAGCAAGTATCTTAACTCTTTCTAAGATATACATGATTATTTACCTGATCACCTGAGCTCAGATCATGAGTGAAAGGCCAATATCCTTGTATCCTGATAAGCTAATTACCTTTAGTGACCCCAATCAACTTTCTCCAGGGGAACTAATGGTGTCCGAGTGATCAAAGTGCAGGCTCATCCGTTAACTCTCTTCTCCCTGTCACAATCCTGATTGATATGAACTACCAGCCATACAAACAAATCTGGTGCCACCCACATTGTTTAGAAAGATGTTTTCTCCTGATATGTGTGTAACTTCCATTAATGTGAATTAGATGCAGCAAATAACACTGTGCCACAGATATACAAGAGGAGAAGATAGTGAGGGTCAATGTTAGATGTAGTATTAAGCAACCAGCACTCTGGTGGTCACTGGATGGGAAGTCACGTGAGCTGGCTTTTCTTCCTCATTCTTTCATGGGTCTTTTGTGTGTCCCATGTCTGTGCCTCCATTTTCCCATCTATATGAGGATGATACTATTTATCTTCCTTTGTGAAGTGCTTTGAAATCTATGGATAAAAGGGGCTATGTCAGAGTTAAGTATTACTGTGCAATCAGAAAAGTGGACCAATATAAATAAGATACTGTAGAACTGTAGATGTGAGAGATGTAAAAGACCAGTTTATGGGGAGACAGTCAAAAGCCCCAAGGGATACACCAGAGGGATAAACACAAGGGAGGGAAAGGAGTTGTTTAAGTTAAGGGCCGATGCTGGCACAAGAACAAATGGATATAAACCGGCCATTAACAAGTTTAGGCTTGAAATTAGACAAAGGTTTCTAACCATCAGAGGAGTGAAGTTCTGGAACAGCTGTCCAGGAGGAGTAGTGGGAGAAAAACACCTAACTGTCTTCAAGACTGAACTTGGTAAGTTTATGAAAGGACTAACTACAATGACATACAGCCCATCTGTGTCAGCTATTAGCAAATATCTCCAATGGCTCGAGATGGGACACTAGATGGGGAGGGTTATGAGTTACAACACAGAATTCTTTCCCAGGTATCTGTCTGGTGGGTCTCACTCACATGCCCAGGCCTTAAATGACTGTCCTATTGGGGGGTCAGGAAGGAATCTTCCCCCAGGTCAGATTGGTAGAGGGGGTGTTTGCCTTCTTCTATAACAAGGGGTTCTGGTCACTCGCTAGTTTGAACTAGAGTAAATGGTGGATTCTCTGAAATTTTAAGCCCTTAAATCAAGATTTAAGAACTTCAGTAACCCATCTTGGGGTTATGGGCCTATCACAAGAGTGGGTGGATGAGGTTCTGTGGTCTGCAATGTGCAGGAGGTCCGACTAGATGATCATGCTGGTCCCTTCTGGCCTTAAAGTCTATGGAGGAGGAGCAGTCCCATTCCAAGTCTATAAGGTTTGTGCTCCTAAACCCATAAGACACTCTGAAAATCTCCCCCTTAATCCATTCCCCTCTCAGTGCAGGATGATTCTCTACTGTACATTAGTATTGTTTCTGGTCACCTGAGACCTTTTTTTAACCCCAATGAAGTCAGTGGAAAGCCACTGGGTAAATATCTCCTATAGAAAACCATGGTTTTAGGGTTTTGTGTGTGTGTGACACTGAGGGAAAGCCAAAAGCAACAGACATAGTACCAGTGTTATTACCTCCTGGCTGAACAAGCAGTAGTACTAGTTATACACTAATTTCTACAGGGCATGGGCAGCCTCCCACTGGAATCCTGATGGACTGGTGACTTGCTGGAGAGCCTTGGAGAGTTTCAGGCCATCACTGAGTTTCATCTCAAATTAACCTGTGAACAGAGAATAATATGGAGGCAGAGAACTCAGAAAAGGATTAGACACTGCGATGAGTATGAATAGCACCAGCAGTTGCACTAGCAAAGAGAACATTTACAAGGGTTATCAATCCTTATGCTTCAGAGAATAGGGAAGAAATATTTCCCCTCATGCACTGATCTCAATCCTCCGAGGCCCCAGTGTGTGACACTGGCCTTTAAAAATTAGTAGAGAAGGAATCTTGGTGTGATGGGGTATATATACCATTTTGGCTTCAAAGGGGTTCATGTGGGCTTGAGAGGCCAATTAACCCACCGAGCTGCATCTGGAGGGTAGGCCAGCCCTGATTAAAGCTGAGTCACAGCTGGAAGAGAAGCTGTGTGGCTGCTGTACAGGCAGGAGGTGTGGAGCCCACAAGGGCTGTAGGGAGAAACTCTGCAGTCATTGTCTGAGGCTAGAAAGTGAAGAGACTGACAAGGTCCAGGAGAAAGTTCCCGGGGGAGAGTTGGGGAATCCTCTCCCGAGTAGCAAAGTCTGGCAAGAGGCCGGGAGAGACATGGAGTGGATAGAGGGGTGGGGCAGGCTCTGCTGTGGAGCCCTGATTATAGGCAGGATCTGGACTTTCAGGGAGAGACCCCTGAAGTGGAGAAGGGATGAAAAGTGAAGCCTGATTTTGGTTTGGAACTTACTGGGGATTCCAGGGAGGAGCCCTGGGAGTCCTGGCCCTGAGAGAAGGGTGAACTTAGAGAGAGGCATGCCGACAGGAACAAGTCTAGGGAGGTAGCAGCAAGGAGTCTGGCAGAGTGAACACTGACTGCCTGTCCTAAAGTCCCTGGACCGAAATCCACTGTAGATGACAGCCCTGGGTTCCTTTACCGGCCTCTGGTAAGGTGGTGTGAAGTACAGCCCTGCGTTGGACTATTTTTTTAGCCCTGCTTCCCTTTCCCACCCCCCAAACCCACTCCCACCCGTGCCTACATTCTTTCTTGCATTTTTATCCCACTCCCACCTGCAAAAACCGTCGATCCTGCAAATCCCACAAGAGAAACAGATTCTCCCAGGATACTTAAAAAAAAAAAAGGTTAAAATAAGTATGTATGAAATTTGGACTCAATTTTTAACACTAAGAGAATAAAACAAATCTTGCTTAAACCATGATTTTTTAAAAACTCCTGTTATAATAGACATCAAATCTCTTTCTATCCCTTGCCTAAATTTAAGTATTAAAACCTTTATTTTAAAAAAAGAAAAGCTTGCTTTACATTGCTGAAAGTCCATTTATGACAAATTAACGAGAGATTTCGTGCTTTTCCGCAAATTACCGCAGTCTGTTTTTTTTGGCCACCCAATCCTGCCCGCAGGATTTGACCCACTCTCGCTATTATGGCAGCAGGTCCTGCAGCACCCACAGGATCCCAGCCCCGCTGCAGGGCTCTAATGCGAAGCTCATGAAGAGGGGATAAGGATGACTCAGAGAAGGGTGTGAGGACCATGGGGCTGAAGACCTTTTGTGTGGACATTGGACAGTTATTTGTTGGACTTTGTTACCCCAGGAGGGTGTGGTGGGGGGACTCTCAGTGACCTGGCTGGAGGGCCAAATAATGAGAAGAAGCAGAACCAAAGAAACCCCTGGCAAGGGGCGCTGGAGAAGGAGAGCCAGCTGTGTGCCATGCACTGCCGCAAGGGGACACACCAGTGGTGAGTCCACTGTTCTACACTTGAAATGATGTGGAATGAGTTTTTGACTAATAATTTTGTGGCTTGCCAAGAAGCCATTGGACGGTAATGATTAATAGTCAGTATTGACCTGTACAGGATGTGAACCAGCAACCTACCAGTCTTAATGCTCTTCAAAGGGGCTTTAATAATGTGTGGGGAATGTGGACAGTAGAAATGACAGCTGTGGCCAGTCCTGAGCTAAGAGTGATAGTGTCCATTTCAGTGTGATGAGTTCTATGCCGACTGGGAGTTGAACAACAGAAGACCTTTTCCCTACAATGTTTGGTTTAAGTGTTTTATTTCTTCCCGAGTAAATTGCAAACAATCCAGATTAAAGATCTCCCTAACTTGGGCTGTGGGGATAGATTTAGACAAGTGTATCTCCACACAGTAAGATCCATATCCAGTTACCAGTTGCTTGAGTCATCCTGTTCCTGGATCAGAGAATTAAGTAACATTTTATGTCACTATTACCCTACTGCATCAGTGTCGCTAAATGTATGGTAGATTTAGGGAAGGAGTTTATACTCTCTGACAATCTAAACCCTTATTTTCTGTTGCCTTTTTTTAAGGAGACAACTTTGGCCCATTGTATCTTGGGCAACTCTGCTGAGTTTTATGGAGAGACACCAGGGATGAATTTGTCCCAGTATAAAGTTGTCTCTCCTTTTTGGCTGAGGCTTAATCTTTGAGCAGTCTGGCTTTCTCTCCTTCTATAACGAGAAAGCAGCGCTTTAGGGGCTGGATGATTTTCCATCTTTCTAATGGGAGTATTTCTTGGCCAAAAAATAGTCCTGTGTCACCTGCCAGCCCTCATTTGCCCTGATGTTTCACAGGCGGTATCCTAGGTTTCATCAAAAGATTCCAATCCAGAATGAGACTGCAATGCCAAGAGAATTACTTTGAATTCAAACTCTGTTAAGCGCAGCATGATACATGGTGGAGTCATCAGGTGAAATGAAGACTGACAGTTTAATTTCTCTAAATACTGTAAAAGAAAAGACATCTGGCATGATGGCTTTTGGCTTCCACAGGATGACAGTAATAGACAGTGAGTCTCTTTACTGCTAAAAAAAAATAAATCCTTGTTTTAATCTATACAATTTTTTTAACTGAGCAAAGCATGGTATTCGAGTCCACAGATCAGATCTTTCCCCCCTCTCCCCACCGTATCTCCAGTGTCTACGATCCAAAGGATAGCTCAGATTTGCTTAAGTCATCTTCTTTATACACCACAGTCTAAATAATGGAAACAAAATCCTGAAATGAGCTTTCCATCCTTATCTCTCTTCCTCTCCCAAACTCATTCCACCCCGTACCTAGATTGCAAGCGTTTCAGGGAAAAGATGGTCTTTATGGGCTAGAGTGAGCAGCCATTCAGCTTTGATCCTGCAAGGGCTTGTGTCCTTAAGTGTGAACTCACTGGCTTCAAGTGCCTGGCTTTCGGATCTCTCCTAGTGCATGGTGGTCTACTTCCTCAACCCAGTGAAAATCAGGACTGGGGAGGCTATAGACTAACTGGGCTGCAAATCCTTTGAAGGTGTAGGTGTTCCAGTTCTCCAGATCCCCAGTGTCTGGCTGTGGAGTGCTGGCGTCCACATGTTTCTCCTGATGGTTCTTGTTTATGTTAAGATGCAGGAGGTGGCTGGAGAGTTGAAAGAGTCACTCCTCACACAGCAGAGCAGGGCTATGAATGCCGATCAGAGCAGAGAGATGCTGCTGCAATTTAGAGCAGGCTCCAGTGTGTGTGCTGGGAAGTGGATGTAAAGATAAAAACAAGAGAAGCTATTTGTTTCACGCAAGCTCTCCTAGCATTAATGTGAAGAGCAATGTGCTCACCACAATGGGTAAGTCGCAGCCTTGCTCTATGTACAGCACCTAGCACAGAGGGACCTGTTCCTGACTGAGGCCTTTGGTGCAAACATAATAGTAATATAACCCTAAATAAATCATAAGAACAGACAGTCCATAAAAATGTCTCTAGTCCAGAGACAAATAACTCTAATGTACATCAGTCTGCAGATGTTTGAATTTTTTGGTCAAAATATTTTTTCTATGAACAATAGGGTTTTTTTTAAAACCAAAACAGAAGTATTCATTTTAATTCAAAGTTTCCAGAAACCAAAACCTGAAAAGCTTGGCAAAAATGGTTTTCAAAAACTGAATTTTTTTTGGATTTTGCCTTCATGTCACCCCCCACCATTGAAAAACTGGCATTTTTCAACTGGCCCTGCTTACTTCCCCTACTCAACAGATGCTTTTTAATTCAGAATCTGATTGAAGATCATTTTAAAGGGCTGAAGTTCCCTAAAACAGGCAACAGATGGGATCAGAGAGTGGGATCAAAGAAAAAGGAACTGGCAGGTTAAAACAATTTTTTTTTTAAAGAAACATTCTGTCATGTTCCATATAATTCTGTAGATTAGCAAAGCTGGAAGGATCTTTAAAATCTAACTTACATTTGTGCTGCTGCTTTACTTTTTGAATGTCAATCATCTTGGCCTTTTTAATTACTTTCCCTTTCTGGCTCTAGCCCATTTGATTATTTTTTTTTAATCTTTATGGAAAAATCTTATAGAACTTAATAGAGATGAGACAAATGGCATTCTATAGAAGTTACTTTTAAAACCTAAAGAACGTAATAGAACATGTTAATCTTTCCATACTATCCAATGGAACTCTGTGGCTGAGACATAAATAGGCCATTAAATCCCATAGAATGATCTGAACTTTTCTCTCTTTTTTTTTTAAATCACTTTTGAATACATTCTATAGGACTGTTCCTTAAGGAATTATTTTATACATAGCATAGGCGCCGACTCCGTGGGTGCTCCGGGGCTGGAGCACCCACGGGGAAAAATTGGTGGGTGCTCAGCACCCACCGGCAGCTCCCCACCAGCCCCGCGCCCGTTAATGGAGCACTTATCTTCGCCCTGGACGCCGGGCGATGTTGCGGGGCCCCGCCCCCGACGCCGGGCGACATTGTGGGGCCCCGCCCCTGACGCTGGGTGATGTTGCGGGGCCCCGCCCCCGATGCACCCAACGGAGCCGACGGAAGTCGGTTCCTATGATACGTAGGCATTTCTATGGTGCTCATTGCCATAGTATTTGACCTTTTACATTTTGGTTAGACACAGTGCATGGAATATTTAAACTAAAGGTGACCTGAGGAAGATGCATCAGAACCAGATTAAGGGCAGGCTGGCTAGAAGGTTCAGGACTGGGCCAAATCAAGATTAGGTTTCAGGATGCAAAATTCCCCACCTCCTGCCCCCCATAGTGGAAATCTTGCCTGGAAATGTAGTATGGCAGATATGTGTTGGAGCAACTTGATCTCACGTGACTTCTGCCACGTTGAGTCAAAATCTATTGAGAGGTGGTGCGTCGATGAGATTATGCCATATCTGAACCTGAAAAATTAGGCTCCTTTCAATTCTTGATGCAATACAGAACCTAAAGTTTAGGATCCAGAAATTTTGACATTCAAGGAGTTCAGATTCAGGGGTTTGGTTCATTTGCTAGTTATGAGATTTTTTAAAACAATCTTTAATGAACAAAAGAAATTGCCATGAAAACAAATCTGTCAATGTTAGGTTTCACAAACTTTCCTTTACAAAATGCCTAAGGTCCTTGACTTTGTCCTCTTTAAAGTAACCAGCTACAAGGACAGAAGTACTGCAAACAGCCTATTGAACTATTTTAATAATGTATGACTGATGACTAGACACATAGATCTTTTTTGCAGATCTTTAATTGAATTTTTTTTAATTAGACCAGTTCCAAGAACAGATGCAATATCCCAAATCACAGTTCTAATCTTTACCATGAGACAATTTCCTATCCTCTCACAGTACTGGTGTCTTTTCAGCCATCCTCCAGCAATAAATAAATATCAATAACTCAACAGCATGATGGATTTAGGCAACTTTTATCTTTCTTCCAGTGGTAGAATAAAACCAGGCTATCAGCATGAAGTGAAGTTGTCTTTGTTTATTAGCCAGTCTCCAGTTACATATGGGAACCAGTTTCCAGCATTTTCATGGATGTCTCCTGCCGGACATGTGGCACCTCACTTAAAATACCCTCGCCAACCAGCTGTGCCATCATTTGGCAATGAATCAGCTTGCTGCAGATGCAATCACTAAGTCGATTGTAGATTCATAGATTCCAGGCCAAAAGGAACCAATATGATCATTGTTATTAGTCACACACATCTGCAGGCTCAGAACTAAAATCCTGGTGCTTCATATCTATAAATCTGGCCTTGAACTAAAGATGACCACCTTAGTCCTAGATAATACAAGTAGTGTGTCCCTTGTCTGCATTGGTATTTCTTTGTAAACTGTATGCTATTGCACTACCACCAGTGTAACAATGGTGGGATAGTTAACATGGACAGGTATCCAATATTTTAATCATTGTGTCTTCTAGACATGCTCTGGGTGGGGTCAAAAAATAAATCACTAAACTCTCACACCATGTTTCTACTATTGTCCCTCTTCTCCTTCCCATAGTGACAAGTAACAGTCCACCTACGGGACAGAGCACTGGAATGGGATTCAGAAGCCCTGGATTCTATTCCTGACCTGCTGGGTGACCTTGGGCAAGTCACATCATCTCTAGGCCTCAGTTTACCTATGTGTAAATTGGGGATAATGGGACTGATCTTTGTAAAGTGCTTTGAGATTTACTGCTGAAACATGCTGTATTAAAGCTAGATAGAATTATGAAGGATGGAGAAATGCACACAATTATCACTCCTAATTGATTGTAATCTTCCCTTCTTGGGTCATCTATGAGATTGGAACTCAGGACATTTATCTCTAAAAGCATGAGCCTGTATCACATGAGCTAAAGATTGACAGCTGTTAAAATGGAAGTTGTGGCAAACACAAACCTCTTATAGAGCCTGACCACCAGTGACCAACAAAGATCCACATCCTCAGAGTGTGGGTTACATCATCACTTAATTAACCCCCAAAATGTCAAAAGGAAGAGTGGCAAATCTAGCCACTTCCAACAGCTCTCTACTGTTGTTCTTAGGAGAACTGGTGATGGTACCTGTATTGTATGATGGAAAGACACGGAGCCAAAGAGGGCATTCACAATTTGTTTTCTGCTGAAGTATTTGTTCTCTCTGCATGGGGAAAAACCAGAAACAGTTCAAAACATTTTCACAACACATCT
The DNA here is from genome assembly GCA_033296515.1 of Macrochelys suwanniensis. Lineage (NCBI taxonomy): Eukaryota > Metazoa > Chordata > Testudines > Chelydridae > Macrochelys > Macrochelys suwanniensis. The sequence continues at coordinate 136,181,288 of CM065778.1, forward strand.
CAAACATGAGTTGAGTGAGATGTGAAATCTGAAAAGAGAGATGAGAAATATTTGCTAAGAATTATGCCTTGGGTGAGAGTTGAGGCGTCTGGATTTGGAGGATCCAGGTGATGAGAGAGTTAAAGGCAACAGAAGATTATTTTGAAATGACATTATGAATGGGCTGTTTCTTGACACACAGACACAGTCAGTCTCTGATTTCAGTTTGAAACCTCCTCACTGAGCCCAGCGTAGAAAAAACATTGTTGATCAAGCTTCCCTGTAAACATTTTAAAGAGTCCAAAAATCTTCAGTGTGCTGGGCATAAAACAGTAGACAAGACCAGTCAGTTAAGGACAGCATTACAAGCTGTCTGCACAGCTGTGTCCAAAGTCAGGCTCAATTTTACCTGCAATTTCTGGGAAAGTTCTTCACTGAAGACCACTATAACAGATGAACCCCATACTTGTTCCCGTGTACTCTCTCTCAACTCACTATTATTTGTTGGTTAATACAAGCACCTTGTTTGCTTCTATGATTTCCGCAGGATTTGGATTCCTTTGGTAGAAATATTGGGTTGGATTTAGATGTGCCAGTTTATATCAGTTTAGGATAGTCATGGTCTCCCTGCAATTATTCTCTTTAGGGGAAAGAACATCTAGCACAAAGATTGTGCTAATAAAATTTGGATGACTCAAAGTTGGGAGGTGTTGCCAATAGGCAGGAGGACTGTAATATATAAGAAGATCTGCAGGAGACCTTGAAAACTGGAGCAGTAGAAATGGGATGAAATTTAATAGTGCAAGGTCATGCACGTAGGGACTAACAACAAGAACTTTTGCTATAAGCTGGGGATGTATCAGCTGGCAGCTACAGAAGAGGAGGAAGATCTGGATTGGTCAATCACAGGATAACTATGACCACCAATATGATGAAGTTGTGAAAAAGGCTAATGAAATCCTAGGATACATTAAGTGAGGTATTTCCAGTAGAGCTGGGAAGTGTTATCATCATTATACAAGGCACTGGTGAGACCTCATCTGGAATACTGTGTGCAGTTCAGGTCTCCCACATTTATGAAAGATGAAATCAAACAGGAACAGGTACAGAGAAGGGCTACTATGGTGATCAGAGGATTGGAGAACCTACCTTATGGGAGGAAACTAAGGAGCTTGCCTTGCTTAACCTAACAAAATGAAGGATGAAGGGAGGTACAATTGCTCTCTATAAATACATCTGAGGGATAAACATCAGAGAGGGAAGAGATATGTTTGTTAATGGCCAATGGTGGCACAAGAACAAATGAATATAAACTGGCCATCAACAAGTTTAAGCTTGAAATGAAACATACGTTTCTAATCATCAGAGCAGTGAAGTTCTGGAACAGCCTTCCAAGAGGAGTAGTGGGAGGGTGGGAACCTAACTTGTTTCAAGACAAAGCTTGATAAGTTTGTGGAGAGGATGGTATAATGAGATTGCCTACAGTGGCAGATGGCCCATCCACAACTGCTGTTAGCAAATATCTCCAATGGCCAGAGATGGGACACTAAATGGGGAGAGCTCTCCATTATTACAGACAATTCTTTCCCAGATGTCTCAGCGGTGAATTTCACCCACACGCTCAGAGTCTAACTGAGCATGATATTTGGGGTTGGGAAGGAACGAGGGTTTTTTGCCTTCCTCTGCAGCATGGGGCACGGGTCCCTTGTTGGTTTGAACTGAAGTAAATGGTGGATTCTCTGTAACTTGAAGTCTTCTCTGTAACTTGAAGTCTTTAAGTCAAGATTTGAGGACTTCAGTAACTCAGTTAAAGGTTATGGGCCTATTACAGTAGTGGGTTGGCGAGATTCTGTGGCCAGTGATATTACGGTGGTCAGACTAGATGATCATAGTGATCCCCTTCTACTTTTATTATCTGTATATGTCAAGCCTTGCCCCGGAACCGTCTCCAATATAGCTGGGACTCACCTCTCATTTACCAATATGGGAAAGGCAGGATGATTCCAATCCCCTGACATCTGTTGTCACAAACCTAAGATTGAGAACTAGTGATCTATCAAACATCTGTTACTTTGATGATTTTCCATCACCCTAGCTATCAGATGAAGGAAGGTGATTCAAGATGAGGATAGAAATGTGTCTAGAAGTACATAGATAAATAAGGATTTCAACATTTGTTTGCTTCCTGTCCCTGGGCATTATATTTGTGCTTCCCGAATGTCTTCATTCACTTTTGTAATGAGCGCAGAGCAGGTGAAGTGCTGCTGCTTGTTTTTGCCAGTCCACTGGATGATTAAATCACAAGCCTCCGGTGGGTTAAATTTTGGCATCATTATGCAGTAAAATGTGTAATATCCCTTTACGCTTCACTATTCTCCTGATTGCGTAGTGTTTGCTTCTCACACCATGCAATATAAAGTCAGGCACGCCTGGCAGGATGAAGAATAACCAGTAACAAAGTGCTTATAGGGGAGCACCAGATTCTAGCCCTGTCCTGTGTGTATGAGTTCACTGACACATTTATCGTTACGTATCCTGCATTGGGTGCTGATGCAAAGTTTGGGTCTGGACCCTGTATTCTCTAGACCAGGGGTCAGCATCCTTTCAGAAGTGGTGTGCCGAGTCTTCATTTATTCACTCTAAGTTAAGGTTTCGCATGTCAGTAATACATTTTAACGTTTTTAGAAGGTCTCTTTCTATAAATCTTTAATATATAACTAAACTATTGTTGTATGTAAAGTAAATAAGGTTTTTAAAATGTTTAAGAAGCTTCATTTAAAATTAAATTAAAATGCAGAGTCCCCCGGACCGGTGGCCAGGACCCGGGCAGTGTGAGTGCCACTGAAAATCAGCTCGCGTGCCGCCTTCTAGACCCCAAACACAATTACCACACAAATGACACAAGACAGGGGTAGAACTCATGTTCTTCAGGTTCAAAACACAGGGCTCTATAGCCTGAGCTATACAGTAATTTCCTAAAAAGGTAATAGTAAAAAGTCCCACATCTCTTATGTGAGCAAGAGACAACTTGGATCCCGATCTAATCCAGGAGACAACTTGGATCCCGATCTAGGTATGAACTTTCCCAAAGTTTAGAGCTGGGTTTTGGTTTGCACTGGTCTCTAATCTTTTGTAACGTGCCAGTTATCAACACACAGCAGATTTATTTCCATTGGGCCAAATTCTGCTCGTGGATACACCCACAGGGTCCTGTTTATTGAATCTCCCCAAGGAATGCAGAATAAGTGCCTTTTGCCTTTTAAGATTTTGCAAACAAGTCACATTTAAAGCATAATGTTTGGTCACTTAATTCTATCTGACAAAATTTCACCCGCAGTTTAATTTGGGTAAGGAATTTTTTTTTATTCTGTGGTGGAGTGAGCTCCCCACACTAGCACCACAAGAGCTGAGTTGGGCCAGGTGGCTCCAATCAGTTAATTAGGCTGCAAACAGGGGAGCTTTAGGCTGGAGGCAGCTAATTAGAGAGAGGCTCACCTGTGCAGGAACAGGCTGCTGAGAAAGGCTACAGGAAGCCAGACAGCAGTCTCTCCCTGGGAAGAGGCTGGTTGGGCACTGGTCTACTGAGAGAAAGGGTGCAGGAAGTAGTCCAGGGAAGGTGCAGTGTAAGTGTGGGGAAGAGGCAGGGTGGGGATGGGAAGAGGCAGGATGAGGGTGGGGCCTTGGGGGAAGAGATGGCATGGGGGCAGGGCCTGGGCAGAGCTGTGGGGAGCACCCTCTGGTAGATTAGAAATTTAGCACCTATGGAAGGGGGTGCCTACTTCAAGAGCTAATCTCCAGAGTGACCAGGAGGAGATGCCAGCCCAGGGGTGACTGGAGCACCCCATTATACACTCCAAGTCCTAAAACCTGTGCTGCTTAACACCTGTAATGGGGTTCAGTGGGGGCTGGCAGGCTGTGGCTCAATAGTCTGAGGGTCTTGGGATGGCCTTGCCAGGCAGCCTGAAGGCCTGCTGGCCGAATTACACTCCACTGTTCTCTGGGTTCTCCCCATCTGCTATAGGAGGGGTGAAGGGTAGAGAGAGATGGACCCTCCCTCTCCCCTGGGTCTGAGCCAGGGCCCAAGGGATGAGGATACTCTCAGTCCCCTCTAGCGGGTACAACAGCCCAGCTTTCTCCCCCTGTTCTCTCCCCAGGTTGGGGAGTGGTCTGTGTGCTCGGCTTCTCTCTCAGCAGAGGGTTTGCTCCTACAGTCTCAAGAGTTCAAACAGTCCCTTGGGTCTCCCTGTAGATACCCCTGTCCCAGAAGCTGCTGCCTGCAGCCAGTCTCACCTTCACTCTCCCCCTGCTTGACTGTCAGTCTCCTTTTTAAGCAGGCCCTTGGTTTGCAATATACTCTGCAGCGCCTGGGGGGAGGGGCCTTCTTGGCCCAATGCTGCTTCAGTACTCCTTTAGTCTTAGGCAGGGGTCTGTAAACCACATCCTGACAACCCAGAGATGGATACAGGTCAGGGGTGGATGTAGTGATTCTTCTTAGCAAAGTGCTATGGGATCCTTTGGGATGAAAGGTGTTTCTCACACTGCTTGTTAGTCATTCTCGTTAGTTCATTGTTCCTTGGTATCTGTAGCAAATATTGCAGGTTAATGGGCTCAGTATGGGAATTACTGGGTGCAATTCTATGGCCAAGAGCTCAGACTAGATTAGTGTGCTCTAATATGTGTGAAGCCATGAACTTTTATTTTGGCAAATCTCCCGCTGTTGTATGTGAATTCCAGAATTCGAAAAGCACAAAAGCATGCTCTTTTGCGCTCACCGCAGTGTGCATATACAACGCTTGATGTGCAAGTCATACATTTCTCTTCCATCTTCGGTTGCTGTTGTACTGTCACCCGCCACTGTAATATCCGTGTGCCAGTATCTGACATAGAGATGGGTGGGAACTGTGTTTCCTGTTCCATGAAAATTTTTGAGATATCAACAAACTTTCCCATCACAAATGGGATGAAAAGTTGAAATATCAAATTTTGGAGAACCTCTACCCCCAAAAGAGTTGGTGTATCTGAAATATTCTATTTCAACAACTTCAAAACTTTGTTTAGTTGAAAAATTCATCAGAACCACCCTTTCCTGCAAGAAGTTTCAACTTGAACAGACTGGCATTTAAAAATACCAAACATTTTGTCAAAAAATTCCTGATGGGCTCTACTCTGAATATGTATGTGTAGAAACTCAACGTTAGGTGAACATTTCTGATCCACAGCCCTATGAAATCTAAGGAGAAACTCCCTCTGACCTCATTAGGCTATGGCTTTGGCCTGTACTGGGCATGACGTGCTCACAAAAGTTGACTGCACGTTGTTTTGAAAATATGGGCAGAGAGATTTGGGCCTTCATTATCAACCAGTCCTTTGTGAAATGTCTATTACTTCTCAGTTGCTTTTGTCAAACACTAACAAATTGGTGGAATTACCTGTATGTTCTGGTGCTGTAAAATCCATCCCCACGATTCTTCCCCTGCTCCCCACTTTGTCTGTTCATTTCAGCAACCTTACCAAAATTGCCAGCATTTAAAAAATAAGAAAACTCCTACTATTTTCAGATAGCGAATCAGAGGGTTGAAATACAATGGCTTTTTGATCCTATTTAAGATCGCTTACCAAAGGTAAGACACACGCTAACCATGATAATAAAAAAGATTTCCCTCAGATTAAATGTGCCTTTGTCAGTCCTCTAGCTTTCTGAAATGAAGGTGTGGTGACAGATGGGGAAGGATGAAATGGTTCAGCAAAATAAGAATTAGGGACAGATCCTGGCCACAACATAGTCCTTATTGCACTGCTGTGGTGGTGCAAAGGGACTCTAACAATGCCCTAATGAGGCACCTGGAGACTTCCCTGATGTCGGAGAATCCTCAGGTGAAGTAATGTCAGTAAGGTTTTACAAACAAACACACACACACACAGTCTGTATACAAGAGGAGCAGCCAAAGAGAGAGTGTAGCTAGAATATTCTGCGCTGTTCCAGTTCTTGGCTGGTAACATTAACCTAGGGAGCTGTTACAGCTGGCAGGAGTGAGAACGGGCCCCTGGCCTCTACGGCATTCGGGGGCAGAAAAGTGGGATAGGAGAGCAATGCCTGTATCCCCCCACGCTCCACAGCCATACCCAGGGGAGTTTGGATGCAGCTGAGAATCTTGGTGGGTGAATTTCGATGGCCTAATCTAGTAGAACTAGAATAGACTAATGATGGACCCCACCCAAAATCCTAGATCCAAACATCTCCCTCCATCCTGAGGGAGCTTTGGAATTGGCACTCAGTGTTGGTTGTGAAATCTAGAGATAGATCTAGGTCTAGATAGATCTAGATAGATCTATAGAGCCCTGTGAAATACAGAAAGCAGTAACTGTAACTTCCTTGCTGTTAAAGCGATAAAGAAATTAATGCCACACTAGGTTCTAAAATCCCATGGCTGTCTGGAGATATCTCCTTTTCTTTTTAAACACTTCTCTCCATCCACAGTGTATGAAGGTGCCTGCAGTTAAAGGAATGGCAAGATGTAGGAAAGATATTGCTTCCCCGGAGTTTTATGAAGCTGATATCAATCTTTTATTTCATAAACTTCAGGCCTGTTATTACCTTAAAAGTGCGCTCCGTGGCATTAAATGTGACACTGACGAGAATACAAATAAGGGGAGGAATCAAATGCTGCTAGACATCAGGGCCTGAACAGTGCTTCCATAGGAGCACTGTTTTAAACTCTCCTCAGAAGAGTTTAAAAGGGCCATGAAACAACATAGCATCTGAAGAGGGTTTGGGGGCAATAAATCAGTTTTAAGCTTTAGCACTGACGAAAATAAATAGTCTGATTCAGGTGAGGATAGGGTTTTGGTCTTAGTCAGCTAGAGACCTGAAGGCTTTGTTTCATCAGCTTGCATACATGTCGTGTATATACATTCAGGATATGAGAGCACTCAAAATTGGTGGTTTTGCAGTAAAAATCCATCCATTTTCATTAAATGTCATTCCAAGAGGACTGGTTTTCACACTAAAAGATGTGAAATGCTGGCTCCTGAAATGGCCCAGAAGGAAACTGCAAATACTTTGCATAAATACTTGTCACATTTGCACAGTAGGAGGGCTCTATTCTAGCAAAGCACTTAAGCACGTGCTTCACTGTAAGCAAGTAAATAGTCCCATGGGAACTGCCCACTTGCTTAAAATAAAGCGCATGCTTAAGTGCTAAACTGAATGAGGCCATAATAATAGCAGTGACTTACATTTACACCAGCTCAGGATCTGGCTCTTTAAATCGGGGTAGCTCCATTGACCCTGATTTACATCAGCTGAAGATCTACCCATATTGCTTTTCACTAGAAGGACCTCAAATACTTTCCAGATGGATTCATAGATTATAGCAGGGGTGGGCAAACTATGGCCCGCGGGCCGGATTCGGCCCATCAGCCATTTTAATCCATCCCTCGAGCTCCTGCTGGGGAGCAGGGTTTGGGGCTTGCCACGCTCTGGCACTCCAGCTGGGGAGCAGGATTGGGGGCCGCTCCACGCGGCTCCCAGAAGCAGCACATGGCCCCCCTCTGGCTCCTACGCATAGGGACAGCCAGTGGACTCCGCTCTGCATGCCGCCCCCACTCCAAGTGCTGCCCCCGAAACTCCCATTGGCTCCGAACCGTGGCCAATGGGAGCTGCAGGAGTGGTGCCTGCATACAGGGTAGCGTGCAGAGCCACCTGGCCATCCCTCCGCATAGGAGCTGGAGAAGCCCCTGCTTCTGGGAGCTGTTTGAGGTAAGCGCTGCCCAGAGTCTGCACCCCTGATCCTCCCCCCATGCCCCAACCCATTGCCCCAGCCCTGATCCCCCCTCCCACCCTCCAACCCCCTCAGTCCCCAGGCCAGAGCACCCTCCTACACCTCAAACTCCTCATCCCCAGCCGGAGCCCTCGCCTCCCCCTCCATGCATCACCCCCCAGCCTGGAACCCCCTCCGGCACCCTGACTTCATTTCTGGCCCCACCCTGGAGCCTGCACCCCCAACCAGCGCCCTCACCCCCTCCTGCACCCCAACCCCAATTTTGTGAGCATTCATGGCCCGACATACCATTTCTATTCCCAGATGTGGCCCTCGGGCCAAAAAGTTTGCTTACCCCTGGATTAGTGTGTGTGTGTGTGTATATATATATATATAAATATAATGTGGATATAGAAGTGTGGTTAATTGAGTACTTGTGCTGTTGAAATGCTTTCTTCATCCAATCTGCATCATCAAACATTGCAAGGGTGGTAGAGAACATTGCAACACTTTATCTAGTCAAATGAAGACAGGAAGTAATGAACATAGCATCCAAAGTGAAACTGAGGAAGGGGCAGCAGAGTGTGAGTACCCAAACTGGTATTTGATCAGGGACCTGAGGCTAATGGTGGTTGCTTAATTCTTAATTATTTGTAAGATGGCACCAGGGTCACTAACTGCTTGATAAAGTAATCAAGAAAGTGAGGAGATAATTGGACAATCTGCAAAATCGGTGCTAGCTCACTTTTAATATGTATCACTTTGAAAATGTATGCGCTCCAAATATTTTATCTAATCTGAACACATACTTTGCAATGTTAGCTTTTGGGCACCTGGAAAATATATATATGTGATCCGGCCTGACAAATTTTCTGTACATATTAGGGCTGTCAAGCGATTTAAAAAATAAATTGTGCGATAAATCTCACTGTTAAACAATAATAGAATACCATTTATTTAAATATTTGTGGATGTTTTCTACATTTTCATATATACTGATTTCAATTACAACACAGAATACAAAGTGTATAGTGCTCACTTTATATTTATTTTTTATTACAAATATTTGCACTGTAAAAAACAAAAGAATTAGTATATTTCAATTCACCTAATACAAGTACTATAGTGCAATCTATTTATAATGAAAATTGAACTTACAAATATAAAATTATGTACAAAAAATAACTGCATTCAAAACTAAAACAATGTAAAACTTTAGAACCTACAAGTCCACTCAGTCCTACTTCAGCCAATCGCTCAGACAAACAAGTTTGGTTACAATTTGCAGGGGATAATGCTGCCCACGTCTTATTTACAATGTCACCTGAAAGTAAGAACAGGCATTCACATGGCACTGTTGTAGCCATCATCGCAAGATATTTATGTGCCAGATATGCTAGAGATTCATATGCTCCTTCATGCTTCAACCACCTTTCCAGAAGACATGTGTCCATGCTGATGACGGGTTTTGCTCGATAACGTTCCAAAGCAGAGAGGACTGACGCAAGTTCATTTTCATCATCTGAGTCAGATGCCATCAGCAGAAGGTTGATTTTCTTTTTTGATGGTTCAGGTTCTGTAGTTTCTGCACTGGAGTGTTTCTCTTTTAAGACATCTGAAAGCATGCTCCACACCTCCTCCCTCTCAGATTTTGGAAGGAACTTCAGATTCTTAAACCTTGGATCGAGTGCTGTATCTATCCTTAGAAATCTCACATTAGTACCTTTACGTTTTGTCAAATCAGCTCTGAAAATGTTCTTAAAACGAACATGTGCTGGGTCATCATCCAAGACTGGTATAACATGAAATATATGGCAGAATGCAGGTAAAACATTACATACAATTCTCCCCCAAGGAGTTCAGTCAGAAATTTAATTAATGCATTATTTTTTTAAAGAGTGTCATGAACATGGAAGCATGTCCCCTGGAATGGTGGCCGAAGCATGAAGGGGCGTATGAATGTTTAGCATATCTGGCACGTAAATACCTTGCAACACCAGCTACAAAAGTGCCATGCGAACGCCTGTTCTCACTTTCAAGTGACATTGTAAATAAGAAGCAGCAGGGCCGGCTCTAGGATTTTTGCCGCCCCAAGCAAAAACATTTTTGGCATCCCCGCCCCCCCATTTTTTTCTTGCCCCCCCACCCCCGCCTCAACTCCGTCCCTTCCCAATCCATTCCCTAAATCCCCAGCCCTGCCTCCTCCCACACAGGTTCTGCATTCCCCCCACCCCATTGTTTCCTGTGCCCCCTCCCGCAACCTCCCACCCTAGTTCACCTCCGCTCTGCCGCTGCCGCCGCTCGGATTCTCCCGTTTTGTGCGCCGACGCCACTTGGCTTCTCCCCCTCCCTCCCAGGCAAGCCTGGGAGGAGAAGCCGAGTGTCCCCCTCCCTCCCAGGCTTGCCGCACACGAAACAGCTGTTTCGCGTGCCGCCGCTGCTTGGCTTCTCCCCCTCCCTCCTAGGCTTAAACAAGCCTGGGAGGGAGGGGGAGAAGCCAAGCGGTGGCGGCGCAGAGTGGAGGTGAGCTGGGGCGGCGGGGCACATTTCTAGGGGTGGCATGGCTGGCGCCAGAATGCTGCCCCTAGAAATGTGCTGCCCCAAGCACCAGCTTGTTTTGCTGGTGCTTAGTGCTGCCTGCTTCTCAGGGCTGGCTCTATCTCCCATAAATGTCTTAGCGATTGGCTGAACAAGAAGTAGGACTGAGTGGACTTGTAGGCTCTAAAGTTTTACATTGTTTTGTTTTTGAGTGCAGTTATGTAACAAAAAAAATCTACATTTGTAAGTTACACTTTCACAATAAACAGATTGCACTACAGTACTTGTATGAGGTGAATTCAAAAATATTATTTCTTTTGTTTATCATTTTTACAGTGCAAATATTTGTAATAAAAATGATATAAAGTGAGCCCTGTACACTTTGTATTCTGTGTTGTAATATAAATCAATATATTTGAAAATGTAGGAAAACATCCCAAAATGTTTAATAAATTCAATTGGTATTCTATTGTTTAACAGTGTGATTAATCACAATTAATTTTTTTAATCGCATTTAATTTTTTGGAGATAATCGCGTGAGTTAACTGCATGTTAATATTGCATGTGAAATTACTTGGTCTGACATTTCCCAAATTTGATATTTTAACAGAAATGTCATTTCAATTTTGAATTTTAATGGAAATATGAAATTTTCACTAACTGTATGTATGTGTTGAAAAATTTCAACAAAATATCAAATTTGGATGGGGGAAGTATGGGGGTGGGGACATTGAAGGCATTACCTTCACAGGTATTAATATTTAATGTTTAAGATCAGAATGTTTCTGCATCACTTTCGTTGAGCTTTGTTTTGATTTTTAAGGTTTTGGGAGAAATTGTAAAATTTCAGAGCAACCCCTTTCTCCTTTGTTTTGTTTGACTGACTGCTCTTCGGGGAAGGGGTTCGTTGGAAAGCGCATGGCATTATGGTAAACTAAAGCCTTAATCATGAAACTTCATAGGGTAAAATCTTGGTCCTATTGAAGTCAATGGCAAAACTCCCACTGACTTCAGTAGGGCCAGGATTTTGTGTGTGTGTACGTACGTGTACTGCTAAGCATGCATAGTCCCAGTGCCCACTAAGATTGTAAACACTTAGCAACAGGGATTATTTTTCATGTATACAATGCCTAGTACATGTGAGCCTGATCTCAGCTGAGGCTTCTGGGACCTATTTCAGGACTGGATCAGACCACTAGTCTCCATAATCCTGTGGCCGGCCTCTAAAAGGGACCTATAGGTGATATCTCCAAGGAAGGGGTAAATCCACTTGCTAAATATTGCCAACCTTGCAATATTACACAGCTGGGAGAGGGGGAAGGGAAAAACCTCCCTGACTGGTGATCATTTTAGGCTTTGACATATTAGATTTGATTATTGTAGAGATGGGCCTGAACCGAAAGCTATTTCTCTGTCTATCGAGGGAGGACAGGTAGTCCAGTGGTTTAGATAATAGCCTAGCTCTCTGTCTCAGTTCTTCATCTGTAAAATGGGGATAGTAGCACATCTCCATCTAAGAGTGCTTGTGTAGACTATAGGGCTAGCCTGCTTGCTTGCCTATATATCTTTTCTTATGGGTTTCTTATTTTCTTATGGTTTTGATTGTTTTATTATAATAGGTTTATATTAAAGTAGTTTGGCTGTAACACAAGGAACCTACATGCCATATCCTGTATGTTGAGCTAGGCAAAATTAGCAGACATATGTCTGGGACATTTCACCTAGATAATGATACCTTAATGTATAAGGTCCATATATGGCAGCAACCTTTAACTTAGATAAATAAAGGATGTGTTAAAGCAGGTTGGCATGGGGGGCTTTCCAAAGCTCATGCCCTCTGTAAACAGATACATGACAAGGAAAGAATCGAAATAACTGGGAGGACAAAAATAATAAATGTGAGAATGATTTAATGTCATTAATATGTATGTATGTGTCATCAATATGTACAAACATACCAGCCTATGGAGTAAGTGTACCCCAAATTTTGGTGAGTAAAGAAACTGTTTGGACATAGAAGGAGGGTGCAAACACACATGCCCTATAAGAGGGGTGACCCACCATGCCAAAAAGGATCTAAAAAAGCTAGGCATCTAAGTTTAATAAAGTTTCTAAGCTCCAAGCATCTTTCTTAGTCTATTAGTTTAATTTTAAGTTTTAAGACAGCTAGTTAAGTGAAATTCTAAGTTAGCTTCAATAGTTCTTAGCTCTCTAGCTTCTTCTAAGCTCTGAATCTCCCACTCAAAAACTGAGAAACCTGAGGCGAGGCTGGTCCTTTGTCTCTCATCACCAGGCCATCAAGGAGGGGTGTGAGTATCTTAATCAAAAGCTTTATAGTATATTATATGATATGTATCTTTAGAATAATAATACAGGCAAGTATCATTTTACGCGGGGGTTCCATTCCGCGGTTAGCGTGTAAAGCGAAAACCACATATAGTGAAATGCTCATTGAGTTGAATGGCGGGCGGAATCGCCCGCACTACAGATGCAGTTTTAAAATTGTTTTTTTTTCTTTTTTTTTTCTGCTTTTGCCGACCGCGCAAAGCTGAATTGGCGCATGTTAAATGCGCCTAAGATGCGACTCGCCTGTATTGCATTTGTAACACTAATTATTTTACCATTTAATTACTATTTGATCATAACTCTAGTTATTTCAATAAAAGTCTTTGACTATATTGGTCTCAGTGTGAGCATGCTGTCATATCCCTGAGGGTCCATTGCATACTCTGTGTAGCCTGATTCTGGGACAAGAACCTTATTATCTTCTAATAAGATTAATTGGTGAATTTATAACCCATATTATCCAAATTTATAATATTAACCTCCTAAATCAGGCAAAATACCAGAGCTGGTTGGAAAATGTTGCTGGAATCATGTCAGTTTCACCAAAAATTGTTTGGGGAGGGGAAAAATGGGGGAGGGGGATGAGAGATTAAAAAAACTCAGTGTTTCAATATTGTTGGATTTTTCATTTTGAAATGACTTCTCACTTTTTGAAATTTCCTAGAATATTAAAAATTAGAAAATTGAAACAAAGTTTTGCTTCTTTTTGTCGTTGAAAATTTCTCAGTTGATCCAAAATGGAAATTTTAAAAAAAATCCTTCACAAAGAACTTCATTTTAGAGGTTCATGCCAATCGGAAATGAAGCCAAATTTAGAAATTCTTCATGAATAACTTGTTTTCCAGCCAGTTCTAATAATACATTAAAGAGTTTGAAGATTTCAGATAATATTAAATGAGGGGGCCATGTAAGTACCATAGCTTGATTTGACTGTCTTCCTATATGGCCTCCTATCCGAGGGCTCTGAACTTGGCCATTAGTGATTGTCAGACTATTCAGCCCTTTGTTAATGTTCTTGGGTATATAATTAGCAGAGGTGATTGGGTTCCATTGTTCCTTCCCTTAGACTGTTGCTTCTCCTCCCCTCATGAACCTGTTCTCTCTAATGTCTCGATCATAAACCAAGTCATTGTAATGGCTAATTCGTTATTCCAAGAGCGTCTGTCTGTCAGACAGCACCCTCGCAGAGTCCCACCTTCAGAAGCTTGAACCCATGCCAGTGTGTGGAGTGACTCGGTGCCATGGCTGAGAGAGGAGATGATGCAGCCGTAAGCCGCAGAGGGGACTGGAGCTGAAATGGAGAGGGATGGTTGCCAAGTTAGTCTGAGCAGCTGAGGCATTAAACCGAGAGAACTGGTGCTTACGCTGCCAGAAAGCTTGGGGGCTATTTGAAGTAGGGAGCTTAGGCTGGTGGCTCAGATGTAGGTGGTGGTATGATCTCTTGCTCCAGGGAAGGATTTGCCCCATGCTCCTCACATACCCAACTATTGTAATAAAAAGCATTTGTATGCCTCGTTACACAGGGATGTGTCTATACCTAGTTGTATCTCCCCTCTTCCCCTACTAAGTTTAGGGACATTCTTCCATAGGGCAGAGCACTAACATAGACTCGTAGAAATTCAGGATTGGAAGGGACCTTAGTAGGGTTAGTCTTGCCTCAGTGCAGGAGATTGGACTAAGTATTATCCAGACCTTTCCTGATAGGTGTCTGTCTAACCTGCTCTTAAAAACCTCGAATGATGAAGATTCCACTACCTCCCTAGGTAACTTGTTCCAGTTTGACAGTTAGACACTAGGAAAAACGTCCTAACCTAAATCTCCCTTGCTGCAATTTAAGCCCATGACATCTTGTCCTGTCCTTGGTGAACAATTGATCCTCCTCCTCTGTATAACAACCTTTTTTACATACTTGAAGACTGTTCTAGAATCATAAAATCATAGGACTTGAAGGGACCTCAAGAGTGAAGTTCCCTCTAAGCTGTGTGGCCGCGCAGCTGCCTATTAAGCCCCATGCAGGTGAGATGCCTCTCTCTCAGAACGGACCTACCATGGTGGGGAGAGGTGCCCCTCCCCTGGCTCCAGCGCAAACCTGGCACAGCCTGAGGAGAGGCGCCCCAACATGGACGTGGCCCGGACTTGCCGCAGCCAGGGAAGAAGAGCCCCTCCCAGCCCAGGCCCAGCCCGGCCCAGGCCCGCCGGAGCTGCCTCAGTTGGGGAAAGGCGCCTTTCCCCTGCCCCAAGCTGCTGCAGTGAGAGAGGGCTGGGGGGAATTCTCTGTCCCCACTGCAGCCACAGGGCAGCCTGCACCCCCAAACCTCTCATCCCCAGCCCCATCCCAGAGCCCTCACCCCAGCCCTCTGTCCCAACCCTGACCCCCCTCCTGTACCAAGCTGGGAGGGGTTGCAAGTGCTTTGGAGGATAGGGTTAAAATTCTAAATGATCTGGACAAACTGGAGAAATGGTCTGAAGTAAATAGGATGAAATTCAATAAGGACAAATGCGAAGTACTCCATTTAGGAAGGAACAATCAGTTGCACATATACAAAATGGGAAATGACTGCCTAGGAAGGAGTACTGCGGAAAGGGATCGGGGTCATAGTGGATCACAAGCTAAATATGAGTCAACAGTATAACACTGTTGCAAAAAAAGCAAACATCATTCTGGGATGTATTAGCAGGAATATTGTAAGCAAGACACGAGAAGTAATTCTTCAGCTCTACTGCATGCTGATTAGGCTTCAACTGGAATATTGTGTCCAGTTCTGGGCACCACATTTCAGGAAAGATGTGGACAAATTGGAGAAAGTTCAAAGAAGGGCAACAAAAATAATTAAAGGTCTAGAAAACATAACCTATGAGGGAAGATGGAAAAAATTGGGTTTGTTTAGCCTGGAGAAGAGAAGACTGAGAGTGGACATGATAACAGTTTTCAAGTACATAAAAGGTTGTTAAAAGGAGGAGGGAGAAAAATTGTTGTTAACCTCTTAGGATAGGATAAGAAGCAATGGGCTTAAATTGCAGCAAGGATGGTTTAGGTTGGACAGTAGGAAAAACTTCCTAACTGTCAGCGTGGTTAAGCACTGGAATAAATTGCCTAGGGAGGTTGTGGAATCTCCATCACTGGGGATTTTTAAGAGCAAGTTGGACAAACACCTGTCAGGGATGGTCTAGATAATACTTAGTCCTGCCTTGAGTGCAGGGGACTGGACTAGATGACCTCACGAGGTCCCTTCCAGTTCTATGATTCTATGAACAGCTGCTGTAGATTGCCTGGAGACCGGTGTTTGTTTTTAAAGCCATCAAACAGCTGACAGCTAAATGTTATCAAAGCCAGATGGGGGCAGGAACAGGGGAAAACACTGCTCTGTAAGAAAAATAGAATGGGGGAATGCTCCATGTCTCAGAAGCTGGATTGTCCCCTCCCACAGAAAAACCTGCTGTCCCAAGACTAAGAGGGAGGAGAATCTTCATGAGGGTCCCTTCACAGCAATTCCCTCTACAGATCTTTCAGGCTGGGTCCAGTTTGCTCAGCACTGAACCCACCCACAGCCTCACAAATCTTGAGGGAGCTGCAGGAAGGCATCAACCCTCCGTTGCTGCTCTCTGACCCCCAACCCCTATAAAGAGCTTCAATTGAAGGGTACACTCACTGTATTAGTCTTACAAATTGAACAATGTTATATTATGTGCCAGTAGATGGTGCTCTGTATATTACCCATCTATGTATTCTCACAGATGTATAGCGCCCTGAAATACCTGTCTCTCTGGACGGCTACCTTTTCCAGGTAGCTGGCAGAGGGTGATGAGATTCGTCTTGCTAACCTCACTCCCAGCCCAGCCCAGCCCAGCCACGCCTTTCAGGGGCCACCTGGTCTTCACTCCCTCCCAACCATACAGATTCTCAGACCCATAGAGCCTGGGGGACAGGCTGGCCAGTGCTATGGAGGCAGCTGAGTAGCAGCACAAACAGGAATTGCCAGAGTGGATCAGTGTCCTGCTCCAACAGTGGCCAGCACCAGATGCCTCAGAGGAAGGTGTAAGAGCTCCCCTCCCCTTCAGTAAGCAGATGTGGGATAATCTTCCCCCCAAAATTAATCCTCATGTGGATATCTAATCATTAGAGATTGGATGAGGCATGAAGTCTAATATCCCTGCCAAAATTTGTGTTGGCAATAACCATTATAACTCCAGATATTATTTATTTTGTCCATAGAAATATCTGATCCCTTTTTATCCTCGGCCTCACCAGCCTCCTGTGGCAATGAGTTCCACAGTCTAATTGCAGAGGTATGGGAGAAAAGATGCATGCAGCATGTATGAATTTGGGTAAGAGTTCATGGATGTTGGGGATGATTTTCACCTCGGTAATGGGGCAAAAATCACTTGTTCCTGTTACAGTTCACTAGTGTCCAATAGGTGGCAGCATAAATTTTTCGCTCAAATGGAATAATGCGGTCCTAGAGGAGAAAACGATTTTATTTTACTACTTTAAACTTTATTCTGCTGAATACTAAAACACATACCTAGTAGCAATACTTCTTTAAAGTAATTAAATATTTACTGCCTGGAGCCCTCAGCAGCAGAATGGTACAGTATGTTTATTCTGCAGTTCAGTAAATTATAGATATAATAAGAATCAAATTGATGCTTTCAGATCATGTTAATCCAAACAAGTCTTCTTTATGCTTTTAATCTCAAAAATTTGTTTTCCCTTCCCATGCACATAATTATCAAGGCATCTATTAGGCCCCATAAATAAACCCAGGCCCTAAAATTTGTCTCCAGACTCCAAATATACGGAATGACTTCAGGGCATATCATTTCTCAGCAGAAACTGATGTTTTTGCCATTCTCCCCAGGCCTTTGGTATAGCCCCTAAAGGAAAACTGCAGCGATAGCTAAATAAACATTTGCTAAATGAGAACATATATATTGAAATAAATGGAAAACAGCATTTAGAGATAGCTGGCACAGTTTCAGTAATTGCATAACTCTAACGGGTGCTGGTATCTTTTCTTCACCTCTGCCTAGTTGTTTATTTTATGCTTCACATTCATTTACCGAATCTCAGACTATTAAACGAAGAACAGTCTGTTGGGGAAGGTTGGTCCAGTGATTAGAGTGGTAACCACAGATGAGGGAAACTCTAGGGAAATTCCTAGCTCTGCCACAAATGTGCTATGGGATGTGGGACAAATCACTTAGGGTACGTCTATACTACCCGCCAAATCGGCGGGTAGTAATCAATCTATTGGGGATCGATTTATCGCGTCTCATCTAGATGCGATAAATCAATCCCAGAAGCACTCCCCGTTGACTCCGGAACTCCAGCACAGCAAGAGGCGGAAGTGGAGTCGACGGGGGAGCGAGCCTGCGCCGCGTGGACCCGAAGTAAGTAAAATTACTTCGATCTAGAATACGTTGACTTCAGCTACGCTATTCTCGTAGCTGAAGTTGCGTATCCTAGATCGATTTCCCCCCCTCCCCCCGCCCCAGTGTAGACCAGCCCTTTGGCACAGATCTCCAAAGGTATTAGGAACATAACTCCCATTGGGAGGATCTGGGCCTTAATCTCTCTGTGGTTTATAATCCTATCTATGAGATAGGGTTAGCAGCACTTCTCTTCCTCACAGGAATGTTGTACATTAAGGACTAAGTGGAGGTCCTCAAACACTATGGCAGAAGGGGCTGTCTACATACCTAACTCAGTTAGATTAGTTATTGTAACATTAATACTGCAGGGATAGACTCAAAAGTCAGGCGATGTGGAAGTTAAGATTGAATGCTACACTTAAATCTTATATTGCATTGCATAAAATTAAAATGTATTTCCATTAGGCAACTATGTGGTCAGAGCACA
The DNA here is from genome assembly GCA_033296515.1 of Macrochelys suwanniensis. Classification (NCBI taxonomy): domain Eukaryota; kingdom Metazoa; phylum Chordata; order Testudines; family Chelydridae; genus Macrochelys; species Macrochelys suwanniensis. The sequence continues at coordinate 136,199,771 of CM065778.1, forward strand.
AAGACTCTTGGCCTTTGATCCTGGTGTTGCCACTGATTAAGTAAGTTGATAACCAATCATATCTTTGCCATGGTTTGTCTGTGTGGATGTGCAATTTGCTATTCTATGCCTCTGATAGAAAGGCCATACATTGATCAGCGCCTGATCCTATGAGTGATGTGCTCTTCACTTCCAGAAATTAATGCACATGGAAGATACCAAAGTGGAATTTCCTCAGTCAGCCTTCTCTGAGAAACATGTAAACAGCATCCCAGGCAGAAAAATCAGCTTTGCTAGTGATTTTCACAGTAGAGCTCATCCCAGGCTCATAAGGTCATTAGTTTCTAAGTGTGCAGTGTGTGATCACATTTCACCTGTTCTAAGCCAGCCCAGGTCTCTAATCACCTATTATAGCTGTATATCAAGTCAGGCAAACATAGTGTCATAGAAATGTAGGGCTGGAAGAGATGTTGAGAAGTCATCTCATCCATGACCCCGTACTGAGGCAGGACCAAGAAACCTAACCCATCGTGAACAGGTGTTTGTCTAAATTTTTCTTCAAAACCTCCAACCTTAGGGTTTCCACAACCTCCCTTGTAAGCCTGTTCAGTGCTTAACTCTCCTTATAGTTAGAAAGCTTTTCCTGCTATCGAACCTAAATCTCTCTTGCTGCAGATTTAAGTCTATTACTTCTTGACCAACCTTCAGTGGATACAGAGAACAATTGATCCCCATCTTTATAGCAGCCCTAAACATTTTTGAAGACTGTTATTGGGTCCACCCCTCAGTCTTTTCTCAAGACTAAACATACCCAGTCTTTCCTCCTAGGTCAGATTTTCTAAACCTTTTATCATTTTTGTTGCTTTCTGAATTCTCTCTCCAGTTTGTCCACATCTTTCCTAAAGTGTGGCATGCGAAACTGGACACAGTATTCCATCTGGTGCCTTATCGGTGCTGAGCAGAACGTGACAACTACCTCCCATGATTCATGATATGAGTTATGTGATCTGAGACTTAATATTTATCTATGTATATTGCAGAATAGCTTAGAGGACCCAGCCCAGTTCATGGCTGCCCCAGAAAGAGACAGCCCCATCCCCCAAAACATTACAATCTTAAAAGAGGAGGCAGACAATGGGTGGGAAGAAAGGGAGGAAGGGATAGCTTAGTGGTTTGAGCATTGGCCTGCTAAACCCAGGGTTGTGAGCTCAATCTTTGAGGGGACCATCTGGGGCAAAAATTGGGGATTGGTCCTGCTTTGAGCAGGGGGTTGGATTAGATGACCTCCTAAGGTCCCTTCCAACCCTGATATTCTATGATTCTATGAAGCAGAGGGACAGGGACCTACCTGAGGTCACACTGCAGGTCAATCACAGATCTCATGCATCCCAGTGCTGTGCCCACTTTTAGCAACCTGGATGGCAGCCTCAGCTGAAAGACTAAGGCTTACTGGAAATAGAGACTGAATAGCTCTCATGCTCCCTAAAAGTGGTTCCTTCAGGACAGGACTGAGGTCTGTTGGTGGGGCAATGTAGCTTGTAGAACTTTACTTATGCAGGGAATAGATGAGTTCAGTGTCTAAGGCTGACAATCCACTCCTTTGCCCCACCCCTAAAGTTCATTAGAAACATGCTTTGGGGGACGGAGGGGGATGCCTTCCTCATGCTGTATATGGAACCAAAAAGCTAGATATCCCTCCCATAGCTTTCATTTGTCTGTTCCTCCCTTTACAGCGTTGAGTCCTCCAGAACATTTTTTCCTTGTTTTCCCCTCCTGCAGTCCTGTTCTAGAATCCTCAGCTGTACATGCTGAACCGGCGATGTATTGTATAGCTGTCAGGAACAACAAAGGGTGACTTTACAGTGGTAGATGTGGAAGAACGAGAGCCTGGGAAAGGTACTAGAGCAGCGGTGTCCAATACATTCGCCACTAGCCACATGGGGAGAACAGGCTATTGAATTATGGCTAATGCATGAGCAATGCGTTGGTGTATTGAAGTCAGCAGTACTGGAAGACAGGTTGCGTGCTTTGATATACAGCTTGTTAACGTGGCTAGGATGTAGTAATTTTGTGTTAGTAGTATCTATTTTTTTTGTAATATCTACTTATTTTTTCTATTTGAAATGTCATTTGTAGTATTTTTTTAATCCTTTTAATGTGGTGAATAAGAAAAATTCAAACCACAAGTGTGGCCAGCATCGAATTTCTACTGGACACTGCTGTACTAGAGGATTTTAGGAGCGTGGAAACTAGACTCTGGATGTATTATTCTGTTACATAGTGATACGTTGTGGCCAGTGCAACAAACGCAATCTGTCTTCACCACCACACTTTGTACCTTGCTCTTTTACATGAACTGTTTGCTCTTGTCTGTTATTCCCATATGCAGAGACTGAGTAGACAATCTTGCTGTGCATGCAAGTTGCATCAAGGAGAAGATTGCTGTGCCCAGAGGAAGATTCTTCACTGCAGGAGGGGAGGCTGTGCGTACACTTGCTCTGCCCCATGATCCTCCAAGGGAGGGCAGCCGAGGCCCCTGAGCCCAGGCCATCGCCTGAATCAGTTAATCTTCTGGCTGCTCTCCACTGTGGGTCCCACCGTGCAGCAGGATTTGCAGGTGGTAACTTGCGCTGCAACACACGCCTCTGGGCTGTGTTTTCACAAGTGGGGGTGCCCTGCCTGAGCCCCCAAAGATGGAATGTTGTAGGGAGAAATGAAGATTTATCCAAGAGTGGTGCAGCTCCTGGAACCTACCCAGGGCTGGAGTAAATTGCATGAGCCCAGGTGTGTTCTGCAGGATTCAGCAGAGAAGGATTTCTCCACCATACACTACCCCACAGTCTGTCAGGGCTCCTGTATGTTTGATGTCTTCCCTTGACTCCCCTCACATACCATGGCTTCTCCCTAGAGCTCCAAGGATGCGAATCCATCAGGCCCCAAACCCTCGCTGTTCATATCGTCCCTAAAGTACTGGCAGTTCTGTTTGACTCTGCCACTGACCTTAGACAGCAAGGCCCTTCACCACATCTGTGACTCAGTTTCCTTCGCAGGTTAATAATGCTTATGCACCTTTCTAAAGTGCTCTGAGAGCTGTGATAAAAGGCAGCATATAAATACCAATAATTACCTGTGCGCTAATATAGCCTAGTGCAGGGGTCGGCAACCTTTCAGAAGCGGTGTGCCGAGTCTTCATTTATTCACTCTAATTTAAGGTTTCGCCTGCCAGTAATACATGTTAATATTTTTAGAAGGTCTCTTTCTATAAGTCTTTAATATATAACTAAACTATTGTTTATCAGAGGGGTAGCCGTGTTAGTCTGGATTTGTAGAAGTGACAAAGGGTCCTGTGGCACCTTATAGACTAACAGAGGTATTGGAGCATAAGCTTTCGTGGGTGAATACCCACTTCTTCAGATGCAAGCAGTGTTGTATGTAAAGTAGAGAAGGTTTTTAAAATGTTTAAGAAGCTTCATTTAAAATTAAATTAAAATGCAGAGCCCCCCTGGACCGGTGGCCAGGACCCGGGCAGTGTGAGTGCCACTGAAAATCAGCTCGCGTGCCACCTTTGGCACCCGTGCCATAGGTTGCCTACCCCTGGCTAGTGTATAGCCACAGGGCTAGAACTCAGGAGCCCTGCATTTAATTCCCCGCTATGGCACTAGCTTGCAGGATGACCTTGGCCAAGTCTCCTCCTCTCTCTGTGCCTGTTTCCCCATCTGTAAAAAATGCAGGTAATTATCCTGACCTCCATCATAAAATGCATTGAGAGCTTCTAATGAAAAGTGCATATAAGAGCTAGATGGTATTATCATAATTGGTCTGACAATGAACCAGTCCTCACTAGGCTGCACTTTTTGCTTAAACATCATAGGCCGGATCCCTAGGTGATACAAGCCTGCATAACCCCATTGATGCTAATGCCAGAGCAATTTATGCCAGCTAAGGATCTGGCCCGAGTAGTGGTGGTGGTTTTTTTAAAGAAGCTGAGGAAAAGCAAATCACTCTAGGAAAAAGTGCCGAAAGCAGCTCTCCAGCCTGCTTAGCTGTTTCTCTCCAGCTGGATTGCTCTCTAATATGGAGCATTAGTTGGGGAAAAAAACAGCATTCCATCCTTTCAGAAAATCAATATGCCTCCCCTCCCCCGCTTTCTTCAGGGGGAATCCATTTTGGGGGTGGTTTTGGACACATGAATGAATGTGGCTCTCGACAGCTCCACCTTCCCACTTAAAACCTCAGAATCAGCAGGCGAGGTGTCAAAACTGCATTCCTTCCCCCTTTCGTGTTGGCTGAGTGCTCCAGACCAGCAGCTGCTTCCAGAGCCGCTGCCCCATACAGGAAAAGGAATAAACATCATTGCGTGCTTTTGAATTGGCACAGGCCGGCGGATCAATAGTACAATTTGGTGCTATGTTGCCAGGCTCATAGCAACAGTGACAGCGTTGCAATGATGCCTCCATTAACTTAGGTTTGAACAGAGACTGGGAGTGGCTCGGTCATTACATTAATTGAATCTATTTCCCCTATGTGATATAGCATGGCCAGAAGGCAGCAGGAGAGTGATCTAGGATGAGGAGAAGCCTTATTCCCTGTAGATTAATTAAAAGCACCTGAAACCAATTAGAGCACCTGAAGCCAGTCACCTGATAAAATCCCCCTGCTTCAATCAGCCAGAGGAGGAGTTGGAGCAGAGTGAGGAGGAGCTAAAGGAGAGTGATTTGGTGGTGGAGCAGAGAGCAGTTTGGAGAAGTGAAGCAGAGTGGATTGGTGGTGGAACAAAGAGCAGTTTGGAGGAAAGCAGAGGAGAGTTTTGAGAAGTGCTGCGGTGGGCTAAGAAGACCAAGATCCTGGGTAAAGGGACACCTGGCTTGTGCAGAGGGAAGGCAGGAAGCCCCACAAGCTGAAGGTCAGGAGAGGGAAGTAGCCCAGGGGAAAGAATCACTGGTACAAGTGGTTCACCTGCTATCATAGGGCCCCTGGGCTGGGACCCGGAGTAGAGGGCGAGCCCGGGTCCCTCCCTCTCTACTCCCCTTCCCTGGGATACTAGTAGGATAGCTGTTACCCCAGTTCAGGGGCAAGAAATGGCACCCTGAAACCCGCCCCCACAAGAAGAGGAAGTGCGGGACCCATCATAGTAGTGCCGGCAATTTGCTACACCTAGTTAAGTATCCTAGTTAAGTATCCTTACACCTTTGTGTCAGCTGTCCGTAATGGGCCATCTTGATTATCACTTCCAAAGCTTTCCCCCCTGCTGATAATAGTTCCTCTTAATTAGCCTCTTACAGTTGGTATAAATATCTTCTTACTGTATGTTCCATTCTATGCATCCGATGAAGCGGACTGTAGTCCACAAAAGCTTATGCTGAAATAACTTTGTTAGTCTCTAAGGTGCCACAAGTACTCCTGTTCCATAAGCAGATGTCACTGCAGCCCAAAGGAGCCAGATGAGGGAGCAAAGGAAAGATGGTACAAACATTGGGAATACAAGCAAATGGTGTCATATTTTTACAGAAGACTCCATGGCAAACAGGCAATCATTCTAGTAACATAGTATCTCACAGTCCTGTTCAAATCCCCACCAGACCTAATTAAGTTTGTTGACCACCAACCAATCACAGTAGTTGTGCTGGTGGCTCCATTGTAAAGAGTATTACTGTAATAAAGGGCAAAAAAAGTTTTGCAGAGATATAACCTACATGGTAAAAAAGATATGATCTCTCAGCTCCATTTTATTTTTTTGCTTCCTCTTGGAAGCTGAAAAGAAACAAATTAGATTGGGAAAGTATGATAGCTTGTTTGCACTAAGATGTTAAGGGGAGGCAGACTGTCCCGTGCGTGTCAATATTTTACTGAAGAATAACTGGTGAGGATTTGAAATCCTGATAAGGGAATCTTCCTGGAGAGAAAGGAGCCATATAAATTGAAATGAGCTGACTGACTGACTGCTCAGAGTTTGAATCCAGACTGTAGCTCTTCCTATGATGAAAGGAGACACACCAGAGATCAGTTATAATGCAGTGGTTGCTATAGAAGTCAGCATTTGCTGTGAGTTACCTACCGGTGGTATATGAGATCCTGTGTTCTTCTCTGTACGTAGACATGGGGAATTGCTGTAGCTCAAGATAACACTGTCAATGTTTGGGGGGCAGGATCCACAGCCGGTTATGCTGCGTTATGTTTTGGAAGGATCTGATCCAAAGCCCTTTGAAGTCAATAGGCCACAAATGAGCTGAAATTCGAGCTTTTGTCCAAACTGGGAAGATTAGGTAATCTTGAAACATGACCTTTAGGAGTTGTGTTAACTCGCAGGATGTTAAAAATGACTTTTAACTAAGTGCAGCCAAGTTCAAATCTTGTTTAACATCCTGTGAGTTAGCATGTTTGAAGAGAAAGGGTCCTGTGGCACCTTATAGACTAACAGAGGTATTGAAGCATAAGCTTTCGTGGGTGAATACCCACTTCTTCGGATGCAAAGCTTGAATAGAATTCTATTTTCAAGTGTAGAGAGAGCCTACATTTGGATTTGAATAAGCATTTACAAATTCAGGGGGTAAATGTTATTTGTCTAGTAGCTGTACAACTTTTAGGAGAGCATTAAAGAAAGTTAGTTTGGATATTGACAAAATTTGGGGAGTGAAAACTGGGTACAAGAAAAGCACAAATCAAATTATTTTAAATGTAATGTAACTGTAGCCAAATGATTTCCTAAGTTTATATATTAGAACAGAGGTGGGCAAACTACGGCCCGCTGGACCGTCCTGCCTGGCCCCTGAGCTCCTGGCCGGGGAGGCTAGCCCCTGGCCCCTCCCCCGCAGCCTCAGTGTGCCGCGCCGCCAGCGCTCTGGCCCGCCGCTCCTGCGGGGCAGCGCAGGTAGTGTGGCTGGCTCTGGCTGGCCAGCGGGGCTGAGAGCTTCTGCTTCTCTGAGCAGATGGTAAGGGGGCAGGGAGCGGGGGGTTGGATAAGGGGCAGGGGGTTCTGGGGGCAGTCAGTGGACAGGGAACAGGGGGGATTGGGTAGGCGTGGGAGTCCCGGCGGGGGTGGGGGGAGGCTGTCGGGGGTGGGGGTGTGGATAGGGGTTGGGGCAGTCAGGGGACAGGGAGTAGGGTGGGGTTGGATAAGGGGTGGGGTCCCGGAAAACATGTCATCGCAAGTGCGGTTTTTTCGCTTCTAATCTACGATAAACTCCTTCTAATCTGGGATGGAGATGATAGGGGGAGTGTAGAAACATTTGCACCTGCGGGGAGATAAAAAGGGAGAGTAGAATTTAAGAAGATACATTTCTGAGAACAAAAGGGAGACTCTTCCACAGTGAATCAAGCAATTCACAGCAGACAGTACATGTGCTTTAGGTACAAGGTCACATTTTGTCTTTTATATTGTGCGCCTGCCAGCATGGTGACACATCACACGCGGCTGGGCAACAGAATCCAGTTTCCAGGCAGCCATGGTAAGCCAAAGGGTACGCAGGGTTGGCTTCTTCCGCCTTCATAACATGTGGGAATGGTTTCAAACTGCAGCACCCTCCTTTCCCATAGCAAGCAATGCCAGTTGGGTTGGCCATTTAAAAGGAGGGCCTGCGGTTTTCGGGTAGATATGCAGCACAACCCTCCCAACCCCACCCCACCGCGTGGCTATTATCAGGGATGATCCCTTTTAGTCAAATGCAAACAGCCCAGCATGAACGGGGTCCTTTGACTGTTCCCTTACAAAAATTTCCCTATTTCAACCAGGTGACCATGAACGATATCACTCTCCTGAGGCTAACACAAAGAGATAAAGACAGAATGTTGCTTGAATGCAACCAAAACCCAGGACCATTCGCTGCCATCCTTTGTGCTGCAATGATTCCAGACTACTTGCTACTGGCTTGGCATGGTAAAGTTTCCTACCATGGAGGACGGAATAAGGCAACCCTCCCCAGAAACCTTCTGCAAAGGCTTGCAGAGTACCTCCAGGAGAGCTTCATGGAGATGTCCCTGGAGGATTCCCACTCTATCCCCACAGCTGTACTGGCCACGAATGCATCCCAAGTCTTCAGGGCAAATCAAACATTAAACACAGTTGCTTTTAAACCCTGTAGTGTATTTACAAAGGTGCACTCACCAGAGGTGTCTTCTCCGGCTTCAGGGTCTGGGAACCCGCCTTGAGAGGGTATTGGCTCCAGGGTAATGAAAAGATGCTGGCTGCTGGGGAGAACAGATTCTCCGCTTGCCTGCTGTGCATTCTCCTCCTCCTCCTCTTCCTGATCCACAAAATCCTCCTCCCTGTTGTGTGAGATTCCCCCCTTGCAGGTGTCCACAGATAGTGGTGGGGTAGCGGTAGGGTCCCTCCCTAGAATGCCATGCAGCTGATCATAGGGCTCTGACCCGAAGTGACCGTTTGCCTCCTTTCTCTTTTGGTAGGCTTGCCTGAGCTCCTTAACTTCCACATGGAACTGCTGTGTGTCCCTGGAGTAGCCTCTCTCCACCATGCCCTGTGCGGTTTTGGCATAGATATTACCATTTCTTCTTTTTGATCGGAGTTCAGCCTGCACAGATTCTTCTCTCCATACAGCAATCAGATCCAGTGTCTCCCGTTTGGTCCATGCTGGAGCTCGTTTGCCATTCTGGGACTGCATGGTCACCTGTGCTGCTGAGCTCGCCACGCTGACCAAACAGGAAATGTAATTCAAAATTTCCCGGGGCTTTTCCTGTGTACTTGGCTAGTGCATTGGAGTTGAAAGTGCTGTCCAGAGCGGTCACATTGGAGCACTCTGGGATAGCTCCCGGAGGCCAATACCATCTAATTGCGTCTTCACTACCCCAAATTCGACTTAGTAAGGTCGATTTTAGCGCTACTCCCCTCGCCGGGAAGGAGTACAGCAGTCGATTTTAAGAGCCATTTAGGTTGATGGTTGTGTAGATGCATTGCTTATAAAATCAACCTAATGCGGCTAAATTCGACCTAACCTTGTAGTGTAGACCAGGGCTAAGTTCCTTTCACTATCTGGACTATGTGTTTGCATTTTGCCTACATATCTTACCAGTTTCTAGTCGGTTTCACTTAATCGGTCTCATGTATTAAATGAAGACTTTGGGCTAACATAATTGGGTGAGTTTCTTAAAAAATGGATTCATGAAGAATGTCACAATGACCCCAAACTTTCCATCTCATCATGAATACAAGGGGACCTGAAATATTACTGGGAGTAAAATAAAGCTACCATGCCAGTAGTGCTTGAAGGAGTGGGCTAAAAGCAGCCTTCCTCCCCGCCCCTTTCATCCTGCTATATCTCTTACTCTGCTGTGGTATCCCAAGTAGCAAAACAGATTATTTTAGGATTAATCTTTCTCACTGTGCAAAATGTTTGTCCATCTATTAGTTTGGCCCAAGAATAAAGAACACTCAGCAAGAGCAGACTCATGTCTTCAATCAGCCTCAGGTGCGTGTCTCTTATCTTCCCCTATCCCCTCCCCTCGCTCTCAATCAAATGAGAATGAAAAATTTTTGCTCTTTCTCTTTAGCAGAAACTTTATTTTGCACCTAGAACTTTTAGCTGATGCCTATTCCGGGCAGTGAGAATTTCAATGGAAAACATACGGGGAGGAAAAAATAGCATGTGTAACGATGACAAACTGCAAATAGCATTCACAGACCATTAAATTTTTAATCTTTTTTTCTTCATCATTATTCTCTTGCCTCTATTAAATTCTTCCAGAGTCAAGTGAAGAGCTAAAGGTGACAGTGATAGACAAGAATTTTTATTGTCTTGTCAATACAAATAAACCCTGAGCTGATAAATCAGGTTACTTTTTCAAGAATGACTAAAATGCAGTGATCTCTGGGAGGAAAAAAAAAGGGGGGGGGTTTAAAATAAAATAGAAATAAATTTATGCATCTTAGGCTCTTTGGACAATTTACATTACTCAAGTAGTCTGACTACAGAAAGAACCTTGAATGATATTTAGTATTCACAGAAAGCTATTGTCTACTTTTGACTTGTATGTTTCAAAATGCAGATTTGCAAGATTGTAATGGAAGGAAGAACTTGAAGCTGCCTGTTGAAGGCAATAAGGATACAGTCCCCATTGCCCTTTTAAGAGATGGGAAGGGCAATGGGGTCTAGAATGGAAAGAAACACAGTGCAATGGCAAAACCTTGCTGGAGAGCACCAAGCAACTGCTGAAGGAATTGGGTTGACTGAAAATAATAGTTCTTACCCATGTCAAAAAAACAACAACGAAGAATGAGTTTGTGAATGGGCCGGGCGGCAGAGAGACGAGCTGTGCGGGAAGTCTGCTTTACAGCAGGCAAACTCCATAACAATGAATAAACCTTTGGAGAAAGCATGGGAGAAAAACAGGGACCATTTGAACACCTGCAAAGGAAGGCCAATATGAGGAGATACCTTGCTATAATAGATAGTCCAGGGCCAGTCCCTACGGGGAGCTGTGTCTTAGTCCCACATCTGCCACTGGCCTGCTATATGACCATTCTTCATTCTGTGCCTGTTTCCTCCTACCTTTTATCTGTCTTGTTTGTTTAGATTGCAAGTGGCTTGTGTCAGGGATTGTCTGATTAGGTATATGTGGAACACCTGGCACAATGTGCTCTAGATGCTGCTGCATCACAAATACCACATTTTAAAGGTGGTTTTCAAAGTTTCCTAGATGGCCAATGACTATAAAGGGAAATTGTTAACCATGAATTTCAGCTGGGAGACTCTCAAGTCATCTGGACACTAAACAGTCCTGGGAGGAGATTTGGGAGTGAAATTCCAAGGACAAGTGACGTGCCAAGGTGGAATGGATGAGCAGAAGTGACTGGCAAAGAGACAGCGTGAGTAAAGGCAGAATCCTAGGACCTTTAATGTAGGCAGGATGAAGACTCAGCAGTTGTGAGGGTGAGAGAAGAGACCAGGATCAAAGAGGAAATAAATGTGAGCTCTTAGGGACAGGAGAGAAAAAGCACTTTGAATTCAGATGGGAAGGTGAATCAGCAGAGACAGCATAGGCTAGAATTTCAAGAGAGCTCCGCACCCAATAGTTCCCTTTTAGGCACCTGAATAAAGTGGCCAGCACCTCCCATAATTCTCAGTGAGACCTACTGAGTGACAGGCACTATTAAGCGCCTAAATGGAAGCTGAGTGCTCTTAAACACCTAGCACCAATTGTGGGTGTGCAGCGCTTATCTGGCCCTATAAGCAAGGACTTTTATTTAATGCGCCTAACACTCAAATCTCAGGCTTTACCTGCCATCTGATGCTAAACTGCACCTCTCTATCTGAGGTCTTAGCAAAGTAAAATGTCTAGTTAAATTACATATCAACACTTCTACACTGTTTTGAGACTATCTTAAACCCCAGCCTTTCCAACAGACTGTGCAGGGGATAGGAGGGTCTAAAGATACTTCACACACTTTCAGGCTAGAGGAAGCCACTGTTAAAATCAGTGCAGATTATTTTTGGAAAGGCACTGACTTTGAATTTGATTATTTGAAATAGCAAGGGAGTTTTCATGTACATTAATTAATTTGGGGTGAATTAGTCAAGTTAATAGTTTAAAAACGGCAATCACCTTTTTGGAAGTAGGTAAATTAAATCCAGTGGCAAGGAGATACCAATTGTAGATTGATTTGAAACAAGTCCTGGGAATTTAACATTCTTGTGTACCAAATGTATTAATTCTATCTGAAGTCATGGGACCTGATCTGGATAATACTTGTGTACATGTTAATCCTCTTGAAAAACAATTGGGGTGGGTACATTTCCCTTTGCTTAATAGAAAAAGAAGCTCTTGCAAATGGTTGTTTTGATGTATAATTATTGCCTATTTTATTTAGAGAATGGAAAGATCTGTTCATAACAAGGATTGAAAACTTTTTTTTTTTTTTTTTTTTTTTTTACTAAAAGAAGCCAAAGCAAACCCCCAAACCACTATTTCCAAAATTGTGACTTGCAAATGTTAAAATTATGATTTAGATCCTCTGTGGAAGAGTTATTTTCCATGTCTGAAAAGGGAACTTGCTGCAGCTCAGCATCAAAACTCTGGGCATGGATCGGGTGAGCTATCCTATGCCCTGGGCCCGTGCTGAGAACTCTGCAGTTGGACCCCAGCACTCAAATAAATCAGGGCTCTGCTCATGCAATTCAGTTTAGGCTGGGGCTGTAGCAGGTTGGATTATGATAATCCAAACATCACAAGCATTTTAGGCCCACGTTTTCACAATGGGCCTCTGAGTTTGAGGTGTTGTGGAGTAGGGGAGACTTCATCTAAACCCAAGAACGCTGCAGGCAGCCTGAGCGAATACCCCACCCTGTAGGCTGCCCCTGCTACCACCAATTCCTCTCTGGCAGTACAGCGCTAGTAGGAGATCTCCTTAAATTGTCCGGGTCTCCTCGAGTGTGCATAGCCAGACGCAGAGACAAGCGGACTTGTTTTGTGTTCACTCTTGCAGTAGAAAGCTTTGTAGGGTGAATCACCACCTTCAGCTCCGTTGCCGCCTGTCACAGCAAAGGGATCAGCCCAGCTCCATGAGTCCTGCAGATATCGGCCACAGTTGTGTGAAATGAAAGAGCAAACTGTTGACCCAGTTATATTCTGCCACCCCTGCTGGCAGCTGCATGGCTTTCCAACAGCAGGGGTGGAGTCAGATAAGTGGTACAATCTACTCCGCTCCCATGCTATGCCTTGCGTGTTGTCAAACCAGGTAGCATTTGGGAGCCTATGGGACATGATGGTTTTCATGAGTGCTGCTAATTCCCCTTTTAAAGTGTGGCTTTTGGAGAGCAGCATGCCTGGGAATCTTTTCTCTACACAATCACTACTTGGATGCTCCTAAGTGTAAGCCACCTGGGCAGGGTGCACATCTTTATCCCCCGGTAGTGACTGATCTGCCTAACAGGATAAGAGTCTACTACAGCTACCAACTTGGGGAGTTACTCCTTAGCTCATGCAGTAGAAGTTTCTTTTTATGCTGAAGAGTCTGGGTTGAGCCCACTGATGGCCCAGGCAGAGGATCATCATACAAGCTCTGTGATAAAGCTGCCCATCTGGAAGGGACTAGGTGATAATTGGACTGTCCCTGACAGGTATTTGTCTAACCTGTCCTCAAAAAATCTCCAATGATGGAGATTCCACAACTCTCTTGGCAATTTGTTCCAGTGCTTAACTACACTGACCATTAGAAAGTTTTTCCTAATGTCCAACCTAAACCTCCCTGGTTGCAATTTAAGCCCCTTGCTTCTTGTCCTATCCTAGAGGTTAACAAGAACAATTTTTCATTCTCCTCCTTGTAACAACCTTTTATGTACTTTATGTACTGTTATTGTGTCCCCCCCTAGTCTTCTCTTCTCCAGCCTAAACAAAGCCTGGTTTTTTTCAGTCTTTTCTCATAAATTGTTTTCTAGACCTTTAATCTAGATTGCACAAGTACTATTCACCAACAGTCATAAGGTAAATATCTAGCTACATGGAGCTTATTTATTGCCTCTCTCTCTTTTTTTCCTGTTTAGCATAAACTAATCCTCCTCATGGGGGTTGCACTGACATTTCCACTGCAGGCTAGTCTCATCTTTGGAGAAATCCCTCTTGACCTGTCCTAATTACCAGAGGAAATACACAGCTCTCTGTGCAACTACTAAGCCCTCCCACCACTACTTAGGAGACTTTTCCCCTTGGATCTTGTTACACAACCAGGAAACCGTCAGGACAGCTGTGATCTGGAAGACTGAACAGCGTGGCTTCCAACCCTGATTCTACTGCAGGCCTGCTATAGGACCTCGGGCAAATGATTTAGCCGTCTGTGCCTCAGTTTCTCCATTTGTACAACAGGGGAAATATTAGCCAGCTTTTTGTAAAGTGCTTTGAGATCAACAGCTGGAAGGAGCTGTATAAACACACTGTATTAATTATTACTGCCAGCATATGTGCTTAATAGTAACCATTTATTTGGGAGAAACGCAAGCCGGTATAAAGTTAATTGGTTTACAGTAGATTTAGCTGGGGTCCGCTGGTTAGATTGCAGACAATTCATCATTGTTTAAGTATCACAGAGAGTCATGCCAAACCTCTATTAATCCAAGTCTTACATTAGTGCGACCACTTGCAAAATTCCCAAAGCTTCCAAGCAGCAAACCTTTGAGTTAGATTTCTGAAATAAGCCCAAGTAACTGTAAATGTCTTATTGAAATACACTGCAACACCCCTTCAGCACAAGAACGAGATCCTTAAAAAATAAACGAACTCCCTTTAAAATGAAACTGGAACAAGGGAGAATGGACAGATAGGAATGGCTTACTGGAGTAAACTTAATGTATGCACTTCTCAACAAGCTAGAGAATCCCTATGTCTGTTGCTGTACACATACCCACATTATCCAGAGAGGGGTGTGTATGTTATATAGTCACTAGTACATGACTGAAGGAGGGAATCGATGTTAGCATGGAATTGTTAAAAGGGAAGGTAAAAATAAACTAAAGTAATGTTGTGGCAAATGATAATGAAAACTGCAGGAAAAAAATATAGAGAGACAAGGAACAGTCCCCTCCCTGAGAACTTGATTATTTAGAGCTAAGGGACAGCTAGCTTAGACCACAGGGCTATCTTCTGCTTCCACTAAATCACTGGTGGGAATCTCCCCCTCCCCTCCGTTGTCATTTCATTTCCAAAATCATGTTCCTTTTCCTGACCGTATTAATCTGAGCGAATCTTTGCAATGCTTGAGCGATTTATCTTAGCACAATGCGGCAGTGACTGTATCTGGACCATGACTTCCCTCTATGCAAATGTACCCCCGTGTCCTTTAAAGGCGGCGGGGCTGCTTCTCTCCTCGCCCTGCTGTGAATCAGGAGTAATTAACTCTCCTGAAGTTACCCCCCGTCCCATCAGACTGAGAGAAGAGGCAGGTGTTGCAAATTAAGAGTCCATCCAAACGCGCAATCCCTCGTAGGAAGAAAAAGAACCAGGAGACCACTAAAGCGGATGGGGGGATATGGTTGTGTCTCTGCGTTGCGTTTTCGGAAGAGTTGCGGGGAGGGTCGGAACTTTCACCAGGACGCAGGTCTGGGGAGGTGGCATCGGATCCTGGGAAAGCCGGGCGTGGGGGCGGGAGCCAAGGCAGAGCTCGTGTCTGCCTGTGCGTGTGTGGTGGGGGAGGCTATAAAAGTTAACGCGAGCGCCTAGCGCTGTGGGTGTCGGAGAGTAACCGATCATCTGCCGCTGTAAACCCGCCGAGCATCCCGGCGGGGCTGCGGCTGGGGGGAACGCGAGGCGATTTGTGACTTCTCGCAGGAGGAAATCACCCGCGGGGAAGGGGGTCTCCGGCGCTGCCTTCAGCCCAGCTCCGCCCCCCGGGCGGCGGCGGCGGCTTTTCCTTCCACCCAAAAGCCCGAGCCGCGAAGGCAGCCCTGGGGGGGGCTGTGCGGGGAGGGCGGTGAGAGGAGACAGGGGTGTTTTTTCCCCTCCTTCCCCTGCCTGCAGCGAATCCAGCCCTGCCCGAAACTTGCATGGAGTTGGCGCCGTGTTCTCTCGGCTCCGGGTAAATCTGCAGCCCCCCGCCCGGCTCTCTCGGCCGCCGCAGCCATGGGGAAAGTTGCGGGCCGGTCCGCAGCGGGCTGGCGCGCTGCTCTGCTGGCCGGGACCTGGCTCGTCCAGTTCCTCGGCGCGTTCGGCACCGGCCGGGCCGAACTGACCTGCCTGGCCGCGGGGAAGCCGCCGCGGGGATTATTATTCGTGCCCGCGTGGCCGGGCCGCGGGGGAGAGGAGAGGCGCTTCCCGGCGGCGGCGAAAGTGACCCGGGAGGAACCCACCGGCCCGCCGGACCCCAGCGCATCCCCGGCGCGCCCCGGCCCGGCCGGGGCTCCCCTGCGGGGCACCGCGCTCGCCCCGCCGGGCCGGCGAGGCGAAGAGGGGAGCCCGGCCGGGCGTGCGCCCCGCCGCAGGCGGAGAAGGAGCCCGGCGGCGCGGAGGAGAGGCCGGGGGGTCCCGGCGGAGCGGGACCCGCCGGGCAGGGAGGCGGCGGCGGCGGCGGCGGCATCCCCCGAGCAGCCGCAGGGCAGAGCCACCCGCTTCCGGCCGGAGGAGCTGAAGCTGAGCAGCACCGCCTTCGCGCTGGCCGGGGACTCGGCTCACAACCAAGCCATGGTGCACTGGTCCGGCCACAACAGCAGCGTGAGTGAGCCCGGCAGCGGGGCGGGATGCTCGGGGCAGGGGGCGGTGTGGGGCAAGGTGCGGCGGGCAGGGCCGGGCTTGCGGCTCTCTGGGGCCCGGCGCTGCGCCTCGGGGTTCGCTCGGCCGTTCGCAGCCGGGCACAAGCGCTTCCAATGCGCCTTTCCGCTGGCGCAAAAGTTTTCTCCCCCCTCGGTGATTTCCTTACACCCCCCCCCCCCCCGAATTTCCCCAACACCCCCCGGTTTTGTGAACTAGTTACATGCCAATTTAGTGACACCCTCCCCCCAGTAAATTCGAACACCCCCCCCCCATTTCAATTCCTGGGGAGGCCACTGCTCCCCCTTCCACCTGAGTTGCACTCTCGTAACTGGGAGAGGACATCGGGAGGTCTGGGGAGAGGGCAGGGGGAGAGAAGGGGGGGGACTGGCGAGGAGAGGGTCGTATCATCGCTGTACACGGAGCCCCACATCCCCAAACCCTCCCCAGATTGCATGCGAGACGGACTCGGGTCTCATGAGCAACGGAGGTTGAGCGACGATGCAAGTTACATTGCAGAGTCGGAGTTGCCTTCGGTCCTTCCCTCCCCTTTCCCCACCCTAGCTCTGGTCTCTGCGGTCCAGTCTGTGCCATCCGCTCCCGAGGGGCGGACAGGTGCCGATGGGAATAAATCCGACCCAAACTTGAAGGTGTGTGTGTAGCAGAGCGAGGGTTCCAGCAGAGGAACAAAGCGGTGGTTGTGTAGTTTGTCCCTGTGGTGTAAAACTGAGACCGTTCCCGTATCTACAGGAACCCAGATCTCTCCCTTGTGAATAGCCACAACAAAGAGGAGGTGACTCAGTTTCCAAGACGAAAAGAGCTTTCATGCCACACAGTGCGGAAGTTTTTTATCGAGTTAACTTGAGCTCTGCTCCCTCTGAACCTTGGCTAAATGTGAACTGGAGCTGGGATCTTATACCTGTGAGAAACCGTCGTTGTTTTGCTTTCTTGTGTTTTAGATCTAGTCCTGCTAAGGCAGAAGTTTGGACATCCCGGGGTGATTAAATGTTCAAAGTTCTGTGTCTTTTCACTTCAAAGAAGCAAAGAGAATGTTAATAAGAGCTAAGATGAGATGCAGTTATAGCAGGGACATGTTGTTCTTATTTATCGAGGAGATCAGTGACTCAGGCTAACAGGTTCCAAGTTGTTTTCAGCTCTTATGCTACTCTCGAATAAAATTTCTGGCTATGTTGCATGAATGTGTGTGCCTAACTTCAGTTTTTAATAAGAAACTCGGGTATCATTTTAAAAGAATGGCTTGATCATTATGAATTCCTTTTGGTATTCATCATGCGCCCATTTAGTATTCATTCAGATGTCATAAGCACTTGTATGTGATTCAGCCTTCATTGACTGAACCAGTATTTTATAGTCTTATCAGGAACTTTTTAATCAGACATTCTCACCATCCAGGTTTTCAGGACCTTTCCACACAACTTAACTATTGGAGCTCTCACAGGTACTACTAGAATTAATCCTCTAGTCTGATCTCCAGTCTTCTGAAACAGATTGAGTTTGCCACCTTTTTAAAGGGATTCATTTGTTGAGCAAGGGCTTGTGACCAAAAAAAAAAAAGCCATAAAGCATTCTGGGCTTGTGGTACATGGAATTAGAAATGTAGTCTTTATGTTAAAAAAAGATATTTTGGTCCATTACTCCAACATGATTTGTAAAACACCACCAATCAATGTATGATAGTTTTGGTTTACAGGAGGTGAAACTAGATGACTACAAGCATCCCTTCAGGCTTTATAAGCGAAGGACGTGTTTTGGGATGGGGTGGGGAAGTGCTTTGGCTAATTAGCTACATTCTTCCCAAACAACTGTCTGTCAGACCGGGTCATGGGGACACCTTGCTTCTGTTGTACAGGAAGATGTCAAGCCATCGGGTGCTATGATCACCTCCAATCTAGAGCAACATTGGGCCCTAGATGTAATTGGTTGGGAGATCATTAGGGCAAACCTGATTGGTGGTGTTAATTCAATAGGTAGCACCCTTCTTCCTAGAGCAGCACAGAACCAATGGGTGCTTTTGGGCACTGTGTTGTGTGGTGTGCAGCCTTTAGAATTCAAGAGCCTCTCTGTGTGGACATTTTTTTTACAGAAGTGGCTGTTAACTGGCTGTTAACTATTGTCCTGGCCAAATTCCAATTTGGGTAATTATTTTTCCTACTGCAGTTTTAGTGGGATGCAATGTACTTCATGTTTTGTCCTGAACAGTTGTGTAAGTGCTGCTGTCAAAGAGCCTTCATGCTTCACTCAGATATGGCTACACTTCAGTGCTGGTTGTAGTGTGTGTCATTCGTATATTGGGAAAGCGCTTTGGGATCCCTTTAGATGAAAGATACTATAATAAATGTAACCTTGTTGCCATAAAGCTGCTATAGTAAATGGCACCCATTACTACTGACCCCAGACTAATTCAGTATTTTGGAGTAAGTTTCAGTATTTCAGTAGTTGGCTCTTTTACTTGGAACACTATCACATCAAGGAATAACACATACAAAACAAATACTTTATTCAGTTTGAGGCAGAAGAAAGGACCCACGTATATAGCTTTGATTTCATGAACAGAGGGGTCTGTTTATTTGAAGGGAATAAAAGCACAAGATGGTAAG
The DNA here is from genome assembly GCA_033296515.1 of Macrochelys suwanniensis. Lineage (NCBI taxonomy): Eukaryota > Metazoa > Chordata > Testudines > Chelydridae > Macrochelys > Macrochelys suwanniensis. Next base: position 136,218,550 of record CM065778.1, read on the forward strand.
CCTTTTGGGATAGAGGCGACTTTTTGTTTTGTTTGTCCAGTACCTAGCACAATGGGGTCCTGGTCATTACTAGACTCTTCTTAGGGACTATCACAATACAAATGACCAAATTCATCTATGGTGTAACTCAACTGAAGTCAATAGTTTTACATCAGGGGCTAATCTGGCACATTATTGATCTGTATTTGTATTGTCCACTGTGTCCTGATCCATTTCTCCAATTGAAGTCAATGGGTGACTTTCCATTGGCCTCAGTTGGAACTGGAGGATTGGGCCTTGGTGAGATGAGGTTTCTCTGCAAATCCTTACTCCAAAAGCTTGTAGCCAAACTCCAGTATAGATGGGGATTGTCTTGCCGTCAGAGGCAATTTTGAACCAGACACATGGAAATCTAGGATTCCTGGAAATACAGCAAACTTTAATGCTCTCAATGGGAACAAATATTAGTTAAGAATAAATAGAGACTCCTCTTTAGTAACTGCATATAAATGCATATTGATAAAACACAGGAGAATTCATGCCCAGTGCAGGCGGAGTGCAGAGAGGTTGGGAAGCTGAAATCCATGCCCCTATCCTGGGTCTCACATACAGGACCATTGTTTGACAACCATTCCAAAACATGACCCATCCCCACTGAAGCCTTCTGCAATCAACTAATGAATGGTTGGCACGGAGACTCTTTCCATAGCATTTAGGGGCTGTGAAAGCATTTCAATATGACCATGTCATCAATGTTCTCCCCCCCCCCCCGCCCCCATCCCCCCCACATAGATTCCATATATGGGGTGTAAGTGGGGCTGAAGGCTTTGTGCTGGTCCTCTGACCCACGGGGGGAATTTCACCACCGGTTTGGAACCTGCTACTGGGTGTGACCTCTTGTATTATTTTGCAATTATCTTGCAATTTTGCAAGTGTCTTCCAGTTTTAGGGTATCAAGTCAGTGTAGATTTGGTGTCCCCACAGCTCCCTTGAGCCTCTGCTGTGGCTGCTGTCACACAGCTGTAGAAGATGGGTGGAGTTTGAAGGTGGAGCTACAATAGGCTGCAGGTTATTGTTCTCACAGGATAGGGTGTCACCTTGCAGAGGAGAGCCCCGAAGATAGTTTTACTGTGGGGTTCAGGAGCATTAGGTTATGGGTGGTTCCAACCACCTGGTCTTCTGGAGATTGCACAGAGTTGCTAAAGGCTCAAGTGTCCTTTGCCCTATGTTTGCTGTGAGTGAGTCTAGTGAATCTATTGCTTGCTGGAAAGACAGCCAGAGATCAAAGCACAGGAAGAGCTGAGGAGGTAAACTGGAGGTCCATGGGAAGAAAAGCCTTAATATCATGCTAGAGGATCCTTCTGTGAAGGAATGCAGCACATGTCCCTAGTAATGCAATAGTAAGTTGCCCTGAACTGGAGAGGGTCTGCTACTGCTTTCCTGCAGCAGGAACAGGTGAAGAGTTGATAATAATACCCAGCACTTAGTGGTAGACCTCAAAGAAGATATAAGTTTGGTCCCCATTTTACAGATGAAAAATTGACTTGTTCATAGTCAACCAACCAGCACCAGAGATGGGAACACAACCTATATACCATGAGGCAGGTTGAATCTGCAGAGGATGCAGCCTGTGAGGATTGTCATCTCAGTGGTAAGGTGAAGAAATTAGATAGGAGGGGAAAAGCAAGGTCTCTTTTTATGGGAGAGTGTGTAGACAAAAGCTTGCTGCGAGACTCCCTAGCAGATTTTGCCTGATGTTCTGCCTTTCAGTTGTTCAGCTTGGCCTTTCCAATAACAAAAGTGTGTGTGTGTGTGTGTGTGTGTGTGTGTGTTGGATTTTTTTTAATTGTATAAGTGACCTGGGTAGTGAACTTCTGCATTAACGATCCTTGGAATTTAAACATGTATGCTAAAGTCAATTTCATACATTCTCAAGTTTAATAAGTAGAACCTTGAATTGTTGGGATTCAAATTGTCAATAGCTTGAACTGGAATGCAGCTTTGCCTTTGACTTAGAACACTCTGGGTATTGTAATGTATTCCATTACACACACACATGAATATTAAATAATGTAATGCATCAGTCACATGGTAAAATCACCTTAAATTGTTGATGAGCCTCTTTTCAGAAGAGAAACCGAGAAATGTTGACAAAGTTTCATTTGTTTTCTGAGCATTTGCCCTCTTTGTCCATCAAATGTGTCACAATTATGATCTGTCATTCCATCATAACTAGATGATTCAACATGAAAGTACCCGCTCTTGGTGGGTATTCCTCAAAAGACATCCTGTCTTTGGGGACACTGAATGGCTGTTGACTGCCGTATGTCTTCTGATGACTTGCTAATAACCCATCACCCTCCTTTCACTCAAGGGCATTATTCCCAGAATGGAAATTTCACTGAGGTGGTTTCAAGGAACCTGATAGCCATGGAGCCCACAGCAACCTATGGTGTCAATACAGCAGCTATGTCCAGGTTTATATGGATATCTGTGTCTCTTAGGGTGACCAGATGTCCTGATTTTATAGGGACAGTCCTAATTTTTGGGCCTTTTTCTTATATAGGCTCCTATTACCCCCCCCACCCCTGTCCCGATTTTTCACAGGTGCTGTCTGGTTACCCTAGTGTCTCTGAATGCACCTACCTAACTGATTCAGGTCATGTTGTCTTTTGTATGGTTGTTGGGGTACAGGAAATAAAGAGCTGAAGCTAGAGGTGAATTAATCTAAGCAGGATGTCAGCATTAAAATACACGGAAATGAAATGTTCATTAACAGACCATAATAATAATGAGCCAGATCCTGAAGTTGTTATTTACTCAGGTGAACTTCTCATTGATGTCAATGGAAATGTCTTTATAAGACTGAGTGATAAACCGAGAGAGGATTTAGCTCAACAACATTAATGCCACACAAAATAGATATATAAATCTCTGTTTCATCTTCTGTTCTTTTGGCTTACACCTGCTACTCTTTCTACTTCATAAAATCCTTTTATTTGCACTATAGATCTAAACAATATCCTATATATCAAGATTTTAGTGGGAGAAAACATCAACATTTCCACTCAAACCTTGAATTAGGAAATTATTTCCCCAACAAATGCACAAGTTTTTTATCTTTCCAAACAAATCAAATAGCTATAACATTTTTTCTGTCTTTACCGTCCTCCATCTATAGCTATATTTCCTTGTGGGATAAAACAAAAGCTTTTAATCCACAGCACCTATAGTACACACACAGAGAATATTTTTCAAGAGTGGCCATGTGATGACAGAAAGTAATGAAGCGAAGAAGATTTACGTGATTGGGTGAAAGGATTGGCTTAGAGAATATCTACTCTCCGAGGAAGTCTGTGGGAGACCTTGACAAACTGAGGAGCTCCCATCCAGATCAGATAGACATGGCCAGTGGCTTCCAGTTTTTCACACTTTGTTCTACATTCCCAAAGAGGAAAAAGTTTTGCCACCCCCACCGCCATCCTTGAGGCTAGACTTGTTCATGACCCACTGGAAGTCATGACCATCTGGTTGAGTATCCATGCAATAGGGATCTACATTTCTATGTTGTTAAATGAAAATGGGCCTTGATTCCAATTCCCAGTGGGAGCTTTGGGTGTTAAACTTTATTTATTTGGGATCTTTAATTGCATATAGAATCATAGAATATCAGGGTTGGAAGGGACCTTAGGAGGTCTTCTAGTCCAACCCCCTGCTCAAAGCAGGATTGTAACAGGGTTAGCACTCACCTGTTACTGCGGCGCCCCCTGCCGGTCTGTCTGGGAATTAGCTCTCGGCAGTCTCAGGAGCGCCCTCTACGGGCCGGTGATTCGCCTGACCGCTCTGGCCCCATGTCCCTCCCAGGACCCCGGTACCCCTTTAACTGGGGTGCTGCCCCCCTGCCAGTACCCCACAGCCTTAATCCTAGGGTCTCCCCCGCCCAGGGGAACCCCCATGCACTATCCCTCCTGATGCTGTAAAATGGCTTTCATCCAACCTGCATATTTTGCTCTGTCTCTTCTAAAATCAAACCACAGTTGGAATAAGATCCTTTAATCCATAACGTTCAGGGTCTGTAACACAACAATTTTTGTTTGTTGATACTACACGTCCTTTCCTCTGAGGATCTCCAAGCACTTTAGAATCAATTAAACCTCCCATCAACCCTTTGAGGTACATCGTCCCCTCTAATAAGGAACCAGGGCTTCTCTGTTGATTTCCCCCTGTCAGAAGGTGTTAGAACCTTGCTGAAGTTCTGCTGACTTTGGGGCAAGTGTGTTTATTATCTCTGCCTGGAATATAAGGGAGCTGGGAGTGGTTCTCTAGAGGGAAAGGGAGCTAGATAGAGGAGGGGAATCCCCTGGCGGCAATTGGTAAATCTCCTTGATGAATGAGCTTCAGCTACACTCATTAAACACCAGCAGCATATTTTGAGTATTAGAGGTGCTGTGGTATTTATGCCAGCCCAGCCAGTCCAATGGTTTCTGCTGTACCCAGCTGCTTCAGCATTCAGTAGTGTCTGATCACTTTTTGTTGTCCCTTGTAACCTAAGAGCATATTTGCAGGCATTTTCATGCTATGCACAGATCAGCCTAATCAGGAGCAAGAAAGAAGAGGGGGGTTGGAAGAAGATAATTCAGTTGCAGACATCTTCCAGTGGGCTATGGGTCTGATGCAGCAATGTGACGTGGAGGGCATTCAGGAACATTCACGAAGCTCTTAGCACCTTATAGGATACGATCCTGACTGAATTTTTATGTCTACATCATATCTGCGTTAAGTTCAATATCATTTTGGCCAGTGATAACTTATAACCATCAACACAATTAGTGTTACCTGTAATTTTGAGATGCTTTGGTATGATGGCAGTAGGCATTTCAGAAAATTGTAAGTTTCAAGGATGAGCAAGAAGGAATCTCTCTTGGATTTTTCCAAATTGTATTTCCTTAAGTGCATTTAAACTAGAGCTGAGTGAATAATTCAAAGGAAATAATTTATTCAACAAATTTAGCCTCTTTTTCTGTTGACAAATTGTCCATGATCATCCTGTGGCTTTCTCAGATGTTTTTGTTCATAATTAATCACCAAGTTCCTGATCCAAAACCCATCTGAAATCAATGGAAAGCTTCCCAATGACTTCAATGGGCCAACTAATCACTATGAATAATTCTTGCTCTGTAGATTTTTTTTTTTTTTTGGTCATCAAAGCTGTATTTTAATTGGGTGAGTAGATCAGCTTTCAGTTTCCTGATTGGATCACTGTAATTCTCTAACATTGGATTAAGGGTCCTTGTCTCCACCAATAATCTTGCCAGTAAACTCCTTTTCCAGAATATTCTCAGAAAACAAACACAAAAGAGGCATGAACACAGGTGAAACGAATGTTATTTTATGCTCAAGCGAACATTCATGGGACATTTTTTTTTTTTTTAAAAGAAGAATTTACCCAGATCTCATTTAAACATAGGTGTTTAACGCTAGAAGTGATAAAATTATTGTAAAGATCATGCGATGTTTGCATAGGGATTTGACCTGGAAATTTGATTTGCCGACAGTGAAGATTTAACTGGGGGTTACAGGGAAAAAATTTTTTTTTTAAATCATTTTTGGAAAAAATCAGAATTGTGCCAGGTGCGCCCCTTAGAGTTGATGTGGCATTTGAGAACATGGTGTGCTGGGTTTTTTTTAATCCATCCTGGAGACACACATGGCCAAAGAGAATGCAACATTGCTTTTGAATATAATGAGCGAGTATAGGGTGAGCACGGTGGTAAAGAGGTGGTAGTGGTGGTGGTCTGGGCCTTGTCTCACTCCCATAGGTGGCAAAGGAAATCTCTACACTGGCTCAGAAGACACTGAAGTGGAGGGGGCCTGGCCTGGGCTAGGGCAGGGAACACAGGATCTGTGCTTAACTCTGACTCAATGGCCTAAAAGCCCTGCAGAGGAGGCACTGTGGGGCAGCAGCCGCTATTTCAGCCCGCAGGCCAAAGAGAGGCCAGGATGAAGCTCTGGGTCCTTGTTGCAGGTAGAGAGAGTTGGCTCTGTTTGGTTTTGTTTATTGAATGAAAAATGGCCTTTTTTTAAAAAAACAATTTAACAAAGTTAATTTTTCCAGATTTTGTTTCTTTGATGGAAAAAAACCCCAAAACCTGAGGAAAAATGTGGAAAAATGTTTTTTTATGATTATATTTGGTGTGTAATAACTGACGTTTTAGACTGCTTTCCCACCCACCCCCAAAATCTAAGAATTTCAACTCCTCAACCCAAAGTTTCCATTTTGGGTGGGTTTTATTTTTTCCCCGGAAAATACCTACTAGGCTCCAAATATCCCTGGCTACATGTTTCATCACTTGTTTAGATTGACAGTGTCACTTTAAATAGCAACAGACATTGAATTTAGACCCATTGAAAAAGCTGGGGAGAGTTGTACTGTTTATCATTCAAAAAGATCTTTAGAATCTCCGGCGAGCGCTTATCTTTTTCCTTTCTTCCTCCAGAGTTTCATTCAGAGAGCATTGAAATGCCTTAGTCATTTTCTTCGTGCTAAAGACCGCAATTTCATCTGATGGACTTGGCAGTTCTCTTTCTTTCCCTCTGGTGGAATATTACTTTTTCCTTCTCTGTGCCCTTGATGCAAAATACTCTCTGTTCACTGCTCTTCTGATCCTCTCTCCCTGTGCCACCCACTGCCACAAAATGTTGACACTGTTACCTGGATACCACTGGGCGATGGGCAGACTGCAATCGAAACGATGAGTTACACAATCTGAATTGTCCTCTTTAAAGCTAAGATCATCACCATAATGTGACAAGCGGCGACAGCTAAGACAGCAAGATAGGGCTTGACTCATAAAATAAATTAATGTTATATACCTGTAAGTGTAGGTGTAAAAGTTGTCATGTTCCTGCTACACCTCTGGGATGTAGAAGGCACATGTTACTACTAATGGGTGAGAACATGTCTCCATACTCAACCAGCTTAGTAATGATCATACTGAAAAACAATCCAACAATGTACCTTGGATTGTGATCCTGTAACTTGCATGAGCTGAGCCATGTTAGCAGTTAGATAGGGGGAGCTCCAGTTGCCGGATGGAGCAAGTGGTGTTGGTTATTCAGCAGATGGCACTCTTCACTCTGAATTAATTCTGAGCAATGGCATTGTGCTACCGGAGTTGCTGCCTTTCAAATGAGATGTAGTAGAATGAAGCTCTAGCCAATTGTGAGTAGGAAAATTCCCATGACAATTTTTTTGCAAGAACAGTGAATGTCAGTCCAAATTTGAATATAGTGGTTCCATTCTGCTTACCTGAAACTCCTCTTGTCATTTTCAGTTAGATTATTCATTGTTTGCGTTGCACCAGAAAGTGAGGGCCAAATTTATCCCCGATGTCAGTGGAAATACATTAGGTGTGAATTTGAGCCAAGTTGCTTTTCATTTTCTGTCCTAAACTATTCCTTTAGCATTGCTGTGTGCTGTTAATAAGCTGCCATGTTGTATCCCAGAGGCGGCTGTCTTTCTCTGGCTGGTGAAGAGATTCTTATATATACAGTCTGTACAATCTGAGTTGCTTGGGACTCGTGGGTGAAAAGTGTTGTTCAAATCTAAGATCAAGCTGGCTATACAGAGATTGGGAATGAAGGGTCTTTTTTGTTTGTGTTTGTACAGCGCCTAGCACAATGGGGTCCTGGTCTATGACTAGGGCTCCTCGGTGCTAGAGTAAAACAATTAAATAACAATTGTGAGTGGAGATGGGTCTGAACCAAAACCTCTGATCCCAGTACTGCCAAATTTCGGAGGCAGGATGGTGGACTAGAAATCTAAAGCTGGGACAGATGTGGCCTGGCATTATAATGAGCAAGCCCAGTGTTGCAAACTTGCACCATTTTATCACCAGTCTTGTGATATTGTTTTATCTTTTAAAACCTCACCTCCAGGAGTCAGGCACCTGACTGAGAATCTCTGCTTTCCTTTTGAGAAAAAGAGGAAAAAAGTTTGAAAACATGAGCTGAGTGCACCCTGAAGACTCCTAAACCAGAAGACCTAAAATGAACCCCACATTTATTATTTTTTAAAAAATAATGGTTTTAAGCCAATTTCATTATTTTGGGGGGGCCCAATGCCTGATTTTTTAAGCCTGAATTTTGATTTTTTTGATGGCACGAGGTTGGTGATGCTGCAAAAACCAGATGCTTCTGAGGAACATGTCAGAACCCCGCAGCAGACAGATGTGGGACAATCAGACTGAGGTCTCATGCTGATCTCTAATAGTTAGAAGTTAGCTCCCTGAAGCATGAGGTGTAGTAGCCCTTCCAAAACTTTTGTTGTTCATGATAACTCTGGATATTCTTGTTATCCATACAATCTGTCTATGCCTGGTTTTGTTTAATAGGGGGAAAAAAACCCCAACAAAAGCAGAAAATAGAACAAAATGTTGACAATTACATGCCAATGCTTAGCTGGTGTAAATCAGTCTGGCTCCATCAAAATCAGTAGTGTTACACTGATTTATAGCAGCTGAGAATCTGACCTACCGGAATAGGCAGATGAACATAAGAATGGCCATACTGGGTCAGACCAAAGGTCCATCTAGCCCAGTATCCTGTCTTCTGACCGTGGCCAATGCCAGGTGCTTCAAAAGGAATGAACGGAACAGGTAATCATCAAGCAATCCGTCCCCTGTCGCCCATTCCCAGCTTCTGGCAAACAGAGGCTAGGGACACCATCCCTGACCATCCTGGCTAATAGCCATTGATACGCAAGCTTGCTTTCACTCAGCAAGAGATGACCCAATGTTCACTTTAGAAATCATTTTGTTCAGAGAGAACGTTATCCATGATACGGGGATTACCTGCTTTTCTTTTTTTTTTAAGTCAAATGTCAATTTGAAGAAACACCGGAAAGAGGACGAGATCTTGCTTCGATTTCTCATATAAAGGGAGGCATATGTAACTCTGCAGGGCCCACTGCTCACAGTCCACTCTGTAATAAGGACTAAGCAGTGCTCATCCCGTGAACATTTCTGAGATTAACAAAAACTTCCCGTTCCACATCAGGACAAAACTGAGACCTCTTGACTTTTTCATGCAAAATGAGAGATCTGAATAAGACTGGTGATCGGGGCACTCTGCTGAGATACAGAAGATGGGGTTGAGGTCCCTGCTCCACACACATCAGTGACACTAAAATAATTACTCCACACATTCTTCTGAACAACCCTACAGTAACACACAGAAATATTCACAAGCCCCCACGAGAGACCCTGCAATGGCAAACCAGAGTGGGTTGCTCAGTGGCCCCGAACATCTCTACAACAATAAGGCATGTGCTGCCTACTACCCATGAACAACCCCAATACAACAAAACCCCACAGGACAAGCCATCGGTATTCATGAGCAATCTTGCAATAACAAGCCCAGCACCCAGGAGCAAACCAGTGTGTGCTCATTGTAGGCCTGACTTGATGTGAGTAATTGGATGTGGGTGAGGCCTCATTTCTTGGGAGATAGGATTAGGGAGGTAAATGGATGAGCAGGCTGGGAACAGAATGTCCATGCTAGCTAAGATAAGAGGAAATACCCAAGAGCCATTTACAATGGAGAAGATAACAGTGAATAAAGGTAAGCCTGGAACGTAAGATGAGCTAAAGAGTAAGTCGTGCATGGACAGTGCGTGCTCTACAGGGATTGGTTCCTGCAAGGTGACCAAGCCAATCCCAAAACGAGTGATGCAGTGTAATGTGTAAATGTATATAAAAGAAGAGATTTACTGTGAAACTTTGGATGGCTGGTATACCTTATACCTAACCTTTATGTTTGAGTCTAATCAACTGTGAGCGTAGCTTTGTGATGTATCAAATAAAGGAACCTGAGGGACGAGACCAGAGGCAAACTGAGTTCTTAAGGAGCCCAGTGGAAGGAGTCTTGGGGGAGCCCCAACATTCATGAGCAGCCCTACAATAAAAAACCAGTATGTGAGCAAAGGAGGAAAAAAATCTGCTAAGAAATATATTTCAGGTTGGAACTTTCAAGGAATTTGCTATAAAGCAGTGAGGAGGGGAAATCCCGTGTCCTTTTCACTTTGCTGCTGTTTCCCCAAAGATATTTGCATGTGTTCAGTGTTGCATTCAAACTGCTCTGCCTAGTGATGGTTTGAGTATCTTCTTGACCCACTGCTGCTAAATGAGAGCATAGAGGACAGTTCCATTACCAGGAGGCCATTAAGCTGGGAGGTCCCCAAAGCACTTGTCACAAAGTTAGCATTGTCTATGTTCATGATTAAGCTAAGCCAAGGCTCACAATAGCTCATTTCATACAGGACCTATAACATCAGGTAGGCGCCAAGGGACTTTAATGCTGTCACTTGCAAAAAATTGTTAGTTTGGTTTATCGTCTTCTTTTTCCTGTGAATGCCCAGGAGAGCCAGATGGACTCTTCCGATCAGTAAACAGCAAATCATTGCAGGTCCTTTCTGCAGTGTGGGATTCCTCCCTCATGCGCAAAGCATTCTGCACCCTCTGTGTGGAGATTTAGGGGGTACAAAAGAATAGGACTTGGGCTACTCAATTCAAGATGCTTTTGAAAATCTCCCTGGGGAGAATGAATGATGAGACTGCTTCCCCTTCACCTGCCCCATCATATTAGGCGAAGCAGAGATCTCCTCTGTGTATTGGTTTCTCTCTGCTCCCTTCTGGTCATTCGGGGGTTGCAGAGGGCCCCTGACATGGCAGGTCCACTGTGTCCATCCATCACAAAGATTTGCTCTGGTGTCTATATGATGCACAGGTAAATTTCACCATCATTTGAAACCGAGAGTTAACAAGAGACCTTTTGCTCAGGGCTCTTTGACCTTTTCAGCAATGCCAACTGTAGTCAGGACTTCTAGGAAATGTGATAGCCCAGTACAACATGGATGTGCTTGGCCTCTCCTAAGGTGTTTTTAAAATCGCTGCCAAGACCCATGCTTGATGTAGCAGCAGTGAATTTTTTGTCACTAGTGTTCAGGTTCTTATGCCATGTCCATCACCATGGTATTTCAGTGAGTTTTAAGGGGAAAATAACTTTTGAAAAGTTCTGATCAATTACACCTTTTTTTTAAAAAAAATATTTTTATTTTATGTGTGTGTGTGTGTGTGTGTGTATGTATGTGTGTATATATATAAAATAAAAATAAATAATTTAATTAACCAGTGCTCCAATCAGAGAGAGAAAAGTATTGTACTTCCTTAGTGGTACCGTTATTTCCATATTTTCATTATGCCTGGTAAAATCTCAAAATAAAGTTCAGCGTTAATCTTGGGCCTGATTCTCCACTCCTTTTACTGGCATAAATCAGGAGTAATTCTTCTGAAGGCGATGGAGTTACACTGTAAATCCATCTCTTTATTTCCTTCTGACTGTTAGCTATTGAAAGCCCAGGCAGAAAAGGAATCTTTTCTGAAATAGATGAGATTCTGACAATGGCAGATCTCAATAAGAAATGCCCCTTTATGGGAAACTTGGCAAGAGACATACATTGAGAAATCTCCATAAACGAACAGCAAACAACGTGGCCTGAAGGACTCGCCAGCTCAATATGAAATGTTACAAAGGAAATTTATTTTAAGCTCCTGTGTAAATGGTACTTGACTGCAGGAAGGCTAAAGAAGTGATTAAGCAGATGGTGAACTGTGTTGGAGGGAATTTGGAAAGAGGACAAAATCTCCATATTGGGTGGTCGTGTTCAAACATATAGACCGGTTTGTTTGTGATTGAGGGGCGGGGGTATAAATCCCCTTCAACTCTGGCAATGAAGGGGTTAAGGGTCAGAGTAGCTACATCCCCAGCAACGGCTAATTGGTTGACCAACAGGAGATGGGATAAGAAACAGAAGGGGGTGGCTGCCAGAGAGGCTGAGGACTATGCAGAGTGAATTGAGTAGCTTCTAGCCATTTGCAAGAAGCAGAACCTGAGAATTTGGGTGAGACTCCTGGAGAAGACCCTACCAGCCTAAGTGGCGTTCCCTTCTCTTACTCTCCAGGAGCTAGAGAAAGGCTTGGTAGCTGCAGGACTCCAGCCTACGAGGGTCTCCTCCAGCCCTGTATTTCTGATACTATGACAGGTGAGAGGGCTGAGCTCCCTGTCACTAACATTAGTGAAACTTGCTAATGAGATGTGAATTAGACAATGACCCATTTGTAATTTTGTTAGACTTACCTATAAGTGACTCAGCTGAACAGAAATATGGTCTACATATAGTTAGCAGATTTGGATTTTATTTGCTTACTGCTGGAAGATGAAAACATTTCATAATAGGAAAAAACACAGTGCAATAAGGTGTGGGAAATGGCTGTAATGGAAAAATTAATCCATCACATAAGGACACAACAAGACCAACAAATATGTTTCTAGATATTTGCCTCTCATGTATTGTTTATACAGACAAAGAACATGCACTGTCATTAAAGCTAAAACTCCCCTGGGAAGCATATTTGAATATTCAAACATAGGCAGTTTAGCTGGCTGAAAAAAGTTTGTTGGAGTTTTCCTTTGGAAAATGCAGGTTAGCTGGAATTGAAAGGTTTTGCAGGGCGGTGTCTGTATTTGAAGGAGAAAAGTTGAAAAATCATGTTGTTGTCCTCGTTTTGATAATGTCAACATGTTTTATTTTGACTCTATCATTTCAACTGATTTTGTTTTGACTTTTATTACATGAAAATATTGATGTAATATTTATTGATGTAATCTCTAAGGTGCTACAAGTTTTTCAACCTTAACAATAGGTTTCAGTGTAGTAGCCATGTTAGTCTGTGTCAGCAAAACGAAAATAAGAAAGAAAAACTTGTAGCACCTTAGAGACTAACAAATTTATTTCAGCATAAGCTTTCGTGGGTTAGTAGCCACTTCATCGGATGCATGGAATGAAACATACAGTAGACAGATATTTATACAGTCAGAGAAACATGATAAGGTGGAGGTGCATAGACCAACCTTAAGAGGCTAATTAATTGAGAGGAACCATAACAGCAGGGGCAGAAAAACCTTTGAATGATAAACAAGATGGTCACACAGGTGTGAATGAGGATCGTTATCTTAAGGGAAATAGATTCAATTAACGTAATGGCCGAGCCTCACTCCTCCAAAGTAGTATTCTTTAGTATTTTGCAGCGCTGAAAAGTATACCAGGCGTTTCTCAGAAGTCAAAGAAACACTCGCTTAGAGCACAGTGGGAAACAGTCTATCCATCCCGTGAAAAAAAATTGAGATTTTTTTTGAAAAATGTTCCCATTCCACATTGGAACAAAAATGGAAATTTTGAAAATGTTCACAACAGAACAGGGGGGAAAAAAGGATTCAGGTCAATAGAAACACTTTTTTTGTTTATAGCCTGACCATTTTTAAAATTTAAAAAAGTATATTGAAATGAGCTTCACCTCCTAAATGAAAAATTGTTTTGAACCAGGAAATCATCATTTTTTGCTTACAAAATATCAAAATTCAAAGTTTTTTGACAACTTTGAAACTTTTAAAAAAAAGTTTTCAAGCTGAGAAATTCATCAGAAGTAATCTTTCCACAGGAAGGGGTCCAGTTTTGGCAAATTGGCGTTTTTCAACAAAAAAAATTCCATCAAACATTTCCTGCCCCGCTCCACACACAATCCCTGGCTCAGACAGTTGGCAGACTGTTTAGACAGGTGGTAATGAGCAGTGGTAATTCTGTCCACTGCAGGAACTCATGGGAGAAATTATATGGCCAGCATTCTCATAGAAATGTAGGGCTGGAAAGGACCATGAGAAGGTGGTCAGACTAGATGGTGATAGAGGGACTCCCCTTCGGCATATTCAGGAATCTGCTACAGGCAGTAAGGAGTGGATGGGTGAGGCTTATAGCACTATGATCCTGTGGTTACTCAGTTTAGCCATGTAAACATCTTAGTGGCTTAGTTAATGTGTTTTTTTAAAAATTGAAAATAAGGACAATGAAGAGATGAGATGGAGAACGCCACTTAGTCCCTTGTTGTAGGAATATCAGAAGTATGCCTGGCCAGGGTGGACATACTCAAGCTTGTGGGCCTTGCTCTGCCATGCTAAAAATAGCTGTGTAGACATTTCAGCTTGGGATGGAGCTTGGGCTCTGAAGCCCACCCGCTTCCGAGGCTTCAGAGCAGCCCGAGCTGCAACGTCTACACAGCTGTGTTTGGTGTGGTGGCGCAAGCCCAGGTCTGTCGACCCAGGCTCACAGACTGACTGCCATGGGCTGCCACTCAAGGTTATGTCTACACAGTAAGGGGGTTGGGGCTTAGCCTCCTCTGTGCCAGGTTTAACTGCCTCCCCAGGTGAAGGGAATGAATGCAGAAAATGGCAAGGGCCCCATGAGGCTAAGAATGAAGCCTGCTAGGAGATATGAAGGCCACCTATAGACTGGCAGAGGAGAGAGTCTAGGGAGAAGAGATGTACAAGTGTGAGATGTGGTAAGAAAGGCACTGGTAGCAAGTGATATAGAGAGGTAGCCATATAGCACCCCCAGGTGCAGATCATAGCTGCCTACCTATCAGAACCCAGTGGAGAGCGTGGGCTGGGCTCCCCCACTGACCCCTAAAGACAAAGTCTGTCCCTTGGCAGGGAACCTAGTTGTGGAAAATCCTGAAGGTGCAAGGGTCCAGGTCCTAAGACTTCAACCCAAGGGGGAAGTCCTGAAGTCCTTGCTGACTTCTGAAGATTTCCGCATCTCTTTAGGCGTAACCCCCAAAAGGGGTGACTTCGAAATGTGTGAGCTGGACAGAAGGCTGACTCGGTAACACGACAGACCCCCTGCACAACTAATCTATAGCGAGAAAAGAGAGCTCCTGTGAGGAAGACAACCTACCATACCCAGGCCTGATCACTAGGCAGCACTGCCGGTGAGGGCTCCCCTTCACAATGTGCCATTAAAGCATGGGAGAGCAGCCAGGAAGGGGCCTATGCTCAGTGCATAGGGAGAGATCTTGGGAAGGAAAGTGACCGAGCAGACAACCCAACTGTGGCAGGGCTGGAGGTCCATAGCAGAGAGTGGGTGTGGGTTCCCCCTATGAAGGGGTATAGCCTCTTACTGTCAACAAGGGGAAGAAGGGACTGATAGGGCTGGAAGTTGGAGCAACAGAAAAGCTTAAAACTGCTTGGGAACTGCACAGGCATGTGGAGAAAGCTGTGCCTGGCAAGAATCTGGGGGAAGGGAGGAGATTGATATCTGTCTTCGACTGGACTCTAACTCTGGAAGGTATGGACTTTTGTAACCGAAAAGCACTGGAAGCTGGTGGTTGACCATCTGAAGGGGGAAATTGAGGCAGTACTCTGAGGCAAAGCTTTGGCAGCACATGGGCCCAAACCCAGACCAGGTAAGTCCCTGCTCCTGAGGGTTTCCAGTGAGGAGAAGCTAGTGGCTTGGCAAACCAGAGTTGGCGAAGAGCCTTGCATGTAACCTTGGGGTAAGTGGCTGTCTGTAGTGTGTGTTTGGGGGTACTTGTGTCTGTCTGTCTGTTCATTCGTTTGTCTGTTTGCAGGACCGTGTGCTGTGGCTGGCAGTTGGAAGCTGTGAGCTTCTACACCAGGGGGCGGGGCTAATCAATCAGGCAGGCCAGGGCTTTATAAAGCAGTGAGCAAGCGACCAGGGAGCTTTGTGAACCGGGCTGCAAACAGGGGAGTTTGAGAGGGAGCTGGGAAGGGGAGTGTGAAGGGGGCAAGGTACTCTTGCCATTCCTAACTCCTTTAACCCAAACTAAAGGCAGAGCTACCAAGGGGCTGCAGACGGGGGAGTGAGTATCTGTTGTGGGGACAGATTGGCAGTTTGACCGTGTTTGATTTCCTGTTTGAATAGTGTGATTTGGGAGTGCTTTGTTCCAGGCTCTTCTAAGAAGACAGTCAGTCAGCTGTGAACCAGCTGAGTGAGGAAACTCTTCAAAGGAAGGGACTATGGATGCTGAGCGATCCGCTGTCGTGACCTGCACAGGATGTGCCATGTTTGTCTTTCTTCCACAGGATAGAAGCGACTTTGTCTGTACAAAGTGCAAGCTGATCTCCATATTGGAAGAGAAGATTCAAGGTCTGGAGAAACGAGTATCAACCCTGCGTTCCATAAAAGAAAATGAGGAGTTCCTGGATAGACGTCAGGATCGGCTTCAGCGGGCACAGTGTTCTGAGGATTCAGAGCAGGCTATGCAGCGGGGACAGAAGGCCAGTGAGGACCATTGGCGGCATGTGACCTCCAGAAGAGGAAAGAGTATGAGACAAGTCCATGTACCAGAAACGCATATTCAGATGAGCAACCGTTTTCATGTTCTCTCCACAGGTACTAGTGCAGAGAGTGGAGTGAATGATACCTCTGAGGGAACAGAGCAGAAGGAGACTCCACTGACTGGAAGGCATGAGATGCACAGTCCTAGAGATGGGGGTTCCACGACCACCACTCCCAAGAGGAGGAGGAGGGTGGTGGTGGTGGTGGTCGGGGACTCTCTCCTCAGGGGGACTGAGTCATCTATCTGCCGCCCTGACCAGGAACACCGAGAGGTGTGCTGCTTGCCAGGGGCTAGGATTCGTGATGTGACAGAGACTGCCGAGACTCATCAAGCCCTCAGATCGCTACCCCTTCCTGCTTCTCCACGTGGGCACCAATGATACTGCCAAGAATGACCTTGAGCGTATTACTGCAGACTACGTGGCTCTGGGAAGAAGGATAAAGGCGTTTGAGGCGCAAGTGGTGTTCTCGTCCATTCTCCCTGTGGCAGGAAAAGGCCGGGGTAGAGACCGTCGAATCGTGGAAGTCAACGAATGGCTAAGCAGATGGTGTCGGAGAGAAGGGTTCGGATTCTTTGACCATGGGATGGTGTTCCAAGAAGGAGTGCTAGGCAGAGATGGGCTCCACCTGACGAAGAGAGGGAAGAGCATCTTTGGAAGCAGGCTGGCTAACCTAGTGAGGAGGGCTTTAAACTAGGTTCACCGGGGGGAAGGAGACCAAAGCCCCGAGGTAAGTGGGGAAGTGGGATACCGGGAGGAAGCACAAGTAGGTGAGTGCAAGAGGGGAGGGCTCCTGCCCCACCCTGGGACAGCAGGACGATCGGTGAGTTATCTTAAATGCTTATACACAAATGCAAGAAGCCTGGGGAACAAGCAGGGAGAACTGGAAGTCCTGGCACAGTCAAGGAATTATGATGTAATTGGAATAACAGAGACTTGGTGGGATAACTCACATGATTGGAGTACTGTCATGGATGGATATAAACTGTTCAGGAAGGATAGGCAGGGCAGAAAAGGTGGGGGAGTTGCGTTGTATGTAAGAGAGCAGTATGACTGCTCAGAGCTCCAGTATGAAACTGCAGAAAAACCTGAGAGTCTCTGGATTCAATTTAGAAGTGGGAGCAACATGGGTAATGTCGTGGTGGGAGTCTGCTACAGACCACCAGACCAGGGGGATGAGGTGGATGAGGCTTTCTTCCAGCAACTAACAGAAGTTACTAGATCACAGGCCCTGGTTCTCATGGGTGACTTTAATCACCCCGATATCTGCTGGGAGAGCAATACAGCGGTCCACAGACAATCCAGGAAGTTTTTGGAAAGTGTAGGGGACAATTTCCTGGTGCAAGTGCTGGAGGAACCAACTAGGGGAAAAGCTCTTCTTGACCTGCTGCTCACAAACAGGGAGGAAATAGTAGAGGAAGCAATAGTGGATGGGAACCTGGGAGGCAGTGACCATGAGATGGTTGAGTTCAGGATCCTGACACAAGGAAGAAAGGAGAGCAGTAGAACAGAGACCCTGGACTTCAGAAAAGCAGACTTTGACTCCCTCAGGGAACTGATGGGCAAGGTCCCCTGGGAGAATAACATGAGGGGGCAAGGAGTCGAGGAAAGCTGGCTGTATTTTAAAGACTCCTTATTGAGGTTGCAGGAACAAACCATCCCGATGTGTAGAAAGAAAAGTAAATATGGCAGGCGACCAGCTTGGCTTAACAGTGAAATCCTTGCTCGTCTTAAACACAAAAAAGCAGCTTACAAGAAGTGGAAGATTGGACAAATGACCAGGGAGGAGTATATAAATATTGTTCAGGCATGCAGGAGTGAAATTAGGAAGGCCAAATCACACTTGGAGTTGCAGCTAGCTGGAGATGTTAGGAGTAACAAGAAGGGTTTCTTCAGGTATGTGAGCAACAAGAAGAAAGTCAAGGAAAGTGTGGGCCCCTTGCTGAATGAGGGAGGGAACCTAGTGACAGAGGATGTGGAGAAAGCTAGTGTACTCAATGCTTTTTTTGCCTCTGTCTTCACAGACAAGGTCAGCTCCCAGGCGGCTGCACTCCGCAGCACGGTATGGGGAGGAGGTGACCAGCCCTCTGTGGAGAAAGAAGTAGTTCGGGACTATTTAGAAAAGCTGGACGAACACAAGTCCATGGGGCCGGATGCACTGCATCCGAGGGTGCTAAAGGAGTTGGCCGATGTGATTGCAGAGCCATTGGCCATTATCTTTGACAAATCATGGCAATCGGGGGAGGTCCCGGATGACTGGAAAAAAGCTAATGTAGTGCCCATCTTTCAAAAAGAGAAGAAGGAAGATCCGGGGAACTACAGGCCAGTCAGTCTCACCTCAGTCCCTGGAAAAATCATGGAACAGGTCCTCAAGGAATCAATTCTGACCCACTTAAAGGAGGGGAAAGTGATCAGGAACAGTCAGCATGGATTCACCAAGGGCAAGTCATGCCTGACTAACCTAATTGCCTTCTATGATGAGATAACTGGCTCTGTGGATGAGGGGAAAGCAGTGGATGTGCTATTTCTTGACTTTAGCAAAGCTTTTGATACAGTCTCCCACAGTGTTCTTGCCAGCAAGTTAAGGAAGTATGGGCTGGATGAATGGACGGTAAGGTGGATAGAAAACTGGCTGGATGGTCGTGCTCAACGGGTAGTGATCAATGGCTCCATGTCTAGTTGGCAGCCGGTATCAAGTGGAGTGCCCCAAGGGTCGGTGCTGGGGCCGGTTTTGTTCAATATCTTCATCAACGATCTGGAGGATGGTGTGGACTGCACCCTTAGCAAGTTTGCAGATGACACTAAACTGGGAGGAGTGGTTGATACGCTGGAGGGTAGGGACAGGATACAGAGGGACCTAGACAAATTAGAGGATTGGGCCAAAAGAAATCTGATGAGGTTCAACAAGGACAAGTGCAGAGTCCTGCACTTAGGACGGAAGAATCCCATGCACTGCTACAGACTAGGGACCGAATGGCTGGGCAGCAGTTCTGCAGAAAAGGACCTAGGGGTTACGGTGGACGAAAAGCTGAATATGAGTCAAGAGTGTGCCCTTGTTGCCAAGAAGGCTAACGGCATTTTGGGCTGTATAAGTAGGGGCATTTCCAGCAGATCGAGGGACGTGATTATTCCCCTCTATTCGGCACTGGTGAGGCCTCATTTGGAGTACTGTGTCCAGTTTTGGGCCCCACACTACAAGAAGGATGTGGATAAATTGGAAAGGGTCCAACGGAGGGCAACAAAAATGATTAGGGGGCTGGAGCACATGACTTATGAGGAGAGGCTGAGGGAACTGGGATTGTTTAGCCTGCAGAAGAGAAGAATGAGGGGGGATTTGATAGCTGCTTTCAACTACCTAAAAGGGGGTTCCAAAGAGGATGGATCTAGACTGTTCTCAGTGGTAGAAGATGACAGAACAAGGAGTAATGGTCTCAAGTTGCAGAGGGGGAGGTTTAGGTTGGATATTAGGAAAAACTTTTTCACTAGTAGGGTGGTGAAGCACTGGAATGGGTTACCTAGGGAGGTGGTGGAATCTCCTTCCTTAGAGGTTTTTAAGGTCAGGCTTGACAAAGCCCTGGCTGGGATGATCTAATTGGGTTTGGTCCTGCTTTGAGCAGGGGGTTGGACTAGATGACCTCCTGAGGTCCCTTCCAACCCTGAGATTCTATGATTCTATGATTCTATGTAGGGCAGCGCTGGGAAAGAAAGTGAAATCATGCTTATGGGGGACATGGGTGAACGGGGTATTGAAGCTGGCGTTACTGGTGAAACGGGGGGAGCAATGGGGACAGTGTGATCAGGGACGAGCATGTGGGGGCATATTACAGTATGTGTGACCTTGAAAGTGAGGGTGAAAAGTTTAAATCTGTTGTGATGGAGAAGAGGGGGAGGGGGCAGTGTGATGGAGAAGCGGGGTGGGAGGCAGTGGAGAGGTCCATGGTGGTTTTGGCAGCCACATCTGGAATGGACTGTAGAGAGGTGACGTGGGGACAGGAAAGACCGGAGCAAAAAGCTGTTGCCTTAATTGAGATGGAAGGTGACAAGAGTTTTAGTTCTTGAGATGGAGGAGAAAGCCTTGATCTTGTAAATGTTCAAAGGAAAAGAAAATGGATATGAGGAGAGAACAAGAGGTAACTGTCAAAAATGACTTCCATAGTTCTGAGCCTGGGGAACAGGGAAGATACTGCTGTTAGCAGAAACAAAGAGGGGAAAGCTTGGGTGGAAAACTAAGGAGCTCTGGTTTAGTCATGTTAATCTTGGGTTATTGGTGAGACATCCCGGAAGAGATGTCAGAGAGGGGCAGAGTTGCAGGATTGGAAGAGGGAGATGATACATTGTGGGCAGACAAGTGTCTCATGGGTAGGGCATAAAGGGAAGAGCGGATCTGAATTGAATTCTTCATGCTATGATTTCTCCCAAATACACCCTGCTGTTCATATTTGATCTCAAAATGGAAAAGCATCAAAGACATTTTGTCACCTCGCCAGCACCAATGGAGCTTCTAAAGCCAACCAGCCAGCACATCTGATGTGTCCATCTGATTCATCTGGTTTAACTGTATTTCTGTGCTTAGACTCATAGCTTTAATCTGTAAACAAGCACATCATAAGGGAGCGAGGTAATTATGCAAATTATATTGGAGAAACTTTGCCAGAGGAGATGTATTTTGTTTACCTTCTTGAATTTGGCAGGGAATGGCTTTCTGTTATAGAAGAGCCCCAGCACTCTACACCAGAGACTATTGTCTGGGATTGAAGAGAACACAAAGCAATTTTGTTCCTTTTGCTCAGATGAGTAAAGCAGTAAGAAAGGAGACATGTAGGCAGATATCAGCCCAGTGGCTCAGGGGCATCAGAGGTTACATGGAGCGATACTGAGTAACTTCATCACTCTCGGAGTCCTTGTGGATCTTATTGGAGATCATTTTTCCGAGAGCACAGCCCGATAATGCCTCTCTCATCTGACTTGTCCCATTGTCGGTGATACATTATCAGGAAAACATTCTGACACTATCAGATTAATTGTCTTCAGCCATCCAGAAGCCCGGCCTCTCCATTCCAAGGAAGCCGTGAGGGAAACCTTATCCCCCGTGTTTCATAAGCCACAAACACCATCTTCCTGGCCAAGATTTGTGGAAGAAAATCCACCATTTTCATACTGCTTATCCCCTGCAAGAGAGTTGGGTAGTCAGGTGGGACAACATCATCACTGGCTACTTCCATGTTGCAGATTTTCATCTAGAGATTTTAAGGCCAGATGGGAACTCCTGTGGTGTGTGTCCCCCCCACAAAAAGAAATTGATATATCCCGTTGGCCATTGACTTTAGTGGAGCTACACCAGCGATGAATTTGGCTCATCATGCTTGTTAGTCTAATCTTGTTCTCGGCCTATTTGCAAGGGGTTGAAGTGTGTGTGTGTGTGTGTGTGTGTGTGTGTGTGTGTGTGTGTGTGTGTGGTGACGGAGGAGGCAATCTCACTCCAGTTATTAGTAGACCGGTGATCTCATCACAATCATCTGACCTCTTACCCCCAATGTCATTCGGGTGGAAGTCAATTCAGTTGAGTAATGCCAACCGCAACGCTTAAAAACCATGAGTCGGGTCTCCCCAAAATCAGCTAGTTGCCTACAATCATGATTATAAAAAGTAATCCATTTTGGGTTCTGGTTTATTTGCCACCTCGTATCTGAGGTTCTGGGATTCACATTTTCAAGTTTGTCTCCACAATTATGAGGCTAGAAACTTTTTAAAGGAAAGATGAGATTCTGGGCCATATTTCTAGGTCAGATTAGGTTATCACAGTGGTCCGTTGTGGCCTTGTAATCTAGGAATGTATCTTGTAACCATCTGACTCCCAGGCATTATGAAAACCACCAAATGTCTCAAGACTTTTGGTTAAATCATGGGAGTTGGCAACACCGCTAAAGATGCTATCAATAGCTTTTCCTGCCTCCGTTCTCGATTGACTGTTGCTACTGACAGAAGACTCTTGGAGAGATTTAGTATTATTATTTTCCAGAACTGCATACGTGATGATAGCTCTCTAGATACAGTAACTAGATACAAGCAGATGAATGGAGTCGTCATAAGTGCCTGGCATCTTTCATTTAAAGAGAATCTCTGTCAGGTCAGAAACAAATATAACTACAGGTTCGGAACTGTGTGGGCAGTCTGAAATAAATCAAGCAGATAGGGTGGGGCTGGGGACAAGCTGCTGATGGCTTCAGAGAATGAGAAACAAAATGATGGGCCTCAGTGGAATAACAAAATAAAGTCGAATTCAATACAAATCGTTCCATTGTTATCAAAAGGTTCCATTCCAGCTCTAATGATGATTCAATTGCATTGTTCATTAGGGAAAAGTGGCTGGAGATTGTGTAACTTTTTTAATTAGCAACATATTTCATCCTGACTGTGATTTACCTGCTTTTGCACCTTAGCAACTTGTGGAGAATTAGATTTTGCTTTTAAAGCGTGAGCAAAAGGCGGCATTGCAACAGATTGTGGGGGGGGGGGGGGGGGGGAAGTTCTCTAAACTTCAAGATGCAAAAAGAGGCTATGCAGGAAATGTATGAGATTGTGGAGAAGGGATTACAGAGATTCATTAAGGGCCACATCCTCTGTTGGCGTAAACTGATGTCGCTCCATTGACTTATACAAGCTGAAGATATGGCCCTAGGTTTTTAAGGCACTGGCATGCATCAGGTCCTGCTAGCATGGATCTGTGTGCCCGAATGGACTCTCATCATTTCCATCGGGCTGGGGCTCCTCCTCGTGCCTGGATCTAGCTTAGTGGCTCCAGGACTGAGACCTAAATTAGTAACTGTGACAGCATTGGAAGGAGAGGAAATGTAACCAGCCAACTTACTATGTCTAAGATTTTGCTCCTTAAATGGCCAACTCTTTGGAATGGGACCTGTGCCCTCTGGGGGGAGGGGTGTGTGCAGACCATGCCTAGCCCATGGTGGGATGCCACCAGAATGCAAATAAATAATGCCACAGTTCCGATCTGTCTGGGATAGGGGGTGTTACTGCTATGCCAAGTGAGGGATGGAGCTACAGGGGGCTTCATGGCATGGCATGCCTATATCCCTGGATTATCTTATTCTGTCCCTCCTCAACCCCCCTGCTCCTTTGCCACCTTTTTTTTGTTGGGGCAAAATCCCTCTTGTTGGGTGCCAGGAGGGCAAATTCCACCTCCCTTCACCAGCCTGGGCTGCTGCCTCCCAGGAGCGAGTAAGCAACATGGCAGCATGTGCCTGGGGGGCTGCGCTGATTCAGTGCACCTCCTGGCTGTTCTCACCCATGCTTTGTCCCCAGCTGCTGCCACTGAGATGGCTGCAGATCCCCCGGTAGAGAAAAGGTTCCACTTCCAGCAGTCCCCTGCCAGGGTCCTACTGCTAGCAGGAGGGAATTTGGCCTTGAGCAAGGGCCATGGAGTTGCTAATAGGTAGCGTGGCTAAAATGGGTGGTGGGCCATGGCGGGAGCCATCTCTATGTATCCAAAAGGTATAAGCACCAAGAAGAGCTGGGTTATTCCCAGCTCTATGTGGGTGGCAGAGACCGAGCCCCGCTGCATGTGCCATACGAGGGCCAGAGCCATTCTCCATTCCTGAGCTCGGGAGAGAGCAAGGAGCACGTCCTCCCTTCGTGTCCAGAGCTGCAAACTGCCCCGCTGGGAGAGAGGAGGAAGGTGACCATATACGCTCCACCCCCCCCATGTCACACCCGCCTGTGGCAGGCTGCAGGAAGGGGTGCAGGCTGCTTCGCTCTGAAAGGAGGCATGCTCCAGGGAGTCCTGCAAGGGGGGGGGTGGGCTTGGTCTCCTGCGGGTGCAAGCTGTGCTGCAGGGCCCTCAGAGGCTTTGTGGCTGTGCATAAATGCATTATTTAGGGCAGTACATGGGGCCGAATGGATAATGGGGTGGAATTAAGGATCCTGGGGGTGGTGGAGGGATTTCAGAAGAGTGGGCTGGGGAATAATCTCAGAGGAAATAGCTGGAAGCCCCATTGCTTGACATGCTTGAAATCAGACTGGGCAAAACGCTAGCGACTAGGACGTGCCCTGTAGGGAGTACGCCTGCCTCGGTAGGAATCCGGAGAAGAAATCAGAGGGGCTTTTCCATTTCTCGGTTATTAAACTGTGAACACTGAAATTCCCCGCAAAGCCGTTATTTAAAACCACCAAGTCCGGGCGAGGCTCCATTGAAACACCAGCAGAGGAGCGAGGGGTGGGGGGGGGTGCGATTCATTTTCTTTCTCTGATAAAGGCAGGCTAATTTTAACACTGGCTAACGTTGCTTCCATTTTCTCTTGGTAAATGAACCATAAGACATTCCGCCAAAAGCGAGCCTCCCGTAATGGCTACTGTTAATATTTTAGAGCCATTTTCACTTCGGATCACAGCTTGGATGCGGGCATGTGAAAATCAGCAATGTCTGCTGCACATTAGCCTGCTTTGTATCCAGTTCAAGCTCAACTGCACTTAATGCTTTTCCCCCATGCTGAATTCACAGGCCTGTTCATCTTTGTTATGTAAAACAAAGGTTTAGGGTAATATTTTATCCCTGGGCATATGTGCTATCACTTCTGTAACCTCTTCCATGTGGCCCTCAGGGCTGGGCAGGAGAGAGGAAGGATGGTATGCTGGCTAGAAGACTTTCCTGGTACGTAGGAGAGCTGGCTTCAATTATCTACTCTGCCAGAGACTTGTCCAACTTTGGGCAAGACACTTGTTCTCTGTTCTCCACCTTTAAAATGGGGAGACTAGCACTGGGGAGAGGGCTGTGGTGATAAAGGTGGTAAAGATCGTGAGGTGCCCAGATGCAATGCTAATAGGAGCCATCTTGAGGACCTAAGAGAGGCTCCTAAAGGTCTCACTATCTATCTGCAATGCCCTGGCCCTGTCCATATCTATGCCCCTCTTAAAGACCCGCTTCTACTGTGGTGAACTGAGCTGACTTGTGTATAATTTGCCTGCTGCTGTTCCTCTGCCTATCTGTGTCCTGAGACTGTGAGCTCCTCAGAGCAGAGTCTGTGCTCCTTGCATGTTGGGAAAGCACCCAGCACATCATGGCGTCTGTGGTATCTGACAGGGGGGACACATGCAGGAAGAAGGGGAAATCTAACAAGAAAATGTGAAGTCACAAGCTGCTTGGCCCAGCTGTCCTTTGACGCATCAGGGATGGCCCTGGCTGGAGATGGGGCGGTCAGTGTTCTGAGGCGGCACCAAGAATTCTCTATCCCAGGTGCTTGGCTGGCTGGTTCTTTCTCATGTGCTCAGGGCCTAACCCATCACCATATGTGGGATTGGGAAGGAATTTTTCCTCAGGTCATAGAATATCAGGGTTGGAAGGGACCTTAGGAGGTCATCTAGTCCAACCCCTGCTCAAAGCAGGACCAATCCCCCCAATTTTTGCCCCAGATCCCTAAATGGCCCCCTCAAGGATTGAACTCACACCCCTGGGTTTAGTAGGCCAATGCTCAAACCACTGAGCTATTCCTCCCCCCGAGTCAGAGTGGCAGTGACCTTGGGGGGGGGGGGGAATGCCTTCCTCTGCAGCGTGTGGGTCACATGCCAGGATTATCATTAATCATTTGCCTGCCAGTGCAGGGGCCTCAGGCCCTGGTGCACCTCAGTCCCTCCTAGTCTCTGCCTGTGGCACTTAACAGTCTAGTCTCCTGTGAGCTGTGATACTTTGGTCTAATTTCTGTTGTTGGGTTCAGGGTACGAGTGCTGGGTGGTGTTGGTGCCTGTGATAGGGAGGATCTAGATTGATCTGGTGGTCCCTTCTGGCCTTAAATTCTATGACTCTATAGGTTGAATGTGCTCCAGGGCCCGGATCTAGGTCCCTGATCCAACTCCAATAGAAGTAAATGGGAGTCTTTCAGTTGTTTCAGTGGGAATCATAGAATCATAGAATATCAGGGTTGGAAGGGACCTCAGGAGGTCATCTAGTCCAACCCCCTGCTCAAAGCAGGACCAAACCCAATTAGATCATCCCAGCCAGGGCTTTGTCAAGCCTGACCTTAAAAACCTCTAAGGAAGGAGATTCCACCACCTCCCTAGGTAGCCCATTCCAGTGCTTCACCACCCTACTAGTGAAAAAGTTTTTCCTAATATCCAACCTAAACCTCCCCCTCTGCAACTTGAGACCATTACTCCTTGTTCTGTCATCTTCTACCACTGAGAACAGTCTAGATCCATCCTCTTTGGAACCCCCTTTTAGGTAGTTGAAAGCAGCTATCAAATCCCCCCTCATTCTTCTCTTCTGCAGGCTAAACAATCCCAGTTCCCTCAGCCTCTCCTCATAAGTCATGTGCTCCAGCCCCCTAATCATTTTTGTTGCCCTCCGTTGGACTCTTTCCAATTTATCCACATCCTTCTTGTAGCGTGGGGCCCAAAACTGGACACAGTACTCCAAATGAGGCCTCACCAGTGCCGAATAGAGGGGAATAATCACGTCCCTCAATCTGCTGGAAATGCCCCTACTTATACAGCCCAAAATGCCGTTAGCCTTCTTGGCAACAAGGGCACACTGTTGACTCATATTCAGCTTTTCGTCCACCGTAACCCCTAGGTCCTTTTCTGCAGAACTGCTGCCCAGCCATTTGGAGTTACGTGAGAATCCATCAACCAAACCAAGCCTCTTCCCCCTTTTGAGGTTCACCTCCCGCTAGCATGCCGTCACGTGCTGAGTTAAACTGTCTGGCCTACGCCAACTGTGCTGACTGCTTCACAGTGCAAATTTGAGCCACCGTGTCTAGTACACAGACTCTAGAATGAAATGCTTTGTGGGGCTGGTGTTGCTGCTCGCCCAAGCCCCCTCACCCCCAATGTGGGGCTAGTGTTGTCAAGTCCCCCCCCCCCCATACAGGGGTGCCCGAGCTGCTCACCAAACCCACACGGGGCTAGCTTTTCATGGGGCTGGCTGAGCCACTCGCCCGAGGACAGCCTCCACCCCGGGGTTGCTGCTCGCCCAAGCCCCGCCATACAAGGCTGGCATTGCCACTTTCCTCCCCCAAGTGTTCCTCCGCACCCAGCTAGGGGGGTGCCCCCCACTTTTTTTGGGCAAAACTGGGCCTTTGTCGCAACTGATCAAGTCTGCAAGAGCTAACGGGACAAAGGCCCAGTTTTGCCAAAAAAGTTGGGACGTCCAGGGCAGGGCTTAAAAAGGGATTGTCCTGGCCAAAACGGGACGTATGGTCGCCGTAGGTCCACATGCAATGGGTTGGCAATCTCCATCTACTTGCTGGTGGACAGCTCGACAGCCTCCGCAGAGAGACTGCTGCTCCTGAAGCCTGAACTGCCAATGACCACTTATCCCTCCTGAGCAGGGTTGAGGCCCAGTGGGGGAGCGACTGGTGGTT
The DNA here is from genome assembly GCA_033296515.1 of Macrochelys suwanniensis. Classification (NCBI taxonomy): domain Eukaryota; kingdom Metazoa; phylum Chordata; order Testudines; family Chelydridae; genus Macrochelys; species Macrochelys suwanniensis. The sequence continues at coordinate 136,246,146 of CM065778.1, forward strand.
GCTCTCACTGCTATCCACACCCTAAGCATTCTCTACACAAAAGGGTTTTGGTCTCCAGTGTTCTCACTCTGGGACCCTCCATCAGCACCGATTCACTTCTGAGAAATGGAAACGGTCAATAATGCAATCTCCATTTTGCTTTGCTCTCCTTAGGAGTGTTTTCTGTCTGACTCGTGCTAGCACCTTCTCAAAAGAAAGCATTCCGTTCAGACTTAGCAACTCTGCTGCTAAAACCCGGTCTGTGTTTGACAGCCTGGGTTTCCCATTAGTTTCCTAGTCCTAATGAATAAACAAGAGCAGCGGAGTAAACTATGCTGTGCTTAAGAATGACTTGACCCTGTCACTCTCTTTTAACATGTTTGCTTCATCCCTGCTTACAGCATCTGAAACAACTGAATACTCCTTCAGTGTCAAGAAACTGCAGCAGGAAACAAAACTAAACTAAAGAGGGTATTAAAATAGCCTGTTGGGAAGGGGAAGCTAGAACAGATCATCGAGCAGTAGTTGGATAATAATTTGAGCCAGGGATGGGAGGCAGTTTGCCAGGATAAATGTAATTGAGAACCTGTCAAGATTTTAAAAAAATAGTGTTTGTAACAGCTATTACTAGTAGCGTAGATTACCAACACTGAAATGCATTTGAAAAATGCAGTTTTCTTATACTTTTTGTTGACATTGCATTTCATACAATGGAGCTAGGCTAGTCAGTTTCACTTGGCATCTTATTCCCCCTCACCCAAACACTTGTTTTTGTATAACTAAAGTTTAAAAAAATATCCAGGAACAATTCTATCCATGCAAAGTTCTTTGTGAACGTTTCGCTCTAAATTCTACCTTGGGCATGCAGTACTAAATACTTGAGTTTTGGTTCTACCCGATTGCAACCAGTTACTTGGCTCAAGGAGGGTAATAGCAGATGGGAACTATCAGTCCTGCTCCTTTTTCCTTGGTGTGACTTCCACACCTTTTTTTCTGCACGGTGGGAAAGGGGAACCCCAAAGAATAAAAAGCATCGTACCATGTCACTTGAAGGAGAAAATGCAGCAAAGATTGAAAGAAGTTTCAAGGAAACAAAATGTGAATGAAAGAAAGTTTTGAGGATATGTAGGGCACATCTCTCCTATGGTGAGTCTGCTCCCCAGCTCAGGGCTATCCTGTAGCCTAGTAGTGTCTGTGCTTTCCAAGCGATGTTCCTTTCACAGCTCAATCCCACACTGAAGCATTACTGAAGAAAAGCCCCCTTATAATGAGCACCTAGGATGAAGTTGTCAGCACCACTTATAGGGGAAAAAGAGAAATTGAATATTACTAACTTGCATATGCAACATATTGTTTGCTGTTTTTTTAAAGTGTAATTAGTATAACTTATCATTAAAATGTTTCTATACCAGTTCCTTTTTGTTTGTTGTTCCCGGGAGTTTGTATTTTGGAAGATTTATCCCCTTTACTAAATCGAATTAATGAGGTGAATAAAAAATATTCACCATAAAACAAAGTGCCCAAGAAATGGGATGATTCAAAAGTCAGTCAATTGCACTGCAACCATAGTGGGTTCTATCATGTAACTCGGTGACCGGGTAAGAATGGTCATAGTGAAATGGCATGACAATTAAATGTCCTGAAAGAAGTGGGACTAGGCAGGAGCTGTCTTAATGCAAGCCTGCCTAAGATAAATTCATGGTCTGTATAATGGGTAAAATTATCCCTTATACTAGTTATCATCTGCTCTGCAATATTATGGGATCCTCCCTGTCTCTCTCTTACCTATCCTCCCTCCCCGCTATATCGTTCCTCAGTTGTGTCTAGTGTCTCAACATTCTAGGTTTTCCCTTTGCTTTTACCTTCCTGCTGTGAGCAATGGCTTGTCCATTTGCCATACAAGACACTCTATTGCTGTGAATGTAGTGACACCATGGATGTGAGCAGGGATTGAACCTGCTCTAAGCTTTAGGAAAGCATCACGCTGTTGTAGTCTCCTAGACTTTAAGGCCAGAAGGGATCATCGTGATCATCTAGTCTGACCTCCTGCAGTGTACCACAAGGAGACTGGATTTGATGTACTGGGCTATGTTGTTACACCAGTGAACTGCTGTTAGAAAGGGATACCGCAGGAGCCATGCTGCCATGGAGAATAGGGACTGGTACATTGGCCCAGGGCCTCAGTGCAAATACTCAGACCCCTGTAGATGTCTGTTTGACAGCTCTGTGGGCTAATTGCTGTCAAATGACTGCAGGCCCCGTGGAATTGTAAGACTCCAGAAATGCAAAAGCAGAATTGTTCCCTAAATTTCATTCTCCAGTGCTTTGCCCAGTCCAGTTTTAAACTATCCTAGTGACAAGGCTTCCAACACTTCCCCTGGGAGACTAGCGCACAGTCTAACTGATCTCCTCATTAGCAAAGCAAATTCTCCTTGCTATTCAGCCAAAATTTTCCTTTGCTTAATTTCATCCCATCACTCCTAGTTATACCCCCTTGAATCTGCATAAGCCATTCCTACCTCACTGTAGCTTTATATAGCTGGCTCTTAACTTGCCTGAGAAATATTGTATTAACTTGCTTGTCTTGGTGCCAGCTGAGTAATATCACCGACATCTTTCTCCAGAGACGGAAGCTGGTTTCTTGGTCTCTGGCTCGAATCCCTGGATCTGGCTGTGGCTATGAGAGCGAGCTGGGGAAGGAATCCCGGCTGCAGCTCTATGTGGCCACCAGGAGGAATGACATTTAAAAAAATGACTTTTTGAACTGGGCACCTCAGCTTTTGGGGGCGCATCTTGGACTTGATTTGTCAGCCTATTGGGAACTGTGGGTGTTCGGAACCTCTGAAAATCAGTGGAAATGGGTGTCAAGCCGGGCAGCCAAAACCAGAGGTTGCTTTTGAAATGCCTGGCCTAAGTGACTCTGAAGGTCTGGAAGGATGCAAGATGCGAGGGGAGAGGGGGACTGCAGGTAGTGGAAAATGGGGAGTGGTGCTCCATCAGGTTGCAAGCGTTATGAAGCATCTACAAGAAGTGACTCTGTTATTGGGACGATAGTGTCGTCTGCTGGTTAGAACGGGATTGAGCATTATGATTCCTGGATTCATTTCCTACCTCTGAAATGTGTGATCTCTTGCAAATCACAACCTTTGTATGCCTCTCTTTTTACTCATCCTAAAATGGCTGTAATGATACCTACCTACTTTACCAAGGTGTGTGGGGTGTTTTTTTTTGTTTGGTGTGAAATTTAATTGAGGAACGTTTACAAACTGTTCAGAACCACCTGCTATATAAGGTACCATCATTCAGTCCACTCTTAGCAACACAGATAAACAAAATTGTGGAGTGATTTTTTGTTGTTAAAAAAACAAAAACAAAATTGATCTTGCAGTTCTCCTCTTAAGTAACAGATCTGTGTGTGTCAGGGTGGGCAAAGATATCTTTATTCTGCCAGAATAGCAAACTCTCCTACAACAAATTATTTCTCCCTCTGAGCATATTGAACCAACTGCACAAAACTTGTATTTTTCAAGCCATAGGCAACACACAGTATTTAAAAAGTGTAAGGATCAAACTCTCTGTATTTTAGGGCTCAAAGCCTCTATCTATGCAAAGACAGTGGTGGTGAAGAGAAATAATAAACTCTGAAAATTGCTGCAGCTGTAAGAATTGTAGTGGGCTCAGGGTGAGCTACCCACAGACCAGAGGCCAGCAATGTGAGTGTATTAATAAACTTGAGTTGTGTGCTTCTCTGTGGTGACTGCAGAAGCAAAGCAAAGCCAATTATTTGCCCATCAAGGCTAGGTTATGATGACCCCCTGCTCTTTCTGTTCTTTTGTTTCTAGTATTGTTTGGTAGAAAATGTAATCTAGAAATGATTAATTGTACGGCAGACCTGATTCTGTCTCTACTTGTGATCTGCTTAAATCAGGATGCCCCAGCATAAATTACTAAATTGTGTCAAGTCATGGTGATTAAAGAATTAAAAAATACTTTCTGAACATCCTATTCTCAGCCCGTTCTGACTTTGGACAGAAGCCCAGATGAGAGAGGGAGAGAGAGAGGAAAAAAGAATAAATTCGGTGAAAGAGACTTATGCAATATTTTGCCACCATTTCCTTGAGGAGAGAAGATTGATCACAAGCATTAGTGAGGTAAAATTACAGTGATTTGTATAGATTCCCAGGTGGACAAGCTTAAAGTTAATAAAATAATATAGGCTGCTAGACCACAGAACTGCTGTGCCACTCATAAAATGGAAAGCTTTTTTTTTTTTTAATATATTATATATGTGAACGTGTGTGTAATTTTTATAATCTAAAAAAGCATTTAGCTTTCTGCTAATAGATTAAAACCCTGTGTTAAGATGCACTAGTAAACTATTTAAATTTCAGGTATAATAGTGGATGATTATATTCCCTATTTTTATTGCCAAAGCAAACCTACAGCATCTTGATGAAATGACCTCCGAGCTGCCAGGGTCTTCGCAAGGCACAATCTCTTTTAGCTCATCCATTGCTCTTAATGTGCATGCATTTATGAATGTGACTGGAGCGGGGGTGGGCAGGTGCCTGCTGTGGCACATCAGAGGTGACAGTTTAAGCGCTTTCTCCTCACTGTTATGGAGACTGGCAGGAGCTGGCCACGGACAAGAAAGACTGAGGTTCTGAATCTTTTATGCTTCCCTTTGGAACAAAAAGAGGTGGGTGTTGGTTTTTTTTGGTTTTTTTTTTTTTACTCAGAAGGTTGCGTTTTTATCTTGTCTAGCCAATAGTTACCGCTCATTCAGTGAGAGGTTGATTTGATTAAACCTCCTGGGATTCCATCACTGGCCCTGTGGTGTTTGCCCCATGTGATCTGCAGTAATATTAAGAGCATGGAACTGGGAGCTGGGACACTTGGGTTCTATCATGAGCTTAAATAATTGGGACCAGATTCAGTATCCCACCAAGATACACTCGGCACAGGAAGGGGGCACGAGGGGCCCAGTTCACCTCCTTGATAGACTGTCCTGGGCCTGGTGGAAGTTTAGAGTAGCTCCGTTAGCGTGCTCCAATTTACAACAGCTGGCTGTGGTCTCTGTGACCAGACCCCAGTAGGGAATTGGTGGTGAACTTCACCATGCTTCAGACCCAGCCCCCCCTGCATTGATACATGCACCCCCCCCCCCATGTCCCTGAATGGCACAAAATAGCTAGAGTGGAATGACTTGTGTTTTACTCCCAGCTGTGCAACTCACTTGCCGTGTAACCCTAGGCAAGTCACTTGACCTTTCTGAAGATCCTTCCTCCTGTGTTTGCAGGATTATACCATTTCAAGCCCCATAATCTGAGCTCTCTTAATGGGATTGCTGAGCAGCACCATGGGAATGTTCAGATGTTTGAAGAGCAACAAGGGATTGTTGTGCACTTGTACTCCTCCCTCCATGTGATCATTTGTTTAGCTTAAAGATGACCTGGAGCCAAGAAGAATGAAACAAACGGTTGCTGGTTTTACTGCTCCCAAGACCCATCCAGTTATTGGGCCAAATCCAAGCATCTACTGAAGTGGATGAGAGTTGTACGTACTCAGCGTCCCCCTGGATTCGACCCACACAGAGTAGGATTGTGAGATCAGTGGCTTTGGTGTCATTACACTACACTAGTTTTGGAGGATTATTACCAAAACACTAATTTACTTTCTCTCAACATCCCACACTAGTTCACTTTTCCTTTCCACCATTTGAGCTGGCCAGGTAGCAATAAGGCAAGGTACCTGTGTGTTGAAACTACTTCATCCACAGGACACAGTATAAGACAGTTGCTTTCTGCCCAGGAACTTATATTATTGTGATGGGTGTGGCATCTGAGTATTTTTCCTCAAAGTGGCATTAGGAGGCATCATATTTGCTCTTGCTCACTGAGGCTCAAGGTACTCAATTTACAAGTCAAAAGATGATTTAGCTGATTGCCAGTGCTATACAGTGAACCTGGGATGGTCTCACAGACAAGGCACAAGACTGGGAGTCAGGAGATATAATAATTTATCTGTCTACCTTTTTTAACACTGAGCTTATCACCACAGTATCTGAGTGCTTATCTAGGTTTCATTCTCATCCCTACCCCTGGGGATAATACAAATCTATGACCATTTAGAACTTCACAGTCATTGTATATGCTATACATATGGCCATTTGGATCTTAACATTGAAAAAGGTGGTTTAGAGCAGAAGGCTTTGAGCTCTAAAGTACATCCCTGGCCAACTGAACTACAGTAGGATGACTAGTTATAGGAGAGAGTCTATAACACTTCTGAATGTATTTAGTAGAGGGCAGCAGTACACAGACACACTAGTCAGTTCATCGTAATACTTATTAATATCATATTTCATAGTTTATAACGCTTCATCTTTGTTAGATTTCATAGAGTTTAAGGTCAGAGGGGACCATTAGATCATCTAATCTGATTTTGTGTGTAGCACAGGCCATGAAATTTCACCCAGATATCCCTCTGTTGAGCCCAATAACTTTAGTTAGACTAAAGCAGGCTAACATTTTAAGCCTTTTGAGAACGTTGGCTAGAAGTCACTACAGAAATCAGTAATAGAGCTGTTTGGCAAAATGCCTATTTTCAGTTTTATTTTCACGTCCCATGTCCATCAATGTTTATTATCCAGGATGGGCAGGGATGGTGTCCCTAGCCTCTGTTGCCAGAAGCTGGGAATGGGGGACAGGGGATGGATCACTTAACGATTACCTGTTGTGTTCATTCCCTTTGAAGCACCGGGCATTGGCCACTGTCAGAAGACAGGATACTGGGCTAGATGGACCTTTGGTCTGACCCAGTATGGCCGTCCTTATTTCAGTTTTTCAACAAAATCCCCAAACTGAAAAAAATTCATGTTTTGAAAACCATTTATTGTGTGTGTGTTTTCAAAACCAGGAGATTTTTACTGAATGCCAAATTTGTATGCCCCCAAATTTTGAGTATTTTGATTTCTAAGTTTTCACTGAAAAAATAAAACTGGAGAGGTAGGGAGGGTGTGACACTTTCATTTTGGTCAAAAAGCCATGTTTTGTTTGAAATTTTTCATGAAAAAATTAATCGGCTCTTGTTATTATTAACGCCTAGAAACTTAGATACATGGTGTTTCACAAATCTGACTGATATGTAAGAAATCAAGGTGTGTTCCTTCGCTTGCCTCTTACATCATCAGTGCTAAAGATTCTGAAATCGGTACCCATTTTACTAGCAGTAAATGAAGCAGGAAAGAACTTATCACACTTCAGCGATAAAAGAAGTAAAAGGTATTTTTGTTAGAGTAGTAAACAGATCTGTCTTTAGGGGACACACAATTTTAATCTTGTTGCTTATCTTCACAGCACACTGATGGTGCAATATAAATCATCCTACTAATGAGTACACGACTCTTACTTTTTTTGGCTCTAACATGGACACTGTCCCCTTGTTGCTCCCTGTAATTACTAATAACACAGTACACTATCAAAGCAGGAAGCAATTTAACCATCATATTTATTTTTCATTCTCTGTTGCTTGTTTGCTTTTTTGAGAGGAAGGATGATCTTGTGATTAAGATACTGGAGTGGCACACAGGAGACTTCTGTTCTATTCCTGCTCTGTCCAGACCTTCCCAGGTGAACTTGGATAAGTCAATCTTTTTGGCAGGGATGGTTTCTTACTGTAAGTCTGTCTGGTGCTGAGCACAATGGGGTTCCGATTTTGGTTGGGGTCTCTAGATGCTACTGAAGCGCTGCTAGAAATGTTGCACTTCAGTCAGCTTGCTAAATATTAATATCTAGCTCTTTGATCTCTCTTCATAAGCCAGTCCTTATGGCCCCTTAACATTTTTTCCCCCCTGAATTCCCTCCAATTTATCAACATCTTTCTGCTGCCAAGATGCACAGAGCAGAACAAAATACACAATCAGCTCTGGGAAAGGATGCCAGAAATTACCTTGTTTATTTATAGGTAGTTCTTAAAATGAACTCTGGGTAGTAAAATGAGATCAGAGCTAAGCTTTTCATTTTAGGCTGTAAGGATTTCTGTGCCGCCATTAAAGAGCTGAAAAGTATGTTGGGGTCTGAAAGTGGAGCCTGACAGGCTACTCCAGGGAAGAGCTCAGCTGCTGAAGGCAAATGTAGGTCTCTGCTGGTTACCTACTCCAAGAGGAGGCAGCGTGGCCAAATGAATAGGACAGCAGAGTGGGCATCAGAAGACCTGGGCTCTATTAATGGGTTGGCCACTGACCTGCTTTGTGACCATGGGCAGTTGCTTCTTGTCTTTTTGTTTTGTAAGCTCTTAGGGGCAGGGACTTGTACTATGAATTTGTTCTTTGTCAAAATTTCAACCCCTCTGTTAGTGGGAGCCTGTAGGTGCTACTTTCATGGCACTAACCCTATAGCTCTAAAAATGGCATTCCATCCATGATCTGTAGGGGGCAACATCTTAAAGAGAAGGAGGCCTGGGTGGGAGCGAGTTGTCCAGATTTGTCCCCCAACAAGTGAAGATTAATGCTCCGTCTTAGCCCCAGCTTTTCCTCGGGCCATTTTGTAACAGCTGCCTTAAAATATGAAACAAGGGGTTGCCCCATTTGGAATGCTGATGCCATTTTTTAAAAAAAGGGGGTGGAATTAAAAGGAACAGCAGATATTTCTCTCCAGGTTTATACCAGCTCTTAGCACATCATTCATCTTGGTACTACTGAGACTGTGGAGGGCGGATAAGATTTATGGGAGGTGGTTGGAATGACCAGCCCCTGGTGCATAAAAATATTTGCAAAACACTGGGGAGGCTAGCTCTGTCAAAACAAGATAAGCATAAAGTGGTATGTGCTACCAATCTCTGGAGCAGCTGAGCTCTTCATGGGAGGCCAGTGCATCTGAGAGACACAGCAGAATCACAGAAGGATGCTCATGGCTTGCTCCCCATCTCCAGGAGATGATGTGATTCTGCAGGGAGGTGCAGAGGTAGACTACTGCCTTTGAAAACAGCCTAGCCCAGTAGCGGAAGAAGAACAAGATGACTGCATGTGTTCCTTCCATACACTGTGGTGCCCCTTCAACAGTTGAAATACTGGAGCCAGAATCAGCAGCAATAAAGCACAGTAGGCTCTTCTCTTTGTAACAAGAAGTTGGGAGACATGAGAGGGGCAGGAACCTTGTGTGGGAGTGGAATAGAAGGAACCTCTGAATGATTAGATGGGTGGTGAAGGAGGAAGTAGACCTGAAGTTATCAATGTCCCTTCAAATACTTTTGAACTTCCTCTAACTGGCTGTTAAGAGCAGCATTGGGGAACTGCAGCACGTGGGTTACTTATATGCCCCCCTCCAGAGATAACAGGATCCCTCTACCTGGTAGACCTCCTGATCCATTTTAACCAGCCTTGCTTCCTTCACCTGCGTTTGATTGACCAACTTTTACACTGTAGGTCCTATTTTGAAATTAAGTAAACTCAGACTAACAGTATCCAGTGTCACTCCTCTGAAAGCTTTCGGTCTATCTTATGTTAACACTCAGAGTCTGAAAGTACTTCTGCAAGCTCGGTAGGGTTGAGTGGGTCAGTACTTGAGTTTGAGGCTGAAGAAAGATGGTGTTTTAGTAGGGGACATTCTTTCATGTGCCATTGGACATGGTGCTGCTGTCATTCTGATGAGACATGAACACCAAGACCCTGACCACTTGCAGTTATTAATACTTCTCATATGAATAGGGATGCTAACCATGATATTCTGACCAAACTTCAGTATGGATAATTACATTCTGGCCATGCAGGTTATGTCTACCTGCATTGTAAACTTGGCCTCTAACTCAAGTTTGAGCCCCAGGCCCCCTTCCGATCACACACAAATGAAGGTAGGATAAATTGTTATCTACCTCCCAGGGAAACTGAGAGGATTAACATTTGTACAGTGTTTAACACGTTGTGCACTGAAAATTAATATTGTTGGGAGCATAACGAGCTACGTTTGTAGAGCATTAGTTACATCCTAGGGTGAATGGTGCAACAGAAGTGCTAAGAAGTATCATTGTCTCACAGCAAAATTGATAGTTATGAGGTGTTCTCAACTGAAAATTCCGCTGGCTGGTCGGTCCTTTACATTTTAGAGCTTAACTTCCCTTTTGTGAAACTGGTTGTATTCCAAAATCATCTCTAGAAGTTTTTCCACGTTTCATTTTCATTTCAAAATGAATTCTAGCAAAAGAGAGGTAGGCTGGCCTAAGGTATGAGGTTGGATTTAAAGGTGTACAACAAATGTAATGAAGTCGTGAGATTTCAACATACAATGGCTGAAATCTCACAAGATCTGTTATCCTCCCAAGATATCTGCCCTCTTAGGCTGAAATCCTCTAATATTTCTGCTTCGTCTGAACCAGAACAGGATAATCAGAACCCTTCTAGCTTCGGACCTGTCTTGGAACCAAAATCATAGGATTGTGTTGGGATCAAAGGTTTTGGATTGTAGGTTCCAGTTTGGGCGTATGTCTGATTATGAAGCTTTAAAAACAAACACAAAATATTTACTTTACGATAAATCAGAATTCTGAGATGGAAAACAAATTCATGGGATACAATTCTGTAAGTGGACCCAGGTCTTATGAAGGGACCAGCTGTATGCAGGTGTGCGCAATGGAATTGTGCTCATTTGCACCACGTCTGAATTTGGCCTCTGGGTCTATCTGATTGCTCCAGTTTTCCTCCTGCGCTGTAGCGTTCCAGCACTGCATACATAACTTATCCCGGTTTGTGGTCTCTGTTGGCATTCATGTAATATGAGATGGATTGTGAATGCTGTGTGGTCTGCTGAGCCACTAAATGATTATACGTCTCTAGGAAGCAATGGGCCCTCTAGCTGCTCTGCTTACAGCAGATTAGTCAGCGCTTCTCCAACTCAACAACTTGACGCTGTGTGAAAACGTGTGTGTGTGTGTGAAAATAATCTTTGCGCTGGAAATGTTCTAAATTCGGTCATACCCGGTCTAGTATGCAACCCCTTTCTCCTCTTGAACAGAGCGCCTTTATAGACACATTTGATAATTGGATAGATACAGTAGCGGCGCCAGCTTCTTTGCCGCCTTAGGCAGTGCCTCCGGGAGAAGCTGCCGCCGAAATGCCGCCGAGGTCCCCGGCGGCTGAAGAAGGTAAGAAATGCCGCCTCCTCAAATCCTGGCGCCCTAGGCGACCGCTTAGGGTCGCCTAGTGGTAGCGCCGGCCCTGGATAGATATTAAACAACTGCTCTATGGAGGTAATAGAGTTGACTCAACACAATATGAGGTGCTGCTTTTGTATCCAACCTCTCACCCAGGTGCTGTTTGAAAGTGGCATTATTTTGATTTCTTCAGCTTTCTCAAAGACTCTTCAAACTCAATCCTAGATTCTGGGGTAAGAAACAATCATTTCCCTAAACTACCCCTTGTTCGACTGGACTGGACAAGTGTGAGCTAAAGAAAAGCCAGTTTCCTTCAGTTTCATTGAAACAATTGACTGAGCAAATTTCCTCTAGTAGCGTTACAGCACCATGGGTTCACTGGCCAATTAAGGTTTTCTTCTTCTGTAATTAATTGTTGTTAGTATTTTAATAGGAGCATAAGCCGTCCAAACCTGAGCACAGAGTTGATATTTAGGGCCAGTTTGTGGCTGTCTGTTTGAAAGAGCACCAGAGAACATTCACACAAGAGGCATCCAAAAAATGCTTCTGCTTGAGCCCTCTCTGTGCACAGAGAGCTGTCTCTTGCTGTTGGCAATGTTCGAGGCTGCAAAGGGGGTGGCATATGGCCAGGCTGGCAGGAGGGAACTCCTTCAGCTGAGCCTTTGTCACACACACACAGTACCCTGTGGGCCTAGGAATCCTAATTTATCGTTCCCGCCTCTTTCCATCTTGTGACGCCATGTTAGAACAGAAAGTTTTAGGGACCTTCCACCCCTGAGATGTAGGGACCTCAATAGCCAAAAGGGGACTGTGTGGCTCAGGGCAGTATGGAAAACAAAACCATTGGAATTTTTGATTGTGCAGTTTTTGGTCCGTGACTCTGATGAAACTTCTGGCAAATATTTACAGTAGCCTAAGGTAGTTTTTGCACCCTACAATGTATTCCCCACGTGCCAACCCCTGACCACTTGTTCAGCAGAGCAACCAAACGGGCAACAGGCCCCAAAATGAGCTGTACGAGTGAGCTGATCACCTGGTCTTGCCTTACTCTGGTGGACTAAATGTCAAAGCTCCACTGTGGCTATATTTTGCCACAAATAAGCCCACGGAAAGCCATGGGGAATTTGGTCTCCTTATCCATGGCACATAGTGAGGAGTTATGAAAGACACCTTAGCAACACCTGCGTCCCATGGCAAATAATATTAGCAACTGACATTAACATCATATGGCTCTTTGTCCCCCTCCAGTGGTTGAACCATGTACTGAAGTCTACAAGTCTGCTACCACCACCCAGTTGCCAGAGTTGTCCCTTTAGCTCAAGTGGTGGCTTGTGCTTTTAGATCCAGAGGCATGGGGTTCAAGTCCCATGGATGGATCCGGCTGGATGTGTCATTGCAAATAATGAATGCTTAGCTCAACCAAAGCTTGTGAGCTCTCCCCTACTTTTGCCCTCTCCAGATTTTAAATGTCAAACTCTGGGATTTCCACCTCTTCCTTGGAGAGACCATAGGAGGCATTCCAAGACACTCTGCTTAAATGTTTTGTTGCTCAGTTCATCTTTGTCATTTGTTACCCCGCTTTGGGCCACCATACAGAAATTCCTCTCTCTCACTTGTGTTTGCATCCTCTGGATATTTGTAAGCTATTCTGGCCCCTCTGCACAGTTATTTATTCATAATGACGTTCTAATACGTGACATTTTAATGAACGGTAGGATTCATGGCTGCGGTGTATCTTTTTATAACTCCGATCTTCCAGAATGAGATTATTCCACGCAGGGCAGGTTTGACATCTTATTTAATTATACACAATCAAACTTTCTAGCTGCTGGGAGAGGCAGATTGTAACTAGCATTTAATGTCTGTTCTAGCACTGGGAGATGTAAGCTTAGGAATTGTAGGATCTGCTTTATTTTTGTATAATTTTATATTTGTACTGGTGGCCTCACAGGTGATAAACACCTATCTCCAATAGCTGGGAAACAATGCTGTGACTCTAGGTATATCTTTGCTTGGAGCTAAGGGAGAAAATAGATGTAACAGAAATTAAAACTTTTTTAAAAAAATGGCAATGAATGAGACCTACTCTATTTTTAAATTGCCTTATCCGTACAAAGATTCATTCAAGCAAGGCTGGAGGGAAAAGGAAACGGGGGGGTCTAATTCTTGCTACTTTGTTCCAGTGCTTGGGGCTTGGCCAGAGGTTATAGTAAGCAATCTTTTGTATGGCCTCAGAATAGGGAAAGAGCAGTGTCTACTTGGCTCCTGGTGTAATCAGAGCAGCCTTTGGGCTGCTCTAACTTATGCTGTGTTTCCCTTGGCCCCGTGCGAGCAGTGCGAAGTAGAGAATAGCCATAATGCGGTGCCCTCAGAGCATGTTCCCAACATAGCCCTGATCTATCCTCCATTCCAGAAGCTGGGAGCAAAGCCAGTATAGAGCTTAGCACTGGCCAGGAGGGCCCTCTGCACAGAGAGGATTCTCAAGTGGCCCTTTCCAGCTTTTTATGCTCCAAGAGTGGCTTCACAGGGCTTTACAATAAATCCAGTTCAGTGTTTCTGTGTTGGAAAAAGGAGTCAGGACTCCTGGCTCCCATTCCTGGCTGCGGTGTGGCCTTAAGAAAACCTCGTAACCATTCATTGCTTCTGCGTAAGCCATCCGTAACACATGCGTCCTGATACTTGCCCTCCTCCGAGGGCTATTTTGTAATTAAATCTCTGAGACCTTCAGGTGAAAGGTGCTTTAGAAAAATGCAAAGCAGCATAGAAAAAAAAAAGAGGGAGGGGGTGATTTTCAAATGTGCCTGTCCTGTTTTCAGAAGGGATTTAGGAGCCTAAATCTCACTGAAAGTCAATGGGATTGCCGTTGCTAAGTAGATGCGCTTGAAAATTTTAGCCCAGAGCTTTTTGAGTGCAGCTGTTCAGTATGAAACACTCCTGATGCCGCCAGGTGTCTTTCTTTTATTTAATGTCTTCCTTCAGCCTCAGACGCAGCTAGAGGACATGCAGCACTCTACACGCGTACCTCGGTGAAGGTGTAAAGTCAAGAGGAGCCTGTCAGAATCACTTATCTGCATTCCGGGTCCCTTGCACGGATGGCTCTGCCGAGGCTCCCCTGGCCATAACTTCCAACTGCTGACAGCACACCTGGACTGTTAAGGGCTCAGCAGAATTTTCAGCAGTCCAAGCTTTCGTGAGCACTGGCCTCTGGGACGCCTAGGAATAGAATAGACAGGGGATAATGCAGGGGTGGCAGCTGTACCTTGGCATAACCCCTGTAAATTAGTCATGGCCGTGGTGTCTGATTTGTGGGAGTGGCCGAGGAGCTGCTCATTTCGCAGAGGGGTAACTGAGGCGAGCACTCAGAACTTTGTTCTCAGAGAGGAGCATACTTGGTGGCCTCTTTCTTGAAGTTCAATAAAATGGCCTTCACACATCACTACATCTCACCCCCTGGGCAGCACTTCCAGTGTAGTTAAGCTGGATATCCGGTCAATTCAGGGTTTCAGACTCTCTCTCTCGCTCTGTTAGTCACCATTCTGGTGAAGCGGCGTGAGAGAAACTCCTTCGACCTGGATTTCATTGGGCTCAGCTGAAGCTGGGCACCAGGCTCATTGCTTGGAGTAAATCCAGAGGTGAACTCCTTTGGCCTCAGTGGAGTTACCCTGGTGTAACTAGGTGCAGGAACCATGGCGTCAAAGAAAATGAACAATAAATAGGTATTTAATTTAAACCTGGGCAGTGCCTTACAAGCACCTACAGGCAGCTGATGAGGGTGCCTTGCTCATCCCCTCTCTTTCTAATCCAATCAGCATCAGAGATCTACTGGAATCCCCCTGAGGCTCGTCGTGCTGATTGGCTCAGTTCCAGTGTAGGGAATTCTATTTTACCGGCCTATATTTCATTCCCGAATTCGGAGGGAACGCTAGTTCTTATGTCTCCGTTCCTAAGCTTGTTTTGTGGGGGTGCTGTTAAATTGCTGACATATCAGAATTCAGTTGTGGGGCGAACTGATTCCTGCACATATCAAGTATGATTTTGCAAAAACTCTTCCTCACCAAATAGTCGTTACTCCTGAGGATGACGCGAGCCGGGATACTCCAGTGAAGGAGGGCTTGCAGGATTGGGCAAGCGTAGTTTGTAAAACCTTTTCTGAATATTTTGGAATAAAGGCCCTGATCCGGTGAAGCACTTACACATGTGTGTAATGCGCTTGGCAGGAATGGAGTCACTCACGTAATTAAAGCTGCACATGTGCTTAAGGGCTATGCTGGATCAGGGATAAAATGCACAGTATGAATATATGATACTGCTAATAATAATAAGTACTTTGGTTGGGTTAAATTCTATGTTTTTTAAATCATAGATTCCAAGGCCAGAAGGGATCATATAATCTGACCTCCTCTATAAAATAAGCCATGAACTTCCCCGCAATAATTCCTAGTGCAGATCTTCTAGAAAAACATCCAATCTTGATTTTAAAATTGTCAGTGATGGAGAATCCACTATGACTCTTGTTTCAGAGCTTAATTACCCTCCTGGTTACAATTGTCCTGTCTCCAACTATAGAAGCAGGAAAGTGTTTCATTGAGATGGGGAAATTGCCTCCCGCAGGTGAGATAATAGAAGACCATGTAATAAAACTTTAATATTTTGATTATGGGATTGCTGACAACCTATGACCTCAAAAGCTCCATATCAGCTAATGCTGTAATATGATTACCAAACAGATAGCTCTGTCAGTGTGTGGTCGTTGGGTTGACAGTCTCATAATCATGTCAAACAGAGGAAGTGTTTGGGTTCCTATAATAAGCAGAGCGGGGTGGAAATTCTTTCTTTTCTATTCGCATTTTTAAAAATAAATGTCATCCCAAATCAGGACAAAGTCTAAAATGGAGATTTTTTTTTTTTTTTTTACAGGAAGGGATTTTTCAGGAAAAAATCTATTTCGGGAGAACCAACATGACATATTTGGGGTTTCTCAGGCAGAAAGTGAAATTGACAAGATCCTTCTAGGTGGGGAGCTGTTGGGGTTTGTTTGTTTCCCCCCCCCCCCCCCCCACCAACATAAAATTGAATTGTTGGGACAAAGTTGAAAATTTTCCCTGGAAAATTTTGATTTTTGCAAATAGGGAATTTTCCACTGGAAAATGATTCTGATAGAATTAGTACTAATTTGACTCTAATAACCGAATCAGTCTGTCAGAGATGATGTGCTCAGGAGAGATTTTATGTTAGTGAGGCTCACTAAATTTATTCTTGGTGGGACAAGGAACACATGGAAAGGGCTAGGACTGCTTCCTATTGTCTGCTTAGTGGCTAGATATTACAGTGACAGGCACTTCAGAAATGCCATAGGAACAGGGGGTAGATTTTTTTCCCCCCCATTACAATTTATATTGCTGTAGTGCTGTTATGCTGCAGCTGAAAACACGGCCCCATTATGCTAAGTGCAGTACATTCATATAGTAAAACAGTCCCTTCTTGGAAAAGCTTACAATTTTAAGTAGACAAGACTATCAAAGGTACTGAGAGTTGAAGTGAATTGTTCAAGGTCACAAAGTAGGTCTGGGGCAGAGGTGGGAATACAACCCAGGTCTCCTGAGCTGCTGTTTCCTTCCCACTGGTAAGCTATGCAGGATCAGTGGAGAGTGTGGATAAAGCACTGAGAAGCTCTCAGATACTTGAAGGAAGCCGAAACAGTGAGGCAGGGGCAGGCTGTTTGGAATTGGTCTAAAAATGGAAAAGAACCTGGGATGTTTACAGCAGCAATTTCATTGCTTGGAAACCTGGACTTTTAATATCTAAGCCTTTTGTAATATATGCAGTTGCATCTCCAAGGAATTAGAGTAGCAAGAATTATTTGGATTGCCTATGTAAATTTGTATTACCATTTGGAAGCGGAATCGCTTTTTGTCTGTAGTTTTTTTTTAATAATTTCCTGGATCGGAGCTGCACAGGAAAAAGTCTCAAGCTATCTAAGGGGCAAGCTCTTATTTGAAAAAGGAGCCTCCTTGTAGTGATTAAATCCATTTGTCATCTCGCTACTGAGTGGACCCCACAGCTGTGACACATAGTGCCAAATTGTACCCCCTAGTGGGGAAAAAAGGGTTTTGCTTGTGAAGCCAAACCCGTAATATGTTGGCAGAAAACCTTTCCCCTCCCCTCTTTTGGAGTTAGTGGGAGCTAATGCTGTCTGCATTACCATTGGGTTGCCTGATGCAAAGCCCAGTGAAATCAATGGGGATCTCTCCGCTGACTTTGGATCAGAGCCTTGGTTGATTGATTGTGTTAGCAGAACTCATGAGCACAGTTTCTCTACTCTCTCAGACTAAAGCAGGAGCACTCAGAATTTGCAACACCAAGGGGCAAGTTGCAGCATCCTAAGAACACATAGATTGCACTTAAATTGCATAGAAACATACATAACTAATCCCAAATAGATGGATCGACTCATGAGACCTGAGTGTATTCATATCGTCATTGACGGAGGAAGAAGAGTTGGGGGAGGGGGTGGCTGCATAAAGCTGGTAATTTTGCTTTGGCCTCACCTTGTATTTTTCTCCTTTCTGTTTCTTTCATTTTATAAACACGTCTCTCTCCGGAGCTCTATTGATTTGTATTTATACTCTTAGCGTTGCTGATCCTCATGATTTTATCGCGGGTCTCATGATATGTGGGGATAAACTCTCACATGTTAGTTAACCAGAAGTAAAAAAACAACAACACTGTGATGACAAGGCTTATGTGTAGCTCAAGTGTTATTTTTGAAGTACAGCTGCTTTCACTCATGCTAGGCTAGCTCAAGGGGACTTAACTCAAGTATAGATCATTCGCATCAGCTCTCTAGTGCAGACATACCCTAAATGACCATTCGTACTACTGGTTTATTTTGTTTGATGCCACTAGCAGACCTCATCCTCCTTCTGAGGAAGGCTGATGGGACAGGATGAAGTAAGGCTAATGGGACAGGATGAAGGAAGCTGCATGTCTTGGTATCGTCAGAAGCACAATCACCAGCAATATGTATCCAGGATAATTTATTAAAGGGCATCGGTCTGCTTAATTTTCATTTAGTTCCTGTTCTTTGTTACTCTAGATGCAGAGGATGGGGAACAGGGGACAGAGAAGCAGAGAGTTACCCTGATCCTTCTCTTTTGGGAGATAGAGGAGTGAAGCGTTCTGTTTCATTGTTGAAATAAGTCTTCCTGACAAATTGAGAGGGAACAATGCTTTGGACAAACAGGGCGAGCCTAGACATGAAGAATAGGATCATTAAAAACCCAGCCAGTTAGTTAGATTAAAAAAAGAACCCACTGATTATTCACCCATGCACTGATAAAAGAATGCCAGCCAGTTGGTACCAAATCAAGACTGTTCAGGGAAATGTTTCGTATGCCACTGCCCTGAGCCATGGAAGCAAAAAAGAGAGACATAGAATACTTTTTATTTTTCAATTTATCTCCCAGGAAGTGTTCCCTAGAGGATGGAGTTTAGGATTGGGACACAGCTATTTCCAGCTATGCCACTGGCCTGCTGGGTGACCTTGAGCAATTCACTTCTCCCTGTGCCTCCATTTCCCCATCTGTAAAATGGGAATGACGATGCTGACATTCTTGGTAAAGTTATTGGAAACCTACTAATGAAAAGTGCTATATAAAAGCTAGGTACTATTAATATTTATTATGGAAATGTCTTATAGAATTTAAAAGGGATGAATCCAATGGGAGAAATATAATGAGACTATAGAGATTTCTTAAAGAACAGTAAATTATATCCCTATGTAACTGAGACATCTTATAACATTTAACAGGGAATTATATTCCTGCTGTAGAATTCTTTATGTTGCTTTATAATGAAATCAAAAGGTTACCATTCTCTGTGGGCTTTTTCCATTGGGAGAAACAATGCCACTTACGGTTTCTGTGATGGGGACACCTGTCCATTGGGAGCTAGACTGAGACTCACCAATCCAATTTCACGTAGCTGCCTTCAAATGGTAATGACTTTTGTTCACGCCGAGAGATGGGATTTTGAATCCTAGAAAAACCATAGAAGATTAGGGTTGGAAGAGACCTCAGGAGGTCATCTAGTCCAACCCCCAGCTCAAAAGCAGGACCAACACCAACTAAATCATTCCAGCCAAGGCTTTGTCAAGCCAGGCCTTAAAAACCTCTAAGGATGGAGATTCCATCATCTCCCTAGGTAACTCATTCCAGTGCTTCACCACCCTCCTAGTGAAATAGTTTTTCCTAATATCCAACCTAGACCTCCCCCACTGAAACTTGAGACCATTGCTCCTTGTTCTGTCATATGCCACTACTGAGAACAGCCGAGCTCCCATCCTCTTTGGAACCCCCATCAGGTAGTTGAAAGCAGCTATCAAATCCCCCCTCACTCTTCTCTTTTGCAGACTAAATAACCCCAGTTCCCTCAGCCTCTTCTCGTACGTCATGTGCCCCAGCCCCCTAATCATTTTCGTTGCCCTCTGCTGGACTCTCTCCAATTTGTCCACATCCTTTCTGTAGTGGGGGGCCCCAAAACTGGATGCAGTACTCCAGATGTGGCCTCACCAGTGCCGAATAGAGGGGAATGATCACTTCCCTCGATCTGCTGTCAGTGCTCCTACTACGCAATTTCGGGTCTGGAATTGGATCAGAATTCAAACCCCCTCAAAGAAGCCCCAGGATTCTGAACTCCCATTTTGTCTGTGAGCAAAGGATGACCTCATTTTCAAGTGCTTTCTTCTACAATATATACAGTATATTTTGAAGTTCATATGACTATTACACGGTTGATCTATGATCTCAAACAGGGTATTTTTACACACAAACCACCATCACAATTTACAGTCCCAATAAGTTTCAGTGTAGTAGCCGTGTTAGTCTGTGTCAGCAAAACGAAAATAAGAGAGAAAAACTTGTAGCACCTTAGAGACTAACAAATTTATTTCAGCATAAGCTTTCGTGGGTTAGTAGCCACTTCATCGGATGCATGGAATGAAACATACAGTAGACAGATATTTATACAGTCAGAGAAACATGATAAGGTGGAGGTGCATAGACCAACCTTAAGAGGCTAATTAATTGAGAGGAACCATAACAGCAGGGGAAGAAAAACCTTTGAAGTGATAAACAAGATGGTCACACAGGTGTGAATGAGGATCGTTATCTTAAGGGAAATAGATTCAATTAACGTAATGGCCGAGCCATTCGAGGTCCTTATTTAATCCTGAGGTAATGCAATCTAGTTTGCATATCAATTCGAGTTCAACAGTTTCTCTTTGAAGTCTGTTTTTGGAGTTAATCTGTCGCAACACTGCTACCCTCAAGTCTGTCAGTGAGTGATTAGGGAGGTTAGCTTCTCATTGAACTGCATGAGAGTTCCTGTGGATTTATACCAGTACATCTGTGATCAGGCTCTAGTCTAAGGAATCAATGGCCCAGGAAGACTTTCACCCGTGGAGATGGTCTTTCCAGGGCAGGCTTGAGGTACTGTGTAATGAGGGGGGTGGTGTACACCAAGATGCACTGAATCTGTCCTGTGGATCTATGACACAGATCTCTGGGGCTGATAATCCCTTGGCACCTTCTGTCAGCACTCATTTTGCTCAGAAACGTTAATTCTGTCAAATGAAAACCAGAAATGCAAAGGGCCAAACCCTCAGCTGGTGTAAACTGCACTAGTGCAATGAAGCTTTTGCGTTCCAGTGCAATTGGGCTTGATGTTAACTCTCCGTGAGAGCGTATGCACAGAACAGATCCTTTAGAGCAGGAATCGGTGAAATGGTGTCAGAGCTGAAGTTCACATTTAAACCAACTTTTGCATCCTGAATCTGAAGAACACGCAGAGCTACATCAGTGAGTGGTTTTTTTGTTTGTTTTTGGTTTTTTTGTTTTTTTTATCCAACAAGTACAACCGGCTTCACAAAATGTTACCAACAAAACAAGTACACGGAAAATTAGCCTCTAAATATCACATATTGAACATGACAAGAAGCCTTGAGATACTGTCTGCAGCACATGTGCTCTTCTCATGTGAGATGACATTTTTGCTTGCCTAGGTTATCTGCTGGAGCCTTTTAAAAGGAAGCTAAGGTTGGCAATAAAATACGACCAAGCTGCTTAGCACAAGCAAGTCCAGATTCTCATGGGCAGGCTCTGACTGGCTCTCATAAGCATGCTGATTATAAATGCCACCTCCCTTACTTACATGGACCCACCAAGAAGAGTTGCTGTCCCTTAGGAGCGACAAAGGGTCCTGTGGCACCTTATAGACTAACAGAGGTATTGAAGCATAAGCTTTCGTGGGTCAATACCCACTTCTTCGGATGCAAGCAGTGGAAATGTCCAGGGGCAGATATAAATGTGCAGGGAAGATTCAGGCTAGAGATAACGAGGTAAGCTTAATCAGGGAGGGTGAGGCCCTCTTCTAGCAGTTGAGGTGTGAACACCAAGGGAGGAGAAACTGCTTTTGTAGTTGGCTAGCCATTCATAGTCTTTGTTTAGTCCTGAGCTGATGGTGTCAAATTTGCAAATGAACTGAAGCTCTACAGTTTCTCTTTGGAGTCTGGTCCTCAAGTTTTTTTGCTGCAGGATGGCTACCTTTAAATCTGCTATTGTGTGTCCAGGGAGGTTGAAGTGTTCTCCTACAGGCTTTTGTATATTGCCATTCCTTATATCTGATTTGTGTCCATTTATCCTTTTGCGTAAGGACTGTCCAGTTTGACCGATGTACATAGCAGAGGGGCATTGCTGGCATATTATGGCATATATTACATTGGTGGATGTGCAGGTGAATGAACCGGTGATGGTGTGGCTGATCTGGTTAGGTCCTGTGATGGTGTTCCTGGTGTAGATATGTGGGCAAAGTTGGCATCGAGGTTTGTTGCATGGCTTGGTTCCTGAGTTAGAGTTATTATGGTGCGGTGTGTAGTTGCTGGTGAGAATATGCTTCAGGTTGGCGGGTTGTCTGTTGGCGAGGACTGGCCTGCCTCCCAAGGCCTGTGAAAGTGAGGGATCGTTGTTCAGGATGGGTTGTAGATCACTGATGATCCGTTGGAGAGGTTTTAGCTGAGGACTGTAAGTGATGGCCAGAGGAGTTCTGTTGGTTTCTTTCTTCGGTTTGTCTTGCAGCAGGAGGCTTCTGGGTACACGTCTGGCCCTGTTGATCTGTTTTCTT
The DNA here is from genome assembly GCA_033296515.1 of Macrochelys suwanniensis. Taxonomy (NCBI): domain Eukaryota; kingdom Metazoa; phylum Chordata; order Testudines; family Chelydridae; genus Macrochelys; species Macrochelys suwanniensis. The sequence goes on from CM065778.1 coordinate 136,268,448, forward strand.
ATTTCCTCATGTGGGTAGCGTAGCTTTGAGAATGCTTGGTGAAGATCTTGTAGGTGTTGGTCTCTGTCAGAGGGGTTGGATCAAATACGGTTGTACCTCAGTGCTTGGCTGTAGACAATGGATCGTGTGGTGTGTCCGGGATGGAAGCTGGAGGCATGTAGGTAGGCATAGCGGTCAGTGGGTTTTCGGTATAGGGTGGTGGTAATGTGACCATCGCTTATTTGCACCGTGGTGTCTAGGAAGTGGACTTCCCGTGTAGACTGGTCCAGGCTGAGGTTGATGGTGGGGTGGAAGCTGTTGAAATTGTGGTGGAATTCTTCCAGAGTTTCTTTCCCATGGGTCCAGATGATGAAGATGTCATCAATGTAGCATAGACAGAGAAGGGGCGTGAGTGGACAAGAACTGAGGAAGCGTTGTTCCAGGTCAGCCATAAAAATGTTGGCATATTGTGGGGCCATGCGGGTTCCCATAGCGGTGCCACTGGTCTGGAGGTATATATTGTCACCAAATTTGAAATAATTGTGCGTGAGGATAAAATCACAGAGTTCAGCAACCAGTTGTGCTGTGGCATCATCAGGGATACTGTTCCTGACAGCTTGTATTCCATCTGTGTGTGGGATGTTTGTGTAGAGAGCCTCTACATCCATGGTGGCTAGGATGGTGTGTTCTGGAAGATTACCAATGCATTATAGTTTTCTCAGGAAATCAGTGGTGTCACGGAGATAGCTGGGAGTGCTGGTGGCATAGGGTCTGAGTAGAGAGTCCACATATCCGGACAGTTCTTCAGTGAGAGTGCCAATGCCCGAGATGATGGGGCGTCCAGGATTTCCAGGTTTGTGGATCTTGGGTAGTAGGTAGAATAACCCCGGTCGGGGCTCTAAGGGTATGTTGATTTGTTCCTGTGTTAGTGTAGGGAATGTCCTGAGTAGATGGTGCAGTTTCTTAGTGTACTCCTCAGTGGGATCTGAGGAGAGTGGCCTGTAGAATTTGGTATTGGAGAGTTGTCTGGCAGCCTCCTTTTGGTAGTCAGACCTGTTCATGATGACAACAGCACCTCCCTTATCAGCCTCTGATTATAATGTCAGGGTTGTTTCTGAGGCTTTGGATGGCATTGCGTTCTGCACGACTTAGGTTATGAGGCAGGCGGTGTTGTTTTTCCACAATTTCTGCCTGTGCACGTCAGCGGAAGCATTCTATGTATAGGTCCAGACTGTCATTTCGACCCTCAGGAGGAGTCCATGTGGAGTTCTTCTTCTTGTGCTGTTGGTGGGAGGGTATCTGTGTATCTGTGCGATGTTCAGTGTTATCTTGAAAGTATTCTTTGAGTCGGAGACGGCGAAAGTAGGCTTCCAGGTCACCGCAGAACTGAATCATGTTGGTGGGGGTGATGGGGCAAAAAGAGAGTCCCCGAGATAGGACAGACTCTTCTGCCGGGCTGAGTGTGTGGCTGGATAGATTGACGATATTGCTGGGTGAATTGGGGGTACCACTGTTGCCCCATGTGGCAGGTAGAATTTTAGATCGCTTACAGTCCTTTTTCCTTTGTAGAGAGGTGAAGTGTTTAATGTAGATCTCCTGTCTTATTTTAGTAAAGTCCGTTTGTGTGGAAGATTGGTTATTTATGAAAGTTTCCAGGTTGGAGAGCTCTTTTTCTGATGTTTTCCTGTTTGCTGTATAGGATGCTGATCAGGTGGTTCCTCAGTTTCTTTGATAGTGTATGGCATAATCTCTTACTGTGGTCTGTGCAGTATGTAGATAGCAATGGATTTTTCACCTTCAGTCCATTTGGTATGATGTCCATCCGTTTGCATTTGGAGAGAGAGATGATATCTGTCTGTACTTGTGCAAGTTTCTTCATGAGGTTGATGGATTTCCACTCCATACGGCTAAATGCAGTGCCTTGCATGGTCTCAAGTATCAGAGGGGTAGCCGTGTTAGTCTGGATCTGTAAAAGTGACAAAGGGTCCTGTGGCACCTTATAGACTAACAGAGGTATTGAAGCATAAGCTTTCGTGGGTCAAAGCATAAGCTTTCGTGTCCCTTAGGGGCTATTTTGGCATAATTCATGGTGAGCTGGCAGCAAGGGAGGAGAGGGTAGGCACAGTAGAGGAGTGAGAGCTAAGGAGGAGAAGACTGGAGATATGGGAAGGCAAGAGGCAGAAAAGAAGGGGTTTGGGATTTGAATCCTGAATCTTCCCCACTATGGCACAGTCCTCCGCCACCTGTGCTAAATGAGTAGTTTGAATAACATGTGCTGCCAGTGTGTCAGAGGAAGAGAAGATAGGGAGGAGGAAACAGAAGAATGACACTTCTTCTTCTTGTTCTCCCATTCCCTTTCCCACCTTCTCCATTTCCCCCTTCTTTGTGTGTATAGAAATTCTGTGTGTGAGATTTATATATCTATAATCTCACACACAGAATTTCTGTATATATAGATCTAGATCTCTATATATCATTCGTTCGTTCCCGGGGGGAGGTCTAGTCATTCCAAATTAATCATTTGCTTCTATGGAGACTTTTCCCCCACCAATCACTCAAAGAAATAAAAAGGAACCCCATGTGCCCTGTAAACACTACTTTAATGCTGCAGCTGTAGCACCTTGAGTGCAGTGGGGGTGTATGAAAAACAAACTAATGGAAGATGTTTAGAGGAGGCTCAAGATGTGTGTATCTGGGCTGTGACACTTTCCACTTCTTCCAGCAACAGCTTCATAATTTAAACTGAGCGCATGCTGCCTCCAGCCCCAGAATACGCAGCGATGTCAAAGTAAACTGTGACCATGCGAGGAAATGGGGGGTGGGGGTACATGGAAAAACACTGTGGTTCTTTGCAAGTCCTGTTGGGGGTGAATCCAAGTTATACTGCCTGGAGATAGCAGTGAATGGGTGACATTCTGTGGACTCATTCTCCTACTCACAAGTTGGTGAGGTACCAGAACTTCCCTTGCACAGGTAGAGCTGAATGCATTGTTAAGCCACTGTGTAACAGCCAGTTGGGCCTACATCTACATCGATACTACATTCTCCTCATCCTCTAGACACTGATTCAGCAAGTTCCTTGAGCACCTGCCCAGTATTAAACATGTGAGTAATCCCTTCAATGTTGATGACCCACATGCAGCAAACAAAGGGGTAAACTGGTGGGTTGCTTCACCAGCCAGGGCAGTGGGGAAAAAAATCTCCAAGCATCATTCCTTTTAAAGCCCTTTCCTCAGGCCTTGTTCTGTTATCTGCAAACAGTCACCAAACCGGATAATGATTCCCACAGGCCAGGCTCTCTCTCTCTGCACCAGCCAGCTGGGATGCTTCTGAGTTCTGCTTTGCCTGCCTTTTTATATACCCCCCATTCTCCCAGGGACCACTTTAACTCTTTCCAGTGTCACAATAAGAATGCAGGAATTCTCATACTGGATCAGGCCAGTGGCCTGTCTACTCCATTATGCTGTCTCCAGTAAGGGCCTCTATTAGGTCAATTTACAGCCACTGCAGTAATTCCTGCGATGGTGCATGTCCGCACTGCCCTCCGTGGATCGATGGTGCGTGTCCTCCTAGGAGTGCTTCCACCGCCCTAAGAGGGGCAGTGTGGGGAGCTGTGACAAAGCTCTACTGGCAGCTCTCTGCTGGGAGCCCGGCTGGCCCACCAATTCCACAGGCTCCCCTCTACTCCCTGTTCCCTGCCAGGAGGCAGGGGAAGCCACTCAGGGCTTCTCGCCTCCGTGTTCCCCACCAGAAGCGTGGAGGGGAGGCTGTCTGGGGCTTCTCGGCAGGGTTGGCAGTACCATTAGGCGACCCTAGGCAGTCGCCTAGGGCGCGAGGATTTGTGGGGCAGAGTTTCAGGGCAGAGGCGGCCACCGAAATGCCGCTGAGATCCCCGGCGGCCGAAGAAGCTGCTGCTGAAGTGCCGCCAAGGACCCCGGCGGCACTTCTTCGGCCGCCGGGGATCTTGGCGGCATTTCGGCGGCAGCCTCTTCTGCCGCCTAGGGCGGCAAAAAAGCTGGTGCCGCCCCTGCTTCTCAGCCCCCCACTGCCTGCTCCCAGCCTTGTCAATTTCACAGTCCAGTCTCACTCTGGCTCCCAGCCTTGGAACGCAGTGTCTACACAGACACTGTCGCCCTAGCTACACACTGACATAAGCCTTACGCCTCTCGTGGAGGTGAAGTTATGTAGACACTGACATAATTAGGTCGACATAAGCAACCTTCCGATGACCTGTATTTTGTAGGCCAGGCCTAAGAGACCATGTTTGCGTGTGCCAATTACAGGACAGAGAGATCACAGTGAAGTGAGTATTATCAAGATTCTACTCTCCATAGAAGTTACCCCTAATTTGGGGTGAGAACAAACATCCTTAGTCAAAATTTGGCCTCCCTGAAGTTTAATGAGATTGTTGCCATTGACTTCAATGAGTCCAAGATTTCACTCCTTGTAGTTTGAAGACGTGGGTCAGTGAGAAATTATTCCTAGTCTAAGAGCCTGATCCAAAGCCCATTGAAGTTAATGGAAAGAAATCCCATGAACTCCAAATGAAAATTGGATGAGGCCTTAATTAAGGTAAGAATTTCTCAGTCAAAGTTTAGCTTTTGACGCACTACGAGGCCAGTTTCCTACCTCTCCCATTAGCCAAGGTCATGTTTGATGAGGTGGCATTGTGTTGCTTTCTGTAACTTATCATTGACAAACATGTATTACGTTCCTCTTTGCTGTGAGGTCTCAGTTATCTTTAATTACAGCCAGATCTCCATCTTTAATTAAATATAGGTGATGGCACTTCCTTAATAATTATTCCCCTAAGAAATTACTTTAGAGACATTAATACGCTTTATGAGAAACAGTCCAAGAAGACTTGGGCTGATATGCAGCAATACCGATGGTGGCAAAGGGAGAAATTTAATTTTGTGATTTAATATTAAAACATTTAGTTAGGTATTTTTTTTTAGTATTAAATTTAGCACACATTCAGCTACTGCAAGACTAAATAGGATTATTCATATGAAATATTGATGGAGTATAAAGGAATTTTGCAAATCCTCTTACACAAAGAACTTGAATCATGGTCCTACATAGAGGTCCCAAACGAACGTGAGGATCCATTTTGCTAGTTGCCGTACAGCCCAGACACAGTCTCTGCCCTGGCAATGTTGAATTCTAAACAGGCAAAGATAGTATTGTTATCTCTCCATTTTGCAGATGGGAGGACTGAGGCACAATGTAATTAAATGACTTGGCCACGGTCAGAAAAAGAAGTCTGGGGCAGAGCTGGGAATTGAACCAAGATCTCCAGAGTCCCTGACTTAACAATAAGACCAGATTTCTTCTCTCTGTGGACCTCTGTGTTCTCATCTTTTGAATATTTCCTCTGAAAACGTCTGCATACACTGCACCCTGCTTTAATTATTCACATCCCAATGGGGGTTTGTTTTCTTTTTAAGTCAAGTCTGATCAGTTACTGGCCCTCCCCAGACTTAGGATGATAATGCTACTTGGCAGTTATGTAGTCATTTCAATCTTCAAAGCATATTGCTAACAGTAACTAATTAATCCTCACAACACCCTTTTCAGTATATTTACCCTATTAAAAAGATCGAGAAACTGAGAGAGACATTCAAGAACTTCAGTAACTCAGCCCTAGTCTACACTACACAGTTAGGTCAATGCAAGGTAACTTATATTGACCTAACTATGAAAGTGTCTACATTTAAATTTTGCTACTGCCAACGTAACTGCCCCTCTACGCTGACTCTACGATGCTCTTGGAGATGGAGTTGAGTCAGGGTTGGTGTGCTGAGGTCAATGTAGTGTCAGTGTAGACACGATGTTGCTTATGTCGACTGTTAGTGGCTTTCAGGAGCCTTTCCACAATGTGCCACGCTGACAGTACAATCGATACAAGCACTCCTGGGTGAGGACGTGCACCACTGGCATGAGGTGCAAAGTGTAGACCCACACAGGGCCAGCTCCAAGCACCAGCCCACCAAGCACGTGCTTGGGGTGGCACCTGCGGGTGGGGTGGTGCTCAGGGTTTTTTTGTTTTTTGTTTTTGTTTTTAAAAAACAACAAAAAACCAAAAACTCTTCCGCTCTGGGCAGGGGGGTGGGGCGGCGGGCGTGCTGCCCTCCCCACCAGGGCTCGCTCCCTGCTGGCCGCTGGGGTGGCGGGCGCGCCATGCTCCCCGCCGGTGCCCCGGCCAGGGCAGCGGGGCTGCAGGCGTGCCACGCTCCCTGCCGGCGCCCCAGCGGGCGTCGGGGGGGTTGTTTCGGCGGGCATTGGGGGGGGGGGTTGTTTCGGGGGGTGTCGTTTGGTGTTTTTTTTATTTTTATTTTTTTATTTGCTTGGGGCAGCAAAAACATTAGAGCTGGCCCTGGACCTACAGAAGCGATTTAAATACTGCGGCGGCTGTATGCCAACATAAGTTAGGTCGACTTAATTTTGTAGTGTAGACATGGCCTCAGTCAGAGGCTATGGCTCTAACACAGTAGTGGGCGGGTGATGTTCCGTAGCCTGTAATGTGTGGGAGGTCGGCCTCCATGATCATGGTGGTCTCTTTTTGCCTTTAAGGCAAAGAGTCTGAGGGAAGATCTACACCTAACACACTGTAGCACTTGAGTGAAGATACTACTATGCTGACAGAAGAGCTTCTCCCACTGGCGTAGTTAATCCACCTCTGCAAAGAGGTGGTACGTATGGTGAGGGGGAAAGCCCTCCTGTCGGTGTAGTGATGTCTACACTGTGGTTAGGTTGTTGTAACTGCGTCGCTCAGGGCGGTGGATTTTTCATGCTTCCAAGATGTAATTATACCAATCTACTTTTGTAGTGTAGACCTGGCCTAAGTGAAGGCCAAAACATCCAATCCTGGGTGCCTAAAGACTGGCACCTCAATGCGTAGTTAGGAACCAAAATAAAAGTAGCCAATTTGCAGAGTGCTGAGCACTTCTTGACTTCAGTGGGAGTTAGGCTTCTTATTTAGGTGCTTAACTTCAGGCTTCCATGTTTATTGACCTCTGTGACTTGTCCAAGGCCACAAAGAAAGTTAGGCTCAGATCTGGAATTCAAATGTCAAGACCCTATGTCCCAGTCACATGCTGAGACCACAGTCCATGCGTGTCTGACTGAGCCCAAGTTTGTCGATCTTCATGGCATGTGTGCAAGGCTTAGTAATATGTGCGTTCATTCAAGCTATTATCCTCCATTTTGGCAGGTCCTATTGGTTTTGAGCAAGATTCCCCTGAAATGGGGAACACTGGTAGAACCAATAATCTCTCTCTCTCTCTCTCTCTCTCTCTCTGAGATGAAAACCTTTGGAGTGCGGCTGCTGCATATAAATACCTTGCAACTGATCTGAGATCTTAAACCACGTACACTTTTTAAAATGCTTTCCGATGCATTTTTAATACCAATATAGTAAATGAAAACATCAATTAACAAATGACATTTACTGCATATGAGTGATAACAAATTTCCTGTCTATAGCCATAGGTCCCTAAGTGCTTAACAGACTGTCTATGCATGGGTCTCTTTAACAATCACTGGGTTGGATTATTGAAATGATTTTACCCAGGGCCGGCGCGTCCACTAGGCGACCCTAGGCGGTCACGTAGGGCGCCACGAGCCGGGGTGGGGGGTTGCACCTGGCCGCGGCTGCCGCCCGCCTCCCAGCTCTGCAGCTGAGCCGGGAGTGGGGGGCACCTGGCCGCGGCTGCCGCCCGCCTCCCAGCTCTGCAGCTGAGCCGGGAGTGGGGGGCACCTGGCCGCGGCTGCCACTTGCCTCCTGTCTCCGCGGCTGAGCCGGGAGCCGCGGGGGGGCGCCTGGCCGCGGCTGCCTCCCGGCTCCATGACTGAGCCAGGAGTCGTGGGGGAGCCTGGCTGCTGCCCAGCTCTGGGAACCTCTGGGAGCCGGGGGGGGCTGCCGGGTGGGGGGGGCTGAGCTGCGGGGCGGGGGGGGGGTGGTGTTAGCTGGGGCGGGGGGGGGGGACGGTGTTAGCTGGGCGGGGGAGGGGGTGCAGGGCCGGTGCAAGGAAGTTTCGCCTAGGGCGTGAAACTTCCTTGCACTGGCCCTGATTTTACCCCAGCAGTTATACATATGCAGTAATCAAGCAAACATCCAAGCTCCCTCATTAACCTCAATGCAACCTGAGGGTAATCAGCACCTCCAGGAAAGGGCATTAGCTTATTACTTAACCAGAAGGACAACCATCACTTCATGCAGCCACCAGCTGTTCTAGGAGGTCTCCCATCCAGGTACTGATCTTCTCTATTCCTGGTTAGTTTAGCAGGGCTGAGTGATTCACTAGATGAAGTTGCACAGCGGCAGACTGGGTTCTCTTCAGTGTAACAGAACACTGTCATGTAACAGTAAACACTTGGCATATTTGAAATACGTGTCACCACTGGTCCTGAATAAACAGCGCTGTTTGTTTTAATTGTAAATCTGTGCCTGAGCTGACCTGTGCATTGAATAGAAAAGACTTGCCGTTTAGAAACGGAGGCCGTCATAGAGCTTGTCAAAGTGTCAAATACTTACAAAAGCATAGCTTGGCTGCATAAATCCCCCCTTTTCTCCTTTTTATATATGCCTGATCAATAAAAGCGAACAGCAGGTAATCTGAAATGTGATGCTCATCTTAGTGTTTTAAGAGAACTTGGTTGCAGAACCAGAAGTTTTAAGGACTATCAGTAGCAAACAGTGTGACCATCTTGAAGCAATACACATTTTTTTATTTTATGGCTGGAGTCTTCTCTGTGAATCAAAATGACATTTTATTATAAACAGTTTTGCCTCATGAATTACCAACACCACTTCCAGAGGTTACCAAGTTTTCCTTTGAGGTCTCCCCTCCAAATTTTGACCAAACTTGAACCTGCTTAGCTTCTGTGAGCCCACAGAAATGAGAGCGTATAGTAGGAGAGCCCTTTTTGGGGTAAGTCTATACTACCCGGCAAATCGGCGGGTAGTAATCGATCTATTGGGGATCGATTTATCGCGTCTCATCTAGACGCGATAAATCGATCCCAGAAGCGCTCCCTGTCGACTCTGGAACTCCTGCACGGCGAGAGGAGGAAGCGGAGTCGACGGGGGAGCGAGCCTGCACCGCGTGGACCCGATGTAAGTAAAATTACTTTCGATCTAGGAAACGTCGACTTCAGCTACGCTATTCTCGTAGCTGAAGTTGCGTATCCTAGATCAATCCCCCCACCCCCCCAGTGTAGACCAGCCCTTACACATGCAAATCAATGTCTCTTTCACCAACAGAAGTTGATTCAGTAAAAGATATTACCTCACTCCTCTTGTCTCTAAAGTAGATACTGTAGATGAGCTCTCTACATGAGTTGACCTGACACTAGTAGCAGAAATCAAGGCTACTGAAATGAGACTTGTTCCATTTGTTTTGGTCTGTTTATATTTTAAACAAAATGTGCTTTTTAATTTTCAAAGGGAAGCTGTGTGAATTCCAATGAAAATCTCTCTCATTCCAGAGTATTTTTGCAGACACAAGGAGCAGTACAGAATCGCCGTACATTCCGGTCCTTGGGCTTGTTCCTCCTTTAAGCCCAGTCATATGTCCGTGTACAATGTCCCACCATCTAGTTAGTGGTTGGCATCTAGGTCCGACCAATCTTGGGTATGTTTGCATTATTTCCTTTGGCATCGTATCATCTGTTTTTCTTTTGCAGTATCCCCTAGGAAAATGGAACATTAGTAACAGCAGTTAGTCTGTTGCAGGTGGTTTTTACACAACCATGTGCTTGCTTTTGTTTATTTTTAAAATATGTTGCATTTAGTCACAGTGAATTCTAAAACGAGGGGCTAACGCCAAGGAATTATCCAGGAGTATACGTTCAGACTTTTAAAAAATGAATTTCACTTTAAATGGGCTCGTTCCCTTTTGTGTCTGCAAATATTTTAGAACACAAATTTTTGGGCTGGAAAGGTCCCAGTAAGATGACAAAATATTATCAAAATATTCAAGAAGTGAATTTTATGGCTCCAGTCCAGCCAACATTTATATGCACTGAGCTAATGAGACTGCTCACATACATAAAGTTATTCACAATTAGAGCTGATGAAAAAAATGACGGAACTTTTCATGAAGAATTGTCGACACCTTCAAAATGTTCCTCTTTCTTGCATCATTGTAATCATTTTTTAATTTGATTTTTTTAATCAAAATCATATTTTAAATCATTCTTCCTAGAAAAAACATGTTTTACTTGTTTCTTTATTGGTAGATGGAAAATGCTCAATAATGATTTTTTGAAGACTATGTATGTAGTAATTTAAATTTAGAAAATATAGATAGAAATGTCCTGGAAATTTTCAAGGAAAGTGAGTCCATTTTGAACCCTGTGATGTGGAAACAGTTGAGAAATTTCAAAATTTCCTGCAAAACCTTCCCCCCTCACCACCATTTTATAACCATGCTCTAAGCATGAGCGGAAGTGTTTGCTGGATCAAATCTTAATTTTGTAGTCAGGAGTATTCAGACTAGAAACCTGATTCTAAGAACTGATCCACACACAAGTTTTATACCACTGTTCATGAGCAGATCTGAGTTTCCTTAAATGTGTCATGGCTGTTTAGGATTAGTTAGTAGTTAATTCTTGGTCTGCAAATTGCTGGGATGTGATTCGTTCTGCATATTCCGAATTTAAACTCTTTTCATTGCAGTTATAGCAGTAAAAAGGTGGTGATATAGCTTATTTTCATCAATGTACAGGAATCGGCTATAGTGGTGTACATACCGTTATACAGGTATAACTACATCCGTACTTCGGCGTTGTATACTTTAACTATATTGACTTCTAAACCAATACAGTTATAGCAGTATATAAATTGTACATAGACTAGGCCAAAGAGTGATGCTTATCCAAACTCATAGAGATTGGGAACGTGATAGATCTACCCAATCAAAAGAATTTGAATATTCTGAATGAATCACATTCTAACAAGTTATAGACCAGAACCATTCACTAATCAGTGAATAATTCTGAAGAACAATTATATATGAGAACTGTAATCTGCCCATGGCCAAAGGGTGTACAGAACAGTGGGTGAAAGCCATTCAATGAGTTCAATACAAATGATTTATCTAAAAACATGTTAACTCCAGGTGCGTATTCTGGGCTCAGTCCTGCAAGGTGCTTACTACTCCAGTCCTGTGAGAGGCACTTATCTCCAGAGCTCATGTGCATTAGCACTACACAGGAGTGCTCGGCAGCTGCAGAAGGGAACCGTTCATGAGCAGCATGGTGCCTTTTGCCCAAAATGCCAGAGGTAATTTACTGTGAATATTCCAAATACACTCAGCTTCAACTGCAAATGAAGTTCATCACTGGTGAAGTCACATGCTATATCCACAGGATGTATTTGGCTTGTTTTTTAATTGGAAAAAAAATGATCTGTATAAATTCTACTTTAATATTAGATGTTTGAGAGAGAACCCATTGGGCCATCTTGTGATTCCCACTCCCAACCCCGTAAGGTGACCTTTGTCCTCAAAACCGATTACCCACTGAATCATACAGGTTCATTCTCCATGGCTTGTGTGTCCTTCCGCAGAATTCCCTTTTAATCTTTACTTCACCAGTGATGAGATTAATCATTTCTAACACACGTGATGAAGATCAGCGGCAATCCCTCCCCTCCCGCACAAATAGATTATTACTCTGAAACCAGTCCTCTTTTCATTGCACCTGTCAATGTCTTTTTCTCTTACTTGAACTGCCACTGGCTTCCATGCCAACCTCCCTCTGACCATGGCTAATACCATTAAGCAGTATACAAAGTACCTCGAGTAATTACTTTTGTTAGGAGGCTTTCTTGAATGCATGGAAAATGTTTTGAAAAACGGGGCTTTGTACTGGGAAATTGTAGCTGTCTTCTTTCATGGTGTCACTGAAAACAGAAACTCATCTTTTGTCATTTGAGACTGAAAGGGCTTCTTTATAATTTGCTAATGGGATTTGTTTTCAACCTCGTTTTAGCAGAGACTGCTATAAAGCCACTGCTCCAAACCCAGAGCTCCCCTTCAAAGCCCTGTTTGGTGAGGTGACAGTAAGCTGACAGGCAGAGGGGAAACAAAAGTTTTATCTGCTCGGTTCGAGATGATTTGGACTATGTGAGAAGTATTTCATTGCACACACTGAGTGTGAAAAGCCTGAATTCTAATCAATAAAAATATGAAGTGTTTGTATCCTTCCTCTGGGACCAACAAATGTGAAAAAGTTGTTATAAATTAAAATGCCTGAAGTTGCATTATTCTTTCTGCAACACCGTGCCACAGCTTTTGCATTGAAAATCTGCATTAAGGGTAGGGCTGCAGGTTTGTTATGATTGGGGGGGAAATCACAGATGGGTATCAAGAAGAGGTTGGATAGCCATCTGCCTTGGGTGCTTTAGACACATCAAATCCTGCATTTTGGCCAGGGGTTATGATTTTCCTGTTTGTCCATGACTTTTTTTCTGTGCTCATGACTTTCCCCGCAGTGACCGCTCCTGCCCCACAGGGCCCAGCTCCCTGCTCTGATCTTTGCAACCTTGTGGAGCGGGTTGCAGCACTGTTCATGTTTGACCCACCTGATCCTTTTGTCATGACAGGGGAGAGGGGGCAGGGAAGGGGCAAATCTGAGCAATGCTGTGACCCTGCATGCCAGCTCACAATGCCCAGAGCAGGGTGCTGGATCCAGACCCATAGGACAGAGCTGCCACCGTGGGATGATTGCAGGGTGAGCTGGTTTTCCAGTCTAGACACGATAAATCGCCTGCCGAGCGCTCTTCTGTCGACTCCGGTACTCCACCAGGGTGAGAGACACAGGCGGAGTCAATGGGAGAGCATCAGCCGTCGACTTACCGCAGTGAAGACACCATGGTAAGTAGATCTAAGTACGTCGACTTCAGCTACGTGAATAATGAAGCTGAAGTTGCGTAACTTAGATCGATCGATCTCCCCTCCCCCCTCAGTGTAGACCAGGCCTTAGTGATCCAAACCTCTTGAGCTCATCCCATCCCTATTCGTGTGCCCCTATTTTGGAGTGAAAGATGAGTGTATACCCCCCCAAGGTGTATTGCAGGGGTAGGCAACCTATGGCACGGAAGCTGATTTTCAGTGGCACTCTGCTGCCAGCCTGGGGTTCTGTCCGCCGGCCCCCTGCCTGCCGGGGTCCTGGCCCCGGTCAGCCCGCTGCTGGTCTGGGGACACTGGAAAACCCAGCAAGGAAAAGCAAGGGTAAGGATCACACTAAACTGATACGATCTGCATTTTAATTTAATTTTAAATGAAGCTTCTTAAACATTTTACAAACCTTATTTACAACAATAGTTTAGTTATATAATATAGACTTATAGAGAGAGACCTTCTAAAAACGTTAAAATGTATTACTGGCACGTGAAACATTAAACTACAGTGAATAAATGAAGACTTGGCACACCACTTCTGAAAGGTTGCCGACCCCTGCTGTATTGTATGAATGTACATTTGTAGGTTCTTTCAGGGGCATCTGTGAACTACCTTCCCTGCTGCCATTTTGGAAAAGGCATGAAAAAAGATGAAGGAAACTCTAAATAAGAAGGGTGTTTTGGATGGGTTTTCAAAAATGTTTCCAACTTCTGCCTTTTCTGAATACCTTAAACCTTTGCTATCTCTTGCAGCCAGGTTGGTGGAGAGCTCATATGAAATGCCCTATACTTGCAGAATACTATTATTTCCTTGGACGTAGTTCAGGAGTTCATGTTCTCAAGCTAGTGGAGAAAAAGAAGGGCCAGAAAGGTAGGTTAGAAATAAACACCGCTGTCTTTCTGTGCGTGCATAAGGACTGGCTTCTAGAATGGTGTTCACGACTTGGGCTTTCATCTTCACCTCATCTTGATCTTTTGTTCAGCTCTAGGTGGCAATTTTTGTCCTCTTCCTCCTCTGCCCCGACACTTATGTCACACCATGTTTTAAATGAGCTGCGATGGAGCAGGAGAGAGGTCCGAGGTCAAGGCTCAGCCCTTCAGCAGGGGTGGGGGAATGGAATAATTAAGTGTTGAAAGGATGCTGCAGTAGGATATGTTGGAAGTGAGGGCAAGAGGGTAAATAACAAAATGAGGGTGGTTTGATAAAAGCTTCTTCTGGGTGCTGCTTCTGGCAGTCAAAGCCGTTCTTCAGCTCCGTGAGGCTCCTCAATATCTTTATGCACCATTGATCTAGTGAAAAGTACTATAAAACTCCAGCAACATTGCTTCCAAGCCTCCAGTTTTCTCTGCCTGCCTCTAGTTGGATAGTGCATGGACCGAACATACCCATGTGCCATAACAGGCCTTGCATAAAATGTTGCCATTAAGTTTCACAGGGGTGGATAATTTGCGGGGGAGAGGGGTTAAAACAGCAGGCATTTAATTCCATGCATACACCTCTAATAACAAAAGGCAATATAAATGTTTTAAAAATAGAATGACTTCTGTCTTTACTGTCTGACCTCATAGCAGAGGTAAACACACTATCCCTTTTCTCTATAGATAATAGTACAGAGCACTAAAAATGATACCACTGTGGGCACTATGTTATTCCCTCCTGTAGCTGTAGGTTCAACAGGTGCAATGCTGAGACAAGTTAAAAAGGGTATTTTTACTTTTTCCTTCTAATCCCCAAATATACTACAGGGAGAATAGTCAGATTCTAGGACCCTGAATGGAGATGCAGGGCTATTCTGCTGACCCTTCGTGGCAAACAGATCAGGTGTGGGTCTCATTAGCTCCATCTCAGGAGGATTTAAAAAAAACCTCTCTTTAAAGAGAAGGGCTACAGAATGAGACAGGAGATCATCTCAAAAAATAGTCAGTGCAGGATAAGGTTTATGTTTGCTGTTCTCAAACTGCGAATAAAGTAAAATACCAAGGCAAGAGAGTGAGTGCTGGAGACTAAACCTGTGTGCTGTAAGGTAGGGTGACCAGACAGCAAGTGTGAAAAATTGGGACCGGGGCAGAGGGTTAATAGGCATCTATATAAGTCAAAGCCCCAAATATCGGACATCTGGTCACACCACTGAAAGAGCACATGCTGGATCAACAGCACGCCCTTTCATATTTGGAAGGAGAGTGGGATTTCTGGTACTTGTTGCATGGAGATGGGAAACAGAAGTCTTGAATTGACGAATGCAACAACAGAAGCTGCAGCGGTTAGCTCAGGCTGCAGTCCAACAGCAGTGCCAGCAAACCCAATGGGCAGCTATTGATACCAATCCGGCATCTTGTGGAAGAAGTACCAGCAGAAGATTCTGAGTGAACCCTCTTCTTTGAAAGTACAGGCATGTGCCTTGCCTGGTGACTGATGGAATTAGGCAACATATTGGCTCAATCTGGGAATGCCTTGGCAGAGCAAACGATGGGCAGGCTGGTATTGGACTAGGTTGTGTATATTCTGCTGGGTGCACACTTGGATGCTCTGGCAACAACCATCCTCACTGGCTGGGGCCATTAATCATGCACAGGACCTCCTGGAGACTGAGACCGTAAAGAAGCCATATCACCAAAATGAAGGACAGTCTGCTGGTTGGCACCAAGAGCCACCAGAGAGAGGAGCAGATGGACCATAAGGGAGGGGTAATGAAGGACAAGCTTGCTCACCTCGAGCCCAGGAGGTTCCACCATTTCTCCTGTTGTCTGTGTCCAGTGTGGCTGGCTAGGGTAGATTAAAATATAGCCCAGTGCCTTTATGGGATGTCGCTCGGTGTGACTCTGGGGAGATGCATGATCTTACCACAGCCACCTCATTCTGGCGGTTGAGTGGTGGGGATCTCTCTTCTCCCGGAGGGATGTGTATGTGAGGGAAGGGTGAGCCAGTGTAAGAACTGCTTTTCCCCTTCCATCTGCTGCATCTCCTCCTCTTCACATGGTCCATTGGGGAAGCCTTTTGTCCCTGATGCTGTGGGATGCCGAGAATGGGAGATCTTGAGCAATCACGACTCGCCTGGATCTGCCTGAGCCTTCAGGGATGGGCACTGAGCTGATTTCCCTGCAGCCTCAAAGCTGACCGCATGTTCCACGGGCCAGTGAATAGAGGGACAGGTTCCATGGCCACTTCCTGATTCTCAGTCCACTTCTTTGACCACTGGACCCACAGTGGGGGTTGCACGGTAGGGGTGCAGACAGAGAGGAGATGCTTCAGCCGTTGCTCTTGGAACACATGTGCTTTGAAACAGTCAGTGCTGAACCCTTCACAGTCGCTGCGGATGAGGAACACGAAACGGGAACCTTATTAACTAGCTTTGTTTCTCCAGGAGTGACTCTCAAACAGGAAAAAAAATGATAATCCCTTGAACAGTCTCTTCAGCAACTGAAGGGATAAAAGGCAGCTAACGCTTGGCCCCCTGGATTGCTCCCACAGAGTGAATTTTTCGTAGAGCTCTGCTCTGACATGACCCACGCTGCTGCCGCCCCGTGTGTGTCTCTGTCCGCTTCCCTATCAGAGTTGCCAACATCTTCCGAGTTCCAGTGAAACTGAAAAACAATTTGGTTGTGAATGAGAAGTCTGGAAAGTAAATGACCACTTGCCACCTTATCCTTGGCCTTCCACCTTTTTGAAGAATGTGGCCTTGGCTGAACGGGCGCCCTGCATGGAATATCAGCTAGAGAAGTTATGCTGCAGCTGAACTTAAATATTAGAGAGACCACCTGACCTAAACAGTTTGATCTGGTCTTTGCAAAAGTTCTGAAGTGTTCAGAGGCAGGCTGGCTGTTCAGGCCCATTTCACGGCTTGATCTAAACTGAAAAGATAGCATTGGGATACAAGCTTCCGTGATTCTGGAGTGAGGCTGGGAATGAGATGCAGGGGAGACATGGACTCAGATTCAGCAGTCTGGTAGGTGTGACGTTTTGGAGTCCAACCCAGACCAGTAAGGGATTGTGTCACCATCTGCCCTGAAAACCTGGGTGTCTCTGTGCAGTGCAACCTTGGTTCAGAGCCCTGACATCAGCTGCCTGCTCACAGCACAATAGCCTCACCCTGACTTCCACCAGCTTTGGTTATGCTTTGCAGGGTTACCCCCACACCTTACCAGTCCCAAATTCCCCCCCAAACCGCCTGCCATGTAGTGTCCAGCCCTTTCGCTGAACACTCACAGAATTTGTCTGCTGCTCCCTTGAAATGACAGCACCCAGCAGTTTATTTCCCTGACTGGGATTAACAAACACTCTCTCTTTTAACCAAAGCACTGAATTGGTTTATAGACAGCAGCATGTGGAGTGGGGTGCTGCCGAAACTGGTCAGTAGGAAATGCCTCAAAGGGAATTAGGAGCCTAAATCTGGGTTAGAGGGAGGCGCCTATCACTGCTTGGGATTTGCAGTCAGGAGCCCACTCCTGGAATTAGGTGTCTAAGGCAGGTGAGCCCTTTCTTGTGAAAAACTGAGGAGGAGATGAAACCACCATACCATAACCCCGCCCGCCCCCCCCAATAGCCCAGTGGTTAGAGCACTCACTTGGGAAGTGGACAGTTCAAATCCCCAGTCTACATGCTTTAGAGCAGCAACTTGAACACAGGTCTTCCATCTCCCAGGTGAGTGCCTGATCTCTGGGTTATGGGTATTCCAGGGTAGGTGGCTACCAGCCTCTCTTGTTCACTTTGCATAAAATACTTTTAAATATTAGTTGGAGCAGGCCCTACCCGGTGAGTGCCCGAACCACTGTAGGGTCATTCAGACTCTCTCTGTCTCAATGACTATTTAAATAGTTTATACACAGTGAAACAGCTTCAACAGGAGAGACTGAGAGGCCCCTGAATACTCCATAGGCCACTAGGTAGGGCCTGGGTTCAAGCCCCTACTCTGAATCAGGCAGAGAAGGGATTTGAACTGGGATCTCTAACATTCCAGGCAAGTTCTCTATCCTGTAGGCTCTTGGGTATAAGGGGAGGGACAGGGCAGATGAGCAGGTGTTTTGAGGATCAAAATTTTTGGACATAGGCACCTGAACTGGCAGTTAGTTAGGCACCTACATTTCTTTGTGGATCTAGCCCTTAGTCTTTCACCACCCGCAGGCCTTCAGAAATGTGGGAAGTCAGCCCCCTTTTTCCTATAAATTTGACAGCCTTGGTGTGACTCTTCTGTAGGAGCTTTTCCCAGCATGCTCTCCTGGTAGCAGGCCCTTTAAATCTAGGAGAGAGACCGAGCTGCAGTGCTAATGGTACTCATTTTGCCTCTGACTGCTGCAGGCTGCACATCCTTCTAGCTCGTGAGCGTTTAGTGCTGTTTATATTGCTGACTCCTGGTTGTTGGTTTTTTTTTCTTCTTTTCTTGCTCATCTCACAATAGGGTACATGGCTAGTTGGAGAAGGCCAGTGTAATGGTCTTTTATGTACCAGAAGAGGATAACCTCCTGAATAGAGGTGGCTAGTTTAGACGTAAGGCACCTATTTTTAACCATTGGCGCAACTTACCTGGGCTGGGTTCTCCACTATGTGAAGTCTTTAGTCAAGATTGGATGTCTTTCTCAAAGAGATGCGCTGTGCTGCAGATGCTTTGGAAAAATGGACTATTCAAAGACTATTGTATTCATATTATAAACGTTTTATAAGCAGGGCAGGATCCCAAGTGGGGTGCCCCTGGAGAGGCCCCTAAGGAGTCAGAGGTGAAGTCACCTTAGGAACTGAGAGACCGTAGCTCAACCAGAAGCTATTGGGATCGATGCAGGAATTGCGAAGTGATGTCCCCTGGCCTGTGTTATACATTAGATCAGACTGGATGATCATAGTGATCCCTTCTCACTATCCCTTAAAAGCTATGACTCTAAATGGAAATGATTTAATAACATAATGTGAATGTGTAGGTAGAGACTTCTGGTCTGTTACCACCATCATATCTGAGTACTCAGCAGTTCATGGGGAGAGGATGCTGAGGTCTTTATGGAACAGTGTATTCCCTATATCCAAAATAAAATAAAAATGGACTAAGGTTCAGAGCCTTTTTGGTTTCCCTGTTTCCTTTTCTCTTGTATATTGCTCTTGCCAAATATTTTGCTGGCATCCTATTAAACTCTTGCATTCTTCCTTTGCTGTTCTTATGGCTGCCTGTTTCTGATGCACAGAAACTCCCTTTGCTAACCAGCCTCTGCCTTGATTTTACTGAGCTCTAGCAATCTGACATCACAAGCCAATCTTTCTGACCTCACAGGTCATCATCACCCTGACAGCACAGTAAACTTGCAATCGGCAGAATGTCGCGGGAAAAGATGTGCAGAAAAAAAATTACTGGGAGGTTAATAGGATTTTAATAAAATATGAAACTTAGAAAATATTTTCTTTCCCAGAGTTTGACTGCATTTTAACACAAGTTAGAAGTAGAATGGTTGCTTTTTTTTTTTTGCGGGGGGGGGGGAGGTTGGCTTCTGGTTATTTTATTTTTTTTAGTGCTGCAAATAAAGGTTATGAGCGTAACTAAGAGTATGAAATTCAGAACTGATTGATAGCGCTTGAATTCTAGAATTAAGGACTATTTGGCAGTTGCTATGCTGTTACTAGCTTTTGGTTTCTTTGGTTTTTTTACTGACACAAATACTTGATTTGAAATGAAAAGGCTTGAGTCTGTTCAAATTAATTGTACATTGACATAATAGAAGAAAAATCCTCTCTTGGGCTGTGAGAGGTTCCTAACTAGGAGGAAACACATGTTTGCTTTAATTATGCTTTTCAGTCTTGTTTCTTGATTTTTTTTTTTTTTTTTTTTTTTTTTTACCCAGGCCAGAGTATAGACACTGCCATGAATGGAGATTGCAAAGCCTGTAGAATGTTTTGGAAAGATTACAATTTCCAAAGCTTATAAACTTCCTCTATTGCCATTGGAAATAAATTCAGCTGGACTTGTGTTCTTTCTCATTCTGATGTATGGACATGGCTCTTAACAGACCAAATTCTCCTCCGAGTGCCCCCCTGAGACATCAGTGAATGAGTGGTTAAACGGGCTTGCGTTAAAAATAAGGATT
The DNA here is from genome assembly GCA_033296515.1 of Macrochelys suwanniensis. NCBI lineage: Eukaryota > Metazoa > Chordata > Testudines > Chelydridae > Macrochelys > Macrochelys suwanniensis. The sequence goes on from CM065778.1 coordinate 136,288,396, forward strand.
CCGAAGTTCCGTTCACAGTCCTGCATCTGACAGGGGGCAAGTTACTTAGCACCGGATACAAAGCCCAGTGAAGTTAATGGGAGTCTGGTCTCATATCCTTCTGTGCCTCAGCCTACCCATCAGTAAAATGGGGATGATAGTAGTAGTAATATTTGTATTTGTATTACAACAGTGCCTATAGATGTCAACCAAGGTTGGGTCCCCATTGCACAAATTCAGTGGTCGCTAATAAATGGGCCCTCAACAATGTATAGTGCTGGGCCCTTTGCAGCTAGTTACTGTGTGTGTGGCCAGACTTCCATTGACCTACTATGGCCATGGACAAACACATTATGAGAGACAGTCCCTGCCTCAAAGAACTTGCAATCTAAACAGACAATGGGTGGGAGGGGAAAGAGGCCCCAAAAGGTGGCAGAGTCAGAAATAGAGTTCAGGTCTCCTGACTCCCAGTCTAGGACCCTATCCACTAGACAACTCCGCTTCCTTAATATATACAATACTGGTACATTGAGGGCATCAACCATTTATCACAACCCCTCTATTTTATTTTTAATGGGCCTTTCAGTCCATGTGCTCATGCTGCTATCCAAGCCCGTTTGAATGAGTGTTGAGAGTAACCTCTTCTCTGACTGCAGTAATTCCAACAGACAGGATGCGAGAGGAGATGTATAACCTATATACAGCAAAGAGAAACAATGAAAGGATCTGCCACAACAATATGAAAGCTGTCTTTTGGAATCCCGTAATTGTTATTGCATAATTAACAACTCTTGCCGACACATTCTCCCTTATGACTCTCTCTAACTTGGAGCATCTGGACAGGGGTTGCACCGAGCCCAGTTCTGTTCTCCCAATACAAAAGAGTTCTGATTAATTAATCATTACTTGTGCTTGAATAATACATTAAAGATAAACTTGAATGCTCGGTGCAAAACCGAAGAGGAATGTTGCTCTTATTACTGAAAGGACGTGGTCCCCAAATGGTGAGAGAGCTGTAAAGGTAAATAAGTTCTTTGCATACCCATCTCTCTCTTGCCATTTGTTTGCACAAAGAGGTTCCTGTGCATTCGGTCTGGTGATAGTCATTTCCACATCAGCAGGCTGTTAAGTCACTGAGGGTTGTGATCCTTTAATACAACAAAGCAAGCAGCTGACACAGTTGTGAGTAATAAACCTTTGAGTCAACAATTAGCTCTATTTAAAAAAAAATAAATGGTTGTAAAACACAACCTTAGGTAGCTACTACACATGCTTCTCTGTGGTTTTGCAGTACATCAGCTGTTCTTTGGAGATCAGAAAAAAACAGGAAATTCTCCACAATAAGCCAGGGTTTCAAAAGACTTTGGAGCTGTATCTGCAGGTGCTCAGCCAGAGGGTGGCCAGATTTTAGGTGCTGTCATCTGAGCACCAAATTAAGGTTGGGATTTCCCAAAGTGTACATCATTCAGCAGCTCCTGTTACACACGGAGAGATTTTCAAAAGAACTCATCACCTTGGGTGCTCGACTCTTTAAAATCTGGTCACTTTGACTGCTCTCATTGAATTCAGTGGCAAAATTCCCATTGAATTCAATGGCAGCAGTTACGGTAACACTGAGTGCTGCTGAAAGTCCCATTTGTAGTGTAGGGCAGTATCCCTTTAAATAGTTTGTGATCCCTCTAGGGGCGCTTACTGTGTTCACTACTCAAAGCAGCAGTAATTGTGGAGATAGGCCTCACGTGTTTTGTGTATATTTAGTAAATATGGTTATTTGGGATCCAACTGTGCCGATGCGGCTTCTTCATCTGGTTTTTGTATGTAAGGAGAAAAAGATGCAGTACCATCCTTAGTGCCCAAATGAGAGCTGAACTCTTGAAAATTCTGGTCACTATGACCAGCTGGGTGTGGGAGCCCATTTGCAGAGGTTGTAAGGTGCTGGGATCCCACTTGTCCATTTATCCAGATCCCCAATCTTGCAGGGTCCTGAGTGCCCTCTGCTCCATAGAGGTCTCACCCCTCGGAGCATGGGGGCCTTATAGAAATACCAATCCAGTACAGCAGCTCCTACCTGGATATCATTTGCAGTCTCTGTGCACTCCCTGAAAAGGCTCTGCGTTGAAAGCCGGCAGGTCGAGCCTGCACGAACAGGGCTGCCTGGTGAGATCTAGCCAGGTTCCTCTATGGCGCTATTGCCAAATCAGTCCAGTTGAGGCTCCTGCAATGGCTTTTTTTCTTTTTTTGAATATCCATTTTCAAACCTAGCAGCATCTCATGTTTGCAGAGCAGGCCAGTGGGAAAAGGTGAGTTTTATTTCTCCGACCTTTTGCAGTTTAGTAAACATGGGCAGCTGGAGGTCCTCACTGCAGGCTTGTCAGTTACAGTGTAATCCTGGTTCAAGTAATGACGTGCATACAGAGCATATACAGCCTTATCTCCAATGCTGTACACTGCACAGGACAGCGCTCCTGTCTTCCTCCCACAGATAAAGAACATGGCTCATTTTCTTTCAAAGAATTTGTTTATCTGGTTCAGGATGGTGGATACTTATATATCGGCTTGGCAGAATTTGATTGTCTTTTGTAATTTTGACAGATAATACTGATGTTTATTTTCAAGCTTTAAAAATTTTTTAATCTATTTTAAATATTCACAGTTGTGAAAAATGGGTTTTAAGCACTTTTTTTTTTCCAAGTTGACCTATTTAAATGTTCACAGTTGCAGGAAATTATGGGGGAGGGAGAGAGTCAGGCAATAATTTATTAATGACCGTAGACATTGAGATTTAAAAAGTTAAAGCTTTTATAACCATTAAAACGCAAATTGTCAAAATATATAAAGTAAAATGTCCTAAAATCAAACCCTAGGAAGTTCTCAAGCAGCATTTTTCTTTCTTTGCCGATCTGTAAATGTTGATTTATTGAAGGAAATATTTCGGTTGGTTTGTGTGTGTATGGTGAAATCGACGTTTACTGACATTTACTGATTAAGCATCTTGTCCTTCCAAGTATACAAATATAATATAGTGCCTAAAATACAAATGTCTGCCATGCTGAGACATTTCCTTGATGTACTGCTCCTGATTTGTTAAGATGTAATGTGGTCATAAAGAGGACTGCACATTGAGGGATAACCAGAAACCGGCTAAGCAGAGCCATTAAAGAGTCAGGTTTCTGGCAGGGTATTACAAGCAAAAGAGAGAGACTCTAGAACCATCTATGAGAAAGGAAAATAGGCTTTGCTTCCTGTGCTAAATTTAACTCTAGTGACGATGGAAGCAAACTTCTTGTAGGCTTCAAAGGGAGCTGTCATTATCATTTGTCATTTGTACTGTGGCCACATGGTACAGATGCATTATAAGAGAGCGAGTCCCTGTGTAGAAGCGCTTACTCACTAAATATGCATGGATTGGGAGGGAAACTGAGGCGCAGAGATGGGACGTGGCTTGCCCGAGGTCATACAGAAAAGCAGTGGTAGAGTTGAGACTAGAACTCCGCTTTCCTGAGTCGAAGCCCCGGCCCCATCCACTGGCCCATGCTGCGTCTCTAGTTGCACTGCTTCATGTGGGCCTCTTTCTTTTCTTTACTTAGCTCACCTCACTCTCCAGGGAAGCAAAGGACATAATGGGGCAAAGCAGGAAAAGAATGAGGTTGGCTTTACCGTCAAATAAGTTGATCGTCTAGGACGGCAAAATGCTAGGAGCAGCAAAAATCTGCGTAGTCAGTGACAGTTTTTTTGGGTGGCTCTGGGTTGGGAAGGGGAAGTCATGTGCTGGTATGCCCAGGGTAGAAGAATCGCTAAAGCAGCCCTGCTGTTGGCTTCTGAACTAAAGGGAAAAATAAGAAAGGTTCCGGGTGCTATAATTTTGCTAACATTAGCGCACACACACACAAAAAGAAATCCAATTAGCCTTCTGTGCTCAACCCACAGTTATTTTGCAGCGTCTTTCCCTGTGAACATTCAGGTAGCTCCTTGTGGGATAAAACCTGAAGCATGCAGACCTCGAGTCTCAACTACTTGGTACTTAGTCTTGAGTCCAAGAAGTCACTTTTTCAGGCAATCCAACATAGGCTGGAAAAGACTTTTTAGGTCATTTTGTCCCTTCAATTTGAAATGACCTAACCGGTGAGCTTCCATCACCTTAGGACCTCATGGTGAGGGAAATCTCACCTGGTACTTAACCTAAATTTCCCCTTGCTCAGTTTTCTCCCATGATGGGAGACTGAATCGAGGGTCAACATGGATGAGTGGGTGGCTGGGAAGAGTGTCTCTCTCCCTTTTTTTTTTTTTTTTTTTTTTTAAAAAGCATTTTCAGTTTAAAAAGGAACAATAAAACATGGAAAACCAAGAACCATGGGGGCAGGATTATGACCTCACTTACACCAGGATAAAGTGGATTTAAGTTCATGGGAGAGAGTGGACCTACACTGTTTGTAAAACCAGTGTATGTGAGAAGAGAATCAGGTCCTGGGTTTTTACACATCCCTGAATTTTAGAGGCTGCCAACCTATTACTTCTGAGCTCCGAGCTGAACTTACTCCCTGCACATTCTCTTCTGAGGTTGACATTAAACCTGCTATTGGACACATGTAACACTCTGAGGCCAATCCTGCACGCATTTACTCCTTCAAGCCCTTGCTCCTGATGGGTACTGTAATCCCTCTGATGTTAATGGGACCCTGCTTGGGAATCAGCCGACGCACAAGAGTGAATTTTCAAATGTTCAGGCTCATTGTGTTTGTCTCTGATTATTCATGAGTTTCAAACACCACGGGCTGGGGATTCACTGTATAACTCCCATTAGAGAAATTATTCCCATTGTCTTCCCAAAGTTCGGTCTGCCACCTTCTGCTCGAGACGTGTCTGAATTTCTCTAGTAACTGAAGGCTTGTCTACACACATGGGGGCGTGAATCTGCAGTTCACTAGCTTGCTGCACGCTAGCTGGCCACATGGACCCTGCTTTGAGCTCACTACAGAACGTTTAGTGGGTGGTAGCAGGGTCCACACAGCCAGTTAACGTGAGGCACACTAACCTGCTGTAGAGACCCAGCCCAGCTTCCCGGGCACTAAGTCTCTGTTTAGATGAGCCCTGGCTGCTCCCTGTATTATCCAGTCTGTAAGGTTCTTTGGGATCCTCCAGAGCGAAAGAGACGATGTAAGTTGTGTGGCTTGGACACCCCCATGTATTATGTAGGAAATACAACTGTTGTGATTTAGCTGAGTGGGCATTAATAGTCAGATTCTAACCCTTCAAAACGATACCGCGACATGCCCCACTAGCAGGTAATAACCAGAAATGCTGACATCCCTGTAATGTTATGGCAAGGGTTGGGTACCCCTGTTGTAAAATGCACACATCCTTTGGTCTCTTGTTAATCTCATTTTGGTCGTTACATTTTTAAGATTGGGCATGTGACAGTTACACACTCGGATCGTTTCAGTCTAATGCGTGAACATCGTTTTGTTTTGTTTTGTGTTTGTGTGCTGTTGTCTGGAGATGAAAGGAGAAATCAAGCGGTTTGAAGGGTTGTGGGTTGGTTGTTTTCTTTTGTTTTTTGTCTTTGTTCCCAAATTACAATTGGGAACCTGAGCAGAGATTTTAATCATGACTGAGCAAAGGAAAGCCTTGGTGAAGGGAAATGCAACTGATGATTCATTAACAGTGCCAGAATCTCTCTGGGTACGGGGGGAAAAAAAAAACAGTGAGCAATGCACCTCTTTAGAGGATAACCCTGTTTATATTGTGTTCATTATTTCATGGATACATGAGGTTATGGAAAGAGCATGCTGTGTTTTGCATTAAGCGATTCACGTACCCTGTGTGTACATTTAAAAACAAAACTGCACTGCCATTGGCCCAGAAACTGAAATGCTTTTGGCACTTACAGTCTGGTGAACAGAAGGTGAAAATGTTGGTTTCTTAGACCATCCCCGCTTCCAGCAGAAAAGAGCACAACCTCTGTGCATTTGTATGTGGGGCCTGAAAATTAGCCAAGAGCCTCTTAGCGGGTCAGTACATGCAGGTTCTTTCTCCCTACTCTCCACTTAGGACTTTGGGATTCCATCTAGTATTTCCACAGTTGTCATCTGGCATAATTAAATGTTGAGTAAAACAAAAAGTCAATAAAAACAAATTGCTACTGAAGTCCTGACTGATCAAGCACAAGCATTTGGAGAAAATTAATATGGCAAGAGAGAGCTTGGAAAACAGAGAGGGATCATTTCAGTAATTTTAAAAAAAAAAGCCCACATCTGATTTGGTCTCTCCAGTAACATTGCATTTCTAAGCTGAGCGAATATTGCTTAATGCAATGCACTCTCTGCAGCTGGCTATGGGCTCTTAGGGCTTCTTTAAATAATCTTAACATTTCGGCAGTGCTCCTGGGAAGTGCTGGATTGACAGCAGCGTGATCTTTTCATGCAGAGCCAGATTCTGATACCTGATGTTGAATAGTAGCAGCTTGCTCCACTCGTGGCTCCATTGACTGAATGGGGCCACGCTGCTCACTGGTGAGTAAAGGAATCAGAATCTGACCCTTCTAGAGCAGGTACAACACGAGTGGTGGGCAAGGATTTCCCACAACAATAATCTGGAAGCGCCACTTTTGGTGGACAGAGGGCAGTTTGCCTGCATTTAGTCTTTGGCTTCTCTGCTAAGACCAACTGCTGACTATGGTGGTGGTGGTATAGACACCGGTCAGCCTGGGGAATGAATCAACAGCCATCAAATGGTCTTTACCAGTTTGGGTTCTATGCGACCCCCATGACCGTACTAGCTGAGCACGTTACAATCTTTGATGTGATTATTCTCATAACACCGCTCTGCGGCAGAGCAATGCTAATGTCCCCATTATACAGATGGGAAACTGAGGCACAAAGAGGCTAAGTGGCTTGCTACATGGGAAGCCTGTGGCAGAGCAGAGAACTGAACATGGGTCCCCTGTGTCCCCAGTCCACTAACCTTTGGACCATCCTTCAACTCATAGGCCACTCACTAGATGGTTGGCTATTCTCTAACCCATCTGGCTTTTGCGGAGGCTTTTGTGTCCAGTTGCCTAGTGGATGGGTTTAAAAAGGGCTTACTGAGAAAGCCTGCAAGTTAGAAGTCAGCACTGTCATTTATTATCTTTGGGGGATACGCCATCAGTGTTGCCTGAAGCACTGGATAGAAGTTTGCTTTGATGTAGAAAGGCCATGTATGAACTTTCCAGTACCTCCCACTGGGCCCTTTTCCCCCTTTTAATTTACTTCTTAAATGGCTTGATCCATAATTCTCCCCTCCCCATCCCCAATTTGAAGCAGAAGTAAAAAAAGCAAAGTAGCTCTGTTCCCCTATACATTTCAGAATTTATAGCAGACACGGTTACGCTCATGATTCCCAGGCTAGCTTCACCTCTGCCCCCTTTCTGGTACCTCTCAGAGCACCCCAGCAGTTGTGTGGCCTCTTGTCCTTATCTGTCAGCTACCAATAAACCTACCAAATGGACAGCTGACTCTGCTTTGCCAGTCCTTTTTGGCACACTAGAAAGCACAACCACCAGTATCTTATGCAGCAACAGCAGGCTAATCGCTAAGCCTCCGAAGGCCCAGTTCAATCAAGACTTCAATTGTTTAGCTGAACTTAGAATAAACCTCCAAACTTGCAGAGGCCACCACCCAGAGCTGGTTGAAAATATACAGTTGAAGTCATTTCCACCCCACCCATGAAAAATGGCCGCTTTTTTTTTTTTCTGAAGGAAATTGCTGGCATTTTGTCTGAACTTCCTGGCTTTGCTGTTGGGGGAAAAAACCTGAGAATGGAAAATGTTCTGGTCAAGTTATTCTTTGCAAATCAAAAATCCAATGAACTTAGCATGGTTTTTTTTTTCCGTTTGTGGGCCTGTCTCCACTTACCAGGGGATCGACGCGTGGCAATCGATCCACTGGGGGTCGGTTTAGCGGGTCTAGAGAAGACTCACTCTCCCGTCGACTCTGCTACTCCTACCGGAAAGAGAAGCGTAAGGTAAGTCGATGGGAGAGTTTCTCCCGTCGACCCAGTGCAGTGTAGACACTGCAATAAGTCGACCTAAGGTACGTCGATTCCAGCTACGTTATTCACATAGCTGGAGTTGTGTGACTTAGGTCGACTTAGCCCCGTGGTGTAGACCTACCCTGTGAATCCTGAACCGATTCGGATTTCTGCACCTGGATTTGCTATTTTCTGGTATTTGCCAAATAGTTTGCGTGCAAATATTCCATAGGCTGAAAATTGTTCGAGTTCCTCACTTTAACTATTCATTTTCTGTTTATTATTCCTGGTGAGTGATTGGTCATTTAAGTCATGGTGTGTTTTGTTTTTTTTCTACTTCCTGGTTGGAGGACAGAAACTTTTTAAACAAGAGAACGAACAGTGAGAAATTTAATAGTGAAAAATTAATAGCAAATGCTCTTGTTCTCCCACAAATACCTCTTGTTTGAATGCACGTATGGATATTGGTACAAGGAGCAACCATTCTCCAACTATCTATGCACTCTAAATCCAGTTTGCATGAATATTCACTAATAATGAATGACAAGGAACCTGAGCATGGGCAAACTGCATGTGAATGAATTTTCGCATCCCATCCCCTGTTTTTGTTCTGGATTCAGGCAACTCTAACAGGATTGTAAGTGTCACACTTTTCCTAGAGCTTTGAAAACTGTAGGAGTCCGGCAAGGATTAGAATTCCTGGAAAGGGATCGATTAGTGCAATACAATAATGTGGTGTTCAGATGTTGCCTGTAATTATTAGAACTGGGAGTACTGGCTGTTGGGAGTCTGTAAGGACAGGAAACAGGAAGGAGGGGGGAGGGAGTTGAGAGGCTGGGAGAGCTACAGAGGTTGCAGCAGCACCTTGGTAAAGAGGTTTCCACTTTAAAATAAAGACCTGTTGATGTTTGTGAGTACCTTGCCTGACTAATACAACATTTTGGCGGTGAGGATGGATCTTCTGCCTCTGAACCCACCTGCACCCTTTCTGCAAAGCCCAGGTGAGCCTCCAATTGCTTTTACTGTCTGGATCCATATGTTTGAGACTTATCTGCTTGCAATCAGTGCTACAGAGAGAAAAAATGTGAGGTTTACATTTGTTTTTGTTCTGATGTGGAAAGAAAATGAGGCCATTAAAAAATGTTTCACAAGCAAGAATAGCTCAGTGACTAGGGCACCTTCTTGGGATGTGGGGAACCCAGGTTCAACTTCTCAAAATCAGGCAGGGGCTTTCTCTCTGAGCGGAAATTCCATCTTGGACCTGAGAAATATTTTGATTTTTGAAACAGAATGGTTCAATGGGGGGGAAAAAAAATGTTTATATCCCTGACCTATTTGCTGAAAAGTCCTTCTGGACTCAATCTTTCTCTGCTCTATGCTGGAGCTACAGTATGACATCCTTTTTCCGAATTGTAGAAGGATATTGAATAACTTCGGATATTGGGGCTTCAGGTCACTTAGGGAATTTTCGGTCCTGCCACTTATATGAGAAATATTCATTCCAAGAGAATGTACAAGGCTTTTTAAAGCTGTATACTGCATAGTATATGTACGTGAATCACTTCACCACCCACTGTGGAAATGTAGCTACCTCTGGGGTGGACTTTGGTAGCTGTTAAATACTCCACAGCTACATCACCTAACAGTTTAGGATGGGAAACAAAGAAGAATATTGGGCCAGAGTCATCCCCATGGTAACCCAGAAGCTTCAGTGGAGTTACGTGAGGATGAGTTGGGTACGTACGTACAGCAGACGTTTATCAGCTTTTTGGTGTCCCTAGCCTCTGTTTGCCAGAAGCTGGCAGTGGGTGACAGGGGGTTGATCATTTAGATAATTACCTGTCTGTTCATTCGCTCTGGGGCATCTGGCATTGGTCACTGTCGGAAGACAAAATACTGAGCTAGATGGACCTTTTGTCTGACCCAGTATGGCCTTTCTTATGTTCTTATGTACTTTTGGCCCAGTTAAAATTTAAGGGGGATTTTTCAAAGGCAGAATGTAATTACCTGTGTTGGAATGTGGCCAGGAAATGCTGAGCTTAGCATAACCCTTCCCTTGCAAAAAGTGCTTTGGGATTGATCTTTAATGACTCTCGTGGGCAGGACGCTGGCTTTATATCTCACCTAAAAGATAACTCCAGCAGTGCAGTGTTTCCTAACAGCGTGATGGGGCATTGGTTCAGTATTCACTTGGAAGGAAGAGCGCTGTCTATTATATCTCTAACATCACTGCCAGGTATTTGGGAAGACTTCCTTACAGGACTGTCAACCAAGTACTGGCAATAACCCTGTGTTGCTTCTGAGCTCTGATGCAGTCACAGCCAAAGTACGGCTGCAGGTATCATGCTGCCTGGGACTGAGTTTTCATTGCCCTACAATATGGGCTGTGATACAGCATGGCCAGAAGGCAGCAGGAGAGTGATCTAGGATGAGGAGAAGCCTTATTCCCTGTAGATTAATTAAAAGCACCTGAAACCAATTAGAGCACCTGAAGCCAGTCACCTGATAAAATCCCCCTGCTTCAATCAGCCAGAAGAGGCGTTGGAGCAGAGTGAGGAGGAGTTGGAGGAGCTAAAGTAGAGTGATTTGGTGGTGGAGCAGAGAGCAGTTTGGAGGAGTGAAGCAGAGTGGATTGATGGTGGAACAAAGAGCAGTTTGGAGGAAAGCAGAGGAGAGTTTTGAGAAGTGCTGCGGTGGGCTAAGACCACCAAGATCCTAGGTAAAGGGACACCTGGCTTGTGCAGAGGGAAGGCAGGAAGCCCCACAAGCTGAAGGTCAGGAGAGGGAAGTAGCCCAAGGGAAAGAATCACTGGTGCAAGTGGTTCACCTGCTATCATAGGGCCCCTGGGCTGGGACCCGGAGTAGAGGGCGGGCCCTGGTCCCTCCCTCTCCACTCCCCTGCCCTGGGATACTAGTAGGATAGCTGTTACCCCAGTTCAGGGGCAAGAAATGGCACCCTGAAACCCCCCCCACAAGAAGAGGAAGTGCAGGACCCATCATAGTAGTGCCGGCAATTTGCCACAGGGCGTAAAACGTATTGTGGCTGAGAATGTGTAGGAGCTCAGCAGCAGTGCAGGGATGAGGATCCAGGCCCATTGTGAGAATCTCCGTGAACTCATTATCCTTTCATCATCTGTCAAGGACAATTGCGAGCAGCTTATTCTCACCTTGGGGAAGTTCCCATTTAATGTACATAAGTAGGTAAAGCAGAGGAGAGCTGAAACTTCTCTGGGCATGGTCCTGCAAAGCACCTCTACTGAAAGATTCCTCAGGACTGGATCGATTCATTTGCAAGCTCTCTAAGCCTGAATATAAATGTAGCACCATGATCAGCCTGCTTTGCAACACTTCAACGCCTTGATAAAGCTGGTCTATGCAATAAATACCTAATGAGCATTGAGCCTTTTCTTTCGGGGCGGGGGAGCTCAAAATCCAGGTGATGCTTTCAATCAGCCAGCATAAATCCTGCCTCAGCTGTACTCATCTTTATTTGAAATGGAGACAGAGCTGATGAAACATGTTGCTAAGGATGCTATCCACTGATGATTTCCCCCCTTTCCCGCCCTGGTGTTAATGACAAACGTGAATGACTTTCTCCGTCCTCTTCCAGTTTAAATCCAATCTGATGATAGATTGGTGGACTTTATCTCTGGCAATTTGCAGATACCTACAGGGTTGGTTTGTGGCATCAGCTTTTCAGGGCTTTAAAATCACATTATTAGTAAAGATATTTTTTTATTATTTGATTTAGAGGAGTGATGGCTACTCTATATTGTTTAGGACAATTTTTTAGAGGCTTAAAACTAAAATCGGTTCCTTTCTCAATATCTGGTTTCCTCCATCTCATGCAGACATGTTTTTCTGTCCCTTACAGAACTGATTTTGTACACTGGGTTATATATACTGGTTTGTTACTGTAGGGTTGTTCCAGGTGATGGGCTGTTGGCATTGGCTTTATTTCGTGATGCTTTGTATTGGTATATTTGATGGTGATGGAAAATTCAGCACTAGAAGTCCATTCACCCAGGACCAGACTGTCATCCCCTTACTCTCACCGATGAGTGGTTACTCACATGAGCAATCCCATTGAAGCCAATGGGTCTACTTTTGTGAGTAAGTGCTCATCAATGAGAGGAAGACTTTGCATAGTCTCACCCTTATAGTACACATGCAGCACAGGTGGAAACTTCCCCAAGAATGTGCCTTCAACCTTGACTTTTGGGAAGTGACAAGGTCATTTAGTTTCCATGACCCATTCAGTCCTTGCCATCTTTCTTGAGACAACTAACGAGCTCACCCATGAATGCCAACGATGGTGCTCGTGTCCAATAGAAACAGTAGGGTGGAGCCGAATGTTCTTTGCACATTCCCAATGCAAAGGAAAGAGGAAGAATAGTAAGAGGCCAATGTGGGTCCATCGGGAGCTCTTTAATAACCTGACAATCAGAAAGGAATCCTACAAAAAGTAGAAACAGGGACAGATTGCTAAGGAGGGATACAAAAGAGTAGCACAAGCATGTAGGGACAAAACCAGAAAGCCTAAGGCGCAGGAGTCGCACCTGACAAGGGCCGTAAAAGGCATTAAGAAGAGGTTCTTTAAGTACATTAGGAGCAAGAGAAAGACAAAGGAAAGTGAAGATGCTCTACTTAGCAGGGAAAGGAGAGCTAATAACTGATAACATCAAGGAAGCTGAAGTGTTTAATGCCTATTGTGCTTCAGTTTTCATGGAAGAGGTTAATGTTGACCAGATATTCAATGTAATTAATATTAACAAAAAGAGGGGAGGAACACAAGCCAAAATTGGGGGTGGGAGGCCCAAGTTAAAGACTATTTAGGTAAGTAGGCGGGGCCTGATGAAATTCATCTTAAGGTACTTAAGGAACTAGCTGAAGCAATCATCTTTGAGAAGTGAAGTCCCCGAAGACTGGAAAAGGGCAAACATGGTACCTATCTTTAAAAAGGGGAACAAAGGGGACCCTAGGAAATATAGACCAGTCCCCTAACTTCAATACCAGGAAAGATTCTCAAACAAATTATTAAACAATCCGTTTGTAAGCAGCCGGAGGATAATAGGGTTGTAAGGAATAGGAATCCTGAACCATCCTAATTTCCTTCTTTGCCTGGGTTACTGGCCTAGTGGATGAGGGGAATTAGTAGATATGATGTATCTTGATTTTTAGTAAGGTTTTTGGTGCAGTCACACATGACATTCTAATAAGTAAACCGGGGAAACGTGGTCTAAATGAAAGCTCTGTAAGGTGGGGGTGCCTCTTTGTGGTTCAGCCCAGACTTGGGAGGGGTTATATCTCCACCTACCCTGCAACTCTGGGTGTCTTCAGTGCTGTGCTGCTGAGGCTCACAGCTCTGACACGAACAGTGAGTCTACACAAGCATGCGGGTCATATGCTGGCTTCCACTGCCCAGCTCCTTTTTGCAGGGTGACCCTAACATCCCCCAGACCTACATTTCCCCAACACCATCTGCCCTCTAGCGTCCAACACCTCGCTGAACACTTACAGAAGTTATTAAGTTTGCTGCTCCCTTAAAGAGACAGCACCCAGCAGCTCATTAGCTTAACTGGGGTTAACAAACACTCTCTTTTAATCAAAGCACTGAATTGGTTTATAGTAAAAGTGAAACAAGTTTATTAATCAAAAAGGCACAGATTTAAGTGATGACAAGTATCAACAATAAAGACAGAGAGGGCTACAAGTAAACACACTTCTAAGACTAAAACTTAATTTCAGCGAGTTACAATCTTTGCCTAAGCAGGTTCCCAGTGACTTCCACCCTCTTGGATAAAGGATCCATTTTTCTGTGGTTTCAAGAGCTCTGGCCCCTTTAGTCCCTCACGTGATGGATGCTTTTTCTCTTTCCTTATACCTTCCCAAAGTTCTTTAATCCTGCTTTAAGAGGCAGGGAGGCTTCCTGGGGGTACAACCTGCATCCCCGCTTTGAGATGGTAAAGTGGTCATGTTTCCCCACTTGCTCCCCTTACGTCTTTCTTTACCTTGCATGTAAATGTGATTTTCTTTGTCTTTAGTCACACCTTGCTTGCATTGGAGATGGAGGTGGAACCACATTCATTTGTCTGGAATAGGCATAGCTTAGGCCAAATACATTTTAAGAGCATATTTGCAGTACATATCTATAAAGTCCTTTGTGGATTCACTATACATACATCATGCAAGAATATTAATGATCTGCGAGTTACTAGTTTTCTAGTGATATATAACATACTATCTTTTGGGTATATATCATGACACCACTGTGCCAGTTGCCATGGGGGTGCCCCTAGGGTCTTAGTGGGTGCCCGGCAGTTTGAAAGACTGTACTCAGAGTCATTAACAACGCTTCACTGGCAAACTGGGGAGACGCATCTGGTGGGGTCTTACAGGGGTCTGCCCTGTCCTGGGTCCAGAACTAGTCAATATTTTCATTAATGACCTAGATAATGGAGTGGAGAGTATGCACATGGAATTTGCAGTTGACACCAGGCTGGGAGGGGTTGCAAGCACTTTGGAGAGCAGGATTAGACTTAAAAAGGACGTTGACAAATTGGAGAATTGGTCTGAATTCAACCAGATGAGATTCAATACAGACAAGTGCAAAGAACTTCACTTAAGAAGGAAAAAATCAAATGCACGACTACAAAATGGAGAACAACTGGCTAGGCAGTGGTGCTGCCAGAAAGGATCTGGGGGTTATAGTAGCTCACAAATTGAATACGAGTCAGGCATTTAATGCAGCTGCAAAGAAGGCAAATATCGTTCTGGACTTTATTAAAAGTCATGTCACATTTAAGATACAAGAGGTAATTGTCCCACACTCCTCGGCATCGGTGAATACTGGTGAGCACAGCTGGAGTACTGTGTCCAGGTCTGGCTGCCGTACTTTAGGAAAGCTGAGGAGAAACTGGAGAGTCAAGAGAGCAACAAAAGTGATAACCTTTTTAGAAACCTTGATCTCTGAGGAAAAGTTTTAAAAAACGGGACCCTATTTAGTCTTGAGAAAAGATGACAGAAGAGGGACCTGATGACATTCTTCAAATATGTTAAGGGCTGTTATAAAGAGGATGGAGATCAATTGTTCCCCATGTCCACTGAAGGGAGGACAAGAAGAAATGGGCTTAATCTGTAGCCGGGGCTATTTAGAAAGCTTTTCATAATATCTAACCTAACTCTAAGGATAGGGACGCTCTGGAAGAGGCTTCCAAAAGAGGTTGTGGAATCCCTATCACTGGAAGTTTTTAAAAATAGGTTGGACAAACACCTGTCAGGGATGGTTTGGATTTACTTGGCCTTGCCTCACCATGGGGGAGGTGAGGGGGCTGGACTTGATGACTTCTCAAGATCCCTTCCATCCCTACATTTCCATACTTCTATGGTTCCTTGGTTTGTGGCTCTTGTCCTTTTCAGTTACTTTAAATGTTACGGTGCGCTGATTTTGAAGAACAGGCTAGACAAACACGTGTCATGGATGATTTGGACATATCTAATCCTTGCTCAGCTTGCAGGGGTTGAACTAGATGACCTCTTGACATCCCTTAGAACAGGGGTCTCAAACACGTGGCCCACGGGCCACATGTGGCCGGTGGAGTTATTTCCTGCGGCCCGCCATAGGCGCCAACTCCACTGGCAGCCAAGCTCCAAACATTACTGAGTGTTTATATTTTATTAAAACCCCTCTTTGCATTACAGTTTTTAAAAAGTTAATACATTGACTTTTAATAGAATACTATATTACTCTTCATTTTTTTTCATTTTTGACTATACTTTTGTATCACTGTATGAAAAGGTTTCAGTGATGCGGCCCTCGGGCCAATTTACTAGTTCTCATGTGGCCCTCGTGGTGATTTGAGTTTGAGATCCCTGCCTTAGAATCATAGAGTATTAGGGTTGGAAGAGACCTCAGGAGGTCATCTAGTTCAGCCCCTGCTCAAAGCAGGACCAACCCCAACTAAATCATCCCAGCCAGGGCTTTGTCAAGCCGGGCCTTCCAGCCCTGTATTCCTATGATTCTGTGACTGGAACTCCATTAAGCATTAACACAGCTTAAGTTTAGCGGTGTTTTTATTTTGTTTTAAAAGACCATCCGTTATGCTAGGAATCGATAAAAATGGCCAGTGGCACTTCTAGTGGATGAGACTAAAAGATGTCCCACTTTGTTTGCTCTGTACATTTCAGTTTTCCCCAAGCGCTCTTTGGAAATCTGTCCAGTGGTAAGGCTGACTGGGTTTATTATTTTTTTTTCCTCTCCCACACCGAAAAGAGAAGTGGTTAACTGCTTTATAATTGTGTATTGTGTTCCCCAAGACAAGCAGAGTGATTTATGCCCCACGTTTGGTTTGCATGCCTTGCTCTGTAAATCATTATCTTAGTATGCATCCCCACCCACCCACCTCTGACTCAGTCACTGCTCATTGTCAGCCGGCTCTGTGCTCGCAGAAAGGAACATGGCAAATCTAGGCAGATAATCTTCAAGTAAAAGGAGCCAATAACAACATTCCCCCTCCCCCCCTCGCCCCTAGATTGTCTTATATTTTGAACTATGTATTCCAGTCAAATCCATATGAATGTGCTCTGGAAGGAACAATGAGATAAAAGGTCTTGATTCATCTAGTTAAGGGAAAATTGCAAATACCTCAATAAAGTTCTCCACTTGCCAAGACAAAATTGTACAGATTTTCATGACAACCACTAGATTATCATCATCATTGGTATTGCTGTAGCATCTAGAGGTTTCAAGTAGGCTGGAGCTCCACCGGGCTAGGCTCTATACAAGCATATAGTAAATGACAGTCAATGACCCAAATAGCTTCCAATCAAAAGACACTGATCTCACAGTGGGCATGTCAGTGACTGCTCTAGTTTAGGCTGAGTTCCAACATGCAATCACTAGCGCAATTTTTTTAATGTCTGAGTGAGGAAGAGAAATGCTTTCCTTCCTGAGCGTTCTACTCAGAAATGTTGCAGATGCATCACTCAAAACCAGCGAACGATAACTCCAAACCAGTGCTGTGCTGGAGGGGGCTTGCATGAATCGCTTGCCAACAGAGCAGCTTTTAGGGGAATCTTTCATTTGCATTTTTAAAAAAGGTATGTTTCCAGCTCTCGGCTCTGCACAGAGCCTGGAAAACATAAACCGATGGCAATTGAAAGATTGCACAGAAAGGAGCAAGCCGCCGGGTTCCACTTCTGCAGCAGGAGGCTTACGTGGCCATGCACACACATCTACAATGAATCTGTTTAAGTTTGGGGTGTACCCCCCAAAAAACCTTACCGACCTTCCCCCAGAATCCTCAAGCCAGCGCTGTGCAGCCTGCTGTAAGATGTGTTTTGGGACAGAGATGGAAAGTTGTTACAGAGGTTCACTTAAAATGCTCAGGTCAGCAGTTCTACTGGTTAAAGCTTCCACCCATGATTGAGACTGGAAACCAGTGGGTGGCTGCTTGGTCAGGCGGCTGTGGTGCTGTGTCCCAGACAATAAAACTTCTTAAAGATTATCTCCCACCAGCATAGGACATGGAACATAGTGTTCTATTGTCATATCAGCCCACCTCACTGAGAGAGCTGATCTTTGGCACCAGTTGAAGCTTCTGAAGGCTCTCAGGCAACCCCTCGTAGACCACATCTGTAAAACAACCCAGGCCTAGCAAAGATATGGACACCTCATACACTCTGGATCTCGAACACAAGCTTGTATCAGAAAAGAAAGTGAATCCCATTCCCATTTGAAACCTAGAGCAAATGTTGAATATTGTGAAATCCAAATGCAGATGCAGGCATCTGTAGTGATCTGAGTCTAGCATCTTGCCCTTACAAGGGGGACCCTGGGATAACTCCCGTCCATTTACATGTCTCCTGATGTGATGAGAAGTCCCAAGGATGTGGCTGGACCTGATTCCCTTGTGTGAGCAGGCATCATCCTAAGCAGGCCAGCGGCCAAATCCTGTTTTTGCTACCCTTGTTTTGGGCTGGTGTGACTTCAATTGACTTGACAGGAATGATGCCTGATTTGCACCAGTGTAAGTAAGCTCAGAATTGGGCCTGGTAAATATGACCTGTGTCCAGAGAATCTAGCGATTCTGCAGATCAGCGGGTCTTGCACATCCATCACAAAGCGTTTCCGGGAGATAGATGGGCTGTGCTGTTTCTTCTGAAAACACTGAAATTAACAGTAAGAAATGAATATTTTCCTTGCACATGGTCTCTTTCCAACTGAGTCTACCTAGACTGCACATAACATAAACAGAGCCCAGGCTGTCTTTTAGCTTAAGGGGAAAAACTGTCAGCAAGCTGCAGCCTAATGGCTTTGGGTGTCTGAGTCTGGCTCTATTTACTGTGTGACAGGGACATTTCTCCAGTCAGGCAGAAACACACCTTAAAGCAGCCTCCCAATTGCTGAGACAAGCAGCTTATCCTAGTTTATAATGTACAACCTGTAGTCAGCAGTGCCCTGGGGATTTTGATGCCACCTTAAACATCTCTCTTTGAGTTGCTTGCTGGAGCGGGTACTAGCATTCCCCTGCACCACAAGCCCTTGGACTTGCGTTGGAGAGAGGTGGTGTAGCATTGTGCTAGTTACCCAGGATGCTCAGATCTTACAGAACATCTGGTTGTTCTCATTAGAGCATCATGCTTTTTCTGTCCAGTGCTCCACAGAAAAAGGAAGCAGCGGCTCCAACCCACAGCTGACACCGCCTTCAAATGCAGCAAATGCAGTCGAGACTGCCACTCTCGTGTGGGGCTCCACAGCCACAACAGACGCTGCACAGCCATCAACTAAACATTCCCCATGGGCGCATATCCATCGTCTCTCGAGACTAACGGACGCCAACAACAACAAGCTCCACAGGGCTTTGACTGTAGCACCAGACTTCCATGTGACTCTTATCTGTGTGTCTATCACTATTAATTGTAAGATGCCTATTATCTTGGTAGATAAACACCCTGCGCATTTAAAAAGTGTCACCATCCGTAACAAAAGTGGTGTGATTTGCTGTTGGATGTGGCATAGTGGACCAAATTTATCCCTTGTGTAACTTCTTCTGCCCCAAAGATCCAATGACTTGGACTTGCAGACCCATGCATCCTTCCTAGTGCAATGTTCCACTCGCTGTGCTCTCGATAGCTTTCCAAGATGAGCACAAATCAGCTCCATAGGCAGAGGAAAGGGTACTGTTAAGAGGGCATTATCAAGGTTAGCTGGCCATAAATGTGCTCTGCATCTCTCGGTAGAGTGTCTTTTTAGCAAAGTGAATGTCATTCTTTGAGTTTTTCTTTCTTTGGCACTTCCCCCTTCCCCCACCCTAAAACAGAACTGCAGCCTCAGTGACCCAGCATTTTTGAACAACCCTGGAATAACAAACTTGCCAACATTTAATGTCCTGGGATCAGCTGGGGAGGTTGCTATTGAACCTAGGGAGAGGAGTCAGGGAATAGCCTTATGAGCATTCCAGTTGGACTGTAGTCAAGTTAGGTGATGGAAAGGTTGTAGACCCTTCTTCTGAAGAGACTGCTGCCTATGTTCTTCCACTAAGTTATGGGCACTAGCCCGTCACAGGGAAGATGAGGGGGTTAGACTAGTTGGCTATCTCCAGACGATGAGAGACAGGAGGGGGAAAGATCACTGTCCCGCACCCTTTGAAGATTCCAAGATGAAATGAGACAGGTGAGGCCAAGCCGAGACATGCGGGAATGCTTGAGGGAGCAGATGGGGTTGCAGCTGGGAGTGGGTTTGGGGGATCTGGGCCTTTAGATTTGGGAGAGAAGCTGGGAATGGGGGAGAACAAGGTTGGGGAAGCAGCTGGGGAATATCTGGACTGGGAGTTCGGGCAGGGTAGGAAAGGGGAGGAGTCTTCAGGTTCCAGCGAGATGACACGCTGCTCTCTCTCAAGCAGAGATTGTGCCCACACTCCCTTCACTGCTGGAAAGCAAGTGGCAAGGGCTGGGGGAGCTACTGCTGCAGGACAGCAGCCTATGGCTAGGCCAGGAATATGGTCTCCGGGCTGCTGTTTCCTACTCTATTTTTTTGTTTAAAAATATAGAATCTAAGTGTTTTTTTGCAACTTCCATTTTTTTCCCACGAAACAATGTAAGTAAAAAGAAAATGCTCAGAACCTGTGAAAAGTTTTGATTTTTGTCCAGTGAAAAACCGTGATGTCAAATAATTCCCGGCCAGCATTCACAGAGATTGAGGGGTCCAGAATGCAGGTCAGCACTTGAAAGCTCCAGGCAGGGCCGGCTCTGGCTTTTTTGCTGCCCCAGGCAAAAAAGCAGCCCGCGGCCCCGCTGCCCCGGCCGGGGCGCCGGCGGGGAGCGCGGCAGGCCCGCGGCCCCGGCCGGGGCGCCAGCGGGGAGCGTGGCAGGCCCGCCGCCCTGCTCCCCCGGCTGGGAGCGCGGGCCGGAAAGAGTGTTGGTTTTTTTAATTAAAAAAGAAAACAAAAAAAACCACCCTTGAGCGCTGCCCCTCTCCCCCCCCCCCCCCCACCTTCCAGGTGCCGCCCCAAGCATGTGCTTGGTCGGCTGGTACCTGGAGCCGGCCCTGGCTCCAGGGCAGGTGTTCAAAATCCAGGACAGCCCCTGCTAACCTGGGGTCAATGGCTGCTGTGCAGTGACAAATGGTCTTGCAAGCAACACTGCGATTACAAACTAGTATTCACTGCCCCTCACTCACAAACAACCCTACATAATAAAACAGGGTATGCAGCTCAACATTCACCACAGAATAGCAAACTAGAGTGGGCATAATAGGGGAGGACATAACGTGTCCGGAAACAAAGTGATATTTCCTTTATATTTTCTAAGAAAAAAAATATAAACAATTATGAAAAAGACCTTAGCAATGTCCCTTATACCGAGTCTGAGCTCGGGCATGTAACAAACGTAGCTGTGAAGAACTAACGAGGGTGACTCATAATGCAACTGAGTCTCTTAATGAGAGCACTGAACTGCATGGCAAAAGGGTTAACCTGGGACAGGGTTTCCTTCAGGAGGATGAGATGGTGATTTAAAAACTCTCACGCCCTAGATGTTCCTGCTAATAAATCAGGTTGGAGCCACTGTTCTAGTTTCTGATGCTGTCCTTGAGCGAGGCTGTCATACAGATGCTTAGGGATGAATATAATGGTTTATGACTCAATCACCTGAAGTCCTATCAGACTGCAGGTTCCCTGGAGAGGATAATCATACAAAACTAATATTGCTTTGCTAGTGATAATGTCAGGCTGCCACGCTGAGTTACATGGCTTGCCGCTGCAAACTCCTGGCTGGTTAATTATGCTTCAATGTAAATAGAAGTGGTATCAAGGATATTGTAAATAAAAAAAATGGCTGTATGGATGAAGACATTAGGAGGGACCTGAAGAGCAGGATCACACAGCCACGGTCCTCAATCAGTCGCTGACAGTATCGTCGTTGTAATGTACCATACTGCACTCATCCACTCAGGCACCGAGATGCCTGGAAATCCCCTTGAGTTAGATCAGAGTGTCTGTTCCATTGGTTTAGAGATTGGTCTTCTAAATCAGTAGTTGACGCCGCTGGTTTCAGTGGGAAAGGCACATGTGCAGCTGATGGTAGACCTTGGTGTTCGCCCTGTATGAGGTGGAGTCTGCCAGTGTATTGAGAGCACTATTATGACAAGGTGTTTTTGTAAGTTGGGGCACCCCCAAAATACAGCCCCCAGGGTCGAATGGTCTCCTAAAATGCAGCTTTATCATCATCTTTATATCTGCAATTCTAATTATTCATATGTATTATTTGGATTATGGTATCGCTGACAGGCTTCACGTGAGAAAAAGGCCCCCTCGTGCAAGGTGCTGTACAAAACCATAGTAAGAGAGGGTCTCTGTCCTGAGCGGGTTGTGATCTAAGTAGACCAAAAGTGGGAAGGTAAATGGAGGCACAGAGAGGTGAAGTGATTTGTTCAGGGTCGCACAAGAAATCAGTGGCAGAGCCAGCAGTAGAACTCAGGTCTCCTGTATCCCAATGATACTTATAATTAAAATCATATGCATTTCTTTTAATCCATCAGTGACCAAAGTGTTAACAAAGGTGGGTAAGAATCATCATCTCCAGTTTTACAGATGAGGAAACTGAGGCACAGAGTGGTGAGGTGACTTCCCTAAGACAGTGAGTCAGTGGCAGACCTGGGAATAGAGCCAGGATCCTCTAGCTCCCCACCTCCCAGTATCCTATTATGCTCTCATCTTTGATACAGATGTACAGAGCCTACAGAGACTGATTCCAATCGAGCCTAACTCTGCTGTTCCTCTCTAATGGTTCTGTGGATGCCTGGGCTATGTTTGTTTATACTTTATTTAAGATCACATTATCCTTGTATTGAATCAACCCATCAGCCGTAATTAGTTCCTGTAACCACAGGATGAAGAGGGAACTGATCCGCTGCAGGTTTTCATTGCTGATGAAATCAACTAATCGTTTCTCTCCCTCGATCCAGGAAGATGGAGTTGTTTTTTAATTTTTAAAACATATCCAAATATATATATGCAAATGAGTCCCTTAGACTCCCGGCATGTTGTTAATGCAGCTCGGAGTGTTTCATAATATGTGCACCTCTTTATCAGCAGAGATGGTTGGCTTTGGACCTGATCCCATGACCCGTACTCATGCTGAGCTGTACTTATGCATGCAGATAATCACATAAAAGTGAATAAAGGGTGCCTGGATTTTATTTACTTTTTTTGCAGAGCATGGTGGGAGCTGGACTCTGATCTGAATATACGTGCGAGTGCTAAAAGTATCTGAACAAAAATTGGGAGCAGTTATTTATGTTGGAGTGTAGCGGGATGGCACCCCGCTCCTGCCCTGAGGGGCTGGAAACAGCCCTGGGAGAGGGCTGAGGCTGAAAGCTGGGCTGTTCGGCAAAACAGCCACAGCTGTGGCCAGTTTAATCGGGGCCCAGCTGGCCCTTATAAGAGGGCAGTGGGCCTGGAGCAGACACTCTCCCTTTGCTTGTAGAGGGAGAAGGGCTTGGCTGCAGGCACCTAGGGTGGAGCAGGGCTGGGGAAGGCCAGAGGAGCTGGGGAGCTCCGGCCTGAGAGAACCCCAGGCTGTGGCCTAGGGTTAGGCCCAACTAGGTACAGGGGTTGCAGGGACAACCTACGGGTAGGCCGAGGCAGCAGCTCCAAACCCCCTTTGCCTGTGATGAGTGGCTTATACTGCAGTCTGCCCCAGGGCGCGGGTGTAGCTGGTGACTGGCAGTAGCCTACGGCTGAGGTGAGGTGGGGATAGTGGGTTGGGGGTTCCCCTGGGGAGACCCAGATCTGGGGGGTACTGCCAGGGGGCAGCACCCCAGTTAAAGGGGCACCGGGTCCTGGGAGGGACTTGTGGGCCTGAGTGGTCAGGCGGATCACCGGCCTGCAGAGGGCGCTCCAGAGGCTGGTGAGCTAATTCCCAGACCAACCAGCAGGAGGTGCTGCAGGGGTGAGTCCAACCCTGTCACATGGAGGAAGAAATCATTCCCTGCCTTTCATCCCATTGGGTGCTGCCCTGCTATTTGCATACTGGACTGAAGTAGGTTCATTGTCCTGTCCATGAAAAGAAGGGTGCTTTTATATACTAGAAGAGCTTCGTTTTGTTTTATACTGTCTGTGACCTTGGGCAAATCACAAAATTCCCTTCAGAGAGACAAGATGGCAGCGGTAATGTCTTTGACCATCTTCTGTTGGTGAGAAAGACAAGCTTTGGACCTTATACTAAGCTTGAAAGCTTTTCTCTCTCCCCAACAGAAGTTGATCCAATAAAAGATATTACCTTGCCCACCTCGTCTCTCTAAGATCCTGGGACCATCAGGGCTACAACAACACTGCATAAATCCCCTTTAGTTTTTCCTCATTTGCTAAGTGGGGATATTAATTACCAACTCCACAGCGGTGTAGCTGAAATTAATTAATGTGTATGGTATATTGAGATCCCCAGACAAAGCTGCAAAAGTACTGCTAATTATTGTTTATCCATAGCATCAAAAGTTAGCTGCAATGGAAATGGAAGCAACACACAATCTGAAGAATAAAAATCTATGTATGGCAGATTAAATCTAGTTATATAAATGGCATTCTTCACAAAGGATCCCAATGCACAAGCTCATCCAGGAATCGCAGTGAATTGCAGCCATGGTTTAGGCCAGGGGACTCAAACTCAAATTACCACGAGGGCCCCATGAGGACTAGTGCATTGGCCCAAGGGCCGCATCACTGACCCCACCCCCTTGCTGCCCCCGGCCCTACCCCCACTCCACCCCTTCCATTAGGCCCCGATCCTTCTCCGCCCCTTCTCCACCTCCTCCCCTGAGCGCGTGGCTCCCCGCTCCTCCCCTCTCCCTCCCAGAAACCGCGAAGCCGCCAGACAGCTGTTCTTGAAGCGGAACTTCAGAACGTAACGCGGGGGGGCGTGGGGAGCCTGGCGGATGTGGCCCGCGGGCTGCATGTTTGACACCCCTGGTTTAGGCTAAGGGTAATGAGCCAAGCAAGCTGACAGCAGACTGCACGGTACTGTGTGATGGTAGGGGGAAAAACAAACCCTTATGGAAAGTTCCATGGGATCTTTAGGATCTTGATCTTTAAAGTCTGTTTATCTGTCTTTATTACTCCAGATTCACTCAGATAAGAATTTGGCCAGAGAATGAGTCTGGTTTATTATCTTATGTTCCTTTACAATGATTTGGGGGAGGGGGGAGGTAACTGAGAATAAAACAGCATTAAAGCTGCATTAGTTAAATCTGGAGAATCAGAAACCTATTTAGTTGGCTTCTTTTATTGCCTTAAAAATTGAAACCGTTTATTTGTGTCCCATTTCAGCGATTGCTTCCTAAAAGCAGTTTTTTTATCACTTTGACTAAAAAGATGTTTTATGTTGATACTTAGAGCTACCAATAAGTATGTAATAGGGCAAGGATAGTATATGGCTCATGCAGGAAAAAAAATAGCGCTATAGAGTTTCATACATATACATGCACCCGCGGAGATGAGTGAATGTGGTCTTAGTTACAGTGATGCATATCTGGAGTAACTCCATGGAAGCAATTGAAATCCAAGTCAAGCCCAGAATGTGTATTTACACTACAGTAGCTGCTGCAATGATGGATTTATTACAAATCAATTCAGTTAGAATCATAGAATATCAGAGTTGGAAGGGACCTTAGGAGGTCATCTAGTCCAACCCCCTGCTCAAAGCAGGACCAATCCCCAATTTTTGCCCCAGATCCCTTAATGGCCCCCTCAAGGATTGAACTCACAACCCTGGGTTTAGCAGGCCAATGCTCAAACCACTGAGCTATCCCTCCCCCCTATAAAGGTCATCGAGTCCAGTCCCCTGCCTTCACTAGCAGGACCAAGTACAGATTTCCCCCCCCCCCCAGTTGTTATTAGTTAACAACTAATAAATAATTAATGCAAATCCTAGTATAAAACAGACTCTAATGGCTATACAAGTATTTTTAGCTAGGTTTGTGCGTTCAGGGCCAAACCATTTTATGGCAATTATCTGAATTCAGAGGAACCTAATAGCACCCAGCCTTGGGCATATTAGCTTGAAAATTAATTTGCGCTAAAGACTGAAGGAATCCCCAAATATACTGTACATATGAATTGTAGCTGCTTTTACAATGTTAAAAAACAAGTTTCAGGGAAAAAGTGGTAAGAGACCCCTATCAACAAACAAATACTGAGTATATCCGTGCATCTAGCCGGAATATATGCTTATAAAGACGTAATGGCTTAACTCCCATTGATATCAATGAGAGTTAAACATGTGCTTACAGTTAAGCATATGCTTAAGTGCTGTGCTAATAGGGATGAACTTAAGCATGTTCTTAAGTGTTTTGCTAAATCAAGGTTACCCTGGGCCACAACCTCAGCGGGTTTAAGTCAGCAGAGCCAGGGGCGGCTCTAACGTTTTTGCCGCCCCAAGCAAAAAAAACCAAACAAACCCCAAACGCCACCCCACCCCCCAACAAAAAAAACCCCCCCACCCCCCCCCCCGAGGCCTGCCGAAACAACGCCCACCCCCCACCTGGAGCGCCGGCGAGGAGGACGGCGCGCCCGCCGCCCCGGCTGGGGTGCGGGCGGAGAGCGCGGCAGGCCCCGCTGCCCCGGCTGGGGCGATGCCGCGCTCCCCAGCTGCCGGGCGCCGGCGGGGAATGCGGCATCCCCGTGGCCCCGGTCCCCCGGCCGGGGCAGTGCCGCTCCCCGCTGCCGCCCCGGCTGGGGGGCTGGCGGCATCCCCGCTGCCATCTCGCCCTCCCCGCCGGCCGACGGGGAGGGCGGCTTCCCCGCTGCCCGGGCCAGGGCGCCGGCTGGGAGCGCGTCTTCCCCGCTGCCCCGGCTGGGGCGCAGGCGGGGAGGGCGGCTTCCCCAGGGCGCCGTGGCCCCGGTCCCCCGGCCAGGGCAATGCCGCTCCCCGCTGCCCTGGCCGGGGCGCCGGCGGGGAGCACGGCATCCCCGCTGGGGAGGGCGGAATGCCTGCCGCCCCGCTCCCCCAGCCAGGGCGATGCCGCGCTCCCCAACTGACGGGCGCCGGCGGGGAGCGCGGCATCCCCACTGCCGCCCCGGCCGGGGTGCCGGCTGGGAGGACGGCTTCCCCGCGGCCCTGGTTCCCTGGCCGGGGCAATGCCGCTCCCCACTGCCGCCCTGGCAGGCGTGCCGGCAGCAAGGGCGGCTTCCCTGCTGCCCCGGCTGGTGGACCGGCAGGGAGCACGTCTCCCCCGCAGCCCTGGCCGGGGTGCCTCCTGGGAGCGGGGCTGGCCCGGGGCTCCGCTGCCCCAGCCGGGGCGGGGAGCGGTGCTTGCCCGCTGCCCTAGCTGGGGAGAGTGTTGTGGGGGTTTTTTTTGTTTGTTTTTAAATAAACCTCAGCGCCGCCCCCCTCCAGGTGCCGCCCCAAGCACGTGCTTGGTTGGCTGGTGCCTGGAGCCGGCCCTGAGCAGAGCTCAGTTGAAGTTACAGTGATTTCCAACAGCTGAGTATCACCTGGTCCACAATATGGATTAGTGCATCTGGCAATTTCTTGTGCAAATTCTATTTCCAATAGACATCTTAAAAACAGCAATGTGGCTAGTCCAGCCTTTCCTCTGGGATCCCCCGGGGCTCAGAGAGTGACTATCGCTGTAAGTTGTTTGAACAAGGAAGGCCGCCAGGGAATTCCTAGTGGTGTTCTAATCTTTGTGTGGATTTTTATTTTTTAATAACTGCAGCCTGAATTTAGACCCTGCATAGAAGTGTTTCTCCTTTCCAATAAATATTCGTAAAGAGCTCTCTCTCTTCTCCACCCAACACTTAATTACAATGTGTAAATATGCACACAGCCCTAGTATAGATGTTAATCCCAAAGCTGATAAGGCAGGATGGGGGAGAATGGAAATGAACTGGAATATGGATAAGCACTGGTCTTTCATTAGTCTAGCTAAAGTAATCATAGATCTACTGCTGGTAAATATACATCTTCCAGATCCACACAACACTAATTACTTTTGGCAGAGCAGTGCTCCATCAGTGTGATGTCTTTATTGTATTTCTGTGATGATCAAATACCTTTACATGCCATTTACTTTTGATTATGTGACCTTCTTGCTAAAACTTCAGCAAACCCTGCCTGTCCGTGTTAGAGCTGAGGGATGTTGCCAAGTTCTCTCTTTGTTTGTCAGTTTGCCTCCAACATGCCATAAAGTCAAACTACACAGAAGTCAGAGGTACTGACTCCAGGATAAAATGTGCCCTGTGTAACATTTTATACAGCAGCCTGTATGGTTGCAATGGAGTCATTGTTGAATAAATCACACAGCACCTTTCTTCCCAGAGGGTCCTGAATTGCTTTACAAACAAGATTTTCAAACTTGAGTGCATAAAGTTAGGCTCCTAAATCCATATGAAGGGCCAGATTCGGATCCCCTTAACTCCTGTGCAGTAGCACTTTACTCCAAGAAAGCTTCCATGGACTTCAATAGAACCACTTGTGGAATGAGGTTCTATTCAACATGATTAAGGAAGTTGGAATCTGTCCCATAGCCATTGAAGTGAGGGGCCTGATTTTCCAAATTGCTGGGCACCCAACTGCTCCTACTTATGTCAATGCCTTGTGTTCGGGTCTCATAATGGATCAAGACACAATGTCAGCTCTTCTGTGTGTGGTTTTGTTGTACCCTGAATGAGTTTATCAACACTGTTGGATCATCCACCTTAACAATTATCCTTAAATTTTCCAATCTCTTTAGGCCATCAGCCTTATAATACAACTGGGATTATTTGTATGCAGTGTGTACTATAGGCTCAATAGTGGTATCCATTTTAATTTTGGGTTCCTCAGGAACTGCTCCCCCTCCATGAAATAACATCTGTGTATTCTTTCATTAGAATATCTGGCTTGGCAGATGCCAGTGGCATGAAGTGGAACGTCTCTCCCACTGCCATTGCCAACTCGATCAAATTAAGACGCAGACATGCTCGGAGATCTAACACTGGTAGTGCCTCTGGGTTTGCGGTGTACCGTGTGCTTACATGTCGCAATACGTGTACCTTTCATGTCCGGCTGATGACCTCCATAACCAAATAATTTCTGGATGATGGATATAATGAGATCTAAGAACTTCAGCTGTTCATATGGTTTTCTGGGTATTGCATTGACGTGTGCACCAGAGTTCAGTTGACATGAGATCTGTGAACATTTTCCCCAAGTGCTGTCCTTTATGAATGCTTTGTCTGGCTGGGCTGGTGTAGCTGATATAATTGTTACTTTTGCGCTTCTGTGGTTGGCTCCTTTCACTAAAATATTATCTATAACTGATGGCCCACCCTGCATATTCTTCTGGATTCGCACATCTTTGCTTAGTGAATTCCTTTTCTCTGTTTGTGACATACCTGACCTTCACCTGGATGTTCATTGGGCTAGTGTGATCTCGCACATTGATTATGTAGTGTCTCTTCGTTTCCAAATTTGTAGCCTGCCTGCTTGTATGCATTGGAAATCGGTTCTTTTTGTGGTTTCCTAAAATTATGGTCAGGGCTTGGTTGCTCCATACACAGTTGCTTCTTTGGTCTGAGTTTTCAGCTGGATTTGTGCCATTTCATGTGTTTTAATGATGGCTGTGGATTATTTAAGTTCCAAAATCAAAATAGAAACCCCGTTTGTTTAAAAAACCAGTTAAAGTTGCTGAATGGCAGTCGACTTACTTCTCCCATCATTTGACACAAATCAATGACTCAAATGGGAGGAAAAGCATTCTTCTTTGAGTAATGTCCCTGTGGGTGCTCCACTTCAGGTATGCCTGTGCCTTTGATCAAAGATTTGTGGTAGCTGTGCCCGTTGTGCTTGTTCATGTGCTCCGTGTCAAGGCTGTATGGGGCTGTGCGGGTGAACCATGCTCAATCACATCTCAATCTCCTCTACCCTGAGACAGAGTCTGCAATGTGTGCCTGTTCTCCTATATTTAGCTTTTTCTCATACAGTTACTTTACAGGTTTCAGGGTGGTAGCCATGTTAGTCTGTATCCACAAAAAGAACGAGGAGTACTTGTGCTACCAGAGACTAACACATTTATTTAGGCATAAGCTTTCATGGGCTAGAATCCACTTCATCAGATGCAGAGTGGAACATACAGTAGGAAGATCATCTCTTCCTACTGTATGTTCCACTCTATGCATCTGATGAAGTGGATTCTAGCCCACGAAAGCTTATGCCCAAATAAATTTGTTTGTCTCTAAGGTGCCACAAGTACTCCTTGTTCTTTTTGCAGTTACTTTGCAGTTACTTACCTTATAGTGTTATAGTTGTTGGAACAATTGTTCCCTTTGTTTTTTTCCCCTTTCTCTAAAAAGCCCACTTTTTTATTTATAGAGGTAGTTATATTGTCAGGAGGTTTCCCTTTCCAGGGATTACAGTTTCATTAGATTAGCTCGGGAATGCTGAGATTCAAACAGTGCCTCTCCTGTCATGAGGCTATTCCAATAAGTGATTGGCACTCCCAGGGCTTCCACTGTCTGGGTGATACCCCCAGGAAGTGCTAAATCCACATTTCCTTGAAGGCCAAACCAATAGAGTACTGCGGAAAGGGATCTGGCGGTCATAGTGGACAACAAGCTAAATATGAGTCAACCGTGTAACGCTATTGCAAAAAAAGCAAACATCCTTCTGGGCTTTATTAGCAGGAGTATTGTAAGCGAGACATGAGAAGTAATTCTTCCGCTCTACTCCACACTGATTAGGCCTCAACTGGAGTGTTGTGGCCAGTTCTGGGTGCCAAATTTCAGGAAAGATGTGGACAAATTGGAGAAAATGAAGAGAAGAACAAGAAAAATGATTAAAGGTCTAGAAAACATGACCTATGAGGGAAGATTGGAAAAAAACTGGGTTTGTTTAGTCTGGAAAAGACAAGACTGAGAGCGGACATCATAACAGTTTTCAAGTACATAAACGGTTGTTACAAGGAGGAGGGGAAAAAATTGTTCTTCTTAACCTCTGAGTATAGGACAAGAAGCAATGGGCTTAAATTGCAGCAAGAGAGGTTTAGGTTGGACATTAGGAAAAACTTCCTGTCAGGGTGGTTAAAGCACTGGAATACATTGCGTAGGGAAGCTGTGAAATCTTCAAAGTTGGAGATTTTTAAGAGTAGGTTGGACAAACACCTGTCAGGGATGGTCTGATAATACTTAGTCCTGCTTGAGTGCAGGGGACTGGACTAGATGACCTCTCAAGGTCCCTTCCAGTCTTATGATGATTCTATGATTCCTATACTGATGTATTACAAGAGGAGGGGGAAGGGCTCAGTAGCCCTGGGGCTCATTTCCAGTTTGTCTTGTATTTCTACAGCTCATGCTTCAGGGTTCAGCTGGCCATTTGCAGGGGTCAGGAAGGGACTCTGACAATGTACTCTGGGTTCTTTTTTTTTTCTTTTTTTTTTTTTTTAAATGAGTCATCTGAAGCATCAGGGATGGCCATGGCTGGAGATGGGACATTGGAAGGGATGGGCCAGTGACACCGAGCATTCTCTCTCTCAGGTGCTTTGCTGGCTGGTTTTTGCTCACGTGCTCAGGATCTAACTCAGGCCTGCAAAACTTGTAAAGCGGCGAGGGCCATATTACTCCAAAGAAAACAGCTGAGGGCCGAACCACCCCTCCAGCGCCGCCCGCCCCACGGAAACAACCCCTCCTTCCCCAGCGCTGGGGTGTGAAAGCCTGTAGAGGGGGAAAGAAACAGGGCGCATAGGGTGACCAAATCACAGCAGTAAAATAGGACCCATCCCCTCCCCGCTCAGTCCCACCATCACACCCCTCTTCACCCCCCAGGGGTCACTATATTACTGCACACAACAGTCAATCAATGCAGTTGTAGATAAATCGCCGCCAGCTCACCTGCATGCCCGCTGCTGGCCTCTTACCTTCTGCCGCTGCCCCCATCCCCTGCCGCTGGCTCACCCTCACTCCCCAGCCTGCCACTGGCCTCTTCACCAGCCCGCCCACCCGCTGGCCGGCTGGCCGTTGGCTTGCCCCACCGCTTGCCTACCCACCTCCCCCATGGGCCGCACATGAGCCCACCTACTCACCCCCATGCGGGTCGCACAGTGAGCCCATGTGGGCCGCATGTGGCCCCCGGGCTGCATGTTGTGCAGGCCTGATCTAACTGATCACCATGTGGAGTCAGGAAGGCATTTTTCCCAGGTGAGACTGGCAGTGAACTTGGGAGGGTTTTGCCTTCCGCCGCAGTGTGTGGGTCTCTTCCTGGGATTTTCTGGGTGTAGCTTATTTAATCATTTGCTTGCCGTTGCAGGGCTCTCGGGTTCTGGTGCACCTCGGTCCCTGCTAGTCTCTACTTGTGGCACAGAATAATCTAGTCTCTTGTGGGCTCTATTTCATTGTTGGGTTTCATGTGTGGGTGCTAGGTGGCATTGGTGGCCTGGGATTTTCAGGTGGTCAGACTAACAAATCTGGTGGTCCCTTCTGGCCTCAAACTCTATGGTTCTATGACTGTTGATCTTGGACCGATGGCTTTTATTTAAATACTTTAAATAGGCAAAGAGAAGGGGAGATGACTAGTGTTTTTATATTGCATTGCTGTGCAGACTGGAGCCTGGTGAAGGATGCTGTAGGTCTGAAGATGGCTTGGCTTCTGCAGAACCTTGCTTTTTTAAAACTAAAGGATAGGGGGCTTTGCTCTTACTGTTGACAGCCACATAGCTTCAATCTCAGCAGGATTAGACCACAGGAACAAAACAAGATGTTATTTTGATGATATCTGATTTCAGGGCTATGATAAGTCCTTTGTTTGTTTTGAAGGCTGAGATGGAAGTCATAACTTTTGAAGTACCAAGAATCATAGTTTATTTATATGCGAATTGCATCTGAAACTGATGGGTTTGGGTTTGTTTGTTTATTGATATTTTTGGGTGGCAAGAGTGGGGGTGTGTAAAGAAAATAAAAATGGTAATGGGAGAAAAAAGCAGTTTGGGAGACATTTAGTGCTGATGAATAATTCAATTTTTGATTTGCTATAGAAATGAAAGAGAATGGCATTGAGCTTTTCTCTTACTGTAAAAGAGAGAACTGCAGTTTAGCTTTAACAGCTAAGGACAGTTTGAAGGCAGTTTATGCTGCTTATTTTTATTCTAGGTCAAGTCATCAGCATTTAAATGCAGTTTAAAAACCTGCAATCATAGTACAATGTGCTTCCTTAAAAAAAAAAAAAAAACAGAGAGCGAGAGAGGAAAAAAACTGAAATATGTTCTATTAATTAAATAGAGCAGAACATTTTGCCTAATTGCAAAACAAACCTTTTAAAAATCTAGAATATCAATGGGACATTACTATAACTTCAGCGTAGCCAAGTTGGAGAAGAAAAGAATCAACACTAGTTGTTATCTGGTAGAGAAAAGTTTTGACTGAAAAAGAAAAGTTTTCCATTTATCGATTTCAATCAATTTTCAATTTATCAAAATTTGAAAAGATTTGCAAAAATTCCTCTGGGAAATGGGCATGTGTGTGAATTTAAAAGGGGAGAAAAAGAGAAGAAAACCCCCCTGATTATAAAGACTTTTGATTTTTTTCCCCGTTACAAAAAATTGCAATTTGAAATAAGATGGAAAAATATTTTCTTTCCAATGGCTTTGTTGAAAAATCCAACATTTTTCATTAGAAATTTTATAACCAACATCTCATTCTGTGTACTTAGCAGGAAACAATTTTGATTTTTTTTTTTTTACCAGCTCCACTATCTACCCAAGATTGGACATAGGGTCCTATCCCACACTCTGTACTCACACAAAACTCCCATTAACCACAGGATCAGGTTCACAATGGAGAGTTTCAGGTAATAATAATACCTAGCTCTTTAGACCACTTTTCATCACTAGATCTCAAAGCACTTTACGAAGGCGGTCAGTATCATTACCCCCATGTTACAGATGGGTCAACTGAGGCATAGGAAGGACAGTGACTTGCCCAAGGTCACCCAGAAGGGGTGGGATAGCTCAGTGGTTTGAGCATTGGCCTGCTAAACCCAGGGTTGTGAGTTCAATCCTTGAGGGGGCCATTTAGGGATCTGGGGCAAAAATTGGGGATTGGTCCTGCTTTGAGCAGGGGGTTGGACTAGATGACCTCCTAAGGTCCCTTCCAACCCTGAGATTCTATGACTCTATGACAGAAGACAATGGCAGAGCCAAGATTTGAGCCCACAACTCCTGATTCTCCCAGTCCAGTGCTGTAACCATTAGACAACACTATCTTCCCTGCCAATCTGAAACACTGGAACTTTGGGACCAGATTAAAAAAATTGGACATGCAGCTAACTACAGGAGCAAAATGTTCATGCAATTTCATGCTTAATCAGTGTATGGAATTAGCATGATTGCATATGGAAATTGGGTAATGGGCTGTGGAAATTATGACCATACTTACCTAACATGCACAAAACTGATGCACAGTCGTGTCCTAAATTCTAAGTAATAATAATAATTAATAGTTAATAACTAATTCCATATTCATTTGTGCACCTGTGCAGATCAACTCACAGTGGGCCAAGTAACACCCTGGTATGGTAATAAATGTGCGAGGGAGATATAGGACAGTGAAAAAATATGGTCTCAATCCTGCAACTGGTTCTATGTAGGTTTGTGGAGCTGGGGGGTGGGGGAGGGAGGGTCTTCTAATTGTGGGAATCCCCTCCCTGTCTTTTCACAGGATCAGCTGGGGACAACTTTCCATGGAGGGGTGCCTGTGCGTATGTGCACATACACACGCAGAGGAAACACAGAATATGATCTATGCACAACAGACCTGTATGGTCAACAGTATTATGCATGCCTAGAGGTGCCACTTACAATCAGGGACTTTTAATTGTATGTGCAGTTCCTGATTAACTTCTCTGCATTGGAGAAGGTTGACAACAGACATCTGAAGCTTAATGTTGTCCACAGCAAGTGTGATGTTGTTTGAATAAGTGCACAGTAAAAAGTGATGGCCAGGGGAACATGAACCTGCATTAATGGGAGCGTGGTTGAATGGCAGCCAAATTTACTCACTCTAGTAGCATAGCTAAGTACTCATTAATATGAGGATGATACTCAAGCCTATGTATCCTCAGGCACTTCCAACCCTTGCCTACACAATGTACCTAATTCACCTTGTCCCATAAGAGTAGAGCTGGTCAGGAATCTTCTATCAAAATATTTTTTCAGTGGAAAGTGTGGTTTTCACAAAATTGCCAGTTTGCTGAGGAAAATGTTGATACTGTTGAAATGTTTAAAATTTTCCATCAAAGAAAATCTAAATTAAATGTTTTATTTCATGTTGAGTCGACGTTAATCTGTGTCTGCTTGAGCTACTGTGGTGCCTTTTGGGAATAATACCATACCTTAGGTATATCATGGGAGATGTAGTCCAGCTGGGGAGCCTGGGCAGTAAGCAGAAATATGCTGGCATGAGACACCCAACCTACAACTCCCATGAGGCACTCTGGTGGCTTAGGAAGACTGAGTTTAACATTGAACTGAAATTAAACGTTTTGATGTTTCTGAATCAGTTTTTTTTGAATTTTAAATTAGAGCAGGATGGAAAACAGTTTTCCTGAGTAAAAATTTAAGAGATCTTGAAACATTTTCTTGTCCTGAAAAGTCAAAGTCTCAATTTTTTAAAATAAATCTCATGTCAATGAAAATATTTGATAATTTTGAAACACTTCATTTTGATGTTGACCGTTTTTTCCCCAGAAATTATATTCTTGCTTCTAACTAGCTTAAATTTCAAAACAAAAAGTCATTCTGAACCAGAAAAACTGATTTGTTCCCTTTCAAAATATCAAAATGAAACAATTCGGCAAAATTCGACTTCTCACTCAGTGAAAAATGTTGATTTGTGTGTGTGTGTGTGTGTGTGTGTGTGTTGATTGGAGACAATAACAAACGTCAAAATATTGGAATTTCCTGCCAGAGAAAAAAATTCGAGCTTTCGATTAGTAGTAGTTAAGCTTGGGGGAATGGGCTGCCTGGGGTTTGAGACTACTGATGTGTAGGCAAAGGCTCAGGAAGGAGGGGGTGCTGTAGTACCGGTCTGGCTTAAAGTACAGGGGTGCTGTGCACCTGCCTGGCTCCCCGCTCCACATGTTGTGACCTGGTACACAGATATGCAGTGCTGCTCAGGTTTGGCCCATCCGCCACCCTGTAGATGAAGATAGATCAGCAGATGGGCCAAATTTGATTGATGTTGTGACTAGTGCACTCCCTTTCAACACCCCACTGTAATGTTTGTTCGACCCCAAATGAATTTGTTTCAGGAGGGGTTTTTTTTCTGTTTTGGCGAGGGGAAAAAAATCAGTTTCAGTTGGAACTGAACCAATCTGAGTATTTTGGGATTAGTTGGTTCAGCCTCTGAACCCCCAAACCCAATTATTTGCTCAGCTCCACATGTATCTACAGGTCCAGAGATGGAGGTACTGGCCTGTCCCCAAAATTTCCCCTCTTCCTGGACCAAATCAGATTCCCCCTCCAATCCATTTGTACCATCCTGTGGGCTTAAATGATGCAGAAGGCCTCCTGATGCACTGGGACTGAACTGATTGACAGGCCCCAAGTTTTATTGCTAATGTGATCAATGCCAATGCAACTTTCTTGCCATCCGGTGTTTCAAACATTGCTGCAGTTGGTTGAGCTGAATGGCGTATGTCGCCACTGACAAGCATCCTCTTTAATTTGTGCCTTTCTCTCTGTCAGGTATGGAGTCCCCTGTCACTTGCCGGCTTGACGTGAGCAATTGCTTTACTTTCTATGCACACGGGGAGAAAGAAAGAGAAAAAGAATAGGAAAAAAAAATCCCCAGCTCTGTGCTTGACTCCAGGGTGTTTGTCTCTTCTTAGCGAGATTGCTATCAAGGAACCAGAGTTATTGCCTCTTCATCTAGTTCTCCAGCAAAATGTTCTGGTTCATTTCATAGTGATATTTTCTTTGCCTTTACAAAGTTCTGCTTGGAATTTTAACATGGTGCGAACACTACTTTTTGTAAGGAAACATATTATTTAAATTAAAACAAAGGGTCTGTGTTCCTTCTTAGGGGCAAATACATGACTTTTTTTTTTCTACCTGAAATTACTTTAATCATTTGTTTAAAATTCAAGACCATTTTAAAAAAAAATAGGCTAGTTTAAAAAGAAAAAGGGTAGGAAACTTTCGGTGGAACCATTTATGGGTTTAACAACGTCAGTCGCCGTAACAGCTGAGAGGTCTTTAATCATAAAATGCAGTTTATGCAGGGCAATCCCTTATGGAAGGATACCACGCTGATATCATTCAGAGCTGAATTTTATTTTGGGTTGTTCCACGTAAAGTCTCCAGGACAGAAATTGGCTTTCACTGAGACTGTTAAAGGGAGTGGGGGCACTGCCAGGATGAAAGTCAGTCTTGCCAATTCCAGGTACACACAAATCACGAGGCTTCAAAATCATAAAAGATTTTTAATTAATAAATGTTGGGTCTGTTTCTTTTCCTTCTGGTTTCTGAGCTTTTAGGGATCATACTTTCCTGCTTCTCTCTGCAACAAGCAGGTCAGAAACTTTTTTTTAAAATGAGAGTTCATTTTTTTTCATGGAATCACGTGACTCTAAGAAGCTGGGGCTTTAAGAAGAACACCAAATATTGCAAGACGGGCAATAAAATTGCAAGAGCAAGCAATACCCTGAAGTTTTGTGTAGTGGAACAAGTGCTTTTTTTCAAGGAACAGTTTCACTATAAGTCGGATGTTGCTGTAAGCAGAATTGCTGTTTGCTCTTTGCAGTTTGGAATGTTTATTCTATTTCCATTTCAAAGGACTTGTACTGTATCTAAGTTCTATAGAAACAGGTTTTCTTTCTTTACCTTGGTTACTAATAACACCCTAGTTTATACAATTGAAAGAAATTAATGCCTAATTCAAGAGCACCTCGGAAAATATTTTCTCCCCCTCCCACCCTGAGAAAATTTCCACTTCTCAGCAAAAAATTGAAAACCAAAATATTATGGCCAAAACCCAGAATAGTTTTGATTTGGAAATGCTGCTGTGATGTCTTATGGGAGTTGTAATTCCATTTTTCTCGATGTGCCAGTTCTCTATTTGGACTAAATCTCCATGGTGTATCATGACCTCCCTTCTTGGTGGGCGATGGTGCATTATAGAAGATGAAGTCTGTCTGGGGAGCTTGGCCCATAGAGGACAATGGGGAACGTGAGGCAAACCATGAGTCGCTGCAGTGGCATAGCCAAATTGAAATAATTCCATTTTTGGCTGAAAACCAAAAACAATCTGGTACTGGGGCATCTGTTTTGTTTTTTTATGAAAAATCAGAATTTCCTGTGGAAAGCCGACGCTTTTTGCAAAAAAAAATCATTCAGTCAAAAACCCAATTTTCTGTCCAGAAAAGAAAAGAAAAAAGCCCAGCGTTGATGGAAAAGCTTCAGGAAGCCCTTCCTAGCTCACATTTCCATATTTGTGTCAATTGTTTTACTTTTGGGGTTTGTCTTTACTGCCACAGTTAGCTCGAGTTACTACACTACATTTACTCCACTGGAGCTGCACAGGCTGAATTGATTAGCAGCATAGACTCATTGGATTAGATTGATTGGATTAGTGTGCTAACTCAAGATGTACCCTGTAGTTCCCTCCTCGCTGAATTTCTAGCTCAAGTATTAGCAGTACTTAAACTTCAACCCATGCCCCCAGCCTTGCTAGCTAGCTTGAGTTGCAAGCCCCAGTTAACTCTCACTAGAGATTTGCATGTGTGGACAGGGGCAACGCTCGAGTTCTACCTCTAGCTAACACCGCAGTGAAGACAAGCCCTTTGTGTTTCTTTCGGGTTTGTTAATTACACTGGTGAGTTTCACTTTCTGTTTCTGGCAAGGCTGTGTCTACACTATGGGCACTACAGCCACACAGTTACCACGCCGATGCCACATCATAGTGTAGATGTTTCCTACAGCAACAGAAGGGGTTTTTCTGTCACTGTAGTTAATCCACCTCTCTGAGTGGCAGCAGCTGGGATGAGAGAAGAATTCTGTTGGCCTAGTTGTGTCTACACCAAGGGTGATGTCAGCGTAACCATAACGCGCAGGGGTGCGATTTTTTTCACATCCCTGAGTGATGTCATTAGGTTGATCTACATTTTAGTGTAGACCAGGCGTAAGTGTCCATTTCAGGTTCCCATGATCTAGCCCAAAGCTGTAGTGTTGAGATCACTGCAGGGAAGGAATGGAATGATTACATGAAATAAACAAAACAAATGGATTTTCATTGAAGTTTAAAAAAGAATTCCATGAAAACCTTTCTCTTTATCTTCTGAGCTTTCCTTTCCTTCCTCCCCTCTAAATTTGGATCCTGTTAACTGGCCTTATCCCTTTAAAAAGATCATAGAAGATGTTCATAAAGTTGCACACTGAAGCTGGTTACAGACGTGAGGTAAAATGTGGGATTAGTGGCTCTGCCAAGGGACAGAGAGTTTTGCTGATATTCACTAATTATTATTATTATTTATTATTTTTATATACAAAAATGCCCTGAAGTTTAAATAACTTCACAGCTGACTCCCACAGGCTCCTGCCTTACTCTGTCCTTGGCTCCTTTGCTCTTCTCTCCCATCAGACCACCACCAGTCCAATCCTGCTTTATGCCCACTCCAATCCTGCTTTATGCCCAACCTCCACTTCTTTTGATTCTATTACTGCACTGTTGAACGCTACTAGGGAAAATCCAAAAGACAGCGGAACTTCCTCTGATACCAACTCATTCTTGCCTTCAAGCCCCTATAAAATTGCTCCCTGGTATTCTTCTATAGATGTCGTCTTCTACCTTAGCCCTCTTCCTCCACCCCACCCTCTGCTCCACCAGCAGCCTAAATGCCTCATTCATCACCATGGGAGTAGATTATGGGGGCATTGCCTCCCCAAACTGCAACCCTTTGGCAGGTATGGAATTTGCCCCTTCGTGCCTGGCCTGACTGGTGCTGTCTCCCCCCCGCCCCCCACCATATAGAAATCGAACGACACCTATGTTTATCACCCCCATTCTTATCTGTGCGTTTTTCATGCTGTCCTTTTCCATGGAATGAACTCCAAATTTCTTTTGGCCAAGTCACCATTCTCTCCTCATTGAAATCACTCCTCAGAGGCCAGTTCTTCCGCGAAGCCAATAAGACCTGAACTGTATTATATTTAGGAATTAAAAAACAAACACGGCTAGATCTCAATTGATATAAACCATCATTACTCCATTCAAGTCAATGGATCAGTGCTGATTTACACCAAATGCAAATCTGGGCCACAAAGTATAAATTATCCCCTTCTCTGGGGATTTCTCAGTGTGGCTCTATCTTCTTTGGGACAGATCCTCAACTGGTGTAAATTGTTCTTATTCCACTGAGGTCCATGATGCTATGCTGACTTCCACCATCTGAAAATCTGGCCCAGAAACCAAATTATCCCTACTTCTGAGCAACACTACAGTCCTGAGTCACAGGGCTGGAAGGAACCTTGAGAGGTCATCTAGTCCAGTCCCCTGCACTCATGGCAGGACTAAGTATTATCTAGACCATTTCTGACAGGTGTTTGTCTAACCTCCTCTTGAAAATCTCCAATGATGGAGATCCACAACCTCCCTAGGCAATTTATTTCAGTGCTTAACCACCCTGAAAGTTAGGAAGCTTTTCCTAATGTTGAACCTAAACCTCCCTTGCTGCAATTTAAGCCCATTGCTTCTTGTCCTCTCCTCAGAGGTTAAGAAGAACAATTTTTCTCCCTCCTCCTTGTAACAACCTTTTATGTCTTTGAAAACTGTTATCATGTCTCCTCTCAGTCTTCTCTTCTCCAGACTAAACAAACCCAATTTTTTCAATCTTCCCTCATAGGTCATGTTTTCTAGATCTTTAATCATTTTTCTTGCTCTTCTCTGGATTTTCTCCAATTTGTCCACATCTTTCCTGAAATGTGGAGCCCAGAACTGGACACAATACTCCAGTTGAGGCCTAATCAGCGCGGAGTAGAGGCCTAATCAGCGCGGAGTAGAGCGGAAGAATGACTTCTCGTGTTTTGCATACAACACTTCTGCTAATAAAGGGAATGTGCAAGTACTGGTCCTACTGGAACAGTGTGACCGCGTTCCCTTTGTTGTGACCTTGCATGCATGGCGCGTAGAACATCATGCTGCGCAGAGGACGTCATTTTGTGACCTCGCACAGACTACGTCATTTTGTAGAGCAAAATGGTATCCTCTGCACAGCCTGACCTTGCAAAAGTGCCCTGCTCTGGCTCCGCAACACCTGTGCTGAGAATTTCCCAGTCTGTGCTCTGTGTCAGATCCTCAGTTGGGACTCGGGATTTGTACTCAAGAGGCTAGTCCCTGCTGCTATGGTTTCATGACTACTGATATTCACGCTATCTAGATCAAAGCCAGCATAGGCATGTCTACACAAGCTGCAGCCACACCTTTGAGCAGTACAGAAAGGACCTCAGACTCTAATCACTTTTGGGGAATGTAATGTCTCTATTTGCATGTGCTCTCTTTGTACTTTTCTAAATGAGTTTCATTCTGCAAGAAGCTGAGGGGGATGATGGTGATTGACATTATGAGCTTTTTGTTGCCAATAGCCCGAAGCCATGAAAACAGAAACAACACCGTTCTCTCCTGCAACAGGTGCTGAACAAGTATCTGAGGAGGGAAAGGGTGGATGCTATGTGTTTCCCTGGAGGCGCACATGTCAAAAGTAAAACATAAGTCAGAGCGAATGGAACATAAAGCTCCATTCCCTACCTCCAACTTGACAAATGGCTGACCATAAGTATAAGTCAAATTCGCCTAGTACACGGGGCACTGAACTGGTGACAAGATTGCAAGTCTCCTTTAGAAATAATTCAGGAAGGTTCTGTTGTGTTATACATGAATACACGGCAGCAGGGTTGCACTCTAGTGGTGCAATGTGCGTGTTGTCTGGGGAGTGTTGCAGAGAAGAGGAATGCCTTGTTCAAGAAGGGTCACCACAATGTCAGGGTAACCCTGCAGTAGCAGAGATGCAGTATAGGGGCTTGTAAACCACATACCCTGTACTGTGATTAATGGAACCAGAGAAAGGGAGTCAGGTTTCAGGAGGGACATAGTTTGGAGGAGCACCAGGGGCTCAAGGATTTAAGTGGGTGGAACCTCAGCGTGTAACACTGGAACCTCAGCATCCCTGATAAAGACTTTTCCTACAACTCTGCCAGGCACACCCCTTACTGCTAATGAAATAGCAGCATAGCAGCAGAGAGTGGGTGTGGCTAGAGAAAGGGGGCATGGACAGGATGCCAACTCTTCCTGTGTTTTTAGCCTCCTGTGGCCATTGCAGCCTCCTCTAACACAGCACATGGAGCTCCAGGATCAGAGCAGTGCAAAGGAGAGCTTTAACTGCCCTTTGTACCCTGCCTGCTGATTTGATGTATTTTGGCTGCAGCTGATGAGCTGTCCCTAGGGCTAAGTGAAGATGTTGTAAGAGTAAAATGAGGATGGCAGCCCCTTTACACCAGGGAGCCAGATATTCCTATATCACAACTGATGCTTTCCAGGAATCTTCAGGAGCATCTCTCTTCCTTCTGCTCTCCCAGCTGTGGGAGATGACACTGTAGGCAATAGGAGCTTGGCCATCCTGATGGAAAAGGCCCCCAAAACATGTCCCCAGCAACACACCTCACATGACCTTAAAGCAGAAGCAAGAGGACAACAGCTGATTTTATTTGCATGGTAAGATCACCAATCGTATGGGATGGTAGCGTCTGTGCTGTGCTTTCAGCCGAAACCTTGAAGGCATGGGCAGAAGACATCCTCGATCTGTTATCCTTCAGATAATGGGATCTTATTCACACATCTTACTGGGCTGATAAGATTGGAATCATTGTGCCTTTCATTATAACACACTTTGACATGTAGATCCCTTTGAGTTAGGCGGTTTGGTGGTGAAAAGTGCACCAGGGGAAACAGAAGATGTAATTGACGTGCAGTTCTTGTCATAGTCCTGCCCTTTAATTTTAAGGGATGATCCACACGGAGTGGTTACAAGCACTGTTCCCTCTAAGCTGTGCGCGTGCGCGCGCGCACACAACTCCTAAACCCCGCGCACAGGGCAAAACACCGCGCGCACAAACATTTGCACAGAAGCACAACAATTTGCATAGAAGAAATTTTTTGCACGCACAGCGTGTCAAAAATTAGAGGGAACATTGGTTACAAGTGTGCACTATTTATAAAAGGAAATAAATAAAACAAGGGTAAGGGTTTTATGTTCCACCCCTATTCACTGTATGGAGCTTCCATTTAGAACTGACTCGGTTATTGCAAATTCTTGCTTTTTCCCTTCCTAGCGCTGCCCCTTGTTATTACTGTATTCATCTCTTGCCCCCTGCTGTTTTGACTACAGGATTGATTACATCCAGCCCCTCTGCAAGTGGCTAGTGGATAGAGCTGCATCTCAGGAGACCTGGGTTCTGTCTCTGGCTTTGACACTGGCCCACTGGGTGACCTTGGGCAAGTCACTTTACTTCTCTGTGCCTCGGTTTCCCCATCTGATGAGTAACAACAGCTGTTAGGGAAAATGAAAGTGACTCAGCTTTGGATTTGGCCCTAGCTTATGTTCCTGGGTGTGGAGCACTATTAGGCATTCTCTGCACTTCCCAAGTGGAGCCTTTATTGTCTTTCCCTTCAGGATCAATATTAGAATGGGGGCAGTGGGGAGAGGGGAGAGCTGGGCTGAAATTAATCCCATGTTCCCTGAGTACAGTGTAATTTCTCTACACCCTATCACACACACCCTATCACACACATTTTATACCTGGGCCCTGCCTGGGATGACTAGGTGCATTAAACATGGACATTCCACCCCTGAGGAAAAAAAATAGCTGAGAGTTGTTTTGGTTCTAAGGGTTATGTCCGCATTGCCACATCGTTACTTTTAGTAGCTCTAAAGCCAAGGCCTAACATGCCTCTCAAAGGCTGACATTTATAGGAGCTACTAAAACACTTCCATTCAAGGGTAGGAATGATTCCTTCCATTACAGGATTTGTACCGAGGCTGGGTAATGGTAGCTGGATGCTTTTCTCTCTGTTGGGTGGCATTTACCTGCCCCCTAGAAGAGTAGACAGGGTTTAATGTCAAAGAGCCAGAATTCTTTAGTCTTTTCTGCTCATTTTTTTACTTCCTGTGCTCCAAAGCAGGGAAAACACAGGCAGGGTGAAGTGTTACAGGAAAATACCAATGCTATCCTATCCTGCAGTGTGTAGGTTGAGACACATACCCTAAGAAAAGTATTCATGGATTTTCAACTTCTCTTTGGCTTTGGATGTTTCTTGTTTTATTTCAGGGAGGCTGCCAGTCCAAAAAAAAAATAAAAATAAAAAATCTATTAATTTCTGTACAAGTCTGAAATAAGCCTTGGAAGATTCATGGACTCCAAAAGTAAACTCTATAGACACAATCTAAGTATATTTTGAAATGGAAGGGACAGCTTTTCTAGGCATTAATGTAATGCATTGTTGTAACCCAACTGACCCTTGTACTTCAGCATGCCTTACTGTCAGATCCCCTTGGCCTGTACAAACTTGGTGCGAACAAGTGGAACTGGTTTTCGGCTAGCTGGTGACAAGAGCTTTAATAAAATAATTTGTGTTTGACTGAGATTTTAACTTTTTTCTAAAGGAGGGGGAATCTCACTTTTGTCACAAACTAGATTATTTCCCGCTTCCTTTAACAATCAGATGCATTTTTAGCAACTGCTAGGGACTTTCATCCGAGCCTTCCTCTCTTCCCTGAAATGAAATAGTTTTTGTATTGACAGCATCAACACAGTCTGCGTAATGTACGGGCCCAGTGAGAACAGACCTTTAACAGGAATTTATATCC
This sequence comes from Macrochelys suwanniensis, assembly GCA_033296515.1. Lineage (NCBI taxonomy): Eukaryota > Metazoa > Chordata > Testudines > Chelydridae > Macrochelys > Macrochelys suwanniensis. Next base: position 136,332,763 of record CM065778.1, read on the forward strand.
CAAGTCTGAAATGTGCACTTTATATTGGTTATTATTCCTGGATACTTGTTAAGGGATTACCAACCTAAATCTTTTTCCATAAACAAATAAAACCTTTGCATCCAAGGTTCAAGGAAAAACCTTAAATGGCAATACTTGCGGGGTAAGTTAAGGAGGAAGAATGAAGAATTGATGAGTTATTAACAGTTGTAATTTCCCACCTTGAATTATTGACATGTGACACTCCAACCTTAGGGTTACAATCTATAAACAGCTCAGAAAATATGACCTTTGCGTTACAATTGGTCTCGAGATGCCTTGTAGTTTGTTGTAACAGCTGCCACTGGCATATTTTGTTGCAGATTGAGTGAATGAGGGAATGCGAGTGACTTAAGAACCTCATTATATATTCAGTCAAATCTCTGCAAGACCTAGGAGATCGAATGGATTGTGGGTGGTGCGGCTTCTGTTGAGATGGGGTGAAACCGGTAGACGTTTTGGGTTGTAATTGATTTGCAGTCATGAAATAATTAGCTGGAGTTAGTTGACTTAGCACTTTTTTTTTAAAAGCAGGGAGAAACTGTGCATGTAGAAACCACAGAAATTGGAAAGTTACTCCAGTTCCTCTGACAACTTGTGGAGATCAGCAAGGGAGTCTGATTGGCTCCTTTAGTCATGGGTGTTTATGGAAAAATGAATGACCTAAATTCCAGTCCTATTATTATTCATGTGCTATACTAGGTCATGCCTTATGAGACAGAATAAGAATATGGATCCAGCGTCAGCCCTGATATAACGCCATTGACTTAAATGCTTTTGCACCTGAGTACATGAAGGCTCAGTTTGGCTCATTTTTTCTCAACTACTGGTGGTGGGGGAGGCAATAATAGACAAAGTAGTTCTGGCAGCCATACAGCTCTCAAAAGACTTTCCTGATCTTATGACTGAGGCAAGTTCATACCTGATTAGGGTGACCAGACATCAAATGTGAAAAATTGGGATGGGGGTAGGGGCTAATAGAAAAGAAAATTCTGTATGAGAAAAAGACCCCAAAATCAGGACTGTCCCTATAAAGTCAGGACATCTGGTCACCCCATACCTGATTTAACTCCATTGATGTTAATGGAGTTAAACTATCGGTGGGCCTGGTCCAATATATTTATTTATCTATAATGCGGTACATTATATTGTTGAGTGTTAGTGTAGTAAAGAGGAGGATTGTTACAGGGACCTATTTTAAGTCAGAAGACCACATTTATCCCTACACAGTGGAACACACCATTGTGAGGAATAATATGTTTACTTCCTCATGCTCATTGGGATGTGCCTTAGAGTTCTTTGGTTTCCCCAGCAAGCTAATCTGCTGAGGACTGTGGGCAAAATTCTACCCTCTTACCTGTGCCATGACTCCCTTGTTGCAGGTTTCATGCATGACACTTCCACTGAAGTCCCTCATGCAATCGAGGTGGAATATGCAATAGAATTGCATCGTGGGAAGATGGATTTTGACCTGGTCCCTTTATTGCTAAAGAGGGTGAATTGATGATTGAAAGTCAGAACAGACCTGAACCTTCTGCAGTTCATCTGCCCCTATGTCAGAGGAGGAGGAAGCATGAGATCTAGGGGTTAACACTCAGGAATCAGACAGAATCCTGATTTTCAGTCCTGGCTCTGTGTGCACAGCAAAGTCCCATAAACTCTCTGTGCCCCTTCTCTACCGTATATATAATACTTACCTACCTCACAGAGCTGTTCTTAGGCTTGATCAGTTATTGTTTTTAATGTTCTTTTGGGCTATGCAGATGAAAGGCGCTTACATTCATAAGTACCACTCTCTCTGGCTGTCCCAATACTAAAGTCTCACTTCAAAAATGCAATTCCCTTCCCCTTTACTCCCCCCTCAAAAGTCTATTACTCAAGGACATCACCCTTATCATGGATGTACTTGCCTCATGGCCAGGCAATGCCATTCAGTAATTCTGTCAAATGGTATCTTTGCCTTGTGACAGAGTGCTAAACAGTGATTTATTGCTTGAATACACATCGCTTTCATGAAAGCGATTTGTTTAAACAACAGTAAAGCGCTAAATAAATTATTCATTGCATGCTAACTTTTCACTTTTATGTGCTGTAGTAAGTTTCAGAATAAGCAGTCTATGAGGCATTATATATCTCACATTAATCCTGGGTGATTTTTCACTTCTAGTCCCTTTCCCAAGGAAGGTCTTTTGCTTCAACCTTTATCCATGCAACTGGCTTTGCAATATTTTTCCATTTCTTCTGCAGAAAGGATTGGATGAATTACGGCTGGCAGCCCTGGTTGGGGGTTTGATTGCCGGCAGGGGAGATGCTGTGTGTTTGGAGTTTATGGGTGCTACTAACCCCTTCAATAAATACTCTGAGTCTTACTGCGAGGCACAGCTACTAATATATCCTGCAAAGTATGATGCTCACAAACAGTGTGTACATTTTCAAAATGTCTCTTTATACCATTTTCTTTGGAGATTTGCATGCTGTTTTCTTTTAGCGGCTGGTGGCTAGAGGGGCAGTCTGGTTTGCTCATAAATTAGGTGTTTGAATTGCTCCTCGTAGGTGTATTTTCACATGAGGATGCAGACTTTCCAATTTCACTTCAAAAATTTCTACTCAGCATGTAAAATCGTCACTCCCCAGCAAAGCACAAAGACCATTGAATTGCTGTCAAGGCTGCAGTTGCATTACAGAGGAGTTAGGGGACATAGCGGCTGGGTGTTTTTTCTCTAATTGAACCTTTCGTCCTTGCTGTGTATCTGCACAAAAGCACCAACAGTAATTGTATGTTGAGTTAAAGTTGTTGATTGACACTGAAATTTTATTCAAAATGCTTTCCAGGTTCAGCCTGCACTGATTTTAATTCAGAAATAATCCCCAAAGGCCCATGTTGATATACAATGAAATGAATAAACAGAAGGGTATATTCTCCTCTTGATGCATACATTTAACTCTTGTGCTAACCGACATTAAGCATCAAGAAAATATTAGACAGTTTGTGATAGATTCTACCCATTGAGACTTTGCCTTTGAAAAGCAGCCTGCTACATTCTTCACTGCATTCACCTGTACAGCTCTATTGCATTAATATGCTTCAAGAAGAGAGACAGGCGTCTACAATTTGGGTCTCCATCGTCCCCAGATGTGATGTTCTGCCAGTGGAAACAAAAGCTATTGTACCTTTACCATGGGAATCCAAGGGTCTCTGCTTCTGGCCCTCATGGCAACTAATTTTCTGGGTCCTTCCTTTTAACTGCTTTTCTCATACTCATGATGATCTTTCTTAATTATTTGTAGTATTGGTGCATTGGTGGTATAGTGGTGAGCGTAGCTGCCTTCTAAGCAGTTGACCTGGGTTTGATTCCCAGCCAATGCAATAATGGCTTCTTAGGTTGGATATTAGGAAAAACTTTTTCACTAGTAGGGTGGTGAAGCACTGGAACGGGTTACCTAGGGAGGTGGTGGAATCTCCTTCCTTAGAGGTTTTTAAGGTCAGGCTTGACAAAGCCCTGGCTGGGATGATCTAATTGGGTTTGGTCCTGCTTTGAGCAGGGGGTTGGACTAGATGACCTCCTGAGGTCCCTTCCAACCCTGAGATTCTATGATTCTATGATTCTATGAGTATGGTAGCACACAGAACTAGCGCTGGTTGGGAATTTTTCAACAAAACCGTTTTTTTGTCGGAAAATGCTGATTCATCGAAACTGAAACTTCTTGCTGTCATGTACCAACTTCACCAAAAGAGAGGTTTCTCAGGTCCAAGGTGGCATTTCTGGTCAGAACCAGAGCGTGAGAGAGCATGACGTAAATAATCTGGTGGTTAGGGCACTCAGTGGGGATGTGGATGACCTAGGTTCAAATCTCTGTTCTGCCTAATTCAAACCAGGGACTTGAACCTGGGTCTCCTACATCCTAAGTGAGGGCCCGAGCAGGCTATTGGCTATTCTGGTGTCAACCTCTCAGGTTTTTTTTTTCTATTTAAAAAACTTTAAAAGCTCTCTGATTTGTCCTGCTGCAGAATGGAAAGGAAAAATATGTGGAATCTCAACAATTTCGCAGGACAAGAAAGCTGTTTCCCACTCAGCTGTGCATAGAAGCCCCACCGAAGCTTGGAGTCCCTTTGTGCTAAGCATTGTATATACAACCATTAATAGAAGTATTGTCATACGGAACTCAAGTGCAAAAAGATGAAGAGACTCACCCAAAGAAGACTGTGGCAGAGCCAAGAATTAAACTCAGGTTTTCCGAGTCAGGCTAGTGCTTTAACCACATGGCCATCCTCCTTCTCTTTGGGTATGTGTACACATCTGAATATGTAATTCCCAGCTCAAGGAGATATTACGTGCTCTATCTACAATCAAGCTAGCATGCTAAGAGCAGCAGGGGAGCTGCAGTGGTGTGAGCAGCGGGAGAGGCTACATACCTTTCTGAGATGCTGGGAACATACTCCGGTAGCTAGCTCCTTCCACCGCTTGCATGGCCATGGCTACATTCTATTTGCAGTACACGAGCCATAGGCGCTGACTCTGTGGATGCTCAGGGGCTGGAGCACCCACGGGGAAAAATTGGTGGGTGCTCAGCACCCACCGGCAGCTCCCCACCAACCCCAGGGCCCGCGCCCAGCTCCCCGCCAGCCCTGGGACTCACGGCAAGCTCACCTCAGCACCGGGAGACGTTGCGGGACCCCGCCCCCGACACTGGGCGACGTTGCGTCGGCGTCGGGGGCGGGGCCCCGCAACGTTACCCGGCGTCGGGGGCGGGGCCCGGCGTCGGGGGCGGGGCCCCACAAGGTCACCCGGCGTCGGAGGCGGGGCCCCCGACGCCGGGCATCAGCACCCACCGGCGCCACCGGAAGTTGGCACCTGTGACACAAGCTCTATCACAACTACTGCAAATGAGTGTCTTTGAGCTGAGAATTACAGACCCAGCTCTAAGTCTGTCATACCCAAGTCTGGGACATACCCAAAGAGAAGAAGGATGATTTTGTGGTTAAAGCACTGAACTGACTGCTGTCCTTTCTCTCTCTTCTCCCGGTAGCTGACATTTGTCTGTTAAGGGATAGAAGGCCTGATGAGCCATTATAAATGTGGAAAGAAAAAATGAAATGGAAGGATCTTTAAGAGACACTGTGGTGTTTATAGGGGTTTGTTCAGTACCTGCCACTGTGGGTCCCTGATCCTGACTTTCTGACTGTTCTAAAAATATTAAATAAGAATATTGTGTTGGACGAGGTCTGCACCAATTATTTGCCCCAAATGCTGAATTCATTGGGTTATGTCTCCTTTGCTATTCATGGGCAGAATGTGAAATTCTTGGTGGAATTAGTTATTCAGAATCACTTGTGAAAATCTTTGAAAATTCCTGTGTCGATAGACTGCCAAAACAGCTCATTGAGAGTGTGTTCTTTCTCAAACTTCAAAACACATGCTGTGTGGGGGAGTTACATAAATCAGGTGGCATTGTGTGTATTCTCTGATTGGATGACATATTCAACTAACCGTAGAGCCCAAACTGAGAATTTTGGCTATTAAAATGCAATGCATGAAAACTTCAAGTTATTCAGAAAGCTGCATGATCATAGAAGACCGGCATGCTTTTGAAAACTTATGTTCAAACTAGCTTTCATTGGTGTATCTGCATAGGCGCCGACTCTGTGGGTGCTCCGGGGCTGGAGCACCCACAGGGAAAAATTGGTGGGTGCAGAGCACCCACTGGCAGCTCCCCGCTGGCCCCCACACCAAGCTCACCTCCGCTTCGCCACCTCCTCCCCAGAGTGTGCGCCGCCGGTCCGCTTCTCCTCCCTCCCTCCCAGGCTTGCCGCCAAACAGCTGTTTCCTGCAGCAAGCCTGGGAGGGACGGGGGAGAAGCGGAGCAGCGGTGGCGCGCTCAGGGGAGGAGGAGGCGGAGCGGAGGGGAGCTGGGGTGGGGAGCAGTTCCTCTGCCTCCCCCCCCCAATTACTTCTTGCGGCCGTCCCAGCTCACCTCCACTCCTCCTCCTCCCCGAGCATGCCGCCACTCCGCTTCTCCCTGCTCCCTCCCAGGCTTGCATGCAGGTCTTCTGGCTCCTGCTCCCATATTCACTAGACTGCGGTTTAAATACTAGCATAAAAGAGGGCTGAACCATTTCAACGCCATGGTCAATTCTGGTGTGGCTGGGCCCACGGCTTAAGCAGGTACAGAATATATTAGAGTATAGAAAGCTGATAAGTTTAAGGGAAAGTTTCTGTCTATACCTCCCCAAATGGGGGGCGGGGGCGGTTGTGCCTTTTGGAGTCAGCATTTGGACCCTGTAGGGTGCCTCTTCCTGACACAGTTTTAGGTGAGTCTAGTCACAATAGCTTGTAACAACCAATCCCCTGGAAGGTATAACAGACTTTTTTATTTGATTGGTTTCTTCTGTTTGAAGCCGCCCTCCCACCCCAGGGCTATAAAAGTTGCTATAAAACCCTGTTGTGCTGCATCAGTGGAAGACATCTGCAGTCAGGAGCTGAGGGGTCTGTGAGAATATAGATGATAAAATGTCTCCAACCTGAGGGAACTTTTTGTAGAAATAAGGTTAAGTTTGAGGCTGCAGGGGCTTTTCTGCACAGTGGGTCCTCAGTGGGGGTGATGTAGACTAGGTCTACTGTTATGGGGGCATCTGGAGTACAGACACTGCATACCAGCTACCACATGTATAAATATCAGTGAAGACTGTGAGGCACTGCTTAGGCAAGTAAAATAGAGACACGGCAGAACTCTAGGGTATATATTTTGCATGGCTCTCTACACAACCATGCAATGCCTCCCCTGTCTACAGTGCTATCATTAGCAATGTAGTGTCCGGCTTCCTCCACACTGCTGGAGCCTTTCCCTGCTCCAGCCATGGGGAAAGACGCCGGCAGGGGAGAGACATCAGGGAAAGGCTCTGGCAGCTCCCTGCTGCCTCCCCCGTGCCAGAACTTTTCACTGCCGCACGTAGCTACGCACTGCAGTGTGTAGCTACAGATCCCCTACATGCTGCCACAAGTTTAGACAAGGCTTCAGACATGGCTTAACAGTGTTTCCTTTTCTCATCCCTGCCATGTAGGACATGTCTTTACTGCAGTTTACCACGGCGTTAGCCCAACTCCCCCCTTCCGTCCACACAGAAAACCTCTGACCTGGTTTGTGGGTGCTTTAAGCCCTGGCTAGGTAGCCTGCCTGGCTGGGAGTACAGGTGAGACCCCCAGGGATTGGTTTCACTGGCCTGGAACCCACTCATTTTGCAGTGAGGATGCACTTGAGGACTGATAGTCCTGCAATTTATTCCCACAATTCCCCCTAAAGGACAGACAAGTCCTGTCTTGCAATTGAAAAAGCCGACTGGGAAAGTATCCTAGAGCATCTCGGCTCAAAAGGGCATGGGATAGGCCCACAGACACACCAGGTGAGTGCAGAAACAATGAGGGGACAGTAATGTGTGTAGGGCTTTGCACTGGGGGGCATGCCCACATCTGGGCTAGGCTAACTCTTGTGCTCAGACCCAAGTGCCGATCACTCCAGTTAACCATGCGGTGAAGATGTAACTGTAATTGTGAAAGGCTAAAAAATAGCCCGCAGAAGAACATCCCGTGGCTTGGAAAAACAAAAGCACCTTTTGGCTTGTCTTCACAGCAACAGATAGCTTGAGTTGCTCCACTCGACCTAGCCTAGCTTGAATAAGAGCAACTGCACAACACCTCTTGAGCTGCACAGAGGGATTGGATTAGCCTCTGAGTTGTGCTAACCGGAACTGTAGCTGGTAGTTAGCCGTACACAAGCTTCAACTCACTCCCCTGGCGTTCACCTGAAACGTGCTATCTAGATTGAGTTTGAAGCACCACTTCACTTGAACTGGAGATTTGTGTGTGGAAGGGAGCTGGGTTAGGAGCAACTCTTAAGTTACCTTGAGCTAACCTTGAGTTAACCCTGCAGGGAAAGACAAGCCCTTCATCAGCTACCGGGGTGACAGGTGCCCATATTAGAGCCTCAACAAATTAATTTGCAGCAGAACAGTATAAAACCAGGTTTATGCTAGACACAAACATGACAGGAAGGGACTGCCAATCTCTTGTCTATTTGGATTTTAAGCAATTCAGGGCAGGCCTTGCAACATTTTTTTGTCTATATACAGGTTTTTAAGGACAATTTAGCGTGTACCTATTCAATAAACAACACAAGTCCACACAGATTTTAAATCAGTCCCGTTACTCCCTCTCTCCCCCATCTCCATAGTGCAATGCAGAGCCAGAAAGTGTACTGCTGCAGATGAGGCTCAAATCCCAGTATAGGTCATAGTGCCTCGGGATGCTGTCTTGTTACCATGGCAATCCCCCATGCCAGGAGTCACTGTATGAGGGCGTTGCCGTGGTAGACACGGCTTGTGAGGCTGTGGGCAGTGTTGCAATAGCTATGGCCAGTTCTGACAGCGGGCCTGGAGGGGGCTCCTATTCAGCGCTGACACAGCGGGACTCGAGGGGGCTCCCTTCACAGCCAAGGGGCCAAGGACCCCAGAATGCAAGGCATGGGGGAGCCTATAGTCTTCCTGGCCCAGTAGAAAAGAGACCCTTGGCCAGGACTGCCAGGAGGAGGACGAGCCCCCGGCTGTGGGATAGGCCACCTCACGGCTGAACGTTTCTGGCCCAAGGATGCCTCTTACACTCCTGACTGGTGAGGGCGGCTGTGACAGCGGAGCCATGGAGGGAAACGTGCAGAGCCAGTGACTTTGGATCCCTGTAGTCACAAGGTGCAGGGGAAGCTGTGGTCCTGGTAGGGCAAAGCAGAGTCCCTCCCCACACACACACCTCCCCTGGCCAGGACTGCAAGGAGATGGTCATATACTGGAATTTGTGATAGGTCCATCACCTCTCAAACAAGTCATCAGCCACCACTGCCAGCCACCGTTATTTGGGTGAGTAGATTTAGGCCAAGATTTTGCAAAGTTATTGGTGATTTTGTGTTCCCAAATCGGGGACATCTTAAAGGCCTGATTTTCAGAAAGCGCTAAGAGCTCAGCCTCTGAAAATCAGGCCCTTTGAAGGTGTATGTCTGGTTGAGGACCCAAAATCCAAGGTGTACAACACAACTAGGCTCTTTAGAAAGTGTTGGCAATTCACTCTCGGCTCCCAAGTTTGAAAAACTTGGCCACCATAATGTAGAGTTGTTTTCATGAACAAAAATTTCAACCGTTTTGGGTTATGAGGCACAATGGCTTTTCAACCAAAATGAACGAGGAGTACTTGTGGCACCTTAGAGACTAAGAAATGTATTTGGGCACTCAAGATGGTGGTGCAGATCTCCAAGAAGCACAAGTTTGTCGCTGATGGTATCTTCAAAGCTGAGCTAAATGAGTTTCTGACTCGTGAGTTGGATGAAGATGGATACTCTGGAGTAGAGGTCCGAGTTACGCCAATGAGGACTGAAATTATCACACTTGCTACCCGAATGCAAAATGTTCTTGGTGAGAAGGGGTGCCGAATCCGTGAGCTGACTGCTATCGTACAAGAGAGGCTTGGCTTTCCTGAAGGAAGCGTTGAGCTCTGTGCTGAGAAACACAACAGGACGGAATTCTTGATCTAGTCCTTCCTGCATGAAAACTGCTCCCACCACATGCTTGGACGCATCTGTGGTTACTAGGAAAGGTTTGGCAAGTCTGGGGCCCTTAGCACAGGTCAGACATGAGTGTTGTTTTAAGCTGGTTAAAGGCCTTCTGACACTCTGGAGTCCACTGAACTGCATTTGGCTGGTTCTTTTTGGTTAGGTCTGTCAGTGGGGTGGTGATTTGGCTGTAGTGCAGTACAAATCTCCTATAATATCCGGCCAAGCCTAAGAAGGATTGGACCTGTTTCTTTGACTTTGGGACAGGCCACTTTTGGATAGCATTCACTTTGGGCTGGAGGGGGATGATAGTTCCTTAACCCACCTGTTGTCCAAGGTAAGTTACTCTGTTTAGGCCTATTTGACACCTTTTAGCCTTAACAGTTAGTCCTGCCTCCCTTGTGCACTTGAAGACTTTTTGTAGATGCTCCAGGTGTTCTGTCCGTGAAACAGAAAATATGGCCACATCGTCAAGGTAGGCGACTGCAAGTTCTCCCAATCCCACTAGGAGACTATCTACAAGTTTTTGGAAGGTGGAGGGTGCATTTTGCAGCCTGAAAGGGAGAACATTAAATTCATACAGCCCCTTATAGGTGATGAAGGCTGACCTTTCCTTGGCGGATTCATCTAGCAGTACTTGCCAGTACCCCTTGGTTAAGTTTAAGGTAGAGATGAACTGGGCACATTCCAGTTTCTCCAATAGCTCATCTGTGTGTGGCATTGGATAGTTGTCTGGGCGAGTTACAGCATTTAGCTTATGGTAGTCCACACAAAAGTGTATCTCCCCATCTGGTTTGGGAACTAGAACCACTGGAGATGCCCATGCACTGTTAGAGGGGTGGATTACACCCATCTGTAGCATGTCCTGGATATCCCGTTCTATAGCAGTTTGGGCTTGAGGAGCCACTCGTTAAGGTTGCGCTCTAATTTGGCAAGCATTACCTGTGTTAATGGAGTGGTATGCCCGTTCAGTCCATCCTGGGGTGTCTGAGAACATCGGCGTGAAGCTAGTGCACAGCTCCTTGATCTGCTGTCACTGCATACATCCGCGGGTCATGGAGAGGTTCACCTCTTCCACGCCACCATTACTTTTTCTTTCATAGTAGACACCTTCGGGCCATTCAGCATCATCTCCTCCCTGGGCTATAAACTGACAAACCTTGAATTCTCTGGAATAAAAGGGCTTTAGAGAATTAACATGGCACACTTTAGGTTTGAGGTGGAGAATGCTACGAGATAGTTAACAGCTCCCAGGCGCTCTTGGACCGTTAATGGCCCTTCTCATGACGCTGAGTGGCCCGAAGGTGTCTACTATGAAGGAAAAAGTAATGGTCTCTAAGGTGCCACAAGGACTCCTCATTGTTTTTGCTGATACAGACTAACACGGCCGCCACTCTGAAACCTGTCAACCAAAATGAAAGTTTTCTAACGGAGCTGCTTGCTGCCCTGCTGCCATTTGAGGACCAGATGACCTGCAGGCCATCACCTGTGTTTGGGCCTCAAAAAACATCACCTGGTATGCAGCTAATTAGTCACGGGTGGAGCTGAGCCCCCCTCTGCCAAAGGGCCATCCCATCCTGTGCCACTTCCCCAAAACAGGGAAAGGTGAGGAACCCACTTTGAAACCACCTTACTTCAGGGGCACGAAAGCAAAGCTGTATCTTTGGCTGTCATAGCAGAGTTTATGTCCCTGAAAAGAATGTTTCTCATTTCATCTCAGTTTTTAAAAGAGCTCACAGGCATAAAACCAGATTTTCAGCGTGTGTGTGTGTGTGTGTGTGTGTGTGTGTGTGTGTGTGTGTGTGTGTGTGTGTGTGTGTGTGTGTGTGTGTGTGTGTGTGTGTGTGTGTGTGTGTGTGTGTGTGTGTGTGTGTGTGTGTCACGCACCGTTTTGGCTGTTTCTTTCTTCTTGCCCTTGTTAGTTTGTATTGATTGGTAAATGTGGGGAGTGGGAAAGGGAAAAAAAACACACCAAATGTGAAGGGTGAGACATTCTGTTTCATTTCATCACAGCGTTCCATCACAGCCCATATTCTGACATTTAGAACAACATAATATGCATGTCTTTGATCATTAGGTTCCTCTAAGCTATCTAGGGACAGCCCGGGAAAACAAAGCAAAAAATACAATGACTGCAGCAACAAAACCCACCACGATATTAAACACAAACTAACCTTTTGCAGTCTGAGTAACAAAGAAATGAAAACAGCAAAGGAGAAATAATGCTTTTTAAAAAAGATGGTCTTGCACAGGTTATTGAAATAACAGTTTAACAAAAAGTGCATATGGGAATTTGGCATAAATAAGCAATTTTGCTGCCCGACCGTGACTTGTTCACAATGCCTGTGTGTCTTGGTTTGGAGTAACCATATTGCTGCTGCTTGAGGTAAAGTGAATGGAAAAGAGAGACTGTTGTGGAGATGTTCTCTGATAAAACCTAAGGGATATGTTATATGTGCAGCACCCTGTGTAGGAGCCAGAATCCCTACACAAAGATGGCAGAAAAAGTAGTTTTGTGGTCAAGGCTCTAGACTGGGAATTTGGAACGCTGGCCTTACTTCTTGGCTCTGCTATGGACTCACTGTGTGACCTTGGATAAGTCCTTTAATCTCTCATCTACTATGATGGGAAGGGGTTGTCTATATGATTCTAGAATAAGATGCGATTGAATGTTATAAGGTGACCAGATACCACAGTGATGGGCATAGACTAAGAACCTAGATAGACATCACCAAGTAATGAAATAACAAAAATGCCTTTTATTTGTATGGTGTGGGTTCCCAAGAAGGATCTGAAAGTGCTCTCCTTGTAATGATCCAGATGTGAAAGTGTTTCACAGATAACTAGGCTTGGGGGGATTAGATTTTTATCGGTAAATGTTGGTAAACGCTGATTTCACCATATACACCCAGAAACTGAATTTTTTTCCCCCATATATAAGGTTAGAAATTTACATACAGGCAAAGTCAGAAAAATTCTGCTTGAGAACTCATTAGAGTTTGATTTAAGAATATTTACTTTGTATATTTTGACATGTGATGTAGACCATTTGTTTTAATTATTGTAAAGCTTTAACTTCTTGAATCTGAATGTCTACTATAATTAAATAATTGTCTGACCCTCTCAATTTCCTGTGACTGTGAAAATTTAAATAGATGAAAATGTAAAAAAATGCCTGAGTTTTAAACAGTTGTGAACATTTAAATGGCTAAAAATTGGGAAAAAAAAGTTTTAAAATAAACATCGATATTAGCTGTTGAAATTATTTAAAAAAAAAAAAAGGAAAAAAAGAAAAAAATCAAATTCTGCCAAGCCTGCAAATAACAGATCCTGCTGTCATTGAAATAGTGGATAAATTCCCATTGACATAGGTGGGAGTAGGACAAAGAGAATGTATATAATTTGTATTGAGATTACCCATCCACCACTGGGAGCCATCGTGTGCCAGCACAATATTATTAAGGAGCAAAGAACCACTTCCCTAAATAGGATTTTACTCCCTTGAGCTTTGCATCAGACTTGTAGAATGCGGAGTAATTCCTAGAACAGGTTTGAAAATTTTTTACACAACAGTTTGTCATCAGCAAATACAGTTCTGTTGAAACTGAAATACTTTGTGAAATGGTGTCAGTTTCGCTGAAATTTTGTTTTGGAGGGAACAAAGGTTACAACAAAGCAGGCACTTCCTGATGTCATGTCTAGCAAAGTTATGAATTTAAGCTCCCAGGCTCGTCTTTTTAAAGTGTTATGAAGGTTTCCTTTGAGGATGAGGACTGATAAGATAGATATAGTGATTGCTTTGTGAAAAGTGTTCACCCACAGGCAATAGTGTTTTTGTCTTAGATCATTTTCATGTGTGAGTTCATTTGAGAGCATGGTGATGGTCTGATTTCACCCACATAGTTGTTGTTAGGGTATTTAGTGCACTGGATGAGGTACACCACGTGCTGTGATCTTGAGAGGTGTGCTGTGGCCACAGCACTCTTACTGAAGGAATATTGGGACTCAGAGAAACCATCCTCAAATCAAAAAGAACAGGAATACTTGTGGCACCTTAGAGACTAACACATTTATTTCAGCATAAGCTTTTGTGGACTACAGTCCGCTTCGTCGGATGCATAGAATGGAACATACAGTAGGAGGATATTTAATATCCTAGTTAAATACCCTTAACACCTTTGTGTCAACTGTCCGTAATGGGCCATCTTGATTATCACTTCAAAAGTTTCTTTCCCCTGCTGATAATAGATCCTTTCGATTATTTAGCTTATTACAGTTGGTATGGTTACTTCCACCTTTTCATGTTTCTCTGAATGTATAAATATCCTCCTACTGTATGTTCCATTCTATGCATCCGATGAAGCGGACTGTAGTCCACAAACGCTTATGCTGAAATAAATGTGTTAGTCTCTAAGGTGCCACAAGTATTCCTTTTCTTTTTGCTGACAGAGACTAACATGGCTACCACTCTGAAACTGTCATCCTCAAATCATTTGCCACACAAAGGGTCAGCTTCCCCCAGGACACAACCCACTTCCTCCACAAACTTCTCAACATTAAAACACTATTCTTGCCACCATGTATGTCACTTCCGTATACAGTACATCCCTCACAATGACGGCATAGCTGCCTGCCACAAATATTTACATGACAATGGATGACTCAGATATCCACCCCAAACACAGTGCCAAACTCATCCATTTCATCCTCACCCATAACAATTTTGCATTCAATGACAAATACTTTGTCCAAACTATGGGAACAGCACTGGGTACTGGGATGGCTTCCCAATATGCCAATCTGTTCATGGGCCATCTTAAAGAAGAATTTCTGGATATACCTGAGATACATTGATGATATTTTGATCCTCTGGACAGACGACTTAAACTCCCTCATAGATTTCCGTCACAACTTCAACAGCCACCACCCATCCATCTAACTCTCTCTAGAACACTCCCACACTAGCATCAGTTTCCTGGACACCACGATCAGCTTCAACAGTGGAACCCCACAGACAACTATGTATAAGAAACCCACTGATCACTTACCTTCATTGATCCAATAATCACCCCAAACACATTGAGAAATCTGTTACCTACAGCTAGGCACACAGATACCACAGAATATGCTCTGAGAAGAAAGTCCAGGATATACACCTAAACACACTCAAAACAGCCTTCACCAAACAAGGACATTCCACCAGACAAGAACTTGCTTCTCTACAGACATAAAATGCCCTCCAACAACACCCCTAGTTCTCACCTGCCGTTCCACACTGGAACCCATGGGGGCGGGGGGGGAGTAACATCAAACAACTACAACCCATACTCAATGGAGACTTGATCCTGAAATAACTCATTCCTGAACCTCTTCTTCTGGCCTGCAAACTCCTCTCCCCCCAAATCTCTCCAAGCTCATTATCAGAATTCCACATGGCCAGGACATGCCAACTCAGAGGCACCAGATGCTGCCAGATCAACAAATTCAAAACCTGGCACACATGTCTCCACTGTAACAATGATCAACACCGCCCACAACACACCTTTCAAGATCCATGGGTCCTACATGTGGTATGCACTAAATGCCCCAATATCAACAAAATGGGTGAAACTAGAAAATCACTCGAATGGACTCACACAGGAAAAAGATAAAAGACGACAAACACCATATCACCTGTGGGTGAACACTTCTCATTAAGCGATTGTCTACACTTGCAACTATGCCACTGTAGTGCTTAGTGAAGATGCTACCTACGCCAATAGGAGAGCTTCTCACGTCGGGATAGGTACTCCACCTCCCTGAGAGGCGGTAGCCTTTTCAACGGGACAAGCCCTCCCATCGACACAGTGCTGGGGGTTAAGTCAGTATAACTACGTCGCTCAGGTGTGGATTTTCCACACCCCTGAGCGACATAGTGATATCAACATAAATTGGTAGTGTAGACCAAGCCAAAATCTGACCTATGAGTCCTCATCTCAAAGGAAACCTGCACAACATTTTCAAGAGACAACCCTGGGAGCTTAAATTCATAATTGTGCTAGACACACAAAATCATGGTCTTAATAAAGACACCGGATTTATGGCTTATTACAACAATCTGTAACCCACTATCTCCCCCCTTTTTCCTATGACTACAAGGGTGTTAATGGGACACTTAATTTTCAGTGACCCATTAGAATATGTGCTAACTACTTAATGCTAAATTATTTGTTTGATCTCATATTTAGCAGTGACACTGAGTCCCTTTCCCAGACCTGAAGAAGAGCTCTGTGTAGCTCGAAAGCTTGTCTCTCTCCCCAACAGAAGTCAGTCCAACAAAAAATATTACCTTACCCACTTTGTCTCTCTAATATCCTGGAACCGACATGGCTACAGCAAGACTGCATATAACATAGGCGCCCACTGTGTGGGTGCTCTGGGGCTCAAGCACCCATGGAAAAAAAATAGGGGGTGCTCAGCACCCACCTGCCACAGTGGTTCTGCCCCGGGGCTGGCTGCTGATCAGCGAGTGGCTGGTGGGAGGAGCTCGGAGGAGTGGGCGGAGAGGAGGGCGGAGCCTTGGGGGAGGAGTCCAAGCGGGAGCAGGGCCTCTGCCCGGAGTGAGGTTGGAACACCCACCTGGAAAAATAAGTCCGTGCCTGTGGCATATAGGCATCTTTTATTGCATTTGACGGAGGATCTGCTCCAACTAATCTATGTAATCTCTGTTTTGAGAGGACAAGTGGGAAAGAAGGGAGACATGCTAAGCTTTTTTTATGCTACTATTCAGTTGTAGACAGCTGCAGAGCTCTCTGTTTTAATTCCGGGAGTGTGGGCTGCACTGCCCAGGTTCCTGTTCCTGCTTCCCCCTTTGGAGATCTGGTAGATTTACTCAACTGGTTTAGAGGCAGTGAGTCAAGTGGTTAGAGGAGATGATACAGAGGGCAAGAAACCTGGCTTCTTTTGCCCCTTTATTGCTGGCTCACTATGCGTCTTTGGCAAAGGTCACATAAAGTCTCAGGACCTCAGTTTCCCCATCTGCAAAATGGGCAATTATAATCATTATCCACCCTACGAGAGCACTTTGTCCTTTGGGTCACTACTCGAGCTGGGTGGAGAATGGACAGGCCATTTCACAGAAGATTAAGAGATTTTGAATTTTGTTTTCATTTAAATTCTCTTCAAAAATACATTCTCAGGGGAAAAATAATTACAGCTCAATTAAGATTATTCTGCGATTTCAATTTTTATTATATAATGAGTAGAAAATAATTAAAGTATAACCAAAAATGTAAAGTTGTTTTAAAGGGAAAACGGAAACATTTTGTTCTGAAAACATCAGGAAGTTTCTGCATTCATAGAATCATAGAACTGGAAGGGACCCCGAGAGGTCCAGTCCCCTGCACTCAAGGCAGGACTAAAGGCATTGTTGGAACCTTTTTTCCCCTTTTTGTCCAAAACAAAATTTCAGGAAAACCAATACCATTTCACAGACTATTTCACTTTCAACAGAACTGCATTTGCTGATTAAATCTGTTGTGTCAAAATTTTTGCCCCAGTGACAACTGTGTGGGTGAAACCAAACAATCACTACGCTCTGGAATAAACTCACACAGGAAACCTATAAAGGACAAAAACACAATATCACCTGTGGGTGTACACTTTTTTACAAAGCCATGACTCTGTATCTGTCTGACCTGTCAGTCCTCCTCAAACGAAACCTGCCCAACACTTTCAAAAGACAAGCCTGGGAGCTTAAATTCATAACTTTGCTAGACACTAAAAATCATGCTCTTAATAAAAAAACTGGATTTATGGCTTATTCCAACAAACATTAACTCCCCCCTTTTTCTCATCTGACTAAGGGGGTGTTAACAGGCCACTTCACCTTCAGTGGTCTCATAGCTGCTTATTCTAAACTATCTGTTGGATCTTGTATTGAGCTGACACACTCTTAGAGAAGGTCTATACTTAAAATGCTGCGTGAGTGGCACTGTGGCATTTAAGTGAAGACACGCCTACCCCCATCAGCATTGTTAATGCACCTCCCGAAGAGGCGGTCGACATGGAGGTGTCTACATCAGGGCGGGGGAGGGTTAAGGTCAGTATAACTGGTTGCTCAGAGTGTTACTCACACCCCTGAGTGATGTAGTTATACTGATGTAGATCTGTAGTGTAGACCCGGCCTAAGTACCTTTCCCAGCCCTGAAGCTCGAAAGCTCTCTCTCTTGCCAGCAGAAGTCAATCCATTCAAATTACCTCACCCACCTTGTGCCTCTTATGAAAGATGGCTCTCCTCCGGCTATATGGGTGAACTGCCTCTGTGTGTCCTCTGCGTTTCTAGTTTTTACTGGCTGGCACAAGGAGGAGGGTGTGGAGAGGGACAAAGATGCCCCTGCTACTCAGGGGAGAGACTTAAACAATTTCCCTTTGCAAGTGGTTTCATGCAGTCACTTCCCAGGTTCGTTCTCTCACTCACTCACTCACTCACTCACTCACTTTCCTCCCCATTTTCTTGGTGGGGGAATAATAGGCCTCTTGGCTGAACGCACCGAGGGATAGTGACAACATAATTCTGTATCTTCAACACACAGCTGCCTGCTGCCACTGATAACCATTCCTGGGAGGGTCGTGATTGAAATTTAGCACTTACAAAGCCTTAAATGGCATGTATGTTTGTTAAGCATATGCACCGTCTGTGGGAATGCCATCTGACATCCCAATGGGGTGCCTGGCACCTACCACATACTAGCATTCTCTTTAAGAGGTATTGTTACTAATATACAGAATAATCAACTTCCCTGCAGTTGGGTTTAACACAAGAAAAATAGACTAGCCATTGCAGCAGTTTGTCTCTAGTCCTGGACATCTCTCTATGACACTGTCCCCTGTCTAACGGCACACAGAACTAGTCAACTAGAAAATGCAATAGTTATTTCATTGGAGTCATTTCTCTATTACTGCACATTAATTTATTGTTGTTATGTATAGAGTGTCCGAAAATTTAAAGGTAGGGTCTCCCCTCTACTCCTATCAGCTCTCATTTTAATGGCCTGATTTTGCAAGCAAGTAGGCAAGTGGGGGGAAATAACATTAGGGAGGAGATTGAGTGAGGATGGGAAAGGGTTACAAAGTGTACGTTTTAATGTCCGATTCTGGATCAGAACACAACCTGCTCAGGGTGGGGATAGGGCACTGGACTGGGATTCAGGAGACCTACGTTCTGCTTCTGACTTGCAACTGACCTGTTTAGTGACCTTATCCAAGTCACTTCACCTTTCTGTGCCTCTGTTTCCCCTCCTGCCTTTTGCCTGTCTTGTCCATCTAGACTGCAAGCCCTTTGGGACAGAGACTGTCTCTTCCTATGTATGTATACAGCGCCTAGCACAATGGGGCTGCAGTTTCAGCTGGGACCTCTAGTTTCCACCATAATATAAATAATAATATGTAGAGATCAGGATATTTGCCATATGGGAAGCGCTGTGGTTCTTTAATTCACTGCAGCTTTAAAATGGAGGGGAAGGGGAAGGGGGGCTGGGGAAGATATCCAGCAAGTTGGCAGGGAGAAATGTAAAATAAATATAATAATAATAATTAATGGTTTCTAGTGGTTTATGTCCCAAGTGTAGGTTTTGCTAAAGGGGAACCATCCATCGTGAAATCCAGTAAATTAAAAACAAAAGGAATTAAAAGTCGAGATTATTGATAGTTTTCATCTGAAACTTATTTTTGGTGGAAAATGGCTTTTTCTTCAAAATAGACATTTCTGCAGGAAATGTCTGTTTTCAGCTACATTTGTAGGGTTTTCATCAGAAGAACCCCAAACCAGAACACTTTTCAGTTTTCAGCAACTGAAACCCGCAACTCTTAATCCAGACCCCTCCCTCCCAAATCAGTGGGGTTTTTGCTTTGTTTGGGGGGCTGATCGGGGGACTGACAAAAACCTGAAAACTTTTGAAGAAATTTTTTTGATGAAAACGAAACCTTTTATTCATGTTTAATCAAAATGTTTCACAGGAGCAAAGCCCATTTCCGGAGCAGCTTTAGCTAGACATCGTTTCAGGCCTGGCCGTTGCCCCATAGTCCTCCACCAGTTTTTTGCGCTTTTACAATCATGTTTACATATTGTCGTTTGTGTCTTTTCTCTCCACTCTTGCTGTGTGAAAAGCTTACAAAAGCAACGGACTAAGACCAGCAAATACGTACACACAAGTAATATTGACAATCTCATGGGAGTTTGAGAATCCAATGACTTATTTAGATACCTAAATTCAGCTTTAGATGCCTAACTTTGGGTGCCCATTTTTAACAATTCTGGTCTTAATTCCCTATGGCTCAGCCTGTATGTCTGTGACATGGTTATAACAATAGCTACCCCACATAGCAGTGATACAACGCTAAATCTTGATCCCTGTGCATAGCCCAAGGAAATGTTTGGTTGGCAATCCTTTCCCATGACCATGGTGTAGCTACTGCTGCAGCTCCTGGCTACTCTAGCTTTTAATTGCCGCTGTTCTTCCCCTGCAATGGATCCATGCAGATGTACTAGCACTTCCTAGTTTCAGGAAAGGTGAAAAGCCAGAGCACAGGATGGAACTATTGCCCAAACCAGGAGGAAGTCTTCTATGAAGGCTTAATTTGCAGGCCAAAGACCATGGAGATAAGCTTCCTATAAACCTACACTTTTTTGGATGCTTGTCTGTATCTAACCTGTGTCCCATTTTGGGTGACCAGGCATCCCAATATTATCAGGACCATCCCAATATTAGACCTTTCTCTTATATGGGCAACTATACCCCCCTCGCCCTCCCAAAAAATGAATGTCCCGATTTTTCACACTTGCTATCTGGTCACCCTAGTCCCATTTGAGGGTCACCCATTGTTAGCTTGTAATAGCTCAGGAAGATCGTATTGGATAAAATGTAATTGCATAGATTAATATTAATTATGTATATTGCAGTAAAACCTCGAGGCCCCAGCTGAGATCAGGGCCCCATTATGCTAGGTGCTGTACATACCTACATGGAGGGAGTGCAATGAACCCCCACACAATGACTAGATGAAGCATAAATTGACATACTTCTTAGATAAATTATACATTCACATCCCTTCATGGGGCTGGAAATAGGATTCTGGGCCTTGAGCTGTAAAAAATATAGGCATCTACCCACCAGCTGAGCTACACAAGATGTCTCTTAACTACAGCAGAACCTCAGAGTTACGGACACCTTGGGAATGGAGGTTGTCCGTAACTCTGAAATGTTTAGTATCGGGGGTAGCCATGCTAGTCTGTATCCACAAAAACAGCCAGGAGTCCGGCGGCACCTTAAAGACTAACAGATTTATTTGGGCATAAGTTTTCGTGGGTAAAAAACCCACTTCTTCAGATGCATGGAGTGAAAATTACAGATGCAGGCATTGTTATACTGACACATGAAGAGAAGGGAGTTATCTTACAAGTGGAGAACCAGTGTTGACAGGGCCAGTTCGATCAGGGTGGATGTGGTCCACTCCTAATCATTGATGACGAGGTGTCAATTCCATGAGAGGCAAAGCTGCTTCTGTAATGAGCCAGCCACTCCCAGTCCCTATTCAAGCCCAAATTAATGGTGTTAAATTTGCAAATGAATTTTAGTTCTGCAGTTTCTTTTTGAAGTCTGTTTCTGAAGGTTTTTTTGTTCAAGGATGGCTACTTTTAAACCTGTTATAGAATGGGGGGAGAGAGAGAACGAGTGTGTGTGAGTGTGAAAACGTGTCCTCCCTGGTGACGGGGAGTGTGTGTAAAAACAGCATGTCCCCCTCTCGGCAGAGAGGGAGGGGTGAAAGCAGTGCAAATCCCAGTACTGTCCTGTTCTGATGGCTCCATCTGCCTTGGGCTGGCAGCCCCAGCGTCTTGCTGTAAGTGGCTGCCCCACGCACAGGGGTGGGGGTGAGGACAGGGACAGGCAGCCCAGGTGTGCCTACCTTTAAGATGCAATACAGGCTCAGTGCAGTATTTGCTTTTTAATATTTTTTATTTTTTTTGGTCTCTGCTGCTGCCTGACTGGTTACTTCCGGTTTCACTTGGTGTCCGGTTGACCGGTCAGTCCATAACTCTGGTGTCCCTACCTTTGAGGTTCTACTGTAGGTCTCTTTCTCATCATTGTGGGCCCACCACTAGAGGGCAACATAATCATATGCACGCACAATAATAGGAGGTTTACGTGGGAAGCCCAGGGACTAACGCTACACCTCTTTCTATGCGAGGACAATGGGACCATTTGTGTTAGTAAATTGTACTCATGTCAGTAAGGGGTGAAGGATCTGGCCCAGAAATCCTTAATTTAAAGCAAACCCCAGCATAGTTAATGGAACCATAAGGTATGATTAGGTTGCCTGACAGAGGTTTCTGATTCCTAAGAAAAATGTTGGAAGGGATCCAAAACCTCATGCTTTGGAATTTAAGCCACTGTCTACTTTTTAGGGGTTAGAATGAGGCCTTCATGGGGGGCAGATTAGCCCACATTGGCCTTCTTCAGGGTTCTTTTATCTGGTACTGACCACCATGGAAGACAAGACTCTGGCCCAGAAGGACCTCTGCTCCATTCCAGGCTGGTGGTTCTCATGCTCAGAAATCCCAGTGGAAGGCAGTCACTCTTTCTGCCACATACTGCAGATCTCCTCCTGTATCCTAAAGTGTTTTGTCTGGCGTATCAACCCCCTCGCCCGCTTTGCCTCCTGGGGGAAGAACGCACTGTATAACATTACAGCGACATTGAACAGGGAAAGGTCCGCTCAGTTCAACATACAGCATCTGCAAGCACTTCCCATGTCAGTTTAGGCAAACGCTTTAACAATTCATTCAATTATGTTAAGCACCCATTAAAGGAATCCTAAACCCTCCCTTGGGTCATTTCAGTTCTAGGAGATTGTAATTGTTTCAGACTAACCATGATGTCTTCTTTTGCCTCCAGGTGATTCTAATTCTGACAAAGCTGTATGACTACAACCTGGGGAGCATCACCGAGAGCTCACTTTGGAGGTACGTAGATAAATTGAGCTAATAATTACCATCTTACTTAAACATGAACACTCCAGTACTGTTCTTTTATTGAATTTAATTGGATTTTTTACATGCTGGAAGGTTCACGGCTAAGCTCTTTCTCTCGCTCTCTCTTTTTTAGTCCTCTGTTCTCTCATTCTTGGGGATGATGGGACTGAGGTCTGATTGTCTTGTTCAGCTAGCTAGATAATGCATTTCATGTAACTGTCACTTAGGGGTTTTTTTTTTTTTTTTACACACAATCCTGTTCAGAATTAATAAACCAATTGATCAAAACCCAACCAACAACCCCCCTTGTTTTGATCTGTAACACCTGAATTTCAGTTTGCAATGACAAGAGCTCCATCCCACAAAGCTGCCCCAGTGATCCTAGAGTAGAGCAACAGAGTTACGGACACCTCGGGAACAGAGGTTGTTCGTCACTCTGAAATGTTCGTAACTGAACAAAACACTATGGTGGTTCTTTCAAAAGTTTACAACTGAACATTGACTTAATACAGCTTTGAAACCTTACTATGCATAGAAGAATGCTGCTTTTAATCATCTTAATTTAAATGAAACAAGCACAGAAACAGTTTCCGTACTTTGTCAAATCTTTTTTTAAACATTCCCCCCCTTTTTTTTTAAGTGGTTTACATTTAACACAGTACTGTACTGTATTTGCGGGGTTTTTTTTTTTTTTTTTTTTGTCTCTGCTGCTGCCTGATTGCGTACTTCTGGTTCCAAATGAGGTGTGTGGTTGACAAGTCAGTTCATAACTCTGGTGTTCATAACTCTGAGGTTCTATTGTAACTCATGTGTAGTGCCTGTAGGGGTGCTTGTGTGTTTGAGGACTGTTCAAGTGAATAGTAAAGGTTTCTTGGCCCACATTCATTGTTGTTAGGACGGGGTGACTGATCACCACTTCACATTTCCATGTTTCCTTCTCTTGTAGAGGTTTATGAATAGGCCAGGCACATTATGCACATTGAAATTAAGTTGTCTGCCTACGCTTACTGCTTGACTGCAAGTGTCGTCTAGTGGTTAGAGCAGATGGACGGTTAGTCAAGACTTCTGGGTTCCTAGTTCTCTGGTTGGATGATAGTAACTTTTGCTGAGGTCAATGGAAGCTGCTCATATGCTGTGACGGAAGAGAAAAGCAATGAGCCCCTGAATTGTTTCCCAAAGTTGTTACTGACATGCTCTGTGTGCATGAGCAAGCTGCTGCTGCCTCGGTTTACCCTTTTGTAAGAAGGGTATAGGCATATTTAACTACCTCATGGGAGTGTAGTCTTTTGGGAGGATTAATTAATTAAGGGCGTATGCTACCTTATTTCCACCTGCTGAACTCTTATTGGCAGTCAGTGAGTTCTGTGCAATGATCACCGCTAAAGCCCTCTCCAGGGCTCCTGATGCATGTGCTTAACTTGAAGCTCATGAGCGATCCTGCTGTTTCCATTGTCGTTGTCACTCTCACATGCACGTCGAGCACCTGCGTCAGATTTTTCAGCATCTGAGCTATCGGGGAATGTTTCCCATTGACTTCTATGGGCTGCAGCTTGAACCTTGAGTTTGCCAATTGCTTCCAGAGCCTCAGAGGAAGAATGTTCATGTAAGTGTTAAGTATGGTTTTTTTTTGCTATTTTCTTCCCCCTTCTTTCCTGGTGAAATCTGTTTTCTTTGCTTCACCAGAGGCTGTGAGTGAGGATCCTTGTGACGGTCCCATTGGAGGTTTCCCATTTTCAGTGTAACAGGGGAGAAAATGATGGAAGGGCACTTATTATTTAAAGCACCTGACACACTTGTATAAAAAAAAATCAAGGAAAATAGAAATAAGAGGAAGGAAAAAATTATCCTTCATTTCTCTGATTTGTTTTATTTCTTGAGAGCTGATGTTGGCCAGTGAAAGAACACACTGTCCCTGGTTTATTTTGCTCTCACACATCGGTGACTGTTTCCAAAAGATAGAGGAGAAAGGCAGATCATTCTGTATCTACACACAACCTAGGAAAAGTGTTTTCTCTATGCTGCATGGCATCATACACACTTCATATTAAGGGTACATTAATAAAGGGCTGGGAAATGATTAGCAGTTGTTGATAAGTAAAGCTGTTTATGAGTAGTTTGTGTTGTAACTGGTCAAAAGTAGAGCTATGTGGAATACTGATTTTTTTGGTTCATTCGCAGTTCTGAAAAACTGAACAAAATTTGGGTTGGGTGGACCTGAAACCATTTTTTAAAAAAAATATTCAGCTAAGTGAAAAGTCAAAATATTGTTATGGGTCAAACAAAGTGAAAGATTTTCATTAATAAGATGCAAAGAAATTTCAAAACAAAAGTAGTTTTGAATAAAAAAAATTGAAATGTAAAAAATTTCAAAACAAAACATTTTTTTTTCAGATTTGTAAAGGTGTTTTTCAACCAAAATAATTTAGAGAAATTGACATGAATTTGCAAAATGTGTTTTTATGTTAAAAAAAGCTTTGGCTGAAAAATGTTGCCCAGTTCTAGTTATAAACTCGGCAGTCGAAGATGTTATCGATGGTCATAAGCAGTCTATTGACCAGTTGGGCTCTATAACAATCTATAACACACACCGCCTACTGACCATAGCATACAGATTTATTTTCTTTATAAATATACTAATATTGGCATTTCTTTTGAGTTCCTCGGCCAATTTAACTTCAGTCCCATCCTATTTCTGCAGTGATAATGTATGGAGCTCCCCACAAATCCAGTGAGTAAAAACGCTACTGGCAGCTGACTTGTGTATGTGAGAAAAACAGCAAAAGGGAGAGGCAAGGAAATAGGGTGAGGATCTTCTTGAACGTTAAGCTTCAGGCCTGGTCTACACTTAATAATTAGATCTACCTAGCTATGTCGCTCAGGGCTGTGAAACAATTTGCTTCCTGAGTGCTGTAGTAAAGTCAGCCTGAAGCCTGGTTGTAGATGCAGCTAGGTTGATGGAAGAATTCTTGCCGTCAACCTAGCTACTGCCTCTCAAAGATGTGGATTAGCTACATCGATGGAAAAACCCCTCCGTCAATGTACGAAGAGTCTACAATACAGCCCTACAGCTGCAGTGCCGTAGCTGTCCCACTCTGTAGCGGCTGTAGTGTAGACGTACCCTTAGTGGATTAATAAACTCGTGGTGGCAAGTGAGATGCTGCCTCTGAAGCGAGCGAATGAGATTTCTTGCCAGCTGGACCTGGCGTTAATTACACAGTAATCCTCTCGATAGATTTCCCCCCCCCCCCCACCATTCTTGGGGTGTATTTATTTATTTTATTCACTCAAGAAAGAGAAAGAGGGAGAAGCAAAGATTATCTCACGCCGAGCAATTATTTGAGGTTTTATTTTTCTTCCTCTCCCCGTTATCTCTTGGCTCGCAAAGAGGATTACACTTTGAGACTTGGGAGAAGATGGTGGTTTTTACTACAGGAGCAAGATAAGCTTAGGTCTGAGATAAATAAAATGTCAGAATAACAGATATAGAGTCTGTGGAGAGTGGGGGGAAATAATCTTCTCTCTTTTCTTTTTTTTGATGTGATTGGAGTTCTGGTGAGCCCTTTCCTTCAGGGCCTGAAGAGGAAACAGCTGATTGCATGCTGTTAGCCTCAGCTCTGCAAATATTTAGGCATGTGCTTTACTTTATTCCCTTGAGCCGTCCCATCAAAATTAGTGGGACGACTTCTGTTAAGAATCCCTAGCTTTTGTATAGTGCCTTTCATCAGTAGATCTCAAAGGGCTTTACAAAGGAGCTCAGGACCATTATCCCCATTTTACAGATGGCACAGAGAGGGAAAGTTACTTGCCCAAGGTCATCCAGCGGGCCAGTGACGGAGCTAGGACCAGAACTTAGGTATCCTGAATCCTAATCAGTGCTCTGTCCACTAAGCCATGCTGCCTCTGTTTAAGCACCTGTGTAAACGGTTGCAAGATTAAGCCACGCTGTCATACATGGCAGGCGTCCAATTTATCCCACTGGCTTCTCCAACAAATTACATTTTCTGCTTTAAATTGTCCCCAAGATAGTACCCCCATCTCCACCTGCCTTATCCCCCCCCCCCCCCCCCCAATCGATTAGTCCTGCAAAACAAGGGCTGCAAAAGTCTCAATATCTCAGATCTTACCTACACCAATGTTTGGTCAACAAAGAGTACAGTCATTGAAGTCATTCGGGTTACGCCAGCGTGAAACAGGCGTAAATGAAAGCAGGCTCTTGAACTTCTAACTAGAAAGGAATACAAGCAGCATGGCCTAGTGCACTGAACTTGTGAACCCCTTTATTCAAATCCCAGCTCTGCCCTGCTGTGTAGCTTCAGGCAAATGTAAAATGGGGATATTAGTCGCCATATTTCCTAGGCGTGTTTTGAGGGTTAGATGATTCATGTTTGCTATGGTCTGAAAATCTAAAATGATATGTACAGAATAACTAGAATGATGACAGTGGTTAGTTAAAGCAATATAGAGCGTTTCAGAATTCCCGTAATCTGTTTCCAGCTTTGTCATGAACTTCTTGTGTGATCTTGAGCAAGAGTCTCTTAACCTCTCTATCTATCAGTTTACTCAGCTGTGAAACAGAAAAAAAAATATTTACCTTCCTCATGGACTTTGTTCGACGTCTCAATGAATTCATGTTTGCAAAGCGCCCTGTATCATAGAATATCAGGGTTGGAAGGGACCTTAGGAGATCATCTAGTCCAACCCCCTGCTCAAAGCAGGACCAATCCTCAATTTTTGCCCCTGATCCCTAAATGGTCCCCTTAAGGACTGAACTCACAACCCTGGGTTTAGCAGCCCAATGCTCAAACCACTGAGCTATCCCTCCCCCATGGATAAAAGGTAGTAGAAGTGGAAAGCAGTTTACAGCTTAGCTCATCCAGAAGGTTGTGTTTGTAGAGGCATGTGCATGTGTCATCCCCATCACCACAGGCATCACCCCTTTGCTCTCTCCTCAGTTTGCTTTTGTGAGTCAGCAGAGGAAGGACCAAAACAGACCATGATCAATTTCACCTTCCCTTCCCCTCTTTGGATCACATAATGTTGTCTAATTATAGGTTATGTTAAATATCCTCTACCTGTTTTTGACTGTATGGAGTATACTTGTGAGAATTATGATATACTGGAGCAGTTTAAAGCTTTGTGATATACACTTGCTTGTTTTGAATGAAACTTCCCAGATACCCCATTATTCCATAAATCAATCTCCCGTGTTTCTCATGCTGGTTCAATGCACTTTTATTTTCTACCTGCTGAGCTGCATTAATAAGGTCATAACCTATGGTCTAGAGACATGGCACAAGTTGCAGCTGCAGAGGATTAGGGTGTCTTAGTTGGAGAAAGCAGGAGAAACAAATCAATTCAGAAAAGTGACAGAGAAAGACCTTTTATTGAATACATTCTAACTGGCAGTTTTGGGGAAAAGGGACTTGAAAGAGCTATCTGAAATATTTTTATCACTAAATTCAGTACTTCAGTTACCCTGTGTGACTGTATTAGTTTCCTTACCCGAATATCAGAGCCAGGGAAATGCTGCCACATATCTCCTAGTGGTTTTCAACATTTTTCATTTGCGGACCCTTAAAAAATTTCAAATGGAGGTGCGGACCCCTTTGGAAATCATAGACATAATCTGCAGACCCTAGTGGTCTGAAAACCACTGTCCTATGGAAATTCACTTGAATTTAAAAATGAATTTTGCATGTGCCCCTATTTTGTTTTTCCCTCCTTGGCTGGTGCTCATATGAATGCCTGAGGGTACTGGGGTTTGAGTTCACATGCTCAGTTTTGCACATAGGAAGCTGTACATTTTACAATATAATCATAGTGGGATCCTTGCCTGAGTGGGGCCTCAATAAGGACCTCAGGATTTGATTTGCTGACTTCAATGGGAGCTGAGTGCCCTTCACCCATCTCAGGATCGGATGCTTTGTGTTCAGCACCCAAGTCCGCTAGGGATTTCGTAGTTGCTATTGATTTTACATGGAAGGTGATCAGATACCAGGGTGATGGGCAGCAGAATAAAACCTTACGATAGAAACCTACAGTTAGTTTCTCCCAACCCTCGTTGATATTAGTAAGGGGCTTCCTGGGGTACTTTGCATGCTACCAATGTGAATTCCAGTGATGTTAGCAAAGTCTTATGGACACTGGTATACAACTAGGCTTGGAAGGATTAGATTTTTATTGGTAAACGTCAATAAACGTCAATTTCACCGTATACACTCAAAAAGATGAAAAACATATTTCCATCACTAATAATTGAAATTTACAGATAGTCAAAGTAAGAAAAATCCTTAAATCAAACTGTAATAAATTCTTAAGCAGCATATCTATTACTTTGTATATTTTGACTTGTGATGTTGACAGTTTGTGTTCTAAAGCTTTAACTTTTTGAATCTCGACATCTACAATCATTAAATAATTACTGTCTGACCACCAATATAATAAATATTGATATTAGGCATCGGAATTACAAAACCATAAAAACTGAATTCTGCCAAGCCTACCTATAACTTCCAGCAGATGCTTTCATAGGCTGTGATTCAGCAAAGCACGTAAGCGTGTGTTGACGTCCCAATGACTTCACTGCTTCAGCACTTTGCTGAATCAGGGCCATATAAACACAAGCCTCTTCCACAACTGAATTCTCTGGTCCTGATTCTGACCTCGCTTACATTTAAGCCAATGGATTTACACCATGGGGTGAATGAGAGGAGAATTGAGCCCGCAACCTTTGAGGTGTGACTTGGTTTAGAATTTCATCTAGCGCCTTCTGCATCGCCTGGTTTGCGGGGATAAAATATTCAGCATTAATGAAGATGCAAATTTATTATGCACAATAAAAGTGCGTTCTCTGTTGCATCCAGTCATGAAATGTGGTAGTGCAACCATGTAAATCAAAACCCCCTGATCCCATTGCAGCGCGAAAGCCAATATGTAAATCATGATTATGAATATTAATGTAGACATATATTATCAATATACTGTAAATAACAGATGTACGATGTTCATGCTGCTTCGCAGATATCTATAACACTTTAAATGGGGTTTTTCGGTGGTTGTTCTGCTTTATAAAAGGGCTAATAAAAGGAGGAATCTTGCCATGTGGTATCCAGTCAATGCTGGTGTCCTGTTCAAGTACATGCCATGGAGTTGTGTAGGCACATAGTACAGGCCCACTGGGGCAAAATGTTCCTTGGTATAACTCAATTGAACTCAGTACTATTTTATCCACATTCACACGCTGGGCCAGCTGCAGAGATGATGCATAAGGTATATGGTACACAACTGTTAGTGGTTCTCAGGGAGCCTAAAGTTGGAGTAATGTACTGTCACAGTGCAGGGCAACAGTTCAGCGAGGGCCCCCACTCTCAGGCTCCCGGCTCCCCAGCCTTCACCTCTCACGCCCTGCTTTCCGGGGTTTTTCCAGGCTGTATTCAGTTCCCTGCCTACCCTGTGTTATTCCCCAGCAAAAGAGACCATGTAAAGAGGCCTGTGTCTACGCTTTGCTTAGTCTTCAAAGCCTATAAACCAGTGGTCCCCAACGCGGTGCCCATGGGTGCCATGGCACCTGCCGGGGTATTTATGTGCGCCCACCTACTGACAAGGGAGCGCTTCCGCGGGACAACCCGCCACCGAGGAGCGCGGCCGCCGGATAACCAGCTGCTGAAATGCCTCCAAGAAGCAGTAACGCCAATAAGCGTCGCCGCCACTCTTTCAGCGGCATTTCGGCAGCGACACTTCTCGATGATGCCGCTTCTCGGCGGCATTTCGGCGGCTGGTCGTCCGGCGCCCGCCACACTCTTCTGGGAACATGAAGATGCTACTGCAACGGAAAGGTTGGTTTCTCACTGCTATAAATAGTTGTAATTGCCCACAGTTCTAAGTTACCCCACACAGCTCTTTCTAAGCAAGCACATTTATTCTCAACCTAAAAGCACTACAGAGAAAACTTTAAAAACAACAGAAGAACCTACATATGTGCTAAGATGCTTACCGGAGATCACCCCCTGATTCCAACCTGGGCTCTGGCCAGTGACCACCACCCAGGGGCTTTCCTGTGGATACAAGTTCATGACTCCTCTTGCTCAGAACTAGAACACCCATGAATATGTGAGTTACTCCCAAATGCCATTTGGCCCTTTTGATCCTGGGATTAGGTAATTCCAGACAATCCCCTCCCTAAGGTGAAGCTTCAAAAGATATTGGGTCCAGAGGTGAGTATTTGCATTCTCCTCCTCCCAAGTATTTCCTAGGAAACCTGCACAATTAACAGTTCATTCTTGTCTTAGCCCATTGTTAAAAGAGAGTCCTTTGAAGTGCATAACTCTTTCCCAGGTTTACATTAGTCATGTTTCCTAGACAAGTTACATAAACTCGCAAAATAACGCACACATATTCAGGAATGTTTGTCCAGTATATTGCAGGGAATGGTCATATCTGTCATATGTACACCTTATGTAGCAACTTGCATGGAACATGGAGTGAGAAGCACAGGTTGTGGGAGGGAAGAGTTTGTAGGAGGCACTAGGGACTCAGTTCATGTGCATATGGATCCTACAACCTGATTCACTTCCTCCATGATGCATGGAGGTTGTTATACCTGAGGTCCTGATTCTCCACTGCTTTGCATGTTGTGACGTTATTTACACTCCGGCAAAGGGGATGTAAAACTTTGTTATCCTTCTTGGGGGCGGGGTCGTTGTACTTGTTTTTCACAGATCCAAAAAAAGGGAAAGAACACATACAGGGCTAGATCATCAGCCAGGGTAAATCAGCATCGCTCCACTGAAGTTAATGGAGCTGCTCTGATTTATGCCAGCGGAGGATCTGTCTTGTAAAGTCTCCCAGAGAGAGACACTCACTATAACATTTTTCATCCTGTTCTATTTATGTTAATGGGAGTCTTGCCATTGATTTAATTGGAAACAGAATCAAGCCTCAGAACCAAACACAAAATGGCAACTGTCCTTGCAGCTGGCAGGGAGACTCCTTAAAATGTAAAGGTATAGCACACATAAAACAGAACAACATTTTTTTTCCCAGTTACATAGTTACATAAAACACAGGCCCACACCAAAGTCTTGGATCTAACTTCCCCCCACCGACACCCCAAAATAATAATGAAAAACACTTTGGGGGTATATGAAATACACGCGTATACCTGGATCTTAAGTTTGCCCATGGTTCCTATCTTTGTAATGGGACAAAACCTCAGATTCAAAATTGATCCAGATTTTGGAGCTTTCATAGTTTCATAGAGTTTAAGGCCAGAAGGGATCATTGGATCATCTAGTCTGATCTCCTGTATAACTCAAGCAACTAAATTTCACCAGAATACCCCTATGTTGAACCCAATGATTTTAGCTGGATTGAAATATTTCAGTCCTCAGGAGACTGAACTGTTGTGTCCCATGGCCAGAGAATAGTGAAATTCCGGTGCCACCAATGCCCGAGACCCAGGCGATAGCAGGGAATTGGTTAGGTGAGATATGCCCAGATGATCCCATTAGGTGATCCATGCCTAAGGAATGACGAAAAAAAAACCCTGGTTCCTGCCAATCTGATCTTGGTAAAAGTTCCTTCCTGACCCCTCATCTGATGGGTGATCCACCCTTTCAGTGCTGTGGTCCAGATGGTAGTATTGGAGCATCTCCACCAGCCACATGCAGGAATACATGCCGTACAAAATGGCATCCTCCATACAGTGTGACCTCGCACCTGCAGTGTGTGCAAGGTCATGTGCGGAGGACACCATTTTGCTCTATAAAATGACATCCACCATGCAAGGTGACCTCACACATATGGTGCGTGTGAGGTCACACCACATGGGTGATACCATTTTGTAGAGCAGGTCTGCTGGGGCGAGAGGGCAGATGTGTTCGGGGGCTGGACGGAATCATCCCGTGTGCTGGATCCGTCCTGTGAGCTGCCCTGTTGGGTGTGCCGCCAATCCTTCTGGCAAACATAGAACCAGAGAGGTTTTGCACAACTCTGATCCCTCGCTAATGAACTTGTAGGGAGATAGCTGCACGTAGGGACAGCATGTGAACAGGCAGAATGCTACGACCTGTTGCAGAGTGACTTGTATTCAGCTATAAATGCCTGCTACTAAAGCCGTTATTAAAACGGAAATGTCAAACATGTGCACGCTGCTGCTGTGCTCTTCGAGGAGGGGGAGGGGGAGAGAGCTGAAGATTGGGCGCTGCAAATAACTTGTATTCAAACATTCAGCAGCTCTGCCACACGTTTTTGCAGTGTAAGCTGATGACTGTTTACACTAAAGCATAATAGCTCAGTTCAGACTGACCTTTTTCTCATGATTTTCTAACCATCCAGTCTGAACCCATTTATTCATTAATTTCCTGAAAGCACCCAAAGCCTTTCTCCAGTAATGGCTCATTTCTTCCCCGCTCTCAAAATTATTAGTTGAGGAATTTTAATGACCACATGCAATTTATTCACATCCATCTTGTTGTCTGAGTGCTCTTCCGCTGAGTCCCTGGGCTTGCCTGGGAAACTTGCTGTCTGGATTTGAAACTCTGCCAGGAAAGTGGTGGCTAACGGACTATCAGGGATGCCCTTTGGCTTTCTGCATGTTTGCCATGCTCTGTACTGCCGGGGAGTTGGAGAATAAACCTCAGTGCTTGGAACACGAAGCAACTCCTGTGCATGGGAAAGTCCAGACCGGTGCCTCACTGGGAATGTACCCGATGTTCTATAGGAGCCTATCACACCTGGTCTGTGTTTGGGAATAGTTCCAAATCAACAATCGCTGGTTCAGCAACTGGTATATTCAAGCCACGCCACCAATCCCGAGCAAAGCTGTGATTTGCATTGGTCGCGCTTACCCTGGTTGCAAGTGAAGGGAAATTTCAACCAGTGCAAATCACAGCTTTGCCTGTCTTGGCAAGAGTCCCGGTTGTTGTGGAATCTCTGCCACTTCCACTGTCACTCTGCCTAGGAGAGTAGCTTTGATCACGCGATTCTCCATTTCACCAACAAGCACCGTCGCACTCTGTCCCATGCTGCCCCTTACAGGTGGAAAAGCTCCTTGTCCAAATCCATAAAGCCACCACCATAGGCTGCAGGTATGTCAGGCCCGGGGAGGCTGAGCCTCCCCAGACAGCCAGGCATGGCCCTGTCCATGCTCGGCCCCAAGACTCTCTCCTGCTTCCCGCTCTTCCCCAGTGGCCCCAACCCAGACTGCTCCTCTTCCCTGAAGCAGGCTAGAGCAGGCTGGCCTGTGGCCTGGGACTCATGGGGGCTGGGGCCATTGCTGGGCCACCTGGCACTCCAGGACTGGGGGCTCTGGGGCTTATCTGCCTGGTGCACCGGGACTGGGGGTGCAGGGGCAGGGCCAGTTCAAGGAAGTTTTGTGCCCCCCCCCCCAACTCCTGAAGGAGTCAGGCATTCACTCAGCTTACCTGTGACAGACTCTGCTGAGGAGAATGAGCCAACCCCGA
Organism: Macrochelys suwanniensis; assembly: GCA_033296515.1. Lineage (NCBI taxonomy): Eukaryota > Metazoa > Chordata > Testudines > Chelydridae > Macrochelys > Macrochelys suwanniensis. Next base: position 136,366,840 of record CM065778.1, read on the forward strand.
GCCACCTGTGAGAAGTTAGTTGCCTAGATGGCTGGTGCAGTTAATTAGCTAAGGAACACCTGGGCCTAATCAAGGGTTCTGAGGGCTCACTTAGGAAGCTCCAAAACACAGAAAGCTTCTGAGAGGGACTTCTGAGGGAAACTGGTTAGGGGACTCAACAGCAAAGATATCTCCTGGAGGGAAGCGGTTCCAGAAGGGGAGAGCTTTGGGTGCTCTGTAACTTGAGGTCTTTAAACCATGATTTAAGGACTTCAGGAACTCAGCCAGAGGTTAGGAGTCTATTGCTGGAGTGGGTGGGTGAGCATCTGTGGCTTGCAATGTGCAGGAGGTCAGACTAGATGGTCATGATAGTCCCTTCTGACCTTAGTCTATGAGTGCCAAGCCCCTAGGGAATCTGATCCCAGTGAAAGGACCTTAGCAGGCAGTGGTGGACATTCTGCATTGCAGAGGTTACAACATGCCACCCCACAGGTCAGCGGCAGGGGTGTGACGGTTACAGGGATCCTGATTCCAGAGAGGGAACCCTTCCCTGGGTGATGGTAAGGGGCCTGACTCAGGTGGGGGCCATTGGATAAGAGGGTGTTTCTGGTAAAGAGCCTGGACAGAGGAGACTTTTCATTGAAAAGTCAAATTTTCCATGGAAACTTTCTTTTTCTCTGAAACGATGGAAAAAGAACACGTTTGCCTACCAGCTGTATCGCTGTGTCCTGCGCCGGCAGAAACTGGCAGGAAATCCTTTGGGAAGATGCTTCCATAGGATATTTTTATTATTACTTGCTTCCCATACTTGCCATATGCTGCTTCCATTCCCAGTCAGCCCTGGGAAGTGCTGAGGTGCCCAGTGCTAATGAAAAATAACGGGAACAAGGTTTTGGATGGTGGATTGTTTTTTACTTTATCCACATTTATTTGCCCACCTACAGGCTCATGTGATCACTGGTCACCATTAATATAGCAAAATATTGGTTTTTCTTTTCTAGTATAACATATCTGCATACAGCAGTAAATATGGTATTGTGAAAAAAAATAAGTCAAAGGAGAAAAATGCAAGAAGGTAAACTTTAAAAAAAACAACCAGTAACATATGGACTTTTAGGGAATGTCCCACTGTATTCCTTATGAACAAAATGTGCAATTGCATCTTGACTAATTGATCAGGAGTCCTGGTATTAAGGGAATTTCTGTAGTCTGGATCTCTATTTGGTATGCATGAAATCACTGCTTTCAGTGAACCTTGGTAAATGCAAAATTGGGTCCTTACTGAGCGAGCGGCTCTGTGCAAGCAGAACATTGCTTCACCCCTTAAATAAGCAGCCCTGTTGAATTTCATAGGGCTCAGCACATTTCTTTTTGGCTTGCCTCCATAATAGCATCGTAGTAAGAGGGGAGGTGTCTGCAAAAGCATTTATTACTATTTGTATTGTGGTAGTAACTAAAGGCTCCAATCAAGATCAAGGATCCCATTTTGCTAATACACAGTGCTGCATAAAAACACAGTGAGAGGCAGTCCCTGCCTTGAAGTGCTTGCAGTCTAAATAGGCGATGGACAGGAGTGTTATCCCAGCTCTTACAGGTGAGGAACTGAGGCATGGGGAGGGACGGGGTCTGAGGTGACTTGTCCAATTCCTTGGAGTTGACCCAAATTCTCCTGAGTGCCAGACCAGTGCTCTAGTCACAAGGCCATCCTTTATCTTGAGGATCATTTGTCATCTTAAAATGGCTTTCAGTGTGACTGATGGAGGACTACTAGTCACAGGGGATGGGAAAAGAACTATCAGGACATCAAGAGACAAGGTGGGTGAGAGGACATCAAATCCATCTCATGCAAAGTCAGGACAGGTTCTCCAGATAGAGACCGTATCCGATATTAAACCGGTTCTCTACCTGATCTTAGACAAATGGGGTTATCATTATGACCCCCGTCTTCCAACTGAAAATCGTGAGTCCTCTGTGCAGGCTCAGGGATCCATCACAGAGTCTGTTAGTTATACACAGAATCATCTCAGATTGCCCTGCTAGTGGAAAAGAAACGCAAACTGAATGGACAATAATAAACCCCATGAGTGAGAAGTTCTAACGTTCGACATGTTAACAGAAAAGCTGTTGTCTGAGTGCTGTGCTGCTGGCCGCTTATAGGCTCAGAACATAACATGTTTCTTGGCAGCATTTTTTCTCATCTCAGAAGCTTAGCAGGGGGGAGCAGGCGTTAGCAAGACCACCCATTGCTCAGCAAAAAGGCCCACAGTGCACACCCTGGGGGCACAGACAGACAGCAAGCCCCAGGAATAACTGAGCTCCAGGCTGTGGCAGCTAATGGCTCTGTTTATGAGCAGCAGTATTTCAAGTCAATTTTGCACTTTGCAGGAAGCCAGTGCAATTAGGCTATCTTGGGTTTAATACATCTGTAATGCTTTGTGCCAGTCAGCTGTCGGCACACCCGCACTGGCAAACACGTCTGGAGGGCCAAGATGCAGGCCGGCTACAAGAGCTAAAGCATTGTCAGAGGATGTGCCTAGGGAGCCAGGGGGTTAACGGCACAGGAGTTTAGGGATGTACATTGGCCAGCTGGGTTGTAGAAGGAGGAGATGTGGCACCTGAGGTCATAGGACTGAGCAGAACTCCACCCAAGAGTGGAGGCAGTTTTGCTTCTGGCAGTTTATTTCCTTTCTTTCTTTGAGAAATCAGCCTCTCTGACTGGCTGCATTTTTTTTATTCTGCTGAGTTATTTCCCCAGTTTACCTGGGAGAACTTCGGGGGGGGGCGGGGAGTTTATTATAAAAATCACTTATATCACACTGTGAACTGATACAGTGCTTTACGAATGTGGTGTCAAATGTGTTCCTTGTCCCAAGGGGTTTATTCTACAAGCCTTTTCTGTGTATTTTGCTAACAGTGTGTGCGGTGCTGTATAGCTAGGTCTGAAAACCCTATCAGCGCTCTGGATATCTTGCAATCTGAATAGTGGTCACGCTATGTCTCATGTCAAAGTGCACAGGGAAGTATTTCCCCCACAGCTTGTGTTTTACTTGACTATGTGGGGAAAGGTAGAGAGCGGTTTAGATGTCCTCCATTTGTCCCTGAAGGCAAAATCCTCACATAGACAAAGCCAGTGGAGCCAATCTAATGATTTTTTAAAATTGTGTGTATTGTGATACTTTGTGTGGGGGGTGGGGTGTTTCCCCTTAGAGTAGCAGCTCTTGGAGTCAGGTGATTGCATCAGAGTCTCAGATTTTATTTGGGGAAATAAAAAGTAACTTTCTAGCCCTCGAGAGGGTGGGGAGGAAGCTTGAAAGTCTCAAACCAACAGGCAAATAAAGAGAACCTCAAATGTATATCTTTAAAAACAAAAAAAACCCCACAACATTTATTTGTTTTTCTGAAGGGTTGGTATGGTTATGATATTTGAATGCATGGGGTTGGTAAATTGGAAGGGGTCAAAGACGTTTCCACAAAACTTTTTTCTGGAGAAACCAAAATGTTTTGCAGAAATGTAACACATTTGACAACAATTTTGCAGGGAAGGGCTCTCTGGTCTAGGATGTAATTTCTGATAGAGCGAGAAAGAGAGACACAAACTCAGTCTATAGCTGTGGTGGTTAAGGTTAAGGTGTTCACCTGGCAGATGGGAGAGCCAGGTTCAACTCACTGCTCTGAATCAAGGAGAACAGAGACTTGAGACTGGATCCCTTGAACAAACAGAATTGTTGTTTTCCAGCCAGCCCTCTTGTTACTATTGCAAAGTTTCCCCTGACAGGTTTTAAGTCCAAATACCTGGTATAGCAGAGGGCAGAAATAAAGAAGAGCATCAAGAATGAAACAAGTAGCTAGCGATTTAGCCTGCCAGTCATCTTCATGTTCCAAAGTGAAACACAGTATAATGGAAAAGACAAAGCGATGTGGCTAATAGTTTGATCAGACTGCAGGTTTCTTGTCATTAATTACAAACCATCAGCCTTCCCCAGCGCACAGTGGCTGTCAGAGGGTTGTGTTTCTGGGAGCTTTTTGTTAAGCTGCAGGCTTTAAAATGGGCATAATGCTCAACTGCCAGTTTGATAGAGCCGTTAATTGGTGAGTGGTGTAGCCATAGAAATCATCTCTTCGCTTCTAAATAAAAAAACGGATGCTACAGACTTGCGGGGGAGCTGTGTGTTAAACTCCTTCAGTGTGACAAGAGGATAAAAAGCAGCCAGAGGAACCAAGGGTATGTGTGATCTCTCGTTGTGTTTCGGCAATGAGTCACCGTGTTCATATTGATGGCTCAAGTATGGATGTGTACATTTTCCCAGGATATTTTAATACCTAGGGGATCTATGATGAGGCTGAAAAACACACATTCAGCTCTTCTCAGGTTATTTTTACCCCTGCTCAGGGCCAGCTCTACCTTTTATGCCACTCCACGCGGCAAAGCAAAAAAACAAACAAACAACCTGCCGCAGCAGTGCCGCTGAAGCAAAGAAAATAAAAAAGCCGGAGTGCCGCCCCTTCAGATTTGCTGCCCCAGGCACCTGCTTCCTTAGCTGGTGCCTAGAGCTGGCCCTGGGTACTATGTCTATTAGTTAGAGCTGGGGATTGAAAGCCGGGAGTCATGGGTTCTAGTCCGTACTCTGCCCTTGCCTTGTGCAGCTTTAGGCAAGTCCCTTCACCCCTCTGCACAATGGGGATTATGAGGTGTACTGCACATGCTAATATTCTCTAGGGCAGGGGTTCTCAAACTGGGTGTCGGGACCCCTCAGGGGGTCACAAGGTTATTACATGGAGGGGTCGTGAGCTGTCAGCCTCCACCCCAAACCCTGCTTTGCATCCAGCATTTATAATGGTGTTAAATATACTAAAATGTGTTGTTAATTTGTAACGGGGGTCACACTACCATTGGACAGCATGTGAAAGTCACCAGTACAAAAGTTTGAGAACCACTGCTCTAGTGAAATACACTACTTCTCATTTAGTACACACAACTATCTGAGTCACAGAACAAATGCAAGTCTATTGCAAATGGCAACAACAAGGGATGGATTCAATCTGTCTAGGGGCTCTTCTATGAAATAAATACATCTATGGCTTGAGCCCACAGCCATACTCCTATCTTTTGCCCTAGAAAATTAAAACACACCCACCCTGGTCACCATGGTAGGTGACTCTTCCCCAGTTGCAAGTACTTGGGGGAACAGGGAATTGTGACGGGTTGGGGCCACTATTAAGGGTTTGAACCTCCTTGGAGTTGAGCAGCTGGGTGTCAAAGGCAAGAGCACTTCCAGGGGCCTTACAGTGGTGAGTGGACTTGGTTCGGACGTGGGTCTGTGTTTGCAGCAGATCAGTGGAATCTGGCTCAAAACAGACAGGATTCGGGACGGGTTGGGGCCACAGAGACCTGCTTGGTGCTGCCACCTGGTGTGCCAAGGCTACTTCTGCCCCTGCTTCCAGGCCTTTTCCAGCTTGGGACTCCCGAATCCTGTCTGTTTTGAGCCAGATTCCACTGATCTGCTGCAAACACAGACCCACGTCCGAACCAAGTCCACTCACCACTGTAAGGCCCCTGGAAGTGCTCTTGCCTTTGACACCCAGCTGCTCAACTCCAAGGAGGTTCAAACCCTTAATACATCTGTTTTACCCTGCATAAGGCTTATACAGGGTAAACTCATAAATAGTTCGCCTTCTATTTCAAAGATAGAAAGATATGCACAACTGTTTGCTTTCCCCAGGTACCATCTCGTACTCAAGGAAACTTAATAAGTAAAACGCGATTTTAATAAGTACAGAAAATAGGATTTAAGTGAGTTCAAGTAGTGACAGACAGAACAAAGCGAATTACTTAGTAAAATAAAATAAAACACGCACGTCTATGTCTATTCAAAGTTAACACAGATAAAAGCCTCACCAGATTCGGATATTTTCCTTTTTACAGGCTGTAGAATTAGCCTGGGTCCAGCAGTCGCTCACACCCCCTAGTGTCTTTGTCCTTTGTTCAGTTCCCCTCAGGAATGTCCTTGGGGGGGTGGAGAGCCTCTCCCTTTAGCCAGCTGAAGACCCCAATGGAAGGGTCTTGCAAGGGCTTTTATAGCCTTTCTTCCTCTCCCTGTGTAGGATCCAGTTGCCCTGGAGTGTTGGGATCACATGGGCAAGTCACCTGTCCATGCGCCCTAACAAGTCTAACCAGTTGCATCCTTGACTGGGGCCCCGATGTGGATTGGGGTCTGCACCTTCTTTTGTCTGTTAAGTACTTGTCCTTAACTTGCACATTCCTTCCTCTGGACCTGGTCCATTGTTCTTACAAAAGATATGCATAAAACCAGCAAATATAAAACCAATGTTCATAACTTCAACCACAACAATGATACATGCCTACAAACAGGAGGAATAAATTCAGTAGGTCATAACTTTCACAGAGATATGTTACATGGCACATGTAGCATAAAACATATTCTAGTTACATATATACATTTATAAGCATCTCCCCATAAAGTTTTATGGGGAACACCGTCACAGGAATCATAAGTATCTTTTTGGGGGGGGAGGGGGCGGTAAGTAAACAAGAGACGTGATAACCACATAATTTCATACACTGATTTGGGTTCTGCTCCTTTAGGAGCTTGGCCAACAGCAGCACAGTTTCAGCATATTGATTGTCTTTTTTGTTGAGGCCCGGAAACAAACAACGCCTTCCCCTTAAAACCCGACTAGTGAGTATAAATGGACAGCATGGCTTCCGAGAGAGCTGTGATATCAGGGTCTCCCCCAGGGGCTGGCTGCTCCTAGAACACCCCCCCAGAGAGGGATAGAGATTAAAGGGCTCCTATGAATGGAGGTGGCAGCCACAGAAATCTTTTCTGTCCCTGTTTTCAGGAAGCTACTCTGCTTTAGCCTGCAGACTCAGAGGGGGATAACACAACAAGAGGGTATCCCCTCATTAGGGCTGGCCTTAGGGGTCAGTCTCCCTGGGTGCCCACTTCTGGGGAGGGCCAAATCATCATCTGGGGGAAGGGGTGCACCACATTGTGTGGCCTTGTTTTTGCTTAGCTCGGGGAGGTGCTGAAGACATTTGCTCTTCTGGGTGGCAAAAGACCTAGGGCTGGTCCTGCCCCACAAGCCCTCTAAATTTGTGGCACTTTCACAGAGGGACTTCTGCGGGATGGAGGCTATGGGGAAGCATCATTCCCCACCTCTGGCTCTCCAATAGCAGTGAACCTGGGGCCAGATTCCCTTCCATGCAAGGAAGTGGAGGGAAGGATAAAGGTTTTACATGGTGCTTTCTCAGTCAAAGGGAGCTTGATCGAGTAAAGGCCTCAAGATCTGGCCCGCTATTATTATTTACCTGCCTCCAGGAGTGACTAACATTCATAAGTCACATCAAACTCCCCTCCCAATTACTAACCGGGTGTCACTAGGTCAATTTCTTCCTGACACCTCTGGGAAATCAATGTCTTCCCTGAAGCATGAGGTTTAATTGCTCATGCAGCAGATTAGCGTACATACCTATAACTGTGGTTATAGGTTCTAAAATTCCCTATAAAGCCATCTGTGGCACAAGAGTCTCTGACCTCTCGTTGCAGCGAACTGGCCAGATTGCCCATAAGCAACGAGAAAAATATTCTGCCACTGCCTTGATTGATGACATGTTGGTTTTTTTTTGTTATGGGGCAGCATAAAATGGAGAGACCAATTATTTTTCACTGTGCTTGTCATAATTTTAAGAACTTCAGTAAATTCCCCCTCTAAATATTAGTTTCTTCCAGGCTAAATAATCCCATTCTTTGTAGTCTCTCATGATAGGTTAATGCTGTGATGGGTATTAGCTATTTGTATGTGAAAAGCACATTACAATACACCACATTTCATCTCTGGTCAAGGAAAACGAGAAACGAGCTGATAAATTTTGTATTAAAACCCAGCATTTCCCCCCCCCCCCCAGTGCACACATACTGTACATTTCCAACATTTATGCGTTACCCGGGGAAGCGAGCTTGATGTCAGATGTGATTTAATAGCCTTTGATTTACTTTCTTAAGTGCTTATTAGGATGATCAATGACAGTGTTTTGAAGCCAATGGTAGACTTGGGAGACACTTGGACTACTCATTATCCTTCCACCGAGCTTTTCTTCTAACATAGTAATTTGTGGACCTGAATGCAGAACAGGGATCTCATCCTTTATTTGATGTTATCTGTGAGAATTAATCAGCCCAGTTTTCACAGGATCATGTAGGAGAATGTTATAGCTGCAATATAAGAGAAGCTGCTTGGTCCAGTGGGTGTGAGTTGGGAATCTGAGATCAGTTCCTGGCTCTAGGATGGTTTAGTGGATAGGGCTATTGTTGGGGTTGCGGTTTGGCATAGCTGAATTAAGAACTGGCTAAGAGAGAGATCTCAAAAAGAAGTCCTCAATGGGAAGTCGTCATTGAATGGGAATGCTTCTGGAGGAATTGGTATGAGGCCTGAGGATATTCAATGTTTTCCTCAATGATCTGGCCATAAATATAAAATCTCTGCTTATAAAGTTTGTGAATGATCAAAGTTTAGCAGAATGGTAAACAGTGAGGACAGGGCAGTTGTACAGAGCAATCTGGATAGGTGGGTAAACTGGGCTAAATGCAGAATTAAGCACCTATGAGCAAGCAATGCAGGACAGACCTACAGAATCGGGGACTGTATCATGGAAAGCAGTGATTCTTAAAAGGGTTCAGGGATCATAGTGGACAAGCAACTCAGCATGAGCTCCCGGTGCCATACTCTGGAAAACAAAGGACCCAGGTGATTCTTGGATGTATAAATGACACTAGTGAGTAGGACAAGGGAGGTGATTTTTAATTTTGTGTACGGCACTGGTGAGTCCGATACTAGAATGCTGTGTATGTCACCGGTATCTACATTTTAAGAAGGATGTTGCAAAATTGGAGAAGGTCCAGAAAAGAGCTACACAAATGATTCAAGGACTAAAGAAAATGCTTTAGCGTGAGAGACTTAAAGAGCTCAACCTGTTTAGCTTATCAAAAATAAGATTGAGAGGAGACTTCATTATGGTGTATTAGTATCTTCATGGGGAGAAAATATTGGAGAAAGGCATAACAGGAGGCTGAAGCCAGGCAAATTCTTGGCCTCACATTTTTAGCAGTGAGGCTGATTGACCATTGGAACAAACTACCAAGGGAAGTGGTGGATGCTCCATCTCTTGATGTCTTCAGATCAAGACTGGGTACCCTTCTGAAAGATCTGCTTTAGCCAAACACAATGATTCAGTCAAACCCAATTTACTGATCTTAGTACTGGAGTAACTGGATTGAATTTAATGGCCTGTGACAGGCCTGCACAACATGCGAGGCTCACTGTGCAGCCCGCGGGGTGGGGTAGAGCAAAAAAAAAACAAAAACAATTTTTTTTTTTCCCCCTCAACAACTTTGGCGGAGGGAGAGGAGTTTTGGCCCTCGGCTGTTTTCTTTGGAGTAATATGGCCCTCACCACTTTACGAGTTGTGCAGGCCTGGCCTATGATAAACAGGAGGTCAGATTTAGAGGATCTCCCTTCTGGCTTTAAAATCTATGACTCTATCATTCCTCCCCTCCCCACTCCCCCATTACAGACTATGGGAGACTTGATCATTAAAGCCTGAATGCTTCGTTAAATGGGGTGTGCCTAAATAGCTTCTTGAAGCTGGAGATGAAGTGAGTCTGGGTGACTGGGAATGTTATTCCATGCTTATGGGGAAGGCAGAGAGACAAGAGTTGGGGTGAATGAGGCAGAGAGGTGGCAAACTTGGGCAGAATGCACAGAGCAAGGAGAAGCAAGCAGAAATGTATAAAATGGCAAATCCTTGAGTCCCTTATTATAGACCTCTGAGGGAAAGAAGCTTGGACTTGATAGATAATAGAATAAGAGTATGAATGAAGGGAGAGATCCTCAGCTGGTGTACACTGACATGGTTTGACTGAAGCTAGTGAAGCTACACCACTTACACTAAGTGTAGACCTGATCTGAAAATAAATTCTGGCCATTGACCTAAGATTAAAATGACCCCATTGTAGATACGTATTTTTTCAGTAATGATATATATAGTTGCTATTACTGCTTAGCAATTCCATGCACCAAAATGCAAAGGAAACAGAGCGGGTGGAGGAATATATAATAGTAAATTTATAAAGTCCATTCAGCCAAGTGCACTACTACAAAATAATGATCAGTTATGTAAACAAATATAATTTCATCCTGCGGCCCCTCTATTAATGTAATTTAAAAATAATTAAACAGTCATTGAGTTGGGCAGTTGCCATCTCTTAAGTTCAAAAGCTTTTTGTTATTTCAGAAAATCTTGCTGAGTCAAGAAAAAAACAACAACAATGCTTGTTAATTTGCAAGATTTCTATGGAAATTGCTTAGAGAAGAAATTGTGCAGAGACATAATAGCTAAGCTCTGTGTGTGTTAATTGTCTTCACGGTGTACAGTAACTTGTGGGATGCCAACAGGCAATTGGCAATCACAATGCAATTCATTTGTCCCTACTCTGGGATGCATTTTCTCACCAGATGTATTGCCCAGCCTGTGTTGATTCAAATAAAGACTGCTCTCAAAAATATTCAAATTTGTGTAGTGGCAGACACATCTCTCTCTATCTAGGTTTTTATAGCCTGCCCATCATTGTAGTATATATCCCTGGGACTTTAAGGTTCCACCTGTTCTTTAGAAGATTGCCTACCTTTCAGAGTGAATGAATGATACTGAATAGAGCTGGCTGGAGATTTTTCTTAGAACTGTTTTTCGACAAAAAAAAATCCATTTTCATCAATCAATGGGTTGATTTTGATGAAATTTAGTTTCAAGAGGAAGCGTTTTGATAATGTTGAAATGTCCTGTTTGGACACTTCTGGAATGGAATGTTTTGACTTTTTGTTTCTAAGTGACTATTCAAAATGAAATTTGTTATTTTCTGTATTAAAAATAAAAATTATAGGTCAAAATTGGAACAGAATGTTTTAATCAGCCCGAAACACATTTTTTTTTAAAGTTCCATTTTACAGAAAATTTGAATATTTGTTTTGTTCGGTTTCAAAATGGGAAAAGTTTTGAAATGATGTAATTTTCCCTGAAATGGGAAATCTGATTCCAATTCACCTGAACTGTTGAATAATATTGAGAGTACTGGACTGTGACTCAGGGGACCTGGTTTCTATTCCCAGCTCTGCCACTGAATAGCTGGGTGAGCTATGGCAAGTCACTTCTCCTCCCTGTGCTTCGGTTTCCTCATCTGTAAAATGGGCATAATGATGCTGATTCATTTGTAAAACAGTTTGAGATCCATGGAGGAAAAGTGCTATGCCAGAGCTAGGTATTAATAATAGTAATAATAATAGTGAGTTCTTTTAATAGACGTTTCCTTCCAGCAGAGCAAATGGGACTTCAAGGCGGCAGTACTGTTCTTCAGCTTCTACAAGCCTCTTTGTGCTATAGAAACAAGTGGGTCTAAATTCTCTTGCTGACGGGTAGAAATTATCGTCCAGAACTTTGAGGCCATTGAAAAAGAACTGATTAATTTGTGGCTAGATACTCAAAAGTGCTCAGCACCCGGCAGCTCCCATTCTTCTCGAAGGAAGTGGTGGGGAGAGCGGAGAGGTACAGATTTTCCATCATTGTCCATGGGGCACTGAATGTCTTTGAAAATCTCACCTTAAACAGAAGGGGGAAGAAGAGTTTCCCATCTGAGCGGCTGCAAGTTACTAAAGAGATTGCCATTACAAAAATGGAAAACAGCTCGAAGCTTAAATATTCCACCAAATTAGAGACAAAACTCTGCCCGTAATCACCTGAACGTTGTACCCCTCCTGGAGAGGCAGAAAACCAGCATACAGGCCCATTAACAAGGCCTCCCATACTGCACTCCAAGGAGCTCTGAGGGTATCCAGTGGCACTGGATGGATGGGTTACGGAGAAGGGTTTGGGCTCCTCTCGCTTTCTTTGCACTCACCCAGCACACAGCAGGATGTTGCTTGACATCTGAGCAGAGTGGTGGGTGGGCAGGAAAGACAGTCCGTTTTCAATGGAAAATCAAGAAAAATGAAACGTGATGCGGTCCATATTTCTCGGAGTGCCTCATCAGTTGGTCAGGCACCTTGGGCCAAATCCTTGAGTCCCTTATTCAGGCAAAAGTCTCAGTATCTTTGCTGGAAGTTCTACCTGAGTAAAAACACTGAGGCCCTGCTACCTCTAATATGATAATATCAAAGTGCAGAAACCCCAACCTTCCAGTGTTTATACAGCTTTATGTTGCATATAGGAATACCTGCCTTACACCACGTGCAGCTGGCTTCAGTGCAAAATGGGAACCATCTTATAGAAGGTCAGCAAAGTAACCTATGCTTGTAATACTCAGCAATAGAAGGGCCCGATTCTGCACCATTGTAGTCATTGAGAGTTTTACCCTTGACTTAAATAGCAAGATCAAGACCTTGAAAGGTCTTGAAGTTACCTCTGGAAAGCACATTCTGCCTCAGTCGCTGCTACATCTTTCCTCCTCCTATTTAAAAGTGAATTTAGCATCGGTGAAAGGGGCTAGTTTTACAACCCAGGAGATGGATGTCCTCCATTTAAACCATAGGCAGCAGCTGTGTAAGTTTTCCACATTCTGCCACTATCCCCACCAGGAGTTCCACGGAGGAGAAGGTAGCATGGCCCACTCAATCACTAGTCTCTGAGACTACCACTGAGGGTGCCTATTATAGTGGCAGTTATTATATGGGTCCTTCTGTCCCTAGCAACTATGTGGAGACTATCCCATCTCAGGCCACTGAAAAGGCTTCTGGCCAGTACCAACCTGGAACAGAGTTGAACTAATGGCCTAGAGAGGTGAACGTTCCTGTGTTCTGTCACCAGTCCCTTGAACCATCCAGTTACTCCCCCTGTGTCTTTTTGCCATTTATGCTCTTGCTCATTCGTGAAACCACATTCTGATATGAAGAAACGTCAGCCAGCAATGTATTGCTGGGGAAAATACATGTGCCACATGCCACCTCTGATTGGGTGCCCTCTGGATGCTTAAAAAGTTTTTAATTTACTGAAAGTTACCCTTGTGTGTGGCCTTTAAGGCAGGTAGTTCCATATGTCAGCCAGAGAGGTGAGCTGCCTCATGTCTGAATCATTTGCTTTTAAGCCATCCATTGCTGTTGTTAATATAGAAATTAAATATAGAATGTTGAAAGCCCCAATTGATATCCGTAAGACCATTTTCCTGTTTACCAACAAGCGTCTGGGCTGTAGTGCACAGCTCTTGCTGTGATCTAAAAGTCAGTGCTATGCTGCTGGCTGGAAGATGCCACGGCGCATGGAAGAATAAAGCAGCTATGTTCTTGGATGGTACAGTACTGCATTAGTCCTAAACTGGTTTTTTGTACCCTCCCACCAACCCCGCCCACTAGGGTGACCAGACAGCAAGTGTGAAAAATCAGGACATGGGGTGGGGGGTAATAGGAGCCTATAGAAGAAAAAAGACCCAAAAATCGGGACTGTCCCTATAAAATTGGGACATCTGGTCACCCTACCGCCCACTATATGTTTGTCTGCATACGTAAGGCAGAGAACTTGGCTCGGAGGACTCTGCTCCTCTGGACCCACAATTCAAAGCAGCAGGTGTGTTATTTAATTCGGTCTGCTTGAATTTGCAATGGGACTTTGTTGGTCCATTACTCAGCTTTAACGTCCAGGGGAGTGAACAGCTTTTTCCCCACCTCCTTTCTATTTTAAATTACTTTGATGTTGGGAGGACACTTCATCCCTCTCTCTCCCATTTCTCCAATCTCACTTTCATTTACAAAGAGCATGAGTTAAGAAATGGTTGTTAACCCAAAGGGCTGTGTGTCATGCTTGGGGAACCAGACAGTGGTAGCCTGGCTGAGGAACAGGATAGAACAACAATATAGGTCTCATGGTGGGGGGAAAATAGGAGATGTGAGTAAATCTTAGGCAGAAAGGGGATGGGAGGGAGAGTTAAAGCTGCTGCACTTGTGTCCTGTCTTCACTGTTTTGTCTACACTGCTAGCTGTTCAGAGCAGGGGCTGAGGTGGCAGAAGGCAGGGAGGGCTTGGGCAGGCCCCGTGCAGGGAGTGGGGGCTCGGGCTGGCTCAGAGGTGTCCCATTTTTCCTTTGGGAAAATATGGTAACCCTATACTTGCCTCTCTGTCAGCCTCAGGCTACACTCCACTGGGCCCAGAACAAATGCACCTCTATCCTATTCCACTCGGTGAGGTTAGGAATAGCTCCCCAGCCAAGGCCAATCACTGGGCTTAAATGTAAGTGTGCTTTCTGGATACTAAGACAGCTGGGCCTAAATAGCTGAGTTGGTCTCTCTCTCTATTCCCGAAGGAGACTTTTACCAATCGGTTTTTATTTAGAATAGCTGGGAGTTAACCCTCACTTTTCAGATCCAGTGGGCAAAGGCAGGCCAGTCTCTGTTGTAGTCCAGGATGGATAATTCATGGAGACAAGAGACAGCAAACAAGGGGATGGTCTGTGGAGATTTTGTAGTCACCTCTGAAGCATGTTGTTTCCCTAGGGAGTGAATGAGGCTCATTTCCCCCTTTTATCCCCTCCAGGTATCCTTTTAGGTTGAGGCACATTGGCAAGGTAGCATGAGGAAGCTGGATACTGCCCATGTTGTAACACCCTTATGAGTAATCAAGGGACTTCCACCTCCAGGGCTGCCAATCTGACACCGTTCACGGGTATTAACTTCATTGCCTTATAAAACATATCCTGTTAAAATTGAACAGGGATCAAACCATCAGGGTTCTCCAGAAATTACTGTAGCGGCTTGTAAAATGTAACAGTAGAATCCCTTCTGTCATGGTCACAGGGCTAGCTGCACATTCCTCTCTAGGTGCACCTCCCCAGGTGTTGGGCCCCGTGCCTTTCCCTTTCCCGGCGGGCAATCCCACAATTCTCCCACTGTTAGAGCAGGTCCTGGGCTACATGCTTACTCAGCAGATCTGACTGAATTTGAATGTTTGCAGCTCTTTGGGAGTCTGACAATAGATTTCATAGATTCCAAAGGCCAGAAGGGACCATTGTGATCACCTAACCTGACCTCCCATATAGAACTGGTCTAGCTTCATTGACCAGAGGTGTTCAGTGACAAAATGGCCTTCTTAAAACCAAAGTATTCTTTATTAACAATAGGAACAAAGCATTTAGAGAAAAAGGGGATTTAAAACAACATCCTGCACACATTTGTCTTATCAAGGGCTTACCTTTCTCTGATGGCAACCTAAGCAATGCTACCTGCTTCAGACACCCCCAACGGGGTGTTGTGTGTCTAACAGGTTCCCTCCAAAACTACCCCCTTCTCTTAAGATACGGACCTTTTTAAGTCTTCCAGTAGTTCTTTTGTTCTCCTGTGTTCCTAAGTGTTGGCCCTTCTGGAAGAACCAGTCCTGTAGGCTCAGCAAGAGATTGAGCTAGAGTCCACTGAGCCAATGGCTCTCGCGTTGTCCCTTAACAGCTCTCAAGTGTCTGCCATTCTTTTTCTTATCTACTTCTTTTCCCCAACAACACCCTATTGAACTACACCAATATGGTCATACAGGAAACATCCCAATTGGCCAATGTACAATATTCATACATTATTATCAAACTGCTACCAATCTGTCACACCTTCCTAAAGTCTGTTTTGAACCATCTTTGCTTAGCAACTCAGACAACCTCTAGAAAGGATATAATTTTTCCATTTAATTCTCTAGGGCTTTTCCATAAAGTCTTATTTTTTAAAAAAAATTACACGTTTTATTTCTAGCTCTCCTACAGCTCCGTTTCGCTATCTAGGGACAAACTGCTCTTATGAAAATATAGTCAGTTTTGTATTGGTTCCCGTATTCCCACTAGCCCTCAGTTGGCTTCCTAGAGACCTCACACAAGGCCCACACTTCTGCTGGGGCCGCCACTAGGTCACAAGTATTTCTTTCTCTTTCCACGGTTGCCTTTATCTGGTAGCCTTCCCTTCCAGCAGGAAGCCCCTTCTCCAGCCTCCAGGTTTCTCTCTGACCCATTGTTTGCTCCAGGAAATCATTCATCTCTCTAAACAGCTTTTTACACCCACCTGACCTCTTGTCCTCTCATCACCGCCTCCCCCAGGACCATAAACCTCTTCTTTTCAAATCTTTCCTGCTGATTTTCTGTCCTGAACCTGAAAGATCTGATACATCCTTAGCTACAATTGCACACACAAGCACCAACCTGTACCCAGTTTTCTTGCACCCTTTAGCTTACTGATGGTTAAGCTTGCCAGGCTATTTTGCCACATACTAGCAGCTCTGGATTCTCTCTTTCCAAATCAAGAGAGTTTCATTTTTATTCTAATGAGCTTCAGCTGGGGAAATCCTTCCCTCTCTGGACCCGAGCTGTTTGATAGCAAGTCTGTTACCTTCCTTAATTATAAGAGCAAATGCTTTATTAAAGCAGTACACGCATCTCAGTCTCAGCAGGGTTTGAAGGCGAGAGTCCACAAAAAGGAGACCAGCTGAATGAGACGCCATCTTATAATAGGTATAGCTGACAAAAATGGGGGGGTATTTTTCATGGAAATGTCCCTTTTTTTATTCAAATTCAAAATTTTGAAATTTCAGCAATTTTGGGGATGTCAAAATTTAGACTCACTGGGGCTCAGGGCAGAACGCCAAACCCCTGCCATGTGGGTTGAAGCCCGGGCCCTGAATCCCGCCACGCAAGGCCGAAGCCTGAGCAAGGTAGTTTTGTTGGGGGCTCCCGTGGCATGAGGCCCAGGCAATTGCCCTGTTGCTACCCCCTAACGCCAGCCCTGACTTTTATATGCAGCAAACCTGTTATTGTGACAGGTGGGCCTTTTATAGAATGGGGGGGGGGGAAAGGGCTCAGAAAGAAAAAGGTTGAGAACCCCAGCTGTAGGGCAAACGGTTCCAAGGGGCAGCAAAGCCTGTGCAGCATGGGCCTCAATTCTTTCCTTCATTGAGATTTGATTTCTGGTGGGTCCAAACGCTGCTCTTGCCAAGAGTAGCAGCAATCACATTTCTCCCCCTCCATGGGAGGGGCACGTTACAGATTTGTAAAGGTCTGGGAGTTAGGCCCCTTGGTGCTTCTGAAAATCCCTCTAGGCAGCAAACTACCTTTAAAAATCTGGCCCTTAGTTTTTTCTTCTCAGGAGGCCAAATTTTACCCCATCATACAAAGCCTGAGTACAAGTGCTCGGCATAAAGGGATTTTGCACATCCAGCAGGGGAGATCATCTTACTCCTAGGCTCTAGGAAGAAGAAGTGGGTATCCACTTCGGCATTCGAAGAAGTGGGTATTGACCCACGAAAGCTTATGCTTCAGTACCTCTGTTAGTCTATAAGGTGCCACAGGACCCTTTGTCGCTTCTACAGATCCAGACTAACATGGCTACCCCTCTGATACTAGGCTCTAGAGCAGCTACAAAGCCACTGCTGAGGCTCAGGGCAGGTTACATGGCTGTGTCCCTCCATCCCTGCTGGAAGGAGGGAAGCCAATGGAGCACACCAGTCTTAAATCCATACGTCCTTCATGAGCATGGAATGAAGCCCCAGAGGACTGTGCTCCCATGCATGCAGTGATCCCATCTCCAGAAGGCTGTTCTATAGCTTATGTTATATAGGGACTAGTCTGCAGGTTGTACACCTACAGCAACATAGCTGTAGCCATTCAGCTGCAAACAGGGCTCTCTAAGGCAGTTACGCGGAGGAACAGGGGAATAGACCCGATTAACCCGATATTGCAGAAAGTTGACATGAGTACAGCACTACTTCTTCTCCAGAGACCGCACAGCCAGATCTGCAGCTGGTGTAAACCAGCATAGCTCCCCTGCTGTCGCTAGACCTTTGCCGACTCGCACCAGCGGAGCATCTAATCCATGAGTGTCTCCCCTCTTCTCGGCTTCTGAACTTGTGTTTTCTCATGGCAGCATCACCGCATCTGCCGGTTCCTGGAATCATTTACTGTTCACTGCTACACCTGGGGTGCCAAAGTCAATGTCAACCATCTTCGCTCTACTCTCCTGAGCTTTGTAATACCAAGTGCCAGAGATGGTGTAAGAAAGGGCGTCTGTGACTGTCTGGATTGAAGGATGTATGGCGGAGAAAAGGATCTGACAACACTTCTTTAGGGCATGGTCATCACTCACTGTACGTGCCTGAACAGGGTATACAAGGGCATACATTGTTCTCCTGCCCAGGCTACCTGTAGCACAGATTTCAGTGCAGCGGGAGGAGGCTGCTCGTCTCCCCTCTGGTGCTGGTAGTCAGTGGATTGACTCCACCCAACACATGCTCTCCAGCTTAGGGAGGGTTACAGTTGCAGAAGATAAACACTTGATACCTGTATTCTCACATCTCCTGAATCATAGAGGGAAGCTAGGAATGAATTAGTCCCAGGCCTGCTCCCGGGGTAACAGAACTCTGTGTTACCCCTTACTCAGGGCTTGTGGTAGCTCTACAGTGGAGCCCTTAGATAAACAGAAGAACTACAGGGAGCAAGTTATGCAGCAGAGGACCAGTCTTCATGGGAGGAAGGTGTCAGCCAGCCTCCTCCACAAGCACTGGCTGCTTTTCGCTCCTGATTGACAGCCCTCTGTTGGCGCTGATGTGAAAAGTGTTTGCACTCCAGACAAGCGGAGAGAAATCTAATTTGTCTGGAATGGACCGTCCTGTTAAATGTTAAACTGACCTTTTCAAAGGGAATTTACTTGATAGTTCTAAGTGGAGCCCCGCTTTAAGCTAAACCTGTCACCAAGACATGATTAAAATCACTTAAATGTACATCAGTTGCATGTATTATTAATGGAAATTGAAATCAGCCTAAATGGTAACCATAAATTTAAAAGGAAGGGGGGAAAGCATGATCTGAAGGTTAAGGTGCCTTATACATCCAAAGATTCTGCATGCGGAACTGGATACATTATTCCAGAGCCATGAAGTAGCATAGACTGTCTTCTGTATATTTACCATGGCCTGATTCTCTGATCCCCTTGCTATCTCAGTGCTCCACTGAGGAAAGGGAATTCAGTTCATTTCCCCCACAGGGTTTGGTGTAGGGCAGGTTGAAAGGATTGGTCACAGTTGCCTGATCTTCTCACTTGTTTCTGGACCTTCATGAGAAGCGAACGATCAGACCTCATCTCAGAGCTCTGACAGCCCCTTTGATTGATGATGGGAGCAAACACCGTGCAGGTATGATAGATGGAGAAACTCTGTGGGGGGGGGGGGGGGGGGAGGGAAGGTGGGGAAGTGACTGGAATCGCTGGGGGAATGCAGAAATAGAGCTGCATTCTCCAACTGGGTCACACTCTACCCTTCTTTTAGCCCCCGCATCCCGATGTGGCAGTTACAACACTTGGTTATTCTGATGACAGTCACTAATGTATCTGATCCAGGCAGATCTTATTAAATCAAGTCTAAATTGAATGCCTTCCACTTTACTGACATTTATCAGTGACTTTGTCAAGCAGGAGAACTGCAGTTGGCAAATGTCTCCTGAACAAGCGTAGGGAGACTTACGAAGGTTCTTTTCTTTTATGGTATCTTCATGTATCTGTGTGTCCTTCATGAGGTAATCTGGGAATCTACAACTGTTAACAGTTCAGGTTAGCAAGGCTGGCTTCTAGATGGTTCACCTTAGCTTGCCATTAGCCAATCTGGTTTGGGGCACATTGCAAATCTCTGCTGTATCGGAAGGTACTGTGTAGATAAATCTATGTGATCTGCTCACTAGGCAGAGTACAAGTCAATTTCCCTCAGTGTTATATGGGAAAGGAATATTTCTTCCCTTTGCATAGCATAGATATTGTGCTAGGTTCTTATTTCAGCTCACATATGTGAACCTGGAGTAGGACTGATTGGACCATTTTCAGCCATGAAGTTTCACTGAAATATGCTTTTTAACAAAGATTTCATGCGGGGTGGGGTTGGAGAGACAGACTGACTGTCTCTCTAAACTGGTGGATAGGACACCCTGGTTCTGCCTGATTCAGGGTGATCTCTGCTTTAAAACCCTATTCCGAACGAGGCAGACGTAGGACTCCTAATCTGGGCCTCCCACATCTAAACCCAGTGGCTTCCCACCTGTTTCTCGGGTTTTGGTCTGAATACAGGCATTTCAACACAATTCTGTTTTCACAACAATGTTTGAAAGGTTTTGTTTTCATTGCGATTCGGAAGGAAAACAACTTTAGAAAAGTTCTCTGTAGTAACTTCTAACAGTTGCCGTGAAACGGAATTGTCTTCCTCTGGTCAGGTGCAACCCCACGGAGGTTAGTGAAGCTACTCCAGGCTTACAGCAATGTTAATTAGAGAAAAATGTGTCCTGTTGTATCTTTCGAAAAGACCATTAGGGATGTTACAAAAAGATCTCGTGTTGTATAATTTAAAAAGACAGGGTTTCCGGCTAAGGTTGCATAAGTGGTTTGGGTGCCCATTTCCCCCTTGGCATTACAATTATTATTTATTTTGTTTGCTAACTAACGAGAATTGAACATCCAGATCCTTTCGGATGAGGCTTGTTCCTCCCGTTCGTCCAAAATATCCTGAATTTGCTGACCTTCCAGGAACGCTGCACAAGAGGCTAGCTTGACAGGGCTGAGGCTTTGCATCCTATAGTCATGAGGGGGTGGGCAGTAATCTCAGAAGGCTTATGGCTGGCTGAGTTGCCGTTGGAATCATTATTGTAATGCTAGTGGCATTTCATTGTATGGTATAATGCGTTGGGTACACCTGGAGCCTTGGATAGACGTCTCTTTATCCTTTTAAATCTAACTAACTAAAAATAGATTGCTTTGAAACCCCCACATGCAATTTCTTTGAAGTTAGTAAAGAATTTGAGATACAAGGCAGAGGAATACAGCCCACCAGTGAGAATATTAGTAAAGGGGGACATTTACAGTTCTTCAATTCGTAGGCTTTCCTGCATCCCCCCTTCCCACCGTGAAAATTTTTTTCCTTTCAGCACTAAAAACATATACTCTCATAACCTAGAGCAAAATGGTTATTAGATATTGTAGGAGACAAGACGCTTCTGTAAGGCGATCCATGCTGCAGCTTTAGCTGTGCTCCATCATTTACCAATGACATAAGACTGAGATACCATTTTATCTGTAGCAGGCATTGACTTATAAAGATCATTTTCAGAAACATGGCACGGGAGGAGTGAAACTCATCTCTAGACTATTAGACTATAATTGCCTGACACAGAAACACCAGTCTCTCAATTCGCTAATAGACTGCTTGAACACCTCACCTTGACCACCTCTTGTTGTGTTCTCAAAACATGATGTATGCCACTGGCCATTTTTCTCCAGAGTTGCTCGCAGCATGCTTTATTCTTGGGCTTAGAAAACTGTATTAATCTTCTGCTGTGTGCTTTCATTTCATTTCCTGTAAAAATCCATCTTCTGCTACTGGAGTTGACCTAAGGTTAGATGTCAAGGGAACAAATTACTGGATCTTGCTCCATATCCCAAGAGTAGCTATAAATAGCATGCTTTATATCCCAGTTGATCCTTCAGATACATAGTGATAAATATACTTCTGCCAAAAAAAAAATAGAGAAAAGAAAAAGGCCAAGCTGACTTGCCTTTCTGAAACTCTAGTTGATGCACAATATATAAAAGAAGCACAGAAATTATAGACGGAGTTATTCATATAGTCAACAACAACAACAACCAGGGTGCGTTTGTAGGTTTTAAAGCAAGAACTCGTTCTTCTTGGGTGAAATCTTTGATTTCTGGCATACGAAAGTCACTAAGAGTGTGTCTACACAGGATTTTGGACCAAGTGGGAGCGAGCTTCCTGGTCCTGGTCAACAGACTCAGTGTAGCAGAGCTAACACTAATGCTCTTAAAAATAGCTGTATAGATACTGCTTTGGCATTGTGGCTCAGGCTCTGGAATCTAGGGACTGGGGTTGGCTTGCTTCAGAGCACTGTCTATACCAGGGGTCTCAAACACGCGGCCCGCGGAGCTCTTCCCTGCGGCCCTCGGGGTTCCCCGTGCCCCCCCCCTTTTAATTTTTTTTTAAAGAGGGGGGCGCGGGGAGCCCGGCGGGCCGCAGGGAAGAGCTTCATGGTTTCTGGGAGGGAGGGGGGAGGAGCGGGGAGCCGCGCGCTCAGGGGAGGAGGTGGAGAAGGGGCGGGGCCTAATGGAAGGGGTGGAGTGGGGGCGGGGCCGGGGCAGCGAGGGGGCGGGGTCAGTGATGCGGCCCTCGGGCCAATGCACTAGTCCTCATGCGGCCCTCGTGGTCATTTGAGTTTGAAACCCCTGGTCTATACAGATATTTTTAAAGCACTAGCATGATGAGCCTTTCGAGCCTGAGTCTGTGGACCCGGGCTGGGAGCTCACTCCAAAATGCTATGTAGACATACCCTAAGAGTCCTGAGTGCACAAGGAATACAGATTTGAGCTACCATGTGTTTTAATTTTTTAGGCTTATATCTACTGCTATTTTCAGATAACGTGATGAATGCTCCATCTAATATCCTGTCCTATCGCCGACTATAGCTCAAAGAACTGGTTCAAACATTTTCAACTGAATAGCTTTCCAGAATTGAAATATTTCATGGGAATGTGTAAGTTCTGATGAAATTTACAATGGGAATTTTTTGAAATGACTCAAAATCAAAATGGAGTATTTGATTCCAAATTTCCCATCTATTAAAATTATAATTTGATATTTAGCAATTTATGTTTTGAAATTACTAAAATTAAATGATTTGATAAGGTTTTGATGTTTCTGAATATATTTTTGGGGGATTTTGTATTACATGAGTACTGTGTCCAGTTTGGGGCCCCACACTACAAGAATGATGTGGATACATTGGAAAGAGTCCAGCGGAGGGCAACAAAAATGATTAGGGGGCTGGAGCACATGACTTATGAGGAGAGGCTGAGGGAACTGGGATTGTTTAGCCTGCAGAAGAGAAGAATGAGGGGGGATTTGATAGCTGCTTTCAACGACCTGAAAGGGGGTTCCAAAGAGGATGGATATAGACTGTTCTCAGTGGTACCAGATGACAGAACAAGGAACAATGGTCTCAAGTTGCAGAGGGGGAGGTTTAGGTTGGATATTAGGAAAAACTTTTTCACTAGTAGGGTGGTGAAGAACTGGAATGGGTTACCTAGGGAGGTGGTGGAATCTCCTTCCTTAGAAGTTTTTAAGGTCCGTCTTGACAAAGGCCTGGCTGGGATGATTTAGTTGGGGTTGGTCCTGCTTTGAGCAGGGGGTTGAACTAGATGACCTCCTGAGGTCCCTTCCAACCCTGAGATTCTATGATTACCCCCAAATGATTGAAATACCAATTTGGGATGAAAACAAATTTCAAAATGTTAAAACTGACAGTGGGGTGGAAATTCTGTTTACTCACCAGCTCTACCAGCTTTCTATCACTCCCAATTTTTTATAGTAGACTCATCCTTAGCTAGTTGTAAAATGGCATTCCTGTGTTAGATTTACACCAGATGAGGATCTGACCCGTGGCTTTGAAAGGACTTTTCTGCAGCTTTCAGGACCCTTCAAGCATCATGAAATTATTTCAGGCTAGTACAACAAAGTCGTGATGCAAATATCTGGACGTAGAAATATGGAACAAGCTTTTCTTGCAGGCATGCTGCTAAAAGTGGTTGCATAGTTACAGCTCTTTGCCATGCAACAAAATTCCTTCCTGCCCCTGACTGCCAAAGCAGTTGTTCTGGTTTGTAACATTAATACAGGTAGAAATAGAATTCTGCCAGGTGGGCACAGCACCCACCTTCATTGAGCCAACTGCAGTGTGGTTTTTGGCCTTCCGTTTCTCACCTTCTCAATGGGGCTGCTCTGACACAGGGTTACAATCTCTGTGGGTGAGTGGGGATATCAAACTATATCACATCTCATTGATGGATGTGCTGTTGTGCCCCCAAACTACAAAACCCATTAACCGGCCACAAGGGTTGCTTGAAATTATTCTGGCCATTGCCATCAATTAGAAAGGTAATACTTCGATTATTATTGTCTCCCAAACCCTAGCTATTAATGTGATTTATAGCTGGAATGGGGTTGAAGTGGGGAGGCAAAACACCAAAAGGAACTCCTTTAATGTGTAAGTGCTTAGCAACCTGACTGCAATGATATAGACATTCCCAGGGTAAACAATATGGTCATGTGAAATAATTAATCTGTGTTTTCTTGGAAGTGTGTAGCGTACTGGGCTCCCAAAGGCTTGTTTAAATGTAATTTTAAAGAAGAAGAATTAGGGACCTGATCCAAAGTCCGTTGGAGTCTTTGTGTTGCCCTCAACAGGCATTGAATCGGCTGGCCCAGAAGCTATGTTATCTTTCGATGTTGCAATAGTAACAGATCCTACAATGATGGGTGTGCTAGAATTGTGATGGATAGATGGTGGAAAATTGGCTCCGTAGGTTCCAGCAGGAGTGGAAAAGACCTACAACAGCATTGGCTTCCTTTCCTTGAAGGAATGCATTATATCATTCAGTAGCCACCCATGCATGTGACTAAAGAGCAGCACTGGATGTTCTCGGAAGGGGATTGCCTCTCCAGTTGCCCTCACACCGAAGTGGATAGAAACAAAGCCAGGAAGAGGGCCAGGAAATCCACTAGACTTTGACAGTGAATAGGAAGAACCCATGGGAAGGAGAAAATGGTGAGAGCCAGTTTAATAAAATTCACAACTTTTTTTTTCTTTCTGTTTTTAACATAATTTCCAAGCATTTTGTAGCTGCATTTTCTTTAGTTCTGAGGATCATGTTTCCAGCCTCACGAGAACGAGGAGACATGCTGATCCCTCGGGGGACTTGATGCAGTGCTTCTGAGCTCTGTCAGCATGGTGCATGTTGCAGAAGATGCAGAAACAAATACACTAGCATTTCAGCCTGTTCATAGTGGGGGGTTGGTGGGGGCCTTTAGCTGCACGCTTGGAAGTATTGGCTGAACCAGCCCTCCCAGTGCACAGCAGAACTTTAAAACAGGAAACAAAGGAGGATAATTTTCCTCCTGAAAAAGAGGGGTTTAGCAAGGCAGCAATGTACCCCAGAATGGAATTTGGCCAGGATGCCTGGATTTACATCCCTGCTCTTTTTACAGTTGCGTGTGGCCTCTTTTGTGACTGAGTGATTAGGGCAGGGGTATAACTTTTCTCATTCAGAAGGTGAGCAAGGTATGTTTAAGAGAACAGCTACACTGAGACTTGCACACCGACAGCAGGGATCTTTGTGGAAGCAGCTGCTTGAGAGACAGGGAAAGCTCTGAGTTATGTCACCTAGTCGTTCTCTCTCTCCATTTTCACACGGGTGTAACACCACTGAATTAATTGGTGATACTCCAGATTGACACCGGTGCAAGTGAGATCAGAATCTGATCCTAGATCACAAGGGGAGTGTGGAGCATTTGAATACAGATTCTATGAGCTACTGGTGTCTTGTGTTCACCAGCTCCAGCCTACAGGCAAGAGAAGTCATTGTACAACGGATGAAGGAAAATCTTTGTTCAAATGACACAGGGCAGATATTCAGCAAAATGAGAGGAACAGTAAAGGGAATGAAAAGTGATTCACTCCCACTAAATCCAGGTTTGACATTTTGTGTGCGAAATTTTCCATTTTTTCCCAACCTTTAATTTGCAAATACTCGGAGCCGGGCGAGACGAAAGCCTGTCTTTGCAATGTGATGAAATGTTATTTCTACTGAAAAAGACAGGGACATCAGAACCAGGTGTAAAAGAGCCCGTTCAATCACAGCTTGCGAGGCCCGTACAATAGACGGCCGGATTGTTAAACACGGAGGCTTTAAATGAGCTATGCTGCCTTGTGGCCAATTTGATGAGATGCGGGGGTGGGGGGGGTGGGGGGGCTTGAATTGACCCGACAGAGGGATGCCCATGTTTCATCAAAGCTACCAGCACTGCCTGAGTAACTGAAGACAGTGCTTCCCCCTCTCTATCCTGCACTGGCCCGGGAACAAGACTGCAGAGGGGAGAACCTCTTCCCCTCTCTCTAAGGCAGGGTTGCGAATCTGGTGTTCAGCAGAGCTGTAGGCGGAGACCTGCTGCCCAGGCTTGCCACCCAGGGTATTGGCATGTGAGTGTGGTCAGGCCCGTGGTGCTTTTACGGCATGTGTTGTGGCTAGCAGCTTTGGTTAGGGATCGCACTGCAGGCTGCTCCTTTGTGGGATATCCGTGCGGTGCACTCCTTCACGTATTAACCCTCCCATCCCTGAGCCACCCTGCTTTGCCGTGGTGGGACCGCTCTAGCCCTCTTTGTGGCTGGCTTGGCTTCATTTGCCCACCCCCAGTGGGGCTAAGATTTTTTTTGCTCTCTGTTCTTAGCTGACAATAGGCCGATCCCATGTGGTTTCTCTTCACCCATGCGACTCTCAGGCTTCATCGGCGGAGTTTCTCCTCCGCGATCGTGGGGTCAGATGGTGCCCAGCCTCGGCGTAGGTGTGGGTGGAGGAGAGGAGGTGAAAGGTGCAAAAGCCTCTCTCTTTCATCCTTGTTGGGGGGCAGATCCCCACAGCAGTCAGGAAGGGGTTAACAATCTCCTCTGGTCACAGCCCCGCCTGCTGCACCTGTGAGGGTTGTCAAGCTTGGGGAGGGAGGGCACTTGAAAGGGAAGATCCTAGCTCAGGG
This sequence comes from Macrochelys suwanniensis, assembly GCA_033296515.1. Lineage (NCBI taxonomy): Eukaryota > Metazoa > Chordata > Testudines > Chelydridae > Macrochelys > Macrochelys suwanniensis. The sequence goes on from CM065778.1 coordinate 136,393,465, forward strand.
AGGTAGAGTGCTCTGAAGCCAGCAGGGCTGGAGGAGCACAGGACTCTCCAGCCCCAGGATGCAAGGTTGATTTTCTGGGGAACCGTGGGAGAACGCCGACCACCCAGGCCCTCTGAGGAAGATGAGGGTCTGGTTTTCTTTTCTTGCCTTTGTTTATCTTTTGGCAGCCCTAAGACTCAACCCCGCTGGTTTGAATACATGACGGGTAGGAGCCCGGACCCCTTCCTGGGGACTGCGTTCCCCTGACGCGGTGTGGGACTGCAGGGACCCTGCAGAAGTATTTTGCCTTGTTCATTTGGACTCCTTGGCACCCCTGGAAGGGGGGCAGACTTCCTCAGAGGCACTTACCGAACGGCTGTGCTTTGGGCTATGAAATCAACCTACGGTAACACTGTCAACCAGGGAAGGATGTCCAGGATAAGAGAGGCACCCAGCCTTTCCCCAAGGGGGCACCAGACAGGTATAACCTATCACAATCCCCCCACACAGCAGCTGTTAAACTAAGTATCAATCCCTACACTTTTCTCAACTGCAGGGATTGCTCCCAGCGAGAGCCCAGGGGCTTGAGGAGGGGGAATGCCTAGCCAGGGCAATGCGCCCACCCTGGCCGGCAGAGCTGGGAGCATGCTGCACCTTTGTAAGGGACGGGTCCGCATGTGCACTAGCCCTGCGTACTTGGGAGCTCTAGAAAGGCTTGTGTTTCTGGAATCTCCCCCTGAATTTACTCTCGATACGCTGTCACACCCAACTGGATCCATAAGGTCCTATTCAGCATGTCTTACTGCGTGCTCAGGAAATACTGTCTCAGAAGCCTATTGGGGCTGTGTTTGCACGAGGAACAAGGAGCATTGCCGAGGCCCCATCATGAGCAGGGCTCTGTACATTTCACTAAACCCCACGTGCTTTCCTGGCAGTGTCCTCTGAAGCGTCTGATTCAGAGTGAGACGTAAGATAGTTCCGAGGTTTTATTGCCCGGGTTGCACGCAGAGGTGTGCATTTATTTTGCACGTTTCATTTTCCCAAGAGGACATCAGTGCAATGGTGATACTTCAGCACATCTCGGTGCTGTAAGAACAGGGGCGTGCAGGCAACTAAGCAAACCCCATGCAGGCTCCCTGGCAAGGCTGGAAGATAAAGGGATACTTACACACGAAGAACTCGGTCTCAGACAGCCACCACTACTTAGGGTTGCCAACCCTCCCGGATTGGCCAGGAGTCTACCGGAATCGGCATCAATCTCCCGGTGACTATCTCAAGCAATCCGGGAGATTTTAATAGGTACAGTACAATTCATGACATTAGGCCATGTTGGGGAAAAAAAATCTCCTGGAATAGCTTCAGTCAGCGTTGGCAATCCTACCGCTTCTGCAGTCACAAACTGGCAGTGAAACTAGTGGAGTTCTGTTGCCCACGTGGGGGACAGGCAGGGGTTGGGGCATGTACGTCCTCATTGGTGCTCGGTTCTCTACAAGCCACCACAAAGCCGCTGCAAGAAGGCCGGGCTGGAGAAGGGCCAGGGTTAGGGCTGAAGAGTGAACTGCGCTGTGGCTTCTCATGACACGGGTGGAGTAGCAGAGCCAAGTGCAGCCTGACTGGGAGGATTTCTTCTCCTCACACTGCAGGCCGAGAAACTCCATGTCCTATTATTATTATTTGCTACTGCAGAAGCACCAGTCACAGACCAGGACCCCACTGTGCTAGGTTCTGTACAAACACACAACAAAAATACGGTCCCTGCTTCCAAAATCTGACAGTCTAGGTCACCTACAACCCAGTACTTGGGCAGGAGTATTTGTGCTATAATGTAGCCTTTTTCCTGCCTATCGACTGCTTAAACCAAACGGAGAAGAATTTTGAGAGAGAGAGGTGGGCGGCAGCATTTTTATTCCTTGAAACTGCTTCAAATAAAAGTTGCTTTTTTTTTTTTTTAAAGAGGAAATCAATGTGGGGAAAAGTTATTCTCAGCCCTAACAATGTCAAGTTTCTACATTTTTTGTGTGAAAAAAGCCAAATATTTTACATTGTCTCTTCCCCTGCCCCCCTCCCCACCCCCGCTATAAAGTATTCAAAGAAGTTTTTGTAGGTGGGGAATTTTATTTTATGCTGGAGAAAAGGCAGTTTTCCTAAGGGGAAAAACAAGTAAATTCACAACTTTGCCCGGAGTTCTCATTTCGGCACTTTAACGGAAAGAAAGCTGTTGTAAACTGTAAACTGAATTGGAAACTAGGGGCAAGACGGTCAAAAGTAGTTGCTTGAACATGGATTGTAAAAAGCCTGAGTTTATGCACACAATTAAGGAGAGCAAGGATGGCCCAGTGGTTAGGGGTACTGGCTAGGGACTGGGGAGTCTTATGATCAGTTCGCTACTCTGCCATTGTCCCTGTGAATGTGTCAACACTGCAGCTGCGTGTTCGCTGCCTAATCTGGGTAGAACAGCTCACACTAGCTCATTAATAATAGCCGTGTGGACACTGCGGCACTGGTGGTGGCTTGGACCCAGCATGGATCCAAGCTTGGGTGGCTAGCCTGAGCCACCCCCAGTGCCGCAGCATCCGCATTGCTCCCAGCTGCAGTGTGGACAGACCTTGTGTGACCTTGGACAAATCACTTAGCGTCTCTGTGCCTCAGTGCCTCATCTGTACAATGGGAATAATGGCCCAGCCCTGCCTCACAGGCATGTGTTGGGAAGATAAATGCATTCAAGAGCGTGAGGGGCTCGGATACTGTCGGAATGGGGGCCATACAAGTAAGGTTTCATCCTCAGAGAGTTTAGAACTCTGTGCGGGTCGTAGTGAGCAAGTGTCTGCCACCCCCCCACCCCCCCTTTAACTTGAGCCTGTTAAAAGTTAATTTCAACCTTTCAGACTAAATTGGCGATGTTTTAATAGTGGAATTTAAACCATGTCACTTAAAATAGACATTTAAAGTGGTGCTATCTAATTGTTAGAGCTGTCAGGGCAGATAATAAAACCGCCCTCTTAAACGAGTCTCTTTGAAGGTAATACAACTTTGAACTAGTTTCTCTGTAGCCTGCAAGCTAGCCTGTGTCTGAAGTGAATGACCATAGAGAAAGCCAGCTGAAAAACAGTATTTGAGTGTGTGGGAAGGGCAAAGGCCTGTGCTGTGAGCCATGAAGGCATAAATACAAAGCAAGGCCAATCCCAAACCGAGAGGCCTAGGACAGAGTGACAAAGGCACTGACAGAATGAGTTCAGTACTGAGAGGGCCAGGCTGTTCGGTGGAATAAAGTAAAGAATATCAGTTATTCGTATAAACAAAAGGAAAAACCACTTTGCTTCTGTCTTAAAGGCAATGGGTAAAATTCCCAAAGTGGTCAACGCTGGCCTAATCCTGCTCCCACTGCAATCAATAATAATTCCTAGCTCTTAAATCTCAAAGCTCTTTACAAAGGAGGTCAGTATCATTATCCCCATTTTATGGATGAGGACACTGAGGCAGAGAGAAGCCAAGTGACTTGCCTGGGGTCACCCAGCAGGCCAGTGGCGGAGCCAAGAATAGAGCCCTGAATCACAGTTGAGTGCTTTCTCCGCCAGAGCACAGTGCTTCCCAATGGGAGTTGACTTCCAGCTGAAGCACTTGGCCCAGGTTGAATGCTTTGGGGAATAGTACCCAATCAGAAAGAAAAGCCCTGAGGAACTATGAAGGTAGGAATACAGCAGATTAGTCAGGGCAGGTGCTAGCCCATTTGCTGCACAGAGTGCAGAACGCATGGCTAGCAGCCAAGTGGTGTATGTGTGCACCCATTGACTTCAATGGGACATCTCATGGGCTAGAGTGCTTAGCACCTTGCAGGATCAAGCCCATAGGGAAATGTCAGAAATTTCCTGGAAGCTAAACGGATTACTAGGAGAGGGGACGGCATCTAGGGCCTATGGAAGCTTTTCTGGAAATGCTTTTGTCTCCATGAGCAGGGCCGGGGCAAATGTAAGGGTTTGATGATGGCGTAAAGAAGCAGGGTTTAAATGCGTTAGGGGAGAGTGGTTATACAAAAAGACTTGACTCCATCTCAGTCAAATTGAAGCCTTTGTCTCTGAAAGTATGCCAGGACTGGGGAGTTTATTTAAACAAGAAGCTTGGGAAAATCTCGGGTGCAGGGGAGCATTGAGGTGAGACAAGACCATCTGCTGGGGGTGTCCGTCACTCAAAAGTAGCTAACTCTGGTAATAAAGGATAGGCGAGAAATTGCAGTTGAACTCTGAGGAGGAAATTAAGATCAGAAGAGGCTGAGATCCTGGACAAGTAACAGGGTTACGGACAAAGGAGTTAAATCAAAGTGGGCACAAGGCCAAAAGGAAAAGCTGTAACTGGCCAGATAGTGGTGTGAGAAGCTTAATAGCAAAAAGCGGTGAACTAAAACGCCTAGCAGTAGAAGAGGACCTTGAGATAATAGGCTTTTGTGAAAGGGGTTGAATGACAAATCAGTGGGATACTGGGGTACCTGGCTATAAACAATACAGGAAAGACTGATTCAGCTGAAGGGATAGGAGACTAGCACTGTACCTAAAACGATCCCTTGGGGTATGTTTACACTGCGATAAAAGACCCGTAGCTGGCCCCGGTCAGCCGACCTGGGCTTGAGCTGCAGGGCTATGAAATTGCATTGTAGATGTGCAGGCTTGGGCCAGAGCCTAGGGTAGGGGTGGCCAACCTGTGGCTCCGGAGCCACATGCGGCTCTTCAGAGGTTAATATGCGGCTCCTTGTATAGGCACCGACTCCGGGGCTGGAGCTACAGGCGGCAATTTTCCAATGTGCCGGGGGGAGTGGGAGGGGGGAAGCTCACTGCTCAACCCCCTGGCTCTGCCACAGGCCCTGCCCCCACTCCACCCCTTCCCACCCCCTCCTCTGAGCCTGCAGTACCCTCCCTCCTCCCCTCCCTCCCAGAGCCTCCTGTACGCCATAAAAGAGCTGATTGGGATGGAAGGGGAGGCGCTGATTGGCGGGGCTGCTGGTGGGTGGGAGGCGCTGGGGGCAGGGGGGAGCTGATGGGGGCTGCTGACGTATTACTGTGGCTCTTTGGCAATGTATATTGGTAAATTCTGGCTCCTTCTCAGGCTCAGGTTGGCCACCCCTGGCCAAGGGCCTGAGACTGCACAAGGAGGGGAGGGGGGGGTCTCTTAAAATCAGGGTCGTCTCCTCTGCCAGCTCCAGTGTTCTTTGTCACAAGGCCCAGACAGCTTGTTCAGAACAATTTCATGATTCCTTTATTCAAACATTACAAACAGCCATGAGAGCCTGCTGTAAGCCCCAGCCTGCCCCACCCTGTTCTGCCCCGGCAGAGAAGAGCCCGGTCTTCCAAGTGCCAGCCACATTGCTGCTGAAAAGCGTTTGAGATTCGCTCCTCAGCTGGTGTACATCTGTGTAAGCTCCATAGTAACTGGGTGAAATGCTATGGGCTGTGGCATACAGGAGGTCAAACCAGATGATCAAATAGTCTCTTCAGGCCTTAAAATCAGGGACATGATTTGTTATGGGCCACAGGGAGCAGCTGACCCCCCTTCTGACTTGCCATAGCTCCTTGTCAGCTCTTGCTGTGGTGTCTAGCCTGGGCTTGAGGAGGTCACTGTGTGGCTACTAATCACGGATTGTCAGCACTGCCCCCTCTCCTCAGCAACTGGACAGGCAGCAATGGTGCAGCCTAGCCTGGAGCTGAGCCCGGGCCCTGATCCCTGTCCTAGGCAGCCCCCCAGTCCCATAATCCCTAGGATAGGACTGGCGCCTCCCCCTCTGTGATGGGACTGGCTTGCTAATCCCACCCACGAACAGTCACGGGCAGGGAGGCAGATACTGTGATGCTGATGCAAGGAGACCCTCCCCCCCAAGAATTTTTCTGAAATGATGCCCCTTGCTTAAAATCTATGAATGTAGCCTGCTGTGAGCACAGCTTTGAAAGGAGTCAAAGCAGCAACTAGAACAATACATAAATTACAAAACCAAATAGAAATATGAAGAGTTTCATGATTTTAAAAAGAAATCAAACAAGAAAATACAAAAGCATGGTATCAATGCACAAGAACCAGAAAATTAAACCAATCCGTTTCACCACTCAGGTGAAGTAAAGCGGAAAAAGAAACAAACAGCATAAATGGTACCAAGTACATTAAATGTTTGTAAAAAACCAAAGCTTTTTATGTGATGCTTTGAGTTAGCAAGGAATTTTGTGTGTCTTAATATGAGCTTTATTTTGTTCTATTCTGATGGTGTCCCTTTTCAGGACTCTGGACAAACTGCTAGGCTGTCAGAGGAGAAATTAACAATATTTCTATGGGCCAGAATCCAAGTACAGTTTATTTTTCTTGTTCCAGTGCCCCAGACAGACCTCTCTGCCTGGCTGTGTGGTGACTGGCTAACTTTCAAGTCTGCAGCAGCTAAGGTAAAATAGAGAAATACAGGCAGCCCCTACGTTTCTGACAGAAGCAAGCAAATAACAAGTTATCAAGCAATATATTTAAACTATACATTTACAATGACAGGCTTCTGGATTTCAATGCACAATATTTAAGGCAGCAGAAGATAATTTCCTTAGGGCTCATGTCACCGGTTGCTGCTGATTGCCTATTCTGAAATAGTGTGAGGAATGGATTGAGATATTCATGACAGTAGGTGGACTAATGGAATTCTGTGACTATTTAAAACGTGCAGGAGTTTGTTATAATACTGTAATAGAAATGTCACTTGCCCTGATGGGAATAGAGAGGGAGAAAAAAAGCTGTCAATGAATAATAATGAAGTTATTTAAATGCCAACTTTCTCACAAACATTTTACAAAATATAAATTATTCTAGACGTTTTTAGCTAGTTTGGTCTTCATTTACACAGAGAAGTCAGATTCAGCCCCGTTTGGATGTTTGGTGCTGTTTAATTATTGTCAGGTCATTTGGCTGGGTAAAAAATAAAAGTGTGCACCTTGCTGGCTGCATGCAAAAAATAGGTTTGATTTCAGATAAACATTAAAGAGTCTCATTCTAAATATTCATTAGTACAAATCAGGATTGACTCCCCTGAAGATAATGAAATTAGTACGGTGCAAAAAGAATGTCCATCAGATCAGGAACAAGCCAAATACTCTGTCTCTGAATATTACACTTTTACTATTTAGTATTTGAATTCCAGTAGCACCCACTATGTGTTAGTGTAACCTGCAGTAAGGGCTTGTCTGCATGAGAAAGCTGGACTCCTTTAATTAAAGGTATGATTTTTAAATTGGTTTAGTTAAGCTGGTTCAAACCCTAGTATGGATACTCTGTTCAGTTTCAGAGTGGCTTAGTTTGGTGTCGCTTAGGTTGATTGGGACCAGGTTTAAGCTTAGTCAAAATAATCCACTCCGAACTTGAACTAAGACTGTTCACACAAGGGTTTGCAGCAGTTTAAGTAAATCCGTTTCAAAACCATGTTACGATAAACCAGTGCAAATTCTGTGTGTAGACAAGGCCTAATGTAGTATAGCTCTTTGTCCCCTGTGTAGGAGACAAGGCCAGGAACATAAGTTTCAGTCAGCTGCTGCCTTTAAGCTAATGGATCTGGGCTTCCATCTCAGGCAGCAAGGCAAGCTTATGTTTTTGGATCCACAGGTTTTCTGTTCAGTCGCTGCAGATGACCCAGCCAGCAGTATCGTTGCATTAGGCACTGTACATACTCACAGGAGGATTAGGTATTGGTATGAGCTTATCATCTAAGAAGGGAACCCACCTATGACCTGATGGGTAGGGGAGATCAATCAATATATAACCCTGTAGGGTTCCATTTGATGATTCTGGTAAGCAGTGGTTACTAAGCCGTACAACAAGCTTTCTGTTGACTGTTCATATAGGGCTAAGTCTCCATCCTGCCTAGGGTTGCCTGGTTGAAAAGGGACCCTGGCGGCTCCAGTCAGCACCGCCGACTGGGCCATTAAAAGTTCGGTCAGCGGAGCTAAGGCAAGCTCCTTGCCTGCCATGGCTCTGTGCGGCTCCCAGAAGCAGCGGCATGTGCCCCCTCCAGCTTCTAGGCGTAAGAGCAGCCAGGGGGCTCCATGTGCTGTCCCCACCCCAAGCACCAGCTCCACCGCTCCCATTGGCCGGGAAACGCAGGCAATGGGAGCTGTGGGGGCGGCGCCTGCAGATGGGGCAGCGCTCAGAGCTGCCTGGCCATGCCTCTGCGTAGGAGCCAGAGAGAGGACATGCCGCTGCTTCTGAAAGCCGCCTGAGGTACGCGCCACCCAGAGCCTGCACCCCTGACCCCCTCCCGCTCCCTGAACCCCTCAATACCAGCCCAGAGCCCCCCCTGCACTCCAAACTGCTCATCCCCAGCCCCACCCCAGAGCCTGCACCCCCAGCCAGAGCCCTCAGCCCCTCCCGCACCCCATCCCCCCTGAGCTAGCCCAGTGAAAATGAGCAAGTGAGTGAGGGTGGGGAGCGTGAGCGATGGGGTGGGGGGAGGGGATGGAGTGAGCGGGGGCGGGACCTCGGAGGAGGGGCAGGGCAGGGCTGTTCGATTTTGTGTGAGTAGAAAGTTGGCAACCCTAATCCTGCCAACCCCATCAGAAACCCCAATGCTCCTTCTGTTGAAGTCTGTGGGAGTCTTGAACTGCTTGCAGTGCCTCTACTCTACCTGTCCTGTAAGCAAAAGGAAGATTTTACTCTCCATGGCTACCAGTCCAGCTCTCCTGTGCACCTACATGGTAAAGGGAATATGGAGACTTGACACTAGTGTCCTTCTCTGGGCTGGGGTAGAGCAGCCACATCCCAAGAGTTTATCCAGGCATACTTAACAGTTCACACGTGGAATGAAGCACTGCCTTCCCAGGATGCAGGTGGAAGTCTTGACCTCCATTTACTGCTGCAGAGGTCAAAATATGCTCCAGTTCAGTCTGTTATTTAAGCATGTGTATACTGTTAAGCCTGTGAGTTGTCCAGATAGAGTTAATCAACTATTATTTACCATTTTCCTCCCAGTCAACAAAATGGCTTTTTAACAAAACAGAAAGTTTCATGACAATTAATGTGTTGTCAATATTTGTCATGATTTCAACAAAAACCCCAAACACATTTTCAAAAACACTTTTTGTTTTCCAATGAAAACTTGAAAACTCTTGCGGAAAACATGTTTTCTTCTAAGTTTTTTTGCAGAAAATAATACTTGTTCCTGATCAATTTAGTCACTGAGCCTACTTTTGTGCTTAAAGTTATACATGTGTTTAAGTACCTTGTTCACTTGAAACCATGGTTGGTATATAATTTAAATATTGCAGTAAAGAAAGCAAGCCTTGTTTTTCTGCCCATGGCTAATTCTCTATAATCAGAGTTGGTCATTTTTTCCCCCCATCAGAACAGTTTTCTATCGGAAAATGCTGATTCAACTAAATCAAAACATTCCATGGGGATGTATCGATGTTTACATTTTTATAGAAAATTATTGAACAGATTAATTTTGATAAGGTTGAAGCATCTTGTTTTGACTTTATCATTTTGACTTCTGTTATAATGTAACAAGGGAGAACAATACAGTCAAAATGAAAAGTTCTGGCTATATAGACAAGAAACATTTAGACAAAGTCAAAAAAGTTTCAATTTTTCTGATATACAATTTTTGTTCTACATGAAATTTTGAATTTTCCTGTTGACTTGGGAATGAAAAAAAAAATCAGGATTTCCAGCAAAACAGAATTCTAGGTTCTGACCAGCTCTGTATATAATATTTAGTACATATATATACAAGAAGGGCAGCATTCAAATGGCATGAGAGGAACAGGAAAAAACAGATGCAAATAAGATACATCTAGTTATGTTTTTTGGAGTGTGTGATTATTAGTCATTTAGGGCAGAATCACGAAAAGCGTGGATTATGGATAAGATTGAAATCAGATGCTAGCTCCTTTGATCACTTGCATATTTGTTCATCTGCAAAATATCTTGGTTTTTTCCCCAAGCTTTCTACTATTTCTAGTGCAGTTATAGATGTTGACAGAAGCACTCTCTTCCAGCTGTAGATAATGTTACCTTGTAAATAAAGCCATGAATGCAAAATAATTGCCTGGAGATTCAGAAAAAATGGCTAGTAATTCTGAATATAAGATTATTACTTACACTAGACTTGAAACATCTGTTTCGTGGTTGGTTTTTTGTTTTGTCTTGTTTTGCTGTGTGGCTTTTTGTTTTTAATATCTTCATAATAAAATTTATGCGGTGAATTCTCCTGGCAGTTTTCCTGGTGCCACTCTATCAAAATGAATGAGATAACATTAGTGCAATTAAAGGGAGACATTAACCCATGAATCAATATACAGATTCCTAACACTCTGAACCAAATTCTGCCCTTTGGTAACTTACATTTTTTCATCTTTACTGATAATCTCAGTTTAAATAGAGGCAGAATGTGGTGCCACACACAATGCAACAGAAATATCAATAAAGAGCATATGCAAATCTTAGCCATGGGGAGGCAGTGTTAAGTAATGGCTAGTGTAACAGGTGGAAGCCAGGAATTCAGGATTCTCCCTACTGTGAATGGCTTCCATCACCATAGCATTACTGCACCTCCCATATGTTCAGAAGTGGAACTAACAATAATGATCCCACTCTTTCTTCCTTCTCAGCCCATAGAAGAAATTGTTTGGTGGGGGTGTGCATGTGTGAGAGAAGATCGTAGATATAAGTTTTGTCACTAACACAAGGTCATGGTCATGCTTATCTCTTTGTGGGAGTGAATATGCTAGTTTAGGCCCAGTTGTCTCCTGTTGTCACAAGCTGCCTCCGACTTGCTGATGGCTTCGTTGTTCTGGTGGAATGTTGCTGTCTGGGGAGCGCACAGTCACAGAGGAGCGGGGAGTCTTTGACCAATCCCGTGGGAGGCTTTGAATCCAGCAAGCTTCAGCTGGATTCTGTATTCCGTGGTGGGACCAGTGTAGAGAGTGGAGCACTTATGCTGACCTGGGTTGCTAAGTAGCGAAGCGGATGCATTTTGTACCAGTTGGAGCTTTTTTTCTGGGTGTGTGGTTTGGTAAGAGCTGGTGGGAACAGTTTTGCCAAAATATACTGAACTGAAAAGTTTTTCAGAGCGGTAGCAATTTTGAGAGAGAGAACAAGAGAGAGCAAACACACATCTACCTACTTGCTATGTAGCCTGGTGGTTAGGGCACTGGCTTGGAGTATGGCTATGCTAGGGGTTCCAGTCCCTTCTCTGCCTTGTGCAGAATGATTAGAATGGAAAAACTCTGCTATGAATCAGGTAGAGCAAGGACTGGCACCCAGTTCTCCCACATCCCAGGACAGTGCTCTAACCATTAAAATATAATTGCCCAATTAAAAAGCTTGTGGTCTGATCCCAAAACAGACACTTTGACACAATTCCATTTTTTGCAGAAAAAATATTTGAAAGGTTTTGTTTTTGTTAGAATGTGGAATTAAAACAAATTTTGAAACCTCGAAGGTTGCTGTGAAATGGAATTGCCATCTTCTGGTCAGCCCTAGTTTAATTCCTAGATATAATGAGATGTCATAGCCAAACCTGGAGATCATGGATGTCGGTAGCCAGGCATCAGAATGATAGGATGGGAGGCGATCTTCTGGCCATCTGCAAATGGAAGTGGAAGTTTTTAGTGATACATCCATGCCTTATAATGACACAATTTGTGATAGTAGTGTGTTTGTTTTAAAGGCACACGTTCTTCTTTTAAAATATTTATGCTTGTCCAGAAACACGTTGCATTCTTCTGTGGTATATAGTCCCAGACAGTACTAAGTGGTGGTCCATCATCTACCACATTCTTCTAGATACTAGAAGATAATTCTGTTAAACAGGATCCACATAACAAATTACATCTTTTGCTAATAATTGATCTCTGTTCCAGTCAAGTGTCAGAATAGAGTTCTTGGCTACATTAGACAGCCTTAAATGTTTTCTTTATTTGTCCTCTTTAAGAACAGATAGCTGATGTCTCTATTGGGAACATTGATATCAGAGGTACTTTCAAAAGAAGCACATCAATTTGTATGGTTGTTAAGCTTTTTTTTTTTTACCATCCTCTGTCTTATGGCCCACACAACAAGCCCATGTGAACTGTAATACTCATGCTACTGGGCTTTCATAAAGGAAATGAGTGGCTTTCACTCTGAGAACACATCGTTTTTACTAAGCAACAGCACTTGGTCATGCCTGAAAAGGATGCAGTATCTTAAGTAAAAAAAAAAACTTGACTGAGCATATAATATACTGAAGTGATAACTTAGCCCCTCGCTCTCAGTTATTTGGCATTTACAATAATTATCATCATCTCCTCTTCTATCGAGAATTAATGTTTCTTATTGAACGTGTTTATTTTAAAGTGCAGTGGGAAGATGCTGTTTTAATGTTTCCTAATCCAATTTAAATGCAAATGTTAACCACTCACATGATGCTGTGTGTACATAATTAAGCATCATTATATACTACATGAATCATTCAAAAAGCTCCAGAGAGCCATTCCACTATGTAAAACATAGGCTTTACATTGAAAAACAGCCAAGTGGCTTGTGCCTTTTGTGATTAAGTATTTGTACTTATTAAAGCTCTCTTTTGATTTATAGGTCAACAGATTATGGGACAACATATGAGAAGCTGAATGATAAGGTTGGCCTGAAGACTATTTTGAGCTATCTGTACGTCTGCCCAACCAACAAGCGCAAGGTAAGTGAGAATACGTTTAGTGTCTTGTTAAGTTTATGATATGACTTCTGCCTTGGCTGGTTAATCCTCATCCATTCCCTAAATGTTCATTACTGCTAATGTAAGTACTATGGACCAGATCCTGTGTTTGTGTAAATTGGTGTAGCTTTATTGAATAAATGCCGGTTTACAACAGCTGAGGATCTGGTGCTGTGATTGTCTTCAAGACATGGATGGGCATGAAAGGTATTGAACATCCAATCCTATTTATACCTTATGGCTGGGGATGATTTCGTTGTTTAGAAGGGGAGAGACTCGTTAAGATGTTAGAAGCGACAAAGGGTCCTGTGGCACTTTATAGACTAACAGAGGTATTGAAGCATAAGCTTTCGTGGGTGAATACCCACTTCTTCGGATGTTAGGATCCTAAGATGTTAGGATCTCCGGAGGCCAGATTGCATGTAAAGTTATTTGCCTTGAAAGTTCTCCCGCTAGCCAACTGAAGAGGATCTGACAAAATCTTGACAAGAAAATGCTCCCAAAACCCAAAAGGTTTTAATTAGGCAAGCACCCCACTGAGTTACAATTTAGTGAGAGTTTGTAATGCTGGCATGCTTGTAAAAGGCAGAGGCTACCTTCTCTTCTGTACATTTCTGACGGGGTCTCTTGTTGTATGGAAGTATAGGGCAGAGGATATGAAGGAGTAGGGTGATTATTGGGAATAATATCCTGGATTGTCCCACACAGACCCCTGATTAAAGGGGACCCCCCATGTAGAGTCTCCCTCAAATTCAGTATTAAGCAAGGTTTCAGCTGTCTCCGTGGTACCATTCAACCCCTCTCCGCAGACGCTGCTGCTCTGTCTCAGCCTGTCATGTGTGTCCTTTTAGACTGCTTGCTTTTTGAGGCAGGGACTTCATTTTCCTCTGCACTTGAAAGGCACCTAACTGGTTTAGGGAAACTGAGGCAGTGCATATGGATTGGAAATTTCCATGCAGTAGACACAGGATATATGCCTGCATAAGAAAAAAAGACTAGGAACACCAGCATTTTCGATCTTAAAGTCTGTGTTGGCCCAAGGCACGGGAACAGTTGTTCAAGGATTGTTCATTTGGGGTGAAATTTGCCCCTGTGCAGAGTGCCAGTACAAGGGTAGGTACCAAGGACTATTTAGTCCCTTAGGACTTTTTCCTCCCATAGCATGGGTGATAAATTAGGATGGGATCCTGTCTGTAGAGCTTAACTGGGATTTAAATGTTGCATAGGTTTCATGCTGGCCCTTTGCACAGTAGCGAATTTCACCCTTATTACTTACTTGTGTTGTAATGAGGGACTGAAGGATCGTATGTAGTAGTGGCAGAAATGATCGCTTGGATCATCTGGTTTGATACCCTGCATTTTATATAACTGCCTTTCCCACAAATGACTTCTGTGACCTATTATGTGCCGTAGAGAAGTTACCATTTGCACCAGCTAAGTTCTCCTGAGGCAGCATACATTTCTGTCTTTTGAAAATATTCAGAGTTTTAAGTCTATGAATAGCTGTAGCTTGCTCATATGAGATCTGACTCGTCCATGTTTTGCATTCATCAGCCACATTCTGGTTTTCCACAATACACATTGAATTGCCCGTCTGTGACTTGAGTGGAGGGGATAAACACCACTTCCAAATAAACAGAGACAAATGATGGATATGAAGTCATTTAGATGACTTGAAACCCATACTTACCCAGGATGTCCATGTAGTCTGAATAGAACCTTCATAGACACCAGTTTTTGTACAATGTGCCACTGATACTCTAGTAGCTCTTACTCAGGTAACTTTTCATCCCCCCAACTAAAATGGAATTTTCAAATTAAGGTCTCAGTCCTGCAAACACGTCCATACATGAGTAACTTTATGCACTGAGTCACCCCATGGATTTTAACGAGATTACACATGCAAGTACAGTTTCTCATGTGAAGATGTGTTTGCAGAACTGGGGCCTAATTCAGATTATTTTAGTTTAAATGATCCTGTAGTTTCTATGCCTCATGGACAAGCTTAACAAGTGTACCATTAGCAGTGCTTTTAGACTACATCTACACATGAAGTTGGGGATGTGATTCCCAGCTCAAGCAGACATAATTACCCTAGTGCTCTTTGAGCTGGCGTGCTCAAAATAGTCGTATAGCTGTGGAAGCGTGGGCAGCTGCGAACGGTGGCATGGGCTATATGGTTGCCAGGTGTCTGGTTTTCGACCAGAACACCCAGTCAAAAAGGGACCCTGGTGGCTCTGGTCATCACTGCTGACTGGGCTGTTAAAAGTCTGATTGGTGGCGCAGAGAAGAAGGCAGGCTCCCTGCCCGGATCTGCGCAGCTCCTAGGAAGTAGCCAGCTTGTCCAGCTCCTAGGCAGAGGGGCAACCTGCAGGCACCACCCCTAGCGCCGACTCCGTAGCTCCCATTGGCCAGGAACCACAGCACACAGAGCACACAGAGCTTCCCTGGTTGCGCCTCTGCCTAGGAGCTGGAGGGACATGTCGCCGCTTTCCGGGAGCAGTCAGAGGTCAGCGCCGCCTGGAGCCCACATCCTGAACCCCATCCCGCACCCCTGCCCCACCCCAGAGCCCGCACCTCCAGCCAGAGCCTGTACCCCCTCCTGTACCCCAACACCCTGCCCCCAGCCTGGTGAAAATGAGCAAGGGTGGGGGAGAGCAAGCAACAGGAGGGGGAATGGAGTGAGCAGGGGGGCCAGGCCTCAGGGAAGGGATGGGGCAAGGGTGTTCGGTTTTCTGCAGTTAGAAAATATGTACCCCTGGGATCCAGGTGGGTTTGTACGTGGGGTGACAAAATGGGAAATGACTGCCTAGGAAGGAGTACTGCAGAAAGGGATCTGGGGGTCATAGTGCATCACAAGCTAAATATCAGTCAACAGTGTAACACTGTTGCAAAAAAAGCAAACATCATTCTGGGATGTATTAGCAGGAGTGCTGTAAGCAAGACACAAGAAGTAATTCTTCCGCTCTACTCCGTGCTGATTAGGCCTCAACTGGAGTATTATGTCCAGTTCTGGGCGCCGCATTGCAGGAAAGATGTGGACAAATTTGAGAAAGTTCAGAGAAGAGCAACAAAAATGATGAAAGGTCTAGAAAACATGATGTATGTGGGAAGATTGAAAAAATTGGGTTTGTTTAGTCTGGAGAAGAGAAGACTGAGAGCGGACATGATAACAGTTTTCAAGTACACAAAAGGTTGTTACAAGGAGGTGGAAGAAAAAATGTTCTTCTTAACCTCTGAGGATAGGACAAGAAGCAATGGGCTTAAATTGCAGCAAGGTTGGTTTAGGTTGGACATTAGGAAAAATTTCCTAACTGTCAGAGTGGTTAAGCACTGGAATAAATTTCCTAGGGAGATTGTGGAATCTCCATCATCGGGGATTTTTAAGAGCAGGTTAGACAAACACCTGTCAGGGATGGTCTAGACAATACTTAGTCCTGCCTTGAGTGCAGGGGACTGGACTAGATGACCTCTCGAGATCCCTTCCAGTTCTATGATTCTATGTTACCATGTCTACCCTACCATTTTTAGCATGCTAGCTCAATGAGAACTAGCACAAGTATGGCTACGTGAACGGGGAATCACATCCCCAACTCCAAATGTAGGCCTAGCCTTTGTTCTGTATGTTTGCAGCAAGAGAGATTTGAGTTAGATATTAGGGAAAACTTTAAAACTCTCAGGATAGGTAATCACTGGAACAGGTTACCTAGGGAGGCTGTGGAATCCCTATCACTTGAGGTTTTTAAGAACAGGCTAGACAAACACCTGTCGAGGTGTTCTAAGTATACCTGGTCCTGCCCTAGCATGGATGGGAAGTGGGTGAACTAGATGACCTCTTGCGGTCCCATCCAGCCCTATTTTCTTATGAGTCTATGATTCTGTCCATTTTGATGTTTGGGACATGGTTGCTTTAAGAAGAATGGGGAAGAACGAGGCGGCTTTGGGGAGGAGAGATCCATGGAGCTAGAGATTTTGGCACCTGTTCTGTTAGTGCTGCGGGTGGTGTTTGGGAACAATGTGAAATGTGAGTTATCCGTGATACCGTGTTGGATTATCCCAAATATGCTTGATGCTGGACAGTATAGCAAATGGTGCCATGTCTGGGATCATCGTGAGTGAAGAGACTCTCACTCTCTTGCAAATTGTATGAAAGCAAAATTGCCACTTGGATGCTGACCTTTGAGCTGTGCATGGATGCACAACAGGGGATTTAGGATGTGGAGCATCACTCCTTCCCCACTCCAATGGACTGAGTTTTTGCATCGTTTGAATGATTGCTGGAATACTCAAAAAGAAGACTGGTTTACCCTGGCTGCTGCAGAGCTACCTGATTAATGTAGCATACTTAACTAAATTGCTAAGATTTCAAAAAAAATCAGGCTGGATAATGAGGTCTTGATTTAAAAAAATCACACAGGCTTGTAACTCTCCTAGTTCCACAAAGGAGTTCCACACAAATTATTGAAACTGAGTGCAGTACTTTGAGAGAGGATGATGACTGACTGTTCTCGGACATTTAACGTAATGGAAGCAGAGAGGGGGTCCTAGCCATTTAAATCATGATTTTGATTGTTAAATGGAAATGAAAAGAATGTTCAGCTACAGATAAATGGGGCTTTCAGGGTCGCCTTTTGAAATGCTGATAGATTTAAGAAACATGGTAAGACAATGAAGGTCTTTACAAATGGTGAGAAAATCAATAATGTTGACACAGCAGTATATTTGTGTACAATTTCTTTCCTTGCATCAGGATATTTTCCAGTGAAATAGGCATTTGATATATGTAGAAAGGGATGTGTTTGAATAAAACCTGGATCTAGTCCCATTGAAAAGTTCTTTTGTGTTCCCCCCCCCCCAATCAGTTATCCCTGAGAAATAAAAAGCACATTGACTAATAAAATATTAATACTTTGCACTGGTATCATGAAAGTCCTCTGATGGTCTCAAAGTCGGTCTGTTGCTGATTCTCCCTTGGAAACTTAGGCCAAGATTTTCAAAAGTTACTATTGATTTTGGGCATCTCTACTTTAGTACATTCAACTTGAGATGCCTTTAAAAGGACATGCTTTTCAGAAGGTAGGTGCTTAAGGTGAATTCTGAACATCAAGGCCCATTGGAATTATTATTGACTTATTAACACAGGGTGCCACCATGATAGGAATTTAGCCATAAATTCCTTTCTTAAATCCAAGGGCCAAATGATAGTTATACAATTTATTCTAAACATGTCTAAAAAGCTAAATAATAAGCAATTATTATTACCCAGGCAACAACAAATTCATAAGCACTTGATTAAAATACTCATAAAAGGCCTAGACCTAGGGTTGCTTAAACCCATGCTGACTAGCTCCAACTGGATAGGCGGGAACCAGTAATGAATACTTTAAGAGGTTATCTTTTGATACTCTTTAACAAACAAGTGGTTCATTGCCAATGGATAGCTTTAGTTAAGAACCAGTTTGGGACAGTTCGGGGTTGACCCCTTTCCTGGCCTTGAGTAGACGAAATTTTATGAGTGGGCTCCTTCTTTAAGACAACATTGGTATGTTAAAGGTTACTACCAGTTCATCACAGAATAGCTCTTCTTTATTGTTCAAACTAGTTAGAACTATTCCTGATAATTAGAGGCTTCTCTTTTCTTATCAACCAAACTTTGAGCTCAGCATTTTCCCCAAAACTAGTCTTGCGAGATGCCACATAGATTCAAACATTAGAAGCAATCATGTTCAAGGCCTTGTTACATTTCCCCGCTCTATAGTCAAAGCCTTTCCATGGCTGATAAAACCCCTTTATTTTACTTAAACTACAGGGCCCAGTGCTTAATTTGTCATGAAAGACGTCCTGGGGCTCAACCAATTAGGTGCCGGAGCTCTAGCATTTTTTTAAATTTTCATAACTGATGCGGCAATCCCAGAGGTGCCAGGGCTATGAACTGCCAAGTCCAGAGGTGCCGGGGCTATGAACTGCCAGGCCCAGAGGTGCTGGGGCTATGAACTGCCAAGTCCAGAGGTGCCGGGGCTATGAACTGCCAAGTCCAGAGGTGCCGGGGCTATGAATTGCCAAGCTTAGAGGTGCTGGGGCTATGAACTGCAAAGCCCTGGCACAAATTAAGCACTGACAGGACCTCTCTAAAACATCTCAAGATGGAGGCACCTATGATCACCAGTCACTTCTGAAAATCTTGATGTACTTGTAGTTGTGCTTTGACTAGCCTCTCTGAGAGATTGCTCAGGAATGGGATGTTTGACACTGGGCAGTAGTTCGCTAGAACTGATGTATCGGGGTAGGGTTTTTTCAGTGTTGGTTGAACTATTGTGTGTTTGAAGGAGGAAAGGAAGATTCCTTCTGTGGACAATGTGTTGGCTGTTTTTGTCAGGAGTGGCATCGGTTGCTTTTGACTCTTTCACAAGCTAGTGGGGTGTGGGTTGGCCCATTCCTGCAGCTCTTAAGCATCCAAAACTCCTATTGATTTGCAACATGTGTGTAAAGCTTACAAGATTTGGACCAGGGTGTATAGATCCACAGCATCCCAGGAATACCAAATACAGGCTCAAGTATCAGAGGGGTAGCCGTGTTAGTCTGGATGTGTAGAAGCGACAAAGGGCCCTGTGGCACCTTATAGACTAACAGAGGTATTGGAGCATAAGCTTTCGTGGGTGAATACCCACTTCATCGGATGCAAACCGATGAAGTGGGTATTCACCCACGAAAGCTTATGCTCCAATACCTCTGTTAGTCTATAAGGTGCCACAGGACCCTTTGTCGCTTCTACAAATACAGGCTGATGGTCTGATGCAAGTTTGTGTGATCTAAATTTGTTGTCCTACTTGTTGGTCACTACTAAAGACTGGTGAAGTGGTTCAGATCAATTCAGATCAAATACCAAATTGACCAGCACCTTCTTCCCCAAAATTCAAACTCACCCTGAAACTCTTTGCAGAATTAAAAATTTGGACAATTTTTGTTTTCTTTTTAAAGTTCTCAAGAGCCTTGGTACTGCTTGAATTTTGGGTACCACTGGAAGCAAAAGTTAATTGATGGCATATTAATAACTTTTCAGATCTGTGTGTGAATGAATGAATGATGTTGTTTCATTCTGGCTGGCCCACAAGGAAGACATGGTAGCTTCTGTTAGAAGGTGGCAAAGTTCTCCTTCACATCGAGTAACAAGGGCCTTCTCATTTTATGGTGGAAAGAATAGGGTTCTGGTCTCAGCTCCCAAATGGAGGGGATCTATGGAGTAATTGTATCTGATGTATGCTGGACATACATTTATTACCCATTTTCCCATTGTTGTTCCTTTGCTAAAGCTTGGCTACTGGGTCACAGGATTGCATGACCTCTGAACTACTGGTTTATAGGGAAGCATCAGCAGAGAGTAAAGGAAGATGCAGTATGTTAGAGCACAAGGACATTTTTAAAGGATAGGGTTGACTTATCAAAAGCTGTATCCTTATACTATAAGGTCCTGATCTAGCAAACAACTTAATCATATGCATCAAGTTAAGCATATGGAGTAGTCTCATTGAAGACCCCTTTAGGGCAGGTCTTCACTACCCGCCGGATCGGCGGGTAGCAATCGATCTATCGGGGATCGATTTTTCGCGTCTCGTTAAGACGCGATTAATCGATCCCCGATCGCGCTCCCCGTCGGCGCCGGCAATCCACCACATCGAAAGGCGGAAGCGGAGTCGACGGGGGAGCTGCAGCGATCGACTCGCCGCCGTCCTCATCCCCAGGTAAGCCGACTACGATACGCCGACTTCAGCTACGCTATTCCCGTAGCTGAAGTTGCGTATCGTAGATCGACCCCCTCCCCTAGTGTAGCCCTGGGCTAAGAGAGCAAGAGAAAGAGAGTAATAGTTTAAAGCTATGTGAAATTTGTAGTGAAATGCACAAACCCTTGAAACTAGACAGGTTTTGCATTTCCATGTGGAATGGAAAATTGCCTTAATTTTGTGAAAGGGAGGGGGAATATTTGTGAATTTTTCACTCAAGAATGTTTCCACTGAAAACCTCTTTGAGTAAAGGGGCAGAAATTCTCCCGCAAAATGATGAAATGTTGAGAGAAGTCCTGTTTACTTTAGAAATAACACCCTGCCCTGAAAGATTGTTAGTCACCTTTTTAAACCACATGGCCTTAGTTTTTCACTAGAAATCTCCACTTCTCTAAAGATATATTTTAAATATATACACACACACACCAGATGGAGGGTGAGTAGACTGTCTATTATTACTAGGTAAATACTGCAAATATTTCCCCATGAATATTTGCTTGACATTTCAAATGAATTCTCTTTGGTTGCACTCTCAACCTTTAATGTTCTCTGTTCCACAAACATTTCTCTAGTAAGGTTTAATGGAAAATAAATTTTAAGCTTGGACTCTTGCCTAATCATGGAAAGCAAATTATATTTTTTCCTATGAGTATTTACATAAGAAACCCGGTTAAGGCAATTATTCAGCAAAGCATGCTTAAGCCTATCCCTGTTAAATAAAGCACTTCCTTAAGTTTAACTACATGAGTAGTCTCCTTAAAGTTGAAGTTAAGCGTGTGCTTTGCTGATAACAGGGCCTATTGCTGTTGCTATCATCCAATCAGGAAAATGAACATATACACCGTACTTAATGTGGCCACTTCTTCTCATATACAACATCAGCGCTCAATGTCCAGGCTCTGAGTTGGGCACTCTTCCACCGTATGAGTTATTGTCTGGAATGTTGCCCCACAGTCACAGCAGTGCACAGTTGTGGCAACTCGAGATGAGCCTGGACCAGGCTCTACAATCAAATGGACTTAGGAGGCAGGCAGAGTAATGAAGTCCTGAATTTACTTAGTGTATTAGACTCTTTCCCACTGATGTGTCCACTCTGTGAGAGCGTAGTTTTCAGCTCCCTGGCAGCACTGGTCATCTGGGCATGGTAAAAGGCCAGTAGCACTCATTTTCCAGGACTTTGTGGGCTACCATAGCAAAAAGGTGTCAAGGGATCAGCTTTGGTGTCACACCCTGGTCCCCAGGAGAGGGATTCCTCCCTCGAATATTATGAGACCTTTGAGTTGGCGCTGCATGTTGTTTCCTGTCTGAAAATGGGGCATTAGCTCACCAGAGAGGTAATAGGCTAGTTTTGTCTGTCAAAGCTCTCCAGGCAGTCTTAACAGTAATGGCATCTTGTCAAAGATCTAGTGGAGCTATGTTTAGGGTGACCAGATGAAAGGACCCAAAAATCGGGACTTGTCCAGCAAAAAAAAACACAACAACCTCCCGCCGGACTTTTCCAAGCTCTGTGCTGTGCTTCATTTCTGGAAACCTGCTGGCTCAGTGAGCTTTGTGGCACGAGCTGGCTGGGCTCAGCTCTGGGTCCTAGGAGAGAGGCTAAGGGCTCAAGGGGGGTCACAAGGCAGAGTCCTGTTGACAACGTGGCTTCCCTGGCTGCAGCTGCTCTATGGCTGGAGGGTCCCTGCACCTAATCCAGGGGCTGCAGCCTCTCGCCAGAGCCACATTCCCAGGGCTCTGCTCTGTCACCAGAGCCCCCATCCCACTCCTTGGCTGGCTGCTGGCCTGGGGGACAGGGCCCTGGAAGCGCCCAGAGTTCCCCGTGCATCTTCTCCAACCCAGCCATGCCCCATGTGCTCCCCCAGGCAGGTGGGGCAGTTCCTGCCGCCCGGCTCTCACCAGAGACCAGAAGCAGCTCATTAAACGATCTCCGAGGAAAAAAACAAAACCCGCCGGAGTTCTCTGAGGGAAAAAAAACAACAACAAAAAACAAAACCCTGAAGCCCCGATATCGGGACAAATGGCGTCCCGACCATGCATTGGTCGGGACGCGGGACAAAGGAGGAAAAATCGGGACAGTCCCGATTTTATCGGGACGTCTGGTCACCCTAGCTATGTCACTAGCATATACAGACTGGAGGTTGGTGTGTAATTCAAGCAGCCACTAATAATACGAGTGGCCAGGTTCAGCTCCATGTTGACAAGCTGAGTGAGGTGGCCGCACCCCCAGATTGCAGTGCATGAGTCAGCTGGAGCAAACACTAGGGGAGTTCAGATGAACAAAGGATCTGCTCCCGAGAAGGATCCCAATAGTTTTTCTATCAAGGCAGTACAGGAAGATATCTTCATTTTCAGGTGTTCTAGGTCAAGCTGGTGTGTAAATTAATGGTCAAATTTTACTCCCAAATATGTGGCAACTGGTCGGCATGGCAGTAACCATCCTTGTTCATGGATGGGCCAATGGGCAGACAATAGTTTTAAATGAAAGTAGTTGCCACTGTCTCGATTTTACTAAGAATTTGTCTGCGCTGCTGGAAGTAAGTTATCAAAATATTCGTTTCTTGGCTGAGATTCCCTTCAAAAATATGAGCATTGTTTCCAGTGCCAGCAATACAGATGTTGTCAGCATATACTACTTCTCAACCTGTATTTCAGAAAGGTTGTATGTGTACATATTGAACAAATGGGGAACCAAAATTGACCCCTGTGGAAGGCCATTGTGGAGATATTTAAGGCAACTGATTTTCTCCCAGAGTTGCAGGAGGATGCTGTAGTTCCTAATAATTTCCTGGGTACACCTCACCATCAGCCTACAAAAAATAACTTGCAGCATCTTGGCAGTCAGCCTGGCATACTACATTATTTTAGGTTGCCATCAAATCAGTAAGGACTGCCCCAACTTTCTTTCCAGACTCAAATGGAATTTTTTATGTCATGAGTCAGACAAAGTACCGATCTTGGGTCATCATCCCCCCCTACATACTAAGCTGGGAGAACTTCAGTGCCTGGTATTAAATTAGTATATTGATATAATAGGCATCACAGAAACTAGTGAAATGATGACAATCAATGGGACACAGTAGTACTAGGGTACAAAATATGTAGGAATGATAGAACGGGTCATGCTAGTGGGTGAGTGGCACTATATGTGAAAGAAAACAGAGTCAAATATAGTAACAGTTTTAAATGAATCAAACTGTACCATAGAACAGGGCTTCTCAAATTTCATTGCACCACAACCTCCTTCTGATAACAAAAAATACTACAGGACCCCAGGAGGGGGACCGAAGCCTGAGACCACCCAAGCCCCACCAGATGGGTGGGAGGGGAGAGGGTCAAAGCCAAAACCCCACCTCCCCAGGCCGAGGGGGGTGGGGTGGGGTGGGGCAAAGCTGAAACCCAAGGGCTTCAGCCACAGGCAGGGGGCCTGTAACCTGAGCCCTGCTGCTTTGGGCCCGGGCCCCAGCAAGTCTAAGCCAGCCCTGGAGACCCCATTAAAATGGGGTCCGGACCCATTTTGGGGTCATGACCCACAGTTTGAGAACCACTGCCATAGAATCTCTATGGGTAGAAGTCCCATGCTTGAATAATAAGAGTATAGCAGTAGGAATATACTACAGATCACCTGCCCGTGATGGTGATTGTGAAATTCTCAGGGAGATTAGAGAGGTTACAAAAATAGAAAACCCAATAATAATGTGGGATTTCAACTATCCCTATGTTGTCTGGGTACATGTCCCCTCAGGACAGGAGGCAGAGATAAAGTTTCTAGACACCAAAGATTCTTAAGCAAAGTAAACAGTCATGGGATAAGAGGAAAGGTTCTGTCCTGGGTCATGAACGGGTTAAAAGATAGGAAACAAAGGGTAAGAATAAATGGTCAGTTTTTAAAATGGGAAGAGGTAAATAATGGTGTCGCCCAGATATCTGTACTGGGACCAGTGCTGTTCAACATATTCATAAATTATTTGGAAAAAGGAGTAAACACTGAGGTGGCAAAGCTTGCAGACAGTAGTCCATTAATGGCTATTAACCAGGATGGGTAAGGAATGGTGTCCTTAGCCTCTGTTTGTCAGAGGGGGGCAATGGATGTCAGGAGAGAGATCACTTGATCATTACTTGTTAGGTCCACTCACTCCGGGGCACCTGGCATTGGCCACTGTCGGTGGACAGGATACTAGGCTGGATGGACCATTGGTCTGACCCAGTACGGCCATTCTTATGTTCTTATGTAATACAAAATTACTTAAAATAGTTAAGTCCAAAGCAGCCCTGTGAAGAGTTACAAAGGGATCTCACAAAACTGGGTGACTGGGCAACAAAATGGCAGATGGAACTCAATGCTGATAAATGCAAACTAATGCATATTGGAAAACATAATCTCAACTATAGATATGAAATGATGGGATCTAAATTAGCTGTTCCCACTCAAGAAAGAGATCTTGGAGTCACTGTGGATAGTTCTCTGAAAACAGTCTCTTAGTGTGCAGGGACAGTCGAAAAAGCCAACCGTATGTTAGGAAACATTAGGAAGAGGCTAGATTCCAAAATAGAAATATCATAATGCCACTATTTCAATCCATGGTATGTCCATACCTTGAATACTGTGTGCAGTTCTGGTCACCCCACTTCAAAAAATATATTAGAATTAGAAAAGAAACAGAGAAGGGCAACAAAAATGATGAAAAGGTGTGGAACAGTTCAAATGAGGAGAGATTAAAAAGACTGGGATTGTTCACCTTGGAAAAGAGGCAACTGAAGGAGGATATGATAGAGGTCAATAAAATCATTAATGGTGTGGAGAAAGTGAATAAGGAAGGGTTAATTGCCCCTTCCTATAACACACGAACCAGGGGTCGTCCAATTAAATTAATAGGCAGCAGGTTTAAAACAAACAAAAGGAAGTACTTTTTTCCACACAGCACACAGTCAATCTGTGGAACTCATTGCCAGGGGATGTTGTGAAGACCAGAACTATAATGGGGTTCAAAAAAGAATTAGAAATGCTCATGGAGGATAGGTACATCAATGGTTATAGCCAAGATAGTCAGGGATGCAACCCCATGCTCTCGAAGTCCATAAACCTCTGACTACCAGATACTGGGAGTAGATGACAGAGGATGGATCACTTGATAAGTGCAGTATTCTGTTCATTCCCTGTGAAACATTTGGGAGTGGGCACAATCAGAAGACAGGATACTGGGCTAGATAAACCATTGGTGTGACCCAGTATGGCCATTCTTATATTCGCCTGAATTCAGCTGAACACAAGGCAGCTGAGCAAGTCTTCTACCTTCACATGGTGCCCCCATCAGTAGCTGATGTAGATGAAATGCAAAATTGGAGCTCATGTTCTCATTGTAAAAAGTGAAAGACAAATCTGGCCACTCACAACTAAGCAACATGGTTTGAATCATAAACTGGAAAAGACATTTAATTGGATTTGTTCAGATGATGTAGTTACGAATGACATACGGAAGGGTAGGAGAGACTTCCTGAAGGCCAAATTTAGGCTGCTAGGAAAGAGACTGAAATCCAGGACCTCTATGGTGGCATTCTCAGAAATGCTTCCAGTTCTACGCGCAGGGCTAGGTAGGCAGGCAGAACTTCAGAGTCTCAATGTGTGGATGAGACAATGGTGTAGCGAGGAGGAGTATAGATTTATTAGGAACTGGGGAAACTTTGGGTTAGAGGGGAGCCTATACAGGAATGATGGGCTCCACCTAAACCAAGGTGGATCCAGACTGCTGGTTCTTAACATGAAAAAGGTTGCAGAGCAGTTTTTAAACTAAGAGATGAGGGAAAGCCGATTGCTGCAGTGGGGCACATGGATCGGACAGAGATTTCTCTTAGAGGAGAGTCTATTGATAGAGATTCTCTAGAATTTAATCAGGAGGAGAAGATGGAAGAGGATAAAGTATGGGCCAGATCAGATGAGAAACATTGACGTAAAAAACAATCTGACACATCAGAAAAGGGCAGACAAATAAACAATGACAAGATTTTAAAGTGCTTGTACACAAATGCTAGAAGTCTAAATAATAAGATGGGTGAACTAGAGTATCTCGTGTTAAAGGAGGATATTGATACAATAGGCATCACAGAAACCTGGTGGAGTGAGGACAATCAATGGAACACAATCATTCCGGGGTACAAAATATGTCGGAAGGACCGAAGAGGTCATGTGGGGCGGGGGGGGGGGGGGGAGGGGGGGGGAGGAGAGTGGCACTATATGTGAAAGAAAATGTAGAATCAAATGAAGTAAAAATCTTAAATGAATCCACATATTCCATAGAATCTCTATGGATAGCAATTCCATGCTCTAATAAGCATATAACAGTAGGGATCTATTATCAACCACCTGACCAGGACCGTGATAGTGACTATGAAATGCTAAGGGAGATTAGAGAGGATATCAAAATAAAGAACTCAATAATAGTGGGGGATTTCAATTATCCCAATATTGACTGGGTACATGTCACCTCAAGACGAAATGCGGAGACAAAATTCCTTGATGCTTTAAATGACTGCTTCTTGGAGCAGCTGGTACAGGAATCCACAAGGGGAGAGACAACTCTTGATTTAGTCCTGAGTGGAGCGCAGGATCTGGTCCAAGAGGTAACTATAACAGGACCACTTGGAAATAGTGACCATAATATAGCAACATTTAACATTCCTGTGGTGGGAAGAACACCTCAACAGCCCAACACTGTGGCATTTAATTTCAGAAAAGGGAACTATGCAAAAATGAGGAGGTTAGTTAAACAGAAATTAAAAGGTACAGTGACTAGAGTGAAATCCCTGCAAGCTGCGTGGACACTTTCAAAGACAGCATAATAGAGGCCCAACCTAAATGTATACCCCAAATTAAAAAACACAGTAAAAGAACTAAAAAAAGAGCCACCATGGCTTAACAACCATGTAAAAGAAGCCGTGAGAGATAAAAAGGCATCTTTTAAAAAGTGGAAGTCAAATCCTAGTGAGGTAAATAGAAAGAAGCATAAACACTGCCAAATTAAGTGTAAAAATGTAATAAGAAAAGCCAAAAAGGAGTTTGAAGAACAGCTAGCCAAAAACTCAAAAGGTAATAACAAAATGTTTTTAAGTACATCAGAAACAGGAAGCCTGCTAAATAAACAACCAGTGGGTCCCCTGGATGATCGAGATACTTTATCGTCTTTAAGTGCTCCTTTTGTAATTGTGGAGAAACTAAATGAATTCTTTGCTTCAGTCTTCATGGCTGAGGATGTTAGGGAGATTCCCAAACCTGAGCCATCCTTTGTAGGTGACAAATCTGAGGCATTGTCACAGATTGAAGTGCCATTAGAGGAGGTTTTGGAATTAATTGATAAACTTAACAGTAACCAGTCACCGGGACCAGATGGCATTCACCCAAGAGTTCTAAAAGAATTCAAACGTGAAATTGCAGAACTATTAACTATGATTTGTAACCTGTCCTTTAAATCAGCTTCTATACCCAATGCCTGGAAGATAGCTAACGTAACACCAATATTTAAAAAGGGCTCTAGAGGTGATCCCGGCAATTACAGACCAGTAAGTCTGTCGTCAGTACAGGGCAAATTAGTTGATACAATAGTAAAGAATAAAGTTGTCAGACACATAGAAGAACATAAATTGTTGGACAAAAGTCAACATGGTTTCTGTAAAGGGAAATCATGCCTTACTAATCTATTAGTGTTCTTTTGAAGGGGTCAACAAACATGTGGACAAGGGGGATCCAGTATATATAGTGTACTTAGATTTCCAGAAAGCCTTTGACAAAGTACCTCACCAAAGGCTCTTACATAAATTAAGTTGTCATGGGAAAAGAGAGAAGAGCCTTTCATAGACTGAGAACTGGTTAAAAGACAGGGAACAAAGGGAAGGAATAAATGGTAAATTTTCAGAATGGAGAGGGGTGACTAGTGATGTTCCCCAAGGGTCAGTCCTAGGACCAATCCTATTCAACATATTCATAAATGATCTGGAGAAAGGGGTGAGGTGGCAAAGTTTGCAGACAATACTAAACTGCTCGTGACAGTTAAGACCAAAGCAGACTGTGAATTACTTCAAAAAGATCTCACAAAACTAAGTGATTGGGCAACAAAATGTCAAATGAAATGTAATGTGGATAAATGTGAAGTAATGCACATTGGAAAAAATAACCCCAACTATACATACAATATGATGGGGGCTAGTTTAGCTACATCAGGAAAGAGATCTTGGAGTCATCGTGAATATTTCTCTGAAGACGTTCACACAGTGTGCTGCGGCAGTCAAAAAAGCAAACAGGATGTTAGGAATAATTAAAAAAGGGATAGAGAATAAGACGGAGAATATCTTATTGCCCTTATATAAATCCATGGTACACCCACATCTTGAATGCTGTGTACAGATGTGGTCTCTTCCTCTCAAAAAAGATATACTGGCATTAGAAAAGGTTCAGAGAAGAGCAACTAAAATGATTAGGGGCTTGGAACCTGTCCCATATGAGGAGAGATTAAAGAGGCTAGGACTTTTCAGCTTGGAAAAGAGGAGACTAAAGGGGGATATGATAGAGGTTATAAAATCATGAGTGTTGTGAGAAAGTGAACAAGGAAAAGTTATTTACTTGTTCCCATAATATAAGAACTAGGGGCCACCAAATGAAATTAATGAACAGCAGGTTTAAAACAAATAAACAGAAGTTCTTCTTCACTCAGCGCACAATCAACCATGGAACTCCTTGCCTGAGGAGGTTGTGAAGGCTAGGACTATAACAGGGTTTAAAAGAGAACTGGATAAATTCATGGAGGTGAAGTCCATTAATGGCTATTAGCCAGGATGGGTAAGCAATGGTGTCCCTAGCCTCTGTTTGTCAGAGGGTGGAGATGGATGGCAGGAGAGAGATCATTTGATCATTACCTGTTAGGTTCACTCTCTCTGGGGCACTTGGCATTGGCCACTGTCGGCACACAGGATATCGAGCTGGATTGACCTTTGGTCTGACCCAGTATGGCCATTCTTATGTTCTTATGAATACATTTGTGAAAATCATCATAGGTTCACAAACATTCCACTGAGGAGTAAAATGCATCAAGCAGATGCTTTGTTACAATTTATTTGCTCAGCTCTATCTAGCATATATATATATATATATATATATATATATAAAATATATTTATATAGCTATAAACAGACACTCCACGATTTGCAGAGCTCCCTACTGTCTATGAATGCCAATTTTCTCCTTAAAGCGTTTATATTCCAGTGCTTGTATCTCATTTTATTCAACAAAACAAATTCTTGTAACAAGAGGTTCCAGACAATGTCACTTTATGAGGGGGTTTTATTGGAAATAAAGATGAGAACAAAGCCAGCCATTATTTACCGTTTACACTGTTGATCAGTCGCCGTTGGGTTTTGCTACTATAAATGACAGCATCTTCTTTAGGATCAATCTGTAATAAAAGAAAACTATAATCCAATAATAGTTGTGTGTAAACTTTGGGTATAGAAGAGCTGTGAAAAACCTGCTTATGGGGAATATCTCTCATCTCACTGAAACACCATACCACCTGGTCCTGTGATCGATGACACAGGCCAGGGGGGAAAAAATCTGAACACACGTATCCTGCCAAACAAATCAAGCCTGGTTCGTTATTTGTCAACAAGTCTGCAGAAGAGAGAATCCCTGATGTGCATTCAATCCCTGGCCTTGTTTGTGAAAACAGTGGTTTATTTGTTACATGCATACAGTCTGTTGTGAGGAAAATAAAGTGATTTAGCAGGCATCTGGGGAGTGGGAGTGTTTGGGAATAATACAATGGTGGGTTAAAAAAAACCTCTCTAGATTGAGATCTCCAAATCCCTTCTGGAGTCAATTTACATTCAGCATCACAGAAAATAAGTTCTATGGGCTTTAGCTCAAAAAGGCTCCTCCAAGTAGGTTACCTTTCAGCATTGCATGGAAAATCATAGAGATAGGGAAACGAAAGGGGTGGGGGGGGACTTTACAATTGGTTCGAGAGCATATTTCTTTGAGTCAAAAAGCTGCTGGCTAATTTAGACACTGTATCCTTGTAAATTGCACACTGTGTTCTTTGCGAGGAGCCAGTTCTGTGCCACATTTGTTCTTTGTACTTTCAGAAACCCTTGTATCTGTGTATCTCCCGTTAATTAATAAAACTCGGGTTGATAGTATCTGCCAGCACTTTCATGCTATTTATAGTCCTGCGGCATCTCATCAGATATTGATTATTTCTTGTGGGTTTGAGTTTGGGATTTTTTTCCTTCTCTTTTTTGCATGTCTGCATTAAACTTTGCTTTTTTCCCCCCTCCAAATAGTTTGGATTTTAATTGCTGCACTATAAAATGCCTTTCCCTCCTAGAGATAAATGGATTACAGCTGCCTTTTTTCGCCCCTTTATATTTAGCGGGCATGATTAACACCTTTATTCTGGCATGTTATGCGCTGTCCTGTTGTGTGTGCATTTCCAAGATAAGGAGTGTTTATTGTGACTATAATTGCATCGGTTTCGAGGCTGGTAAGATACATCATTCCTTCACATTTATTTCTATTAACGAGATGCATTTTAAATGTGAAAGTGGAAGAGAATAATGTGGCCTGGCTTTTTCTTCTTTCTAGCATAAATGTTCATGTTTCTAGCCTTTAATCAAGGCAGACTGATATTAACCCTCATTGGTGAGTGGAAGTGCCGCTTCCATCCTGCACTAGTGAGTGAAGAGTTAATAGTTTGCACAGAGTGTGTCTGATTTTTCTCCTTAAGGAGAACTGCTCACCAGTGCAGATGACCAGCATGAGGGCTGTGGGGATGTCTACACTGTATGTGGATGTGTAATTTCCAGCATGGGTAGACATACCCATACTAGCTTTGATTGAGCTACCCTGCTAAACATAGCAGTGTAGCTGCGGTGGGGTGGATGGCAGCTTAGGCTACCTGTCCGAGTACTATCCCATCTGAGGCACTAGGTAATCCGTGCTCTGCTGTGGTCGCACTGTCATTATTTAGCTTGAACAACGCTGGGAATTGCATCTCCAGCTGCAGTGTGGATGTACCCTCAGGGCGTAATGCCTTGTTTTGACCCTCTGAATTTCATCCTTGTGGCAGCCAGTTACCTAGCAGTGAATGTCTCCAGACCCTATTTCCAGGTCTTCAGAAATGGGTTCCCCCAGTCCTGACACTGGTCACAGAAATGAGACCTGAGGTCATCGCAGTGCTCCCCGGATGCCAGGGTCTGAGCTGTAGCATCTTGGAGCCTCTCTGGTGTTTTTGTGTCCTCGTAGCTCCAGATTTCCCTGCCTGATTTGTTTCTAGAGAACGCTCCATGCTGGCCATCCATCATTAAGTCCGTGAACTCTGGTATAGCTGATGGGGAACCATTTCAGTAATGTTTGCTATCTTTCTTGGGAGGAGCGGTTTCACTCTGATACCCTAGGCCTTCTTTGCCCTGCGCTAATGTTAATTTGGATCCTATCAAACATCCAAAACAAACAGTAATAAATCACCGGGAGAATCTACTTCTCTCCTTTGAAAGAAAGCAAAGGGTTGTAGTTAATGAAGTGAAGGTGTTTACATCATATACCAATGTATGGGTAATTCGCAGTCATTCTTTCCCTCTGCACAAATGGCTTTTATGCAATCCAGCCACTGGTCTCTTCTTCCTGTGTCTGCCTAAGGGATTGAACCAGGGATCTCCATAGCTAAAAGCAGGAGCTTCTACATCTTGAGCTAAACGAGACTGATGTTGTAGCAGACTCATCTCTCCTGTGGATTGGTCACTGATGAGGAGCTGGAATACACACTCCGCAGTGGTTACACCCACAGCCCAGGGTTCTCATGCGTATGTCTTGTCTCTGACAAAGTAAGCTACCCCGTTGCAGTCAATTTCTGTCGTGGGAGATGCAGAGCAAGGCTTAGCTAGTAGTGGCCTCTGGGTGGGGCGCTAGTTCAGGAGGCTGTTTAGGGCCAGGAAATAGCACTGCCCCATGGATGTGTGTATTTTTAGTGACACTCAAACCCCAAGGAGATTTTGGGGGATCTTCAAGGGGTGTCAACCTCTCCCTCTCCAAGTGGAAACCTATCCTGCACTGAGAATTGTTTCCCATGTTGGCAGTGGGGGTAGGAGGTTGATGCCTCTTATGCAATTGAGGATGGTGTGGACTGCACCCTTAGCAAGTATGCAGATGACACTAAACTGGGAGGAGTGGTTGATACACTGGAGGGTAGGCATAGGACACAGAGGGACCTAGACAAATTAGAGGATTGGGCCAAAAGAAATCTGATGAGGTTCAACAAGGACAAGTGCAGAGTCCTGCACTTAGGACGGAAGAATCCCATGCACTGCTCCAGACTAGGGACCGAATGGCTGGGCAGCAGTTCTGCAGAAAAGGACCTAGGGGTTATGGTGGACGAAAAGCTGAATATGAGTCAACAGTGTGCCCTTGTTGCCAAGAAGGCTAATGGCATTTGGGGTTGTATAAGTAGGGGCATTTCCAGCAGATCGAGGGACGTGATTATTCCCCTCTATTCAGCACTGGTGAGGCCTCATTTGGAGTACTGTGTCCAGTTTTGGGCCCCACACTACAAGAAGGATGTGGATAAATTGGAAAGAGTCCAACGGAGGGCAACAAAAATGATTAGGGGGCTGGAGCACATGACTTATGAGGAGAGGCTGAGGGAACTGGGATTGTTTAGCCTGCAGAAGAGAAGAATGAGGCGGGGATTTGATAGCTGCTTTCAACTACCTGAAAGGGGTTTTCCAAAGAGGACGGATCTAGACTGTTCTCAGTGGTAGAAGATGACAGAACAAGGAGTAATGGTCTCAAGTTGCAGAGGGGGAGGTTTAGGTTGGATATTAGGAAAAACTTTTTCACTAGTAGGGTGGTGAAGCACTGGAATGGGTTACCTAGGGAGGTGGTGGAATCTCCTTTCTTAGAGGTTTTTAAGTTCAGGCTTGACAAAGGCCTGGCTGGGATGATTTAGTTGCGGTTGGTCCTGCTTTGAGCAGGGGGTTGGACTAGACGACCTCTTGAGGTCCCTTCCAACCCTGAGATTCTATGATTCTATGAATTTCTGAGGGCTTGTCTACATGGCACGGCAAAGCATGCCAGAGGGGTGTGGTTTGTAAAGTGCGCTAATGTACTGTGCTCTAACACCCTTCTGGCGTGCTCTAAATGGTACCTAGTTCACACAAACAAGGTACCTTTTAGAGCACACCAGAAGGGTCTACGCAGGGCAGTTAGAGCACATTCGACCACTTTACAAATCACACCCCTCTGGTGCACTTTCTTGGCACCATGTAGATGAGCCCTGAGGGTACAGCAGCCTGAAGCTATCCTATCCAGGCAGCCTCTGCTGCTTCCTTCACTCCTGGCTAATGATACAGGCCTCGATTCTGTATCAGAATCGGCTAGCATGGAACCTTGTGCCCACTACAGTCAAGGGGTCGCCATCTGGCTTTAGGGTTCTGTGTGACCAGATCCCAAAACAGAATCGGGGCTATAGCAGGCAACTCCCTTCGTGGGACGGGATGTCTCTCCAGAAAAGCAGATGGTCTTGGCCCCCAAAACTGCCTCAGGGACAATGCAATTTTCAGCAGTTTGGGGAATTAGATGAAGATGATGGGCTAGGTACATAGCTGGCGTAAATCACTGTATCTCTGTGGCCTTTGGGGCTACGCCCATTGACATCAGCTGAGGATTTGATTTAAAGGTATCCCATATTAATTTGTGATCACTGGACATATTTTTGAACACATATGACATTGACTGAATCTGAGATTCTCACTTTTGCCTTTGACTACAGTAAGTTCAAAACGAGTATTTCCAGCCATGCATCAAGTACCCCTTACAGACAGAGAAGGGACTTAATTTACATTTCAGAAGTTAGGTCTGTCTGTCTTTTCTACCAGGTAGATTGTGTGAATGTTTTTGATAGACTTCTTTAAACCTTTAAGATATCTGACTGATGCAACTGTACCTACCGAAGTGAAAGTGTTCACGAAAATGAAGGCAGCATTGAGTTTTCAATATTTTTTTGTATTTTGGAATGCTATATCACTGTGTATACATCTTGGGCCAGATCTTCAGCTAATGTAAACCAGGGCAGCTTCCCTGAAATCAATCAAGCCTATCTAATTTACACTGGCTGAAGGTTTGGCCCTATCTCTTCAGTCATTTTTATTGTGTCTGTGGAAAACCAATAATTCGTACGCACCCCAAGCAACTTGATCCACTTTCTAAAAAGTGCTGGCAGGCTGCCAGCGACCTTTTAGGGTAATGTTTCTGGATTTATGAATGGTGTCTGACAACATCAAACGCCGCATTCTTATAGTCACTTCTCCAAAACACGATAGCGCGGGCGCAAGCAATGCCAATCACCAATGGCCTATTTCTCTATTCCACGGAGACTTGCTTGTGGATGAGAAGTTGGTTTATAGTGCCTCTCTCCTACGACTGCTGAATGTGGTGGTGGTTTTTCCACTAGAAACTGGACTAGGATCGGCCCATTTGCTTCACACGGTCCTGGCCCGTTTTCTGTAAGACTTTTTGGTCTTCACCAACCTGGGCCATATTGAAATTGGAAACCTGGGCCCTGATCCTCCAAGCTGCTCTGTGGGAGTGGCCTCCTGCACTCACATGCCACTCCACTGAAGTCAGTCGGGCTCTGTGCTGGGGTCTGTCCAGAACCTGTAGGAGATGGGCCCTGCAGACAAAAGGTCTATATATCATGGCCAAGGCCTGAATCCACTCATTCCCCTGAAAAAGCTTGTTAACTCAGCAGAGAGACAGTTTATGTTGGTACAAAAAACAGTCTCCATAATAGTGAATTCCCTCCTCCGGGATTGCCAACCTCAAGTGTCCAACACAATCCTGAGTCAAAGACCTGCAAATCATGATGAAATGAAAGCGGAGCTTCTCTCAGAATTGCATGACTCCAGGAGTGAGGGCTCTGAGAGAAATACCAAATAATCATGAGACTCGCAGTAAAATTGGGAGCAGTACCAATGCGCTGTGATATTCACCATCCTGGGGATTGACCCAGGGACTTCAGGAGCTGAAAATATGAGCTGCTACAACTTGAGCTAAATCTCTGTAAATTGGTTTCTAACAGACTCGTATCTTCTCTAGACCAGCAGAGAGTAGACCCTGTAACACCCTCACCAGTGAGTTATAATTCTCTTCCCTTCTGCAGCGTGAATGTGAATTAGTATGTGATCTGAATGCCTAAATGGTGTATATTCAAGTACGGGGTGGGGGGGGGGGACGAGTGAAGCAGATGGACAAAGGTGCGGAAAAAACATCCTAAGACAGGAAAGCAGCATCTGAGTGCTAAAGGCTGGAAGTTCAAGGGGAAAGGGAAGATGGCAAAGATTAATGGATTGGACTTGAAAGTGGGTCTGAATGCTGAGAAAAGCCAGAATTTGAAACTTAAATATGAGAATTAGAGACAATAAGGAATGACTCATGTATACTGCATAAGCAGCAAGAGATCACTGCAAGACACAGTCAGTCCTCTTGAATGGAGCGGGGGAATTTGGTGCGAGGTGATGGACCCTGCAGGAAATGAAAATGAACTCTTTCCCCTTAATGCTTACAAGTGAGAGGGAACGGGTGCTCCTGCTACATCAGCAGAAATATATATTTTTGGGGAGGGGTGTGTGTGAGGATCTTGAAAGTGTTCATCGTAACATGGAACACGGGATGAAAGAAGCTATTGAGAATGATAAGGCCGTGGTACCAGACTATTTCCCAGTGTTTATTCCAAATCATGTTTATGTCTCTCCTAAATCTTTTGATCCCTTCCTTGCCACTTCTTCCCCGACCTTTGGCCAAAAAAAAAGGGAACCCAAGAAGTTAGGAGAGAGATAAAAACCAGAGAGAATGCTAGGGGGTGGGGGGCTTGGGCCCTTTTGGATCCAAGAGCCACTTTGCACAGACATATGTTACTTGCATGTAAGGCTAGTCCTAAATGTTGTGTTTGCCTTAGGGAAGAACTGGAAAACTACATACTATAGATATTTAAATATGAGTTCTGCATAAAATACTGTGCTTGTTGATCAGAGGCATTGCTGAATCCTAGGGAGATGCATCACACTTTGATGGAAAATTGAGTCTTGACTTTTAGAGGTGGATAAATAGAAGAACCAGGTGCCGGAGTTCAGCATTTTCTCTGTGTACCATTCTATTAATCCAGACCTAGCTCTTGTCCCTGTTGATTCCATCAAAAAGCACAGCAGAAATTTTTTAGAGGTAATATTGCATTGGGGCAAACTACGTGAGTGGAGAAAGAGCCACCTAGGGAGTGAAGGCCAGCGGTACCAGTGAGAGTGGAAATAGTTTGGGGCAGAGTGTGTGTTGTTTTGAGAGGTTGCATTTTAACTAGCTAACCAGATCAGCCCCAGATCCAATTCCCAGTGAAGTCCTTGCTATTGAGTCCGATAGATTTTGAATCAAGCCCTTAAGCTATATATTTTAATGGCTTTTTATTTACCATGAATGCAGTTAAAACTAGATAGGTGGAACAGTGTGGGGGGGAGTTAATCAAATACATTATCTGACAAAAAATAGTAATTGTTAAGTGGTATCTCACATATTTAAGTCCCAGTGGAGACAAAAAACTTTAATAATGATGCTTAAAGCACATGCTTAAGTACTTTGCTGAACAGAGCACAAAAAATCCAAGCTGAGGAGCTTAAATGTAGAGTAAGGCACTGAATTCACAGGTATCAAAAGAGAACAAAATCCTTCAAAGTCTCTAGGACCAAACTCCTGGTTTCTCTGTCAAAGTGAGGCAGAGAAGCGAAATTACAAGGCAGCCCTAGAGACCAGGAGAGAAATTCTGGTGTCAAAAAAGCAAAGAAAGAAAAAGATGAAAATGGCAAACCTCTACCAAAGAAAATGCAAGGACATTTTAGGAGCAATTATCTCCAACTATAGAGCTTGATAGTGACTTAGGTCACAGCCTCACTGGATGGATGAGGCAGGGCCCTGCTGTAGGGGGGAACCCCCAGAAAGAAGCAGGAATCCTTCCTGGAGAAGCACACGTGACCGCAGTAACCTTGTCATATGTACAAGTCATGAAGTGGGCCTTCCTGGCTGTGTCACCTCTTCTGCTGGCTGGTGATCAGGGGGCTGCAGAACAATGGGTTTACGTCAATAAGGCTGAGTTACATCCCCATACACTTACATTCTCCAAGCCACTCAGAATTTGGTTGTAAGTGTCTTATTCAAGTGAGTGTATGGAATGGTTAGGTTATGGATGGGTACAGATGCCTGAAAATGAAACCTATACCCTCACAGGTCAAACTGCACAAAAGATGATAGATGCTGCCATCCTGTTTGGCATCTTGTTTTGTTGGCACTGGTAGGAGAGATGTCAAGGGTGGAATGGGCATGTAGACTAATCTCCCCTCTCATTCTTAGGGATTACTTGAACTAGAAGGTTCTCTGAAGTTAGACCATGCCCTTGACTTTGCAGTTGGTGTAGAGAGGGACAGGTTGTGGTATTGGTAGGATTTACCCATGGCCAGCGGACATAATCCTGAACATGACTTGTGTACTCTGACTGCAAAGTTGTGGTCAGCCCTGTGTAAGTGAACATGACTCCTCAAGGATACAATCATAACTGATATCACTGTCTAGTGAAGAAAAGCCTTGGCGATAGTTGCTTGAGGTCCAGTGGAAAGCCCAGTGATACATTTCCCCACCATCACTTTCCAGATCATACCTCTCAAATATCTCCCTCAGTTCAATCCCAAAGTTATATACGTTCCACACAAATTTGGCATCCCTCATTTTTATTACTGAAAAAACTATTTATATCAGAAATAATCATAAAAGAGAGGAATTTTTCTTCAACTGATGGTCCCTATATGTATTCCAAGTGTATACATGCACCGGAGCCAGACGTTTTCAGCAGGAGTGTCCATTGACCTGCACGGGCATCTTATGTTGCCATGATCTCCAGGTAAAGTTATAAGAGTCCGTGTCGGCAACCTACGCTGCCATTCCACCTACACCCCCACCCTCCTGTACCAGCCCACCTACACCTGGTACCAGGAACCGACCTGATGACTTTCCAGCACCTACGTCCGTTGGCCACTGCCACCTCTTCTGCTGCCTCCCGGCACCATATGAAGGCCCAATTCTGATGCATCAGTTGAGAACTGCGAACCCCCTGTGTCATTGCCTCTGCCTCCTCCCCTCCGCCACCTCCCAGGGGCCATCTTCCCTGTCCGCCCACTACTGAGGCAAGATCACTAGATCTTATTGGATCCTGGAGATCATGACATGGCTACTTTATAGAGTTCCTCACCATTCCTGCCCACTGCCTCCCCACCCCTTGGTTGCCTCTAGCGATCCTCGCCCACTGCACCCTCCTCCAACATGAGGCAGATGTCTTCCTGATGAAAGGTGCGATCGAACCCGTGCCTACCCCCTTTGTTGACAAGGGCTTCTACTCCCCTTACTTTCTCATCCCAAAGAAGGGCGGGGTCCTCTGTCCTATTCTCGATCTCCACTTAACACTCATCAGAAAGACCAAGTTCCATATGGTGATGCTCGCATCAATCCCTCCCTCCCCACGGGGTGTAGTTCGCAGTCCTCAACATGAAAGATATCTACTTCCATATCAATATCCATCTGTCCCACCACAAATTCCTCTGCTGCTGCATGGGTGACAACCGTTACCAGTTCAGAGTCCTTCCCTTTGGCATTGCCACAGCCCCCAGAGTCCTCACCAAGGTCTTTGCGGTAGTTGCGACCCACCTTCACCAGATGGGGCACTCTTACCTGGACAACTGGCTGCTGGTGGCACAAACCCTCACCGAGATTGTGGTGGCCGTCGCTGCTACCCGCTCTTTCTTCGCCTCACTGGGCATCTGTGTCAACGAGGAGAAACCCATGCTTCTCCCAGTGCAGATGATCCACTTCATCGGAGCGTGCCTGGAGTCTGTAGCAGTTCGACCCTTCCTCCCAGAAAACCGCTTTGCTGCTCTCATGGCAACCATGCACCGCAACCTGCACACAACAGTACGCTGCCGCCTCTGCCTCCTAGGCCACATGGTGGCCTGCACCTGTGTGACACATGCTCGCCTACACATGCATTGTGTATGACTATGGCTCCTCTCAGTCTGCAGACCCCACATCATCCACTTGTACTCAACCTTGACTGTCCTGAGTTGAGTCCACACCTCTCTCACCTGGTGGACCAGTCTCACCAAGGTACTCTGTGGCACCCCATTTGCCACTCCTGTCCCTACACCCACCCTTACCATGTATGCCTCCCTAGTGGGCTGGGGTGCACACCTAGACAGCCATGCCACGCAAGGGGCGTGGACTCCTCGAGAAGTGTGCATGCACAGCAACATCTTGGAGCTGCACGCAGTCCGCCTGGCTAGTCACGTGTTCCTGCCTCTTCTCCACGATCAACGCATCCAGATACTCTTGGACAATACCATTGCAGTGTACATAGAGAGGGCAGCAACAGGTCCTGGTCGCTCTGCACGAAGGCCATCCGACTCTGGAACTGGTATCTCCGCCACAACATCATGCCCCATGTGTTGTACCTTCTGGGGACATAGAACTCCCCAGCAGACACACTCAGCTGGACCTGGTACCTCGACCACGAGTGGAAGCTCCACAACCCCACTCTCCACTCCATCTGCTGTGCCTGGGGCTCCCCTTGTTGGGACCGCTTCGCCCCTCACAAGAACCGCAAATTCCATGTCTATTGCTCCTGGGGGACCAGGGGTCGAGATTCCAAGGGCAATGCCCACTGATCAGCCTCCCCACCCTGCTGTGCCTCCTCCTCACCCACGAACACGGCAGGGTTCGACACCCCAGCTCAGGCCTGCTTCAGCTGATGGCCTGTTTTTTGGATGGGGCTCCCACATAGACAATGCCTGCTGCATACTCGTCTGCCATATACTTATGCACAGCAGTTTGGACTCCACACGGGCGTGCTGTTTCGTGAAACGGAGGTGCTTCACCTCCTGGGCGCAACGCCACCACCTTCCCCTCCGGCAGTCTCTGTGCCCATCATCCTAGACTATCTCCTGGAGCTTAAGAACTCGGGCTTTGCACTTGCCTCAATTTGTGTTGACCTCGCGTCACTCAGCACCTTCCTCCTCCCCCCGCCCCCCCGGCTGGATGAATGATCTGTGTTTACCCACCCTACCGCTACCCAGTTTCTGAAGGGCCTGACTAACTGCTTCCCGTTAATTCTTACCCCTGTCCCCACTCCCAGGGACCTTAATCTTGTGTTATCTGCCCTCATCAGGCCTTGCCGAATGCTATATGCACTCCAATGCCGTACTGTCCGGCAGGATCACGGCCCCTTCCACAAGGGTGCACGCAACCACCTCTGCCTCCCTAGTGGACATCCCCTGGCACAAGATCTGCTGCGTGGCACCTTGCGCGCTCTCCACGCCTTCGCAGTGCACTACCCCATTGACCAGTCGGCAGCTGCAGACGTGACCATGGGATGTGTTGTCCCTATAACACCCTTGCACCTGCCTCCGAGATGATCACGGCTCCGTACTCACCCATGTTTGGAATACATATAGGGACCATCAGTTGAAGAAGAGGAGGAGGTTACTTACCTGTAACTGGAGTTTCTTGAGATGTGTGGTCCCTATTTGTATTCCAATACCTGTGCCCACCGTCCCCTCTGCTGCAGACTGTCAATTGAGCGGTAAGAGGCTGACTGAGGGCACGTTGCCCCACACGGCTTCTTGTAACCTCACCCGGAGCACATGGCAATGTAAGACGCCCATGTGGGTCAACGGTCAACTGCTGCTGAAAACTTCCAGCTCTAGTGCATGGCGCGCATGCGCACCCACGTTTGGAATATAAATAAGGATCACGTGTCTCAAAGAACTTCCAGTTACAGGTAAATAACCTCCTCTTATTTCTGCTAAAGGAAGGACTCTGATGGCATTTCAAGTCTCCAGTATGATTAACTTTTCAAAATCCTCCCTTTAGAGCCTCTGTCACCCGTTGCCTCCCACATTCGGAACCTCCGGGGGTTGAGGGCTATGTTCAAGATCTTGCTCTTCATTCAGGTGTTGTTTAACCAATCTCTCTTTCTAAATTTTTCCACTCGTAAAGCACTTCTGTCATTCCCTGGTACCAGACCTTTCTCTTTGCTCCCATTTCAAGTGTGTTACTGACATTTACAAACTCCCACTAGACGATTCAGTCAATTACCACCACAAACACCCATTGTTCCGAGTGAGCTGACCTTTACCCTTGGGCACCAATTAAAATCTATTGCTTTTACTCCTACAGTGCTTGCTGTAATTGGAGCCTTGGCTCCTTGCCAGGTATAACTTGTGGGTTTCCCCCCTCCTTTTCTTTATTACTGAAAAGGCAATAAAGTGTACATTACAATTGTGGGTTTTTTTTGTGGGGGAGAAGGAGGAACATAATTTTTAACAAAGATTTTTAATTAAACAAATCTTTTTGCTTGTCAGCAGGACTAGGAAAAAAAAATGAAGGAAAATAACTTGCTACATTCTGCAGGCAATATGGCTTACTTCCTTTTTTTCTGTCTTTGTTTTTCTCTTCCTGCTAAAGTGCCCCAATTCTGCAACAAGGATGTGCTTGATAATTGCAGGACAGAATGAGCTGCAAGCTTTGCAACGGTGGTTTTACTGTCAGGCTGATTCAGGTGATGCGATCCCAGAGCTGAGGGGCAATTGCATAGGGATATGACCTGTCTGGTTTCTAGGACCCTGAGGCCATGGAAGGGTCTAATTGGAGAAGGGTGGGAAAAAAGGTAGTGGTGCTTCTCCAACCTCCATCCACAAAATAAACCCCACCCACTCAATATGCAAAAATACGACCCTGCTCTCGGTACGTAGGGTCTCAGTAGAGTAGATTCCTCGAGTCCCAGTCTGGCACCCTAACCACTGGACCATCCTTCCTTGTGATATGATCCTTTCTTCATTTTTTCCATGCTTTGAGCTTTGAAACAACTAACTTTGACAACTTAGATGGCAATGATGACACTTTAGGTAACATCCCAAAAAGCTGAATGAGGTGGTTCACAATTGTCTCAGACTCCTTGCAAACTCAGGCAGAAGATCTGTATATCAGTTACTCTCATGCTGGATGCCACTGAACTCCCCTCTAGATCAGGGGTGGGCAAACTTTTCGGCCTGAGGGCCACACCTGGGTATGGAAATTGTATGGTGACCCATGAAAGCTCATGAAATTGGGGTTGGGGTGCAGGAGCAGGTGAGGGGGAGGACTCCAGCTGGAGGTGCAGGCTCTCGGGTGGGGCTGGGGATGCGGAATTTAGGTGTAGGAGGGTGCTTCAGGCTGCAGTTTCCTCTGAGTGAGCTACAGGCCAACAGACCCCTGGGAAATATATTTAGCAGTTAGGCAGCCATTTTTATTTTCCTTTGCTGTGTGCCTCCTTCATCCCTTCCTGGATGTCCCATTTTAAACTGTCGTCAGAACAATTCTGTATTCTGGTCAGGTCTAAAGAATGAGACCGACAAGGTGGGAGAGGCAATATCTTATTGAACCAACTTCTGTTGGTATAAGGGACAAGCTTTTGTGCTCCACAGAGCTCTTCCTCAAGTCCAGAGGAGGTAACCAGAGTGTCCAAGCTAAATAAAAAATGGAACAGATGGATGAGCAAGAAGTGTTGTATGAGGTGTGATACAGCATGGCCAGAAGGCAGCAGGAGAGTGATCTAGGATGAGGAGAAGCCTTATTCCCTGTAGATTAATTAAAAGCATCTGAAACCAATTAGAGCACCTGAAGCCAGTCACCTGATAAAATCCCCCCTGCTTCAATCAGCCAGGGGAGGAGCTGGAGCAGAGTGAGGAGGAGCTGGAACAGAGTGGTTTGGTGGTGGAGCAGAGAGCAGTTTGGAGGAGCTGAATCAGAGTGGTTTGGTGGTGGAGCAGAGAGCAGTTTGGAGGAGTGAAGCAGAGTGGATTGGTGGTGGAACAAAGAGCAGTTTGAAGGAAAGTGGAGGAGAGTTTTGAGAAGTGCTGCAGCAGGCTAAGAAGACCAAGATCCTAGGTAAAGGGACACCTGGCTTGTGCAGAGGGAAGGCAGGAAGCCCCACAAGCTGAAGTTCAGGAGAGGGAAGTAGCCCAGGGGAAAGAATCACTGGTACAAGTGGTTCACCTGCTATCATAGGGCCCCTGGGCTGGGACCCGGAGTAGAGGGCGGGCCTGGGTCCCTCCCTCTCCACTCCCCTTCCCTGGGATACTAGTGGGATAGCTGTTACCCCAGTTCAGGGGCAAGAAATGGCACCCTGAAACCCCCCCACAAGAAGAGAAAGTGCGGGACCCATCATAGTAGTGCCGGCAATTTGCCATAGAGGTCAGATATAGAAGGCTCGCTTTGTGAAAAGTGTTCACCCATTGGTGATGGGATGTTTTGGGGTTTTATCATTTTTCTGTGTGAGTTCATTCGAGAGTTTAGTGATTGACCGGTTTTACGCACATAGTTGTAGTTGGGTCATTTGACGCACTGGATGCGGTATACCACATGTTGTGACAGGCCTGTGTGGGACCCGGGGATCTTAAAAGGTGTGTTGTAGACAGTGTTGATCATCATAGCAGTGGAGATATGTCTGCGGGGTTTGCATCTGTTGTTCTGGCAGGGGCTGGTGCCACTTTAAGTTGGTGTGTCCTGGTCTGTGGGGAGCTTGCTTCACAAAGTGATCACTTCATATCTGACCTCTCAGTCCTCATCCTCAAAGGAAACCTGTACAACCTCTTCAAACACCAGCCTGGGAACTTGAATTTGTAACTCCGCTGGATCCTAAAAACTGACAGCTTAACAGAAACTCTGGTTTTATGACCCATTACAAACTGTTGTAACACCCTACTATCTACTAACCCTCCATTGTCTGCAGGGGTGTTGTCAGGGTTCCCTCCCCACTCTGGGGTGCAGATCTGGCGACCTGCATGAAAGATTCCCTAAGCTTATTTCTACCAGCTTAGGTTAAAAACTTCCCGAAGGCACAAATCCTTTCCTTGTACTTGGACGGTATTGCTGCCACCACCAAGTGATTTAACCAAATATTCAGGTTAAATATGGAGCCACTTGGAGCCCTATCCCCCCAAAATATCCCCCCAAGCCCCTTCACCCCCTTTCCTGGGGAGGCTTGAGAATAATATACCAACCAATAGGTTAACAAAGTGAGCACAGACCAAACCCTTTGGTTTTTAGGACACAAAAAATCAATCAGGTTCTTAAAAGAAGAACTTTATTATAAAGAAAAAAAGTAAAAGAATCACACCTGCAAAATCAAGATGGAAGGTAACTTTACAGGGTAATAAAAGATTTAAAACACAGAGGATTCCCCTCTAGGCTCAACTTCAAAGTTACAAAAACAGGAATAAACCTCCCTCTTAGCATAGAGAAAATTCACAAG
Source organism: Macrochelys suwanniensis (assembly GCA_033296515.1). Classification (NCBI taxonomy): domain Eukaryota; kingdom Metazoa; phylum Chordata; order Testudines; family Chelydridae; genus Macrochelys; species Macrochelys suwanniensis. The sequence goes on from CM065778.1 coordinate 136,438,329, forward strand.
CTAAAACAAAAGATAATCTAATGCATTTCCTTGCTTTACTTACAACTTTTGTAATCTTAGATGCTCATTTCAGGTATGTTTTTAGGAGATGTTTTTTTCCTATCCTGGTCTCTGTCTGAGAGAGAACAAAACAAAGAGAGCACAAACAAAACCTCCCCCTTCCCCCCACAGATTTGAAAGCATCTTTTGGTCAGGTGCCAACCAGATTATTTGAGCTTCTTAGCCCCTTACAGGTAGAGAAGGGATTTTATGCTACCCTTAGCTGTATGTTTATGACAGGTGTGAATTGCCCATGTTAATTAGTCTCATATGCTTATGCTTGTATTTAGCTTGGACACTCTGGTTACTTCCTCCAGACACGAGGAAGAGCTCTGAAGCTTGAATTCTTATCCCTTCCACCAACAGAAGTTGGCCCAATAAAAGACATTACCTCACTCACCTGATGTGTCTCATATACTGAGACCAACACAGCTACAACAACATTGCAAACAACAAAGGTCTAAATAATGGTGTATATATAAATGAGGGTAGGGAGGGCCAGGAGTTCCCTGTTATTAAGCACACACTCAAAGACAGCACCCTGCTATGAGCCTGCATGGGAACATGCACATATTGCTTCTCTTGTCCATACTTTCTCCTCCCTGTTACTACAGTTTGATGAACCATCACATTGTCTGACCTGCCACAAAATTGCTCTGTTCCACATCCTCCTGTTCTGGTCTCCTTTAACCAATGGGCATAGGTAGTGCTGAAGCTATTCCAGCCATGTGGTTGGTTGGAATCATGGCTATAGAGTGGCTCCATCACTGGGGAGTGGAGGAAGATAAAGCTTGGTCGTCCGGGATCGAATGAACACCAGCGTATAGTCTTGTGGTTGCTCAGGCACTGTACTGGATTCATAGCTCTCCAGATGACTGCAGACTCAGGAGAACAATGTGGTACCAGTTGTGTTCATTTCACAGATCAGAGGCTTACTTTGCAACGGTTCAGGCTTAGAAACTTTGGGTCTGATTCTCATTTCGCTTAAGCCCCATTATACAGCTCTGGCAGTGTAAAGAGACCTGAAAATGGGTGTACTTTACTCTCACTTTAAGGCCTTTTTTCCACTGTAAGAGTCCTTGGTGCAAAATGAAAATTGGGTTGTATATTGGTTATTTTTATGTGTAATAAAACCTAATTTCTGAAGGAACCAGAGGCTGAATAGCCCCTTCTCTCCTCACCCCAGAAGTAGAGAAATTTATCTACTTACTGTTTGGCGAGTGGATTTATCAAGCCCGGCTAGGCACTATTTCACATGTCCGGGGAAGAGAAGAAAAAGATTTTAATGAAGGGTTTGAAATGTCCCTGGAGGGCAACTAAACTCCCCACATATTTCCCCTTTTCTGGGAAGTAAAAGATTGTGAGTTAGAAGGCATCCTCCAGGGATCCATGCAACCCTTCCATCTGATGCCAGCAGGAGCCAGCTAAGTTTGCATGATAAAGAGGGATGGTTTATCATTGGTGCAGTTGTGTGCTTTGATATTACAAATCCAAAGCAGTACCAGTTGATGATTAAATTCCTTTCATGTGGAAGAAAACTCCTGACTCCCCACAGGCACCCTGGGGAGATGTGAAAGGTTGAGGTCTTCCCTACACGTGAAGGGAATAGAACCCCGCTATTCCTCTTCCCAGGCTAAACTAGTCCCTTTATAGTTTAAATAAGCTTTGTAGATGGTGGTGGGCGCCCGTTTCTAATTAACGTTAATAGAACCAAATCAGCCAAAGGTTTGGTTCTGTGAAGGGCTGAGTCTTGCTGACTTCAGCGGAAGCTGGCTGTGCTCAGAAGGCCTGATTTCACCTTGGAGTCTGGCACAGGACCTGAGATGGTAGGAGAGGGGTATCTTCATTTAGTGTGGGCCTAGCCAGGAGCTGGTTTTATCTCTGGCCTCAACTGCTGCCTCGTTTGCGCCAGGCTATCTATGGCTCCAAGGGGCTGCAGTGGCAACCAGGAATAGCCAGAGTGCAAATGTTCTGGAAATGATCACTTTCATTTCAGGATGCCCCCTGCCCCAGGAACTATGAGAGTCCAGAGAGTTTTCACTAGACAGAGCGTGATTAAGACATTGGTGCCAGAGGACCCTGCCTTAAGAGTTGCATCAAAATAAAAATATGCATTTTTTAAAAAAAATTGTGGCAAAGAGAATCTTGGGAATGTAGATCGGAGTGAAATGGATGCAGCGCTGACCTCCTGAGTCTGCAAACAGTCTGAAACCACAGCTCTGAGTGGTGCAAACTTCCCTATGCATCTCAGTAAGGCATGACCTTTGAGACCCATTGCTGCGGGCTCCCCGTCAATGCCACTCCTGTATATGTAGACAAAGAATGCAGTGGAACTGACCTATTCTCCAAGCAGACCCTGTTGTGGTAAGTATTGCAAGACCCCCCTGCTACCACCTCAGGGGAAAGGGGATCCCCGTTGCTTATGAGGAGAAAGGGGCCTCTATGGATGATCCAAAGGGAGCGAAAGGGGCTACATTGGAGAGCAGAACACTTGCTGTTGCTGCTTACACGTCTAATAGGGGGTGGGGTTTCCATATAGGAGTGTTGCTACAAGGACCCTGTGGCAGTTTGACCTTGGGGTTCAGTTTGCCTGAATCCAGTCCTGATGCCAGCCCTGCACTATGTAGGGTCTCCCCCTTTGCCGAGGACATTCCTTAGGGGCAGCATCAGCCCCTTAATGTTGCCAGGGCTGGTGTGAAGGGCATTGCAACTGAAAACATGGTGGTGTATGTATTAGTATCTGTCGAGCCGATCAAACATCATAATAAACTTTTCCGATAACATCACAAGAGGAATAGGTGTCTTTGGGCAAAGGTTAGAATGCAAATGGAAGATCTTGGAGTGAATGTCACATAGATTAAAGTTCTAACTATGATTATTGTAAATCTCTATAGCAACTTTCCTTCCCATTGTACTTGTGCTCTCTACTGTCCAATCCTCTAATAAACAGGAAAGTAAGGTGCATAGAAGCGTTTATTTCTTTCCTAATGGGTAATTATTATCAAACATTATGTGGTAACAGGCTAGCAGCATGTTCTACCCTTGTCACAGCAGAGACCTACAGACCCAGCGGCAATAAACTAATAATGCTGTATGTATCATTGTTTTATTAGCTGTGTCAACCAGCCTGTTTACTTGGCCCCATAATTAGGATCATGCCTTCAGCTGCTCAGAGGGAGACTAGTGGATACATATGTTATGCATGGAGTCTGAAAAAATTTACTGCACAGCACTAACAGGATTTTAATAAGACAAGTGCCCAGAATCTCTCCAAGAAGACAGATAAATAATGTTTGGGCACATTCCAAATAGCAGTACTTATTCACCAGTCTTTTCCTGTATCTATAATGTTAAACCCTATGAAATGCCTATTCAGTTTGTTTGTGTATATATATAAACAACAAAAAGGAGATCATTTAAAACTCCCACACATAATGTCTATAGACATCGTTTTCTGTCAGTGTATGTTCCTAATCTAAAGACACTCAAGGGTTAATAAGGATGACTGTGCCTCAGTTTCCCCTCCTACACAGCTGCTTCCCTACCTCACCAATGTTTTGTGAGGCTTAATGTATTTATGCTTGTAAAGAGCTTTAATATCTCTAGAGAGTAGGTGCCATGTAAGTGCAAACAATTTTTAGTATTAATAGTCAATTCATGTGCATAATAAAAAAGGTACATACTATAAAAAGGGTTATATTACTCAATATATCTAAATTACAGCTGTAGTAAAGCTGCATATACAGATTCTATTTGGAATTATCTGAATAGGAGCTACATTACAGTATATAGTCTTGTACATTATTGCTGTGGGAGAGAGATAGTGCCTTTAGTACTTGACATGGGAAAACATTTCTTATATTTAAAGACGTTTCCTAAAGCAAGACGCAGCATGAATGCATGAGGAAATAGGGCAGATTCAACCAAAGGATAATGAGCAAATAATTCTTTTATTTTTGATGTGGGGGAGGAATATTTTTTTTAAAAAAATACATCTCTATAGCTTAGCTACTTTAAAATTCTAAGTAACAGGAAAGCCATTCACACTTTAAAATACAAAAGCTCAAACAAAAAATATGCCTCATCCCTTTGATGAATCCATCCCAAAATATCATAAAATAGTATTCAGCAATCCATTGAACAATTCACACTGCAGGCTGCTGGGCCCCAGGTTGAGTTTAATGCAAAGCAAAATTAGTCCATGCGTCCTTCCTGCCATAACATTTAGGACCCTGTGGCAATTTTTGCCTTGGGGTTCAGTTTGCCTGAATCCAATCCTGATTCCAGCTCTGCACTATGTAGGGTCTCCCCCTACCTTTTCAGTGCACAGATTGTGCTCCCATCAGGCATCTTTCCTTTGGGCTTTCCTGGGGAGGTCATGATGGTGTTTAATATCCAATACAGTGGGGGGGGAGATTTTCACAGGCACAAAGGACATTTAGGCACATCAACCCCATTGACCATCAATGGGAGTTGAGCATCTAAATCTCATTTATGACTTTGAAAATCTCTCCCATGTTGTGCCTAAAACCAGGTAAATTATCCCATGCACATTGATCCATGGGAAGCGGCAAGAATGAAGTTATTCCCCTGTTTGATATAAGCGGCTCTGAGAGGCCTCTTAGTCTTCTGGAAGGTTTGTAACATTCCCAATCACAACCAAATGAGCTCAGGTCCTGGCTGTTCAGGGAGCACAAAGGATCACACTAAAATGGAATATATATATATATATATATATATATATATATATATATATATATATATATATATATATATATATATATATATATTGTGTACATCTGGCTGGAAGAAAGTGTCATTCCATCTTAGTGTGATCCTTTGTGCTCCCTGAACAGCCAGGACCTGAGCTCATTTGGTTGTGATTGGGAATGTTACAAACCTTCTGTCTCTCTCTCTCTCCTGATCCAGATCTCATGAATATCTGAAGCCCCAACCAGTGGAGTAATAGCACAGCCATGGCCTGGGAGATAGCTGGAACTGACTCAGATCACTTGTGTTCAAGACTGAACCCCACCCAACTCTATGAGTGAAATCTTGGCCCTATTGAACTCACTGGGAAAACTCTCATTGACTTCACTTGGACCAAGATTTCACTCTGCTAGTTTGAATTTGGCAGACACCATGTTAGTTTGCTCTTTCTGAAGTTGTCTTGATTCCTCCAGGACAGGGAGGCCTGGCCACACAGAGAAGGCATCACCAATGGGGCATTAGCAGGAAGCTTGAAAATAGCTCCCTTATAGATGGGCCAGCTCCATAGGGTTACCAGTGCCATAGCCATGGAGAGGTAACCTAAGATGAGTGCAGCTTCCATCTCTCTGATGACTCTCTTCTGGGCGGTTTGTGTTTATGACTGTGACTTCCACATTGGTGTTTGGCAGTGCAGGCACGTTGAGAATGGGGCCAGTTTTCAGGAAGTTGGGGAATCCTTTGAGTAGCGCATTAATGAACAGACAACATCAAGTTATCTGTGACAAGGGCGCTGTGCTAAGTTGCTTCTAGACTGCCTCCTTCTTGCATCTGCTCTTTGTAACCATGCTCCCTATGAGACCTGCCCACAGATCTCAAAATCCCTTGAAAATATGTAGTTTCTGTTGGTCCCAAGGAGAAAAGCAGGAAGACTCTGGAGTCCCGTACATTAGGCGTGCAATAGCTTCTGCAGGTTCTGGTCCAAAATTAGTTACCAACCTTACAGAATTTCAGGCTTCCATTGTTAAGAGCCATTTGCCTTCCCCAGAGGGCCTGCAGAACAATGCATGGACAAAGACTAACCCATCCTAATTAGACAAACGAATCTTTGTTCATATTTAAACCATTTCATGGGATTTTTCCTTTCTACTATTCTGGACAAGCTGAAAGGGGCTTTCATAGAATCATAGAATCTCAGGGTTGGAAGGGACCTCAGGAGGTCATCTAGTCCAACCCCCTGCTCAAAGCAGGACCAACCCCAACTAAATCATCCCAGCCGGGGCTTTGTCAAGCCTGACCTTAAAAACCTCTAAGGAAGGAGATTCCACCACCTCCCTAGGTAACACATTCCAGTGCTTCATAGAATCATAGAATCTCAGGGTTGGAAGGGACCTCAGGAGGTCATCTAGTCCAACCCCCTGCTCAAAGCAGGACCAAACCCAATTAGATCATCCCAGCCAGGGCTTTGTCAAGCCTGACCTTAAAAACCTCTAAGGAAGGAGATTCCACCACCTCCCTAGGTAACCCATTCCAGTGCTTCACCACCCTACTAGTGAAAAAGTTTTTCCTAATATCCAACCTAAACCTCCCCCTCTGCAACTTGAGACCATTACTCCTTGTTCTGTCATCTTCTACCACTGAGAACAGTCTAGATCCATCCTCTTTGGAACCCCCTTTCAGGTAGTTGAAAGCAGCTATCAAATCCCCCCTCATTCTTCTCTTCTGCAGGCTAAACAATCCCAGTTCCCTCAGCCTCTCCTCATAAGTCATGTGCTCCAGCCCCCTAATCATTTTTGTTGCCCTCCGCTGGACTCTTTGGGTTGAAGTTCACCCTAATTCTTGGACATTAATGCAGAAGTTATGTTTAGTTCAGGTGAAAGGTGTTAAACTGACAGTCCTGGGTCCTGCTGTATCTACAGAAGCAATACGGGGAGAAGGCAGCATTCCTTCCGCCAGCCCAGTCCTGGAAGTGTCATCTGTAAGGAGGTGTGGTAGTACGATCTCCATGGTTCTTGATCCCTCTGCTAAGACTTGTCAATAAGGAGGTCAATTAGCACAAGTGCGGTGGGTTTTGTGATGTGAACACCTGTGCATTGGGAGCTGAAACGAGACTCCCCAAGTTATTAGACATAACCCATCAAACAGTGATGGGAAATGGTGGTTTTCTGTCACTACCGATCTGGGAAGCATGCACCATGTAACTTCAAAGCTCCATATTCACATACCAATTGGCTGGGCCATCCATCTTCACATGCACCTCAAAACATCCCTCTTCCCTGTCCAGAGGCTCTGATCAACGCTCCTTGAAAAAAGCGTATCCTGCTCTGTTGTTCCCGAAGCTAATTTACGAAACCAGTGCATTATCAAAGCCTTTAAAGCTTTTAATTAGCTTGGTTTAAATTGACCTAGTGAAATGTGTAAGAGATTCAATGAGCAGAAGAAGGCTAAACTGGGAGCAGCAACAGCAGGCCTCTTTCCCACCAACTCTTCCTTCTGCCTCTAGCCCCCTGACTTCCTTAAGCCCATTTGCAAACAGCCCTGCAACTTTTATTTTTTCACACACACACTGTCAGAGCTAGACACTGGTCCCACAGTGCCTGCCCAGTTAGTTGCATGCCTGCCTGGTTCTCTCTAAGGTGTCTTGGGCACTTTCCCTTGTAAGCGAGGAAGAATGCTGGCATCATTCAGGGAATGTAGCAAAGAATGACGGGGTTCTTTGTACAGCTGACTGACTTGTCTCATTCTTAATGGCTAACTGCTCCTGTCTTCCAAGTGCTGCCAAAAACCCAGCAGTCAATGGGCAGGCTATAGCTCATCTCTGCTTAATTGTTTTGATTGTTGTCTTTTAAAATCCCCAGACAACAAGCACATTTAAATGGGGCTTGGTACTGGGAAGCTTGGCATGCAACAGATCATGCTGGCCTCCCAAGAGGCAAGCTGAGTTTTCAGTATCTCACGTCAGACAGAAGTGAATTGTTCCATGATTTGAAACTAGACATCCACTAGCTAGTGGGAGTAGGTGCTTTGGGGTAGGTATGCTGGTGAAGACACTGAGTGCGTAGGTTTACATGGATTTGTATAGCGTTCCACCCCCCTCGCCCCCAGCCCAAACACTAACAACATAGTTATGGATGGAAGAAAAATAGGTCTAAAAATCAAAACTGTGGTTTTCAAAGCTGCGTTTGACACTCTGTTTCTATTCAATGATCTGAATACCCTAGGTGGATTTGAAAATCTCAGCCCTAAAATCCAGATCCTCAGCTGGTGCAAAGTGGCACCATAATTACATTCCTTAGTCAGCAGGGACCATCTTTCTTGCATGTTTGGAAAGTTACTAACATATAGTGGGCACTACCACAAATAAAAATAAGTCAATGGGGCTAAGCAAAATTGTACCAGCTGATGATCTGGCATTTAGTCTTCACAGCCTGATATGACTCCCAAAGGCTTGTTCCCCTTGTGTGGGGCAACTGAATTAATTGAAGCCTCCTGAGTTTTTGCCTCACAAGTTTGATTTATTTGTTTTATTTTTACTTCCTTCTCCTTCTGTCATACAGCTCTGTAATGAGTCTCAGCCGGGGGTAGAACTCTGGACCTTCAGCACCAAAAGGACAGGCCTTTTATTATTTGAGCTAAAGAAATAACTCCCTTAGTGTTAGTAGTAGGCTCTTGTCCTCCGTATGGATCTGGTACTGGAGGGGGTAATGACACATGTAGTCAGTGAGATACAGTTGCAGTAATAGAGCAGGAGGGAAAGAAAGCAAGGCAAGGAGTTGAAATACTAGGACAGACTGATGGTCCTGCTAGTCTGGTGTGTCATCTCCAGAAATGGCCAGTACCAGGTGTTTGAGGAGTAACCCCCCCAAAAAATGAACTCTGGATGTAAATCTGAACTTCATGTGTTTTTTCCTCACGTCAACCCATAATCAACCTAGCCAACTACTCAATGCAGTATCATGGGTGTAATACTTTGCTAGTAATGCAATTCTTATCTCCAGCCCTGCCTTTGAGGATTATGGAGCATGAGCATAGCCTCTTATGTAAATATTCATCTTTATTCTGTTTCACATAAATGTAATCAACTATGTGTCCTCACGAGTTATGCTTACTTGGACTCGATTTGTTATCTACTTGCGTCTAACAGGCTAAGAGTTTGTGTCATCAGGGAAGTTATGTATTCCAAAGAGAAATTCCTTTAAACCAACTTTGGTTAATAATGCTTTCAGTGGGGGTGTCTGTCTGTCTGTCTCTTGGGTAACAGTTACTGTAATAGAAAATGGATGTCAAAAACTGGAGTCATAGTGTTTTCTGTATACAGTATAAGTAGATATGCAGAGAGTGAAGACACCAAGGAAAAGGACAACTTGGAGGGAAGGAAATTTACCAATAATGCATTACATTTATTTAGACCTTTTTCATCCCAAAAGATTGTAAAGCACTTTACAAACTAAATTAGCTCTCTATATACAAGAATGACTTCACCTGTTCCTGAAATGCATCCACCGCTGGGGTGAAGTGTAACAAGGGACTAGTCACAGCTTGCAGCAACACCACACAACTGTTTATGGGAGGAAATGAAGAAAATTATACCCAACTGAAGGATCAAGGGTGATGTAGGTGGTGAGAATGCAGTTACCTAAGTTCAAATATGTTTAGGGTAATAGAATTGCTCTACCCTTGAGCAAAGTGCTGTTGGGTCTTCAATAGTTACAGGTAGAACTGGTTGAATAACTGGTATTTTGGTTCTCTGGCTGTTCAAAAACATTGAAAAAAATAGTTTGGTTTAGCAGGAACCAAATCTGATTTTTTTTCAGAATTTCTAGTGAATTGAAAAATTCCAGTGTGGGTTTGTTCCAGAGAAGGGATTTGAACTTGAGTCATTTACATGTCGTTTGAGTGTCCTAACCATTGAGCTAAAGAGAGGGGAGCATGCTTATAAGCATTAGCATCTCCTTCTGGCCATTTGACAACTGCCTGAAACTGTGTGTCATAATTGCAGTTTGCGATCAATTGATCCTGCATTTTTCAGTGAATAAACTCTTCTAAAAATGTCACCCAGGGCTAGCCATGAGTGGTCAAGGTTTTGGCTTTATGTTTGATACAGAAGTAGTTGAAACCAGCTGTAGGGTAAGAAGTGTTATCCACTAGAAGATATCTTATTTCATGAATATGCAAACTCTGATTAGGAAACCCATGGAGGATGAATACATTTTCCAATCACTCAAAGGCACATTGGTTTATAATTCTGTGCTCAGTCAACTGAACGATTTATTATAACAAGTCTTAAAAGCGTCATTTAAATAGAACTTTGCATATGTGAGTGAGACCGCAGTAGATTAACATGCCATTGCTTGGTTTCGATCCAGAACCATAAAGGGAAAGACATTTTAGCTTTCCTACCACCGTCTCGTCTCAGCGATATCGCTTCTAGTAACATCAAGAGTTTTCTTTTTTAAAAGCTGCTTGTTGTGCTATATGCTAGCTTTTCGGGCTGTATCATTAAATGCCATTACCGTGCTAGATAGCATGGCTGGAGTGGAGAAGAGGACAGGAAAAAGGGGAGATGGAACTAGGAATGAAGAAAATGGAAAGCTATTTATGTGATACAAGCTCGCTACTAGAATTTAACCTCATTAGACTGAGTGGTGCAGATAAGCAGAATAATTCATATTTGTTGCTTTTTATTTATTGTGGTTGTGGCTGGACTCTCTTAAAGAACACATGCCTGATTGTCATTTATACTTGCTTAGATTACATTTAACAACCAATTCAAGGCCACTCTACACTGCCTTTGTGCAAATGAGAATAAGGCCCCTTGTAAATAAAAATGAAGGGTGCGTGGTATATTGTAGAAAAGTAATACATGAGTTGAACATAAACGAAGACAATTACATACCTGAAATGTTTAGCATTTATAGATTGCTTTTCAGTGCAAAGATATCAAAGTGCTTCATAAACTGTGAGCCAGACTCTGATCTCCATTCCGGTGTTGGCAAGAAAAGTCCTGCATGTTGGCGGCTCACTCTTAAGGAAGTGTCTTCCTTCCTCCCTTCCCATCATGCATATACTCCTAAGGAAGTGAGAATTTCATCACCATCTGAATCCTAGGGAAAATCATGTCAGCTTCTTATGTGGCTGGAAATTGTAATAGTGGCTTTGCTCTTGGTTTTTTAGACAGTTGAGTGGATGCATAGGCTTGACATTTCAATCTCTGGCATTGCCTTGTAATGTGGATCTTTTTTCTGGTCTGCTGGTTGCACAGGTCAAAGGAAGCTCCCTGAGTCATTGCTCTGCTAATTTCAGCCTGATACTGCAGAGTACGGTGGGAGCAAAGAAGTTTAAGTATCACTCTAGCTTACGCAGCAGGAATGTCGACTCTGCTTTGGGTCTTTCTCTCCCTAGAGACTGCCAATGACATTAGCCCATGCCAAAATATAAGTGTTACGTTTCTAATGAAAACTACAGTTAATTGGGCACTGAATTCAATGCTGCTAAATTCATTTTACTTGGGAAGGCAACGGGATCCTTAGATAAGAACAATCACAGAATACTTTGCACTTTGTCAGTTTCATCCAAGGATCTTGAAGCTTTGTACAGGCATTAACTGATGAAAGATCAGAACTTCCTTGTGAGACCGATCCATCACCCCCCTTTTCCAGACGGGGGCGCTGAGGCAGAAAGACCTTAGGTGATCTTCCCACAATTGTATGTCAAATAACTGGCAGAGCCTCGACTAGAACTTAAGGCTATGTCTACACTGCGTTGCTTGCAAACCCAGGCTGGTGGGACCCAGGCCTTGTGGACTTGCTGGACCCAGAGCCCACAGCCATTCTAACACATCCATACTATATGCTGCAGACCTTCTGACTTGAGTCCGCAGCTTGAGCTGCATCCAGACTGCAAAATGACAAGGCTTGGACCCAGTTGGTCCAAGCGACAGTGGGACTGGGGCTCTGACCCAGCCCCTTTGTAGGATCCTAGAACCCAAGTCCTGAGTGCTTGTTGAACTAAGTCAGATTGATTTTGACAGTCCACGTCAGACAGAAGGAGGTGCTTGGGCTCAAACCTGAGTCAGAGCCTGGGCTTAGCGTGCAGTGTAGACATACCCTGATAGTCCACATTCCCAGGCCTCTATGCTGACGTTTAGACCATGCTCCTTTATCACAAAGGGTTCCTCTACACTGTGATAAAAGCCGCACGGCACAACCATGGCCAGCCTAGCTCTGTTGACATGGGTTTGGGCTGAGGGGCTATAAAATGCTGTGTAGATATTTGGGCTCAGGCTGGAGCCCGGGCTCTGAGATCCTCCCTCCTTATGGGGTCTCGGACCCTGGGCTCCATCTGAAGCTCAAATGTCTACACTGCAGTTTTAGAGTCCCACAATCTGAGCCCCATGAGCCCGAGTCAGCTGACCTGGATGCTGAAAATTGGGGCTGTGGCTTTTTTATTGCCACGTAGACATATCCTCGGGGACATAACTGTCCTTCTCACAAAGCACTGCTGTATTCTAGTAAGGGAAACACTACAGCGTACAGCACAGTGGCTAGTGCTATGGGCTACTGCTGCAAAATGCTGTAGGATATGTTTATAAGGGGAGCTAAATGCCTGTTTCCTATGAACCATATAATTGGTTAATACCATCCAACTAGTTAATAAAGGAGAAACACCACAGACTTTTACTACTAGCTGTTCACATGAACTCCAATATAGCTCACATGAACTCCAATATAGCTCCTTAACTGCCCCTGAATAGCAGTCATGCAAGCAATTCCCTGCCTAGAAAAAAGTTGTAAATTAGGTCAAGTGTCTATTGTCCCGTGAGTGGTGAAACAGAGTGGGATGAATGTGCAGCTAAAAGAATGCTAAGGCTGGGAATCGGGTGTAAGATGGGTCTAAAGGAGAGCACTCTGTGGCAATGGGCCAAGTTTAGAGGAGATGCAGCCTCCGTGGAAGGAGCTGTAGAGGAAAGGCTAACAGACTAGCTGGCTTTGAAGGAAATGAGCCCGTGGACAGGAACAGAGTCAACTCCCAGCAAAAAGATCAGGTCACGGCAGAGAAGAGTGGCCCAGTTGGCCAAGAGGAAGATACGCCAACATACCAGGCCTATCAAGCTGGAACAGGGCAGAGGGAGGATAAAGGAAGTTTAATTCAACAAAATCGGTCCCACAAAACAGAGCCATATATTGCTACACTGATTGGATGAAACCTTGGTCCCACAGCTGTGGAGGGTGAATTGACTTGTGCAGTTATCAGCCATGCACACAATATGGCTGTCTGGCAGTACTGTCCATTCAGATGAAGGTGATGCCTTGACTGGAAGAGAGACTGTGCTGGTGTCTGTACTGCCCAGAGATTTTGCCCACGTCGTAGGAGGCATGCAGGGAGGGATCGGCGGGCAGGGCACTGCTTCACAGTTCTTTACATCATCTTTAGCCTTTTTTGGACTGAACTTTTTCACCACGTTGCCACTTCTTAAAAAATGAAAAATATTTACCCTACCAGAAGAAAAAGGGTGCAAATAAAACACAGTGTAACAAACACTGATGGCCTGTAAAAACTAATACAGTCATACCAACCATCTTAGGTTTTGTACTAATCTTATCTAACAAGTTCAACAAGCTTGGGCCTGATCTGTACTCAGGAGGTAGGCTCCCAAAAACATCTAATGCTGAACAAAAAATTGGAACTAGCAAGCCATGTGTCCATCATTCTGATCAATCTGTTTATGTATGTGTCCTTTTCCACCACCTTTTGTGTGTATTTAGACTATAAGCTCTTTGGGAAAAGGAATGTGTCTTCCTTTGTGTTTGTATGGTGTCTAGCATGATGGGGCCCTGATCCTGACTGCCAAATACTGCAGAGATTGGTGGTAATCCAAATGGCAGCACATTTTCCCTCCAAGTCAGTACTGAAACAGTGCCCCAGCAATATACTGCTAGAAGTGACATATTTTGAAGGAGATGTTGATCTATTATCCCCAAAGACCCCATGACTTTAGCAAAGCTTTTGATACGGTCTCCCACAGTATTCTTGCCTGGATGAATGGACTATAAGTTGGATAGAAAGCTGGCTAGATCATCGGGCTCAACGGGTAGTGATCAACGGCTCCATGTCTAGTTGGCAGCCGGTATCAAGCAGAGTGCCCCAAGGGTCAGTCCTGGGGCCGGTTTTGTTCAACATCGTCATTAATGATCGGGAGGATGGCGTGGATTTCACCCTCATCGAGTTTGCAGATGACACTAAACTGAGAGGAATGGTAAATACGCTGGAGGGTAGGGATAGGATACAGAGGGACCTAGACAAATTAGAAGACGGGGCCAAAAGAAATCTGATGAGGTTCAACAAGGACAAGTGCAGAGTCCTGCACTTAGGACAGAAGAATCCCATGCACTGCTACAGACTGGGGACCAAGTGGCTAGGCAGCAGTGCTGCAGAAAAGGACCTAGGGGTTACAGTAGACGAGAAGCTGGATATGAGTCAACAGTGTGCCCTTGTTGCCAAGAAGGCTAACGGCATTTTGGGCTGTAAAAGTAGGAGCATTGCCAGCAGATCGAGGGACGTGATCATTCCCCTCTATTCGGCATTGTCTGAGGCCTCATCTAGAGTACTGTGTCCAGTTTTGGGCCCCACACTACAGGAAGGATGTGGATAAATTGGAAAGAGTCCAGCAGAGGGCAACACAATTGATTAGAGGTCTGGAGCATATGATTTAAGAGGAGAGGCTGAGGGGACTGGGATTATTTAGTCTGCAGAAGAGAAGAATGGGGGTGGAGATTTGACATCTGCTTTCAACTACCTTAAAGGGGGTTCCAAGAGGATGGATCTAGACTTTTCTCAGTGGTACCAGATGACAGAACACAGAGTAATGGTCTCACGTTGCAGTGGGGGAGGTTAAGGTTGGATATTAGGAAAAACATTTTCACTAGGAGGGTGGTGAAGCACTGGAATGGGTTACCTAGGGATGTGGTGGAATCTCCTTCCTTAGAGGTTTTTAAGGTCAGGCTTGACAGGGCCCTGGCTGGGATGATTTAGTTGGGGATTGGTCCTGCTTTGAGCAGAGGGTTGGACTAGATGACCTCCTGAGCTCCCTTCCAACCCTGATATTCTATGATTCTATGATACATTTTTCACAAGGACAGAGACAGGTTAGTCATGTTATTCTGCCACAGAGGCGGCTGCATTTCAAATTGTGAGTGAAGGGAAAGGCTTTCAGATCTTTTGGGATGCAAGGTAGCCTATAATCGTGAGGTGCTAGCATCAGACGTGAGTGGTAAAATTCTGAGTTTTTGAAAATAATCAGTTCCTTTTGAAATGGAAAACAAAAACAAAAAACAACGAAAACCAAAACAAAAAAACGATCTGGGAAATTTTCACAGAACAGCTGCACAGTCGGCAGCGAGGGAGCCAGATAGCCCATCCGCCTAGCTGCCCACCAAGAGGGCAGCCCGAGGAGGCACCTGGAGGGGTGGAGGGGAAATGGCTGCCCTCCTCTGCAGGAAACCATGGGAGCTGTGTCTCCCCAGAAGCCTTGCTTCTGTTGCAGCGAGCTGCCTAGTCGGTTAGGGCTTTACCTGGTAGGCTTCCCCAGAGCCAGGTATCCTTGGAGCCCAGACTACTGAGGAGCCACAAGCCTGGAAGCCAGGATTACTTGTGCTTCCAGGCTCTCGGCAGCCTGCCAGGTGGATTGCTGAGCAGCCAGACAGGCAAGCTGGTAGGAAACCTGGGTATTCTGCCAGGTTTCTGTTGGAACTGCATCAAAATCGACACGTTCCCCTGGAACTTTTCAATGTAGACGGACTGGCATTTTCCAACAGAGAACTGGGCTGTTGGGAAATTTCTGACCAGCTCTAGCTGTCACCTGTCACTGCTAAATAGGACTTTTAGAACAACAGCGACACATTACAATAAACTAAAAGTTCATAATTTGCCAAGTTCCACTCAGCAACTCCTGTGTCTCCAAAAGCTTGAGCATGTGGAATGGGGGAAAAAAACCCCACCATAATGGAATATTAATCCCTCCACTCCTTGCTGCTTGGTTGTGTCTGCTGTGCATCGCCTCCCCTTAGCAACATATGCTGGCAGCAAGGGAACAAAGCCTGCTCTGCAGACTGGCTGCTGCCTGATGCGGCAGCTGCAGACAACTCAAGGGTGTCTCTGTTTTGTCATTATTTTCATCGTTTCCCTTGGGGACAGTCCTCAAAACAAACAGGCAAATCCAGGCATCCCATGTGCTTTCTGCTGCTAATCCACCTTTAGCAATGGGACACCGGAGTGGCTGCTATACCATGATGGAGTATATATTCTATATGAAATCTGGTATATATGTATACACTGACGCTGGTCACACTGTGCATTAAGGTTCCATTTATAAATGAGTAATGGGTGTTATAAGCATAGTACAGACACGGGTAATACATGTCACAAATGGTTATAAGCAAATCAATAGAAGATGCTGTAGATGGTTATAAGTTACCTGTAAACTAACAATAGATTAAGCATTAATAAAACACCTGGTAACCATTTATTAAGACATTATAAATAGAAACCTAATAGGTACAGTACATAGATACAGCATGGAAAAATGCTCCAGTTGGAGCTAGGCTGTGACTCAAGAGACCCATATTCAGTTCTCTACTCTGCCACAGACTTCCTCTGTGACCCTGAGCAAGCCTCTTAGGTCATATCTACACTAAAATGTTCAGTCAACCCAGCTATGTCACTATTGGGTGTGAAAAATTCACACCCCTGAGTGATGTAGTTATCCAAACCAACCTCTGTTGTACACAGAGCTAGGTTGATGGAAGAATTCTTGGATGAGAAGCTGGATATGAGTCAATGGTGTGCCCTTGTTGCCAAGAAGGCTAATGGCATTTTGGGCTGTATAAGTAGGGGCACTGCCAGCAGATAGAGGGACATGATCATTCCCCTTTATTCTACATTGGTGAGGCCTCATCCGGAATACTATGTCCAGTTTTGGGCCCCACGCTACAAGAAGGATGTGGAAAAATTGGAAAGAGTCCAGCGGAGGGCAACAAAAATGATCAGGGGGCTGGAGCAGATGACTTATGAGGAGAGGTTGAGGGAACTGGGATTGTTTAGTCTACAGAAGAGAAGAATGAGGGGGGATTTGATAGCTGCTTTCAACTACCTGAAGGAGGGTTCCAAAGAGGATGGATCTAGACTGTTCTCAGTGGTAGAAGATGACAGAACAAGGAGTAAGGGTCTGAAGTTGCAGAGGGGGAGGTTTAGGTTGGATATTAGGAAAAACGTTTTCACTAGGAGGGTGGTGAAGCACTGGAATGTGTTACCTAGGGAGGTGGTGGAATCTCCTTCCTTAGAAGTTTTTAAGGTCAGGCTTAACAAAGCCCTGGCTGGGATGATTTAGTTGGTGTTGGTCCGGCTTTGAACAGGGGGTTGGACTAGATGACCTCCTGAGCTCCCTTCCAACCCTGATATTCTATGATTCTATGATACCGCCTCTCGGGGAGGTGGATTAACTGTAGTGATGGATTTCAGTGTAGTAGCCGTGTTAGTCTGTGTCAGCAAAAAAAATAAGAAAGGAATACTTGTGGCGCCTTAGAGACTAACAAATTTATTTCAGCATAAGCTTTCATGGACTACAGTCCGCTTCGTCGGATGCATAGAAT
Organism: Macrochelys suwanniensis; assembly: GCA_033296515.1. NCBI lineage: Eukaryota > Metazoa > Chordata > Testudines > Chelydridae > Macrochelys > Macrochelys suwanniensis. The sequence continues at coordinate 136,455,722 of CM065778.1, forward strand.
GGAACATACAGTGGGACGATATTTATACATTCAGAGAAACATGAAAAGGTGGAAGTAACCATATCAACTGTGAAAGGCTAATTAATTGAAAGGAACTGTTATCAGTAGGAAAGAAACTTTTGAAGTGATAATCTACATGGCCCATTACAGACAGCTGACACAAAGGTGTTAAGGGTATTTAAGGTTTCAGTGTAGTAGTATTTAACTGGGGGAAATAGATTCAATTAACGTAATGACCGAGCCATTCCCGGTCTGTATTCAAACCTAAGGTAATGGTATCTAGTTTACATATTAATTCAAGTTCGGCAGCTTCTCGTTGGAGTCTGTTTTTGAAGTGTTTCTGTTGCAAAATTGCTACCTTTAAGTCTGTCACTGAGTGATTAGAGAGGAGATGCAGTTAAAAGCAGTCTGTGTCCACACTGGGATGTTTAGCCAAATGAGGCAGTGGAAGGCTCTGGCAGGGAGGGGAGACAGAGAGTAAAGGAACCCACAGCTATACGGGGAGTTGCAGGAGCCTTTCCCACTTTTCCTTCCCACTGCCAGAGTTTTTCCCCGCTGCCTGAGTCTTTCCTTGTGGCAGGGAAAGGCTCCAGGAATGGGGAGGCAGTGGGAAGGAATCTCCTTCCTTAGAGGTTTTTAAGGTCAGGCTTGACAAAGCCCTGGCTGGGATGATTTAGTTGGGGATTGGTCCTGCTTTGAGCAGGGGGTTGGACTAGATGACCTCCTGAGGTCCCTTCCAACCCTGAGAATCTATGATTCTATGATTCTACATTCCTAAAAATAGCAGAATTGACGCGGGATGCACTGCTTGGGCATGTAGAGAGGGTACATGCCCTAAGATTCTGGCGTGTCTTTACCCTACTTGCCTAAGCAGTTCCTCACCATCTAAACTGCTACTTATGCTCATGCTAGGGGGCCATGCAGTGTAGACATGGCCTTAGATAGATGCACACAAGAGCTGTAATAGAGTTCTCGTATATCCCTATGTACACTCAGTGAGCCTGACTCGAAGAACCTTGGCTCATCTCTTACAAAGCTGGTGGAACACATGCCTGTTCTTAGTTGGCTACATTTCACGCCCACTTGGGCCAGCGCTGAAAAATGTCTTTCCTAGCCCATGTGTAAACTTAAAGGGTGTTGCTGCTATAATGGAATGCCCTTAGTTAAAGGTACTGCTGAGCAGCTGAGAAGGACCCACTTTATGCTAGAGAGGTGCTAATGTTAGTTGGGTGCTGGGGTGGAAGGAGCAGTGTCAGGTGACCTTCCCGTTTGTTTGTGCCATTCTCCCCAGGGACTCCCGATTTTTGGTGCCCTTTTGTGGTCACCTGAGTGGCTGTCCAAAGCTCATGTCTGAAAGGCTCAGGACTTGGAGAGGGGGCCTGAAATTTGCCCTCTGGCAAGGACCCCCACCTCATTCCCCGTGCAGAGCAGCACAGACTGCTGACTATACAGAGAGTAGCCAACGTGGGATTGGGTAGACGGGGGCTCAGCCCAGAGTAGGTGGGAGGCATGGAGCCCTGTACATCAGGATGTGTTGGGAGCAAGGGCCTCACGTGACGGCTTTGTCTAAACATTTCTGCATAACATCTCTAAGCTATGGCTTGTCCATCCACCCTGCCAAAATGCTCATCCAACCTCTCATTTTCTCGCATCTCAGTTGCTGCAACATCCTTTTCTCTGGCCTTGACCAATGTAGTCTTGCCCCACTCATATCCACGCAGAATGTTGCTGCAGGGATCATTCTCTTGCCTATCACACTGACCATGTGACCTTTCTCTTTGCATCCGTCCAATGGCCTCTTCGCTATCACATCAAACATAAGCCACTTGTCTCCCATTTCAAGGCCCTCCATGGGCTATCCCCATGCTACTCACCATCTGTCATTCGCTATTGAAATGTTGACTCTTGCCTCCTATCAGCCCGCTGCCCACTTGTTAAATATTCATACAAGCACCTTCATGTTTTCTGCCATGCTGCCCCCCACGCTTTGAAGGAGCTCCCTGTACCATACCCATCCGCAAAACTACCTCAGTATCCTCCTTCAAATCCCTCCTTTGCAGGGGGGCCTACAATAACTTGATGGCAGTGAGGATGCCAATATACTGTCAATATTGTCTCATTGTTTCCTTGTACTCTCCCTATCTGTCTGTTGTCTTGTGTCATCTTATACTCGGATTGTAAGCTCTTTGGGGCAGGACCATCTTTTTGTTCTGTGTTTGTACAGCATCTAGAACAACGAGGTCCTGGTCTGTGACTAGGGTTCTTAGGCACAACCACAATACAAATAATAATAATTAATAACTAATAAGGAAGTGGAGGTAGCTGGAGGAAGGAGGGAAGCAGAGGGGGAGAGGACAGGTGAAAGTTAAAGGAAATGAGGGAACCAGAGAGAGAGAGATAACAAGGAAGACAGGGAATCGAAGGGCAGAGCCAGAGAGAGGGAGGTATAGGGGCAGCAGTGAGAGGGAACTTAGATTAAACATTAGGGGGTGGGTAGGCAATTAGTTCATTTTATCATCCATTTATCATTGGTGTTTAGTGTTACAGTCATCTCGTGATATTCATATATAATCATTGTATGCTAAATAGTATTTCAGTTGTAAGATTATAGAAGTATAAGATTGACAAGTATTTAAGACTGTCAAGTGTGTATTAGAGATATAAGAGAAGTATTACTGTAATGCAAGGCCTACAGGCCGAGTCCTGTTAGATTTTAGCTCAGCCATACAAGCCCGTAGGCTTTAGAACCCTTGCATGAGCGGGTGATTTAGGAATAACCCTATGCCAGTAAAGTTGCGAGATTACTGGAAAGGATGTGCCAATAGGTGATGTTATGGAAAAAATAGCCCGCAATGTACTGTCCTAGACCACAAAACATCTGATCGTAATATCACGGAAAGTTCTGTTCTGACCGGACGTTACCATGGACATGTGTGTAGATGCTAATACAAATAAGGGGAAGTAAGATGACAACAACCTATGAAAAATAGGGCACCAAATATTGATGGGGTGTGGAAAAGTAGATAAGGAGAATAAGGTTGAAACCCTCATGCATATGCATAAATTGTTAGGCGTGGTCAGAACAACAATATAAAAGGTTCTCTGTTTGGGTAAAAGTGGGAATCCCCCAAGGGAAGATCCACAGGAAACCCCAGTAGGAACCACCTTTCTATCAATGATCATCTGTTGAGAGATCCATCAGACCCTAGAATATTGTCGGGAATGTGAGTATGACTACAGTATTAGTCATTGCATGGGTATTTGTAAGATTTCTTTATACATGGGTAATTGCAACTTTATTTATTGCTTTAATAAAACCTGCAGTAGAGAGAAACTTTGTACCTGTGATTATGATTGTGGTCACTATCCTTGATCTTTATGTGTTTCTGGAGTCTCCAAATTTGAGAAAAGCACCAGAGGTGATTTTTCTCTCTGAGCTTGAAACTTTAGCAACAGGAGCTGAACACATTGTGCTTAAATATAAAATTACTAAATTCAGTTTATTTATTTTTTTTTTAAAAGGCTACTGGGGAACTTTCTGGGGAAAGAGGGAGTCATGGATTTTGTTAAGGGTTTATACAAATGAGCTAATACATATTTATCAAATATGAACAGCCATATATTAAATCATTTGCATAACATTTCCAGACCCACAAATTTCACACCTTTGGTTCTGACAGATTCTTCATAGAGCTGTGCAATCTATTCAGCGTGAATAGATTATCCAAGTAATGTAGTTCCTTTTTTCTGCTTGTTACTCCTTTGCAGATTGATCCTGATTTCTGCCAATGTATTTGTTATCCATTTTGTTGTTGTTGTTGTTGGCGTCCGTTAGTCTCGAGAGACGATGGATATGCACCCATGGGGAATGTTTAGTTGATGGTTGTGCAGCGTCTGTTGTGCCTGTAGAGCCCCCCACGAGAGTGGCAGTCTTGATTGCATTTCCTGCATTTGAAGGCGGTGTCAGCTGTGGGTTGGAGCCGCTGCTTCCTTTTTAGTTGAACCCGCTTTTCCTCGGCAAGCTGCCGCAGCTTGTCTTCGCCAGTTTTCAATCCAGTGGTCAGAGCGTGTCTCCATCTGCATCTGTCCTGGGCGAGCTCTTCCCAGCTGTTGATGTTGGTTTGAACAGTCTTCAGGTCCCTCTTACAAACATCCTTAAAGCGAAGGTGGGGCCGTCCTGTAGCTCTGTTTCCGGAGGCAAGTTCGGCATACAACAGGTCTTTAGGGATTCGTCCATCTTCCATGCGACTTAGATGGCCAAGCCATCTGAGGCGGCGTTGACGGAGGAGAGTGAACATGCTGGAGATCTTGGCACGTTCCAGCACCTCGTTGTTCGTTATTCGATCACTCCAAGTGATCCCGAGTATGCGACGGAGGCAGCGCATGTGGAAGGTGTTCAGTCTCTTTTCTTGCGAAGCATAGAGGGTCCAAGTTTCGCTGGCGTAGAGAAGAGTGTTTAACACACATGCACGGCACACAGCGACCTTTGTGTTGATGGTCAGCATGTTGTTGTTCCATACTCTCTGTGACAATCTGGCCAAAATTGTGAAGGCCTTGCCGATTCTACGGTTGATCTCAGGGTCCAGTGAGAGGTTGTCCGTGATGGTAGATCCAAGGTAGGTGAACTGACTGACCAGCTCTAGCCACATCCTCATTGATGGCAATGCTTGGATGTTCTGCATCCTGGGCCATAACTTTGGTCTTTTGAAGACTGATTGTCAACCCGAACTCTTCGCAAGCTCTGGAAAAGCGGTCAATCAGATGCTGGAGATCGGTTTCTGTGTGGGTGGCCAGGGCAGCGTCATCTGCAAACAGCATGTCTCTGATTGTTGCCTCCCGTACCTTTCTTTTGGCCTTTAGTCGAGCCAGATTGAAAAGTCTCCCGTCAGACCGGGTGTGGAGATAGACTCCCTCTGTGGAATTTCCAAAGGCACGTTTCAGCAATGCTGCAAAGAAGATGCCGAAGAGTGTGGGAGTGAGAACACAGCCTTGTTTTACTCCACTGTGGATCTCGAAGGCATCGGAGGACGAGCCATCATATAGTACGGTGCCTTTCATGTTGTTGTGAAAAGACTGGATCACGCTCAGCAGCTTCGGTGGGCAGCCAACCTTTACCAGGATCTTGAACAGCCCATCTCTGTTCACAAGGTCAAAAGCTTTGGTCAGGTCTATGAAGGCAAGGAATAGCGGCTTGTGCTGTTCTCTGCATTTCTCTTGCAGCTGCCTTAAGGAGAAAACCATGTCGGTTGTGGATCTCCCTGCTCGGAACCCGCACTGTGACTCTGGGTAAACTCTGTCAGCAAGCTTCTGCAGTCTATTCAGGATCACACGTGCGAAGACTTTACCCACAACACTCAGGAGCGATATGCCTCTGTAGTTGTTGCAGTTGTTTCTATCACCCTTGTTTTTGTAGAGGGTCAGGATGTTGGCGTCTCTCATATCCTGAGGTACTGCACCTTCATCCCAGCACTGACAGAGGAGGTCGTGGAGGTGTTCTAGGAGGACGTTGATGCCACACTTGATAACTTCTGGTGGGATGCCATCCTTTCCTGGAGCCTTTCCTGTGGACAAGCTCTCAATGACTTTCTTCAGTTCTTCCATGGTGGGCTTCTCGTCCAGTTCAGTTTCAACGGGAAAACCATCCACGGTATCGAGGGCAGCTTCGGTGACAGTGTTTTGCCTGGAGTACACTTCAGAGTAGTGCTCCACCCATCTATCCATCTGCTTGCCCTTGTCCTGGATGTTTTTGCTTGTTGCAGACTTTAGTGACACTCTCCACTTCTTTGTGGGTCCCATGGCCTTCTTGATGCCATCATACATTCCCCTGATGTTTCCAGTGTCAGCAGATAGTTGAATGCTCTGGCAGAGCTGGAGCCAGTAATCATTTGCACCCTGTTGAGCTAGTCTCTGTACTTTGCTCCTGGCAAATCGATGCTCTTGTAGAGTCCTATGACTGGGGGAACGCTTGTACTCCAGGTGAACAGCGCGGCGTTCTTCAACGGCTGGAGTGAGTGTGGCGGAGTTGGCCTCAAACCAGTCATTATTCATGTTTCGTTTCTTTCCAAAAACTTTCATGGCTGTGCTGTGTACTGCGTCTCTGATGTGGTCCCATCTCTCTTTGGCGCAGCCACCAAGAGGCATACAGTTCAGCACCTCAGAGAGCTCATGGGTGAATTTCATTGCTTTGTCTGGGTGTGCGGTCTTGCTCACATCGATGCGGGGTTTGCCCTCTGGCCTCGAGCGGTGGATCTTCTTTGGCTGTAGCCTCATCTTGCTGCACACCAGCGAGTGATCACTGTCACAGTCAGCACTGTGGAAGGTGTGAGTAAGCAGGACGCACTTCAAAGCAGACCGCCTGATGATGATCAGGTCGAGTTGGTGCCAGTGCATGGAGCGAGGGTGTCTCCAGGACACTTTGTGTTGAGGCTTTGTCTGGAAGAATGAGTTGGTGATGCTGAGGTCATGGTATGAGCACAGTTCCAGAAGTTGTCCATTCTCATTCATTTCTCCAACGCCAAACTTTCCAAGACAGGTTGGCCAAAAGTCGTGGTCAGCGCCCACTCTGGCGTTGAAGTCACCCAGTAGTATCAAGTGCTCTTCTTTAGGGATACTCCTGATGATCGTGTCTAACTGATCATAGAACTCATCCTTGGTATCCCTGTTGGCGCCGAGTGTTGGTGCATACACGCTGATCAGGTTGACGGGTCCAGTGGATGTGTGGAGTCGGAGTGATAACAGTCTTTCAGTTCCTTGTTGACCAGGTTCCACCATCCCCAGTAAAGAATTTCTCACGGCAAATCCAACACCACACTCTCTGATTTCTTCGGCACTCTTACCTTGCCAGAAGAATGTATAGTTCTTTTCCCTGAGAGTCCCAGCGTCTGGCAGCCGTGTCTCCTGCAAAGCGACTATGTTGATTTGGAGTCGTGCTAGCTCATCGTTGATGACTGCAGTCTTCCGAACATTGCTGATTGCCTGAAGGTCTTGTGATAGGCCAGTTGTCATGGTCCATACTTTCCAGCATCCTAACTTGAGGGCTGGTTTCTTAAATGTTGGTTTTCTTTTGTTGTTGCCTGGTGCATGGTTCGCAGTCCACTTGTCGGGTACTCACGTACACTAAGCCCCACGCACCCGGTGAAGCAGGTGAACTGTGGTGGGACAAAACCTTATTGGCTGGGGGCTGCCCAGCTTGTCCAGTGAGACATGGTGATCCCTCCCACCATCGGAAGCAACCCCTGGCGCCAGCTCTACGCCAATCGAGCAGGGGGCTTATAACCGGTAAACTGTTGCTTCCTGTGTTCTGTCGACACTGTGAAGCGAAGCTGGAGTGTCCTCTCCAGGGCGCAAGCCAGGGCAGGGTGATATGGAGGAACAGCTGTTGCCCATGCAGCAGAACCCCCCTCTCCACGCAACTGATGGATCCAAGGGAAAGACAATGTCGATACAACTTGGCACCAGTGGCGTCGCAGGAGTTGCCGAAATGACGTTGAGGACAATGTCAGACCGCTATTGGGACTCCGACACCGGATTTGGTTTCAGGGTTGACTCCCTTAGCCTTTCCCATGAGTGGGTATTGCCACAAGGCAGCGGAGGTTTTAAATCAGAGTTTTCCTTCTCCTAGGTGGGCTGCCTTCCAAGGCTGATGAGCCCCACCTACCCGGATTGTTATCCATAAGGATTCGCTAAATAGTTTGGACCAGCCTGTTGCAACCGGTGGGTTGTTCGTGAGCTGTCCACTTCAGCTTTTTACTATTCATGGTGTGTGACTGGTCATCTAAATCACATAGCATTGTTCTGCGCTCTGGATGTTTGTAAACAAGGAAATAAGGAATCAAAAATGATGACCAGTGAGTGATCTAGCTAGTTAGCTAGCTGAGCATTCATACCATGCTCAGTATATGTGCACTTCCTAAAGAATAGCAGACACTGTAGTGTATGCATGAATACCGGTGCTTACGCATGAGTATGGGTATTTGTGTAAAGAAACAGCCGTTCCTTAGACATTCAAACAAAAACCCATTCACTCAAAGACTCTGATCAGCAAATAAAAAGGGGTATGGGCATTGTCAGATCAAGCAGCTCCTCTGATTCCATAGAATTTCACGAACACATTTTGCGTATTGAATCAGTTCTAATTCTCTTTGGTGCAGCCGAGCATTCAGAGGTATCCCTGTTCCAAACTAGAGTTTGGATTCTTGTGTCTGCTGTTTATTAAATAATCTGTTAAAGGGTCTGGGCAGTACAGCTTGTAGCTTACCTCATTAGTACTTCTGGACATGTGCTGCTAAACCAGTATAGGATTGTTAAGGCTGACTCTGGAATATGATGAAGCTGTAGTGAGGGAGGGAAGAAAGCTGCTAAAATGTCGCATGACTATTCCTGGGATTTTTGAAGTGCTGTTGTCACTTATCTTTCCAGTGTATTTAAAAATTTCTCAGTGGAATTAAATTTCGTGTCTCTAAAGGTTGCTCAACCAAATGACTTGTGATAACCACTAAAATGTGAGATCATATGCTTAGAAAGAAGAATAATTTGCATCGTGGGGGTGCTGAGAGCCATTGAACCAAACTGTAAGCCCTGTATGTGAAAGAAACCGCTTCAAACCTATGGATTGGTGCTGCAAGTTCTGGCAGCAATTTGAGATTCTCTTTCAGTTAAAGTGCAAGGGCCATATGTTTTTCTCCCTGAAAAATGTTTACTGGTCCTGAAGCTGTTTGTACTTGACTGACAAATATTCTTAGCCCTGGCATGTCACCTTCAAATCTGTTCCAGTTTATAAAAGGAGTATGGTGTTTGTTAATCTAATGTTATATATATCTATTACAGTGTATTCAAAGATGTTTTTAGTCATTTGTTGTGCTGTTGACTTAACTTTTTAAGAACAAAAATTCTTGAAAATTAGATCAGTCGAATTACCTTCGTGCTTTTTAGGCCTAGCTTTATTCTGATAAACAAAATAATAAACAAAATCTCATAAATCACTGACTAGATTTAGGCAAGGTCAACGAGCCAGGGATCTTAAATTCATAACTTTGCTTGACACCAAAAAACATGGTCTCAACAGGGGCACTGGTTTTATGGCTCATTCCAACAATTTGTAACTCACTCCACTGCCTGCCAAGTCTTAGTTGCCAACTTCATTTTAAATGGCCTCCTATAGCACGTGTCAACTCCTTATGCTTAACAATCTGACTCGTAATTGCCTACTTCAGCTTAAGTGACTTGTGCTTAACAATCTGTCCCACCTTCTCTTTAGTTTGGACACTCTGTACCTTCTCCAGACCTGAGGAAGAGCTTTTCAAGCTCGAACGCCTGTCCCTTCACCAACAGAAATTGGTCCAATAAAAGATATAACCTCACCCACCTGGTCTCTCTCGTAACCAGCTACAGCAACACTGCAAATGAATAGAAATAGGGATTTAGGGTCAGATCCTCAGCTGATGTACATCAGTTGACTTCAGTGGAGCTACAGCAAGGATCTGTCCCTTAGGGGTTGATTTTGATCTTAAACAAGTTTTTACGCTCCAGTGACTCCAGAGGAATTTCTCCTGATTTACACCAGTGTAACTGAGATCACAATCAGAGCATGATGCTTTAAACCATCATGGAGGCTGGGATTCAAATGTACGAAGCATTGGTTTTTAGTATAGCACTAGTTGTTCTTGACAATTGGCCACTAAAATCAGGTTAGAATTAAAGCCGTGGGAACATGATTTCCCCCTTTAGGATGGCACATTTTAAAGATCTTGTATCTCACAGCTTGCAACAGCTGGGATGGAAACAAATGTTGCATAAGAAACAGCAACTAACAAGGTATGAACATAACTTAAAGGATATCTAACAATCTTTCACTACTGTAATCCTGTCCCTTCCATAACTACCCTTGTCCCTTTGCTTTTTTGCAATCGCTCAATGTAGAATCTAATTTACACTGTGTAAACTCTTTGGGACAAGGAACCATTATTTTATGTGTAGGTAGAGTGCCTATGAAACTGTATAAATAATAATATCATTGGAAGGCCGGGAATAAAGGTTCCCTAGGTATAAAGCAATTGCTTCCAGACATGGTACTTCTAGAGATAGTAGACACTAAATCTATCCCTATTCCTCAGAGTAGCTCTGTTTTTTTTAATCTGATCCAGAGCTTAATGTATCCAGTCCTGAGCCATATGGTATATTTTTTTGTCCATGTTATAAAAAAGCTAGTGTTGTTGGAGTCAAGAATTTTAGTTCAGATCCCAGTAGCAGCTGATTCTTCAGTGACTGAAAAGGCATTTGTAACGGGGTTGGACTCACCCCTGCAGTGCCTCCTGCTGGTCGTCCAGGGAATTAGCTCATCCAGCCTCCGGAGCGCCCTCTGCAGGCCAGTGATCCGCCTGACCGCTCTGGCCCCCGTGTCCCTACCAGGACCCTGGTGCCCCTCTAACTGGGGTGCTGCCCCCTGGCAGTACCCCCACAGCCTTATTATCAGGGTCTCCCTCCCCAAGGGACCCCCAACCCACTATCCCCACCTCTCCTCAGTCAAAGGCTACTGCCAGTCACCAACTAGTCCCCACGCCCTGGGGCAGACTGCCGGATAAGCCACTCATCACAGGCAAGGTTGTGTTTGGACCTGCTGCCTCAGCCTACCCGTGGGCTGCCCCCTGCAACCCATGTACCCAGTTGGCCTAAGCCTAGGCCAGAGCCTGGGGTTTTCTCAGGCCGGAGCTCCCCAGCTCCTCTGGCCTTTCCCCAGCCCTGCTCTACTCTAGGTACCCTGCTGAGGTCCCTGCAGCCAGGTCCTTCTCCCTCTACAGGCAGAGGAAGACTCTATGCTCTTGTCTCACTGCCCTCGTATAAGGGCCAGCTGAGCCCTGATTAAACTGGCCACAACTGCGGCTGCTTCCAATCAGCCCAGCTTTCAGCCTCAGCCCTCTCCCAGAGCTGTTTCAAGCCCCTCATGGCCTGAGCGGGGTGCCACCCTGCTACAGCATGTCTTTAGATTAAGCAGATATTGACAATGGTGACAGGCCAAGAAGGTGACGTGCCTCTATATAAAATGTATCTCAGCTTGATAACTAACCAAGAATTAGCTCTCCAAAGTGAGGGATGCAATAGTCCTATTGTCTCCCCTCAGAAGCTAAACAAAACAAGCTCATGATTAGAGTTGGTCAGGAATTTTTCAACTAAATTTGTTGTTTGTGTATTTGGGTTTTGTGTTTTTTTGCCGGAAAATGCCAATTTGTCAAAACTGAATCTTTTCATGGGAACATAAAAGTGTAGACGAAACTTTCTGGGGAAAGGTTTCTCAGATCCAGGATGGATCCTGGTCAGAGTGTGAGAGAGAGAGGACCCCTTAACCTGTGGATTAGGGCTCACTCCTAGGATCTGGGGAAGACAGATTCAAGTCCCTGCTCTTGGATCATGTACCTGAGTTTCTTATCTTCATGATAAATGCATCATAGCCGCCTTCAACTACCTGAAGGGGGTTCCAAAGAGGATGGAGCTCGACTGTCCTCAGTGGTGGCAGATGACGGAACAAGGAGCAATGGTCTCAAGTTGCAGTGGGGGAGGTCTAGGTTGGATGTTAGGAAAAACTATTTCATTAGGAGGGTGGTGAAGCACTGGAATGGGTTACCTAGGGAGATGGTGGAATCTCCATCCTTAGAGGTTTTGAAGGCCTGGCTTGACAAAGCCCTGGCTGGGACGATTTAGTTGAGGTTGGTCCTGCTTTGAGCAGGGGGTTGGACTAGATGACCTCCTGAGGTCCCTTCCAACCCTGATATTCTCTGATTCCATTCTGGGGTCTGTTGCATTTAATTTATATGGAATAAATGGTCCAAAGAGTCAAAGGTATTAACATCACCCTGTTACTGTCCAATTTTAAACAGTGTTAAACAAGGTTCAGGGATTAGTATACAGAGACTTCAGCCTGCTTAGTACCATGGCAAACACACCAATAAAAAGTCCTTTTTAATGTTTTATTAGAGATACAGGAAAAAGGAAGAGAGAGAAAGAGTTAAAGCATTTGAAACATAAAGTATTAAGTAAGGCTTTCATTTTAACAACCGCTCTTGTTCCCTTTCTCTCTAGCTGTTGAGAATCTTTAGAAGAGGGGATAACTCTTATCTGACAGTGTTTTAGATAGCATTAAAGATGGTGATAACTGTTCTTTGTGAGGAAAAGAGAAAAAGTTAGTTGAAACGGGCAGGAGTTGTTGTTAATGTCCAATCCCATTGCCTAGAAGATAAAACAAGGCAAACACACACAAGAGGGAAGAGAAGAGATCAGCAACAATAGAAAATGCAGCTTTTGTCTCTGGTGTTGGCTTTCACATCCAATCTCAGCGATAGAAAAAGACAGGCAAGGCACACAGTCTCCCTAGCCATTCCAAGACCCAGCAAAATTGTAACAGCATGGGGATCTTAAAGGGCATTGCTTTTATCTACCTTTCCTCTCCCAGGCTTACAGCAGTATTGCAGAATATGCAGTCTTGGCTAGCTGAGCAAGACTCTTATTAAACAGAAGTCAAAAGAAGAGGGACAGGAAAGAGAGGAAATAAGGTGGGGAAGGAAAATAACACACAAGGTGTGATAGTCTCACTCCCAGTTGGTATTTGGGATTTAACTGGAGCGGGTGAGCTAGTGGTGTTATCTGGTTCCCTCTCTCTGGCCCAGTCTCGTCAGGACATCTCTCAAAATTAGGATGAAGAAAGCACAATGGTGTCATGCTGTCAGGAGACCGTGGAGGTGGCAGCCATATTGGTGAAGCTTTTTCTTCACCTTCTCTCATCTTTTAGTCAGCCAGTGTTCACATCCGTCCGATCCTGATTTTCCCTCCAAAAGTATTTTCTTTTAAGGACCCCAAAAGAGAGTTGTGGGTGGAATAGCCCATCCTCTCATAATTTTGTCACCCACTCAAGTCTAGTTTCTGACACACCAATTTTGGTTCATTGATTTCCAGTCCCACCCTTCTCTTGATTACGAGACACAGCCTTAACGCTGTCCTTAAGTTATATTAGGAGGCCTTTGTTTTGGACCAACTCAGTCTCTCTCTTGCACCTGTTCTCATTTACATTTATGGTTATAGTGGCAAGCTGTCTTCCAGTGACTCAAAAGCGTGAATACCAACCTCACGGCAGACTGTTAAGAAGGAGGGCACAAACCCCAAATGGGCTGTGAGTTCTAGACTTAGATTTCACCAGCCAGGTATCTAATGTAAACTCCTCAGGCATTATAACAGCCTAACATGGAGCCATAGACAGTCCCCTTGGGTGCTCTGGTCTATCTTGCTGCCAGGCAAGCTTGCCTTTGTGATAGATCATCCCTTACACCAAAAAACAAAACAATATTCCGGTTACTCCCAGTCCCAAAGGACCAGTCACATATCCCAGATAAGTGGCACTTTAGATCTTACACCAAAGACAACACTTGTAGCCAATCCTATAATAAACTAACTAAAGATTTATTAACTAAGAAAAAAATGAAAGTTATTTACAAGGTTTGAGCAGATAAATATAAACACACAAATGGGTTACAGTCATAGGTTTCAAAAGGTGACAGAAGCTGCTGTAATATGCAAGCGCTATATGTGCTTTAGGATCCCTTGCCTGAGGATCCCTTGCTTGTGCTTAGAAATCTTGCCCTCCCAAAGTCCAACCAGTATAGAGATCCAGTTTCTTCTTGCTAGGGATTGTTTTCCTGTCCCCCAGAGTTCAAGCTGATGAGATAAGTTCACGTGCCTCTCTCCTCTTAGTGTGTGGGAGGAATGCAGTTAACAAACTCTTTGTTCTTTGATGTGTCACAATGGCTTATTTGGTTTCAATGGGCCTTCTTGGTGGGCAGGACCGAAACCTTCTGTGGGAAGCCAGCATTTTACATTTGTTAATACTTCTTTCCTGATTGACGATTTACCCAATTTCAGAGGATTACAATGCAAACACTTAATATCAATGTATAGCATGGGGTACAGATGTTATACGTGAGATTAATACATCCAGAGCCCTACAAGCATTTCAGAAAGTCGAACCACATTTTTATAACTCTGATACCTATCTTAACAATGCTAACACAAAGGTGAGCCAGCCTTGTCTCCAGATATGTGTTTGTCAGTGTTCAGTTGAGACCTAAGGATCTTGCCATGAGCTGCTGGCACCTGGTCTGCTAACATCACATATGGATTTTTGTGACACTTTATAAACTTGTATCTACTTTCCCACAGTCAGGTGCACAAGTGGTGTCGGGCCACCAGGCCCCAATTATCACAATAGGCCTCTCTCTGGTTTTTGACTGAAAATCTTCAGAAGGTCTCTGTTTTCTCCCAGTGTGGAATGGGAATGTTTTTGGCATTTCTGAAGTTTAATTTCCCATCCAGCTCTACTCACAATCAGAGACCTTTTGTATTTTCCTTCCTGACTTCACTCTTTTTAGCTGGCTCTAGAAGAATTACATGTAGAGGGGCACGGATCATATCAGAGACACTGAGCATGAATCTTTGTCATTTCAATTCCCTTGACTTCCTGAAGGTTTGTGCTAGATAGAAGAGCTCCCAGCAAAACCACAAATTAAACCGAATTCACAGAGGTCAGTGTAACCCTCAATAGGGTCCTCCAGACCTTTGAAGCTGAGGAAATGCAAATGTTGAAATTGGCTCTAGTTATGCACTTGGCTCCTGAATCTTGCTAGTGCTCTCTGAATGCCTTGCTGTAAGCAGCTAGAAATCCATTAACCTCACTGGTAGTTGCGCCTGTTTATGCTGGATCTGAATTTGTCCCATTGACTCTATTGCTGGAGAATACAGAGGAGGAAGATCAAAGTGTATCAGTGAGCAGAGCCAAATCTGCATTTGAATCACAGAAGTATTTTGTCATTTGATACCCATTTTGCTCCACTCATCCAACAAATTGTGTAATTATCTTATATCTAATCTGCAGGAGAGTTAAATGTAGGCTACAGGAGAGTTAAATGTGGCACTAAAGTTACAATGTGGAAACTAAATTTGGCTAAAAACCTTGGAACCAGAGGGAGGATCATGTGCACACAACCGCTGCCTCTGACCTCAAAAATAAGGGTGATATGTGTATGTTCTGAAGAGAGTAGAAATGTTATGTCGTAATATGCTTTGCATTGAGTTTGCTCAGGCATTATTTTAAGAAATGGAAAATGTAATTATAAGGATAAATTAGGAAGTAGTATTGAGGCTTTTCAGATTGAATTTAAGGCCAGGGAAGATGCCAGATTGGTAAAATTGAAATGTAGAGCTGTGCAAAAGGTTTTGGCTGTCAATATGTTGTTGTTGAAAACTGCAGATTTGGCAACAGTGAAATGGTTCATAAATTTCTGTCAGTTTTGCTGAATTGTTCATTTAAAAAAAATGTTTTGTTTTGACGTTTTCTAACAGCTATACTGTGTCAGACAAAAGGTCCATCTAGCCTAGTATCCCATCTTCCGACAGTGGCCAATGCCAGGTGTCCCAGAGGGAATGAACAGAACAGGGAATCATCAAGTGATCCATCCCCTGTCACCCATTCCCAGCTTCTAGCAAACAGAAACATTTTTGTTGTTGTTTGAAACAACTTTTAATTTCAATTGTTCCTTTAGTTTTATTTTAAAAGTTCAAAAATATTTAAACATTCAAAATTTAAACAAAACATTTTCATTTTTGTCAAATGAAACTTTTTCGATTAGCCCACATTTTTGAAAACGTTCGATTCAGTCCAACTCAAAGTGATTTTGTTGATTATTTCTTTTTCTTTTTCAAAATTGCCAGTGAACAGAAAAATCCATTATTCACACACCTCTAGGGACAAGCAAAATCCTCGAGCCTTTAGAGGTAGTGGCAGTGCCTCACAAATGTGCCTCAACCTTTATTTGGATAGACTTCATCCCAGGTCAA
The DNA here is from genome assembly GCA_033296515.1 of Macrochelys suwanniensis. Classification (NCBI taxonomy): domain Eukaryota; kingdom Metazoa; phylum Chordata; order Testudines; family Chelydridae; genus Macrochelys; species Macrochelys suwanniensis. Next base: position 136,471,595 of record CM065778.1, read on the forward strand.
GGAAACGGTAGTTCAGTCCCTGGCATGGCTCATTTGGTCTTTTGTCTAGCATTCCAGCAAGGGAGCTGATTACAAGGAAGCTGTCCTTAGATTTAGGCATGACTCATAGATGGAATCCCAAGACAGAAATAAGACGAGAAGCTGAGTTTGTCAGCCAGCTGTGTATTATTTACCTAGGCTTGCAATTTATTTTTGCTTAGTTAAACATAGATGCTTATAACATAAACTCACTTATTTAATAAAAAATCAGATGGCAAAGTTTCTAGAAAGTTGCTTAGCACAGAGCAAAACTTTTTAAAAGGCTTTTAAAATTAATTTTAATGGGTGAGAGAAGCCGGTTGAGCTTTCAGAATCAGCCAAGCGCTGACATAAAAGCTAACTCATCCAGGGCTCATGCAAATGTTGAATGTTCACTGGAGTTTAAAATCTCTGGTGAATTATCTGCTATAGCTCTATAGCAGCCTAACATTCCTGTCAGAACAGATTTGCAAATGCTATAAGAGTCATGATGACCCATAAACCAAGCCAGAAACCAAAGCGAAAATATTGTACTATGGGTCATGTTATGCTCTTTAGTGGCTTCTTGTCTAAAACCCAGTTCACTGATTAACCTCCTCTCCCCCCCTGGATAAAATTTCTCAGATGTACCTTTCACGTAGACTTAATAGAGCAGTCGAGGTATGTGAAGCAAAATACCAGCTGTTTACTAAGGGCCTGATCTGAAGCCCCTTCAAGTGAATGGAAAGATTCTCGCCAATTTCAATGGGCTTTGAATCGGACCCTAAGGAAAGAGCTGATTGGGGGACTGAATGGCTTGGAGAACTTGAAATGGGATACACAGCCTTTCACATCTAGGCTGCTGTAGGAAGCCAGCCCAGCTAAAGACTGACAGAACAATGTTACTGTCTGTCAGCTCAGTGGTTTCTGTGAATTTGGTTGGTGGTCTTGTCTGGCAGGTGTCCACCTCAAAAGCACCACCACAATTGGCATTCAATAGTGGCACCCTTGTCAAAGCAGAGAGGCTCATGCCTGAAGGAGCCATGAAGATGAGTATTAATTTCCCTCTTTCCCCGGAAGTGGTCATCTTGGATAAAGGAGGAGGCACACGTATAGGGTTGGGGTGGGGATGATAGCATGCAGTGGCACTGTACCTGTTCTGTGAATGAATAGATTACTTTAATCTCCAGGTGCTTGAGCCAGAACCAGTGACCTAAGCAAAAAGACTTTTGTTGACTTTGATGGGCTTTGGATACAGCCCCAGAGAAAGGTTAGAAGTACTGCAAAATGTCCTCTCCTGCAGTATTTCAGAGAGGCTTTGTGCAAGTCATCTTCTGGTTGTGAAAGTCTCTTGAGGGATGTGATGGGCCAATTAAAACCTGACTGGACAAAACACTGGGAGATTGACAGGACAGTGAAGTAGATGACCTAATAGGATTTTTCCAGCTCTAACTTCTACAAGCCTGTGATTACTGCTTCTGGTCCTTACTCCAGCTAGGTGGCCAAGGATGTGGAATTTTAAAAGAAAGTTACAAAAATGCATACTTTAAACATTTCATAGTTGCACGGAGATTGGTGTTGGACTTGAATCTTGCATGGAAGCTAAGGTAGATTTGTATTTATCAGAAATGTATTGTCCTTAGCCTGAGAAGAAGAGATGTAGTTCATGGCTATAAAACAGGAGGCTATGAATATAAGAGAGTCGTCTTATATCAAATACAATAGTTTCGGACTCAAAAGGTCTGGGATCAATTCCTGACTCTGCCACGGACTCACTGTCTGACGCTGGAGAAATCGTTTAATCTTCTTGTGATTCAGCTCCCCATCCGCAAAATAGAAGTAATAACACTTGCCTGGCTCAAAGCAGTGTTTTGAAAGTAAATTATTTAATAAATGTGAGGTGATCAAATACCATGGTAATGGATATTGTATAAACACATAGGCAGACAGATATAATTATCTCTGTAATTTTTCTGTAAGCACCAAAATGTGATGCTATTTCTTTTTAATTATAGTTGCTAATTAGCAGTAAAACTGTTCACCATTTTTCTGCTTTTAAATTTGAACAAATGATAACATCATACATTTATTAAAAGTTGGAGGAAATAGAAAAGACAGCCCTGTTATTACTTTGATGAATTAGGCACAAATACTGTATTATCATTAGAACTGTTTGAATGCTAGGAAGAAAATACTCATCACATAAATTATTCAGTGAAAAAACAGCAACGTTAGCTGATTGACAAATTTCTCGATTAGTATTTAGCTAGCTCTAATTATTACAATGACAGTGCAGTGGGTGAGGATGACAAATATCTCAGGAAGAAGATTAAACAGTTATATAAAAAAAGATTATCTTCAACACTTGCACTAGCTAAGGCAAAATTACAAAGGTGATTTATTATCAGGTTTCAGGACATAAATGGATCACTAGCTGGGGTCAGGAAGAACTTTCTTCACTCTATTACGAGCACAGTGGGGTTTTGATGACACATCTCTGCAAAGCATCTGGAATTGCACAGTATAACAGACTAGGTGGACCGTAGCTCTCTGCTAGATGGTAGTTCCTATTTTCCTGCAGGATAGAACATTGTCATAGGAGAAGTGTTCTCCTGCTGCTAGAGACAGGGAAAAAAAATAAAAATAAATAAAAATCCAGCACTACATCATATCCATCTAAACGGTTCTGCTGTGTTTCTGTGCAGGCTTTAGTTTTGTTCACCACAAATGTATTCCTTTCACAGGTTTATTCTGCTGCACAGGATTTTACTGTGCTCCCCCGAGAGAAGAAAAAAAAACTATTTTAGCATTCCATTAAGCTATAACCTCTGGGCTTAGTCGGCTTTTGTGGAAGAGGGTCTAGTGGTCAGAGTAGGGTGCTAGGAGCCAAGACTCCGGATTTCTGTTCCTCGCTTTGCTACTGACTGTCCCCCCTTTGGACAGTCGCTTAATAATTTTGTGCCTCAGTTTACCCATTTGTAAGATGAGGGCAGCAGATGGGAAGTAACACCAGTTTACCTCATACCTACCACCTATCTACTTACCTGCAGAAGTAGTGTGAGGCTTAAGTAATGCATTTTTGTAAAACGCTTTGAGCTCTTCAGTCTATATACTAAGTGTAAAATATGATCATTATTGTTATGACCCAAGTTGAATATGACAGCAAACTGCCAAGCATAGCAGGGATGGCACAGTATTGTTTGGCTTCAACCCCACTCTCTTCCCCTGCCCCTCCCCCCCCCCCCCTCCAGTGAAAAAGGACTTCTTACCTCATACAGCCTTTATAAACTCTGCATAATTGACTCTCAAACTCTTATTCAAACCCCATTTTCAGACCCAGCCCTTCTCTCTGGCCTATGACTCACCTAACCCTCTCTGTCATAAAACAATCAAAGCCTGTTCGCTCAGCTTTCTGCTTTTCCAGTGTTCATTCACTCCCCCTGAAATGCGTTTTGTATACTACTTCCACAGCTGCCTTATCACATCTGCTGTGGGTACCTGTGGAGCATATTGCCGGCTTAAACTGACACACTTTAATTACAGGTTCTGACTGATGGGCTGTGGGTTGTTGTTGGGTTTTTTGTACCTGTGCAGGCTGTTATACAGAAAAATAGTGCACTGAATTATATTATTGCATTAAACTTGCAGCTGCGGATCTGCCGAATCAGTGATATCCTTAACACAAACAAGCCTAATTCTGCACTGATTCACACCCTGTATAACCCTATTCAATGGATGGGGTTGTGTGAGGTGAAATAATGTCTGAGAGGCAGATCCTGTTCTAGGGAAAATTGTCATAGCTCCATTGAGCTCAGTGGAGTTAGCACAATTTGCACCAGCTAAGGAGCTGCCAGAGAATTTGGCTCTGTCACGGTCTGTGTACAAACACATACACGTGTATACACACATCTTTAGGCTTGGATACATCCCGGTTAGTCAATAAACATTTGGAGAGTTCCCTCTGCATAAGAGGATGCTCACATGGCTCATAGCTAGGGCCCTACCAAAATCACGGTCCATTTTGGTCAATTTCAGGGTCCTAGGATTGTAAAAATTGTAAATGTCATGATTTCAGCTATTTAAATCTGAAACTTCGCCGTGTTGTCATTATAGGGGTCCTGACTCGAAAAGGAGTTGGGGGAGGGTCACAAGGTTATTGTGGGCAGGGGTTGCAGTGCTGCTACCCTTACTTCTACGCTGCTACTGGTGGGGCGCTGCCTTCAGAGCTGGGCGCCCGGCTAACCAGCGTCGCTCTCCCACTGCCCAGCTCTGAAAGCAGTGCAGAAGTAAGGGTAACAATACTGCAACCCCTTCAAATAACATTGTGACACCCCCCCCGCCCCCCCCGCAACTCCCTTTTGGGTCAGGATCCCCCCAATTTGAGAAACGCTGGTCTCCCCTGTGAAATCTCTATAGTATAGGGTAAAAGCACACAAAGGACCAGATTTCATGGCGAGAAATCAGATTTCACGGTCCGTGACGCGTTTTTTATGGCCGTGAATTTGGTAGGGCCCTACTCATAACTGCTGCAGTGGCTCCTGTATCACCACTCCTCCCGCTCACCATATAGGATCTGCGGGCAAGTGACATGGGCATGGCACAGGGTTCCCTTAGGCACACCTTATCCTCTCTGCTCGTTGAGCTCCTGCAGCTTCTGTGAATTATAACGGACTACAGGTTGCTCTAATTAATGCTAGGGATCGGACTTGATAGCCCCAAGATCTTAAAACTACTTTTGTCCAACCCCCAAATTCCATGGAGCATTGCTCAGTCGAGGATCTCTGCATGAATGCTCACACTAAAGATGCTTAGATACCATGGTCTCTGTCTGTCTGTCTGTGGTCACATATGGTGCCTATCACCATGGTATCTGGATGGTAAGAAGAGTCCTAGAAATACTTTAGCTGCATTCTAAATAGATACATTTATGATTGAAATTAGGTGTATGTTGCATACAGCGTCTACATGCCTGTTGAACTATTACATCAAAAGTTGCACTGATGGTGAAAGAACCACACATTTTTGTCAAAAAGCAAAGAAGCATTTTCTGTCCTTGCTTTGGAGACTGCAGTGTATCTCCTTAGTGCAAAATTAATATGGAAATAGAGGAGACATTTTATTGTTATGAGGGTTTATAAGACTCCGGTTAGGCACATTCAGTATATTTAATCTGATTACATCAGTGGCAACAGCAGCAAAAGCCACAAGCAGATGCTAATTCCCCAATTGTGCATGCAAATGTGAGCAAAGGAACCACATTTGGACGGAGTATACAATTTTTGTGCACGCCCACACCGGCACACACACAAAACCAGCAACCCTAGAGGAAGCAAATCAGATAAATGTGCATGAAAAGAGCTAGCGAGCTGCCTAACTAGTAAAGTGTACAGGGGAGGTAAGTTCCAATTTGTGAAAGTTGTTTTTTTTTATTTTATTTTATTTTTTTAATTTGGCTTCATTTTGGATCAGAGCAGAAACCAACAATTTTGAAATTTTCCATGAATGAAAATTCTGAAAACAAAAAAATTGTTTTGGGTAGTTGGAAACGTTTCATTTTGACAAAATTGTTTCAATGTTTACCTTAAAAAGTTGATGTGATAGTATATCGTACCAAATTAAAAAAAAAAATGAAAAGTCACTTCAAAATGAAAAATTGAAATGTCATTCCAGCTAAGTTGCCACATTGTCAGAACTTTTTTCAATTTCTGAAAAGAAATTCCAGCAAAATCTACTCAATGTCATGCAGCGTTTCAATTTCATATTCAGATGTAATATAGTTCTGTCAAAGTTTCTCTGACCAATGTTATCGACTACCATTTGTACGGACATTTAACATAAGAACAGGGAGGCCTGGGAGAGAGTCTGTCCAAGCTGTGGAGAGACTGCAAAGGCCCCAGGCAGGAAGGCCTGGGAAAAGGAAGAGAAACCTTGTATTCCATGGACTTCAGAATGGACATTGTTTGGGGTTGTTGAGTTTTATTTGCAGTGAATTTTATATTAATAAATATAGTAGCCAATGAGGAGTATTTCTGACCATGTAAAAGCCTGAAGGGAAGTTGTATTTGAACAGTCCAAGAGGGAAAACTGAGGCAGGCTGCCTGAAGTATGACCCTAGGCCATGAGGGCGCACATATCCAACACCATATACAAGAAAAAACAACTCTACTCAACGCATTCAGCCAGCAAATTGGGCTGAAAATCAACTACAGTAAGACGGATATCGTGACCTTTAATATTGCCTCGCCATCACCAGTACGGATAGAGGATTATGTTCTCACCAATGTAGAAACATTCAGATACTTGGGCAGCACCATCAGCCAGGATGGTGGAACAAGCCAGGACAGCCGAAACAAAATCAATAAAGCCAGGAACACCTTCAGGAGCTTAAATACAGTCTGAACATCATCAAAATACAACACCAAAACCAGTGTACAGTAGGGTCCGGGAACATTGATTTACCCTGCCTCTGCGGCTACTCACCTTTTTGGGGGTTTTATGGCTCGTGTGTGCTTGTCTGGGGTCAGCCAGTTAGTGACAGGTTTGTGAATACTGGCTGTGTTTTAAATCACTGAATCAGTGTTCTCTGTGTTGCAAACAATACTGCTTCTGTAAATTGTTGTGTTTTGGCTTCACAGAGATGTCATTGGGAGCCCAGCCTCCCTCTTTATCGCCAGCTGAACGGCTGCACAGAATTAGAAAGCGGCCACCAAGAACTAAGGAGGACTTTCTGCGTGACGTTACGATGCACTCCATGGCTGAAAAACCAGGAATTGAAGGCATGGTGGGACAGTGAGAAGAGGGACCAAGAGGAGAATGCGGCACGCCAGAATGAAGCCACGGAGTGGCTCTTAAATGTTATTGAGCGCCAAGCGGACATGCTGCCAGCAATACTAGCACTGCAAACTGAGCAGCTCTGTGCCTGCCTTTCCCTGCAGCCGCTGTTGCAAAACTCTTTCCCATGGGCCCCCCAGACACTGCCAACACACTCTTATCAACCTCCTGGCTCCCATCTGTACCTGTGTACCCCATCACAGTCCAGATCTGCGAACTTCCAGTACCCACTGCACTCAACACTCATCCCTCTGCAGTTTGGCACTGCTGAAATACAGTACTTGCTGCATTGGACTCCAAAGGAGAAGGAGATATGATCCCTGGACATACACAAATCTTTAGCCGTACAGGGACCCCGGTACCTCCTCCTGGGACAACTCCTCCCCCTCAGTGCTGATGTGTTTTTTTGTTTGACTCTCTCTCCTCCGGTTGTTGTTTTTTAATAAAAGAATTGTGTTGGTTTGAAAGCAATCTTTATTCTATTAATTGAAAGCAAACAGAGCTCTGCAGAGCAACCGACAATTATCTTAAACCTTCGTATTGTATCGTCAGCACCAATCACAATCACCTCCTAACATTACAAGCGCTGCACTCCCAAGCATAGCAGCAAATATTAGTGGCTTTCAGCTTCAAATTGCTGCCTCTAGGCATCCCTGATCCTTATGACCCTGTGCTGCTCCCCTCTAATAGCCCTGGTCTCTGGCTGTTCAAATCAGCCTCCAGGCACTGAGCCTCAGCGGTCCAGCCCTGAGTGAAGCTTTCGCCCTTCTTCATAAATATTATGGAGCGTACAGCACGCAGCTATAAGCATAGGAATATTGTCATCGGCCAGGTCCAGCTTCCCATATAGGCAGCGCCAGTGGGCCTTTAAACAGCCAAAAGCACACTCAACATTCATTCTGAACTTGCTCAGCCTGTTGTTGAACTGCTCCTTGCTGCTGTCAAGTTGCCCCGTGTATGGCTTCATAAGCCACGGCATTAAGGGGTAGGCGAGGTCTCCCAGGATTACAATGAGCATTTTGGCTTCATCTACGGTGATCTTCTGGTCTGGAAAGAAAGTCCCTGCTTGCAGCTTCCTGAACAGGCCAGTGTTCTGAAAGATACATGCGTCATGCACTTTTCTGGACCAGGCTTCGTTAATGTCTGTGAAACGCCCATGGTGATCCACAAGCACGCAGAGAACCATTGAGAAATACCCCTTCCCATTAATGTACTCAGTGGCTAGGTGGTCTGGTGCCAGAATTGGAATATGTGTGCCATCTTTCATCCCTCCACAGTTAGGGAAACCCATTTGTGCATTTGTCCCACACATTGCCCAGAGTCATGGTCTTTTGGAGCAGGATGTGATTAATGGCCCTGCACACTTCCATCAACACGAGTCCAATGGTCGACTTTCCCACTCCGAACTGGTTAGCAACCAATCGGTAGCAGTCTGGAGTAGCCAGCTTCTACAGTGCAATCGCCACGTGCTTCTCCAACAGCAGGGCAGCTCTCATTCTCGTGTCCTTGTGCCGCAGGGCTGGGGCGAGCTCATCACACAGTCCCATGAATGTGTATTTCCCCATGTGAAAGTTCTGCAGCCACTGCTCGTCATCCCAGACGTGCATAATGATGTGATCCCACCACTCAGTGCTTGTTTCCTGAGCCCAAAAGCAGAGTTACACTGTGATCAGCACCTCCGTGAATGCCACAAGCAATCTCGTGTCGTAGCTCGTACGCGTGGCGAGATCAATGTCAAACTCCTCTTGCCTTTGTAGTTTAAGGAGTAACTCCACTGCCACTCGTGACGTGTTGGTCAGAGCGAGTAGCATACTGGTCAACAGTTCGGGATCCATTCCTGCAGCCTGAAGAGGCAGAGCACCCAGTACACAAACCATTGAAAGATGGCACCAAATGCAGACAGAAGCGCAGGGATTGCTGGGATGCGAAGAGGAAGAGATGCTCTGTGGGATGGCTGCCCAGAGTGCACCGCTCCGAATACCGCTGCAAGTGCCAAAAGTGTGAACATGCTGTTGCGTAGGCAGCTGACAGTGTGAACACACAAGAGTGATTTCCCTTCAGCACTCTCTGAGCAGCACTGTAACTGCCAGTGTAGACCTACCCTTAGTTTCAGGGGAAAGTCAGGTTACTGTAAAACACCAGCTCAGACCAGATGTTCCAGTGCCACGTGCTTGAGCATGTTTGTGGAGCAAAAATAAATTAATAAAAACATTAAATTATACAAGTGTAGGCCAGCAAGCATACAGGTGGAGAGGCAGACGTTTTGCACACCTTTGCCAATTGAAGTCTTGAGTAAAATTAGCTATCATGATATTCCCATGTTCAGCTGGCCTGTTGAGAACTCAGAGCACGTATCTAATGGCTGTGTTTGTTGCAAAACAATGTATTATGTGAACTGGAAAGCAAAGGAGACAAAGTTGCATTTCACCCACTAAGCATTTTAGTTCTGACTTGTCCTCCAATAACTATAATAAATCAAGCCATTCAAATACGTGGCCACATTTCTTGGCCAACATTCTGTATCAAAGGCTTGAACCAACACATACTTCCATAATACTGTAGATCACTAGGACGATGTCATCATTCGATCTTCACACTTCCCTACCCTAATCCCAGGTCATTTTATGAAACAATGTCTTCTAAGAACAGGTACCGCAGAAGAGATGAATTAAAAACTTCTCTGCCAAGAATAACAGCATCACTGGAAGCTGGGACTGTCAGAAGCTTTGTGCCATAATTTATGACTGTGGATCTCTCAGATAATTTGAGACTTTTTTTTTTGTTGCTTCAGAGTGGGAAAAGAATATCTTGACAAGTCTGAGTCTCTCTTCTCATAATGACCCCTTTCAGAGACCTCCTAACTAATGTAAGGAAAGTTCCCCCTGGTACTTTGGCTAAATGGTGACTATGCACTGTCTAAAAGCATCCCTAGCAAGAAGAACCATTAATTGTAGGATGGTATAAGGGGATAACTAGGAGGAATGGCATAAAAGTAAGAACAGGGACATTTAAGATGAGTATCATGCAAAGTCTCCTTTATAATGAACATTATGAGATTTTGGACTAGTCACCCACTAGATGCGGTAAGAGACCCATTCCAAGAGTTGAGTGTTTATGAGGCCTAACAAAAATAAATGGACTAGGGGTGAAACCTACTCAGCAGCTGTCTGTCCATTAGTTCACACACCTTGACAATATACTAGTGGTACTGTGTCACCCAGTGTTAATATTCCAGTAGTGTCTACATGTACTTAAGCCAGGTTAGACTACTTGTGTTAACTTTATATGCAGTAGGTACAGCAAATATCTTTGCTGTGACGCCATTTTCAATGGCTTTTATGGAGGGATGTGTTCACTAGTGGCTAATACAGAAAATAGGGTCAGGACACCTGGATTTTCTTCTTAGTTTTGTCACTGGTCTGGGGCAAGTTACTTTACTTCTCTGTATCTCTCTTTTTCCATCTATCCTTGGTCCCTATTTTTAGGCTGCAGTCTTTCCAGGGCAGTAACGGTCTCTGACTATGTAGATGCGCAGTGCTTAGCGCAATTGGTTGGGGCTGTGAGTTGCTACTTTACTACTAGTACAAGCACAGATACGTGTTCTATTTCTGGTTTCTTTCTTGTCTTCATTTGCCCCTCTGCAAAGCAGGTCTATCAAGCTGTTGTGAGGATTTGCTAATTACTGTTTGGGAAGCGCTTTGAGATCCTTGAATGAAATGCTTTATCAGGATGCAAATTGTCAGGGCCAACCTGCAGCAGAGCCAGTCGGACCGAAGCTGTCTGATTGACTGTGCCACCTGATTGGTTGCAGGAATCAACAGGCTGATACTTAAGCTCAGGAGCAGCAGCAGGCCAGTGGCTGCTTAGCACATTCTTAGCCTGCGGCTGTGCATGGTCCTATACTTGCTGTCTCTAGCTTTTCTCCAGCCACTGCCTATACCTGCTCCAGCCCCCAACTTTTTCCTGACACCTGGGTCAGATGCTTAGTTCCGCCTTCTGCCTGTGACTCTGGTTAATACGTTGGCTTCCCATTCTTGGCTCTGACTCCCTGCTACCACCTTCTAACCGCAACACTGGCTAACCCTTGGGGTTAGGCTTTGGCTCCTGAATCCTGGCTCTGACCATTGGCTTCATTTCTGGACCCACCCCATCTGGATCCAGCTCTAACTAGTAGGCTGGACTCTTGCTCCAACCATTAGGCCAGACTGCCCATGAACTGTTCACTTACATAAGGTTAAATGGCAGAACCAAGCTAAACCAGTGTCTGAGCAAAGAATTCATAGGAGAGCACTCCAGCAAGGTCTCAAATGTCTAAGATTTAATTACTCTTACTAAATATGGTGCAGTACATTTGCTGGTACACTAGAGATTATACATAATTGAAACTAAACTACACTCTCCAATATAGCACAGTTCATTATATGGTATAGATTCCCTGGTACTTTTATTGTTTGTTTATTTACTTATTCACAAAATATAATAATCTGTAAAGGTTTGAATTAGTCCAAATTGGCAATGTTCTATGGCATTGCACTTGAATTGTCAGAACCATTTTCGAAACTTTCAAGTTATGGGGTCTATTATCGGAGTATATAAAGAAAATAGGCTGGTATGTAATAATGGGAAAAAGCAGCAGCAGCATTTGATTCACTGCCGAGCTACTGAATGGAACGCTAAATGTATGTAGAATAAAGGGATAAGGATCTAGAATTTGATTTACAAGAGTTTCAACAAGTGGGAAGCTTTATCATTCCTTGTTCCTTAGCTGGGAACTGATTGATCTTGGAGCTAATGTTTACATCATGTGATTAGGGGCTAAGACTGCTGAATTCTATTTCCAGCCCAGCTACTGAATCATTGTGAATAAAATTCAGCTGCATGCTTAAAGCTTGTACAACATCTCAGCACAACCTAAATAACACTAACGCCCGCACTGGGGCTTAGGTGCTGTATAGTTCTTTGTGCTGGCCCTAAGCATAGGGGTGAATTTTGCCCAGTGTTAACATGTGCATCAGTTTACCCATCCGTAATATGGGAATACAAATACCTACCAACATCATAGATGACCCTTAATTAAGAGTCATGGTCTTCCTTCCTTCCTCACTGACATGGAGTAAGTAGTTCCTTGTTCCATGAGTAGTCATGTTATTTATGTGGGCCATGTTGTGCCATCAGTTTTTAAACAGAGCTCCTGATTGAAAGTGAAAGGAAGGCTGGTCTTGTTGTTAAAGCACTAGATGACAACTCAGGAGGCCTGGGGTTAATTCCCAGCTCTGCCTCAGATTCCTTGGGGGACCTTGGGGAAGTCATTTAGGGCCAGCTTTTCGAAAGTGCTCCACTTCCACAGTTGATCTCTCAGAACCTCACACGTGATCTGTGTAAAATGGGGATATAATACTTCCTTTCTTCTGTCTTGTCTATTTAGGCTAAGGCTATGTCTACACTAGCACTTTTGTCAGTCTAAGTTATGTCACTCAGGGGTGTGAAAAAACACCCCCCCGACTGACATAGGTTACACTGACAGAAGCACCAGTGTGGACAGTGCTATGTTGGCAGGAGACACTCTCCTGCCAACAGAGCTACTGCCACTCATTGAGTTGGTTTAATTATGTTGACAAGAGAGCTCTCTCCCATTAACATAGAACATGGGAGTTCTTACTAGGTCTCTAGTGTAGACATGATCTCAGCTCTTCAGGTTAAGGACCCTCTCTTAAGATGTCATTGTACAGCACTCAACAGCACGATGGGGCCCTGATCCCAGTTTCTCTTAACACTACTATAATACAAATAATAATAAGATATTGAAAAGTGTCGTGATGAAATCCAGTTAGCCGCTATCAGAAGGAATACTGGGTACAATTTCTTTCAGTACTCGACGGCGCAGGGTTCTATCTCCCTGGATTTATGCACAAGTCAGTGTTGGTGGAATATGATGGTTTTTCTGTCTCTTAAATCTACAGGATTCAGCCCATTATTCAAATAGACACAGTTTAGAGTTTTCAATCTCTTCACTGTTTTAGCATATGAAATAGCTTGCGAGTTTGGGTATGGAAAACAACAGTGGGGTGGCGGGGGAGAGACTAGGCATTGTTGAATGAATCATTTTGTTTGAGAGACCAGGCAGAAGGAAGGTATAAGATGCTTTTATAGAAAACAAACAAACAAGAAATGTCACATAAGTCAAGGGAACCATTTTTTAGTGGTTTTTTAATATGCTTCTATTCTAGTAAATACAGGGATGGAACAGATCATTCTTTTTACAGAGCTTGCAATGTAATTAGGCAAGTGGATACAAATAAATCAACTAAGTAAAATAGTTTCCAGACAAATTCTATAACAGTGGTACAAACTTTTGTACTGGTGGCCCATTTTCACACAGCAAACCTCTGAGTGTGACACCCCTAATAAATTAAAAACCCCTTTTATATATTTAACACCATTATAAATGCTGGAGGCGAAGCGGGGTTTGGGGTGGGGGCTGACAGCTTGAAACCCCCCATGTAATACCCTCATGACCCCATGAGGGGTCCTGACCCCCAGTTTGAGAACCCCTTTTCTATAAGATGGAGCTAAGGGTGAGGGAAGAGTTTTTTGTTGCTGTTGCAAAATGCTGATTTATCTAAATCAAGTTTATTGGCAAGAAAACCCCAGAATAGCAAATAGACCAGTGATTAGGATACTCATCTGGAATGTGAGAGACCTCAGTTTGAGTCCCTATTTTGCCTGATTCGGCACTGGGACTTGAACCCAGGTCTCCCAAATCCTAGGTGAGTGCCCAAAGTACCAGATTATTGGCTATTTAGGGCTGTAGGGGTGTCTCCCTGTTTTTTCGTTGTAAGGTTTCAGTTTCCAACCAGTACGGAATGGGACCCATTTCTGAACTCGTGATAATATTGTGGGCTGAGAAATTGTTTCCCTCTCTACGTAAGAGCATGTCTTAGTAACTTAGGATAAAATACATTACAGGGGCGGTGTTGTATTTATCCCTAAAATAAGCACAATGCATTGAGAATGACGGTGAAAGTTAAAAGAAATACAAACATGGTAAAGTAGGGAAATACACCGCACCCTTAACTCTGCCCTGTACTCACACTGTGCACTAATGAATGCGCTAAGTCCGGGAACTCTTGTTGCTATTGTTTTCGATGATATTTTCCTATTTTGGTAATAATAAAGTTGACGAGAGGAGAAATTTTCACAGAGCTTGCTACGTTGTTAGACAGCTTGCCACAAATAAAAACAAAGGGAAATAAAATCTTTGGGTTTGTTCAGCTCTTGAATAAGAAAAGTTGAAGCTACATACAGCAAGCCTTCGAGGCGCAGGTAGCTTTTTTCTTTCTTTCTAGTTAAAGACTACCTTGAAGGAAAGAGATCTATTTTAAGAATTCATTCCAGCTGTAGGGAAAGCAGCTGGTTTCTTGGGAAGGTTGGTATTTCTCACTCTCTAAGTGTCCTGGATCGCAAGCAGCGCTTTGGTATTCAGTAAAGACAAACAAAAGAAAGACTTGGTACTGAGAGAACAGCTTCTGTTCACTTCAGAGGGAATTATGGGTACGCAGAGATTTTTCAGGACCTGGCCCAAAGTGTGGACTCATGAGAGCATTACATCTGTAGAAGACCAAACCCAGAAATACTTCTATACAGCAGCACCTCCAATTGATGCACATTTATACATCAATTAGTACGTGGTAATGACCTGTGTGTATGTGCACTGCCCTGTGTCAGAATTCACTGGCAACCAGAACAGCCTCTGTATTAGTTCATTTCAGCCATTCATACGTGTTTTTTTCTGAGCTAGATTCCATGGTGACTCTGAAGTGAACCAGATGTTGTTGTTTGTGTCCACATATCTTTCTTATACAGAATCCCTCCCCACCTTAGTGCTTCCTTCACACCCCCACCAATACCAAGTAGTATAACATGCAAGAGGAGAGGAACTTCATCATATGGGGCAAACAGCCTTGTCCCACATATGCTTGTAATGCGGGAGTCAACAGTCAATTGCGTGAACTCCATACCCAGGGCAAAATGATGTGGAAATGTTGCCAACAGTATGGAAACCTGGTCAGATTGGCTCAGCCTAAAGTAGAGATGGTTAAATATTAGGACTGTCAAGCAATTAAAAAAATTAATCACGTTTAATCATGTGATTAATCGTGCTGTTAAAAATAATAGAATACCATTTATTTAAATTTTTTTAATGTTTTCAACATTTTCAAATGTATTGATTTCAGTTACAACACAGAATACAAAGTGTACAGTGCTCACTTTATATTTATTTTTATTACAAATATTTGCGCTGTAAAAAACAAAAGAAATTGTATTGT
Source organism: Macrochelys suwanniensis (assembly GCA_033296515.1). Lineage (NCBI taxonomy): Eukaryota > Metazoa > Chordata > Testudines > Chelydridae > Macrochelys > Macrochelys suwanniensis. The sequence continues at coordinate 136,486,750 of CM065778.1, forward strand.
TCAATTCACGTCATACATGTAGTGCAATCTCTTTATCATGGAAGTTGAACTTACAAATGTAAAATTATGTACAAAAAAACCTGCTTTCAAAAATAAAACAATGTTAAACTTTAGAGCCTACAAGTCCATTCAGTCCTACTTCTTGTACAGCCAATTGCTAAGACAAACAAGTTTGTTTATATTTACAGTGGATAATGCTGCCCGCTTCTTGTTTATAATGTCATCTGAAAGTGAGAACAGGCATTCACATGGCATTGTTGTAGCCAGCATAGCAAGATATTTACATGCCAGATGCACTAAAGATTGGTATGTCCCTTCATGCTTCAGCCACCATTCCAAGGGACATGCATCCATGCTGATGATGGATTCTGCTCAATAACAATCCAAAGCAGTGCGGACCGACACATGTTCACTTTCATCATCTGAGTTAGATGTTACCAGCGGAAGGTTGATTTTCTTTTTTGGTGGTTTAGGTTCTGTAGTTTCTGCTTCGGAGTGTTCTCTTTTAAGACTTCTGAAAGCATGCTCCACACCTCGTTCCTCTCAGATTTTGGAAGGCACTTCAGATTCTTAAACCTTCGGTTGAGTGCTGTAGCTATCTTTAGAAATCTCACATTGGTACCTTCGTGTTTTGTGAAATCTGCAGTGAAAGTGTTCTTAAAATAAACAACATGTGCTGAGTCATCATCCGAGACTGCTATAACATGAAATATATGGCAGAATGCAGGTAAAACAGAACAGGAGACATACAATTCTCCCCCAAGGAGTTCAGTGACAAATTTAATGAACACATTTTTTTTTTTAAACGAACGTCATGAGCATGGAAGCATGTGCTCTGGAAAGGCGATTGGCTGAACAGGAAATAGGACTAAGTGGACATGTAGGCTCTAAAGTTTTACATTGTTTTGTTTTTGAATGCAGTTATGTAACAAAAAACTCTACATTTGTAAGTTGCAATTTCACAACGAAGAGATTGCACTGTGGTATTTGTATGAGGTGAATTGAAAAATATTATTCTTTTGTTTATATTATTATTTTTATTACAAATATTTGCACTGTAAAATGATAAATGTAGCAGTATACACATTGTATTCTGTGTTGTAATTTAAATCAATTTTAAATATTTAATAAATTTCAATTAGTATTCTATTGCTTAACAGTGCGATTTAAAACTGCAATTAATCATGATTAATTTTGTTAATCATGATTCATTTTTTGAGTTAATCACGTAAGTTAACTGCAGTTAATCAACAGCCCTATTAAATACTAAAACATGAGATCTGTAAATATTTTCACAAATATAAGTGCCGAGTTCTGTTTGTTCTGATTCACAGAGTGGTCACATGGTTACTCACTAGCATTCAGACAACCCGCATGAACTAGTGAAAATGTTCCCAAACCTAAAAATGGTCATGAATTTTAGCTTATGCATCAAAACTGAAATGGTGCTGGATGCTCGCTGTGTTGAAAAATGTTCAGTTCTCCCATCGGAGGCAGAAAAAATGCCATGGGATTTAGGACACCATTCCCACATCACTAGCCATGAACAGAAAGAAGTCAAAGTGTCCAATTCAGCAGAAATATATATTGAGGAAAACAAATACAGTCAATGATACTGGGATTGATCTGTTCATGATGTAGAAGCCAACAAATGGGCATGTGACAGTCTGTGCAGACTGCTACGCCCAGAAGGGGGAGATGAATGGTCATGTTTTCCCCACATCCCAATTACCATTGCGAAAGAAGACATGCATGGAAGAGTGGGACTCTAGGTCCAAGCTACTTGCATGAATAAGAGATGTGTGATATGGCCATTGATTCAATTCACTCCTGTTTTAATATTCAAGTAAATGTTCAAGGATTTCTTTTCATTCATTTTTACCCTAATTTATCTGCCATTGACACAACTTAGTGCCTTCAACAACAGCTTGGTTGGTAAGAGGTATTGGTCTAACCCAAATGACCGTGCTGGTGGACTTCTTTCTAGATTTCATCACCAAAGTATCCGCTCATGTGACGGCTGTCTTGTTGGCTGTCAAACCAGGAATTGGACTGGGAACCTCCAGAGCAGAATGAGCTGCTACAATTTGAGCTAAGGGTTAGCTTGGGGCTGTAAGATTCTTAAATTCCAAGGCCAGAAGGGGCCATTGTGATCATCTAGTCTGACCTCCTGTGTAACACAGGCCATAGGATTTCCCCAAAATAATTCCTAGAGCAGATCTTTTAGAAAAACATCTACTCTTGTTTTAAAAATGGTCAGTCATGGAGAATCCACCATGACTCTTGGTAAGTTGTTCAAATGGTTAATTACTTTCACTGTTAAAAATTTGCCTGATTTTCAGTCTGAATTTGTCTAGCTTTAACTTCCAGCCACTGGATTGTATTATATTTTTCTCTGTTAGATTGAAGTTCCCCATGTAGATCCTTATAGACTGTAATCAAATCTCCCTTTCACTTTCTCTTTAAGCTAAATAGATTGAGCTCTTTGAGTCTGTCATTATCAGGCATGTTTTCTAGTCCTTTAATCAGTCTTGTGGTTCATCTCTGACCTCTCTCCAATTTATCATCATCCTTCTTGAATTGTGGGCACCAGAACTGGACACAGTATTCCAACAGCAGTCATACCACTGCCAAAAACAGAGGTAAAAATATCCTCTATACTCCTACTCGAGAGGCCCCTGTTTATGCATCCCAGGATCGCATTAGCTCTTTTGGCCACAGCATCATATTGGGAGCTCATGTTCAGCTGATTATCCACAATGACCCCCAAATATTTTGCAAAGTCACTACTTCCCAGGTAGAATCCCCCTCTCTTGCAAGTATGGCCTACATTTTTTGTTCCTAACAACTCCTATCCAGGGATCATTATAGACCTGGTAGGGGGAGGGTTAACTCTCATTCACCAATGGGTTACACTTGCCTGATTTGTTTCATCTCCTTTTCATTAAGGGTCTAAAAAGGGCACAAATAATGAGTTAGTTGGACTATTTAAAGTCAAGAGGCATCACTTTGAAATTCACATGTGAATTACAGAATGAGCAGATCCTGCTTACCCCTGAATTCAATACTGCTCTTGGAAAACTGTGGGCCAGATTCAGAGGCAAAGTTTCAAATGGCATCAATTAGATTTAGTTACACCGGGACTCCTCTACCTTCCCGTTCTCTGGCACTCAATTGCAGTGTTAGGCCTGGTCTACACTAGGGGCGGGGGGTCGATGTAAGGTACGCAACTTCAGCTACATGAATAACTTAGCTGAAGTCGACGTACCTCGCTCGACTTACCGTGCCATGAGGATGCGGCAGGGTCGACTGCCGCCACTCCCCCGTTGACTCCGCTTCCGCCTCTCACCGGGGTGGATTACCGGAGTTGACAGCAGAGTGATCGGGGATCAATTTATCACGTCTACACTAGACGCGAAAAATTGATCCCCGAAAGATCAATTGCTACCGCCAATTCAGCGGGTTGTGTAGACCTGCCCTTAGAGACTCTAAATGGATGTAATTTATATGCTGAGGAGCCATAAGAAAACATAAGGCTGTGTAAGCTGAAGTAGGGAGTACCCTACTTTAACTAAACTCATTCTTGCATCTTCCTATTTAGTAGCCTCTCTTGCTACACTCCTCTCTTCTAGTTTTGCACCATGGCTGAAACTCATCCTTGTGTGGATTGACAACGCAAGGCCTATGCACCACTTGAGTCCGTGCTACAGCCTTATTTGGAGCACTGAAGTGATGTGTGGGACTTCTGCTGGCCCTCTTCACAGGGATAAATTTGACCCCATGAGATTTACAACAACGTAGATCCCCTTAGACTCACTTATGCTCAGTAGGCCTCACTCAGAGTTGCTGAGTAATGGGGTCTGTAGGGGAAATGTTACACATTGCTAAGTGGATGGGAGTCCGGTTGTGTCTAAGGGCCTCTTTCTTCTCTCCTTTACACCTGTGTTTCACTGGGGTCATTCCGTTCATGTCATAGAATCATAGAATCATAGAATCTCAGGGTTGGAAGGGACCTCAGGAGGTCATCTAGTCCAAACCCCTGCTCAAAGCAGGACCAACACCAACTAAATCATCCCAGACAGGGCTTTGTCAAGCCTGACCTTAAAAACCTCTAAGGAAGGAGATTCCACCACCTCCCTAGGTAACCCATTCCAGTGCTTCACCACCCTACTAGTGAAAAAGTTTTTCCTAATATCCAACCTAAACCTCCCCCTCTGCAACTTGAGACCATTACTCCTTGTTCTGTCATCTTCTACCACTGAGAACAGTCTAGATCCATCCTCTTTGGAACCCCCTTTTAGGTAGTTGAAAGCAGCTATCAAATCCCCCCTCACTCTTCTCTTCTGCAGGCTAAACAATCCCAGTTCCCTCAGCCTCTCCTCATAAGTCATGTGCTCCAGCCCCCTATCATTTGTGTTGCCCTCCGCTGGACTCTTTCCAATTTATCCACATCCTTCTTGTAGTGTGGGGCCCAAAACTGGACACAGTACTCCAAATGAGGCCTCACCAGTGCCGAATAGAGGGGAATGATCACGTCCCTCGATCTGCTGGAAATGCCCCTACTTATACAGCCCAAAATGCCGTTAGCCTTCTTGGGAACAAGGGCACACTGTTGACTCATATTCAGTTGTTTCAATGTCAATGGACTAGTCGCTTGTCTGTAGCAATCTGAGAGAAGAATCTGACTGGAAGGGGTTGGAGGAAGACATTATTTACGCCAGCTCTTGCTTTGATTCAATCACAGAAGCCACAGAACTCCATTTTTTTGCCTTCAAAGGATCAGAATTCCATCCCTGGAAGTAGATAAAGAATCATCTTACAGGGCATTCCAAGCTGCATCCGGAGGAGAGCAAGGATCCGTTTAATTTTCTAAATCAGTCTGGTGTCACTAGCTAATACCAAAGAAGGAAGGGAAAAAAAAAAAAAGATTTGTGTGAAGTGTTTTAAAATCTATAAGTTGCATTTCACGTTCATTTGTCACCTTTAGGAAAAGCAAATAAAGTTTCTGCCTTTTCAGGGAGGGAGTGATAAATCGGCGCCTTGTGTTTGGTTGCTGAAGCTTGTGTCGACTCTATTGACTTTCTGCGGAAAAAAAACAATTCATCTGAAGCACCAGCAAGTGCTGCCTGTGCTCACTGTGCCTCATATGAGTAAACGGGTTCTGAGTGCTTCTGGGCACTGATCTGAACAGAAAGTAATTACCTTTTGCTGGGGGAAGCTGAGTCCTCACATATCCTGGCTCTTCGTTCCACCTGGACGTAGATAGAAAAAGCAGCATTTAACAAAGGTCTCCCTCTGGAAATGTGAATATTTTTGGATATGGCTTTCACTTTTTAAAAAATCATTTTTAGTAGCTCGACTTGATGGGAAGATGGGCTAGTCGATTATGTAAAAGGAAAATTTGAAGATTAAAAACTATGGCCAAATTCATCACATAGGAATTTCCCAACTGGATATGACCACGTATTCCATTCTGATTGTTGTTATTGTTTAGAGGTAAGGATGGAGGCTCCCAATCACAGACCAATCCTCACTCTGCAAGGTGCTGTGCAAACACATAACAAAGACAGTCCCTGCCCTGAGGACTTTACAATCTAAGTATCTTTTCTCCAAAAAGTAGCCAGTGCCAGATGCTTCAAAAGAAGATACAAGTACTCATGAAGGGGGTAGTTATGGAATAGCATGGCCAGACAGGCAATTTCTTCCAAACTTCCTCAGGGAGAGGTTAGCTTTATTCCCTGCACCATTAGGTTTCACACTCCATTCAAATTATGATTTGTTTTATTATTGTTGGTGGGGGGTTTTAATTTTGTGTGTGTTTAATCCTGTCCAATGTAAGTGTGTGTCAAGGCTGATACCCCACTCTGGCACTTCGAGTGCAGAAGGTGGGGGCCCGCAAGGACTCTAAAAATTAATACTGGCCACTCCAGGCTTGTATTAAACTTCCAAGGTTACAGCTTTTCTCTGACCTTGCATGGGTAGATGCTGTCACCACCCAAGCACAGAACCCCTTTGAGAACCCAGGAAGGCGCACTTGGGAATTCCTTCATGTGGGGGTATCCTCAAGCCCTTTCACACACCCCCCACCCCCAGAGAAGAGCTGAGAAAGTAATTAAACAATATGTGCACAAAAATCCAGTTCTGTTATTTTAAAAGTAAAATAAATTGTATTAATAAAAAACAAAGAAAGAAAGAAAATACATCTGGGAATTAAGGATTTTGCTAGATTTTAAAAAAATCTACAAGGATTAAGCATCAAGAATAGCTTTCTTGAGGTCCACCTTAAAGGTTACAAGCAAAACAAAAGCACTTGGGCTTAGCCCAGAGGAGTCCACAAGCCCTAAAGAAATAAAAGAGAGAAACCTAATTGCGTCTTCCTCGACATTTCCTGATCTACTTACATACCTGGAGTTCAAATGAGTGGTTTCTAGGTATGATACTGAGGATTTTTCATACCTGGCCCCAAGCTTCTTACAGCATAACTGCAGCCCTGGAGAACAGCCACAGACAGACAAAAGGGGAGTCGTTTTTCAATTTTAAAAAGTTCTAGCCTTCCCATTGGCTCTTTTGGCCAGGTGTCCACTCACTTCCTTTTACCTATGCACAGCAGTGAGACTTTTTAACCCTTTAAAGGTAGAGCAATTAGAGAACAGTGACAAAGAGAGATTTTATAGCTACTGGCTGGCTGGGTGTCCATAAAAGGGAGCTACGCCCCCCCCCCCTTCATTTATCATCAGTGTGGATGCCTTCATACCGTCTATTCTCATGTGAATGGGGTCGTACTGTGCCTGAGAGCAGAATTTGGCATTCTGTACGTCCAAGAAAAGTCCGATTCATGTTACTAAAAACACCTTAGATTTACCAGACAAGAAGAATTTTAAAAATGAAGTGTACTTGTTGTGGCAAATTGCCGGCACTACTATGATGGGTCCCGCACTTTCTCTTCTCGTGGGGGGTTTTCAGGGTGCCATTTCTTGCCCCTGAACTGGGGTAACAGCTATCCTACTAGTATCCCAGGGAAGGGGAGTGGAGAGGGAGGGACCCAGGCCCGCCCTCTACTCCGGGTCCCAGCCCAGGGGCCCTATGATAGCAGGTGAACCACTTGTACCAGTGATTCTTTCCCCTGGGCTACTTCCCTCTCTTGACCTTCAGCTTGTGGGGCTTCCTGCCTTCCCTCTGCACAAGCCAGGTGTCCCTTTACCTAGGATCTTGGTCTTCTTAGCCAGCCACAGCACTTCTCAAAACTCTCCTCCGCTTTCCTCCGAACTGCTCTTTGTTCCACCGCCAACCCACTCTGCTTCACTCCTCCAAACTGCTCTCTGCTCCACCACCAAACCACTCTGATTCAACTCCTCCAAACTGCTCTCTACTCCACCACCAAACCACTCTGATTCACTCCTCCAAACTGCTCCAACTCCTCCTCACTCTGCTCCAACTCCTCCTCTGGCTGATTGAAGCAGGAGGATTTTATCAGGTGACTGGCTTCAGGTGCTCTAATTGGTTTCAGGTGCTTTTAATTAATCTACAGGGAATAAGGCTTCTCCTCATCCTAGATCACTCTCCCGCTGCCTTCTGGCCATGCTGTATCACATTGTCTACATTTGTTCACCATTCCCATTTCTGTCAGTTTGGAAAATAAAACTACACCAATCTCTCTGTCTCTCCCCTTCCCACTCCTCCCTCCCCCGACACCGGGTTTTCAGTCAGTTTCACTTTCTGGTTCTCATTCCTTAACTGTTATCTTTGGGCTCCTAGCTCCGACTATTTACATGGAACAAAATTGTAATATCGTTTGCTTTCAGATTTCCATGTAAGCAGCTCGGGGTTCTGATTCCACTGTGCATGGTGACTGTGTTGAAGATGTCACCTTAGGGAATTCTAACTTGTTTTGTCTTCTTAAAATGAGATTGTAACAGGGTTCACTCACCATTGTGGCGCCTCCTGCTGGCTGTCCTGGGGACTAGCTCTGTTCGCCACTGCGCCCTCCTCTGGTGGTGCCTCGCTGCCGTCACTCCTGTGCTAGGACCCATGTCTCTTCAAGGACCGCAGTGTCCTCTTCAGCGACACAGCCCTCCGTCCGTGCCGCACACTGTGCTCCCCGCTTCTGGGAGACCTGCAGTCCGCTGTTCAGCCACTTCCCTTAGTGGCTATTGCAGCGAATTGTCTGGCCACTTCCTCCTGGCTCCAGCATCCTCTTTGCCCTTGCCTCAGGGACTCAGCCTGCAAATCCCAGCAGACAGCCAGGAGCTGTCTCTCGCTCCCCCGGTCCCTGCTAGCAGCACTGCTCTGCCCCGAGTGCCGGAAGTTCTCTCAGCCCTCCAGAGACACAGTCCTTTCTCCCTGGGCTCTCAGCAGAAAACTGCCTTCCTCTGCCCTCCAGCTCCCTTTTCATATGGGCCTGCTTGGCCCTGATTGGCTGCTCCCTTCAGCCCTTCTCTGATTGGCTGCCTCCTTCACAGTCTCCCTTGGGCTCTATTAACGCCTTAGAGCCCAGTGTGGGGCAGGTGCCCCATCACAGAGGTCTTGTACAGTGGGTGATGATGTAGAAACCAAGGATAGAACAATATAAATCAAGGAAAGATGGTCCGGTGGTTAGGGCACTAGCCTTGGGAAACCTATGTTCAACTCTCTGCTCCACCACAGATTACCCTGTGTGACCTTGGCTAAATTACTTAGCTTCTCTGTGCCCCAGTTTCCCATCTGTAGAATGGGGTAGTAGCAATACCCTGCCTCATGGAGGTGTTGTGAAGATAAATACATTAAAGACTGTGAGATGAGGTGCATAGATACTGTGGAAATGGGGATCATATAAGTACCTAAGATAGAAGAATTTGAGATTGGAACTGATCTTGGCTAACAATGTGTAGCCCAAGATCCAACGTTCAGCAGCAGCTCTGGGAACTACAGGTGGTGGACTACAAACTGTGGCATGTTGGGAGAACTTCCTGGTTCCTGCCAGGATGTACCCTCTTCCCCCCACCAGAAGGAGGTCTCAGCACTGACCGACCTGGGAGCACGTAGCAGGCAAGCAGAGATGAGGCTGCTGGACTGTAATCCTGTTCTCTGTTCTTTACACAATAACGCCTTGTTCCTGGCGGTTTGTCTGAGTGGGTCTCGTCTGAGGTGAACATGCACTGACACACAACGCAGAGCACACAAAGGAGCCTCAGGCCCAGTTTCCCAAAGTTGTGTAAATAGTTGCAAGGCAGGCTTCCCCTATCTGGAACAACCTCATACTGGGGCCAGTGAACGGGCGGAACAAATGTTCCTGAGAGTCACAATCCAAAGCCCATTGAAGTTGATGGAAAGACTCATTAACTTCAATGGGCTTTGGATCAAGCCATTGATTTGCATTTATTTCTGCTCTAGTTGCTCTAGTACAATTAGTGTTCTGCTGTGTGATCTTTTCAAATACCAGCATAAACTATGTTTCTTTTTCAGTGCATAAAGTCACACAAGATTAGAGAATTCATCTTGCCTGTTGATACACTTAACCGTAGTTGCATTATCACAGAAATAACATTGGGAGACTGAAGGAGAGACTAGCACAGGGGTCTCAAACACGCGGCCCGCGGAGTTATTTCCTGCGGCCCGCCATAGGCGCTGACTCCACTGGCAGCCAAGCTCCCCTCCCCCCGTCACTCCTTCTTCCCCCCCCTACCCTAGAGTGCCGTATCCCCGCACCTCCGCCTACCTCCCAGCACTTCCCGCCTCCAAACTGCTGTTTGGCGGTGCTTAGGACTTTCCAGGAGTGATGTGGGAGGAGCGGGGATGCGGCATGCTCAGGGGAGGAGGCAGAGAAGAGGTGGGGATTTGGGGAAGGGGTTGGAATGGGGGTGGGGAAAGGGTGGGAAGAGGCGTGGCAGGGGTGGGGCCTCCAGGACTAGATGAGCAGTCTGAGGAATGAAATTCAGCATGTATGATTCTTTGCTGTGTGTAGTTGGGAAGAATGTTTGTTAAAAGTGGCAACGTCTTTTATATGAATAGTTACTTTAAAAAGTTCCTGCCATTCCAGCTATGTTGATAGACTGTTAGTGTAGATCGTCATCAGTGTTACTGACCACATAAGGAATAATTACAGGTGTTTATATTTTATTAAAACCACTCGTCACATTACAGTTTTAAAAAAGTGAATATATTAACTTTTATTGGCATACTATATTACTCTTCATTTTTTCCATTTTTGACTATACTTTTGTATCGTTGTAAGAAAAGGTTTCAGTGATGCGGCCCTCGGGCCAATGTACTAGTCCTCGCGTGGCCCTCATGGTGATTTGAGTTTGAGATCCCTGGACTAGCATAAGTCTGGGTAGCTTGGTCTGAGAAACAAAACAGCTTTATTTGGCCCATTGATAGTGGATGGTCTGTGAATTTCCATTTTAATAGTAATTCTTTGTATATGCCGGCCAATATGAAGTCACTACCTTAGGATAATGATCGTGATCATTTCTAATATATATAATAATACCTAGTTCATATCTAGTCCTTTTCGTCAGTAGATCTCAGTGCACTTTACAAAAGGAGCTATCATTTCCTCCCCTTTTACAGATGGGGGCGCTGAAACAGGGAGCTAATGTGGTTCCTTCAAGATCACAAGTGGGACAATGGCAGAATCCCAATCCAATGAGCTATCCGCTAGGCAACACTGCCATGCAGTTTTTCATATTTAGAGGATTACCTGTCATCCATCTAGAAATGCAGAACATCTTCTATGTATATTACATATGTGTATGCACGGATATGCATAGCTGGTTTAATATATCTAGATCTGCTGTATCGGTCTAGATCTTTATGGTGTCTCCTAATTGATTGTTAGGGATCTTTGTGTTAAATGATGTCTCACGGGGTCCCCCACCCCCACCCCTTCTTTGTGACTCTGCCTGCCTTTTATTAGTGAATGGTAGGCGGGGGAAGAGAGAGACATTCTGAAATGCCTGAACACAGATTAAAATTCCCACTGTGAAATGCTAGATGCTGTTCCTTTCAGTTTGGCCTTGTCTAGGAGCTGATTCGTGCCTGGCATTTTCAGAGACAGTAAACTGTGTATTTAAAAATGACACTAATAATACAGATCTTTAATCCTGTTGCAGGCAAAGGTCTTTCAAAGCTTTGTGTGTTTGCCATTTGTGGTGCCTCCTACTCTATTCCTTTGTGACATTGCTTTTTTCTCTTGCGGGAAGACTGAAGTCATTCTCTCTGTAGTTCTCAAACCTATTTCCTTCATGCAGAGACAGGAAGCTACACTCTCCCACTTCTCTCTGATTCATCAGCAATACAGACCAATTAATAAGTTAATTGGTGGTGAGTGGCCACTGGTAGAACTACAAGCCATACATCTATTGTATTTCCAGAGCTAACACCCTGGACTAAGCTAAAGGAGCAACTTCACTGAGCAGAGACGGTTTCTAATGCCTTACTGAAGCCATAATTCACAGTATCTTGGAAATTAAAGATGGAAATAACCTAGTGGGTTACCAAACATCCCCCTACTAATGCAAGATTTCTCCCTGCAGACAGGTTATAAAATCTCAAGCAATGAAACTTCCTGCCACCTTCTATCTTCAGACTATTCTGCAATGTAACAGATTCTACCACTGGGAATTATTTTCATTTTTTAATTTTTTTTTGCAATCTACATTTTTCGTTGCTAATGCAACATGCTTGCACACTCTGTGTTGTTTGCCTCCTCTGATGACTAGATCTCAAAAAGGATAACAACCAACTATTGCTGTTAACCTTAGCAAAATTTGTGCTTTGGTGTTGGCTGTCCCGGGTTCAGCTCTTGTTGATGATCACAAAGGGGTCGTTGGACTTAACTTTTAACCTATTGTAATTATTTATGCTCATTCTAAGTGATCCCACTCTCTATTTGATTGCTACATACTTCAGATACACATACACAGTTATCATACATTGTTTTACTTTCAGGAAGATTGGTCACCATTGGTTCGTTCTAACATGTTTGCTACACTTGAGTTGTGTAGTCTGATTTTTATACTGTCACTAAAATGCATCAGTTTTCACCATGTTTATCTACAAGTCTTGGCTGTTTCCTCGTCCTTCCATTTGACTCCTCTCTAACTAATTGTGATTATTCCATCCATACAGATTATGTTGCTGACTGACCCGGAGATTGAGAGCAGTTTACTGATCAGCTCGGACGAAGGGGCCACCTATCAAAAGTACCGACTGAATTTCTACATCCAGAGCCTGCTGTTCCACCCCAAACAGGAGGACTGGATTCTGGCATACAGTCAAGATCAGAAGGTAAGAAAAGATTTTGTGACCTTCTTTACCAATGATGTGGCATTTTCCCTCGCAAGGGCCTAGACAAATGTTTAGTGGTTGCTTTTTTCTACAAGGCCTCTGTTTCTGCATGCACCGTAATTATTACTTCATTTACACACCTGCAAGGTGTGTGACTATAATTCAGGTATTTACCAGCGGATGTCAAGTTTGGTAACATTTGCACCCCCAATGATCACTAATTGTGGGGAGTTGTTTGAGGGTAATAAGGTTGTGTCCCCAAACATGGAGAGTGGGTTTAGGGGTTGGCTCCAGATTAGATCCTTAATTGTGTTCACTTCTTTTTAACGCATGTTGTTGCCAGGACACTAGCCTTCATAATGTGTGAAGCTGTTCAGTATAAGTTCTCGGATAATGGAACACAATATGGATGTATTTCTCGGCACTCAAAACAAATGGTGGCACCCTGCTTGCTTCAGAATAACATACAGTTCTTCTTGTTCCTGCCTGCTTGGCACATTATAAACCAGATGTTGATTGTCCAAGGAAGAAAATAAGTGAATTGAATTCCTTTCGGAGTCTGCTTCTGTTGGTGCAGATCGTGTCATGGCTACAGAAAAATGCCCTAACATTTCAAAAGCATCTAATGCTTTTGGGTACCTCCATTTTTGGATCAACTGGAGATCCCCTAAAGGGGCCTGATTCTCCCAGCAATGTCTGAAAAACCAAGGCACCAATAATCACTAAACTTGGGCCTGATAAATATTTAAAATTGGACATCTTGACAGATGGCGCTTGTTCAGATTGGTGTGCCAATCTAAATCTCAATGTAACATAAAGCTTTACAGACCTGTAAGGGGGTTCACTCACCACGGGAGCATCTCCTTGTGGCCAGGTGTGGCCTAGCAGCTGGCTTTCCCTCTGGCAACCCCTGCTGACAGTCACTCCTTCGTTGTGGTGGTCTCTGCTCTGTACCTTGGTCCCAATAGTAATGTCTGCCCCTTTTGAGGGTAACAATGTTCAACAAACAAAAGTCCAACAGTTAATTCCGAGACCTTGTGTCTGGTCTCTGGCCCCTGACTTTGGGCTCATGCCACTTTGCCAGTGACTGGTAGGGGAACCCAGGCCCTCTCTACACTGGGTTCAGCCCAGCAACCCTTGCTGTCAGCTTAAGTTTGCAGTGTCCCATCCCTTGCTGCTGTTTCCCTGGGCTTCTTCTGACCCAGCCTCTCTCAGGCTTTCTTCCATGCAACTTCTCTGGGCTGATCCTTCTTTCAGGGCTGGAATCCCAGGGCTTATTCTCCATCCTGGATTTCCCCCTCACCACCTCTCTGTTTCTAAAGAATGACTGCAGACTCCTGCCCGGCAGCCCCCTTCTGCTACAAACTTCCTCTCATTATAACAACTGCCCTGCTCCTACCCACCTGGGCTTCATGATCAGTCAAGCCTGGCTTTCCCTCCAGATGCAGCTCCACATGAACCCATTCAGGGCCTGTGTGGGGTACATAGCCCATCATAAGCACCTTCCAGGGCAAGAGGAGCTGGGGAGCTCCAGCCTGGCAACTCCCCAGGCTGAGGCCTTGATAAAGGCCTATGCAGGTACTGGGGCTGGGAGGTGCAGCCCGGGAATAGGCAGAGGCAGCTGGTACGACCCCCTTGCCAATGATGAGTGGCCAGTACAGACTGCAGTTTGACCCAGTGAGAGGGGGCTAGATGACGACTGGCAGTAGCCACTGAGGCAAGGTGGGGATAGAAGGTTGGGGGTTCCCCTGGGAGGGGAGACCCGGAGTGTGGGAGTACTGCTGGGGTAGACCCCCAAGGTAAAGGGGCACTGGGATCCGGGAGGGAAACGGGGGCCTGAGGCAGGCGAGCCACTGGGCAGCAGAGGGTGCTCCAAGGCTGGAAAAGAGCGAATTCCCAGGACAACCAGCAGGAGGCACCGCACCAATGAGTCATCGCTTTGCTACAATACTGTGTATGTAAAATAGGAAAAGCCAAAATTCTGCCCATATTTATGACCATGAAACACCACTGAAATCATTGCACAGGTGCAAATGAGGACAGGATTTCGCCTCTAGCATGTTAAGCATTTTGGGCCCTTTGAGATGAAAGGCATTGCATCATTGTACTACACTAATTATTGATGAAGATCCATGCTGCTTGTAGAAGTAAATTTCCCATTTTGAAATAGGGGATGGGTGGAATAGAAATTTCCGTTTGTGCTTTAGCCAGCCTGCCAAGGTGAGTGAAGATCCCGAGTTAGACAATGTATAACTAAGTTTCACTAGATTTATGGTGCACAGCCCTATAAGGGGACAAAGCCAGACAGCTGGAGACATAATTTCCTAATTCCAACAGACAAATTATCTCTGCTCAGTTATTATATGAGTAATTGCTATTGCTTTATTATACAGGGCCACAAACCTGCCTGAAAATAGGAACTCAGACTTTTTGGAGGGCCCTGAGGGGGTCACATACGATGATGGGGTTGGTCAGGATGGTGGAGTTTATCTGGGTTTTATGTGGGAGGGTGCTTAAAGGAGCTTTATCTAAACAATATTTCAGAAAGTAGTAAATGTGATCATTATTGGTGATTAGCATATTATGGTACCTAGGGTGAGCTTCACCCCTATGCAGAGGGCTGGCACAAAGCCACTTAAGTCCCATTTAAAGCCCTCAGAAATGGAGCTTATGTGGGATTTAGTGATGTGCTATACCATGCATAGGGGTAAACGACAGTCTTGAGTCCTGATCCTAGCCCTATATGGAGTGTTTCCCTTGACCTCAGTGGGCTTTGGATCAGACCCTTTGAGGGTAACTGATAAGCACAAAGTATAAATCATCTTGGAATAAATAAAACTAAAGGGTCAGGTTCTCCCTGTGGCTGAGCACAAATGGTCCCTGGTGGTTTCATTTCTCCGGGCAGAATTTGTCCTGGAGTGACGCGATCCTGCACGTTTTTTATATTTATTACTATCGAAGTCATGGAGTAGTTCACAACAAATGATTGACACTTGCTCTTTTGAGACCTTGTGCTAAGGCTGTAGTAATGATGAGAGAACCCAGCAGTCATTAGTTGCAATCCGGGGCAGGGTTATTATTGACCAAGAGTCACCCTAGCAACCCAAGATGTAGACAGCTGCATGGTGGCCAACTTGAACTGAATTTGCCGTCTGAGTTTGTTTCCTAGTAGACAGGCTCCCGGCATCACAAAACCCCATCGCTAGTCACATTCGGTTGCACCCTGGCTGCAGAAGAGAGACCAAGGATTCAAGGAACATGGAGAATGGACAGGAGAGGAGACTGAATTAACATGGAGATTGAACCATTCCTCCCCTGGAGGCATTTCCTCCAGTTGAAGACTTAGGTAGACTGCCCGGGCAATGTGGGGGAGCTTATACCGCTCATGCTGTGACTCTTCTCTGGGCAGAGGACTTTAGTTTCCAGGGCTGACAATCCAGTGCCTTTTACACACATTAAATTAACTTGATAGATTTTAGAGAGAGTATCAGAAAACCAGCTGCTGCCTGCTCCAACTGCTCTATGATTACATTCATTTTTCCAGCTGAAAGTACAGTCGCTACGTGGTGAACCCACCACATAATCGCAGAGCTATGGTGTGATTCTCGGTTTTCTGAATAAGAGAAGTTACCTATCGGAAGAAAACTCCAGACACAGTAAAACATTGCTAGGGACACACAAGCTCGTTGGAGGTCCTGTACATTTTAATTATGGTGGGTTTAATCAGCTTGCTCATACGGTAAAAGGGGCTGTTTTGTGGGTGTGTTACTCGTTTCTTTTTGCTGTATAGTCTTAAATAGTGGTTTGTGGTGTAATTAGGGGCTGGAAAATAAGATCCTGCACTTCATACAGAGTCTCCTTCCGCTGTTCAGATGGGTCAGCCATGCAGAAACAATGGCTAGTACTCATCCCTGAATCGCTGAGCTCTTTGAAGTGATGAAATGCAGGTGGGAACGGGAGGTGTAAGTGATATGGGGGGAAATGTAGAGTCCTAATTGTACAGCACAGAAGAAATGTCTAAATTCACTCAAATGTTGAGCGACACCAGCGATGGTGGAGAAGCTGTTTTAAAATGGTCCTCCTAGATTCCCTGCTGTTCCTTTGATGTTCTAAATGGCATTGTGAAAGCAAGACAGCCAGGTTAAAGGGGACAGTCTCTGCTAACGAGGCATCTCTACATGAAAATATTTTAATTGACTTTCCTTACTATTTGATTTCAGCCATCTGTTTTTTTAAAAAGCGAGTTTAGTTCCTGGGGAAAAGTACCAAATTGGAAGCCTTGGAGATGGAAATTTGGTCATGTTGTAAAGGCTCTGGACTTAGATTCAGGAGATCAGGATTCTCTTTCTAGTGGGCAACAAACTTCCTCTGTAACCTTGGGCAAATCACTTAATCTCTCTCTGTGCCTTTGTTCCCCAGGTGTAGAACTGGGATAGTAACACTTACCTTCCTCCTAGAGGTGCTGAAGATAAATTCAGTCATGAAAGAGGTGCTCAAATACGAAGTTGATGGGTGCTGTTTAAGTAGATACATAGAACTCTCTATTTATAGAACAATGTGACAGATAAAGCACAGGAACAGGTAGTGGAAGTGCAAGCTTCCCATACATTGCCCCAGCCATGTGCCTTAACCCATTGCCTGAATGGTTTGCTTTGAAAGATGAGCAGTATCTCTGTCTCTTCAGCAGAGAGGCTTATCGCTGTATAGGCAAGACTGCTAATTAGTACCAATTGTGATAGTGGACTTTTTCTAGGTCCTGATCCAAAGCCCACTGAAATCACCAGTCGTCTTTCCATCAGGAGCTGGCCGGGGGCACATTTTTTGTAGGCCGCATCTCCATGTGTTTGTACTTGTGTTGATTTGTTCATTCAAAGGGGGAAATAATCCACGGTGCACAGAGAACACAAAATAAGGTTTAGTAAACTCTTGCAGGGCCCATGATGAAGGGAAGCCGCTTGGTCAACGAGCAAGCGGGATTTGCTCAGGTCGCACCCACTAACAGTAATGGGGAGTGGATTTACCGATGTGAATCCCTCAGGCATTCAAGTGAGAACAGTGGTGTTCAGAGTAAGGGGTGACAGAAGAATTGCTCGCCTGTGTAAACCGATATATGTCAGAGAAACAAGGGTGTGCACGGAGAGCAGGCTGGTTGTTAAGGTATTAAGCAAAACAGTGGATTGTGGAAGCGACAAAGGGTCCTGTGGCACCTTATAGACTAACAGAGGTATTGAAGCATATGCTTTCGTGGGTGAATACCCACTTATTCACCCACGAAAGCTTATGCTTCAATACCTCTGTTAGTCTATAAGGTGCCACAGGACCCTTTGTCGCTTCTACAGATCCAGACTAACACGGCTACCCCTCTGATACAGTGGATTGTGGTCTCTTTGGGTCTAATTCATCCCTGTATTGGCGGGAGGGGTGCAGAACAAGACCCAGACATCACTTATATTCCTATAATCTCCTAATAGAACATCAGTGGCTCACATGTCTGGTGATAATGCTCAGCACAGGGGGTGTCCCCCATTGCCAGAAAAAAGGGTATCATCTGTGTTCTCCTGTCATTTTTAAACCAAGCTTTACTGGCTTCTCTGGGGCCTGATTCTCCTCTCACACCAGTGTAAATCAAGAGCAACTTCACCGACCTCATGTACTGCAGCAGTATAAGAACCAGACTGCAATAGAAAGGAATGAATGGAATTGCCTTGGTGTACAACTGGAGTAAGAGAAGAATCCGGCCCTATGTTTAAATCAAACCTAGCAGTGAGCCTGATCATGCTTTGAGATTAATAGATTTTAAAGTCAGAAGGATCATCTAATCTGACTATGTGTAACACAAGCCATATAATTTCACCCAGTCAATCCTGTATTTAGCCCAGTAGCTTGTGTTTGACTAAGGCATATTGTTCTGAAAGGCATACAATCTTAAGTGAGATGTACTGGATTTTTCCATCTGATTTAGATGTGTACTTGGTTGGGCTCATTGTCCCATTCGAAAACAAGGAGATTAAGTTTGCTCTCAGTTATGCTGCTTTCACACTGCTCTAATCTCATTGACATCAGGGAGTTACTCCTGCTTTACACCAGAGTAAGTGAAGGTGGAATCAAACCCTGCATCTCTGTTATAATGAGATATTTTCTCCAGTTAAGATTAAGATACATAGTTATATAGAATAAAGTTTCATTGGGTTTTGAGGACCCACAAGACAAAATAACATATAGTTTGTGTGCTAATGTTTAATGAAGTCCCTAGCTCAATCAAACAAAACTAATTATTCATTAGGCCTGCATATTTCTGATGACCTCTGTTGTGGCAAAACATAAAAGGTACTAATGTGTTTGCAAAGCAGGTGGTGTTCTGCCATGGTACCAAAATATGTGGAATGTTTCAGAAGACCTTGGACATTCTTGGAGGACCACAAGAATTTATTTCAGCTAAATGAAGGCTTTTTAAAAAAAATATGTGAACTCAGACCCATATTACCATATTTTTAAAAGCCTGTGTGTATTTATGCGTGTGTGTGTGTGTGTGTGCGCGCGCGCGCGCAAAACACCTGCAGTTGGGGTTGTGTGTGCAAAAAACATGCAGGTGTATATATCCTTACGTTATATCCATGAACCGGGCATTTGGCTTGCGTACCTTTGCACACAATCCTTTTCAAATGTGGGTTGAAATCTGTGGGGCAAATTGAGCAGCAATTAGATAGCCAGTCCTTCTGCTGTTCTGAGAATGAACAGGGGACAGCTATGAAGATCCTTCATCTTGCAGTTGCTTTGTTTTGTTTTATTTTCTTGCCTATACTGTCAGCTGCCCAGCATTAATTCAGCAACAGGGGTAAAGCTGTCAGATTGTATTTTTCTTTTAATTTGGCCATAAACTGGTGTACAAACTGTGATAAAACATGTCCTCCAAGTGCATCTATCAGTCTCTTACACACCTCACAAAGCATAATGTGTTGGGAAACAACTTAAAATAAAGGAAATAAACAGCGGATGGAAATAAAAGAATAGCCAATAAAAATAAGAAAAAACCAAACAGCTGATCCAGTAACAGGCAGATGGCACAGGCAGTCCAAACAGGAAGATAGAATCATAGCAATGTAGGGCTGGAAGGGGCCTCAGGAGGTCATCTAGTTCAGTGTTTTTCAATGACCGGTCCATGGACTGGGCACCAGTCCCTGAGATCTCCCTGATGCTGTTTAGGAAGGCAGTAAGCCAGTCCCTGGTATCAAAAAGGTTGAAAAGCACTGATCTAGTTCATCCGCCCTGTGCTGAGGAAGAATTAAATATAGATAGACCATCCCTGACAGATGTTGGTCTAACCTGTTCTTAAAAATCTCCAGGGATTCCACAACCCCCCTACATAACTTGTTCCATTGCTTAACTATCCTTAATGTTAGAAAGGTTTTCTTAATATCTAATCTAAATTTCCCTTGCTGCAAACTAAGCCTATTTCTACTTGGCCCACCCTCTGTGGTCATGTGCAATTGATTGTCATCTTTTTAAAAAACAACCGTTTACATATTTGATGCCTGTTATCCTTTCCCCCGGCTACCAGCCTTTTCTTCTGTAGACTAAACACATCCACTTCTGTCAACCTGTCCCCATAGGTGCTTTGCTTAGTAGGTCAGGGTGCTGTAAGGTAGGACGCTTGAGTAATATTCATCACTGATTTTGCCACTGGTGTGCATGTTGTTAGGCAAATCTATATGCCTCAGTTTGCTCCAAGTGTACAATCTGTACAAACAATAATGCTTGTCCCCCTTAAGCCTGCTTGTGTGAGCATAAGGGATTTGTTTGTTCAATGCTTTGAGATCCTTGGATGCGTATGTGAAACCAGTGAGGGAATAGCCCCTCTCCCGTAAAGTTTTACTGCCCTACGGATGTCTAGCGATTTTCACACATTTCCATGAAAACATATTAATTTGCCATCTGAGAAGCAGTGTACTCCCGTGGGTGGGGTGGGATCTGGAGACTTGGGTTTTAATCCCGGCTCTGTCACTGACTATGTGTGTGTGACCTTGAGCAAGTCACTTCAACTGTCTGTGCCTCCGTTTCCCTCCACTTTCTTTTCTAGCTTGTCTATTTATATCATAAGCTCTTCGGAGCATCTTCTATTTCTTACTATGTACACCATGTCACAGTGGAACCCTGAAATCAGCTGGCGCCTCCAGCACTACCATTATGCAAATGATAAATAATAATTGGGGTTTTTTTTAATGAAAAGCTGTGTGTGTGTGAAGCTAGTGAACTTTTGCCCTGAATTGTGTGATAATTAGCCATTTTATTTTCCTGCAAATGGTAATTTTTATGGGGAAAAATACAAAAATCGAAAGACAGACTTTTCCTTCCACCTCCAAAATAATTGATTGTTCATAAAATACCCCAAAACAAAAGCACACTGTCAGGAATACAGGGTTGTGGGGTTTTTTTTTGCAAGCAGTGCAATTTAACTTTTCCTACAGATCTCCTGGCTGCAATGCAAGTAGCTATGAAATTCACAACACATTGGAATGGCTTACCAAGTGGAGTGTTAAGTTCTTCATCACTTGGAACCTTTAAATCGAGATTGGACGTCTTTCCAAAAGATACAATCTATTTCAGCCACAGGTTGCTGGGCTCGATAGCGTTCCTTTACATATGAGGGAAGAATAATTCCCCCCACTGCAGGAACTGTTAGGTGAAATTCTACCGAGTGTGTTATACAGATAAGCTTTAAAGGTGTGCTGGTAAAAATGTGGTAACTATAAGTGATTTCCTTTTGGGATTCATGTATGAATCAAATCTTTCTAATAGACTTCCATTCAAACTGGGCTGGAGTTAGAACACCAGCCAATGTGCCTCTTAGGAGAATGTGTGGAGAATAATAACAGCGTACCAGAAAAAAGGAGGGAAGAAGGATGGGAAAAGAAGAGTAAAACTGCCTGTACATACTAGGCAGTATCCCCAGCGCTCCACCTCCAGCACACATACACAAAGGGAATCTCTTCCTGTCTAGACCTGAACAATTATGAGACTCTCCCAGGCCAAGGTTCCTAATGATACTGGTGAAGCAGGACCGGCGCTCTCACTAGGCGACCCTAGGCTGAGCCGGGAGCTGGTGGGGGGCGGCTTGCCACGGCTGCCTCCTGCCTCCGCGGCTGAGCCGGGAGCTGAGGGGGGGGGGGGTGCCGCGGGGGGGGGGGGGGAGGCTGCCGCGGCCTGTGGGGGGGAACCACCATGAGGGGGAGGGGAGCTGGCTGCCCAGGGTGGAGGGGCATGCAGGGCTGGTGCAAGGAAGTTTCGCCTAGGGCGCGAAACATCCTTTCACTGGCCCTGTGGTGAAGAATCAGAAACAGAATGAAATGGAAAGTCAGTAACTGATATGCAAATCTCAGTGGCTTTTGGAATGACTGCAAGATAGATACCTGAAGGCGTTATCACTTCCACTTGTTCCCATCGGCGTTAAATAAACAAACACCCATTATTTGCTAAATATATTGATGTCGTATGTTCAGTGTAACCGATGCACTGATACCATTCAAAATGCTTGATGTTTTGCAACACTGTATTTAGTTTCTCTTCTCAAGATTATTTAAATCAGGTAAGTGTCCACGTATGGCACTGGCAATTAGATTGTAAATAACAGGGGAGGAACCAACTGTCAGCCCAGAAGCCGGTGCACTTATAGTGGGTCCTCAGTCCTTGCTGTGCAAGCAGGGAATTGCCAAATTCTGCTTCACTTTCACCGTTTGCTCCAGATGTACCTTTGTGCTATATTCAGGACAGGGAGGAAACTTCACACAGGCGCCAGCAATGCAACTGCTAAGTGATGCCCTGCTGAACGATTGTGGCCCAAGAATTATCTTGTTAACCTGAAACGATGCTTCTCTCCTCCAGAATCCTGCACCTCCTGCTGGGAGGAACTTCTCAGAGAAAGCGACAAAGGGTCCTGTGGCACCAATCGGTTGCATCCCGGGTAGCTTGTCAGGACACTGACACTGATTGCATACCTCCCCTCACTTGGGGTGGAGTCTTGGCTTTGCCACAAGCCTCAATCAAAGGGCAGTGCCACACTGCGCTGCCCCTGGAGCAGACTGGGAAGCAGAGTATGATTCAGAGATTGCCAATCTACCGCCCCGTCTCCAGCTGCTCTGCAGCAGGGGCACCCCTTTCCAGGCCTAGACCAGGTGTAGCTAACTTCCTTTAGCACGTTCGCATCACCACACTAGCTAGTGTGCTGGGAGGAGGTGTGGATCCCAAACTCCGCCCATTCCTGCCGCTTCTCCGTGAAAGGGGCATATATCCTCTCTGCCTAGCCTGGTTTCCCCATCGTGCTTCAACCTGCAGTACATGTTGCCACCACCAGGTTATAAAGGACTGGTTCATGTCCCCACACTCACTGTACAAGGGTAGCCACAACGTGGCCCTCGATTTCACCCATTCACACCAGTAGCATAGGCAGGTCCGGAGCACAAGGGGAGCGGCGCTATAAAAAGGCGCCTCCCCAGGCTCCCCCTGTACTCACACCTCCAGCGGCGCTCCGAGTCTTCGGCGGCACTTCGGCGGTGGGTCCTCACTCGCTCCGGGTCTTCGGTGGTACTCGCCGCTGAAATGCCGCCGAAGACCCGGAGCGCTGCCGGGTGAGTGCAAGAAGCTCTGCTAAAAAAAGGGTGCCGCTTCCTTTTTAAGGCGCCGCTTCTGCTCACAGGGGGAGCAGCCGCTCCCCCTGCTTCCCCCCCCCCCCCCCCCCCGCAGCTACGCTACTGATTCATGCAACAGGAAGTCAACTGCAACCTGTTTTACTGGAGGCCTAGAAAGATAAAGAAATCCACATTGCGGGGAGGAGAACCTTGTTTTCCCTTGCTCTTCATTGATTGCTTTTCAGCAGCTTTGAATAAAAGGAGAGCACCATAGAAGAGAGGAATGGATCAAGAGAGACAAATGTGAAATCTGTCCTGCTATCCTCTGCCTTCCTGGAGGTATTGGATCACTCCCAGGTAGACTCCTTCACACATGAACAATATTTGAATAGTACCCAGATGGATACTAAGAATAATTACTAAAACGTTAATGGAAGGAGCTGAATTCCTTCAAATATACCTATGGCAGTAATAATGTGCAATATACCAGTAATAAACTTATTCAGTATAAATGAATGGGGGTTAGTAGCAGGAATGGGCTGATTTTATTTGAATTATACCATTCCATCTTGAGGCTGCCACTCCTGCGTTCAGTTTGACTTTGTTATGTTTACACTTTAAGCTTAACAATGCTTCAGAGATTGTTACATGTGTCTGTATGGTGCCTTGTGCCACATATGGAGAGGAAAGTAACTGTAAAAGCTCTTTATAGAGTCACATAGAGAGACACAATGAGAAATCTCTGGTATAAATGCAATGACCGTTTTCTGAACAGATTCTCTTTGGTGGGAGGGAAGGCACTTGGAACGTGTATAGCTTTAAGCAGCTCACATACGAAAGGGAAAGAATTAGGGCACTCTGAAGAAATGGGCATGAAGACTAAGATTCTGTTGGATTTCCATGAAGGAATTAGAGGCAGGTTTGACCCAACCCTGTGACCACATATCTCAGGGGTTTTTTGGGGAAGTTATGATCCAGATCTGAGCGAGATATTTTTCGCTAGGTCAAGATAGAGGGATTTTTTGGTAAATTCAGGATGGCATTATGAATGTCTGGATTATTGTGGTCAGGGCTGTATCTGAGAGGAATGAGTGAAGACTTCCTGGAAGCTGGACACTGGAGCCAGACAACAGACACTGACCTAAAAAGGAAGTTGCTTCGTGCGACTGCAATTATTTGATTCTCCGAGGTCAGTGATAAATCAAGTTCAACTTCAGGCTGAGCATTGGTATAGCTTTTTTTTTAGGAAAAATGTGCTCAGTAAGAGGGCAGAATTGTGGTGCATACCAGCTCCTCCAAATATTCATCTCTTCCAGTTAGTATCATGTCACTTCCTGGATTCAGTTTAAACCAGCTGTTCTTTATCTGAACTCCCATCTCCCACATCCACAGGATGAAATCAATGTATAGAGCTGTATGTCCTCGTTAACATACAAAGACTGCCAGACAGGATCAGACCCGTGGTTCATATAATCCAGTATCCTGTCTCTGACAGTGGTCAACACCAGATGCTTCAGCAGAAGGTGTCAGAACCACCCCCTCTTCCCCCCCCCCCCCCAGTGGGTGGATGTGGGAAAGGGGAAAGTTTGCCCCCCCCCCCCACTCCCATGGACTCCTCAGCCTAATCCTTAATACTCAGGGATGGATGGATTGATTGATTTAAATACTGAAGCATGAGGCCTTGCAGCTCATGTCATCTCATTGTAATCCCTAAAGATTGTCTGTGGGTATTAAAAAGGAACAGTGACAGGTTTCCACCTCACAGGGGCTCTTGGAGAAGCAGCCTCTCAAGACTGATGGAGTGGTAGGCCACCTTTAGGAGGCCTGCCTAGGACTGTGATCCCCGAGATGATGATGTCCCAGGACCAGAGCTGTGCAAATAGCCAATTTTGGGGTTCAATGACAGTTCTGGGGAGTTTGGGGTTGAACAAAAAGTGTGTTTCAATTTCAAAAAAAAAATTCCTTAAGGTTTTTTTAAAAAAAAAAACATAAAATTGAAGGAAATTTCAAAACAGTCAGCTTTCAGGGTTGAGGACGTCAAATACTTTGTACGAATCAGGTCGTGATGCTGGCAAACCAAGCGCTACCTCTTGCCAAGACTGCAGGCATTAGCTAAGAACTGACAAGCTCATAGCTGGAGACCAGATCAGTTCACCTGTATGTTAGTGTTGCTCAAAATAGGAATTAGTTTTATAAGAATGTAGTTAGTGTTAAACAATATGAAATGCTTGTAAATTGCTGCCTATGTTAATCTCACTTGCAATGTCTATATTCCATGCTATAAGAAAATATGCAAGTTTTGCTTTGAAAATATTTTCTACACTTGTGAACCCAGATGGGAGAAATGTCATCCACCCGCCTGTCAAAAAGAACTTTCAAATCAGATGGGCCATCAAGGAACATTGCAACACAAAAGACGGGTGAATGGCCCTATCACACCTTGGACATGCTATGTTCAAGGAAGCTTGTCCTATGGATTTTGAAGCTGAATGAAGGAACTAAAACAAAGTCACAGGAACATTTTTCATCTCTTTTGCTGTTTGAACTCTCACAGGGCTAGAGACACCAAACTGAAGCCAGAGATCCCCAAGGGTTGCCTCCTGGGTCCTCCCTGAAAACACTTTGAATTGTCAGATCACTACAACTGTGCCACTTTTAGGATTTAGATTGCAACTCATTTGTGCATATGTCTGTTTGCTTTAACCTGTAAATAACTCTTATTTCTCTTTCTTAGTCAGTAAATCTTTGGATAGTGTATTACAGGATTGGCTACAGGCCTTGTCCTTGGTGTCTAATCTAGGGTACCAATTGATCTGGGGTAAGTGACTGGTCTCTTGGGACTGGAAGCATAGGCGCCGACTCCGGGGCTGGAGCACCCACAGGAAAAAATTGGTGGGTGCAGAGCACCCACCGGCAGCTCTCCGCCCCGCCTCCCCAGCTCACCTCCGCTCCGCCTCCTCCCCTGAGCGCACCGCCGCCTCCTGCTTCTCTCCCCTCCCAGGCTTGCCGCCAAACAGCTGTTTCCCACGGCAAGCCTGGGAGGGAAGGGGGAGAAGCGGAGCGGCGGCGGCATGCTCAGGGGATGGGGAGGAGGTGGAGCGGAGGTGAGCTGGGGTGGGGAGTGGTTCCTCTGCCCCCCCCCCCCCCGGGTTACTTCCTGTGACCCTCCCCACGCCCCTCCCACCCAAGCTCACCTCCGCTCCGCTTCCTCCCCTGAGAGTGCAGCCACTCTGCTTCTCCCCCTCCCTCCCAGGAGGTGGGGCCGGGGATTTGGGAAGGGGTTGGAATGGGGGCAGGGAAGGGGCGGAGTTGGGGCAGCACCGGGTAAAGTCTATGTCTGGAAGCAGCCTGCATGTAGTGTGATTTTTCGTGTAAGTGACCATTTATCACTAAGTCCATTTTGTCTGGGTGGCAAGATAAACTAGAGAGTCTAACAGGATTGTCTGTGACTCCATGGTAAGACTGTTGTGATTCAGGACTTCACATGTGTTACTGGCTTGGCAAAATCTAATTATAGAACATACCATTAGTTTGAGGTATCTGCCCTGTTTTTGACAGTCTGCACTCTCGGTTGTGAGCCACTCCAGGCAGCGTGACACAGGTCATGGATGACAACCGGTTTCTTTAAGACATACCTTGTGTTCAGCAAAATTGTGAGCTAGGCTTCTTTGCCTTTGGTGCACTGCAAGATTCAACACCTAAAAGCTGTAATTTATCCAAGACATTAATCTGTGCCTTTTGTTATGAGAGCTGAACTTTCTGAACCACAGGGTAAATTCAGTGTTCTTACGGGAGACCGTCGGCTCACAGTTCAATTTTATTAATGTATCTACCTCAAATTCCCTAAGGTGGAATTCTTTATGAAACGGCTCATAGCTCATCTCATTTAACCTGAGGACAGAAGATAATGTTGGGAGATTTCAACATTGTAATTCAGTCAAATCTGGATAGGAAGGCTGTGACCTATTGGGCATAATCTCTTACTGCGGGTGATTCCAATGAAATTAATGGAGATATGTCAATTTACACTGCTTGAGAATCTTGCTCATTGAGCCCATGCGGAAGCAGTATTTAAGGTCTTCATATAATATATTACATCACATTCAAATTTCAAGGAACATTTCAACCATCTCTAGATGTAGATGGTGGCAAGGTATGGGCTCATGAGGTATATGTTGTCTTAAATCTAAAATAAGTAAAATCCAGTCATTCATATCAACAGTTGATAGGATTTAGAGTCCGTGCCTAGCCCCCTTATGAAAATGAGATTTAGGCCTTGTCAACACTACACAGTTTTGTCAACAAAAGTCCGCTTTCATCGACAAAACAATGGAGGTTTACACACAACTCTTCCTTCTGCTGATTTAACTCTCCTGCCATGCCAACATCATAAAACCACATCAGTGAGCAGCATGGAGCTTTTTGCAAAAAAGTTAGAGCGATGCAGTGTCAGTGTAGACACTGCACTTGCTTATGTCCCCCTAAGCGGCCTCCAGGAGGTGTCCCATGATGCTCATCATGACCGCTCTGATAAGCAGTTTGTACTCCGCTCCCTGCAGCCAGGTACACGGGCATGCACCCCTCCCTCTTTAAAGCCCCAGAAATTTTCAAAATTCTACTTCCTGTTTTCTCAGCATGGACAGCTCACATTGCATCTTCCCAGCTGACCATGCCGGCTTTCTGCAGCAAATGCGCTCCTGGCTGGAGTACATGCAAGTTGCTGGATCTGTTGGGTCTGTGAGGAGAGGAGACTGTGCAGTCGCAGCTCTGATTCAGCCAGGGGACCTTTGACAGCTATAAGCAGATTGCTCATGGCATGGATGAGAAGGGGCACAATAGGGACATGCAGCCATGCTGTGCTAAGATCAAGGAGCTGATGTAGCCTTACCAAAAGGCAAGGGAGGCCAACCATCGCTCTAGTGTGGCACCAAAAACATGCCACTTCTACGAAGAGCTGCATGATATCCTCAGAGGCAACCTCACCTCCACTGCCAAAAGCCCCGTGGATACTTTGGGGAGACTGCAGTCAGCAGCCAGCAGAGTCAACCCTGAGGACAAGTGGTGGACAAGGAGGTCTAGTTGGAGGAGGATGTGGGACAAGCAACAGGCTCTTCCATTGGCATAGAGAGCTAGGACCTCTTTTTGACTCTGGAGTCCCAGCTGTCCAGCTCTGGTGTGCCTGAAGCAGGAGAGGGGAGCTCTGGTAAGTACTCATTTTGCTTTGCTAGTGCACGGTGACATGAAGTAGAGGTGTCTTTTATTTTGTTACATGGTGCATGTGGGAGAAGGGATCAAACTTAACAACACTAGGTCCTGTTTGCATCTGCTTCACATTCCCCTGTGCAGCAACGCAGTGGAAAAGTTTGTTAACGCACACTGAGATCTCCTGGGAATCCTCCACAGAGATCTCTAGGAAACTTTCCTGCAGATATTCTGCAATCCTTCGCTGAAGGTTCCTTGGCAGAGCTGTGTTTGCCAGTGTCACAACCTGTGACACAATCATACAAAGTGTTTGATGTTCTCTGCAATCCTGAAAGCTGGCTGGCAAGTCTGCCAACTCCATATTCATCCAGCTTGCCCAAACAGGCTACTCAGCTCCTGACAGTCTAAGCATCATCCAGCACAATAGAGGGACAGCTACAATCTTTGTGTCTGACCTCAGAAGCAAGGACGGTAACCCTGACAAATCCAAAGCATTTGAAAGGCTTGCTCGAACTGGGCAAAATGTGTTCACCTTTTTTTCCAGTGGAAAATGCACATTTGGGTCAATGAAAACATATTGCAAATTTGCGTCTAATTCACTGAATTATTTTGGCTGGGAACAAGGTAAAATCAAAAAAAGTTTGGAAAAAGTCAAAATGTTTCTATTTGAAATGACAGTTTTGAAATTTCCTTTAGTTTTATGTTTAAAAAAAAAAAAAAAAAAAAAAAACTTAAGGAAAAAAAAATCTTGAAATTGAAACACACTTTTTGTTCAACCCCAAACTACCCAGAACTGTCATTGAACCCCCAAATTAGCTATTTGCACAGCTCTGGTCCTGCGACATCATCATCTCGGGGATCACAGTCCTAGGCAGGCCTCCTAAAGGTGGCCTACCACTCCATCAGTCTTGAAAGGCTGCTTCTCCAAGAGCCCCTGTGAGGTGGAAACCTGTCACTGATCCTTTTTAATACCCACAGACAATCTTTAGGGATTGCAGTGAGATGACATGAGCTGCAAGGCCTCATGCTTCAGTATTTAAATCAATCAATCCATCCATCCCTAAGTATTAAGGATTAGGCTGAGAAGTCCATGGGGGGGGGGGGCAAACTTTGTGTGTGGAGGGGTCCGGGGGGGCGTGTTCTATAACAGTGGCCATTGGCGCATTTGCAGACTACAACTAATGCTCAGGCAGGAATAATTACAGGGGTCATGTATGGTGGCAGGTAAACAATTCCTGGCCCAATTCATTATAGAAAAACACATTACTGGGGCTTATTGTCAAAATCCTGCTTCAAAGCCTCCCTGATTTGAATACCCGCCCACCCCCGCCGCCATTAAACCCCTCTAGTAGCCCTGGTGTCTGGCTGCTCCAAATCAGCTGCCAGGTGATCCACCTCAGTGCTCTACCCCTGGGGAAACTTTCCCCCCTTGGCTTCACAGATGTTATGCAGAGCACCGCAGGCTGCGTGACCATGGAAATATTTTCCTCATTGAGGTCTAACCTGCCAAAAAGGCAGCGCCAGCGACCCTTTAATCTGCCAAACGTACATTCTATAGTCATTCTGTGCCTGCTGAGCCTGTTGTTGAAGTGTTCCTTGCTGCAGTCAGGGTTTCCAGTGTATGGCTTCATGAGCCACAGAAAGAAGGGATATGCTGGGTCTCCCAGGATCACTATGGGCATTTCCACATCCCCTGTTGAAATCTTCTGGTCTGGAAAGAAAGTCCCTCCTTGTAGCTTTCTATACAGGCCAGTGTTCCTAACGATGTGTGCATCATGTACCTTCCCTGATCACCCTGCTTTGATGTCAGTGAAAGTAGTCCTTTCTGTTGATGTACTCCGTTGCAAGATGGTCTGGGGCCAAAATTGGGATATGCGTGCCATCAATCGCCCTGCTACAGTTAGGGAAACTCTTTGCTGCAAAGCCATCCACTATTTTCTGCACATTGCCCAGAATCACAGTCTTTTGTAGCAGGAGGTGATAAATGGCCCTGCACACTTGCATCACTGCAACCCCCACAGTGGACTTCCCAACTCCAAACTGATTCATGACTGACCGGTAACAGTCTGGAGTTGCCAGCTTGCACGCAGCAATAACCACTCACTTTCCCACTTTTAGGACAACAGGGCAGACGTGAGCTTTGCATCGAGTTCAAGGAAATTCTGCAGCCACTCCTCATCATCTCATACCTGCATCACAATGCAATCCCACCACTCGGTGCTTGTTTCCAAAGCCCAGTAGCAGCAATCTACCCTGTACTGCTGTTCCATGAATGCCAACATCAATCTTGAATTGTTTCTTTCCGTGGCACACAGCAGGGCATTCACCAGGGCTTCCTGTTCAGATTTGCAGCTCATGAAGTACTGCAGGATTAGCTGCATTGTGTTCATAATGCTTATCGCAAGGCTGGTGAGCAGTGGCAAGATCCATGCTTTCAGCCAGAGTTTACTGGAGCAGCTGGAAAATGGTGCAAAATGTAGTTGGAAGCCTTTGGAATTATGGGATGGAGAAAACCGAATCCTGGGTGGTGACCCCAACCCCGTGATGCACTGTGATCCATTCCCAGAACTGCTAGCAGGAGAAGGTGGTGATTTTCACAGTGAGATAGCTACCCACAGTGCACTTCTCTTTCTGTTGGCGCAAGAGTACCAGCTGTGGACGTGCTCTGCTGACACAAGGAGCGTTGTGTGAACATGCACAAGCAAGTAATTACAATGGTTTATGATCATCAATATAACTTAACTCAACTTAACTGTATAGTGTAAACATATCCTAAGGCTCCTAAATCAGCTAGGCGTTGCAATGCTGAGTCCAGCAACACTTAAATACCTTTAAAATTTGGGTCTTAGCCTGTCTGGCACTTCTGTTCCCTATCTAGAAAATGGAGGTAATAGATTCGAAGGCCAGAGGGGACCATTGTGATCTTCTAGTCAGACTGCTTATATAAGAGGGACAAGGTGGGTGGGATAACACAGGCCAGAAAACATCCCCAAAATAATTCTTAGAGCATATCTTTTAGAAAAAAACATCCTGTCTTGACTTAAAAGTTGTCAGTGCTGGAGAAGCTACCTTGACCTTTCTTTACCTCATAAGGGTGTTGTGAAGAAAAAAATCTATGCATTGTGAGGTTTATCAAATATTACAGTACCGAGGGCCATGTATGTACCTAGATAGACAGATGAAAGAAGAATGTGAAACGATAGAGGAAAAAGTAAGGATGAGGTTATTGCCTCATCAACAAGAATAAAATTTGGAGGGTTTTTTTTATTCAGTTTGTACTCAATAGAAATTTTGCCTGAGTAGGAGCAAAATAACAACACAGTGACAAATCAACATTTGCCCCTTAGCTGGAAATGTAGATCGAAACTGATCAAAGGTTCTTTTTCTATTTGTGGCTTGAAAAATTGAAGAACAGTATATCATTTCGATCTAATAATGAAAATTGCCTGTAATCAAACTGAAATGCTTGCCAAAGAAAATAAAATGTCATCTCCTAAGAGACTACCTGGATGAGCCTGTCATAACAGCCATGGGAGAGGAAAAGCTTATATTACAACATGGCAGTAAGATGCTGTGCAATTTTTTTCATGAAAGCACCATAAATCATAGAATATCAGGGTTGGAAGGGACCTTAGGAGGTCATCTAGTCCAACCCCCTGCTCAAAGCAGGACCAATCCCCAATTTTTGCCCCAGATCCCTAAATGGCCTCCTCAGGGATTGAACTCACAACCCTGGGTTTAGCAGCTCAATGTTCAAACCACTGAGCTGTTCCTCCCCCCCCCGAAGATAAACTGGGGGAAAATATCCCCATGTCTTGTCTGGATAAAAATCAAGCTTAGACCCCAGATATTCTTCTCTTCCTTTTGGTCCACCATTCCTCTCCAAAATGGCATCTCAGTAGAATACATTTGACAAAGCACCCTATAGGGAAAAACATTTTATTTAATTTTTTTGGCCTGGTCATTAATGCTGCCCAAGGTCCTACCAGATTTAATTCAACATCTCACGGTACTTCATGGTAAAACCATTTATTTTGTGTTGTTGGCTGAAATGGAATTACCTTGAACACTAATGAGATGTTCCACAATCAATGTCAGGAGAATCTGTAATAACTCACCAGTTACCATGTCACCATTTTGCACATTGGAGACCAAGGTGAATAAATGAATATTATAGAAGCTCAGGTGCTGGCAAATGAAGAAGATCTTGATGCCCTATGTAGATGCAACTCTCTGTGGGGCTAATCGTACCCTTCTTTCTAAAAGAAAACTTGTCTGATTTTTTTTCACATGCATCCACTTTTTAAACACAAAATCCGGAAAATTGAAAATATTTCAGTTTTCAAATCAAAACCAAAATGTTTTCCTCCTTCCTTTTCTTTGTCATCATATTTTTTCTTTTATTTCCCCATTCTCTTCATCCTTTCTTTTTTTTTTTTCTTTTTCCTTTTTCTATTTTGCAACCGAGAAAGGAAGGGGAAAGGAAAAAGGGAGAGAAGGGGAGAAATGCCTTTTGTTTTTGCTTTGCTTTTATCTATTTTCAATGGATATTTCAAAATGTTTAAAAGAACTTGCCATCTTTTGAAACAGCTCTAGTTAATGTAGGTAGCTTCTAAACATCCCTGTTAGGTATTATCCTAACCATGGGATGGTGTTCCAAGAAGGAGTGCTAGGCAGAGATGGGCTCCACCTGACGAAGAGAGGGAAGAGCATCTTTGGAAGCAGGCTGGCTAACCTAGTGAGGAGGGCTTTAAACTAGGTTCACCGGGGGAAGGAGACCAAAGCCCCGAGGTAAGTGGGGAAGTGGGATACCGGGAGGAAGCACAAGTAGGTGAGTGCAAGAGGGGAGGGCTCCTGCCCCACACTGGGACAGCAGGACGATCAGTGAGTTATCTTAAATGCCTATACACAAATGCAAGAAGCCTGGGGAACAAGCAGGGAGAACTGGAAGTCCTGGCACAGTCAAGGAATTATGATGTAATTGGAATAACAGAGACTTGGTGGGATAACTCACATGATTGGAGTACTGTCATGGATGGATATAAACTGTTCAGGAAGGATAGGCAGGGCAGAAAAGGTGGGGGAGTTGCGTTGTATGTAAGAGAGCAGTATGACTGCTCAGAGCTCCAGTATGAAACTGCAGAAAAACCTGAGAGTCTCTGGATTAAATTTAGAAGTGGGAGCAACAAGGGTAATGTCATGGTGGGAGTCTGCTACAGACGACCAGACCAGGGGGATGAGGTGGATGAGGCTTTCTTCCAGCAATTAACAAAAGTTACTAAATCACAGGCCCTGGTTCTCATGGGTGACTTTAATCACCCCGATATCTGCTGGGAGAGCAATACAGCGGTCCACAGACAATCCAGGAAGTTTTTGGAAAGTGTAGGGGACAATTTCCTGGTGCAAGTGCTGGAGGAACCAACTAGGGGAAAAGCTCTTCTTGACCTGCTGCTCACAAACAGGGAGGAAATAGTAGAGGAAGCAATAGTGGATGGGAACCTGGGAGGCAGTGACCATGAGATGGTTGAGTTCAGGATCCTGACACAAGGAAGAAAGGAGAGCAGTAGAACAGAGACCCTGGACTTCAGAAAAGCAGACTTTGACTCCCTCAGGGAACTGATGGGCAAGGTCCCCTGGGAGAATAACATGAGGGGGAAAGGAGTCGAGGAAAGCTGGCTGTATTTTAAAGACTCCTTATTGAGGTTGCAGGAACAAACCATCCCGAGGTGTAGAAAGAAAAGTAAATATGGCAGGCGACCAGCTTGGCTTAACAGTGAAATCCTTGCTCGTCTTAAACACAAAAAAGCAGCTTACAAGAAGTGGAAGATTGGACAAATGACCAGGGAGGAGTATATAAATATTGTTCAGGCATGCAGGAGTGAAATTAGGAAGGCCAAATCACACTTGGAGTTGCAGCTAGCCGGATATGTTAGGAGTAACAAGAAGGGTTTCTTCAGGTATGTGAGCAACAAGAAGAAAGTCAAGGAAAGTGTGGGCCCCTTGCTGAATGAGGGAGGGAACCTAGTGACAGAGGATGTGGAGAAAGCTAGTGTACTCAATGCTTTTTTTGCCTCTGTCTTCACAGACAAGGTCAGCTCCCAGGCGGCTGCACTCCGCAGCACGGTATGGGGAGGAGGTGACCAGCTCTCTGTGGAGAAAGAAGTAGTTTGGGACTATTTAGAAAAGCTGGACGAACACAAGTCCATGGGGCCGGATGCACTGCATCCGAGGGTGCTAAAGGAGTTGGCCGATGTGATTGCAGAGCCATTGGCCATTATCTTTGACAAATCATGGGAATCGGGGGAGGTCCCGGATGACTGGAAAAAAGCTAATGTAGTGCCCATCTTTAAAAAAGGGAAGAAGGAAGATCCGGGGAACTACAGGCCAGTCAGTCTCACCTCAGTCCCTGGAAAAATCATGGAACAGGTCCTCAAGGAATCAATTCTGAACCACTTAAAGGAGGGGAAAGTGATCAGGAACAGTCAGCATGGATTCACCAAGGGCAAGTCATGCCTGACTAACCTAATTGCCTTCTATGATGAGATAACTGGCTCTGTGGATGAGGGGAAAG
The DNA here is from genome assembly GCA_033296515.1 of Macrochelys suwanniensis. Taxonomy (NCBI): domain Eukaryota; kingdom Metazoa; phylum Chordata; order Testudines; family Chelydridae; genus Macrochelys; species Macrochelys suwanniensis. The sequence continues at coordinate 136,521,412 of CM065778.1, forward strand.
CAGTGGATGTGCTATTTCTTGACTAGCAAAGCTTTTGATACAGTCTCCCACAGTGTTCTTGCCAGCAAGTTAAGGAAGTATGGGCTGGATGAATGCACGGTAAGGTGGATAGAAAACTGGCTGGATGGTCGTGCCCAACGGGTAGTGATCAATGGCTCCATGTCTAGTTGGCAGCCGGTATCAAGTGGAGTGCCCCAAGGGTCGGTGCTGGGGCCGGTTTTGTTCAATATCTTCATCAACGATCTGGAGGATGGTGTGGACTGCACCCTTAGCAAGTTTGCAGATGACACTAAACTGGGAGGAGTGGTTGATACGCTGGAGGGTAGGGACAGGATACAGAGGGACCTAGACAAATTAGAGGATTGGGCCAAAAGAAATCTGATGAGGTTCAACAAGGACAAGTGCAGAGTCCTGCACTTAGGACGGAAGAATCCCATGCACTGCTACAGACTAGGGACCGAATGGCTGGGCAGCAGTTCTGCAGAAAAGGACCTAGGGGTTACGGTGGACGAAAAGCTGAATATGAGTCAACAGTGTGCCCTTGTTGCCAAGAAGGCTAACGGCATTTTGGGCTGTATAAGTAGGGGCATTTCCAGCAGATCGAGGGACGTGATTATTCCCCTCTATTCGGCACTGGTGAGGCCTCATTTGGAGTACTGTGTCCAGTTTTGGGCCCCACGCTACAAGAAGGATGTGGATAAATTGGAAAGAGTCCAACGGAGGGCAACAAAAATGATTAGGGGGCTCGAGCACATGACTTATGAGGAGAGGCTGAGGGAACTGGGATTGTTTAGCCTGCAGAAGAGAAGAATGAGGGGGGATTTGATAGCTGCTTTCAACTACCTGAAAGGGGGTTCCAAAGAGGATGGATCTAGACTGTTCTCAGTGGTAGAAGATGACAGAACAAGGAGTAATGGTCTCAAGTTGCAGAGGGGGAGGTTTAGGTTGGATATTAGGAAAAACTTTTTCACTAGTAGGGTGGTGAAGCACTGGAATGGGTTACCTAGGGAGGTGGTGGAATCTCCTTCCTTAGATGTTTTTAAGGTCAGGCTTGACAAAGCCCTTGCTGGGATGATCTAATTGGGTTTGGTCCTGCTTTGAGCAGGGGGTTGGACTAGATGACCTCCTGAGGTCCCTTCCAACCCTGAGATTCTATGATTCTATGATTATCCCTGTCTGTAAAATGGGGAAACTGAGGAAGAGAGATATTAAGTAAGTTGCCCTGTCCCACACTAGGCTCTAAGGGGTAATAGAGTCCTAGGGAGGCTGCTCAGGAGGTAGCCAATCAAAGAAGGGCTGAGAGGAGCAGCCAATCAGAGCCAGGCAGGCCCATATAAGAAGAGTTGCTGGGCAGAGCAGGTTCAGTAGCTGCCTGGAGCTTGAGGAGGGAAGATCAGGCTCCTAGCAGGAGGAAGGAGTACCAACAGGGACTGAGGAAGCTAAAGAGGACTCCTGGCTAGATGCTAAGACTGGCAGGCTGAAGCCCTGAGGTAAGGGCGAAGAAGATGCTGGAGGCCACAGGGAAGTGCCCCAGGGAAATGAACTGAGCATTCAGAGGGGATGCAGCAAGTGGTGGCCATCTACAGGGTCCCTGGGCCGGGACCCAGAGTATTGGGTGGGCCTGGGTTCTCCCCACCCCCACTCACCACTGAGGAAGTGGCTGGACCGAGAGACGGCAATACTGTCCCCTGGAAGTGGGGAGCACAGAGTGCGGCATAGCCGGAGGGCTGTGTCCTGAAGGGGACACTGCGTTCCTGGAAACGACGTGGGTCCGGGAACTGAAGTGATGGCGGCGAGATGCCACCAGAAGAGGGCGCACTGGCTAGCAGAGCTAATTCACAGACCAGCCAGCAGAAGGCGCCGCGCAGTGGTGTGTGAACCCTGCCACACTCTGGCAGATGTGTTCCTCCTTGGATGGGATGCAGAACTAACAGATGCATTCTCACCATTTCCTCTGATGTGTAAGGTTGTGAGAAAAATAGGTCAGGTCTTGGCCAGAATGATACCGATTGCTGCATCATGGCCGTGACAGCCGTAGTTCACGGGTTTGCTCCTTCTTTCCAAAAGGAACTAGAGATTCTTCCCAGTGTCAACAGACCTTCTGACACAACAATAAGGGACAGTTTACCATCCTGATCCATTATCATTGCATCTGACAGCATGGGCAATCGGTCTCTAACAGAGTTGGAAAGGTCTTTATGGATATTCAACATGTTCTTAATGCCAGAAGAAAATCAACTAGAAAATATTAAGAATTACAATGGAAATGGTTTACACTATGGATATCTGATAGAAGATAGATCCTGGGTCAGCCCCTATTCAATCTATATTAGAGTATTTGTTATATTTAAATCATAAAGGTTTATCTGTTGCTTTGCTGAAGGCACATCTTCCATGCCATAGCAGCTTCTCATATACAAATGGATGGTAAATGGATATTCTTGCATGAGGTTATTACGTTTTTTCAGATTTACTAAATTTGTACCCCACCCCTGATGAGAGATCCTGTGGCACTTAAATTTAGTGCTGTCACAGCTTATGTCTCCACCATTGGAGCCCTTATCTTTGTGTTCCTTATTTCATCTATCAATTAAGACTGTGTTTATTATAGCAATAACATCAGCTAGGAGGATTAGTGAACTTAATGGCTGACCCTTCATTTACAACCTTTTATAAGGACAGAGTAGTTCTTCCTCCACATCCTAGATTCATACCAAAAGTCTTTTCAAATTTCCTTATCATCAGTCCATCACATTGCCAGTGCCCCTCCCCACCGACCTCATTCGAATAAGGGGAGAATCAAAGCTATATTATTTGGATACAAAGAGTTTTATCCTTCTATTTGGATAGGACTAAAGACTTTAGATTTTCACTTCAATTGTTTGTTTCATATGCTGGTAACTGTAAAGGAAATCCTATTTCCACACAAACATTATCAAGATGGGTCAGAGAGTGTATAATAGAAATTTACAAGCATGCTTCACAATTCCGCCCCCTCCCCCGCCCCAATCTGACCATAGACTCCACTAGAGAGATCGCAGCCTTGGTGGCATGTATGTTTGAAACAGGTTCCAAGAATATAAATGTCTAGAGCAGTCAAGTGTCATTCAATACGCTTCCAAGCCGTTATTTGTTAGCTATCGCAACTAGGTCAGACGCACAGATTGGTAGATTGATGTTACAGTCCTTGTTTAGCTAGTACTCCTTACCCACCAGCTCACTTAATGTGCATATTACTTTCTAAACTCTCCCAAGAGTGGGAATATGCAGAGACCATCTCAAAGAACCTCGCTTACAGCAGAGGCGGTTCTATCAATTTTTGCCACCCCAAGCAGCCGCCGCAGCGGTGGCAATTCGGCAGCAGGTCTGCCGCTCTTCCCGCCACCGAATTGCTGCCGCAGGACTCGGACTGCCGCCCAATTCTCGCCCGCCGCAGCGGCAATTCGGCGGCGGGTGAGCGGCCCCACTGCCGAATTGCCGCCGCGGGACTCAAACTGCTGCCCCATTCTCGAGGACGCCCCAAGTACCAGCTTGGAAAGCTGGTGCCTGAAGCCGGCCCTGGCTTACAGGTAAGTAACTTTCATTTCTCCATTATGCATGGCTGTAAATTCAGCACCCTTCGCAAGCATAAATTCAGGATGAAAGTAAAAAATGCAACTACCCCCAAACCTTTATTATCTGATATCACCTAAAAGAATTAGACTCTGAGTTACATGTCTCAGTCAGCTGTAGGTAACTGTTTGCAGCTGCATGCAGACACAATCGCTGTGTTTAGCAGCTAACTGCTCATATGCATCATTTGCGACAGACCATGCAAGTATTTTTCCCCTCTGAATACCATTGGCCTCTGCTATTGGAACTGTGGTTGAATCTCCAGGGGCTGTCAGTGATAGCAAGGGTTATTTCTGCTTCCTTTCAGTCAGGTACCAAAGTGCGAGAGAATTACAGATGGTCACAGGCATGTTTTAGTTCCAGCATTTCAGAGATACTCCATTCAGTAGCGGGCAACAGTGCATGCAGAGAATGACCTGTGCCTGAAATCCCCAAGAGCATGATTGTAAGTTAGGTGAGAGCAATTAAAGTAGCATAAAATATGGGACATGTCTATAGAAAGATAGCTCCCCCCGTGAGCAAAATTCAGTTTCCCCTTGCAAAGAGCGAGTAAAATAGGATTGGCACAGGGGACAAACAGGAGTCAGTTTTCTCCTCCCCATACAGGAGGCAGGGCACTTGTGCAGTTGAGCTGCAACCCATGGGCTACAGTAGTGGCCATGACAGGTTGTACCCCATTAATGAGGAGTTTGTGACAAGAGCAGGCTCACAGTTTACAGATCTCCTGGGAACCACCTCTGCCATTTCCCAGAACTCTTACAGCCCCTACCTGTGCTCTCTGGTGGAGCGGGCCACTGGAGAGCTTGGATCTGTAGCACACAAGAGGAATAAATGCATAATCCTGGGTGTAGCCCCTCCACTTCCCAACCCCCCCCCGCCCCCCCCAGTGCCACAGATCCCCTCACTTCCCATAGCCTTTCCAAAGCCATGAACGGGCCTGGTGAATGTCACGCTCTGTTCCGTAGGGCGTGCTGTTCATTTCCATTATAGTCAGAGTCTCCTTGCTGTCCACAGATCTGCCCTTGACTTTGGAGGTGCTGCCTCAGGAGCAGTGGAGGCCAGAGAACACTTGCAAAGCCGTACGGGTTGCAGTTCGGTTCCTTTGTTGACTGTGTTTATTCTCATACTTTAATGTGATTCTTGCAGTTAAAAAAAAAAAAAAGAGGTCGGGAAGGTACAGTGATTGTGCTCTGTTTTGTCTCCAGTTATACAGTTCGGTTGAGTTTGGCAGAAGATGGCAGCTTCTCCAGGAGGGTGTCGCACCAAACAGGTTCTACTGGTAAGAAACAAAGCACATTTTTTTGTTTCACAAACACAGCTCCACCCTGTGCAGAATGGGAGGAGACTGTCTAGGAAGGAGTACGGCAGAAAGGGATCTAAGGGTTATAGTGGACCACAAGCTAAATATGAGTCAACAGTGTGATGCTGTTGCAAAAAAAGCAAACTTGATTCTGGGCTGCATCAACAGGTGTGTGGTGAGCAAGACACGAGAAGTCATTCTTCCGCTCTACTCTGCGCTGGTTAGGCCTCAACTGGAGTATTGTGTCCAGTTCTAGGCACTGCATTTCAAGAAAGATGTGGAGAAATTGGAGAGGGTCCAGAGAAGAGCAACAAGAATGATTAAGGGTCTAGAGAACATGACCTATGAAGGAAGGCTGAAGGAATTGGGTTTGTTTAGTTTGGAAAAGAGAAGACTGAGAGGGGACATGATAGCAGTCTTCAGGTATCTAAAAGGGTGTCATAAGAAGGAGGGAGAAAACTAGTTCATCTTAGCATCTGAGGATAGAACAAGAAGCAATGGGCTTAAACTGCAGCATTAGGTTGGACATTAGGGAAAAGTTCCTAACTGTCAGGGTGGTTAAACACTGGAATAAACTGCCCAGGGAGGTTGTGGAATCTCCATCTCTGGAGATATTTAAGAGTAGGTTAGATAAATGTCTATCAGGGATGGTCTAGACAGTAATTGGTCCTGCCATGAGGGCAGGGGGCTGGACTCGATGACCTCTCGAGGTCCCTTCCAGCCCTAGAATCTATGAATATGGAGGTGGTGGTGCTTTTGAATGAAGGCTCTGGGGCTGAGGAGGCGCTGCTAAAGGAGACGGACGTTGTCATCACTCAGACCTTTTGCTCTTCAGTTTTAGTGTTGAGGTTAATTTTTTGCCCTCAGGGCAGAGACTGTCTTTTTGGTCTGTGCTTGTACAGCGCCTTGCACAATGGTGTCCTGGTGCATGCTTAGGGCTCCTAGCCACCACACTAGCACAAATAATAACAATTTGAAAAGTAGTCTTCATCTTCTTAGTGCTGACCATTGCTTTCTGCCGCGCTATTACATGTGCATTACTTACATATGAAGTGCAATTGTCACTCGTATATATGTTCCCCTTGGCACCCAATCCACAGAGAATATGAATCTACTTCATAGGATTGGAAAATCCTGGGATCATTGAAGTCAATGGTAGTTTCGCCACTGACTTAAGCGGAGACAGGCTTTCACCCATAGTCCTTTAGCTCAAGCTGTGTAGGCTCATGCTTTTAGCTCAGGTTATCACTGGTTCAGACCCCAGTAGTGACCGTGATGTTGGACATCATTACACTATGCCGTATGATATTTTTCTTCACTTCCAAACTTAAATCATTGTGCATTGTTGCCATGTTCTACTAAACAGGTGGCAAGTATTCCAAGATTTCTAGTCCAATTTCAAGGCCAAAGATAGATGCAGACATGTGGGATCAGCCATACGGCATAAACGTTTCACCACTTCTCGGAATACTAGTCTGCTGCAAAACTGTGAAGTAGGCAGGAGCCTGATTCAGTTTGAATCCAGAATTGGGTCCACCCATCCCCTAATTTAACAGCTCTACCTCTCTTTGGTACTAATATGGTCCCTGTTGCCATAGTATCTGTTCACCTCACAATCTTCATGTATTGAATGTCTTAAGTGGATGATTCTAAAGCCTCCGTTGAAACAGCTTATTATAGAGACAGCAGCCAGCCTCAAGGGTCATGTCTGGATCTGGGTCCAAACTTGCCTAACATTTGAGATTGTTCAGCTCCCGTTGTTTTGTTCAGTGCAGTTTCAAGTCAGAACCTTTTTAGTTGTATCCATCATTGCTTTATACAACAGTATTGATACACTGATATTTTAATCTCATTTTGACAGCAGGCAGGTCTCTCTACAGTGCATACCCGAAATAATGTGCTGTAATTGCACTGACAAAAAGTGCTTATCACTAAATATCTCCTCACCTTCAGGCAACAAGCAATTAGCGTAACATAAACCTGTGTGAAAAGGAAAGCACGAGCACATTGGACTGAGCGCAGTAAGTTACTCTGGTCTGTTTTCCAGCCCGTATGGTACTCAAGGCCAAATTCAGAGGTAGGTCTAAATTATTGTATGGAGGCTGGACACTGCTCTCAGTTACACTCCTATAAAACTGGAGTCACTCCCATCAGTTTCAGTAGTTTAACTGAGAGCGGAATCTCGGGGGTCTGGTTTACATCACCTTACATATCACTTTTGAATCTGGCCCTTAGAAGGAGGTTCTTTGTGGGATAGAGACATTAATAAATAGTATAGCAACTAAATTGGTTCAGCAAAAATAGGACCTCTCTTTTACCCCCAAATTAGAGATGATCTCATGCCAAAAAACATCATAGATTTTGAACACTTCAAGGGTGTTTGGGTCCATTGTTTTGGTTCAAAACACAATAGAAGTAAAGGACATGGGCCAAATGTAGATCCAGATCCATATTTGAATTTTGAACCCCTCCCCAAAGTTTAGATCCAGGATTTTGGTTTGAACCTGTCTTTATTCCAAACCTTTCTCTTTCCCTTTAATCTGGACTTTGCTGAAACTTTTGAAATCTGGAAATTTTTGTCCCGTTTTTTTTTTTTTTAAATTGTTCATTCATCTCTGCCCTTCTGGCTTCCAGACAGGACCAGAAGCTTCCACAATATCATAAGAACATCTTTTCCCATGTTTCCCATGGTATTTCTGGCCTGACAAAAGCAGAAAGTGATGAGAATCTTGTAAGAAAGCATGTTTTTGCAGCTGTCCAGCTATATTGAGCAGGCTCAAGAGGTTCTGAAAGCTTGAATGAGCATTCACGCTCTTGAATGATCATTATCCATACTAAAATCCAAGCGTTTTGAAGTCTGCCTGTCATTAGGCACAAGAGAGGTGTATCATATATTGAACGGATAGACACCAGCAATGAGAATAATGATGATAATGATTAATGTTCCTTTCCACAGAGATAAGCCCTTGAAATCCTCTGAGGGTCTAGCAAAAAAAGAGAAGTAAAACGAGGAATTTGAAAAGCACTGCAAAGCAAAAAATAACAAATAAGATTTTTAAAAAAATAACAATCGCCTACCAATCTTCCCACAAACACAAACTAAACAAGAAACCAAAAGCTGTTAGCTTCACCTAGAGTGCAATGTCTTTGATATATTTTGGTCATTGATGCATGTTAAACTGTCATTCTGATTTCCGAGAAACTAACAGTTATAGAAAGGGGAGTTATATTTTATTCTGGCTCACGCATTCTAACCAGAATTGCTCACTAATTTCCATTGAAGGGCCAAATTCTACCCTCAGAGTTCTGTATCCCTAGTAGAAAAAACTGGGATTATTGAAGACCATATATGACAATACTGATCCTGATTCTCCATCGGCCTGCTTTCTGATTCAGTCATTTCCACCAGTGCAAAACTCTGCTGAATCCCTTTAGCGTAAATTACTCCACAAGGAGCAAGGCAACAGAGAATCAAGCCCATGGGGTTTTGCACATGTGTAACCCAGAGCAGAACCTGTTCTGCAGAATCTTTATGGTTGGTGCTGATGTACAAGCCAGAAAGAACCCAGCTTGACTCTCAGATCCCAGACTGTGTTTATGGGGTTGACAGCTAGTGAGAACCTATCTTTATTTTTTAATTATTTTAAACTGAGCAGATGTGATCTGGAAATCACGGGGACATGATCAGCTCAAAACCCAGGATGCTACTTTTACAGTTGCTCTTCAGAGCAGAAGTGAACTTTGAGAGATAACATTCCAGAGTTACAGTCCTTCAACACAGAAAATATTGGGGGAGATCCTCCCCCTACTCTGGCCCCCTTACACTGGGCAAGAGCACTCGAGCGATGCAAGGCAACCTTAAAAGCACTGGTTCAGGTGGAAGGAGGATTCCCCTTGAGGAGGAACCACAGAAGACCGTGGTAAGCCTATGTTCCGAGGATCCCATTTCCGCCCAGGGGTAGGAGGTGAGCCAGGGACTGGGCTGGGAGTGGGAGGAACATGTCAGGGGTGGAGCCACATCACACAGTGCTATAGAGATTATGGAGCATCCTGGGGAGATGGTGTAATTCACACTGGTCCCTGGGGCTGGTAAATTATTCCAGGACCTCTCCAGCCTATGGAATGGTCCAGGATCAGGAGGCCACAAACATGGCTTAAAGCCACCAGGCTGGGCTGTGAGGCAAAGCATTGAGTTTAACCCTGGGCCTTGGCCCTCTCACGGTTGCATTTATATACACCATGCATTTATGTTCTATTTAACAGGAAAGAAACTTTCAGGAGGCTTTGTAGGCTTTTAAAGCACACTCTATTGCTAATCAGATCAAAGCTGAAATTCCTAATTGCTCACTATTATCTTTTAATTGCCATTTGACCCTGCGGTGGCCCTCACATAAATAGTCCTGGGGCACTTTAAGTCTTACGAATGAATTCACCAGGGGGTTGCTAATGCTCCCATAGAAAAAGATCTGACTGTAAATCAGAGAAACCACTGTCATCTTTCCTGCTGCCTTTTTTATATACGTTTTCCAGGGAATTTTGTTTTTCTTATTTTTGGCTGCTACGTGAACGTCCCCAGAGGAATTTAAACCACAGAAAAACAGCATTAAAGTAATCTGCTGACACCTCCTGCAAAACTTTGAGAAAACATTCTATTTAGAGAGAATTCAGCTGCTAGTAGATCATATGAACTCTGTATTCCTGTGTTCCCTCTTTCATTAGAAGGGAGTCATTACCATAAAAACAGAACCTTTGATTCTTCAGGGCTTATCGTTCCCCCCTGTTTACCGCTTCACCTGCAGCTAAAAGTCAGTCTCTGACATCCAGACTGGTTGCTGTGGAAGGGATTATGAAGTTACCTCAGAGTGGGAGATATCAGGTGTGGGGTGCGCAGATGAATTCAAACCTGTACAACAAACAGAGGCCTGGGGCTTTCTCATCTGGAAAAAAGAGGGATGAGGTTGACACTTCTCTCTCTCATAAGGCTGGTTTGAGGAAAATGTAATTAATATGTGTGATGTGCTCTAACTGTGGTGATGTGCTAAGAACAGACATATCCCATGGTCACCACAGCTGGATGCAGTCTCTCAAGAAGAGGGGAGAAAGTAGTGCATTGTAGAGCCCAGCCCATAGAATGGGCACATAAGGCACCCAACTATAATTACCAGGAGACACCACAGCACCATTTTGTATCAAAATATTGCAGTTTTTGGATGAAGTATTTCCGTTTTCAATATTTTGCTGAAAAGCCATCGGGGCAGTACCAGTTCATCAGAGCAATGCTGCATTGGCAGTTTTCTGGAGACAGCTGCAATATTTACTAACGTGGTATCAAGGGGAAAGAAGGCATGAAACCATGGTTAGTACAGCGGGGCAAATGCTTCATTAAAATATTTGGGAACATTAGTTTGAATAACCCGCCTGAATTCTCTTGACATTTGTGACTTTTTGTAGTTATGTTCTGCACACATTCATAGGAGTGTGTTTTTGTTGGTAAGAAAGTGAAAGTTTCACAAATACAAATGTGAATGTGATTGGTGTAAAGTATCGGCAGCGGCCATCTTGAAATCACTTTGGTGTCCCTCCTCCTGTTTATGAAAGTTTTAATCATCCAATCAGGGAGCACCAATACCTTGTTACTCGGACAGCCAATTACACTCCACCTGTGATAGCAAACAGGTGACAACCTATCCAAATAACAAACCGTAAGGCTAAAATATGTATGTATAAATTGCTCATTGAAGGATACATTTTGATAACCTTATTCACATAAAGTAATACCTTTCACCACAAGTAGTTCCATTGAAGTCAATGGGTTGGGATAGCATAATTAGAGATGAGTGGAAAGGTAAAAAAAAATAATGAAAATGTGAAAAAATTAAAAAGATTTTTTTTTCAATTAGGCTTAATCATAATCTAACCCTGAATATTTGTGAATTAATTATTAAATTGCACAAATCAAAAGGTTGTAAGCAATCAGCACACAGATACAATTTGTGCCCAGATACAACCATTAGCTTTATCAATGATATCATTGTTTATTATTTGTATTATCTAGCATCTAGGGAGCCCAGTCATGAACCAGGACTCTATTGTACTGGTTGCTGTAAAAACAGAAGAAAAGACAGTTCCTGCCCCAAAGAGAATACGGCTAATTATATGTTTATTGTCCACTTTCATCAGAGCAATTCTGCAATGGCAGTTTCTGGAGATAGCTGTAATATTTACTGACGTAGTATCAAGGGGAAAGAAGGCATGAAACCACAGCAGGGTGCAACACAGAGGAGGAAACAGTCACTGCCTCTAGGACATTAGACTTAATTAGAGGGAAAATACAGTTCAAACAATTAATCCGCTGGATGGACATGACTGCCATATCTCCAAGCAGAGATGGATATCCCCCTTTTGGTAATTTACACTCGTCTTCTAACCTTGTCCTACAATCATGGAATCATAGAATATTAGGATTTGAAGAGACTTCCCGAGGTCATCTAGTCCAATCCCCTGCAATACAGTCCAGTTTATTTTTATACAACATCCTTAGCACTATGGGATGGAGCTAGATGAAGACTCCCTTAGACTTTGGAGGAGGGGTTCCAAATCTGACCCCAGATCCATATTCACAATCTCACAAATATCCCCTATCTTTAGAATAGATCCAGAGTTTGAAATCCAGATCTTTTTTTTTTTTTTTTTTTTTTTTTTTTGCAGCTTGAGCTCATCTCGAGTTAATATGTAGTCATCAAATGTTTCACAGAAAGAGTCAGTCTCGGGTGAGGGGAAAAGGGAAGTAATCACAAGTCCAGGTTCTGTAACAGAGAAAGTGACTCATTCAATTGGATGGTGGGGGGGGGGGCAGATAGTTTCATATAGATAATACAGCACCAGCGTGATAGAAACCCCCACTCCCTTAATAAGGAGAGCCCTTGTGAGGGGCTGAGTGGAGGAGAAAGAGACTGAAAAAGGAGAAGAAGCCAACAGAAAAACAAGTGGACATAGGTGGGGAGTCAATGGAGAGTTTTGACAATAAAAGGACGTTTTTAAACTGGATTCAGAGTTGGATTAGAAGCCAAAGCAGGTGATGGTGGATTGATATGGTCCTGCTTCTTGCAGCGAGGGAATAGTATGGCCATAATTTTATGAACTCCCTGTCATCTGGAGGAGAATCCTATGTATTAATTAGTCTGGAAATGGACATTGGTTTGACTCCAATTTAACTGCTGCATATAGCTGCAACTTTACCCAGATTATGAGAGAGAGCCAAGTGGACAGACAGAGGGTGAGAGAGTTGTGTTTATATGTATGTATGAATAGGGAGCGGGGGAGAGAGACAAACTGAGAGGTGAGTGGGTGGGTGGATGGAGGATGGGGTGTGTTTGTGTTTGGGATGATGGAAAGCTTACTTCTTCTGGGGAAAAGCAAATGGAGATCCCCTTTAAAAAGTAAATTTATCGCATGAGTTATTTCAGAGGGAAAGAAACCGCAAATTATTTTAAAAGCCAGGATTCTGTTCACTAAAGAAGCCTCTGGAGGAGCTGAAAAGCAGCATCAAAAGCCTGCTAACAGCTTTTAAAAATTCCATTGTACCCAAGCGGTCGGAGCTCGTCTGGCAAACCGTTCCAGCGGCTCCTGTCAGCTTTTTGGCTGGGTGAAATAAGGTGGGCTGAGCCCGTGTGAATAGCGTCGTGTCTGGGTTATTTCCAAAAGCTGCTGGGCATCGCCAAACAAAACCTTTCAGTCACTGTGGGGCGACTGCTGGAGGCTGACGCAGAGGGTGTCAATCAAAGCGCAGCACAACGGTGTGTCCAGAAAATCATCTGCTTGATGTGAGTTAAAAGCCACAGCGGATGAGCTGAGCTGTACAGAACATTTAATTAAAAAGAGACACATTTAATAACTTAGACATAAAGCAAACATGCACATGCCAGATGAAGGCTCGTGGGGCACTGAATGAAATCATTGGCTAGTGGGTAACGGCGAGTGGTTTTCTAAAGCGACCGACACGTGTTTGTTTCCAAGAGGATTTTGGATTTGGAAGAAAATCATTTGAAAGGTCAGAGCCCCGGGCAGAGGCTGTTGTTCCATTGCTGATAGGGCAATAGAAGTACATGGCAAATAGCACCTGGAGGTGGACAAGCGATGCCCCCAGGTACCACTTTGCTGAGGGCACCTGAAAACAAAGTTCAACAATCCCTTAAAAGTAACTGCTGCCAGGGCCTATCCTATGGGGAGAGGGATAGTTCAATGGTTTGAGCATTGGCCTGCTAAACCCAGGGTTGTGAGCTCAATCCTTGAGGGGGCCATTTAGGGATCTGGGGCAAAAAATATGTCAGGGGACAGTACTTGGTCCTGCTAGTAAAGGCAGGGGACTGGACTCAATGACCTTTCAAAGTCCTTCCAGTTCTATGAGATAGGCATATCTCCATATATATACTTAAATGTGCACAGGCAACATTCCGGGCCTCTGGCCTCTTTTGCTTGCAAGCCAGCAATGTCAGTATAACATCTCTGCCTCCTGATGTAACCAGGGGAGCAGATGCTCCTGTTGGCATTCTTCTCTGAATTAAGATCCCAACCGTATTTCGGTGTTGTCAAGGCTGAATCCCCACTCTGTCACTCCGAGTGCAGAAGTGGGGCCTGCGAGGATTTAAAAAATTAACACTGGCCACTCCAGGCTTGTATTAAACTCTCAAGGTTACAGCTTTTCTCTGACCTTGGCTTGGTAAACGCTGCCACCACCCAAATGCAACAACCCCACCCCCTTTGGAACCCAGGAAGGAGCACTTGGGAATTCCTTCCTGTGGGGTGCCCTCAAGCCCTTTCACCCCCCTCCGGGGAAGGAAACAAAGGAGATTAGCTGTGGCTACCAGCTACAAACAACATGTACAAACAACATGTACAAACCTCTTAGGACACCAAAAATCCAATCCTGTTCTTAAAAAAAAAAAAAAAAAAGGTAAATTTTATTAAAAACAAAAAGAAAATACATCTGGAATTTAGGCTTTTGCTAGATTTTAAAAGAGCAATTCCAAAAATCAAGCACCCAAAATAGCTTTCTTGGGGGTTCAGCTTAAAGGTTACAATCAAACAAAAGCATCTGGGATTAGCACAGAGGAGTCCACAAGCCAATAAGAAATAAAAGAAATAACCCTAATCATGTCTAGCAAAACATTCTGATCTACTTACACGTCTGGAGTTCAGATAAGTAGTTCTAGGCATGACCTGATAATTTATGATCATACCTGGCTTAAGCTGCTTATAGCATGGCTGCTCTGTCCCTCCAGCCCAGAGAACAACAGACAAAGGGAAAGTTTCTGTCCCAATTTTAAAAAGGTCTACCTTCCCATTGGCTCTTTGGTCAGGTGCCCACTTTTTTTCCTTTACCTGGGGGACGTTTTAACCCTTTACAGCAGTGTTTCCCAAACTTGGGATGCCGCTTGTTCAGGGAAAGCCCCTGGCGCGCTCGGCCGGTTTGTTTACCTGCCGTGTCCGCAGGTTCGGCCGATCGCGGCTCCCACTGGCTGCGGTTCGCTGTGCCCGGCCAATGGGGGCTGCAGGAAGCAGCAGCCAGTACATCCCTTGGCCCGCGCCGCTTCCCGCAGCCCCCATTGGCCGGGCAATGGAAGCCGCGACTGGCCGAACCTACGGACGCGGCAGGTAAACAAACTGGCCGGGCGCGCCAGGGACTTTCCCTGAACAAGTGGTGTCCCAAGTTTGGGAAACACTGCTTTACAGGTAAAATAAGCAAAGAACAGCTACCAAGAGGGATTTTACAGCTAGCTGGCAGGCTGGGTGTCCATCAAAGGGAGCTACCCCCCTTTATTTATCACAACTGTGTTCAGTTAAAATCTTTGATAACAATTCGAAGCCCTCTGGTACGCCCTGAGTCCCTGCCGTCCATGTGGAACTGGGGTGCGGGGGTCCGGGAGGGACACGGGGGCTAACGGCGAGTGGAACAGCCACCTGCAGAGGGCGCTCCGCAGGCTGGAAACGCTAATTCCCTGGACGACCAGCAGGAGGCGCCCCGTGATGTGGAGGGTGTGGACGGTACTTTACTCTACCCATGCCAGCTGATTCATCTTGAGGGAAGGCTTGCAGTGATACTGTCTAAACGAGAGCAGAATCGTATTCATTCCAACTCACGCCTATATCCTGGACTGGAGCTAATGGGATCCACTCATCAGCAGAAATATACATACATCTTTATGTAGGATACAAGAGCTTGAGATTGGGGTGATTCAGCAGAAGAGCTCTGTGTTGCTAGCCAGGGCCCAAGATCATGCTTATCTTCTACAGGTATTTGAGTAAGAAGCAAATTTGCCTTTACACACATGCATGAGGTAACCCTCCATAGCTGCATTTCGTTAAATGAGGCAGTTAGCTACACAGCTAACTTGGCTGTGAACTTAACTGTCTGGATACAATCCAGGAAAGTTTTATTCTTACTCTCTGTTGCATATTTAATGAGTAGCTCACTGAATAAGTATGGTTTCCTTTGCATTCTTCCTGTAAATGACTTCTGTGGACTGTCTGGAGCGCACGCAGAGCAGAACATAGTATTGTAAGGTTGTGGGAATAACTGATCGTATTATATTGTCTGATCTGAGAAGCAGCGGGACAAATTCTGGGGTCTGGTTCCTCTGGCCCAAGTTGCAGGGCAGGGGGCACAGACCTACAAAGATGGCATAAAGCAGACCCTTTCACCACCCTGCTCTGCTTCCGCCCTTGTCCAGGCTTGAGCCTCCGGTGCTAGATTAGAGCAGCCCGAGGGTTGCTTTCACTTACGCCAGATGCAAATGGCCCCAAAGGGGAAGGATCAAGATGGTTCAGGGACATCCCAGCCGTACACCTTTTTCCTCTGGAATCACCCTCCACAGTTTGTGGTTCCCTCTGGTTATTTGCACCAGCTTCCTGGCCAGAGGATCTAGCTCAGTATGTGACCATGTATCATAGTCAATTTAATCACCAGGGTCTCAGAAAATAAACTGTCTTCTCTACCCATCTGTTATTCCTGGTGTAACAGGGTGGCTTGCCCCTTAATGGCTGGAGAGCCTGGGACTAGCCAACCCTGATTACTAAAGAAGGGACACCTGTGTGAGAGTAACTGATTCCCTGTAAAGGGCAGCGGGTGCTCAAGAAACAGAAGCCTGAGGGTGTGTGTCAGGTTTGAAGAAGCAGCTGATACACCAAAGTCACCTGCAGTGACCTTGAACAGTGAATGGCGACCCAGCTCTGAAAAAGAGGACTGAAAATCCCCCAATTAAGAGGTGTGGGCTGAGGCCTGGAGTGCCACTGTGTCCTTGCATCTGAAGAAGTGAGTATTCACCCACGAAAGCTTATGCTCCAATACGTCTGTTAATCTATAAGGTGCCACAGAACTCTTTGTCGCTTCTACAGATCCAGACTAACACGGCTACCCCTCTGATACTGTGTCCTTGAGGACTGAAATTAATTGGAACTCAGGTGGGAAATGTTTTAATTACCTCTGGATTGTGCTGAGATCACTCTGCAAAAGGGGTGCTGCAAAGTAAACTCTGGCATGAGCATCCAGTAAAGTTCAAATATGGGACCTTCAGCACAGACCTCAGTCACTTGAGCTCCAGGGCTGTCTTCATTAGAAGACAGCAGTAGTAGATTGTTCTCCTCTAATGAGATGGCCAGTAGAAAGAACCCAACACATGCTTTGCAAGGGTATTCCACAAACGCCACAAATGGGCATTTGCCAGCCACAGATTTAGCTATTTGACAAATAAGGGCAGATGATTATTATGCATTACCTGTATTACAGTAGCAGTTAGAGGACCCAATGGAGATTGTTGCCCCCTTGTGCTAGGCACTATACAAACCCATAGTGAGGGACAGTCCCTCCCCCCAAGAACTTACAGTTTCAATGGACAAGACAGACAAAGGAAAGGTGGGTATTCCTGTTTTACACAGGGGGAGCTGAGCTAGAGAGACTGAGAACTAGATTTGCAAAAGAACTCAGCACTGGCAATTGGGGACATACATTCAAAGGAGCCACTTAGGAACTAAAAGCAGTGGTGAGATTTTCAAAAGGCCTCAGCATGTGAGGTCCCAAACTCTTGAAAAACTAGACATGAGTGTGACGGTAGCTGCACCCTTCTGAAAATCTGGCCCTAGGTGTGGGTGCTCGGCACTAAAAATATGGGCTTTTTTGTCTTGCCCAAGGTGCGTACGTCAGAGCCTAAGATATCCTGAGTCCCAAGCCAGTGTCTGCATACAGCCATCTGATTCTGACCTCATTTACATGAATGCCAATTAATGCCTTCCCTGAAGTGATCTGAGTCACATGAGTGTAATTGTGAAAAAGCAGATCTAGCTGAATGGTTAGGAGTGCAAATATGGAAGGCATAGTTTAGGCCAAGAGAGCTCAAGGGATTTTCTGTTATTTCACATACCTCTGTGGACACATTATAGTTAACGCAAAAGAGAATTGGATTGAGAGGAAAAAGTAGAAAAAGAAGAGAAGCATAAGAACGGCCCTACTGGGTCAGACCAAGGGTCCATCTAGCCCAGTATCCTGTCTTCCGACAGTGGACAGTGCCAGGCACCCTAGAGGGAATGAACAGAACAGGGAACCCCTGTCACCTATTCCCAGCTTCTGGCAAACAGAGCCTAGGGACACCATTCCTACCCAAACAAAAAGCAAACAAAAGAATGCTTATGCCAGGCTATAAAAAGGACAATTTTTGATCAATATTTTCGTGCAAAATATATCCCTATATTTGAAAATGTTTCAGTAAGCTGTATAAGTTTCATGGCACTTCGGTACTTTCCCCACGCCACCTTTGATGAGAGTGTAAAGTCAGAGGAGCCCAGACCAGTTGAGATTGTTGTGGGGGGGAAAGCACTGGCTGGACTGCCCCCCACCCTCCCTTAGTTGTCAGAAGGATTGAACCTTGAAGCCGAAAGGTAGGTTTAGTCCTTGTAGCATAAATCAATTCATTGTATTACTGTGCTACATTCAGAAGCAATAACCCAGAGGACTTGCCCCCCTATTAAATAGCTCTCAATAGAAGATGTCCGAGGCTCCTGTGTTCTACTTGTAACATGTAAAAAAGGGATGCAGTGAGTGAGTGAATACAAGCAAGAAATCTTCTAGATAAAGAGGACAGGGAACAAATCGTTCCCATTAGTCTGTGAGGACAGAGCAGAAACTACAACTCAAGGCTGTAGCAGAGAAAAGCTATGGGGATGATTGTTAGAGGAAACTTTTTTTTGGCCAGATTCGCAGCCGGTGTAAATTGGGGGTAGCTTACACCAGCCGAGGAGGCGGCCCTCTGCTGCTAAGAAGAATGAATTAGTTAGAGCAAGCTGCCAAGGGAGGAGTTGGGGGATCCCCGTCACTGGAGATGGCCTAACCTTAACCGTGACTATGTCTGTGCTACGCGCTAGGGATGTGATTCCACTGCTTGCGTACGCATATTTGCGCTCGCTCTCATCATAGAATCATAGAATCTCAGGGTTGGAAGGGACCTCAGGAGGTCATCTAGTCCAACCCCCTGCTCAAAGCAGGACCAAACCCAATTAGATCATCCCAGCCAGGGCTTTGTCAAGCCTGACCTTAAAAACCTCTAAGGAAGGAGATTCCACCACCTCCCTAGGTAACCCATTCCAGTGCTTCACCACCCTACTAGTGAAAAAGTTTTTCCTAATATCCAACCTAAACCTCCCCCTCTGCAACTTGAGACCATTACTCCTTGTTCTGTCATCTTCTACCACTGAGAACAGTCTAGATCCATCCTCTTTGGAACCCCCCTTCAGGTAGTTGAAAGCAGCTATCAAATCCCCCCTCATTCTTCTCTTCTTCAGGCTAAACAATCCCAGTTCCCTCAGCCTCTCCTCATAAGTCATGTGCTCGAGCCCCCTAATCATTTTTGTTGCCCTCCGTTGGACTCTTTCCAATTTATCCACATCCTTCTTGTAGCGTGGGGCCCAAAACTGGACACAGTACTCCAAATGAGGCCTCACCAGTGCCGAATAGAGGGGAATAATCACGTCCCTTGATCTGCTGAAAATGCCCCTACTTATACAGCCCAAAATGCCGTTAGCCTTCTTGGCAACAAGGGCACACTGTTGACAATTTGTGTTGATGGTTTGTTCCTGCAACCTCAATAAGGATTCTTTAAAATACAGCCGGCTTTCCTCGACTCCTTTCCCCCTCATGTTATTCTCCCAGGGGACCTTGCCCATCAGTTCCCTGAGGGAGTCAAAGTCTGCTTTTCTGAAGTCCAGGGTCTCTGTTCTACTACTCTCCTTTCTTCCTTGTGTCAGGATCCTGAACTCAACCATCTCATGGTCACTGCCTCCCAGGTTCCCATCCACTATTGCTTCCTCTACTATTTCCTCCCTGTTTGTGAGCAGCAGGTCAAGAAGAGCTTTTCCCCTAGTTGGTTCCTCCAGCACTTGCACCAGGAAATTGTCCCCTACACTTTCCAAAAACTTCCTGGATTGTCTGTGGACCGCTGTATTGCTCTCCCAGCAGATATCGGGGTGATTAAAGTCACCCATGAGAACCAGGGCCTGTGATCTAGTAACTTCTGTTAGTTGCTGGAAGAAAGCCTCGTCCACCTCATCCCCCTGGTCTGGTGGTCTGTAGCAGACTCCCACCACGACATTACCCTTGTTGCTCCCACTTCTAAATTGAATCCAGAGACTCTCAGGTTTTTCTGCAGTTTCATACTGGAGCTCTGAGCAGTCATACTGCTCTCTTACATACAACGCAACTCCCCCACCTTTTCTGCCCTGCCTATCCTTCCTGAACAGTTTATATCGATCCATGACAGTACTCCAATCATGTGAGTTATCCCACCAAGTCTCTGTTATTCCAATTACATCATAATTCCTTGACTGTGCCAGGACTTCCAGTTCTCCCTGCTTGTTCCCCAGGCTTCTTGCATTTGTGTATAGGCATTTAAGATAACTCACCGATCGTCCTGCTGTCCCAGTGTGGGGCAGGAGCCCTCCCCTCTTGCATTCACCTACTTGTGCTTCCTCCCGGTATCCCACTTCCCCACTTACCTCGGGGCTTTGGTCTCCTTCCCCCGGTGAACCTAGTTTAAAGCCCTCCTCACTAGGTTAGCCAGCCTGCTTCCAAAGATGCTCTTCCCTCGCTTCGTCATCGAGCGAGCGTGAGTCCAAATAGCAGTGTAGCTGCGGTAGCAGCAGCAGAGGTGTGACTCAGCTGTACCCAGTACAAACCTGTCTGAAACCGGAGAGTATGGACTTGGCGTAGGCAAAACGGTGCCTTTGCTGCCACTTGGCTACACTGCTGTTTATACGTGTACTAGCTCTCATCCAGCTAGCGTGAGTGTGTATAGATGGACGGGGGATTCACGCCCCAGCTCTTATGTAGACATAGCCTTATAGAGCTATCTGCAAGGGATGGTTCAGGGACAATGAGATCAACCATTCCACTATGCAGGGGCTGAACTAGAGTACCCAAGAGAGCTCCCACCCATCCCTACGGATCATGGGGCAGATTCTCTGTCCTGTTTCATGCTTGGAGAATGGAGATTGTCCGCAAACCTCCATGCAGGGAGAGTGGAGGGCAGCTTCTGTGTTACCTTCCCCACAACCCTGAGACAAGGGGCATGTCAGGGCAGGGATATGGGTGGACCACCATTCGCTTCTGCAGTGCCCAGTTGGCTGGATGGTCACCTTAGCGATTCTTGCCAGGTGGTGTGTTCCAGCAGCCCCCAGGCTGTTCGAATCTGTGCCTAGAGTTAGGGGCAGATAGAGAAATCAGGAAGTCTTTTAATGAATGGGGGTGGTTGCTGGAGGCTGATGGGGAAAGTGATCGTAGCAGAGAATCTGGCCCATGTATTTTATTGTTAATGACCATTTTCTGTATCTTCACCAAGTTGCACTCTACGGCATTATTTGTAATGGTATCCACCGTCCTTGCAAAGGGGTTTGGGTTAGTGGCTTCAGGAATAGCTGCCAGGATTCTTGGATTCTATTTCTGGCTTTGCCACATAATGACGGTGTGACCTTGGCCAAGTCAATTAGAGCCATTTACTCTTGTGTAAACAGTGGAGTCACTCTGGATTTACAACTATACAGTTGAGAGCATAACTTGGCCTTTAACCGCTCTCTCCAACTCATTTTACCAATTTGTAAAACAGGCATTGTGCAATAATACCTAGATACCTCCATAAAGTGTTGGGAAACGTACTTATCTGTTGTTTACAAGATGCTTTGAGAACCTGGGACAAAAGGGACTGTAATAAGTGCAAAGCATTGCAATTCTTAGTCAGAGATAGGATTTAAGGCACTGCAAGACCATCAGTGGGGGGGAAATGGTAGCGTCTAGGGATCTACCTTCGTCATCTCTTGTTTGTTGTGCTTCTGGCCTTTAAAACAAAAACAAGCTCCTGCCATTGAGTAATTTGGAAGAAGCTGTCAACTTTTTTAACGAGAAGTGACAAGACATGCCCCGGAGGAGTGAGGGAGCTGGCTTAGCGTTTGTGAGATTTATGATAAGGGATTCACGCAAGTGCTGAGGCTAAAAGAAGATAAATCCCCATAGACAAATACTCCCAATAATTGAATTACAAAGCCATTATCGCGTGCTGAACAGAGCAACTTTATGACTCTGTTGTGACAGGATAAAGCTTGTTAGAATATTTATGCTCATAGGACGATTTCAGCGTAAGGATCTCAAAAAAACAAGCATGCTTTCCCACCTGTCTGTTACGGCTAATTAGCCTTACTGGGTAATGCAATGAGTGAGGAGATGGAGCAGCATTAGAAATGAAAAATGAGGAACTGAAGGAATGTTGCACTGAGCCATCTCAAAATAAATATTGCTAAGCACAGAGCCAGCCGAGGTCTTATTACTAGAAAGGGGGACAGGGGCAGGTATGCAGATGTCGTTGTCAAGCATCACATTTGGAACTGGATTTTCCACACTGTCCATTTGCGTCGTCATCTGCGTTTTTACTGCTAGCTGTAGCTCTACACCCACATGGGGCCTGATCCAAAGCCCATTGGAGTCCATGTGAGTCTTCTCAGTGGCTGAAATCTTGGCCTGAAATGGCAAAGCTCCCATTGATTTCAAATGGTCCAAGATTTTTACCCATTGACTTCAATGGACTTGGGATCAGTCCTTTGTTGCCTGAGCATTTTTAAAGAGAGGATGGTCTTGGGCTTAAAGTGCTGGATTCAGGAGAGCTGGGCTCAATTCCCTGCTCTGACACAGTCTGTCCTTGGGCAAGTCACTTAATCTCTCTAGATGAAATCTTGCTCCCACTAAAGTCAATGGCAAAACTCCCATTGGTTTCAGTGGGGCAAGGATGTCACCATCTGTGCCTCAATTCCCCACCCATGAAATGAGGATAACAATACTTCCTTTGTCTCTCTTGCCTATTGAGATTGTAAGCTTTCCTAGGCAATGAATGTCTCTTACTAGGTACATCATGTCTAGTACCATGGGGCCTTGATCTTAGCGAGGGCTTCTAAGGACTATTGTAACACACAAGTAATAATTAATAATAACTTGCTTGCAAAATGAATATGTAACTGCCTGTGTTTTGGTGCAAATGTATGGAATTATGCAGCTACTGGGTAGAGTTGGTGAAATTATGCAAAATTTCAAGTTTAGGTTTTTTTTTTTAATTAAAATGTGAATGATTTTTTTGGGGAAAGTATTCCTGTCTTTCAACTGGTTACAAAGTTGGTTTAGTGAAGGAAAAAAAAGAAGCATTTCTTTTAAAAAATTTAATGAAAGGAAACTGGTTTCCACTCATCAGTTCTTCTCTTCCTATCCCTCCCCCCATCCTGTAAGAGTTCTGCCTTTTCCTCCCGTCTAAACTCCTTGTGACACACAAGTACCAGACCATGTCTTTTCCAAGTGGACAGCAAGACTCGTGTTTTCCATCCTTTTCTCCTGTTTCCAGACACATCTCCCTTACCAATGAGTTACTGGATCTGTACTGCATATTCCCTGCCCCCATGCTCAGTTCCCAATGCAGCACCCTTCCTGCTGTTGGTTCTGAGCCAAAAGAGGGCCTTGAGAACTGGCATTTGGGAGGCAGGTCATATGAAGAGGCCAGGGCAGAAAGGGGTTTGTGACAGAGTCAAGGTAGAGCCTGTTAAGACCGAAGTCCTGATCCAGACTTACCTCTCGGTCACCCGAAATCTTGTTTCCTGATAGGCATGGCATCCCTGAGAAAACACCCTATGAACTAACTAGTTCCCAAGGTATTAATGACCAAACATGGTCAGAACTTCAGTTTTATGCCTTATCTGATAGCTCGTCTCTGATTCATTTGGGATTTAGAATGGGGAAAAAAATTGGGTGTTAACCAACATACATGCATCTAGGAGCCCACAACCTTCTGGGCATGCTCAGTGGAAAGCATAAATGGTGACATTTTTAAACTTGGTTGCCTCCGCTTCGGCAATAAGGACAACATTTTTATAAGCGGAGTCTGATTTTGGGGGGCGTCTCAATTTCTTGATGCCCACCTTGAGGGTCCTGAAAGGAGCCTGGCTTCCAGAAAGTGCTGCCCACTGAAAACTCCAGTTGACTCTGAAAATGAGATGCAAGGTATCTTAAACTGAGAAACTGATCATGAAGGCATCCAAGACGAGAAGCTGCCTTTGAAAATGTTTGACCTTGATCCACATGTACATTTGAAAAGGTTAGCCCAGCTGCCCGTATTTGAAATTTGATCGGCACTTGCAGCTGATAATTACCTTTGCTTAAAAACAATATGTTTGAAATTACAAAATACCAAGTGTGGAGGTTTTGTATTACCCACGTGATGGGGTCTCTTTGCAGCTGAGAAGCCTGACTCCGTCATTCATCTCCTTTACTCCCAGCACCTGTGAATTTTAGGCTTTTTCACACTAGTGAAAGACCCTGTGTGACATGGTCTTTACTGGATTTCCTGGAAGTGCACGGCAGACAGGTTTTTAGAAACCCAGCAGTCAAAGTGATGGTGCAGGCGGTGCAGAGACTGCAGAAACACTCGATGAGATAACCTTTGCTGTTCAATGTATAGTGCCCAATTCTTTTGTTTGCCATTGTCTCTTTCGGAAAAGGGGATAGCTTTTAGTCAGTTTCCGATCTTGCTTCCTACACATGTAGTCTGCAGTCAAAGCCATTGCTGTTCTGCAATTTCACGGCCCTCAGTATAGGGTTTTTGAAACTGTCGAGCCCAGACGACTACACAGCAAGCTTGGAGTTGATGCATATTTTAGGAAGCCACTTTGTAACAGAAGGTTCATGGTCTTACATATTTCATAACACAACCATTTTCTGTAAAGGCAGCAGGGAACGTTAGATTGTGGTCCCATTGACATTTCCACTTTAGCTTACCCCAAAAGTTTGTAATTTTTTATTTTGTGCTTTTGCTTTAAAATGTATCAAGACTATTACACCAGTTAAACATAAAAAGCTCTTTGGAAAAATATAATGGGGCAGTTTGATAAGCGTGCTACTGTCCTTTCCCCAGGAGGATTGACGTCCAAGGGGAGAATGTGTATTCAAGAAGGCCTGTGATTAAAAGGATGAATCACAATCATCAGGGTGGGTTTTCACCATGAAGTTAAAATTATAAGCCAAGGCAGAGAGAAAGTCAGCTGCAGGCAATACAAGGCCGATGGAAGTATCAACACTCAGGCTTTGAGAACAGAGGGAATGGAGGGAAACTGGAAGATAAGGCAACATGAGCCTACTGGGCAAACTAGATTGATGACAGCCATAGCTGTCTAACACAGCTGATAATGGGGAGTTAGAAGTATTTGACTGCCATTTATTTTAGAGAGCAGTTTCCTACATTCCCACTCCATAGGTACAAAGGTGGCAACAGGCTGGGCTGCTATGGAGCTCAGCCATTCCTATCTAGCTTCATGGCTTTCAGTTTGTAAACTGCATGATGCTAAGCCCCTTGTCTTCAGATCCCCTGGTCAGTGGATATAATTAATGCCTGGAGTGGCAAAGGATTTTATAAAGGCAATTCCAATCTATGCCTACATAGCTCTGCTCTGTCTATATTTGGGACAAATAATGAGTCAAATTCTGCCCTGAGTCGCACCCATGAAATTACACAGGGTGACAGTTATCATGGTCTTTAAATCTTAAGGGTTTGGTGGAGCAGCGTATTGATACACTGGTCTTAAGACATTTAAGACTTAGGTGCAAATCTTTGTTTAGTTAGATTATAAATAAAAATGATTATCTTATCCATCAGTTGCTTGTTGTCCAGTCAATCTAGATTATCTATCTTTCTTCAGATGCTTCAGAGGGAATGAACAGAACAGGGCAATTATCGAGTGATCCATCCCCTTTTGTCTAGTCCTAGCATCTGGCAATTGGAGGTTTAGAATAATAGAATATCAGGGTTGGAAGGGACCTCAGGAGGTCATGTAGTCCAACCCTGTGCTCAAAACAGGACCAATCCCCAACTAAATCAGTTTAGGATCACTCAGAGCATGGGGTTTGCATCCCGGAACATCTTGGCTAATAGCCATTGATGGACCTATCCTCCATGAATGTATCTAATTCTTTTTTGAACCCTGTTATGATCTTGGCTTTCAGAACATCCCCTGGCAATGAGTTCCACAGGTTGACTGTATGTTGTGTGAAAAAGTACTTCCCTTTGTTTGTTTTAAACCAGCTGCCAATTTATTACATTGGTTGATCCCTGGCTCCTGTGTTATGTGGAGGGATAAATAACACTTCCTTATTCACTTTCTCCACATCATTCATATTTTATAGCCTTCTATCATATCACCCCTTAGTCATCTGAGTAGGCCCATTCTTTCTTATCTGTCCTCATATAGAAACTGTTCCATACCCCTAATCATTTTTGTTGCCCTTCTCTGTACTTTTCTCAATTCTAATCTATAATTTTTTGAGATGGGGCAATAAGAACTTTTCACAGTATTCAGGGTGTAATTGTGTAATGGATTTATATAGTGGCATTATGATGAAATCATCCACTTCCATATACACTTGAAGCCAGTGTAATAAATAACAGCAAAGGAATGAAATCTCAGAGTAAATTTTTGGTTTGTTTGGTGAATGGACTCTGGTTTTCATATCCTTTGTCACTGAGAGCCAAATCTTTTTCCTGTTGAACCGATTTGCCAAATTCCCATTGACAGCATCCTAAAGTTACAAGGTAGTTGGAGATGGGAGGCAGAGGTTAACTGATTTATACTTGGCAAAATAAGCCCTAAATCCCTTTTCTCTGATAGATGGTATCTGGAAGAAAGTGCCATTAAAAATGGCCGCACTTCTTTCCGTAATCTGGGTAATCCAGAAGAAGAATTTATTAAAAATGGGTGTTGGAGGCCCAAGGGTCATTATTTTTTGAGCAAAATATCTCACTGTAAAACTTCTTTTAAAAGTTTAATTATTAATAGCTCTAGAAAATAGACGTGTAACCAAATTATAATCTGGGGACAGGATGCAAATAAATCCTAGTGTAAGATCTTTCACAAGTGAAAAGTGCTTCCGTAGCCCACTGAGTCTGTAAACCCTGAAGACGAGTTCTTTCTAAGATCAAAAGCTTGTTTCTCTCACCAACAGAAGTTTGTCCAATAAAAGATATTCCCCACTTTGTCTCTCTCAAAATTAGTTTGGTTTAAAGGCAGTCCAACATATATTCTGCTGCTCTGATCCACATAATTCAACAGATTTCCAGTAAGGATTGGCAATCCCTTTCCACCATTATAATAATTAATCATTCTTTATTAATTTGGGTCACACTTTGTTAGAAGCACCTTTATAAATGGTTAATAAATGATGATGCTGCATGTAGAGCTGAGTAAATATTGGAATTATTTTGGTACATTGACAATTTTGAAAATTTGGAGGTAGAAGGGGGAATTTGCTTCCTGTCAGACCACAAATGAATATTTTCAATTTTTTTGGTGAATCAAAATATTTTTTAAAATGATCGTTTTGGCTTAAATTTAACATTTTATTGAAGCAAAATACTTTGTTTTGATGTTGACCATTTGTTAATGTTTTTTTTTATTTTTTAAAAACAAATTTTTAAAAGTAAAATGTAAAAAACAATTAAAATGAAACAAAATATTAAAAATTATGACTATTCAAAAAATCTTGAAATGATCCTGTTTTGGGTCAAATGTTTTTCATTTGGGTTTGGGATGGTTTTTACCTTTTAACAATAAAATCTAGCTACATTTTGAAACAATTTATTAATTTCAGAACAAGAGATATTGAAGCATTTTGTTTCTAAAATATTGAAACAATGTTTCATCTTATAAAAAACATGAGTTTTTTTGGCTGAAACTATTCACTGAATTCACAAATAGTTTTTGTCCATCCAAAACTGGCTTTTTTTGGTGAATAAACTATTCACCTGAAAAATTTAACCCGGCTCATTACAGACCCCTTTCTACACTAGCACTTAAACCATTGCTACTACCAGTACAGCTTGACTATTGCTGAAAAATAGACACCAAATGTGCTGGTGTAGAACAAGGAAACTAGTTCTGAGACAGGAAACAGATTTTGAGCCTTTCTGGAAATGTTTCACACTGTCCAGCAAAGAAAAAGAAGCTTCTTTAGCTGATGAATTGCAATAGGATTCTTCAAGTGAAGCTAGAGATAAATCAAAACAAATAGTCCCATTTTTCATAACATCTTTAAAATGGTTACTGCTAGTTACTTAGGGCTGGTCCACACTGGGGGGCGGGGGGGAGATCGATCTAAGATACGCAACTTCAGCTACGTGAATAACGTAGCTGAAGTCGAATATCTTAGATCGATTTCAAAAGGCACTTACCCTGGTCCACACGGCAGCAGGCAGGCTCCCCCGTCAACAGCGCTTCCTCCACTCGCGGAGCTGGAGTTCCGGTGTCGACGGGGAGCGGCTCTGGGATCGATTTATCGCGTCTAGATGAGACGCGATAAATCGATCCCAGAACATCGATAGCTACCCGCCGAATAGGGCGGGTAGTGTAGACGTAGCCTTAGTTAATACTAGTGTTGATTAAGGGCTGGATCGAACTAGGATTGCAGTACAAGTGGGAGTTGAATTACAACCTCAGTTTTGATTGCCTGCAAATAATGAGGCTTTTGACAGAATAGCATCTGACTTGTCCATCACTGGAAATGAATGTTCTTGCTTTAATCTAGTATTAACCCATAGTTCAGGCTACTGTCAAGAAAATGGTCCACATTGAGGCAGGCAAACCTTAATGGAGACACATGAGGATGGCCCATCTGCTCTCACTCTTGCCTCCGGGAAAGAGGTGACAGGTTCAGAACCAATAACAGGACTATGCCCTCCGAATTGATGCTTACTTAGCAGTGCTATAATTCAGAGAGGACACCAAACTAATGGCCCTTTGGCCTGTTCCAAGGCATTCTCCAGATAGATGTTAACAATTAAAAGGGACTTTTTCCCAAAGGTGTACTTTACTCCATAATCCGTTATGTGCAGTACGGAGTGCCTTACACTGCTATTTCTTATCCAGTGAACAAACAAGCATTTTCTCAGCCAGACTGCCATCTGGTTTATTAACTTAACACAGTTTTAATTAGATTTGAGCCAATGAAATGTCTGACAGGACAGGGAATTTTCTTTTTATGTTTGTTAATTAATGAGAGAATATTGGTCATTACGGATGTGAATTAAATTAATGTGTATGCAAAGTCTGATATAGAGGAATGACTAGGATTCTACATAGAATCATAGAAATCTAGGGCTGGAAGGGACCTCGAGTCATCACGTCCAGCCCCTGCTCTGTGGCAGCACAAAGTAAACCTAGAATATCCCTAAAAGGTCAAACCTCTTTTTAAAGATCTCCAGTGACGGCATTTCCACAACCTCCCTCGGAAACCTGTTCCAGATATTAACTAACCTCATAGTTAGAAAGTTTTTTCTACTATCTAACCTAAATCTCCCTTGTTGCAAATTAAGCCCTTTACTTCTTGTCCTACCTTCAATGGACGCGTAGAACAATTAATCACCATCCTTTTTGTAATAAACCTTAATATATTTGAAGTCTGTTATCGGGTCCCCTCTCAGTCGTCTTTTCTCAAAACTAAACAGGTCCAGTTATTTTTACCTTTTCTCATAAGTCAGATTTTCTAAAATTCGTATCATTTTGTTGCTTTTCTCTGGACTCTCCCAATTTGTCCACAGCTTCCCGAAAGTGTGACACCTGGAGTTGGACACAGTGCTCCAGCTGTGCTCACCAGTGCTGAGGAGAGAGGGACACTTATCTCACATGTCTTATCTATGACACTTCTGTTAGCACGCCCCAGAATATTAACCTTTTTTGCAGCTGAATCACATTGTTGAGTCATATGCAATTTGTGATCCACTATAGCCACAAGATCCTTTTCAGCATCACTGCCACCTAGCCCGTTATTCCCCGTTCTGTGGGTGTGCATTTGATTTTCCTTCCTATGTGAAGTACTTTGCACTGGTCTTTATTGAATTTGATATTGCTGAATTCAGACCAATGGTGTCATGGTGTCCCAACATGGTGTCATCTTCAAATTCTATAAGCATACTCTCCACTCCATTATCCAACTCATAAATGAAAATATTGAATAGGAGCAGACCCAGGAACGATGCTTGCAGGACCTGCCTAGATATGCTGTCCAAGTTGGACAACAAACTATTGGATACAGTCTTACAGCCAGTTGTGCACCACCTTATAATAATTTCATCTAGACCGCATTTCCCCAGTTTGCTTATGAGAATGTAATGTGGGACTGTGTCAAAAGCCTTACTAAAATCAAGGTATACCATATCCACTGCTTTCCCCCATTCCCTAGGCCAATAACCCTGTCAAAGAAGAAAATTACATTGATTTGGCTTGATTTGTTCTTGACAAATCCATGCTGGCTATTCCTTATAACTCCAGTATACTCCAGGTGCTTACAAATTGATGGTTTTACCAATCTCATAACACATCTCATAATAGAGAAGCTTGATTTTTAGCACTGAACACCAAGGCATACACCACCAATCAGCACAAAAGGCACATCAGCATGCCATGCACTGAAACACACCCCAGAAATCAAAGCAAAGGACACACCACTTTCTACGCACTGAACTATCCACCACCAATCAAAGCAAAGGACACAGCAACATTCCCCACTCTGAAGGTTGGGCGGATGCAGTGTTGGGCAGAGTTAAGGCTGTTGGAGGGATGTTAACTCTGGTTTTATAGAAGGTCAGCATGGCTAGATTTTCCAAGGTTTGTTATTTTAAGGAACACTAGTATGGTGTTTCAAAGTTCTTTAGCTTTTCGTTACTGATACAAATTTAACTCCACCTAAATGAGGTCTTCTACTGTGGAATAAATGTAGTGGGCAGCCTCTGCCCGGGCTTTGTTCATGTTAATGCTTTAACTTCAGTCTGTCCATTGCAGGTCTGTGATGGGTTCCAGTAAAGAGCCAGATCTTGTGCACCTGGAGGCAAAGACAGTGGATGGCCGTAAGTACATTAGTTTCCAGACAGTATTGCCGTTACCAGCTCCGTCGTGCTCTGGGTCGGCCTGCCATTCTGACGACAACATGCTACGGCAGAGGAGATCTTACTTTTCTCATGGGCAGGGTCTTAGAGCAGCTCCCTCAGTTCAAGGAAGAGCAGCAGCAGCTCCTCCAGCTAGCTGAAAGGCTGGTATTAACAGGCTGTGGAAGGAGCTTACCGGCAGGAGGGAGGATTCCCATGGGATGTGCAGCCTTTGAAGGCAGTCGGTAAAAGGATACTCTCTTCTCCAGTTTATCGCTGTACCTGCTCCTCCATTGTGTTTACCCCTTCAACCACCTTTCTTTGCTCTTGTGGCCAATATTTCTTCTGTTTACAATTCCAAACTCCTCTCTCAAGCTTTCCTTGTTGGACAGAAGTTTTCTCAGGCCCGCTGATACCTCTGCTGGTCTTTTCTCCACTCCCCTGCTTCCTGCTGTTTAATCTTTCCGCTTCCCCACCTCTGCAGGTCTTTCCCTGCGGCTTTTTTCCTGCAGCTTTCAATTGCCTCAGGCGGTTGTGTACCTCTCAAAAACTACCCGACTGCCCTGAATGTTCTCATTTTTAATTCCATGATGGTTCTCCTGCAAATGTCAGCTTTGCTGCAATGTAAATAATAGATTTGCACCATTTGCAGGATTATTTTTATTTTTATGACATAGTAAATTAACTTCTGAAAAATCCCCCGTGGTCAAATTCTGCTCTCAGTTACACAGCTAAAGTCAGTGGTGTTCCTCCGGATTTATGATGGCAGGATTTAGCCCAGAAACTGTCAGGGAGGGAACTGTCTCAAGACAATTTTTTTTTAACTTGCTTAGTGTTATGGGTAAGAAATTATTCTTCAGAGGATGAATTTTAAAAGACACCACTGTATATATATTTGAATGTCCTTTCCATTTAATAACACATTAGATTATTAAAACTGAAAGAATTTTAAATATCTCAGCGCTTTTTACCATTTGTGTTTTTTCTTTCCTTTTTTTTAAAAAAATAAAATAAACTTTCGCATTCCCTGGACATAGAAAGGAGGCTGATCCGTCCTTTCTGCTCCTATAAAAGTACTAAATAATAATACAATATTCTACTATGATACCTTCTAATGGAGCAGCTACACTCTTCTTCTGATCTAATTCAAGTTCTTGTGACATAAGAAGAAGAATACTTTAGAAGAAAAGGCCTATATAAATGTAGAGACAAAAGTAAGAAACATTATTATTCCCATTTTACAGATGGGGAAACTGAGGTACAGGTAGGTGAAGAGACTTGCTCAAAGTCACATGGTGAGTCATTACCATAGTTGAGAATAGAACCCATGTTGCTCAACTATCTGGTTCTAGCCACTAGAAAAACTTTCCTTCCCTGAGAAGATAATTTCCACCCCCGTGATGGGTGAGCAAACCTCTCTCCAATGGAGGAGAGTAGCATGTAACTGGAGCAGGCAATGGGTTATTAATAAGATTTTTTTTTTCAGGCTCAGCCCAAGAGCTACAATCTGAACTATTTCTCTAATCTTTGGCAAGGGCCACATGTTTGGGAGCTAACCAAGGGTGAAAATTCAATAAAGGGATTTAATTTGAAAAGGTATCCCTATCGAAACAAAGTAGAAAAAAATCACCCAGCAATCAAAACTCAGGATCTAAGCAAAAGCGCCCGACCACAATGCAAATAACAAGATAGTTTTATTCTTGTGCTTTGTATCTTTCCCAGCAGAAGCTCAGCAGTACATTAACCATGGCTTCAGATGAGAGAGAATAGAGATGTCACCGTAGTAAGGTATTAGAAAATCTGGCTGGTAGGGTCGTGAGAGCATTTATCATCATCTGACTTAGTCCTGGGCATTCCTAGCCGGAATACTAATAACTTTTTCCTGACTGTGTCTATGCCTTCTGATCCCTGATCATGGTCTGTCTTCATGTTTTTATTTATTGTATTTCTATACATAATGTTAAAAGATTAACAAGGAAAAAATAACAGTCCCTCAGCTAGTATAAATCTATATAACTTCACTGATTTCAGTGGAGCTATTCCCAATTACACTAGCTGAGGATCTGGCCTTTAATATCCTACGTTAAATTGTACGATCAATGTTAGCTCTTGAACTGGAGTCCCCAAAAAGCGGCTGGGTATGTGATTAATTTGGTATGGGAGTTATATGGCAGTTTAATTATTATACAGTGTTAATTGATGTGATTCAAGTTTTTAATACTCTTGGTTAATTTCTGTATAGTGCCAAGTGTAGTGGATTTTGATCTCCAGTATAAAATCCAAGTACATAGAAAGTGATGTTTATATTTAGTGGTTTCTCTTAAAGTCCAATCTGGGCCAGACTTCAAGTAAGAGCCAAGTGGCAATCTCTGTGTTTTCAGATGAAAGAAATTCATCTGAGCCTTATCTTACATTTCCATTCATATGACTTTGTGTCCCTAGGGTTCCACTTTGAGTTTGGAATAAAATCAGAAACTCATTGACAAAAAATAAAATAAAATCAGAAACTCATTGCAGAAGCTACAGATTTGTTGCCTGGTTTCAGGTCAATGCTGTAGAGAAACGGTTAATTTCATGTAGATCTGAACAACACCATAAGTTCTTTTCTGTAACCAGAGGGCAGGGAGTATGTTGTTAGAAGCTAGAGCCAAATTAGATTAAAATTTAACCAAAATCCCCTTGAAAGGTCTGTAAATTTTTGAGAAATTTAGCTGGGCATTACGTTTATGAAAAAAATGTACATTTTGTAGCTAATGGTTTGTACATCTCTCATTAGTGAGAATTACACAATCAAGGCCTGAAACATGCTAGTTGCCCTAAGATGTCTTAGTACTGTGCCTTTAAGAATTGACTGGTTAGGGCCTGATCCAATGTCCACTAGGTTCAATTCCCTGCTCTGCCACAGATGTCCTGCGTGACCATGGGCAAGTCACTTGATCTCCCTTTGTCTCAGTTCCCCATCTGTAAAATAGGGATATAGCATGCCCTACCTCACAGGTGTGTTGTGAGCATAAATACATTAAAAATTGTGAGGTGCTCAGCTACCTCATTGCTGGGGACCTTAGATAGATAAAATCTTAAGAGTTGGCAACAGTGTATCGTTATTTCTTTAAGTTTCGGGAGTTCTTTAAATTAGGAATGGTTGATTGGAGGCTGGGGCCAAATCTAATGCTTGAATGTAAACACTGCATAGTTCAGATCGGGATTGACACCCAAAATCTGCAGTTTTAATCCCTCCAAGGCTTTTAATATGAACAGCTTGGTACACACTGTTTGTTTGTTCTGCTTTGCATGAGAGGTAAATAGCTGAGAGTCAGGAGACCTGGGTTCTATCTCCTGATCCTCCATTGGTTTGCTACCTGAACTGGGGCAAGTCAGTGAGGGGAAGAAATTCAATCATGGGTTCGTGATTAGGCACCCACACAAAGGCAAATAAAAGATGCTGAACTCCTGCAGCCTCAACTCTAGTTAATTCAGATAGCGTAACTCCTGTAACAAAACATTGTCGACTGGTAGGTAGTTCAAAAGATGAATGCCCACATTACATTTGGATACTACCACAGCACCTTCAGGCAACTGAATAAATGGGACATCTAGAATATGAGTCTGCTGCTCAGAGCTGGGCAGGAAATGTATTTCCCATCACACACAAATTCACCAGATTTAAAGAAAAGTCCCGTCCTGATTTGGGATGAAAAGTTGAAATCTTGATTGATTTATTTTTTAATGGAAGCAAGTAAACAAACAAGCCACCAAATTTGAAATGTTTATTTAGATTTTGTTATGTATTTACTGTATTTATCTTAAATGTCAACATTTCAACAGTTTTTGAAACTTTTTTTACAAAAAATGTTTGCGTCCAAAAAATTGTCAAAACCCACTCTTTCCTGCAAGCTTCATGGGAACTATTTACAAACATCATAATAAGGCTCAAATTAAATGTGTCCCCCTTCCTTCCCCCACCCCCCCCCCCCGCCCAAAAAAAAAAAAAAACAGCGAAAGGACCAAAAATAAGCCACCCTGGCTAAAGAGCAGATTAAAAGAGGTGATTGAAGGCTAAAAGGTGCCTTTTAAAAATTGGAAGTCAGATACTACGGAGGAAAATAAAAAGGAGCATAAACTCGGGTAAGTCAATTGTGAAAGTATAATTAGGTAGTCCAAAAGGGAATTTGAATAGCAAAAGACACAAAAACTAACTGCAAAAATTGTTTTTCATAGAGGTCTATAAAATCATGACTAGCATGGAGAAAGTGAACAGTGAAGTGTTACTTACCATGTCACCTAACACAAGAACTAGGGGTCATCCAACCGGTTTAAAACTAACATAAGGAAGTACTACTTCATACAACTCATAGTCAACCTATGGAATTCATTGCCAGGAGATGTTGTGAAGGCCAAAAGAATAACGGAGTTCAAAAAAGCATGAAATAAGTTCATGGAAGATAGATCCGTCAGTGGCTATTACCCAAGATCATCAGTGATGCAACCCCATGCTCTGGGTGTCCCTAAACCTTCCATTGCCAGAAGCTGGGAGTGGACGGCAGGGGATGGATCACTTGATAATTGCTCTGTTCTGTTCGTTCCCTTTGAAGTATCTGACGCTGGCCACTGTCAGAAGATAGAATACTGGGCAAGATGGACCATTGATTTGACCCAGTATGGCTGTTCTTATGTTATGTTTCCTGGAAAATTTTGATCTAGACAAATCAGTATTTTCCAACAAAAAAAATTAATTGATTAATTCCTGAATAGTTCTTCTGCTGTTGCAACCTTACTCACAATAGTACAATAACTACTTATTATAAATACAGGTCAGAGGATCAGGTCCTTAAATGAGTATATGAGAGGGACTTGCATTTATCTGGATAAATGTTGATAAACTGGATATCAGAGAATTTTATTATTATTATTTTAAAGGAAGGGATTGAAAAAAAGCAAAGAAGAAATATGAAGTGGTAGCAGAAATTCTGGGTTTTGTTGATATTTAATAAGTATTTCTGTCCATTTTACTGTTCTTCTGCTGCATTAATCTGTTTATTGGTTTTTAATTTAAATTTGACTTGTGCTGTTTTGTAATCACAGGTAGGGCCCAGATACTCAGCTGGTGTTAATCAACATGCTATGGTGCTTTTCAGCAGCCAAGAATCTGACCCATAGTTCTGAACTACAAGACTGTGTTCCTTTCTTCTTCCTGTGTAGGTATTGAAAAGAAAAACATAAGAATTACTACCCTGGAGCAGATAAATACTCCATCTAGTCTGATACCCTGCCTCTGACAATGGCCATTTCTTGCAAAGAATCCCCAGAATGCCCTATAACCGGGCAAAAGTGTGTCATGGGGATAAGGCAAATGGTAGTTTCTTCCCAACCATAGTTGATGATCAGAATATGCCCTCAAAAATGAGGATTGTTAGCTCTTCTAATTGTAGCCTAGCTATTGGAATGCAGATGGCACCCTCATTCATTTAAATATTAAATCCTGGTGAAATGATAGGGATGAAACCAGATTGGTTAGTATATCCCTCAAAAATAAACTGGCTTCATTTCACTGTTCTTTAACATTTGTTATTTGTGAGTATGCTGCTGGCTGCTTGTGAAAATGCTCGTGAATCCTGAATGTTCCATGAATGGTTATTCACCTGAACCTGCATACTAGGAAGTGAGTTATTCATTATTTGTTATTCTCTTATTTA
Organism: Macrochelys suwanniensis; assembly: GCA_033296515.1. Classification (NCBI taxonomy): domain Eukaryota; kingdom Metazoa; phylum Chordata; order Testudines; family Chelydridae; genus Macrochelys; species Macrochelys suwanniensis. Next base: position 136,557,492 of record CM065778.1, read on the forward strand.
AAAGGTTTCAATATTCCAGTCCAGGAGCAGAAACAATGCCTTATGACTTAGATGGTCTATCACACTGCTGAACAATGCATAGCAAATAGACAAAATGAACAGTTCACAGACAACCCTGTTTGCCGGACACTGGTTGTCCAAACTGTTTGGCTAATCCTTATGGTTACTCGATATAATTGCAGAAATCGGAACTGATTCCTGAACGAATTACAAACAGAAACAAATGGGATAAATTCACAATGAATATTATTTCTTACAAATAAATTGTCCAGCTCACCTTACTATCTAGCCACCTGATCCAACCACCAATGAAATCCATGGGAGCCTTTCTGTTGACTTCAGTGGTGGGGCAGAACCTTGAGTTATTAGCCCAAATAATACCTGGTAGCAGGGTGTCCTACAGGGCTTCTGAATCCATATTATAAAAGAGATTTGACTCTCTTCATGTTGGCAGGGGTCTTTCAAAGCCCCCAAAACTCCCCCTCCACCCTCTATTAACCCATGCCCACTGTCACACTAACTGGAGGGTTCACGACCAGGAGTGCCAACCTCAGGGCAGACTGTCCTAAAGCAGGCCAGACTCCCCAAACTGGCTCTATGTTCTGTAATTAGATTTCATCAACCCAGGAACAAGTGTGAACTCCTGGATGAATGTACCCATCTTACCATGGAGTCACCGACAGTCCCCGTGGGCACAGCTTTCTGTCTTGCCACCCAGACAAGCTAGAATTAGCCATAGTTAAGGCCACATTTATGTCATGGCAGTCATGGCAATTACAGAATCTGTGACTTCCCCACAGACCCTGGCGATATTCTCTGCTTCTGCCCCCGGGGCTGCGGAAGTCTGGAGCTGGCAGCCAGCAGGGCCCTGGCAAGGTTCCAGTGACAGGCGACAGACTCCTGAGGGTGCCCTCCTCAGGATTCCAGCAACAGACCACAGCCTCGCACGGAGAAGGGGAAGGGGGAGGAAATATGCTCACCCTGCAGCTCCCAGCTGCCGTGGGCGGAGTGGGGACCCCACAGCTCCCAGCCACCATGGTGGCACGGGAAACCATGGCGCTGCAGCAGCAAAAGTCACAGACAGGTCACGGCTTCTGTTAATTTTTGTTTATTGACCGTGACCTGTCTGTGACTTTTACTAAACATCACCATGAAAAAATCTTAGCCTTAGTCATAGTCACTTACACCCAAAATCACAAAATATTCAGATTGCTCCCAGTTCCTAGAGAGCAGTCACTTATCCCACATCAGTCTGTGCTATAGATGTCACACCAAGGACAATGCTGGAAGTCAGTCCTATAGTAAACAAATTAAGTATTTATTCATTAGGAAAAAGGGAGGGATAGCTCAGTGGTTTGAGCATTGACCTGCTAAACCCAGGATGTGAGTTCAATCCTTGAGGGGGCCATTTGGGGATATGGGGCAAAAATTGGGGATTGGTCCCCCTTTGAGCAGGGGGTTGGACTAGATGACCTCCTAAGATCCCTTCCAACCCTAATATTCTATGATTACAGGTTAAAGCAGGCAACATATAAGCACCATGAGTCACAGTCTATGGTTCCAAAAGGTGATGGAGATGTAGTAATTTGTCCACTGAATGTCTTTTGTCTTTTCAGGCCAGCTAACTCAGGCTGACCCCAGGGATCTCTGCTCTTTGTTTCTTAGCTCCAGCCCTTCAAAGAATCCAAACAATAAACCATTTCTTCTTGTGAGCATCTTTACATGGCCTTCCCCTAGAGTTCAAACCCATGGGATGAGAGCTCCTGTAACTTCTTCATGGGTGGATGGAGCAATCAACAAAGTCTGTCCTACAATGGCCCATTTAGTCTTGATGGCTCTTCTTGATGGGCGGGGGAGCCACTCTTCCTGCCTAGGTTCACAAGTTCATTTTTACCATTATAAAGCAAAACTTACATATTACCTTATAGCGTGGGATCCAGACATTACAAAGAAGATTAATTCATGCAGCAACTTACAAGCATTTTATAGAGTCTAAAACACATTCTTAGAAGTCTAACACCTACCTTGAACAATATTATCATTCAGGTGAGCTGGTCTAGTTTCCAGCTATGAATTTATCAGCTGATGGCTACAGACTTGGCAAGAGCTGGCATGGGGTTTGCCAGTGAAACACCCACGTCACCAAGAAGGGCGGGACACAGCTCCCTGCAGAGCTTATCAGCACAGCTTTTGATTGACCCAGAAGGGACTGAGACATCTCAGTATGCTGCCTTCACAGCTGTCAAACCCTAGTTGCACCTACAGTCGTGTTTCATGCTTCTCCTTGACAAGAGCAGAGTTAGTTCCTGGTGTTTCCCCTATGGAAATGGGAAGCCTATTTTCTCATTGTTTTTCACAAGGTTTTTTGCACCTTCATTAGAAATATCTAGTATTGGCCAATGCCAAGGATCATGGTCTAATTCACAGTGCTCTGGATACTGCTCTGATCAAAGATGGCAATTGCTGTGTTCTTCTCTCTAGGCACAGCATGGCTTTCTGGTGGTGGTTGTATATTAAAAGCAGCAGCTGTTGTTAGAGGTAAGGATGCTGGGAATGAGAAGCATAATGTCCTAATTACCTATGGCAGGGAAAACATCTGTGCAGGAAAAGTAATGAAATTAATTCCACAGCTTAGCAACTGAATACATTAATTGACCTTAATTAATGCTAAATTACAAGGCACTTCCTATGGAATCGCATAAAAAGTCCCCATGAACAGAATGCCAAAGGAGATTGAGTTTAATGTTGACACAATGTAAGGAAGAATGATTGGCCCTTTATTGCGAAGCCTGGTTCCCTTTATTTCTGGGCTCCAAGACGAAGGACGTTTGGCTGGAGTAAAAGAATATGCATCTCATGCTTTGGTCCATTGACCGCTAGGGTTATTTAGTCTGAATGATGACTTCAGGGGTTTATCCCATTATTAGTGGTTAGGAGCATTCTGCAATGACAGCCTGCAGTCCTTCCCTGGCAGATCTGATACACGTGCCTATAGCAAAGCCAGCCACGGGTCTGGATTGTCTTAGAACAGTGGTCAATATGTGCACACACTGCAGCAGAGAGCCGGTTCAGCTGGAGCTAAGAACACGTTAGAATAGTCTCCTCCTGCATACGAGAGAGCTTGAGACTCTGGCAGCAAAGCAGAAGTAGAAGGGAAGGAGTGGGTGTGGAAAATGAATTAGCCTCTCACAGTTGGTATGGGTACTTCCACCTTTTCATGTTCTCTGTATGTATAAATATCTGCTTACTGTATGTTCCATTCCATGCATCCGATGAAGCGGGCTGTGGCCCACAAAAGCTTATGCTCAAATAAATTTGTTAGTCTCTAAGGTGCCACAAGTACTCCTGTTCTTTTCACTCCAGAAAGTCATCCAAACTTTGGCAGAAGGAGAGCTGGAGAGAAAGGGGCTATTCAAAGGAGTAAGCATTCATAGGATCAACAGTTATGAGTAGCATGATCCTTGATCACATGGATAGGGCTAAGCCAATGGCTAAATTTAGGATTGGGAAGGAATTTTCTCCAGGGCATATTGCCTTTTTAATGTGTTGTCTTCCTCTGGGGCTTTGGCTTGAGGCCATCTTTTATGATCAGGTGGATTTATTTCACATGATCTGTAATGGTAAGGAGGAAAGACCTCAGCCTTTCCTGACCTCGTATTCTTTTCCTTCCTTTTCCACTTCCTTATGTGGTTTCCTGTTAACAGGGACAATGGAACAATGACCCTGAAAAGGGAGATTTCTTGATTTCATTTGCTGTACTGGCTAGTGTGCATATCTACTAAGTGGCTGGTCTAAAGAAAATCACATTGCAGAGAACAAGAAGGTACTCTCATCATGATATCTGGATTATATCAATTTGTCTTTTGTAATAAGCTTTGAAAATGCAAAGAATTCTGTACCGTATAGACTAATAATATTTAGCACTTTAAATATGCAAAGTGCTCTGCAAACATAGGGCCAAAATCATCCATGCTCTAACTTTACTAAAGCCCATGGATTTGTACTCTGTGTGTCTATTTTAAATAGAAGACATCCGTAGAAATAAGGGAAAAAAAACTTTTAAATGATGGATTTTTTTTTAAATGATTAAATAGAAAATGATGAAAAGCTAGCGGTTTCAATTTCAATGAAAAAATGTTGTTTCTCTGTTCAGAGGGATGTAATTATACCAAGCAAGGGACTATGCTGCTCCAAAGAGGAAGATGATTAGAAGTACTTTCAAGATTAAATGCCATTTAGAGTTTGTCAAGCCAGCGCTAATGCTAAAATCCTTCTTTCTGTAAATGAGCTTTGTCCTCATACAAACTGCAACTGCTTAATTGAGCTGGAAAAGCCTAAATTTGTGACTGAGGCCCTGATTCTCCCCTCTGGTTTAAAGCATTAAATCTAGGGGACTCCTACCTGGTACTTTACAGTAACGCTTCACTTAAAGTCATCCCAATTAATGTTCTTTTGTTGTTATGTTGCTGATCAATTAGAGAACATGCTCGTTTAAAGTTGCGCAATGCTCCCTTATAATGTTGTTTGGCAGCTGCCTTCTTTGTCCACTGCTTGCAGAAAGAGCAGCCCGTTGGAGCTAGCGGTGGTGTCTTGGAACCAGGGTGGACCGGCAGCCCCCCTATCAGCTCCGTTCAGCTGTCCCTCCCCGCACTGCCATGTGCTGCTCCTGCCCTCTGCCTTGGAGCTGCTCCCAGGAGCCTCCTGCTTGCTGTGCAAGGGGGGGAAGAGGGGTGCTAATGTCAGGGTGTCTCCCTCCCCTCACTCCTGTACCCCATCTTCATAGAGCCTGAGAGAGGAGGAACAGCACAGGGCTCAGGACCGAGGGAGCTTGCTGACAGCACCTGCTGTCTCAACTTGCTGATCTACTTAAAAAGGCAATGTACTTAGAGTGGGGTCAGCATACTTAAAGGCGCAATGCGCATCTCTCTCTCTCTCTCTCTCTCACACTCACACACACACACACACACACACGGTGTGTATCTCTGTCTCTCTCTTTCTCTGTCATGCTGCTCCCCTCCCTCCATTTGTGCTGCCTTATAGAGTGTGAGGCTACATTAACCACGTGTTAACCCTTGAGGGCTCAGCCGAGTGCCAGTTCATCATTTAGCAGAAAGGCATTCCCTGGGAAATATCCCACTCTCTGACTCCACCACCTCAACCAAGCTTCACAATCATCATCGCTGTGTACTGTATTACATTGTTTGTTTAAAACTTATACTGTATATATGTGTGTAAATATTTCTATATAAAATATAGTCTTTTGTCTGGCAAAAATAATTTCCCTGGAACCTAACCCCCCCTATTTACATTCATTCTTAGGGGGAAATTGGATTTGCTTAACATTGTTTCGCTTAAAGTAGCATTTTTCAGGAACATAACTACAGCGTTAAGCGAGGAGTTACGGTACTTGACACAATGTATAGCTGGCAAGCCTCTTACCATGTGGCCAGAAGTCCTTAGGAGTTTGTGAGACTATATGTGACACTACATGGCACAGGCTGGGTTAGTCAGTCTGGGAGCTAGAGAGTCCAGAAGAACCACAGGGCTTGTCTTCTCCAGCTGCCTTCATAAAGAATCCCCTTTATAGTCATAAGAACGGCCACACTGGGTCAAACCAATGGTCCATCAAGCCCAGTATCCTGTCTTCTGTCAGTGGCCGGTGCCCAATGCTTCAGAGGGAATGAACAGATCTATTGCCTGTTGTCCAGTCCCAGCATCTGGCAGTTGGAGGTTTTTAGGAACACCCAGAGCATGGGGTTGCATCCCTGACTATCTTGGCGACTACCCATTGATGGATCTGTCCTCCAGGAATGTAACTAATTATTTTTTAAAAAATGCAGTTCTAATTTTGGCCTTCGCAACATCTCCTGGCAATGAGTTCCACAGGTTGACTGTGTGTTGTGTGAAAAAGTCCTTCCTTGTGTTTGTTTTAAACCTGCTACAGGACTCGTTACAACTGAGTCCTGACTCTTCTCTAGTGCGAAAGACCCCTGATTCTTAAAAGACTCAGGCACGTGCTTCACTTCAACTATGTGGTTAGTCCCATTGAACTCTGCCGATCTAGTCCCATGCTTAAAGTTAAGCATAGGGCTAAGCTTACACGGTCAGGACTGTAGGCATGATACACCGCTGTCCTCAGATGCGGCCCCCATCCTGAACACCTTAGAATGGAAGCGTGTTATGAAGTGAGATCAAGATAGCTTTGACAGCTGGCCCTGAAGGCAAATGAGCCGGAGCAGCTGTGTCCCGCCTTAGGGTGGCCGAGAATGCTGAGCAGCGCTGCCACAAGCTGGGGGCAAGGAAACGAGGAGCAGAGGGATGAAAGTTGCCCTTTACAATCCCTGCTTAGCCTAGCCAAAGCCAGTTTACCCACCTTAGAGCCACCGTAGCAGCTATTGTATTCCCCCATATGCCTCTGGTAGGCCCTGGGAAGAGGGGGCATTGTTGGGGCCCCCTGCCTCCAAGCAGTGCTAGAAGGCTAGAGTAGCACCTTGGGGCCTGTGGGAAGCCAGAGGGTAAATGCACATCTCTGGCACCGGCACAAAGATGTCCCCAGGAGGGTAGTGTGGGGCATGGAGGTAACTTGTAGCCATCTTGATGCGCAGACAGCTCAGATGCACTGTGCGCTCCTCATGCACTGCCGAGGGTCTGGCCCTGTCTGCTCCTCAGGTCTGTTCAATTTATTCGTTTACATTAGATTTGATTGAATTAGATTGTAAGCTTTTGGGGGCAGGGCCTTTTCTTTGTTCTGTTTGTACAGCACCTAGCACCGTCAGTCCATGATTAGGGCTGCTTGGCGCTACCACATGATCAATAAATAATATACAGCACCCAGAGCTCTGCAGGGACATATTTTAAAATAACCCAGAATCGGTAACGAAGGAATGGGGAGGAAAGCGAGAGCCTGCCACTGAGACTGCAGCAATGGGAGAGGTCTCTGCCCTATTACTGACCATTATTTTGTTTTGTCCTGATGATTTCAGATGCTCAGTACATCACCTGCAGGATGCAGAACTGCACCGAGGCCACCCGGAGCAAACCGTTTCCTGGCTACATTGACCCCGATTCCCTGATTGTGCAGGATGATTATGTGTTTGTTCAGGTGTGAAACATGCATTCTCTGATTCCAAGTAATTCTCCTCCCTACCCCGCTCCTTTTATTTATATATATATATATATATATACACGCACACAACCAAGCAACCAGCCCAGAGTGCCTAATAAAGGAGCTTCACAGAGTGCATCAGCCCATCAGAATGCTAATTGATTCCTTCTGACTCTGTTTCAAGTATCTTATCAACACGAGGTCATGGAGGTACTGCCTGGAGCGTTCAGGAGCGTTCAGGATGCGTACTGGAATAATCCTCATTGCCAATCAACCAGCCTCATCATGCATTCCAGGAGTAGACCCTGTACCACCCGGCTTTAAGCTGTTGTGCCAGTCACTTGATATCACAAGTTCAGTAGACCAATCAAGGCTTTTACTGAGTGAGAGAAAGGAATAGAAGAGGGGAGGGGGTGATAGAGGGAAGGACTGGGGAGAGTAATCAGCCATTATTGTCATGCATGGACTACGATTATTGAGACAAGGATGGAGATGAGATGTATTCAGCCAATCTCTGTTTGAGGTGAGAGCCGGCGAATGCATCTGAACAGCCATGGGTTTCATTCTCCTGCTGTTGCTGTCTATTTAATAAGAGAGTTGGAGAAAAGTGCAGGGACCGTGCACATGAACTGGAAATAATCTGATTTCAGAATGCCTTCTGAGACCTTCAATATTTCTGACTTGTTTGAGTGGATACCTGATCCTTTTGGGGTTGCTCTGGACTTGAGTCTGTGCTGCTCTTTTAACTTGAGTTAATTGATTACTGTTTGACTCAGGGTAACTAACACAGCTGTAAATGCTTGTTTAGATGGTCTGCTCTAGAATACAAGCACTTGTGGTTTACACTAGGAGTTAACTAACATAGGGGAGGTGTCTATACTAGCATTTATGTGTTAGGTAATGCAAATTAAAGCAGGTCCACAAAGTGTAGTGTAGACGTACCCTTTGATTGCAAATCAGGTATTGGTGCTAGTGGCGGGGGCGGCTCAGTAGCTGGGAATCTTTCTTCAGTGTCATAACTGAATCATTGCTCTGGTATCATTGTATTGGTGCTGTGCTGCTAGAGTTGGCCTCTCACCAATGGTCCACCAGATCCCATGGTGCACAGGGTGACAATAGGCATGTTAATTCCACTCTGGCTAGTTACATTCTACCTTCTCAAATCATCCTTCTGTTTAAGTAGGATACAGTGTGTTTCAATTTCCTGTTTTCAACAATTGTGCAGTAGTGGGGGGGAGGGATAGCTCAGTGGTTTGAGCATTGGCTTGCTAAACCCAGGGTTGTGAGTTCAATCCTTGAGGGGGCTGTTTAGGGATTGGGGGGGGGAAATTGGGGATTGGTCTTGCTTTGAGCAGGGGGTTGGACTAGATGACCTCCTAAGGTCCCTTCCAACCCTAATATTCTATGATTACCTTGTGCTTTTAATATATGCTGCATTCCACCCTAGAGCTGGCGGCATTTCAATGGTTGTGTGAAGAGATACCTATAAAACCCCTCAGTATCCAGGGGTATTGTGAAGATTTATTTGTTGATGTTTCTACTGTGCTGTGAGGTCAGTTGGGGAAAGACAGAAAAGAAGTGTGTTATATTTAGGTTTTAAAGGATTTCATTTTAATTAGTAAATGGTTGACTTCTCCAGCTACCTAAAAAACTGAAGAAAAAATTTCCCATTCTTGATAACTTACATTTGCAGAAAGGAAAAACAAAACAAAACATGTGCTTGCAGACAATTTTTGCTGTCAATCAATGAATTAGAGACGGATATTATGAAAGATGGTTATAATTTCATTTCTTTTATCTGTTGTGAATCATGACCTCTGTGTTCTTGGGTCACTAACAAGAATGCCTTTTAAAATACCCCACAATTGCAAAAAGGCTTTGTAAGACCATACTTAACGTATAGGTCTGCACTGAGGAGCTCTGAACATATTGGTTCTTTGCATATATATTAGCACCTTCCATCCAAGGATTTCAAAGTCTTTTACGAAGACTGATTAATCCTCATGACAGCCCTGAGAGTCAGGTAACATGACCAGATTCTTTTTACAGGTGGGGAAAAATGAAACACATCCAGCATTTCCAAAGTTGGGTTGCTAAAGCAGGGCCGGCTCTAGCTAAAAAAAGCTGCAGCCAGAGCTGCTGAAGCCATAACCCCCCCAAAAAACGGTCCTTGAAATATGCCGCCCCAAGAATGGCCAGAGTGCCGCCCCTTCAGATGTGCCGCCCCAAGCACAAGCTTCCTTTGCTGGTGCTTGGAGCCGGCCCTGGCTAAAATCAGGCACCTCAATCCATGCTCGGGACCTATATAAATGGCCCGATTGACTTTGGGAGCTGTGGGTGCTTTGCTAGTCTGAATGTCAGGCCACTTATTTAGCTGCTGAAGTATGGTGACGTGCAAAGTCATACAGGAAGTCAGTGCCAGAGCGAGAAATGGAACCTGTGGGTCCTACCTTGCAATCTGCTGAGCTAACCACTTGACTACCTGATACCTCTGCAGGTAGTGAGGACCTGAATGTGCCCTAGTAATCGGCACTATGGCTGGGGCGAAATCATGGCCCCATTTAAATCAATGGAAGTTTTCCCCCGGCCAGGATTTCACCCAGAATTTCACCCTTTGACTTTACTTACAAACAATAGGGACAGGATGTGCCACTGACTGTCAATTTCAGTCATTGACAGATATTTTGTCCCCTCCTGCAACTGCTGCTATGTTAAACCGTCGCTATCACAGTTTCATTCACCTTTCCAGCCCGCCTAATATTTTCCTCCCGCCTCAAAGAAAAATGGATGATGATGATGGTAACCCTGGTGATAAAATTCCCTTTTATATTGCAGTTAACATCGGGAGGACGGCCACACTACTACGTGTCCTATAGGAGGAACGCATTTGCACAGATGAAGCTGCCAAAGTATTCTTTGCCCAAGGTATGTTATTATTGCTGATATATTCACACTCACACGCGCACAGATCCCAATCAATTCAGAGGTGACTGCTGCCAAGCGGGAACTTCACAATGAGCTTTAATTAACAAAACTTGTTTTTAAAGAATATTTGAAAGCTGAAAAGAGCCTATGGCTGTGTCAGCATTTCAGTCAGTCAAGGACATCAGTATGAAATGTAGATTTGTGCTCAGGTCTGCGTAAATTGCTATTTAATTTTAATCAATTAACACCATTGGGGGCGGTTTGCCTTAAAATTATCCCCCCCGCCTCCCGGGGCGGGGGGGGGGGGGTCACTTTTTATGATTTGCCTCATTAGCAGATTTTAATGGGAGGCAAGCAAAGAGATGTTTTTTTGTGTCTGCTCCATATCTCCCTTAATTAAGAACAATGAAGAATTAACAATGGAGCCTGAAAGGATATCACTGCCTCATGGAGCTGGGTTTTTGAGAGGCCTATCTAAAAAGTGTCAGTCTAGGGGGAAAGAAAAACTGTGTTCTATTCAGGAGAGGTCAGTGCTTTGCAGCCGGACTTCAAACATCTTTTTAAACAAAAGGGAACCTCATTCTTAAGGGTTTTATTTCTTTCTCAAAACAATGTCACCTGCCTTACTAGCATTCAGTTGTGTGGCCTGCTAGGTGGCTATATGGTATGGCCTTCCAGGTTATATCTGGAATCAGATGTTTAGGGCCAGATGTGGGTTACTGCTACTCGGGGCAGTGAAAATCCAAATTCATAAGGTTCTTGGAACTCTTCCATTGTGGTTGGGCGGCGTTTGGCCTTCTCTCCGGATCCCATCTCCTCAACCTGTAGCTTCCCTCTGAGATGTGGGTGGGTCTTTAAAAGGATCCATCAAGGTACAGGGCTGTCTGCTATGGTGACCTCAAGTGCCGCCATGCTAAGGAATCCTCCTGAACTGCCCCAAAACGGGGATTCCAACATGTGTAAGCGGATCTAAGTTAGTTACAACTAACCTGGTCAGCATTAATTTACCCACAAAGGACTTGCAGGTTTGGGTGTGTGGGTTGGGGGATGATGTCCCCAGCAACGTCTCTTCCCTTCCCACAGCAAATCCTTTTTCATAATGCAGAACCCAACCCTGTGCTGCACCCAAAATCTCTAGTCACTTTTGCAAATCTTGGCCCAAGTATTCTTCCATGGAATGAAACTCCAGCCATTCTAAAGAACCAGGAGGAATTATCCTATCAAGGCAGAGCAGATGTAAATAAGCACTTATTTGAAACAGATGTTTAAGAAATAATTGGAATCTTTTCAGACCAGTGATTGTAATGCTCATGCAAAATGACCCTTAGAATTCCCACTTGCAACTAGTTCAGACCATCTGTGATGAGATATTTGGTTTGAGTCGTGTTCCCCCTACATGTTTAGTTCTCCATCTGTCTGTCTTCTCTAAGATCTACGGAGAGCTGAGGAAAGTAAGTTATGATTAATTTTAGCCTATTGTAAATGAAATAGGAAATGGAACAGTAAGTGCTGTTGTTTGATCCAAGTGTGAGTTTGATATTTAAGGAGAAAAAGTGCTTCATTACAATCTCATAACATCTTCAAAGATGAAGAGCTACATTTGGTGTGGAAGGAGCTAACGGAAAAAATGCATATATTTGGGATGCTGTTATCAAAGCAGGAGAGCTGCCTTTATTAAAAATGTACAAAGCACTGTGCTAGCCAAAGGAATTGAAACAAACAGTTCCGTCTATGCCTAGATTCTCTTTAATCTCTCTCAACTAAGAAATTGGGCCCATACGTGGTAAACAGTGCTGACAGTGCCAAGTTCTCGAATGGCTTGTGGGATTGAGGAATGGAATACACCTCTGTATCTGTACACCTTTTTCACCTCTGTATCTGTCACCTCTTTTGAATTTGGACCAGGGAAGAGAGTTGCCACCTGGTGGCTTTGGTGACATGAGTTGATGGCAGTACCGTAGCCAGGAGGGGAGCAGGGGGAGCGGCCGCTCCCCCTGTGAGCAGAAGCAGCGGAAGCGGCGCATCTTTTTAGCAGCACTAAAAAAAGGCGCCGCTTCTTTTTAAGCGCCGCTTCTTGCACTCACCCGGCGGCGCTCCGGGTCTTCGGCGGCATTTCGGCAGCGGGTACCACCGAAGACCCGGAGTGAGTGAGGACCCGCCGCCAAAGTGCCGACGAAGACCCGGAGCGCCGCTGGGTGAGTACAGGGGGAGGCGCCTTTTTATAGTGCCGCTCCCCCTGCGCTCCGGACCTGGCTGTGCTACTGGTTGATGGGTTGCAGAGTCCAGCTCATGTAGGCAGAGTTTATGCCGTAAAACCCACAGTCACTGCTGCCAATAATTAACGCTTTGGTTACCAGTCTGAGCAAAGGTCTGAATGGGCTGTGGACTCTTAACTCCCCTAGTTCTTACCTGATCCATTTGTCTTACCCTTGGAGATGGACTGGGTTAAGGAACATTAATTGGTACATTGAGAAGAAACGTTGAATTGCCATTCCCATTCTGTACTATGGCATCATGACCTGTAATAGGTGGCTCACGATCTTTCCAATGGAGTTCAGCACAGAATAGCACAGGTACACCTAACAACATTGCATTGGTGCAGTCCACTTAAACTCACCCCATTTCTAGACATACCTAAATCTCCGGCCACCAACTTGTGCTGGAACTGGAGTAGCTTACTCACCAGTTGTAACCATGAAGGCAGACAAAGCAATGTGATTGCCATGCAGTCAAGTGGTTTATATCGTTCCAAGTTAAATAATGATGGAGAGGATTGGTGCTGTTCATCCATTTTATATCAGTTCTGTCGTACAGTGTGAGTCTGTAGACCTGTGGAGGAAGCAATAGCCACAAAAATCCTAAAATATAGAACATTAAAAACAGCTGACAATGACCACAATTGGCCGGATAAATCAGGTATTGCATTCCTGCTATTAAACTTGCCAAGAGGCAAAGATCCCCGACCAAGTGAGAAAAGGGCAGTCGCATTGTGTTAACAATTCAGAAAGCTTTGGCCTTTAGACACCCAATCAAATTCTCAGGCATAACATTGCTCTTTCTCTTGTCTTTGGAAAGACAAGAAGGGCAGGCACTAGAACCGCATGTTAATGTCCAATCCACCATGCTATGCTGCATCTAGAGAAACTCTCTGACTGAGTCCCAAGAAGGGTTTGGACTAACACAGCGCCCAATTGATACATGTATTTTAGTCCCTGTCCATGTGTGCTTACACTGTGCTGGCATATATAGGACAACAGACACATGCAGAGGCAAATGTAAGCTGATGTAATGTACACCTCCTTCTGGCCCCTGTAATGTGTATTTTGTACCAATTTAGACTCACTTTACACTCCATTGGACTATTGGAACATCTGGACTGTAATCACAGGGTGTGATGCAGCTTTAGCTGAAATACCCAAGCTAGACGTAATCTACCTTGCTTGGGCACCAGAGTGGTGAAGCTTCAGAGCGAGTTAGCACCACAAGTAATTACCCAGTGTTTTGTGTGGGCTTGGACAGCCCCCCACTAAAGCATGAGCTGCCACAGCTTGTCTACAGCTAGATTACACCTAGCTCATATATGTCTACTAAAAATGCAATCACACCCTGTGCTTGCAGACTAGACATCTGCTTAGATTCCCTTAGCCTTAGATGGATTTTCTTACTTACTGAGACTCACCCCAGTTTAGAAAGAAAAGCTTTCAGCGAATAAGTGACCTGATTAATTTCTCTGGCATTCATGAAATGGCCTTCAGTGTTCCCTAAAGCTGGTCAGATATAGGAAAACATCAGTATTAGGTGAATAATCGATTTGATCAAAAATAGTGAAATTCCTGAAAGAGTATATTGGCCAAATGCTATTTGAGCAGCTCTTCTTACAACCTCCGTAATACATTATCTCTGAATTTGGCTGAGCGACTCCTAGTGCGTGTGTCTGTGTGTATACACGTAGGGGACTCTTAGTATATGTCCACACTGGGGGGGGGGGGGGGGGGGGGGGGGGGGGGGGGGGGGGGGGGGGGGAACTGTGTGTTTTTAACTTGAGTTAGCTACACCACAATAGTTAACTCAGATTAAAATAGCAGCGAGGACATGGTTTATCACTTTGGTTGAGCAGCTAGAATTTAACTCCAGGTTCTAAGTTAAAATTTGAGTTGCTAATCTGAGTTAAAAGCTGGGTTGCTGCGTCTTCACTGCTGTTTCAACCCAAATTAGCTAACCCCAGTTAAAAACACACCTTTTTTGCCATATAGCTATACCCTAAATTGTTGCAAGACAGTGTGATTTATCCCACCTTCTTCATCATCGCAGAATGTAACCCAGTCTATTTGCCTGAAATACCAAATTATGTTGAGATGTTCATTACTGTGATGTAATTAAGCAAATCAAAGCAGATATTCATCCCTCAGATATAAAATTAGGGGTGGAGGAACCAGTTAAGATGAACTGAGCTTAACCTTTATTTGACATTCACAGTGAATGGGCTTAAAAAATGGTTTTAACTGGAATTTTTCTCCCCGTTGTTTTTCACACTTCCATGTTTCAGCAAGAAGTGTCAAAACCCATCAGGACATTTTATTTGTATGCTTTTAATAGCATTAGCAGAAGCAAGAGGAAATATCGTAGCCAAAGAAATCCACCTCTGATAACGTTCCCAGTTTTGCAGACCAAAAAGTTTGGCTGACTTTCATATAAGCAACCAACCTTTGGGATGTCGGTCCAGAGCACAAAGGAACGTTCCCACCTTTTGAGGGTTAGCCAGTGCCAAGAAAACCTAGATTTTTTTTTCTCCATAGATTTTGATGGCCAGAAGGGGGCATTCTGATTATCTATTCCAGCGGTTCTCAAACTGTGGGTCGGGACCTCAAAGTGGGTCGCAACCCTGTTTTAATAGGGTCACCAGGGCTGGCTTAGACTTGCGGGGGCCTGGGGTGGAAGCCGAAGCCTGAGACCCACCTCCTCGGGCCAAAGCTGAAGACTGAGGGCTTCAGCCCTGGACAGCGGGGCTCAGGTTACAGGCCCCCTGCTGGGGCTGAAGTCCTTGGGTGGGTTCAGGCTTTGGTTCCCCCCTCCTGGAGTCGTGTATTAATTTTTGTTGTCAGAAGGGGATCACGGTGCAATGAAGTTTGAGAACCCCTGAGCTATTCCATCTGAGGGACAGAAGTCATCTGTTTGTTATATGTTTGCATAGTGTGTGGCACACTGGGGTCTGATCCTTGACTGGGATTCCTGGTGCTATGGCAATATAATTAATTAATTAAATTAATTAATAACAACAGAGGCCCTAGAATTTCACTAGCAATTCTGGCATCTGTAAATTTTGGAGGGACACTGAACTCCCACAAAATGCATAAGAAGTGGCTGTTTTATCTTAGCTCAGTAATGTACAGTGATTTCCTTTTCAATCACATTTCATGTTTAAGATGTAGCAAGGGGAAAAAAACCCACCTGATAATGTACATTTTTATAGAACCCTTCCTCCTCACAAACTGCTGCTGTACAATAATGTGCTTAAAAGTGTTGCCAATGTGAATGTTCAATTAACACCTCCGTGGTTAATTACTACTTTGCAAACCGGCAGAAGAGAGAACATGCAAAATATGCAGACCAGGGAATATGCTACTTGAAAGAATGTTGTCTACAATTTCTGATTAGATTCTA
Organism: Macrochelys suwanniensis; assembly: GCA_033296515.1. NCBI lineage: Eukaryota > Metazoa > Chordata > Testudines > Chelydridae > Macrochelys > Macrochelys suwanniensis. The sequence continues at coordinate 136,573,183 of CM065778.1, forward strand.
GAATGAATACAGCCCTTGATCTTCCAGGATTTAACCTGTGTTGACCTTGGAATTGGTACAACCGAGTTGTCCTACAATAACATGCCTTTGTGTCCTTTCCCCAGGATATGCACGTTATCAGCACGGATGAGAATCAGGTGTTTGCCGCCGTTCAGGAGTGGAACCAGAATGATACTTACAACCTTTATATATCTGACACCAGAGGGGTCTACTTCACGCTGGCCTTGGAGAATGTCAAGAGTAGCCGAGGGCTGGAGGGTAACGTGATGATCGACCTCTATGAGGTATGTCACGACTGCTAATGATGCAGTCCCATCCTGGGAGTTCATGCTGTTCCAATAACATTGCTTTTGTGATGAACGCGCACAACCTTGTACCTCGAGTGTGATTAGTGGAGACATTATGTGGCTGAACACGGTCACACAACTTTGAACTGGTGCAATGCCTTTTATCCAAGGACCTCAAAGAGCCCAGATTTTGTACTGTTGTACAAGGTAGGCGCAGAGTGAAGGTACAAGAAGGTTCACCCTTGAACCTCCATGTAAGATCTGGCCTCAACAGAACTGGCCAAACACTTAGGGGAGCCCATGCCAAACTCAACAGCTCTACGGCAACTTGCAGTGGCTGCAACATTCACTACCTGGGAACCCCCAGGAGGAATTTTAGCTGCCTCAGCCAGAATCCCTGCTGTGGGAACGGTAAAAGCCATAATCTAGTGATCACATAAAACACACAACACCCTGCCTAGGTGCAGACCCACGGCCATAGAATTCCAATAATGAGGGGTTTTGTGCTGCACCTCTAAGAGTCACAGCCCAGAACTCATAGTCAAGAGGCGAGGGAAGAATGGCAGCTTGAAGCCACCTGTAGCACCCTCCTGATCCTGGGTTGCTCTGGGGACTGAAGTGGCCCCTGGTGTTACTTAGACTCCCCTGGGCACCTATCTAGGTTATGACTACCTCCCTGAGCGGCCCAGAATCTCCACAGAGCTGTGTGCTGAAGCCCCACCCCGACCCTCCCCTGTCATGTTCCCTATGCCAGGTCTTGCAAAGGTGTCCTTGGAAGGCAGACTAGTAGCTGTCTTCTGCAGTGCATCCTCCCCTGGATGGAACCTGGGCTTTTAGGGCCCCTTTATGGCACTCTGGCTTATTTGCATGGCACAAAGGGGCTGGAGCAGGGCGAGGTTCTCACGCTAGGTGTCCTACAGGTAGTTTCCCACCCTACAGGATGAAATCCATTGAATAACATTGAGTCCCTGTAAAAGAGAAGACACTTTTACCTGAGTATTAACTCCAGGAGCTGGATTGACTTTTAATAGCCTTTAACTGGAAACCACCTTGAGACGTCCATGTAGAAAGCCCAAACGGGTGCTTTATAAATGCAGAAGAATTGTAGGGGAACGGGCATGCCATTTGCTCATCCTTGTGAGGTCTTCACTATTAATCTATCTGCAACTTCGGCAGCCTGTGGAAAGGCTGTTGCCTCTTATTACTGTCAGTTCAAGGAGTGGTTTCACTGCATTACATAAAGGTGTCCTACATCCCAGGGGGAAAGAAAAGCCTTTGTTTTCTTAGGCTGACAGATGATAGGAACTGGGATTGAAATTAACGTGATCCGACTGGTAGCGTCAGATCTGCTGATTACCTAGATAGAAAGAATATTGGCTGACACAGAGCCTGGCGCAAACCTCCCTTGAAATCTGATGTTCTGGCTGGAGGAGAGCTGGAAGCCATCCAGCGTGAATCTCCCGGTAGGACTGCTGCAAACAATAAGTGTTTAGGGGTAAATGGAGATGAAGAATAGAAAGAAAGAAAGAGAAAATCCAAAGGCAAATTAAAAAGAAGTAGAAATCCTATAAACTCTGCTGGTGTGGGGACAGCAGGATCTAGAAAAGAGTGTATGAGGCACGTGTACTGGTGGTGGGATGGGGTGAAGTTGGTGTGTTTGGGGCGGGGTTGTTTGTCACGTGTAAGCTTGTCTGGCTTCAGGGGAGTGTGTGAGGGTGGCACTGTGTGTATAGAATAATTAAGCCAGATCCTCTGTCTGGGTATGTCTGCTTTGCCTCGCTCAAAGGGGAGTCGAACTGAGCCCGATGGGTACTACTATTTCTACAGCTGACGGAAAATGTTCAAATTTCAAAATTTCCCAACAAAAGAGAACCGATTCTTTTTCACACAATTTTTGGGATGATTTTTTTGACCTGCTCTTAGTGAAACAGCAAGTTTGTTTTGTTAGTTCCCTTAAATGCCCAAGGATCCATATCATCCAGGCTAGCTCACTAGTATATAGAGCCGTGTGGAAAACGTGATGTAATTTTCACTGAAAATTTCATCTCTTTGGGTTTTTTGGGTCAACATTTAAAATTTTGACAAAACATTTCACCTCACTCATGCAGCCAGGATATGTTTGGTCAGCTCCACCAGTATATGTTCTTCTGTTGAAAGGAATTGCTTTTTTCAGAGCTCTCTTAATACAGCATAGATTCACAGAGTCTGAGGCCAGAAGGGACAATTAGATCATCTGGTCTGATCTCCTGTATAACACGAGCCATTACATTTCACCCAGCTACCCCTCTATTGGACTTGACTAAAGCACATCTAAGTTATTTTTTTATTCCCTAATGGTCTAAATTTGTATTTTTTTCTGCTGAAGACTGATTTATAGAAAATATTTGCTCTACCAGCTGTTTCTGAGTCATCATTCATTTCATCCCCTTCAGTCTTTATTAATAGATTTATTTTCCCTTATAGTGCTTTTTTTCCCTCCATAGCTTTTCCCTGCCAATCTACACTGATGCTTGGACTGTGTGTGTGTGTTGTGATTAACGTGTGCACTTACCTTTTGATGTAGGCAGGTGAGACATTACTGGTTGTGGCACTATTTCCCGTTGTGGCTGTAATTCAGCTCCCATTGAAATCAGCAGGAATCTCTCCAGTTCAGTCGGAGGTGGATCAGGTCCAAAGGGTATATGGGTCAATTATGAACACTGCATTACACCCACCCTGGAAAGTATGGGGACATGCATGGGCTACCTGCATCACTGGAGCCAAGGACAGCATCTGTCTGTCTGCTGCTACTCCCTCTCCTGCACATTTGGAGTAGGGATGTGCTGGGAGGAGAGTGGATGGAAACTTGCTCCAGCCCCAGTGAAGATACTGGGTTCAGCGCAGAGAGGGAAGTAATCTGCACAGCAAAGGGATAGCCGGGGTTATTTTCCTCCTAGAGCAAGGGAGAGACAGGGACCAGTTAAGGTACGCTGTTTCTGGAACGCTGCAGCTACGCACTGTCCCAGCTCCGGCTGGGTAGTAGGGTTACAATCCACCCCTTCATAAACATCTGCTCAAAGTCATAATAACTGACCTACTGGTAAACAAAGAAAACCTTAAAGCCAAATAGTATATTTCTTTTTAATGGTGCCCCGTGCAGCGTGTGTCAATGTGCAGTATTTGCAGGGGGACAGGGAGGAAATGCCTGTAGTGTGTCTCCAGCGTGCCGTACATTGTCTAATATGCAGTATGTAGAAGCACATGTAGTGTGTAGTATGTGCATAGCTTGTGGAAGTGTGTGGGTGTTGTATTCGCCTTGTGTGTGCGAATCGTATGCAGTGTCTGTCATCCAGTAGGGTATGTGAAATAGGTTTGTGCCTGTCCATTTGAGATGTGCACAGACTGTGTGTCTGCCTGATGTGAGTGTGTAAGCAGTGCATATGTGATATGTGTAGTGCAGGTATCTTTTTGGCAGGCCTGAATATGTGGGCTGTGTGTGCACAGTGTATATTGGTCTGCATTGTGCACAAAGTTTGTGTCTTTTTGGTATAGTGTGTGTTTGTGTCTTTCAAGTGTCGATGCATCTGGTGTGGGCATGTAAGCAGTGTGTCTCTTTCATGGGTGTATATGCAGTCTTGTGTGTGTATCTGTCTTTGCTGTGGGGGTGTTTACAGTAGGGGTATATTTACACAATGTGTGTGTCTCCCTCCTGTGGGTGCGTATATCCTCCATGAGGTCTTTCCCAAGATAAAGCTGTCCAAAAATGACAACATAACTTACGCTTTGCTTGCTTTGGAAAAGACTCAGAGTCCCAGCCCATGACTGGAATCATAAAAGAAAAATTCACGGGACTTCAGAACACATTTATCACCTGAGATATGAAATGCTCTTTAATCATTTGTGGCCAACATCTCACCGGGACTATAGTACAACCGTTTGAGAGAACAACAAAGGAACATACAAATGGAGTTATCGGCCCCGGCCTGTGATAGCAGAGAACTATTGTTACATTCTCAGTCATCGCTATTTACACAGTGACACAGGTAGACTCAGTACACCTTTTCTATTTTGGTATCCTTCCATTTCTTCAAAGAAACCAGAAATAATCTGGGGGAAAAAACAAGTCATATGTAATGATTACATTTAACAAAATATTATCCTGGCTGTATTTATTGCAAAAAATAATGTTCTAATTAGTTTGGCTCCATTATAAGGACCAGATTTTGATCTCCTTACTCCTGGTGAGCAAGATCTTAGGCTCAGGTCCTCAAAGGTATTTAAGCATCTAATACCCCTTGAAATCAATGGGAGCTAGGTGACAAAATACCGTTGAAGCTTTAGGCCTCAACCTATATGTAATCCACCTTTTAACAAAGCACATAGCAACTTTTCACAACCCCCACAGGATTTTGGGTATGCCAGCATGGCCTTGTCAGTAAAATATTGGACAGGGAGTCAGAAGATCTGGTTCTTATTTTTGACTCTACCACAACCTTGGGCAAGTCACTGTAACTGCTTTGTGCCTCGGTTTCCCCCACATGCAAAATTGGGATAAAAATACATGCAGGGGATTCTAAGGTTAATATACCAGTGATTAATGAAACACTTTGAGATCGTTGGACAGAGGGCACTATAGAAATGTAAAGTATGAATTATCATCATTTTGTTTGCAAGGGAGCAGTTGCTGTGGTTCACTCAGCAGAGAGAAATGAGTGACTGTTCCTTGTGTATTTCCCCTTTAAAAAGAGAGAGGTTGTCACCTTGTACTGAGTGTTACCTACATCATTTCAGGTTTCCACGCTCCTTCGAAAGCACAAGCTTTCTCTCCCATCTGCAGCACTTCTCTGTGTTATTCCAACAAAGCCCATAACTTTCCTCCTTTTAATACCCATTGGCAATTCTCCCCCTTGACTCCTTCACACGGATGCTGTGACTGAGTCCCCGCTGGGTTTGACAGGTAATCACATGTGCACACCAAAGATCGGAGTCCAATTGATATATTTTTTTCAGCCATGTCAATTTTTCCTAGGTAGCAGGGATAAAGGGAATGTTCTTGGCTAACAAGAAGATTGACAACCAAGTTAAAACTTTCATCACCTACAACAAAGGAAGAGACTGGCGCTTGCTACAGGCTCCAGACACTGATCTGAGAGGAAACCCTGTTCGTTGCCTCCTAGTAAGTTCTGCTTTAAAAAATCAACAACAACAACTTCCCCCCAGGTAACAACACAAAGATGATACTGGATTTTAAACAATAAATAGGACTGGTCTTCATGGCTATACTGCATGGCATGGACAGGAAGCTTCATTGCAAGGGCACAGTGATGCTAGGCTTGAGCAGCCAGACATTATGGCAAGAGCTGGCTATTTTATTTCTTTATTTTGTGTGTCTTTAATGAAGGAAACGCTTTATAATGAGGCTTCTTTCTGCAGAGCTGATGTCCTCTTAGGCAGCAAGCAGGTGAAGATACGGTATAGTTGACATTCTGTACACTAGGTGGGGTGAGCGAGCTATTTGATGATACCAGCAGGGGACCAGTGGTGTTTTCAGGAAGGATCTTCCTGAGATAGGGCAGTCACTAGAGATGGGCACAAGCTACAGAATTAAAAGGGGAACGTGGGCTTTGTAGTGTCTGTTATAGGTAATATATTATTATTATGTTGAGACTAGGGCAGTCAACACATTACAAACGTGTGTGTGTGTGTGTGTAAAACCGTTAGCAAAACAGAACTCAGAGGAGTTTCTATGGAATGTTGCAACTGTTTCAAAATAAATATCATAGTCTCACCTCCACTGGCATGCCCATACAGAGTTTGGGATAGTCATCTGGACACCCCCACAGCTCGGACTGTTGGGAGCTGGTCAGGATCAGGAAGCACTTCCCATAATGGTCTCGCTGTAGCCACCTGCTGTGTCTCATCATCGGCTTTGACGGTAAACTCTTTGGGGCAGGGACCATCGTGTGTGTGTGTGTGTGTGTACACACAGCTTCTAGCACAATGGGGTCCCGATCCCTGACTGGGGCCCCAAAGTGCCACGGCAACAGTATATAATAAATACCTGTGGTAGGTGCAGGGTGTCTGCCTGGAAGTGCTTACAGTCAAATCCAAGTGCATTTAGATCCAAGGGCAGCACATGGACTGTCAAAAATTAGAGGGAACATTGTCCAAGGGTTCTGGCTCAGCCTATTATAAATATAACGGCTATTTGCAAAATTCGGATCTGGGTCAGGGCTTTGGGGTGGGCCCATCTCCTGTAACACAAATCCCACGTGGTAATGACGCTCCCCATTTTTTTTTACATACCCCAGCAGAAGTAGCCCAGCTCATTTGCAGTGGGGGTATGGACTTTCTCAACAGGGTACCTAGGGATTTACTAGCCTATTTACAGGGCGGTGGGACTTTCGCACAGAAATGACGGCGACATTACAAGAAGGTTACTAGGGTGGCGGGACATCCCTCAAGGGGAAGATTAGATCAGCACAAAAAAAAGCAGATACTTCTCCAAAGGTGCACAGACCCGAGCAGGGCAGCTCAGGAGAACAATTTCTCCTGTAAGATTTTCAGGACTTGCTGCTTATAGTCAAGGCAAGAAATATTTTTAAAAAATACATACAACAACCCAAAACTCTTACTGGACAGGTCACTTTCCCCTCTCTGTGCCTTGGTTTTCCCATCTATGAATGGGGATCACGATACTGATATCCTTTGCAAAGTGCTTTGAGATCTACTCGTGAAAAGTGCTGTGTAAGAGTTAGGTGGTAATTGTTATTATTATTGTGTTTTAGTACTTCTATTTCTGCAAAACTGGCAAGAACTGGGCGGGGGCGGCGGGAGTGGAAATGAAATGTAAGGGGAAAAGTGGATTTTATAGGCCTTCAGAAAAGTTGAGGTTTGAGTTCTGAGCACAGAACAAGGTAGGTTCTTATTTTATCCACACCATGTAGCCAGCCCCTAATTGTGGCACATAAGAGGTGGGAAGCTAGTGGACAGCGCTCTACATTTCCTCACTCCACCTACATTCCTTGCCTCCCTCTCCCCAGAGAGCCAAACTTGAAACAAGCAGCAGTCCTGTAACAGGATCTTCAAAGTAATGGAGGAATCAGACAGCTATAGGAATGTCTGGCAGACTGAAGGAAACTGGGGACAAGATTTTGGAGGGTTTGGGGTCTGGTCTGGGAGCCCAGCCCTGTAAGAGTGAAGATTAACCAACAGCAGTTTCAGCTTCTGAATCTCACGTGTAATCATCCTGAGTAATTGTATATTTATTAATTGTTGTTGTAAGTATTACAGTAGCACCCAATCAGGATGGGAGTTTTGTGGTGCTGGGAAACTCTGTTAGGTATATAGTTCTCGTAGAGGTATATATGATCCCCATTTTACAGCTGGGGAAGGTGTCGCACTGAGTTCAGTGGGGTTGCCCTGCTGTGAACGAGAACAGAATTTTGCCTAGAGAAGTTAAGTGAGTTGCTCAAGGTCATGCAGCCAGACAGTGTCACAGCACCAATTATCCCTGTAGAGCTATTTACTCTTGGCCCCAGGTTCAGGCCACTGGACTACACTGCCTCACCAATATCAGGGCTTGCTTTGCATCCCTGTTGCAGAGATGTAACAGCTGTCCTGATACCTGTAGAAACAGCCCACAGCTTTTCCCAGTTTGTAGCTGAGTCGCCAGTAGCCACAACATACCTGTGCCCTTGAGCTAGAGACAGGATTTACAAAGCCCATGACTCTAGTAACACTGACTGCAGTGCGATGATGTTATGAGCCGTTTACACTGGGGAGAGGGGAGTTCCTGGTGACAAAGGGTTAATCGATGTGGTCACTCTTTTTTGCTGTTCTTAGACACTCTTCTTAAGAACGGAATAGCCAAGGTTTGGATAACATGATCATCCACAGGATCATAGCTATGCAAGCAACACACGGCTTCATCCCATACAGTGCTGTGGCTGAGTGCACGTCATCTGAGAGCAAGTTGAGAGGTGATGGGGCAGGAACAGGAGCTGGGGAACTCAGTCCTGCATGAATCGGCCATGCTGCTTCCCAGCTATCAATTTACTCCTGACTAATAAGAGCTGTAAGGTCTAGGGGGGACTGCACAGCCAATCACCACTTTGTACTCTGTGGGTTGCATTTAAATTTCTTCACACGTGCCCATTCTCCATCCAGATCTTGCCCCGTTTTCCCCCTGCTTGCTCTCTTGACTAATGGAACAAGCACATCACTGGTTGGTTTATTTCCACTCTGTGCAGGGGACTGTGTCTCCTGTTTAACCCACATCCATGTAGCCTCCACTCAGTGCTGGAGAGCAACAACCTTGCGCTCCCTGCTGTGCACTGGGCTGGGAACTGGATGATCCAGTTCTAGGCCTAAATATCAGGGCATCATCTAAGGTCCATATGAGTCTGTCCATTGATTTCAGTTGGCTTTGGATCATTGCCCCTAGGGGTAGGGAATGGGAAGGAATGGGGCCGTCCCTCACCCATCTTACAGCATTGCCCAAACTGGCCAGGTGAAATGTGGTCAGAGGGGCTTGTTTGTTTTTTAACCTTCCCCTGGAGCGTCCAATAATAGAAACAGGTAGGATGCCACATCCGTTGGCTGAGCCAGTATGGACACTTCTTCATGCTTCAGTATTATCAAGGGAAGGAATACCAGATGATCAGGGACCAACTAGGGCACAGAAGGTCTGGATCACAGGTTGAGCTAGAAATTTGCCAGGAAGGAATTAGAAGAAACCTGAACTAAACTGACTTACTAGGACATGCACTGGGACAGGTCTTCTTTCCGAAAGAGCCAGCTGCCAGTTTTCCTTTCGTTGGTTGAATAAAAGTGAGAGCCTTTTAGCAGGGGAAGGGAAACTGTACAGAAAATGCACCGGTGGTGTGAAGTAAGAGAGCAACAAGCTTTGAGTCGGAGGAGAGACCTAAGCAGTTACAAATCTTCTTTCAGTTTTGGAGCTAATGGCAGTGAGGAGATTGTGCAGCGTGAGGGCTCAAGGTATGCCAGAGTCACAGAAAGCAGAGCACAGAGATTAGAAAAGAGATTGGCTGAGCAGAGCTGCTAGAAATGTTGTAGAGGCTTCAAAATAAACCAGGGTTCCCTGGGGACATTTTGTTCAGAAGGAGCATGGGGAAAGGGACTTGGGGAAGTGCTATAGAAATAAGATAGTGTGGGTTTTAGGCTGGGGCTCGCAAAGGAACCTCAGGGTGTTAGGTACCCAGCTTCGAGTGGGCACAATGGGGTCTGAATCCAGGACTAGGGCTCAGAGGCACTACCACAAAATGAATAAATCATAATTACAAATAATGATGTCTCAGGATCATAGGAGAGATGATCGGCTGTGCAGGGATAGGCCTAAAAGCGAAGACCAGAAGCTGGTGTTTGATGCGGTGGGGAAGGGGGAGCTAGTGGAGGGAAGCAAAGAGGGGGTCAAAGTGACAAGCCAGGATACCTTTGTATGGATGCACATGGTGCAAGAATGCATTTGTCAAAGCCAGAGAAGAGACGGTTGCAGTAGGCAAGATGCAAAATGACTAGAAGCTGAGCAATAGTTTTAGCTGTGTGGGTGGAGAGGAAAGTCAGATTTTAGGTGGTGCTCTGGTCTTGTTTGGGGCCTCTAGGCATGACTGCATTATGATGAATAAATAGTTATGCACTTGATAGGCAGCATGTCAGCTCTTGCACTGGGGCCCTGGGTCTTAGTACTTGTTGTACATACCCTGTATGTATGTAATAATGAGGGTAATCATAGCTGGCTTTTATATAGCACTTTCCATCAGTAGAGCTTACACCTATACAATATGTATCTATGAAGTGATACAAATACAAGATAAAAGGAAACCTTGAGCAGCACAATCTAAAAGGATTGATGTCTAAAAAGCGAGATAATCTCTGTTGGAGCGGGGGATTGGGCGAATTACTTCTGTTAGCTACCGTCTGCAAAATGCCAAAGGGCGACATTAATTATTTTGGTTTGAAAGACATGTTCCCCCTTTAGCCCTTCAGAATGGATAGAAATGTAAAAGGAAGAATCCCTTTTCCCTTACTGCCTTTCTGTTTTAGCCGAACTGGGTTCTCTCCCCAGAATCCTCCTCTGGATTGCTGTGGAGTCTGACCCTACAAAATTGTCCGCTGCGGTTATGGCGTTCAGCATATTCTGCTTGTCTAGTGACGCTCTCACCCGTGCCACCCCCTGTCCTGTGGCATGGAACAGATCTCTTTAAATAAAAGGAATCAAGAGAGTGGGAGAGAGAGAACCAGCTTTTCACTGCCAGCGTTTGAGAGACAGTCTGGGGTTTGTGTCAGTACGTAGTGGCTTGCAGTGCTTCGCCCACAGAGCTGTGCTAATGGTATCATCAGACCCTGTTACACTGTTGTTCACAGAGTGGCTGGCACATGTCCCTCAGGCTGGCATTCCATTTGCTTCCAGCTTTTTTTTTTTTCCCCCCCTGTATTTTGCAATGAGCTTTTTTTGAGCCTTCAGGAAAGGAGTAAGAAAAGCTAGGTTCTCACAGATTGTCCACAATAGCAGGGGACCCCTTCCAGTCCTCTGTTCTGATGTTCAACGGTCATCACTCTGATGTACGAATGCCCATTGGGAAGGGAGAATGAATGGGATGCCCTTTATGACTTGTCTCTTCCCCCCCTCTCTTTCTCTCCAGCCCTATTGTTCACTGCACCTTCACCTAAAGGTTTCCGAGAACCCCTACACTTCAGGAAACATCGCCAGCCGAGATACTGCCCCTAGCATTATCGTGGCTTCTGGTATGAAACATTCAGTTACTATCTCTTGACACAATTTTACGTACATCAGATTCCGCCTATTGCATTTCCACTGTACATGGAAATAGAAGTATTTGGACTTTGATCTTGTAATTAAGTCTCCTGCCAAACAGAAATGACAATTCTTCCCCCTCCCCAACACTGAAATCCTTTGCTTAGGAAAAGGTAAAAATCATGTACACCACTGAGGCAGCTCGCTTTCCTATGTCTTAAAATGTTGTTGCACTGAATCACGTTCTCCTTACAGGTAACATCGGTACCGAATTGTCAGACAGCGACATCAGCATGTTTGTTTCATCGGACGCTGGGAACACGTGGAGGCAGGTAAATAACATGAATCACATTCTTGAGTGTCAAGCGCAGGGAAGGTGAGTTGCTTTAAAAAGGTGATCTGTTGTTTTTTTTCTTTTTGGTGGCAGAAAAATTGATATTAACCCAAGAGAAGGGTAATTCTTACTGGCTTTTTCTGATGCTATTTCCTGTTAAAAAGTGGGAATGTGCCCAAGCCACAAAGGCTGGTATTTTCAAATACAGCTTAGGGGAGTTTGGTTGTTGATTTCCATGGGAGTTTAGCTGCACTAGAGTTTTAGGTGGCTGGAGAAGACATCTAGAGAAGGAAGGTCCAGTGGTAGGGCACTTGCATTTGGAAGAGCCAGGTTCAATCCTTGCCATAGACTTCCTGTGTGAGTGTGTGCAAATTACTTAGCTTCTCTGTGTCTCAGTTTCCCATCTGTAAAATGGGGATAATAGAACTGCCTGGCCTCAGGGAGGTGTTGTTAAGATAAATTAAACATTGTGAGGCACTCAGGTACTATGGCAGCAGAGGCCAATAAGCACCAGTGATAGATACAATGTTTAGTTTGAGCCCAGATCTAACAAAAAAGATATTGCCACACTTGTGACTGGCTCCCCGCCAACCCTCAGTTTAGCAACTACTGCTTGAGATCTTCTTGGATGCACATGTCCTTTCTTACAAGTAAAATACTGCCCAGTTTGATGTAGCAAATACTTTCTTGACAGAGAATCAAAGAAATCAGAAATGGGAAAGGCTTCTTAGGTCACTATGACCCTAGGGACTCCTCAGTGCCAAATGGGAAAGGGTTCATTGTCCAATAACAGCAACTCCTATCAGGCCTGGCAAACTCACTGCAACTAACACACTGCTTTTGTGGTATCCATCCATAAACAGTGTTTTGCAAGGTATCAATGATTATATTTAAAAAGTAGGTCTGTATACGGAAAATATATCCTTATAGTTTTTTTTGAGGTATTCATAGAATATCAGGGTTGGAAGGGACCTTAGGAAGTCATGTAGTCCAACCCCCTGCTCAAAGCAGGACCAATCCCCAATTTTTGCCCCAGATCCCTAAATGGCCCCCTCAAGGATTGAACTCACAACCCTGGGTTTAGCAGGCCAATGCTCAAACCACTGAGCTATTCCTCCCCCCAAATTAATTAATCCCTTGCAGAGGGGGAAAACTGTTTTTTGCCAGACAAAGGGAAGCATATTTACATACACTACATAGGTTCATATGTAGATTAAGCATTGTAAACCAAAGCAATGGAAGCCTCATTGAAATAGGAGTCAACTGGGGGATGGGGAGTCGACAGGAAGAGAAGAACAGCAGATGTCCTCCTGACTATGGGGACGACACAATGAATTTTGAGAAATATAAGGAGGAGCAAAAAAGCCATTTGTGGATCCAATACTGTGGGACACCCCTTGAAGGGTCTGGGGTGTTCATGACAACTTGAATCCTGGCTTTGACTGAAAACCAGCACCTCTGTCAAAGACTGAATCCTTGGGAGAAAATCTACTTTATTAAATAGGACAGGTAAACCACTGAGAAAGGTGGACCTAGGATTGCGTTTTATGGTTCATTTTATGCGTAACCATTCTGTGTCCAGTAGTCTCCCTCACTTCTAATTTGGATCTCTGTTCTTTGTGAATAAACGTATTCTCCTTTTACAGTATACAGCATACTCCCGATTTCCCAAAACCCAGTTATCCAAACCTTCGCGTTATCTGAATCCCTTCCTCGTCCCAAGGGATTCGAACGATGCAGCGCTTCGGAGAATAGAGCAGAGACCCCTGGCCACGGGGGAGGCCACCTGCTGCCGAATGGCTTCTGTGGCAGCGCAGGGAGCCCTCCGTAGCCCCGTTGCGACCGCAGTGAGCGAGCAGGGCCATGACAGCGGAGCTGCGGAGGACTCCAGTGCTGCAGCTTCTACCCTCTCAATTATCCAAGTTCCCAATTATTGGAGTGAACCTCTGTACCCCTGTGCTATTGGGATAATGGGGAGCAGGAGTGACGGAAATTCCGTAAAAGTGGGGGAGCCACCAGTGCCCGAACTGAGGCCCCGCCCCCCCAGGCCCTGCTCTCAAGCTGCCCCTTCCCCCCAAACCCCACCCCCACTTGCTCCTCTCTGCCCCCTCTCCCCATCGCTCACCCAGGCCCCCCTGTTCCAGTGCCCCTGTTGGGGAGTGTACTGTACATCTCAGTGCTGTGGTATTAAGCAAATTGTGACTCAGCTGAATCAAGCAAGCTGAAGTATGTCCTGTTGCCGTTGGGAACAGTGAACCTGGTAATTTCTGTGAGTGTCCAGTGATGGGCTGAACAGTGCATGGCTGCAGGTGACACATGTAGAGGTCACTGGGGTATACCTTTTGTTCCTGCAAGGCAAAGGAAGGGTTGGCAGAGCCCTGAGGAGAGTACTTGAGTGGCTGCAGGGTTGGCAGCGTTAGGGAGCTGACTTTCTCTCGCTGGAAGCGGCGGGAACAAGGTGACTCACCGTCCTGAGCACCCTGAGGTAATGTCACCGTCTTCTGGTCTATTCCCTGGTGAGCCAGAGCTTCAGCATGGGATAGTTACTTCAATCAATCTACTGTAGCTTTCCACTGCTCACGAGGTGTCACTTTCTCCTCGTCCCTGGGAGGTTATTCCACCCTCGTACTGATCTCCCTGTTAGACTGGTATTAGACAGTCTCCCTTGATATTCTGCCCACGTTACCCTTTGTTTAATTAATCTCATTAAGGACTTAGAAATTGTCTCAGTGGATCAGGCCAGTTGTCCTTGTTGGACCAGCTGCTTCTTAGGAAGGAGTTAACCTTGGAAATGGACACGTGTCCAAAAGGGGAAATTACTATGAAGCCCCTGTCAGTGGTTGACTTGTTCTGGGAAGGGGATATAAACCCTCATGCTTTAGGTCCTGATCCAAAGCCTGTTGAAATCAATGGAAGCCCTTCCATTGACTTTAATCGGCTTTGGATCAGGGCCTTAGATTACTAGCCCACTTCTAATAAACTTGGTTAGGAGGAAACTTTCCCTGTGGACACATTATCCCATAACTGCCTGCTCCAGGGTTTCTTCTCTGAAGCATCTGGTGCTGGCCACTCTGAGACAGGATATTGAACTACAGGACTTGATCCAATATGCTGGGGTTTTTTTCATTCCTTTGTTCCTAAGCACGAATATTTAGGTTGCTTACATTTTGTATCCTGTCTAATATAACTGTATATTCTTAGTATCCATATAAATGTCTAGTGTTTTTTTTCCCCAATACTATTAAGTTTCTGTCCTCAGTAATATCCTATGGCACTGAGCTCTACAGGTTAACATGTGTTCAGTGAAAAAAAAGTATTTCCCTTTTATTAAGTTTGCTGCCTTTCTATTTCATTGGCAGTCACCTTTTTCATTTATTATGAGAGAGGGCAAGTGTTGTTTCTTATTCCTTTCATATTTTACTCTTAGTTATATCCCTGGTGAACCTCAAAAGTTCCTCTCCCTTCTGATGATTACACCCTCCAAACAGTTATCAAGGATCCCCATCTAGTCCTTGATCACCAGCACGACCACTGCAAATACAAACATTGTCTCCAAAATACAAGGTCCCCTCTTACAAGGACAGTACAGCAGAATCATGAGCATATTTTCCTCTTGATGGAGCACATCAAGCCAAGGACTTAACCTGAAAGAAGATGGAATGAGAATGAAAAATATCTCCTGTTCTGCTCGGATTATAAATCTCACACACAGAAAGCAATGCCTCATGCCACACGAGTTAGACACTGATTACTGAAACAAATGTGTTTGCCCCTCTTCCCTC
Source organism: Macrochelys suwanniensis (assembly GCA_033296515.1). Taxonomy (NCBI): domain Eukaryota; kingdom Metazoa; phylum Chordata; order Testudines; family Chelydridae; genus Macrochelys; species Macrochelys suwanniensis. The sequence goes on from CM065778.1 coordinate 136,588,342, forward strand.
CCCACTGTTCTGCATGTTAATTAAATATCCCTTGCTTTGAGAGCACATAACTAATGAGCTTTAGCAATCAGGTAGAAGGCTGGATAATCTAATTCATGGCTGCTGCGCATCATTAAATGTTTTAATAATTAGCTGGCATTTATTTAACATGCAATAATTCTCATACATTGAAATTAATTGTATAGTTAAGCGTTTTTAAAAATGCGAATAGTTCGTCTTGGACTGGCAGTTGCTCTTCCTTGCAGGAGAGATGAGTTTCAGGGTGGGGAGCGCCATTGCTTGGGCCCTAACTCTGAAGTGTCTGATAGTGGCCACTGATGATTAGAGGGTGCTGGACTCAAGGGACCACTGGTCTGACTCAGTCTGGACATTCCAGCATTCCAATGTTAGCATGGGTTGGAAGCAGTGGGGAAGTGGAGAGCAGAGTCCTTCATGTTGCTATACAGCACCCCCCAGGGATCAGCATTTATGGATGTCTGGATTTATGGAGCCCCCATTTTAAAAAAAAAGGAAGGATGAGTCAAGCCGATGTGTGCGGTGGAGAGGAGTTCCGAAGGTGAATAGAGGGAGGAATTGGCAGGGATTTCCAGGGACACTTGCAAAACTATTTCTCTGTGGTACTTACCTGGCCCACATCTCTGTCGTATCTGAGCACTCACATTGTTAGTGTGTTCATCCTCACCACACCCCTGCAAGGTAGGGCAGTGCTGGTAGTTCCATTCTACAGGAACTGATGGGGAACTGAGTCACAGAGAGACTGGCTTGTCCAAGATCACACAGGGAGTCTAGAGCAGACTAGGTCTCTCAAGTCCCAAGCAAGCACAAACCACTGGGCTGACTTTCCTCTCTACCTGAAATGTGCCTTTATTGTCGCTGGAGCTGAGTGAGTAATTAATAAATGAATAATTTGTTGGATGGATCTTCTCACCTTTTTGTTGGGAAAATGGCTGAAAACAGATCCTGGGTCTCCATCATTTATTTGCTATTCAAGCTCATTTTACGCACACTCTTTTCGTTCTGTGGCTCGCTATTCGAAATCTGAAATTCGAGCTCTGTTGTGATTGGTCACAGAGTAGCATATCTTCTCTCTGACTGGATGAGTGCAACTCTTATCATCAGGTGTGTACATTTAGAGCCTGGTCTTGTGTCATTGAAGTGGATGGAAGCTTTTCCATCGAGCTCAATGGACATGAATTAGACCCCTAAAATCTGAATTCCTAAATTAGCCAAGCAGTTATCTTAAAATGTGCTATCCGAGGACTACTACCAAAACTGGACGGCATGGGTGTTTGCAGAAGGAGAATGTAAAAGGGACCCGACCAAAGGAAACCTGTTTTAATGTGTAAACAAATACTGAGGGAAATTAATTTTTGCATTGTTTGCCCAGCTCTCTTTGTTCTCTCAAAACCCTCCCATATTGTCTTTGTAAGACACCTGCAAAGTGAAGCTTCCCTGCACCTCAAACAAAGCTCCCCAATCTGCAACGTGGGGATGAGTGATGATCTAAAAGTATCACATTTCAAATAGATTCTCCCTGCCAGCTGGCAGGATGAAATCCATTTGACAAGGGGGCAGCAAGATAGCAACATAAAAAATCGGAACTGTCTGGATAATAACGTGTCTTCCCCCTGCTCCGTAGTTTGGTAAACATATCCCCATCCAGTGCCTCTCCCTGCATAAGAATGTGGCCTTTTATCAAGGCTACAGAAAACAGATCTGGGTGTATGTATGTTTTGCAGATCTTTGAAGAGGAGCACAGTGTTTTATACCTAGATCAAGGTGGAGTCCTGGTCGCCATGAAACACACGTCTTTGCCTATCAGACATCTATGGTAATGACTGTGACCGTGCTGATCCCATTTGTCAGGGAGTCCTTCATTCCAGATTATGTGCTGATGGCAGTTAAGCTGTGACTAATTTTTTTAGCTAAATGCCGAAATATGTCAATTAAGAAATTTACATGCATTTACTCTGATAAGGCTAAAGCAGTGCCGGCGATTTCACACATCACGAGTGCAAGTGGGGAAGCAGGTTAGAGTTCTTGCACCAGATCCTCAGCGATGGTAAATCAGCATCATTCCATTAAAATCACTGGAACTACACTGATCTACCCCAAGTGAAGGTTTGACCCCTAAAGTCTGACCATTACTTTGGAATTTGGAGTAAGATCAGTCTCACAATGAGTTCCAAATACGCTTTATTTGCAAAACCGTGGATGAAATTATCTCATGGGTGGAGGGCAGCAGTTATGCCACAACTTTATTAGATAGCATCAGGGCTACCCAATAAATAAAGTAGCCTTGTCACCACTAGGAGCAGCTGTTGAACTGCCTGGACAGAGCATCGCTTTGTGCTGTTTATCATTACGTAGCCAGCAGTATGGTCAGCATCTTGCCAATATCTAACACACACACATCAAGATTTTAGAAAGTGACGAGTGGTTTTGGACCCGCCTTAAAGGGATTTCAGAAAGTGCCGAGCTCCTGCACTCTGAAATAGCTCCTTTGAAGGTATCTCAAGCTGAAAGATCACGAGTCACTTTTTTAAAAATCTTGGCTGCAGAGTCCATCTTGCCCTTAAAATTACAGTGTCATACATGACTTCATGAGTTACCACCACTTAAGTGCTGGCCACTGATTAGCAATATCATGCCAGACTAGCTTGATCAATGCTCTGATTTACGATGCCCCAAACAAGTAGTTCTTTCTAGGACTCAGACTGCAGTGGCCAAGAGCAGAGACAGCTGTTTGTTTGCTCTGACAGGCTAAGAGGATTCAGCAGTAGTGGGAAGGAGACCTTTTAGCCAAATCAGAAAAAAACGTGTGGGGCATTACAATCAAGGTTATCAAAAGTGATTACTGGTTTTGGAAGCCTCAGCATTATGATGCTCACCCTGTGATATCTTAAAAGGGCCTGATTTTTTCCAAAGATTTGATTTGCTCAGAATGTGCTGCAAATCAAGCACCTTTAAAGCAACTTGGAGTAGGCACCCAAAATCCGTAGTCATTTTTTTTTAATCTTGGCCAACCTAGGTGTTGAAGCGGCTCCTAGCTTTTGTCTCTTCATGTTGAGCAGCTCCGTTTCCTGCAGCTGTGTCTGAGAGATGGTGACACCTCTGCTTTTCCCACTAGGTTAAGTTTTGATGAAGGGAGATCCTGGAGCAAGTACAGCTTCACGTCCATCCCGCTCTTCGTTGATGGGGTATTGGGCGAGCCTGGTGAGGAGACTCTGATCATGACGTAAGTGAGCACAATGCTTCTGAAAATTTGACCCTGGGTAAATTCCATACCTAGGAGGCTGCATTGGCGATGCCTTTGAATGTATAAACTCTTTCGTGCTGTGCTCTGTAGAGTGTTCGGACACGTCAGTCATCGCTCGGAATGGCAGCTGGTGAAAGTGGACTACAAGTCAATTTTTGACAGGAGATGTGCAGAAGAGGACTACCGGCCGTGGCAGCTCCATAGCCAGGTAAGAAGCATGAAAGCTGGATATGAGTTGAGGTCTTGATGATTCTGCAGCTGAACACTAGTGAAGACCAAGCTCCTTTCCTGATAACTTGGTGGCTCAGAGTCACCGGATGAAACTATTACTGGCCTGTAATATTTCATTTCAATTATACACTGGCTTCAAGCTGCAGCTTACGGGCTGCTTCCATCTCTACTGGATACAAGCCAGGGCTTAGAAAGAAGCAAGTGTTCCAAGTTTTACCTGGACACCTGCAAGCGTGGCTCAGATAGTCATGTAGGTCCAGATCCTCAAAAGTACACAGGCATCTAAGTGCCAATACAATCAATGGGTGTTAGGCACCTAAATACCTTTGGGAATCTGGGCCCTAGAGTATAATTCCTACCTCATGACACTTTCTGCATGGTGTTTTATATTCTGTAGGGGTAGAATAAATTATGGCCCAAATGGTCTTGTCAGTGGTTTATTGAAGTCAATAGAGCTGAACTTGTTTACACCATCAAAGACTAGGCATATCTATTTATAACTTCTTGGGAAAGGGTTTAAGAGGTAATATAAAATTAAAGTGGGCTGGGCTTAGATTGACTGACTGTTCTGTGAGACACAAATGCAACATTTGGGACATTTCCACTGCTTCCATCCGAAGAAGTGGGTATTCACCCACGAAAGCTTATGCTTCAATACCTTTGTTAGTCTATAAGGTGCCACAGGACCCTTTGTCGCTTCTACAGATCCAGACTAACACGGCTACCCCTCTGATAAATGCAACATTGAAGTCCCAACTATGGGTCACATTGTCAGCTGATGTACATCTCCTTTGAAGTCAGTGAAGCAACACTATTTTACACTGGCCACTGGTCTGCCTTTCGTTTACATGAGCCAGGCAAAGCTGTGAAAAGCTCCGTTTTCATCCAGCAATTCAAACCAGTAAAGGAGTAAAATATAACAAGCCAGACAAATGTCTTTTGTTTTTGTCTTTCTGTGCTTTCATAAGCTAAAAAGCCAAGGACTGCACAGTCCCTCTTCGATAACGTCTGCTTCTGAGCATGTGAAACTATTAACGGAAGACTGCCCCATATTCTTGCTTCTATTGAGTTCCTTTTGAGAGTGCAAGTCTGAGCCTTCTCTTCTCTGATTTCCCCAGAGAAAAAATATTTTGCAGGGTGTTTGAATCAGTTATATAACAAGTGTTTGAGTTCAGTGCATAACAGGTCATCCTGCACTCAAAATTTATGGGATAGCTTTATGTACAACTGACAGAGTTCAGTAGAGCTGGTTAGCAAAAAAAGAAGACTTAAAAAAATGAACTAGCTCGGTCTCTTCAGTATCTCAGAGATCAGAGGGATCAGTCTGTGCTGTCAGTTGTTACGGTACCTAAGGTATAAATCAGATCTGACCCTCAAATCAAGACTCTGGATTCAAATACCGCTGGACTCTGTGGAAAGTTTGGTCCACCTCTGGATACACATATTAGCCGATCGGGCCAGATTGTCTGCTGGTATACATTATACAGCCCCTTTGGCTTCAACTGTGGTTCCTGCCAACAGAGAATTTGGCCCATAGAATCATCCCGTAATGCAGTCACCCCAACTGCTAAAAATGTACCAAATTGGGGTGCTAAAAATAATAATGATGGCATAAGGATGGACTGTTTTGTTTTTGTTTTCAGGGAGATGCGTGCATTATGGGAGCAAAACGGATCTACCGGAAACGCAAATCGGAGAAGAAGTGCATGCAGGGAAAATATGCTGGGGCCATGGCATCAGAACCATGTGTTTGCACAGAGGCAGACTTTGATTGGTGAGCAATGCCGAAGGGATACACATGAGAGATGTGCTTCTGCCCATGCCAACATGATACTCACTTGATCTGCATACAAAGGGTTAGGCGTGCAGATATATAGAGGAGCATGTTTGGGCAGGTATGTAGATCAATCGCCCCCTGCTGGTGCAGGGATAAAGCAACAGCTCAGGAAAAGAGTGACTCAAAGGGCTAGTCTACACTTACCAGCTCTGTCGGACGCGTCGGATCGATCTTCTGGGTTCGATTTATCGCATCTTGTCTAGACGCGATAAATCGAACCAGGAAGTGCTCCCCCGTCGACGCTTGTAATCCTGCTCCACGAACGGAGCAGGCAGAGTCGACGGGGGAGCCTGCGCGCTGCCGTGTGGACCAGGGGTGAGTACTTTGAAGTTCGAAATAAGATACTTCGACTTCAGCTATGTTATTTACGTAGCTGAAGTCGCGTATCTTACTTCGAACTTCGGGGCTAGTGTAGACCAGCCCAAAGAGATCTGCTGGAACAGGCAGCATTAACCTCCCCTAAGAAATTGTCATGATCACCATTTGCAAAGGCTCCCACATGCTGAATTGACATATTTACCCACTGTCTAGCTCGTGTCCCGATCCTGTGCAGCATTGCACACTTTGGGTTTTGAACTCCTGAGCAGAGAGGCATTGTGGTTATTTTGTGCTGCCCCCAGCTCACCGCCGGGTGCCCTTTCCATTGCCGGAGGCCCTCCACCAGGATCTGTGACCAGTTGTGAATTCAATCCATAAGCTGCAACGTGGGACCCTAAGAGGTTCAGCTCATTCGCTATTTGCAGCCTTGTTGTATGTGTTGCTCCAAGGATATGCCGATTTTTACTTGTTTTTGTCCTCTCTTATAATGGTATTTTTATTGATTTTTTTCCCGGTATAAAACAGCCAGCCAGTAAAAGCCAAGACAAACAGTCATAAAAACAACTGGTGCCATACATTAACTCTGCAAGTGTAACTCAAACCCTGATCGGCTGCTTTAAGGATCTCATCCTCAAAGAGCATTGTCCCCCAGAGAGATTTGTGGCAGGCCTGCCGGGATTCTGGAATACAGGGCAGTGTGATATAACAGAGAGGAGGGACCCCACGTGTAAACACGAAAAGATGCATTCAGCGCAGCTGGGCACTGTCATTAGCTATTCTTGTCTGGATGTGTCTTCCCAAGGATTGGGACTGGGATTCCCTCACGTCCCATTGAGCTTCAGCTGGTGTTAAGTATATTTCCACATCATATGGTTCCTTGCATCGCTTGGCATTTCATGCACGTAGAGGTCCTGATTCCGAGCTGCATCCTAGCCCCTTTACATCACTCTGGCAGTGTAAAGAAGACGGGAACCAGCCAGATCTTCCCACTGGGGAATATCATGGGTTTAAGGGGCATTGACTGGCATGGCCAGCTCCAGGCACAAGCTTTCCAAGCTGGTGCTTCGGGCGGCATCGAGAATGGGGCGGCAGTCCGAGTCCCGCGGCAGCAATTCGGTGGCAGGTCCACTCTTCCCGCCGCTGAATTGCTGCCGCGGGACTCGGACTGCCACCCCATTCTCGCCTGCCACGGCAGCAATGGGGCGGCAATGGGGTGGCAGGTCCGCCGCTCTCCCTTGCCGCCGCGGACTGGGACTGCCTGCGTCGGGGGTGGGGCCGCCGCCCCTGCTTGGGGCGGCAAAATTGTTAGAGCTGCCCCTGTTGACTGGGTGGGGTAGAACCAGTGGAATGGCCTTATCATAACCTGCCCCCTTTCCAATGTGGGGTGTGCCAGGAGCATGCTCAGGCTAAGGAGGAGTTTAGGGGATGCCTGGGGTGTGGTCAGGGCTCCAGCTACTCTGAATTGCTGAGTCTGTTGGGGTCCATGACAGCCAAGGTTTAGTCAGAACTGCCCCCGGGTGGTTACAAGCTGTCATTTACTATGGACACAGGGAGTCTATTCTATTGAAAATCCCTTTAATCCCACCCCCCCATCTCAACCCCCGCTACTCCCCAGCCCCCAGTGTTTTCTCCTTTTTCATTGTTTATTTCCTTCAAACAGAATTAGTGGGGTTTTTTTTTAGTTGTCTTTCATTTAAACTGAAAATCTGGGGCTCCAGGCCCGGCACCGCATTGTAGAACTAGGAGCAATGTGATGAAATTGACAAGAAGAAAAAAAATCATATTTCTTCTGCATGTACTTGAAAAAACAAACACTGGAGAAAACTTCTTGAGAAGAGAGAGAGGGAGAGACATCTGCTAGATTTGGGGTCGTCTCCCAAGGAAATGCTGCAGCATTGGAAGCTGCAGCTTTGTTTTCCGAGCTGATCAGCATCCACAAATCCCACTGAAATCAGTGGGCGTCAATGACGCTTGGTACCATTTGAAAACCAGGCCAGGCTCCCGGTAGACATTTAAGAGCAGGCTGGACAAACCACTATTAACACAATGCTGTGCTGACTGGCGACAGGTCTTGCTCAGCTGTGAGGACTTTCCTAGCTCTTATGACTATGTTTTTGTCGTAGTACAGATGATACAAACATACTGTCACTGGGGCAAATATCGCTGTCCCCTCCTCCTTCTCCTCTTTTTTTCTTTCTCTCTCCTTTTTTGAGTCATTCACTTTCTGGACTTGGAGTTTGATTTCGATCCCTTTTGGTGTCCACACAGCCGACCATATTGTCCTGGGGAAAAGCCCAGCTCAGCAGCAATAACTAAAATAGGCCACTTGATTTGCTTTCCTTTTAATATAAAAAGTCACTTAGTTTTACTAGATTTTCCAGGGAAGCTTGGGAAGCCAAACAGAAAGAAATGAGTTTAGTGACTAATGGCAAGGCTTGATTTGGAGGAAGCGGATGGCATCAGGACAGAAATTTTGCTGGTTCCACTGATGCTGTGGCCCTTTTTGTTGTGCCGAGACAGATCAATCTTGTTTACGATCTAAAATTGTGTGTGAGTGATTGTATGTGGTGTGTGTGTCTCCCCTGACCAAAGCAACAACTATGCACTCATGAAATAAAGATTTGGTAAAGCTTCTCTCCTAGGAATCTCATAGAATTTGGGGGACATTTAAAATCTTTATCTAACCAAGAACAGAGAACTACTGGGTGAGGGTTGGTGGGTTGATTCCCCTCAACAAAGCTGAACAACCTTGAGAGTAACTTCTGGCTTTTGTGAGCTCTCCTGCTAGGGAACCTCGCCTGCAATTAGCTAAAGAAGAAAACATCAGGGGACAAAGGCAAAGCTGCAGGTACTTGCATGGTCTGTGGCTCACAGCCAGAGGGCAATAGTGCTTCAGAAATGAGGTTAGCCTGCTCTTAGCTTCCATTCCTAAGGCAAATCCGTCCTAGCAACTGCCTAGAAACTAGATTGTACTTATTCATTTGGGTAAATGGATTACACAGCTACTCGCATGTTATTAAAGCACTAACTTACCCGTGTTCCTGACATTTTACTCCTTTCTACAGCCCGAACATTCTCATAGCAGTATCTCTGCCATAGCAACACCTGTAGTCACAGAGAGAAATCCTTGTTTGGGTCAATTCTTTGGTCAGCTAACTTCGGGCCAGTTTCTAGCACCTTATTCCATCAGTACTCCCCATGGGCCTGATTCTCATTTACACTGAGGGGGTTGAGCTGTCTCTAGTTACTTTAAAACACGTGTATTTCTGGAGTTTGCCTGGGGCCTTTAAGAAGGCCTGTCCATGTGGCTGCAACTATAGGATCTGAGGTTAGGGGCACCACATTTAGATGAACCAAAAAAGTCCTAATTAATTGATAGGTATGAAATGAATAGGGTTCTATAGGTATTAAAGAGTGTGTGTGTATAGAAATTACTCTGAACACCTGCAGAACTAAATAGAGAATATTCTCTTTTGTGTAGAATGTTTAAAGCATTAAGTAATGGTTTATTAGCAGATATTATTTAGGCACCTGGGGCCAGCTTTTGAAAGGTATTTTGGTGCCTAAAGATGCAGATAGGCACCTAGTGGGATTTTCAAAAGGTGCCTAGATGCCTTTAAAGATCTGCCTCTTGGATGCTACAGTGAGGGGCAGTATAAAACTCTTAAGATAGAGTTAGATCCCTATTCTAAAGGTCGCTTTAAAAATTCTATGGAAAGGTTGCCAATAGAAAAAGGTTTCTATTAAATTCTGTAAGACTTTTCCACAAGGGGGGTTAGCTAGGTGAGCCACACGGCCGTATGGAATTAAAATTGCCTGTCTCCTCAGGTACCTTGACTCTCTGTCACTTAATGGATGTAAGGTTTAAAGGTCAAATGGCAGGTGGCATTTTCAATTTCTGACCGCACTGACCTATTGTTAAGGTGAGCTCGTTAGTCTGGAGGAGATCCTAGGTTCAGGCATTAAGATGTCTCCTGATTTTGGATGAGGTGAGCAGGGTGGTCCATGGACAGGGTTCTTGTTGTCTGAGTGAGACCCTAGTTGGACATTTCTATCCTTTGCAGTCACAGATTAGTTAATAGTTTCTTCTTATGTGACATCTCCGTTACTGGAGGGTTGCAACGATCACATCCCATTCTGTACGATGCTCCGCTAATCTCTGTGGATGAATAGTCCTTTTGAACCACCCAGAATATCACATCATCGACCCAATATTTTCTTTTTCTTCCTCGTGTTCTTCTGCCACCAACTTTCCCTTCCAGTGCCCGTAAACATGCATCACCCACTGAACCTCTTAAAATGTGCCCTGCAAATCAAATCTTTCTTTTTCAGATCTGACTTTTAATAGTTTAACCTTAATTTAAAACTTTCCGTGTGTGTGTGTGTGTGTGTGTGTGTGTGTGTGTGTGTGTGTGTGTGTGTGTGTGTGTGTGTGTGTGTGTGTGTGTGTGTGTGTGTGTGTGTGTGTGTGTGTGTGTGTATACCATTTAAGGGAAAAGAAAATCGTAGAAGAACTTCATAGTTTACATTATCCTGTCTCAGCATTATTTACATTACATTATCCTGAGACAGGATAATGTAAACTATGAAGTTCTTCTACGATTTTCTTTTCCCTTAAATGGTATACACACACACACACACACAAAAGGAAAGTTTTAAGTCAGATCTATATATCTATATCTATCTATCTATCTATCTATCTATCTATCTATATAATGCTGAGACAGGATAATGTAAACTATGAAGTTCTTCTAAGATTTTCTTTTCCCTTAAATGGTATTTATAACCTTAACGCCAGTTTGCAGAGTTGTTATTTTTTGTCTGGGGAGTCTACAATATTTTTAGATTTGACCATAAATAGATACAATCTTGATTGCAGGGATCTATAATTCTGCTTCTATTTACACTGCCAATTTGATGTGATTTGAAGTAAGCCTGTGGAGGTGAGCACTGTAAAACCAGTATAATTGAGAGCAGAATCAGATCTCTAATATTCATAAAAATCCCTTTTAATATACGCTGCGCTGTCATTGATGAGCACTTCAGTTCTCTCACCTATGCTGTTTTGAATCTGGCACAAAATGTAGCTAGTCTGAACACCAGATGTCTGGCAATGAGGCTGCTAGTTGATTGCAGTCCATCCCTGATGCATTCAGATTTCAGTAGTCTAGATTATGCTACGGTGATCCAATTGATGCTACTGCTTGTCAATTGCAACAAAGCCTGTTGTGCCAAACCATAGGCAGCAATTTGTTGCCATCCTCACTGCTCTGTGTGCACCAGACAGTAGCCAAGACATTCATTAGTTTCCAAGTCTGTAGAGGGGAAAGAGGTGCTGGTGCATCCCTAGAGAGATATGGAAGAGCAGTTTGTCATTTACTAGTATGATATTTCTGTATGTCCGTATCCAGCAGCACAGACTTGCAAAGCTAAAAAAGGTCACAGTAGAACTTTTATATTTAGGAAAACTATTTCTGCTCCGGAACATATAATTTCACTCCGTGACTTTGAGGAATATGGTCCAAACACAGCCAAACCTAGTTAATTCAGGTTTGGTCTATCCAGATGCCTGAATACAGTACCCAAATGATTTCAACTGTAATCAAACTCGTAGCGTGTGTGTGTGTGATATGAAATTACAGACCAATATTGTTGGATTAAATTGGACTTTGGATGCTGATCCCCTCTGGGCAGATTTCACTGTTAGGTGAAAAACAAAACTGATTACGGACTAGCTGTGTGTAGAGTGTTACAGCTTTTTAATTATATTGACACATGATTACTCTGGAATTTAGCGTTTCAACGTGGCGACAATTGAATTACAAAGGAGCGTGGTCCTGTTTGTACATAAATATTTGTTCTCTCTAGGCAAATGAAAATGGTTTTACTTCTCATTATAGAATATTTCCATAGCCCTGGTGTCCTCCTTCCAATAATGATGATTATAGGAGCAGTTGGCAGCCTGGGAAGCCTGGTTTGAACTTCTAAAGCCATTAAGCAACGGTCAGTCACTGGTATGGTAGGAACTAGGCTCCTGAAAATTGAATCATAAAAACTAAGGGTGGAAAAGATCATTTTAGGTCATCTAGTCCATATCTTGGAAATTGCAGGACTGTTTCTTAGGCTACGTCTACACTACCCGCCCTATTCGGCGGGTAGTGATCGATGTTCTGGGATCGATTTATCGCGTCTCGTCTAGACATGATAAATCGATCCCAGAGCCGCTCCCCGTTGACACCGGAACTCCAGCTCCGCGAGCGGAGGAAGCACTGTCGACGGGGGAGCCTGCCTGCTGGGGTGTGGACCGGGGTAAGTACCTTTTGAAATCGATCTAAGATATTCGACTTCAGCTACGTTATTCACGTAGCTGAAGTTGCGTATTTTAGATCGATCCCCCCCACCCCCTAGTGTGGACCAGCCCTTAGAGTACATCCTCAATTACTTTGTAGATCCAGTTTTAAATATGCCAGCCAATTGGGCTTCCAATGCGTTCCTCAAGAACACTATTCCGTAATCAACTAGACTGCACTAAGATGTTGTTTCTGATATTCAGCCTACGTTCTCCTTTGGCCAATTTTGTTCCTTTACTCTCCTTTGTATCCTTTTAGACCACCTTGCACCATTTCTTTTCTAGGCCTTCAGGAATAAAGCTGGCTGAAATGTTTCAAGCTTTTAAATGTTGATGGCAAATCTTGCTGGAATTCCAACAAAAAATATTGTAAATTGTTCATGACATTTTCCTTTGCAATGTTGCTTATAGTTCAAAAGTTGAATTAAACTCAAACTCTGAAAGTCAGCATTTTGACATCAAAGCAGGGGAAAGGTTTTCTCAATTTTTACTCTTTTTTGACCATCTCTTAGTTGGAATTAAAAACAAAGCAGTCGCTTTCCTGGAACACCATCTCTGGTCCAGCTATTGGAAGAACAACCTGGCTCTCTTTATATACTATCCCGGCAGCCTGGCTCCTTCCACTTCCTGTGTCTCCTGTCCTGTCTCCTTTGCTTCAAGGTCTTAACTCCCATCCAAGCCTCCTCCAAGCAGTTTCTCCTCTTTGAGGTTGTAATTATCAGGCAACTTTCTACAAAGGAGAGTGGCATTTTAGAACAGGAAATCTGCTAAGAAGACCATGTTCCAAAATTTTTAAGAATTCAACCAAGAGCACTGTGTAATTAATATTCCCCATTGTAAAGCCATGATGCAACTGGATGAATATGTACAGGACTGTGTACAGAGCCAGTTTCTCAACAGCATTCCAGTTACGGTCCAAGGGGAAAATTAAAAGAAAGAAATAATTATCATTTTCCACCAGCTCAATCCTCTTCCTCCTTTTGACACACACATTATTGATATCTTCTCCTATTCCAAACGAATGCAGAAATGAAAAAAAACAGCCTTTTCTGTTCCATACCAAAAATACTGCACGGGAGTTTGTCCCTCTAGAAAGCTTTCTCAGGGCTGTCAAATTTGCTTTAGGCCTCAGGTGATGTTATGTCCAAATAACATCAGTTTGGATTAAGCTATTCAGTTTCTAAAGCATCACTGAGTCAGCAGCAATTGAAAATCGCTGTGAGTTCTGGGATTTGCTACATTTGCTCCTGGATCTGACTGTATCCAAGAAGCAATGCTGGACCAAGAAAACAATCTAGGCCTGACATTTTACAATCTATGATTTCATAAACCACCAGGACTAGAAACAAAAGGGCTTGTTCTGCTCTTGCTTACACTGACCTAAATCTAGGTTAACGTCACTGAAGTCAAAAGCAAAATTATTATATCATTTCAAGCTGAAAAGGCAGGAAAGGGACCCAGGGTCATTGCATCCATATTAGTGAGGATGAGTTAACATCTGATTTCCTTGTCAATGATCTTTTTTTCTTTTTACGATAAAATAGTGATTATGGATATGAGCGTCACACCAATGGCCAGTGTCTACCAGCGTTTTGGTATAACCCGTCATCCTTGTCAAAAGACTGTAGCTTTGGACAGAGTTATCTCAACAGCACTGGGTAAGTGGATTTACAGAAGATGATTTTAGCAACTCCAACCCTGCAGCCCTCAGCCATATGGCTTCTGCAAGCTATCATCCCAGAGTTGTTTAAAGCCTATTTTTCCAGAGACACAGGGTCCAATTCAAAACTGATTAAGCTGATGGGAGTTTTTTCATTGACTTCTTCAATGGGCTTTGGATCAGGCCCATAATTCTCTATTTTTTGTTTTTTATTTTCTTATTTAAATCTGCTCCAGAAAAATGAGGTTACGAGCAAACTGTAGCGTGTGGGACAAATGTGATCTACGGGCTTATCCAACATCCATTGAAGTCAGTGCAGAGACTGCCGTTGACTTCAATGATCTTTGGATCATGCCCTAAATCCTGAAGAAAATCCAAGTGATGAAAGTTGAGAGTGGGATACATGCTAGAGGAAGGCAATAAGAATTGGGTTTAAATTTGAAGAAAGAGAATAATAAGTAGATAACCCTTGAGAATTTCTGAGTACTCCATGATCCCTTACAGCCTCATTAAAATCAGTGGCAGCTGGAGCTAAGGTCAACAGGAGTTGCAGGTGTCAAGTTCTACTTGTGTTTGCTAAGTACAAGGTGCATAAAACATGCACAAAGAACTTACAACTATAAATACATCAACCCCTCGCTCACAAGCTGCACAAATGGGTCCAAAGATCTAGCCCCTTTTCTTCAGCACTGATAAATATAATGTAGCCATGTTTGTGATTCCATAAACACAATCTGCCTTAGAACAGCAATGTCCTCTCCCTGGAATGTGGTGGCAACACCAAAAGTCCACTTAAAAGAGAAACAATAAATAGAGGCAAATTGGGGTTAATAATGGCATCTTACAAGGGAAAGGAACACATTTTCTCAAGAGGTTTACAGTGTATTGTGCATTAGATAAACACAACTGTGCTACACTCAACAGATTAACCTTAGAATAAAAATATAACTGAGATCTTTCTACAGCTGTCTGTGTCCCAAAAATCCCAAAGCACTTTTCAAATGCATGGGGCCAGATCCTGCCCTCCAGCACCTTTACACAACTTCTTCGAAAGTCTGCTGATCTCCAGCTGCCATGGTCTCAGCAGCCAGTGCATGACAGAGCAACCTTCAGGCTGCTCTATTTTGGGTCTGGGTCCAAACTGTAATCTGATGGGCCCAAAATTGCTGTGATAAAATATATAATCTTAAAGTCATCTGTGCGCACACACACTCCTGAGCTGTGTTCAGCTCTAGCTCAGGTTCTGGACCATGAAATTTACAAAGTGGCCTAGAGGTAGAACAGAGAACTAGGAATCTGGGCTCTTGGATTCTAATCCTGGCTCTGCCACTGACTCACTCTGTGACTTCTTGATGATCTAGCTTGTCTCTCTGTAAAATGGGTCTAATAACATTGAATGTAGCTCACTGCAGTGATCCTAAGCTTAATTAATGTGTTTGAAAAGCTCTGGGATCCTCGGGTGAAAGGTGGGTAAAAAAGCGCAAGATTGGATTGTTAGAGAGAATTGGCTCATGCCCCACTGAGAAGCAGAAAGCTCTGCCGTGCAGGACGGCAGGGGTTTAATAGTGTCCAGCAAAACTGTGCAACTGTTCAGGGGAGAAATGAGAATATTGTATCCAGTTGAAAATTATAGCCTGCTTGTGCACTGTAGACATGTGGAAAGTGTGACTAGACCACTTATCTACAAAGTACTTAGAAGCCAGTTTGCTCCCAGCCTCACCAACCTGAGGCAAATTTGAAAACTTCCCATGCCTGGTTTGAACTTGTGATTCCCTGCATCTCCTCCTTACACAGAGATCTCTCTTTGCAGGTACAGAAAGGTTGTGTCTAATAACTGCACAGATGGCGTGAGAGAACAGTACACAGCTAAACCCCAGCAGTGTCCTGGCAAGGCCCCCCGCGGACTGCGTATCATCACCTCGGATGGGAAACTGACCGCAGAACAAGGGCACAACGTTACTCTCATGGTGCAGCTGGAGGAGGTATGGTCTGTTTTTATGGGCCCCCTTGGGCATACGTTAATGTGAATCATGCAAGCTTGCAAAGACATTAAGAGCCGAGATGCTGGACTAGGGGATTAAATCCACTTAACAATGCATCTCAATCTGAATGTGCATGAAAGGCAATAAGTGAGATACGGTTATGATGGGGCACAAAGTTTGTTTCCATGCATCAACCACAGTTCAGAACCAGAACCTCACATCCAAACCACTTCAAATTTCAAAGGTGATGCAGACTAGAATCCTGACGCCAGCCTGTACCCTTTGGTTTGGATTCCCAGCAGGATCTGAAAGTGCAAGATGGACTGATCACTGGTTCCAATTAGACATTGCTGCAGTTCAGCCCAAGATGGCGGAAATCTTACATACAGGTCTGATCTGATGAGACGGCTGAGTGTTTCCACCATTTAGGTGTTTAGGGCTAAAATCTCCCATGAAAAGATCTTAAGATTTCATCACAATGGAATCCAATGGTGAATATGAACCATAGCCTCATTCAGCTTCCACCAGAACAAGGGTGGTCTTAAAGACACACACACACCTACCTCTTCTCTCGCCTCCTGAGCTTTGTGCAGTTGTAGCTCAGAGTCTGGAACTTGACGTTTACAAAGTGGCCTAGTGGTAGAACAGAGAACTAGGAATCTGGGCTCTTGGATTCTAATCCTGGCTCTGCCACTGACTCACTCTGTGACTTCTTGATAAGATACTTTACCTATATGTAAAATGGGTCTAATAATACCAAATATACTTCATTGCAGTGATCCAAAGTTTGATTAATGTGTTTGAAAGGCTCTGAGATTCTTGGATGAAAGGTGGTAATAAAAAAAAATGGTATCCTCAGCACATCTCTAATCTGCAAGTACATTTCCCCCCAGTCTGGCTCCTCTTGTATCGAAAGTATTTTATTAAGTCATTGGAGAGAATCCATGAAATCGCCCATCCTGCTTTCATACACACATATTTTAATGACTGGTCTCAACCAACTCAGTTGGTGAGAGGGATAGTTCAGTGGTTTAAGCATTGGCCTGCTAAACCCAGGGTTGTGAGTTCAATCCTTGAGGGGGCCATTTAGGGATCTGGAGCAAAAATTGGGGATTGGTCCTGCTTTGAGCAGGGGGTTGGACTAGATGACCTCCTAAGGTCCCTTCCAACCCTGATATTCTATGATTCTAACTAATGTAAATGTTTCCACGCATATCCAAACACCAGTTTTCTTGTTACTTGCTCCTTTGAAATGTCCCGAGAATCAACTTGAGTACAATTTATTAATAAACGTTAATAACATCAACTTGAAACAAGCATCCTTGAACTTGATTGTGGTTGAGTTTATTTGACTTTACGTGTAGTCATCCAAATATTCTTCTTGGAGGAAAATGGCAAAAAACCATCAATAAGCATCATTATTAATCTCTGGCCTTAGGCCCTAATTCAGCAAAGTGCTTAAGCATGCACTTAAAGATAAGCATGTGCTTTGCTGAATCAGGATGGACTTAACTTGTTTAAAGCTAAGCATGATTTGCTGAACTGCAAGCCATATTAAGGAGCATTCTACAGGCAGACTTGCACAGGAATTCAGTGGAATGTTTTCCATACAGAAATGTCTTCAAGGATACATTTTTGGATGCAAGTGGAAAAGTGCCATGGGGGAAAATGGGGGGAATCTGCATAAAGACTATGTAAAGCACATTTTTAAAACATTCATTCAGGAAGACATCCCGGCAGAAGCAGTGTCTGCCTGTTGCAGTGGATAATTAAATCCGTTTTAAACATCTGTAAGGAAAAAGAGACGCACGCCAGTGCATAATTGAAGACTTTTAAAATTAAAGCTGAGGCATGGGACTAAATTAAAAACTTTGAGCTGTATCTCATTGTTTTAATACTTCAATTTACATACAAAGACAAGCACTTAATACGGAAAATTCATGATTACAACCTTCTGGGTGAAATTTAAATGGAAAGCTGGAAGGCTGCATCCTTATTAGATTGCTTGGGATGGGCCATAATTTCCCATATACCAAAATTCTAATGGCAGTATAAAAGTAATCAAAGTGTAATAATATTTTGCAAACAGCATGTCATGTTGCTAACAAATGCTGAAGTGAAAAGATTCAGAGAGCTTGCTGAAAGCATGTAGGTCCTGTGTTTGCTCTAGATTTTTTGCAAGAAATAGGTAAGTTTGGTGTGGATAAAAAAGGTGCTATTCTATGTGTGTTTAAATCCCCAAAGGTCTGGTTTTGTTAGTCAATCGAATGACTTTGAACACTTAATTATTATGTCAAAGGCTTTTATTTTTGAATGGTCTGGTGCTCAAGACACTGGTCTGGGCCTTGAAAGATAGACTCATAGACTTCAAGGTCAGAAGGGACCATTATGATCATCTAGTCTGACCTCCTGCACAATGCAGGCCACAGAATCTCACCCACCCACTCCTGCAATAATCCTCTCCCCTATGTCTCAGCTATTGAAGTCCTCAAATCATGGTTTAAAGACTTCAAGGGGCAGAGAATCCTCCAGCAAGTGACCCGTGCCCCACGCTGCAGAGGAAGGCGAAAAACCCCCAGGGCCTCTGCCAATCTGCCCTGGAGGAAAATTCCTTCCCAACCCCAAATATGGCGATCGGCTGAACTCTGAGCATGTGGACAAGACTCACCAGCCAGACACCCAGGAAAAAATTCTCTGTAGTAACTCAGATCCCAC
The DNA here is from genome assembly GCA_033296515.1 of Macrochelys suwanniensis. NCBI lineage: Eukaryota > Metazoa > Chordata > Testudines > Chelydridae > Macrochelys > Macrochelys suwanniensis. Next base: position 136,606,693 of record CM065778.1, read on the forward strand.
CCCATCTAACATTCCATCTGGATTCAACTCCTAGCTCTGCCACAGGCTTCATTGAGGTCAATAGATCTACTTGTGCTTAAAGCTAAGCAGATGCTTAAGGACTTTGCTAGATCAGAGCCTATGTTAGGATTGTAGTGTACCATCTGAAGGTTACACCACACCTTGTAGGTAACACATACATTAAATCAGGTTAGCAATGCCGACCCAACGGACTGCTCTTTTCCTGGCTATTATAACAGGTGTCTGCCTACCCCAGCATGATTAATGTACAGGGACTGAATTTAGGAGACCTAACCTTAGGTAGCCACCTTTGCAAATTGTGGCCAAGAGAGTTTGCATTACGGACCTCTAGAGATGGAGTTGGAAGATGATGCTGATTCAAGAAATTGGACTTTAGTTAATGCTCATCGCACTGACGCCCACGTGCAAAGCCACAGGAGAAGTGCACTGGGCTTACTGTCCGCTTCACTTGGGTTCTTCAGTTCCATGTAATCTACCACTACCCTCGTCAACATGCCGAGTACACGCTGGAAAAGGCAGCAGGCAAAGCTATAGCAAGAAGGGTTTAGGGAATTGGGTGTTTTGCTTTTGGTGCCAAGTGTCAGGGATGAGAGCCAGGTTCTGGGCAACCTAACAAGCGCAGCCGGCTTGTAAACTGCCTGATTTGTTACACCGCGGTCTGCCTGATTGGTTGGAGGAGTCAGCAGACTGGCTACTGACGCCTGCTCTAACCTCTAGACATGATGTCTGCTCTGACCAGAAGGCATGACCACACACATCTTGGTCACTGACATAAGGAAATGTCATATTGTTGCAAAAATCTCTCTTGATAATACCGCCGTTTGCAAACTACTCTTGGGAGCTACTTGTACACAGCAGTACAGTCTTGCAGCAGGTCTCCTCTTCCCCCAGTTCAGCAAAGACTTTACGCAAGTGATTAACATCAAACATCTGCTTAAGTCACATTGGTATTGCTGGAGCTTCATAGATTTTAAAAGTCAGATGGGGCCATTATGATCATCTAGATTGACCTCCTCCTTAACACAGGCCAAAGAACCTCATCTGACAGATTTTTTTTGTGTGCCCCAGATCCCTAAATGGCCCACTCAAGGATTGAACTCACAACCCTGGGTTTAGCAGGCCAATGCTCAAACCACAGAGCTATCCCTCCTCCCCGAACAGCCACTGGCTACAACAGCCACTGGCTGTTTCTGTATGTCATGTCAGCCTGTTTGAAAATGGACCGTACGGGATACAACACCACAGCAGTAAGATGAGAGAATTCCATTGATGTTTCCAGAGCATGAGAACCAGGGTCTCCCCACAAGCATGTGTATGAGTCATGTCTCCGCTCCTTGTCCTTTTCAAAGAGCACCGGCTTATCAAAAATGCTATTGGTCGGTAAAGCTGTGTGTAAAGACACAAATCCGCGTGGGTCCTATGGGTTTTAGGTTTGTTCATTTCCTCTGCCTGTTCTTACACAAAGAGCTCCCGGCTGAGTGTCTTGGATGTGGAGCTCCTTGAGGCGGTGTGTACAAAAAGCATGTTCATTCGGTCTGGGATCGTCTCTAGGCAGGAGGAGGGGAGATTAGTCACCATGCCTCTTTAGTCTTCAGCCCTCCCCTGCTGACTCAGCCAACATGGGGACCAATTAGTGCTGGTGGGTTTTATGAGGTGGACACCTGTGTAGTAGAGAACTTCCGGCTCATTTCAAACAGGCCACTGAACAGCTCTCAGCCAGGTAACAGTCATTCCTCCAGCCCTACAAGTGAAAGGGATCACAGGCTGTTGCAAAACCTCTGAAACATCCCGAGTTGCTCTCTGAAATCACTCCCTGTAGCTGTACAGCCCGATCTTCTCCCCGGTCTGAAGTCCATGGGAGCAGGTTCAGGCCACGAGTGAGGTCAAGTCAGAGAAGAGTAGTTTTTCCTTACTGACTCCTTCCCCATTGTCACAGGGCGACGTCCAAAGGATGATCATTCAGGTGGATTTTGGAGACGGCATCGCCGTGTCTTACGCCAATCTCAGCTCGACGGAGGACGGGATCAAGCACGTCTACCAAAGCGTGGGCATATTCCGAGTGACGGTGCAGGTGGAAAACAGCCTGGGATTGGACAGCACTGTCCTGTACTTACATGTAACTTGTATGTTATTAATGTGTTTGGTTTGCAACATATCTTTAAGAAACATTCCATTCTCTTAGAGACAATTCAGGAGGCTTCCTGTCTGAGAGAAGACCTTCTGAGACACGCAGTCGGAGAGAATGAACTTTTGTCCTTCCCCAAACTGAGAGTTGGAGAATCCAAAAACTATTCACAAATAATGGCCAAAATTTAAAAAAAAAAAAAGACTCCTCATTTTTAGTGCCTCAAATTTCAGGTCCCCAGCTTGAGATGCCTTAAAGAAAGGGATCTGATTTTTAAAGGGCGGGTGCTCAGTGCTTTCTGAAAATTAGGCTCCTTTAAGATGTCTCAAATTGGGCAGCCAAAAATGGAGGCATCCAGAACCGCTGGGCACTTCTAATAATGTTGGCGTGTATGTATACAGAGGGACCATGTGCCCACTGCTGAAATGCAGCCACTTCTGTGGTGGAAATCACCCTTTCTGTCATGATGGAAATCAAATTCCTGAATCTGGAGAAAGTTACAAGAAAAATAATATCTTTCACTGCTTTTATTTCTAACCTCCTTATATCTCAATTGTTACCAATTTAAAACCCAAATTTTCCTCTGTCCCTAGATAGAGTCAATTTTATTTCCCTTTTATTCTGGTTAAGAATGGTCCAAGCCACAAAGTTCTGACCCATGTCAGGAACTTCCTTCAGATGATCCCAAAGCATTCAACAAGTTCTATACACAGATTGCAACTTCGAGGTTACTTTATTCACCAGGAATGCAGCTATCCCTAGGGTGCAAGACAGCAGCTGTTTAATGGTGCCTAGCAACACTCCAAACAGTTCAGGCAGAGTGAAGTATAATCCTATAGTTACAGAAAACTGCAGGGGGAACTTAGCTCGAACACAGGGGCTTACAGCTCTTCTCTTGTGAAAGGCACCATGGTAGATTTAAGGTGAGCTTTTTCAAAAGCCACCCGAGGGACTTAGGAGTCCAAGTCCCAAGGACGGTCTTTGGAAAGTCACCCCTCTTAATGATCACAGGTGGTCAGGAACCCAGTTTTATGCCTCCTGTGAAAGATGGCACCTTCTGCAGTCTGCAGCACAGCGCTTCCTGGCATCATCCTGGGGCACTGAGTCCAAAAATAATGCCTTAGAGAAATGAAACTCCTTTCCTCTTAAGCTACTCTATAACTCGGGGTTCACATTTTGGGACTTAAACCATGTGGTTCCCTATCTTGAGACCTTGGCAGTTTGAGGGAATTTCTCCGTTTTGGGGCCAATGCTAAGTTTTTTTCTTAGCTGGCAGAAGATTTGCCCTTGTGTAGAGCCAACGACCCCTATTGAAACTGGACAGACAGAGGCCTCTGTTTGTGAAGACAAAAGATGCTGTGTTCGAGTTTTGCTTAAGCCTCCTATGCAGCGTTGACTGATCAGTCATGGTGTGGGTTTGGCTCTCAAGACAAACAGTTGGCTACACCTTGTTCTCTGAGGAAAAGCCAGTTTTTCGCTCCCTCTGAGTCTCCCCTGCCTGCTCCTGTTTATGGATAGGTCAGCAGATTGCGAGCCAGGGGTCATTTCTCATAGCTTGTGAAGATCCCTGGAAACAAATGGAGAATTGTTTCGGTGGTAATATTTCCAGGGAGGTTCTGACAGCTTCCCGCGCACAGGCTTTGTAATCAGCTGCAGCTTAACAAGAGGAGTTTTCAAAGGGATGATCATCATTGTGCTCTTCGTGTTTGCAAACTAATGAGGCCACATGATACAATAGCTGTTTTCTTATGTAGGCCACAAGTAGAAAAGAGAAAGCAGTTGTCTAACTCAGCCACCTGCACTAATTAGCTGTCTGGCCAACTGATCTAACGAGCCTGTAGTCTTTGGATACTGCAAAGTGATACTTAAAAAGGTGGCCTTTGTATCTTTTTTTAAGTGAGACTAGATACAATTTTCAAAATGGCCTAAGTGACTTAGGGGCCTAAGTCATGTAAGCAATTTAGCAAAAATATATTATTTTGTAATAGAAATAAGCCCAACATCCACCAGAATCACTTAGATATTCTGAAATGTCATTAAAATTCTGCATGCAGTAAGGGTTTTCTGATGGGCCATTCATTACATGCCCATATTACATTACATTCACCAGTATAATATACATGTTATATCTAATCTCTTTCCCTCACCACCCATTACCCTTGGCACTTCCCTGATCCTGCAGCGGTCTCTGTGCAGACCTGGTCCCCTTGGGTCCAGGTGGAATCGCATTAATTTGCTCTAGCTATTACCAGCTGCAAACAGCTCCAGAGGGCTGAAACAAAAATCTTTCAAGGGGAAGGAGGAACATTTTCACCACACATTTTCCTATAGGCCCCACTTCCCCTGCTGTGCCAGCTGCAGGGAATTGGCATGGCATAAGAATCCGTCCACCTACTCTGCACCCCTAGAGAATCACCTTTGTACCGGAGTGAGACCTGTGGGCTGTTTAAACTGGCCCGAGGCCCAGATTACACCAGCGGTGAGGAACCAAGGATCAGGAGAGAGAGAGCAAAGGTGAGCTTGATGCCTGTAGGATGTACCAGCTGTGTGCACCCAGTCTTCTAGGGGCACAGACGGTGGTATTGGGCAAGATGCAGAGTTGTAGTAATGAAATGGCTCATAGACCGCATGTAAAACTTGGAAGTGCAATTCTGTTGTGATCGGACAAGAGTTCTCGTCCTATCCCATACACCTATATGGAGTGATACAGCACCACCTGCTGTTCAACCAGTGCACTCCAAGCAGCATGTCCATTTTCTCCAGTTCTATATTGGAATGCAGATGTTAAAATAATATGGGCCTGTGTGGACGAGCCTTTCTTTTTCTATCATAACAAGGAAGCAGTGAAGGCCTGAAAGGGCATTAAAGACTCAGTGCAGCGCCGGGCCCTTTGAGAGGCCTTCTCAGCACTACTACAGTGCACTACAACAGTGCACGAGATAAGCTAGCATCAGTGAGAACTAGGTGTCGGAGCTGACACGGTGCATGGTCCTGCTGATAGTTCTTCCACTGCCACTTTGGATGCTTGACGTGCTGCGTCCTTCATGCTTTCTGCTGCCCCTGGACACATAGTGCTGGATAATGATTAATTTCAGTTCTCACCCCCTACCCAAGACTATACATAATCAGCAATTCCCCTGTGGCTGTGGATTCTTGTAGGGGAATACCTTTGTGGGGGCACAGTTTACATATACAGGTGTGGCACAAAATCCTGCGGCGCTTCTGAAGTGTGAAAAACAGGAACATTCAGCAGGGGGATCATCAGCAGCCATCAGAATAAAGATTACCCATAATTCTGGCCTGCAACAACCTCTTGGTAGTCTGATCCTCAATGCCCCTTGATCGCACGGTGGTGGTGTGAGGTGTTAAACAGTTGCCATGTTTCTACCCCAGAGAGGGCTGCATTTCAGGGGTGTGTCACAGAGCTGCATGCTCCGCCTTATGAACAGTCATTGACGCCTTCTGAGCTGGTAGCTGCACAGGTGTAGAAAGTGGGGAATCCTCTGGTGATCCTGGTGGATGAATAACGCCCTATAAGCGCCCTTCACATATATATGTGAAGTCATTTGGGAAGTCCTGGTGTCAAATCTCGACTCCTTTAATAGAGCAGACAGAGCACGCATGGATTCTAAAATCAGTCCACAAGTGCCCATTTCAGTGTTTGGAGCCTCTGGGTGCGGAATTTGAACTGATCCTATATTGGAGAACTATGCCCCCAAATTATCTTGTGGTTCTGTTGTTCTCTCTCTTTCTTTAAGGACCACACTTCTGTTCTCCAGAAGAATGATAGTGACCCACACAGAAAACAATCCTTAAAACAAGTTGCGATTACAGACCCACCCCTCCCCATTTTCCCATCACTAATGGGAGAAAGGAACGGCCAGGGCTAGGGTGACCAGATGTCCTGATTTTATAGGGACAGTCCCGATATTTGGTGCTTTGTGTTATATAGGTGCCTATTACCCCCATCCCCTGTCCCGGTTTTTCATACTTGGTGTCTGGTCACCCTAGCCAGGGCTTGTTTCAAAGTAAATGTTATTTGTCCATTAAACTACAAAACTTGGCTACACTAAGGAAATAAAAGGCACAGTGTAGATGAGAGAAAAGGACCACAGGGGAGAGGAAAAGAGAGTTAAAAAGAAGGGATACATGGGATAGATGCTTTGGTGGAGGCCCTAAACTGGTATAAATCCATGTAGCTCCATTGAAGTTCACAAAGCGATACCAATTTGCAGCACCTGATATCTGGCTCTTTAGGAATGGATCCAAGTATTTGTAATATGATTATACTTCTATTAGTTCTTACTCATGCAAATTCTAGTGTCTTCCCAGGGTAGCCCACATAGTGTGACTTTGTCTCCCTCTAGTGGGTAGTCCATGTATAGTGGGTAGGCTAGAGGTAGTCCCTCTAGTGGGTAGTCCATGTTTATGAGTTTGATACAGTCTTTGAGCTGTAGAGGTGGAGTTCTTTAGTTCAGGTAGTAGCAATTCCTGTTTTTAGATGCATGGGTCCCAAATGCCTCTCCCCAGCAACAGTACGAAGCCAGAACGCTTTGCATGTGGTGCCCCACATGACTTTCCTCTTCATTGTCTCATCCAAAAAGCTGGAGGATCCAGTGTCAGACCCACATTTTGATGCCTAAGAGAGGGTGCTAACCCCATTTGCCACTGCTTCTATCTCCGCAGGCCCCCTGGAACATGTTCATTTGTCTCTCCCGTTTGTTACTACCAAGAACAAAGAGGTCAATGCTACGGCGGTACTGTGGCCCAGCCAGGTGGGCACGCTGACTTACATTTGGTGGTTCGGGAACAACACCGAGGTTTGTATGTCCCATCCCAGGAGGAATAATGTGTCTGGGAGTGGGCGGGGCCTGTGAATACTCTTGAATAGTGAATAAACCCAGCAGTCAGGATTCGGCACTTTGCTCTACAAAAATAGGAACATAGGCATTGCCAGGCTGAATCAACTCCATGGTCCATCTTGTCCAATGCCTTGTCTCTGACAGTGGTCAGCACCGAGTGCTTCAGAGAAAGGTGTAAAGTACCCCACAGTAGGCAGATGTGGAATTAACTCCCCTCCCCTATCTATGCAAATCAGCATTTTTTTTAAACTACTTGGCTATCTCTGTGTAAGGATCATTTGAATTTTATGCAAATTCCTACCCCCCCTACCCCCCCCCACCCCATTGGACAATGCTGAGGGGATCTGATTGCAATGTCGGCTAAAAAGTTTTTTTCTTTCTTTCTTTAACTAAAATACAAATTTGACAATTTTTACAAAACTATCTGCACTGAAGTTTTCTGTTCATCTGGAGGGGCCTCTGCATAGCCCCAGGTCTTAAACCCTGTTCTACGTGTAGTGCGTGACTAACAAGAAGGAAAACTTTTAATCAATAACTCCAACACCTACCCTCTAATCCAATGCAAAGTTCTCATTTTGTCTGTTAAACCATGTATGCAAGAATTCTTCATCACCGCACTCTGGGGGATGCAAAATGATACACAGTACATCTATCTGCCTACGGACACTACTTACCATAAATAGAGCACATACAACTTTCTACTGTCTCTTTAGTTAGGATGCTTGCAAATCTTACCAGGTGCTTTGTAATTGTTATTTATCTGTATTGCAGAAGTACCCAAAGGCCCCAATTAGATTCTGAGGATGAGATTTTCATAGATGGTCAGGCCAGAAGGGACCATTAGATCATCCCGTGTGACCTCCTGCCTAGCGAGGCGATATAATTTTACCCAGTAATCCCTACATTAGCCTGTGTCTTGTGACTGAGCTAGAGCATAGCTTAAGAAAGTCATATAATGTTGATTTAAAAACATCAAGTGATGAAGAATCTACCACATCCTTAGGCAAGTTGTTCCAACGGTTAATTACCCTGTTTAAAAATTGCACCTTATTTCTAGCTTGGATTTATCTAGCTTCAGCTTCCGGTCATTGGAGCTTGTCATGCCTTTGTCTTCTAGACTGAAGAACCCTGTAATATCAAATCTTCTCCCCTGTAGGTACTTACAGACTGGGATTGTCACCTCTTACCCTCCTGTCTGAGAAATTAAGCTCATTAGTGACTAGTGCTGGCCGAACAGCTCCCATTGAAGTCAAGGAGAGTTTTACCATTGACCGCAATGGGAGCAGAGTTAGACTAACTCTGAATCATAGAATCATAGAATCTCAGGGTTGGAAGGGACCTCAGGAGGTCATCTAGTCCAACCCCCTGCTCAAAGCAGGACCAACCCCAACTAGATCATCCCAGCCAGGCCTTTGTCAAGACGGACCTTAAAAACCTCTAAGGAAGGAGATTCCACCACCTCCCTAGGTAACCCATTCCAGTGCTTCACCACCCTACTAGTGAAAAAGTTTTTCCTAATATCCAACCTAAACCTCCCCCTCTGCAACTTGAGACCATTACTCCTTGTTCTGTCATCTTCTACCACTGAGAACAGTCTAGATCCATCCTCTTTGGAACCCCCTTTTAGGTAGTTGAAAGCAGCTATCAAATCCCCCCTCACTCTTCTCTTCTGCAGGCTAAACAATCCCAGTTCCCTCAGCCTCTCCTCATAAGTCATGTGCTCCAGCCCCCTAATCATTTTTGTTGCCCTCCGTTGGACTCTTTCCAATTTATCCACATCCTTCTTGTAGTGTGGGGCCCAAAACTGGACACAGTACTCCAAATGAGGTCTCACCAGTGCCGAATAGAGGGGAATAATCACGTCCCTCGATCTGCTGGAAATGCCCCTACTTATACAGCCCAAAATGCCGTTAGCCTTCTTGGCAACAAGGGCACACTGTTGACTCATATTCAGCTTTTCGTCCACCATAACCCCTAGGTCCTTTTCTGCAGAACTGCTGCCCAGCCATTCGGTCCCTAGTCTGTAGCAGTGCATGGGATTCTTCCGTCCTAAGTGCAGGACTCTGCACTTGTCCTTATTGAACCTCATCAGATTTCTTTTGGCCCAATCCTCTAATTTGTCTAGGTCCCTCTGTATCCTATCCCTACCCTCCAGTGTATCAACCACTTCTCCCAATTTAGTGTCATCTGCAAACTTGCTAAGGGTGCAGTCCACACCATCCTCCAGATCGTTGATGAAGATATTGAACAAAACCAGCCCCAGCACCGACCCTTGGGGCACTCCACTTGATACCGGCTGCCAACTAGACATGGAGCCATTGATCACTACCCGTTGAGCACGACCATCCAGCCAGTTTTCTATCCACCTTACCGTCCATTCATCCAGCCCATACTTCTTTAACTTGCTGGCAAGAATACTGTGGGAGACTGTATCAAAAGCTTTGCTAAAGTCAAGAAATAGCACATCCACTGCTTTCCCCTCATCCACAAGGCCAGTTATCTCATCATAGAAGGCAATTAGGTTAGTCAGGCATGACTTGCCCTTGATGAATCCATGCTGACTGTTCCTGATCACTTTCCCCTCCTTTAAGTGGTTCAGAATTGATTCCTTGAGGACCTGTTCCATGATTTTTCCAGGGACTGAGGGGAGACTGACTGGCCTGTAGTTCCCCGGATCTTCCTTCTTCCCTTTTTTAAAGATGGGCACTACATTAGCTTTTTTCCAGTAATCCGGGACCTCCCCCAATTGCCATGATTTGTCAAAGATAATGGCCAATGGCTCTGCAATCACATCGGCCAACTCCTTTAGCACCCTCGGATGCAGTGCATCCGGCCCCATGGACTTGTGTTCGTCCAGCTTTTCTAAATAGTCCCGAACTACTTCTTTCTCCACAGAGGGCTGGTCACCTCCTCCCCATACCGTGCTGCGGAGTGCAGCCACCTGGGAGCTGACCTTGTCTGTGAAGACAGAGGCAAAAAAAGCATTGAGTACACTAGCTTTCTCCACATCCTCTGTCACTAGGTTCCCTCCCTCCTGAGTGCTTTTGAAAATCCAATCTAGTAAAGGAATACAGGAGATTATGGCAGCGGCTGCTGGATGGGGTCAGAAAGGCCCGTAGTGCAAGCACTAGTATAGTGTCTTAACAAATGTGAATGGTAGCCTAGCGTTCCTGGAGTGGAGACATTGTGTAGCTGTGAGCATCTCCTTCAGAGGAATGGCAGGTGTAGGAGGCCCATATCTGCCCTAAATCCTTCATTCTAGTAGCAATGGTGTTCTGGAGGATACCTTAGGCTATTAAGGGAGAACTCTGGGTCGATCCCTGGCTCTGTTCCCGACTCTGTGTGACCTGGGGCAAGCCACTTTGTTTCTCGCGGTGTCGGCTCCCCAGCTGTACCATGGAGATAACAATCTTTCCTTCCCATTGGCTTGTTCAGACTGTAAGCCACCTTACTTGTACACAGCACCTAACGCAAATGGGGCCTGGTCTTGTTTGTGGCCTCTTGGTGCTACCGTAATACAACTAATAGAAGAGAGTTCTAAATGACAGATTTTTTTGTAATTTCAATCCAAAAAAACCCCTGTTAAGATCTCTGATTATAAACCTAGGATGGCGAAACCAGTCTAAGAGTAAAGAGTCTCTCACTCATCCTCCCCCGTAGATCCAACACACCATATGCCTAACCTTCCTCCTGTTTGGAGTAGCAGAGGTAGGACTTCTGGAATCAGGAAGATCATATGGCAGCCTAATACCCCCTTTCCTCGTGTGTTTGCAGCCACTGGTCACCCTGGAGGGGAGCATCACATTTACGTTCTCTGTGGAAGGGATGAACACGATCACGGTACAGGTCTCGGCGGGGAACACCATTCTGCAGGACACAAAGACTATTGCAGTGTATGGTGAGCCCTTACCCCTTTATTTTTCTGTTGATTCCCCACAGGAAAGCAGTGGTTGCATCACTCAGCATGGGATGAGAATATAGCTACATAGATGTACCCAGAACAACAGTGTGCTGTGTTTGTGACCCATCAGTAGTCCCTACAGCAACGTACTGGCCCCAACTCTTATTAAAAAGAGAAGCCTAGCAATATTGCTCCAAAAATGCTTTAAGGGCAGATTCTGCTCTCAATTACACTGGTGTAAATCCAGAGTCATTTCTCTGAAGGCAATTGGAGTTAATCCAGATTTACACTGGTCTCAAAAGGATTAGAATATCGCTCTGCATTTTACAGTAGAGCCACTTCTAGATGATTATTGCACAGTAGAACCTCAGATTAACGAACATCAGAGTTACGAACTGACCAGTCAACCGCACACCTCATTTGGAACCAGAAGTATGCAATCAGGTAGCAGCAAGACCAAAACAAATAAATAAATAGCAAATACAATACAGTACTATGTTAAGCGTAAACTACTATAAAAATTAAGGGAATGCAGCATTTTTCTTCTGCATACTGAAGTTTCAAAGCTGTATTAAGCCAATGTGTACTTGTAAACTTTTGCAAGAACAACCGTAATGTTTTGTTCAGAGTTACGAACATTTCAGAGATATGAACAACCTCTGTTCCTGAGGTGCTCGTAACTCTGAGGTTCTACTGTAATATTTTCAAACGTGGCCATTGGAAAAGTGGATTATGTTACTGACTGGCTTAACTCCATTGATGAGCAGGTGTCTTATCCTGGTATGTGCAAAACCTGCATGGATCTGTGTCCATTAGAACATACATCTTAGTGGTGCACAGTTGACTATTGTCTTTTCCCCTGTATTGCAAGCACAGATCACAGTGATATGCTGGATGGTGTCCCAGGTTTGGGCTATTTCATGCCTCCAATGGAATTACCCCCTCTCTAGATACCATTCAATCAGGCATTTGTCCCTGGGCCTCACAAAAATACTGAAGTGAAATGTTTTGTTTCCCCTGTGGAGTGGAGCAGATTATGCCGTGTGTCTGGTATTTTCACAGACATTCCCACACTCACTCTCCATTCAGATGATTGTGTCTGTTAAGAACCATGCTGTGTTACCAACACCCTGCATGGGCTGGATTCTCAGCTCGGCTGGAGCGCTCTCCAGGGCATTTGGGCCCTTGTGCAAGTTTAGGGCAGCCTTAGAGCTGACCTGATGGCAGCAGTCCCCCCAGGGGCCATTCCACCAGCCCAGTCAGTGCTCTCATCATACCCCCTTTCCCTGCCCCATCCTCAACACAACTTTTCTCTGAGGGCCACGAGGTGAAGTGGTGGTGATGGCATCAACCCCCCACCATGCCTCTGCTGGAGGTTGGGAATAGGTGGTCATTCTGACACACTCCCTGCCCTGGGAATTGGAAGGAGCTGGGGGGTAGGTGGGTGGGTAGAATATCCCTATGCTGGGGAAATTTCCCAGAAACCAGTTAAGTCAGTGTTACAACCCCTTCATGCTGCTGGAGCATGGTAAAGAGGTTGCATCGCGGCTGGGATGCTGGCACAGTGTAGTTTTCTAGTGCAAGGTACGCAGTGCCGGTGCAAGGAAGTTTCATGCCCTAGGCAAAACATCCACCTTGCCCGCCCCCTCCCTACCCAGCTAACCCCGCCCACCCATCCCCCCCACCAGAGAAGCCCCCCGCCCTGCGTCAGCTAACCCTGCCCGCCGCGGCACCTAACCCAGCCCACCACCCACCTGCCTGGGGATCCCGCTGCCTGGGAAGCCTCCTACCACAGCAGCTACCCCTACCATTGCAGATAAACTCGCCCAGGAAGCCCCCCCCCCCCCCATGGCAGCTAACCCCACCCACCGCCGCCCCCCACTCCATGGCAGCTAACCCCACCCCCGGCAGCTGCCCCTCCCCCCCGTGGCAGCTAACCCCCCTCCCCCCCCCCCCCCCGCAGCTAACCCCACCCGTGGCAGCCCCCCCCACCCCCCGGCAACTAACCCCACCCAGGGAGGCCGCCCCAGCTCACCTCTGCTCTGCATCCTCCGCTGAGCACACCGGCGCCGCTCTAATTCTCCTCTCCTCCCGGGCTTGCGGCGCCGATTGGAGGAGAATTAGAGCAAGGGCAGTGTGCTCAGCGGAGGCAGTGGAGTGGAGGTGAGCTGGGGCGGGGAGCGGTTCCCCTGTGCGTCCCCCACTGTTACTGTGGGTGGCCCTCCCCGTGCCCCCCGCCCCAGCTCACCTCCACTCCACCTCATCGCCTGAGCGCCCTCAACCACTAGGTGCCCTCAACCACTAGGCGCCCTAGGCGGTCGCCTAGTTGGCCTAGTGGTTGCACCAGCCCTGAAGGTACGTATGGGTCCAGTGAAGTGCATGTACAATTAGTTGGTTGGCTAACTGCCTCCCACCTTGCTCATGAGAGATTCCCCAACCCTTTGCTCCAGCCATGGGAAATGGGATTCCTCACAGATTAAAGGGAAAATGATTTGGGGCACATTTTCTTTAAAATATTGGTGGTGCCTCTTTCCATGAAGTGACCTATCTAGACCCACAGGCTGGCTGGGGGGTAGAAGCTATCCAAATTCTTTTTTTAGTTCTTATCGCAAAGTTGTTTCAGCGTGAAAGCGTCTCTCTAAGTTCCAAATATAAATGTGCAGTGTCTATCTATCAGAGCATCTGTTCAAATCCCATCCAAATCCCATGCAGCAGCCTTCTTCCATATTTCAGGAGTCATGTTTTAATGTAACATGTCAGTCAAATTCCCCATTACAACCCCCTGCTGCTCAATATGGTAAAGTAAGTATGACGCTGCCTTCCTTCTTTCAAGTGATGCTTCTGAGTGTTTCATCTGCATCCTTTCATAAGGTAAACATCCTAATTGCTAGATAAGCCACCTGCATTTTGGAAAGGAATGGAAAAAACAACACAGCAGCCTACGTGAGGGTCTTCCCGGCTCTGTGCGCTGTTCCCCTTTGATGAGTTGATCATTCATTAGTCTTTGTCGGGAATGACATGCTGAAATTAGTGGAAGCGACCAGAGGCATATACAATAGTCAGTCTCTGGATAGCACACATTTTAAATTGCTTTGTAGGTTTCAGTCCAAGTCCCAGTGGACAAATATTCACATGGCAAAAAGAAAATCATCATTATTGACATCCTTCAGGGAAATTTCAGCTGAAATTCCAAGGACTGAATAGGCCCATCTGAATTACCATAGCATCCCTGGAAATGGTTACTACAAGTCAGGCTTCAGGTCCATCGGCAAGGCAACGTGAAGACACTTGCATTGCTACCACCTGTGCGGTGCCTATTCTTAGATGAACCATGAACGTCCATCTCTGGGCTGCTCGATCTGATTCTTTCTCCAACGCAAAGTTCCCACACACAAATGGCACGAAAGAAGGACCAGATCCTTGTAAATCGACATAGATCCTTTGGCTTCAATGGAGCTACCTCAGTTTACAGCGGCTGAGGATCTGACCCTGAACGTTTTAGAGCCACATGTGCCCAGTCTATAAATGTAGGACCGGTTATAAAGTTCAGACGTTGAAAGGCACTACTCAGCGTCAATGACCTTGAGCATAAGAGGTAAAAATATGGAAGGAGGACGCTGCATTTAAGCATGTGCTTAAGTGCTTTGCTAAACGGGGGTGGATCATGGCCAACCGCACTGGTGTCAGAATGATGTACTCTAGTAATATTGTGGTGGGAGGGGGTCTCATTGCTGTTCCTGAGAAGGGAACAGCAATTAAATGGAAACTTTGGGAATGTTATGGAGCAGTGTTGGAGACATTGTTTTGGAACTCACTTCCCCTCCCTTGGTCCATAGCAGCCCAAATTTGTTAACCCGCAGGTCCATAACAATGCTCATCTATCCCTCATGCACAAGGAGCTGGGTAGCTCTGGGTAGCAGAGTGCATAGTACCTAATGGGGATACTGTGGGCAAGGGGAGTTAGTTAAATTTTGTTGTGTCTAAGAAGTTGCTGAGGGTCATGGGCAGGCCAGTTTCTGCGTTAGTATCTTTGTGAAAAGTGCTCAGGCCTTTGGACGAGTGCCGTTTTACAGCAGAGTAGTTCAAATGTAAACAAATAAATATTGGAGTATGGTTGGAGAATGAAAAGTGGAGAGGATGACAAGGACATTTTCCTGCCTTGTACAGTTTTGTATATAGTGCCCAGGTGCCCATCACCTTTGGGTGGATCCCTCAACTGTAGGCATATTCAGTACCGATCAACATAGCTCCATTGGCCTCACTGAAGCTATGTCAATGTTCACCAACTGAGGCTCTAGTCCTCGCATTTGATTCTCACTCAGTTGGGATAACTGTGTTATCTAATTACATTATATTCGATTGACAACCCAACCCTGAAACTCCATGGTCTGTCAATGAGTTTATTCACAGCAAGTGTGCCATTGTATCCCCAGAGCGATTTCAATCTCTCCGCTTATCGTTCTCTCCAAACCTGGATGAGTACAACCCAGATATCCCTGAATGGAGACGGGACATCAGTAGAGTGATTAAGAGAGCTCTAGTGGAGGTAAGCAATGGAATACATTTTTTATTCCTCCATCATTGTTGTGTCTATCCTGGGCCTTGAATTGAAGAGCAGAATGATCTGCCCAAAGTCTTCAAGGAGCCAACAGGTCTTGGGGAGAGAGAGAGACATATGATGAGGTCTGTTGAAATGCTATGCTCTACAGCCCCGTGTTTTGTGTGGTTGAGCGTAATGTGGGTGGGCCTGATGGGCATAGGTCTCACCTCTGGGAAGCATCGCTACTTTTTTATTATAGGGGCCAAAGCAGAATACTTCAAAGGAAAGTGTATATAAGATGCAAGTTATGCCGATATAATAACAATGCGAGCAGTTTTAACACTGCATAATAATGATTACTTCCCTTTGCTGCTCTCTGTATACAGCAGCAGAGTGCAGAGTTGTCCCACGTGGGCGCACAAAAAGAATGCTCCAGTTTTATGGAGCAGCAGTGAAGGTGTGTTTCTTCACATACAGAGGGCAGGATTGTAAGTGCTTTGTGTCCAACATATAACATTAGGTACATGGTCCAGACGTGGAAGTGCACTTTACTCCACATACAACATTCTGGAGACATGGGCCTGTGCTGGAGATGCATTTTCCTCTACACACTTGGTGTACTGGAAACTGCCAAGAGCTGTGGCCTAAAGAAATACTATTTGGGGCTGCAGATTAGGGTTTGTAAAAGGCTGACAAATGTTACATCAGTTAGTGGAGACTGCAAGTGCTGCTGTTGTAACCTACACACCTCCTGGGTGTGGTGTTCTGTCCCATCTAGTGGCGCCGAGACCACTTTGAGAGAGAGATTAATGAGTCTGCTACAGCCTTAGCTAACAGCCATATGGCTTTTAGCTCATGTGGTAGAGGCGCATGCACTAAGCTCCAGAAGTCCCAGGTTTAATCCTGCCCGCTGACAATCTGTCGGTGTTACACTGTGATACAGATTGAAGCAATGGAAAAGGATCTGTGCAACTGATTTGTAGAATTGTGTGTGTGTGTGTGAGAGAGAGAGAGAGAGCATGCAGGGGATGTGTACCCGCTGGTATTGTGTTCCTGTGTGTGATTACAGTAACTGCACGCACAAATATCCAACTGCCACACCAGCCATTTGCACAGCTGGTGCCACAAATGATCTGACAGTCTTGCTGAAGGCACACACCAGTTGTGTGAGTCCATTCTGGGGGCTGTATTTCTAAAAATCTGTCCCCATCTCGTTTTTATCTTTAAAGTTATTTTTAATGAACAGCACGTAATGCAATTTCTTCTCCTAACCTCATCGAAACATGGAGGAGGAGGAAGAAGAAATAATCTTCCTATGGGCTTTGGTTTGTAACCTTTAGACCTTTGTGTGTTTATATCAAATATCTGATGGTCCATTCAGCTTCTAAATTGGTTTTCACAACATCAACAATGCAATAAAACAAAATCAATTCACTACAAATAGATTATAAACCTGGGATGTCAAGGCTACTTATCACAACCAGAGTGATACAATACTACTAGGGTTTTTGTTTGTATCAGTGTTGACTTGAAAAGAAGGACCGCTTTGACAGCCGATCACTTGGCTGTATGACACACTTAAAAAAATCTTTATGGAAAAGTCCTGTAGAATGTAGGGATAAAACCAAGAGAAGGCTGTAGAAATTAAATAGGGTTCTACACAATTACTCTAAAAACCAAACTAATTCAATAGAAAATGATCTCCTTGTTTTACATTTTTATACCAACCTAGAAATGTCAATAGATGATGATAATCTTACTATAGAGTTCCATATGCTAGTGTAAATATTCTGTAGAAACATTATGATTCTCTACTAAATTCTCCTGTTTTTTTCTCTATGTTGGATTATGATGTTCCTAATTTGGAATTATCCCAATATAACTTTATTTATCATGATCATTCATGCCATTGGTCCCTCGACCATTAGCCCCATCCCTTCCAGCAATGTCTAGGACCTGATGCTGCAGAGGAAGGTGAAAATACATCTAGCTAATTATCTGAAATTTTACATGGGGAAAATTCCTTCCTGTTGAATGCAGGTGATCACTTTATATCCTGGAGCATGATTTCTTGTCTTAGCCCTGGTCTACACTAGCAGGGGGTGTTGATCTAAGATACGCAACTTCAGCTACGCGAATAGCGTAGCTGAAGTCGGCATATCTTAGATCGATTTACCTGGCCGTCCTTGCACCAGGAAGTCAACCGCTGCCACTCCCCCGTCGACTCTGCTTGTGCCTCTCGCAAGCTGGTGTACCGGAGTTGACGGGGAGCACTTTCGGGGATTGATTTATCGCGTCTAGATGAGACGTGATAAATCGATCCCCGAAAGATCGATCTCTACCCTCTGATCCAGCGGGTAGTGAAGACCTGCACTTAGCCTCTTAGAACAACTGGGCGATTATGCACAAATCAACAGAATGCTCTAGATACAAGGCCTGTCTTCATAGGGGTTCTACAATGTATGAATCTAAACGTGGAATCATCTCTACTTTCTTTTCTCTGCCCAGATTCTCTTTTTCAGCATTAAAAGCAAATCTTGTAAAACATATTGTTTCCCTGGCCGAGGGAGAGGGTCCTACATTTTCAGCTTCCCCTCCTCAACATATTTCCCAATGTGTGCTGCTTCACTCTAGCATTCTGTCCCGAAGTGACAGTACCTACAGCAAAACACATACCAGCAGTAGCAAGACTGCAGGGTCACTGCAGGCTGCCCTGTGGCTGATGCCTAGTAGTGTGGGTCATTAATCAGCCAGGTTACCTCAGCTCAGCAACAGAAAATCACTCGGACTCCAGCTCCCTCCCTTCTGCCCCCTTCCCGCTTGTCTTTCCCTCGAGGAAGCAGGTGTTGCAAGCCACAGCCCGGATGGAGAGTGGGTAGAAAATCTGGAATCTTAGTGCTAATTAATGTTCTTGTGATTTTGAGCTACAGTCTTTTCGGTGCAGTGTCCTCACTACAGGTTGAGCTCTGTGCACTGCTGATAGCTGCTGTGCTCCAGTGTTTTGATTATTTTAAATTTGACCTACAAAATCCAGTGTTTGGAAATGTAAAAAACCTAAGATTATGTAATCCTCTGTCCGGTGCTGTTGGCCGCAACAAGGCTGGGTTCAATATTTTCTTAAATGGGAGGTCGTTAAAATTACAAAATAAAACCGTCTTGAGCCTCCACCCAGAAGTCTGGGAAAACTAAACCAGTGGCTCTCAACCTTTCCAGAGTACTGTACCCCTTTCAGGAGTCTGATTTGCCTGGCATACCCCAAGTTTCAACTCACTTTAAAACTACTTGCGTACAAAATCAGACTTAAAAATACAGAAATGCCACAGCACACTAGTACTGAAAAATTGCTTACTTTCTCATTTTTACCATGGAATTATAAAAATAAATCACTTGAGATAACAATATTGTATTTGCACTACAATGCATTGCATATAGAGCAATATAAACAAGTCATTGTCCGTATGAAATTTTAATTTGTACTGACGTAGCTAGTACCTTTTATGCAGCCTGTTATAAAACTAGGCAACTATGTAGATGAGTTGATGTACCCTGTGGAAGACTTCTGCATACCCCCAGGGGTACACGTACCCCTGGTTGAGAACCACTTAACTAAACCCCACCCTGGGTGCCTGCAAGGCTACATCTACACTATGAGCCAGGGGTGTGATTTCCCCTGCTCATGTACACATATGCTGCTCTGTATACTAGTGCTAGTTCTTCTCATCAAGCTGAGTACACGAGCAGGGGAATCACCCCCCAGCTCACCGTGTAGATGTAGCCTAAGAGGCAACACTTCCCCACTTGCAAGCACTGAATCTGTTTGTAACAAAACAAAACTTGTATCTAAGGGGAGGGGAAACAATAGCATTAATTTGGGAAAACACCTTACCAGTGGCTTACGGATGCAAACAGTAAGTAAACCCTCACCCCCATGGGCAGTAATCCTTTGCCTGTGTCCCCCGTGGTGGTGTAAAAGTCCAATGGATGACTGTCCCCTTCCCTTCACGGCACCACACTCACTGTTTGTTGGCTGGGGTCAGCAAAGTCCTTAGAGTCCAGTTGTAGATTCAGGTGGATTCTATGGGGGTCAGTTAATGCTTCCAGTCCTGCTGCTATGCTGCCATTGCCTTTAGCTGCAATGCTGTGTTTGGAGGTTTCCATCACCTAGCCCAGTTCTTAGTGGTTTCACTGGGTAGTGTGGAACCTCACTGCTGCGCCAGCCCTGTGTTCTTTCACTGTAACACTGTCCCCACACCATGTCTAAGACTCAGCCCCCTAGACAAACTTATTGGCAATTTCAGTTCTAGTGAGAAGAAAAAAACTATCAATTGAGTCTCCTCAGCTCTGTCTTTAAATGCTAGAGGGCTCGCTCTACAGGATTAAAAATGGCAGTGTAGCCATTCCCTCTTGGGCTGGAGACCAGTTTCTGAAACCCTCCCTTCTCACTGGGTTTCAGAGTCCAGGCTCCAGCCTGAACATGAACATCTATACAGCTATTGGTCAGCGGAATGAGTAAACTAATCAGTTAGTTGACCTGGGCTCTGAGACATGCTGCCACATTTTTTGTTGTGTAGACATACCCTAATACTATTTAAACAAAGTCTGCAACCCCCCTCCCTGACACACTTGGCTGTGGCATTATTACCTCATGCTTAGTGAGCGAAGTTCAAGTTAGGGTGACCCCCTCAATCAGGCGATATATTGCACAGTTCTGCTCTCCTTTAGTCATTCAGTAAAGATAACAAAATTTCATTAGCCCTGCATCCAATACTTAAGTAAATTTTAACCAAAAACAACCAAAATTAATCAGTTTGGCAAAGAAGGTGTATGCAGTGATCACTTAGATAAAGTGGGTATGTCTATGCAAATGAAATCTGCTCCTGAGGTCTTTTGGAGGAGAGAGCTCATTCAGACCACAGGCTTAGAATTAAAATGTGTGCTCTGGATAATTCCACATAAGCAGGAGGTAGGGGAGACAATTCAGCAATCTGCAGCTGCCCTTTTCTTGTCCCATAGCTGCCTGAAATTCAGACTGGCCCCAAGTTGCCCGCCCGTTCTCTGAACAGTGACACCACCAAGGGTTTTGTTAGTGCATTGGTAACAGTGATTGAACCCTAGTGTGAAATAATAACTCAGGAGGGCCCAAGACAAAAGCGTCCATCCCTGGGGCTGGGTGGATTCAAGGCTAAAACAGGTGGTACTCTCATGAGATCTCAATTCAACATGGCAAAAATCTCACCAGATAAGACTTTGGAAGCATCCAAAAGAGAAAATAGGCCCCATCCATTCATGAATCTGGCCCAGAAGCTGAACGTTATGAAATTTCCACATGTTCGTAAGTGCCTTGAAGGCTGGCTCCACACATCAGCTGGACGAGACAGCCTGATCCCCCTGCGGGCTGGCTCTGCACTCCAATGAGATGGGACTGCCCAATCTGCATCCCCCCCACTGGCTGGCTCCATGTTCTAGTGAGAAGGAATGGGACACCCCCCCCCCCCCCAAGATTCCCCGCCTTCCCCCTTCCCACTCCCCCCGGCCACAAGACTCTGACCCTAGAGGCCAGCTCTGTGCTCTGTCAAGGTTCGGTGGGTGGTGTGAGTGTACCAGCACCAGTGGAGCTCATGCTGGTGCCTCATTCAGAGCAAACGCACAGTTGTATTTTACAGGAGCTAAACAATAAAGTTAAGGGGTATCTTTGAAGGTAATCATCATGCTCAGAGGAAGGGTAGTCCCATGCCATATTTCAGAATGTGCACATATCACCTCTGAGTGCTGGGAGAGAATTCCCTCCATCCCCTTGATGCTCCCCCACTGGGCATTACTGAGCAACTAAAGAGGTACATTATAGGTTATTTTCACCTTCCTCTCAAGCATCAGTTGTTGATACTGCCAGAAGCAGGAAACCAGACTTCATAGCCCAATTGTCTGATCTGGCATGGCAAACCCTATGTCCTTCCCCTTTTTGCCCACATAAATCGTACCTGTAGCATGAACAGAGACCACCAAACTGGGTATTTGGGTCTGTGGCTCCCTGACGCACACCCAGCGCAATCAGCTAGGTAGGGGTGCAAGTTCTCAGTCTTACCCTGACAATGGCATGCATCACAGTGCAGGCACTAACTTTTGGGCACAGTGTGCGTAGGAGGAAGGGAGGTCACCCTTCTGAAAAATGTACCCCACAATGTCAAAGCAAGGTCTGTGGACTACTTCCCAGAGCAACCTGCGTTTATCAAATTGACAATATTGATTAAATATAGAGACCGTCACTGTACATGGAGCCCTGCTGTTCCATTTCACTTTGGTTGATCTTGTTTTGCAAGGTACAGCCACAAACCCAGAGGATAATGAATTACTCTTGGCGGGTAATTCAATTTGCTGACTCAAGTTAAAGGGCCTGTTTTTGATCCACTGGCATTAGTGGAGTTGCTGCTGATTCATGCCAGTGTGAGATCCAAATGAGGCACTAGAGTATTTCCTTACACCTCTCATTGGTTGTTGAGAGAGACGATAATGGTGTTCCATGGGATTGCAATAATAAATGCACGATGACGTTTCTCACCCGCCCACATCAGAAGACCAGACCGTCAACCCTGCCGGAGGGAACAATAAGGAAAAATGAGTTGGTTTGCACTCTGCCTCATTACCAAAGCTCCAATTATTTCAGCATCTCTAGACCATGCGGCGCTGGACTGACCCAGGACAGGCACAGGAGGAGGTGCTCTGGGTCAGAACTGCAGAGTGTGTGCAAAGTTACTCAGCACCTGCCCTTAGTATGTCTGGTTATAATCAGTGCCTTTGGGGGCTCACATACCATATCGAAGAGTGTGGTATGAAAGCTCAGACAGAACAAGAGTACAATAGAATCCCCCCCCTCCCACCCCGACTTTCACCATCAGTGGCAGATACCTGAATGTATGTACTGCAGTGCTTTAAGTCTTCGGCATTTCAGGCCATCACTACAATTCACCTGTCGCTGTTTGTCTACATAACCCAGGCAACAAGTATTTCAAGCAAACATATCCTGGTCGCAGTCCTACCTGGTTTGCCCACATCCGCTGAGCTCTTCATTTTACCGTATCAAGGTGCCACGGGAGAAAACAAAAGAACAGCAGAAGACCTAGAACAGGTATTGTTTCCGTTCTTTGCAGGCGTGTGCGTGTCGGCGGTGGGAAGGGCATCAGGGAAAAGATTTCCAATGCCGGTCTGAAAAAATAAGTAAGGTGCAGTTACATTCAATCCATTGGGATCCAAACCATCGTCTTGGTCCCGGCTAAGGGTATGTCGACACTACCCGCCGGATCAGCGGGTAGTGATCAATCTATCAGGGGTCGATTTATCGCGTCTAGTCTAGATGTGATAAATCAATCCCCGAGCGCTCTCCCGTCGACTCCGGAACTCCAGCGCCGCGAGAGGCGCAAGCGGAGTCACCAGGGCAAGCGGCAGTCGACCCCGTGCCGTGAAGATGCCGAGGTAAATCAACCTAAGATACGTTGACTTCAGCTATGCTATTCCTGTAGCTGAAGTTGCGTATCTTAAGTCGATCCCCACCCCTGCAGTGTAGACCAGGGCTAAGTTCTTGTTGCTTTGCCCTAAAGGGGAGATGAAGCCACCCTAATGGTGCAGCTCGGGACTCCCATGCAGCAGGGAATCCCCCAGTGATGTAAAGGTGGCAGAAATCCACATTACCTCCTAGATGGCATTCCAAGGTGGGTGGGGATGGGAGCGGGCATAGCCAGGATCCTTAGAGAATTGTTCCTGCTGACATGTGTTAGAGCAGCCCTGGGAGGAGCACAGCTGGTGAGGCATGGAGAGAGCCTGCCCAGGCAGTGGAAAACCAAAGCAGCTGTTGGAACTTGATAGTTCATAGATGTATCGATTTTTAAGGTTGGAAGGGACCATCAGATCATGTACTCTGACTTCCTGCGTAACACAGGCCAGAGAACTAGATAGTGTGGAACGTTCCATCTCTGTGGGGCTAAAATAGGTTAAAACCAATCTGAGGCATAACTTGCCGTGGGTTTTATTTCAAAATGTGAAATGTGGCCGGTCTGTGAGGTATTATCGCTGTATCTGCTTGCACAGGAGTGGGTGCCAAGTCTGGCCTGAACAGGACTTGAAGGTGCTTCATCCCCTGCAGTAGGGCCAAGTCCCCAGCCTTGTTGAGCTCCTGGATGGCAAACAGGGCCCAGCACCCCTCAGGATTTGCCGACTGGTCCATGGAATGAATAAACTAATTCTTCCTCCTGGCAGATAAATCAACCTTATTTTCCCCCTCCCTTTCTGTTAATTTGAAGTCTTTACCCAGAGTGGCCTGGAACTTACTCCCACCAGTGTCGGTCTCTTGCAATACTTTGAAAAACCTTGGTTGACCACACCCTGTTACCCAGGCTCAGAACTACCTGGTCACCTACATTCTCATGCTTACCCTTGATCAGCCTCCATCTTCCTTAGCAAACTACTCAGCTCTGTAATTTTATCCCTGTGCCAGTAATAAACACCCAGGAAGGAGATTTACTACCCCGCAACCCCCACCCTCCCTTTTTCCACTCTAAATTGGAAAGGAAGGCAGTGCATGGAGTATCTAATTTACCGCTGACCCAGCTCCCCTCTGTCACTCTGCTGCTTATTGTATTCTTCAAATTATTATATATTTCCCACTGGTAATCCTGAAATCTCCACGGTCGTAAAGAAAGGAAACATTGGCATGCTGTCATAAGCCTTTTCAGGGGAGAGGAGAGCTACCGCTTTCAGTGGGACACCAGCAGCATCTCTGCTATTCATCCTGTGGGGGTCAAATTGTAATCTTTCCTGTTATAGAAATTATTGCCAATTCATAGCCAGCCATTTCCTATGAAGCTGCATCTTCGCTGCTTCCCACCTGGGTGAGAAAACATGTATTTTGTTTTGCGGGGGGAGCTATTTGGTCATAAAATCGGTATTGTTTTCACTGTTTGACGCAGGCTCAGTATGGCTCACTCAGCATTCAGAGCTCCTGAGACTTGCTTAATACTGTACAGAATCACCGGTCCTCTGCTGCCCCGGGTTGTTATACCTGCATCTAAACCCCTGCAGTGTTTGGATTGTCCCCGAATTCATTTCTGAACATCTTATGCTGATGTTTTCTGCTGATGGCCTAATTTACTCCCTTAGTATTTTACATGCTTCGTTCTCTTTATACTACAGATCTTCTGCTTTTCATTTACAGGAGGTTTCTGAATGCACAACTTAAAACTCAAATGCTCAGCTACAAAATGGGGGATAACTGGCTAGACGGTTGTACTGCTGGAAAGGATCCAGGGGTTATAGTGGATCGCAAATTGAATATGAGGCAACAATGCGACACGGTTGCTGAAAAGGCTAAGATCATTCTGAGTGGTATTAGGAGTGTTGTGTGTAAGACATGGGAGGTAATTGTTGTGCTCTACTTAGCCCTGGTGAGGCCTCAGCTGGAGTACTGTGTCCAGTTCTGGGTGCCAGCCTTTAAGAAAGATGTGGAGAAATTGGAGAGTCCAGAGGAGAGCAACACAAATTATGAAAGGTTTAGAAAACCTGATGTAGCCTTTTATCTTCTTTAAAGTGAATTCTGTGATGTTGGATTACACCATTGTGGGTTCGGCTCTGGTAGCTACAGCTCCAAGCGCAACAGAGTGAAAGTCACCTCCACTACTTGCTTAAGATTTAGAATCTCTAGAAACCCATAAAGACCAAGGGTAGTGACCACTCAGACATTTACAAGGCCTAGTCTGTTTTATAAGTTTTATTAAAGTTACAATTAAAGTTAGGATTACCCAAGCATATAGACATTCTATAAAACCTATGCACAAGTGATACATATAGTCATACTCACATCCTTAATGATATTCTTGAGGTCTAATGGCTGCCTAGCCCATTGATCATCAGCAGAGGGATGGTTCCTGCTGGAGCGTTCCCTCAGGAGCTCCATTTTCCTACTCTGGACACCCTCTTTTTACAATGTGATTCTGTCCATATCTGATTAGCATTTATGCCCATAGTGCACCTTGCGGTTAGGGCATGTGTTTGAAAAATGTGACTACTGGGTATCTTGTAAGCAGAAAATGACTCTTACTGCTAATTTTTCGCAGTATCCCCCATTGGTACATCTTTTCCCGTAACCTTGTGGCATAGGATCATTTTTTAAGCCTAGGTTCTAGTATGGCTAAGCTAAAATCTTACAGGCCACAGCCTGTAAGCCTTGCATGTCATCCCTACTTACTTAGATACCTAATACGTAATTATCCCTTGTAACTACTGATCAATCTTATACTTCTATAATCTTACAATTTAACTCTATTTAGCATACAGTGATTATATATGACATAATATGTTAGTTAATCATTGCGTCACACAATAAAGGAACAATAAACTAAAATCACTGGCGACGCTGACCTCCGAGGAAAGGTTAATAAAACTGGGCATGTTTAGTCTTGAGAAAAGAAGACCGAGGGGGGGACCTGATAGTCTTCAAAAGCTGTTTTAAAGAGGACAGGGAACTGCAACAAGAGAGATTTAGATTCAATATTTGGAAGAAAAAAAATCTAGCTAGAAGGATGTGTAGAAAGAAAAGTAAACATGGCAGGCGACCAGCTTGGCTTAACAGTGAAATCCTTGCTCGTCTTAAACACAAAAAAGCAGCTTACAAGAAGTGGAAGATTGGACAAATGACCAGGGAGGAGTATATAAATATTGTTCAGGCATGCAGGAGTGAAATTAGGAAGGCCAAATCACACTTGGAGTTGCAGCTAGCCGGAGATGTTAGGAGTAACAAGAAGGGTTTCTTCAGGTATGTGAGCAACAAGAAGAAAGTCAAGGAAAGTGTGGGCCCCTTGCTGAATGAGGGAGGGAACCTAGTGACAGAGGATGTGGAGAAAGCTAGTGTACTCAATGCCTTTTTTTGCCTCTGTCTTCACAGACAAGGTCAGCTCCCAGGCGGCTGCACTCCGCAGCACGGTATGGGGAGGAGGTGACCAGCCCTCTGTGGAGAAAGAAGTAGTTCGGGACTATTTAGAAAAGCTGGACGAACACAAGTCCATGGGGCCGGATGCACTGCATCCGAGGGTGCTAAAGGAGTTGGCCGATGTGATTGCAGAGCCATTGGCCATTATCTTTGACAAATCATGGCAATCGGGGGAGGTCCCGGATGACTGGAAAAAAGCTAATGTAGTGCCCATCTTTAAAAAAGGGAAGAAGGAAGATCCGGGGAACTACAGGCCAGTCAGTCTCACCTCAGTCCCTGGAAAAATCATGGAACAGGTCCTCAAGGAATCAATTCTGACCCACTTAAAGGAGGGGAAAGTGATCAGGAACAGTCAGCATGGATTCACCAAGGGCAAGTCATGCCTGACTAACCTAATTGCCTTCTATGATGAGATAACTGGCTCTGTGGATGAGGGGAAAGCAGTGGATGTGCTATTTCTTGACTTTAGCAAAGCTTTTGATACAGTCTCCCACAGTGTTCTTGCCAGCAAGTTAAGGAAGTATGGGCTGGATGAATGCACGGTAAGGTGGATAGAAAACTGGCTGGATGGTCGTGCTCAACGGGTAGTGATCAATGGCTCCATGTCTAGTTGGCAGCCAGTATCAAGTGGAGTGCCCCAAGGGTCGGTGCTGGGGCCGGTTTTGTTCAATATCTTCATCAACGATCTGGAGGATGGTGTGGACTGCACCCTTAGCAAGTTTGCAGATGACACTAAACTGGGAGGAGTGGTTGATACGCTGGAGGGTAGGGACAGGATACAGAGGGACCTAGACAAATTAGAGGATTGGGCCAAAAGAAATCTGATGAGGTTCAACAAGGACAAGTGCAGAGTCCTGCACTTAGGACAGAAGAATCCCATGCACTGCTACAGACTAGGGACCGAATGGCTGGGCAGCAGTTCTGCAGAACAGGACCTAGGGGTTACGGTGGACGAAAAGCTGAATATGAGTCAACAGTGTGCCCTTGTTGCCAAGAAGGCTAACGGCATTTTGGGCTGTATAAGTAGGGGCATTTCCAGCAGATTGAGGGACGTGATTATTCCCCTCTATTCGGCACTGGTGAGGCCTCATTTGGAGTACTGTGTCCAGTTTTGGGCCCCACGCTACAAGAAGGATGTGGATAAATTGGAAAGAGTCCAACGGAGGGCAACAAAAATGATTAGGGGGCTGGAGCACATGACTTATGAGGAGAGGCTGAGGGAACTGGGATTGTTTAGCCTGCAGAAGAGAAGAATGAGGGGGGATTTGATAGCTGCTTTCAACTACTTAAAAGGGGGTTCCAAAGAGGATGGATCTAGACTGTTCTCAGTGGTAGAAGATGACAGAACAAGGAGTAATGGTCTCAAGTTGCAGAGGGGGAGGTTTAGGTTGGATATTAGGAAAAACTTTTTCACTAGTAGGGTGGTGAAGCACTGGAATGGGCTAGCTAGGGAGGTGGTGGAATCTCCTTCCTTAGAGGTTTTTAAGGTCAGGCTTGACAAAGCCCTGGCTGGGATGATCTAATTGGGTTTGGTCCTGCTTTGAGCAGGGGGTTGGACTAGATGACCTCCTGAGGTCCCTTCCAACCCTGAGATTCTATGATATAAGCACTGGAATAGGCTTTCAAGGGAAGCCATGGAATTCTCATCATTAGACAACATTTGTCAGGGATGGTACTTGGTCCTGCGTCAACGCAGGGCACCGGATTGGATGACCAGGTCCCTTCCAGTCCTACCTGTCTATGATTCTGTGAAGTGAGAGAGAGAGAGAGAGAGAGAGAGAGAGAGAGAGAGAGAGAGAGTGTGTGTGTGTGTGTGTGTGTGTGTGTGTGTGTGTGTGTGTGTGTGTGTGTGTGTGTGTGTGTGTGTGTGTGTGTGTGTGTGTGTGTGTGTGTGTGTGAGAGAGAGAGAGCGCACCTTCTATTTATTTTTCCAAAGGAGCTCTCTGAAGTAATGTAGGGTCAAATTTAAATTTTGAGATTTAAACACAAGGATTTACAAAAATGAACGGAAACAGAAAAGTTTTCATGACTAATTTAATAAACAGAGTTTCTAAAGGGCGGATTTAAACGTATTCCTGTATTAACTATTTAGTTGTTATGTTAGCTCCCAGAGGCTCCTGTCAAGATCAGAGTCCCATTGTGCTAGATGCGGTACAGACACAGAGTGAGAGACAGTCCCTGCCCCAAAGAGCTTCCAGTCTAAGGGCTTGTCTACATTACCCACTGGAGCGATCGAACTTTTGGGGATCGATTTTTCGCGTCTAGTATAGATGCGATAAATCAATCCCCGATCGCTCTGCCGTTGACTCCGGCAATCCACCCGCAGTGAGAGGAAGAAGCGGAGTCGACGGGGGAGCGGTGGTAGTCGACCCTGCGGCGTCCTCACAGTGCGGTAAGTCGATCGAGGTACGTCGACTTCAGCTACGTTATTCATGTAGCTGAAGTTGCGTACCTTACATCGACCGCCACCCCTAGTGTAGACCTGGGCTAAAGCAACAGGACAGAAAGGGGTGGGGGTCAAGACATGAATGTTCCTCTTCAGGAACAGCACTTCCCTCAGTTCACGGGAACTGGAAAACGATGCTCATTCTAAACAGTGAAACTGACCAAGCCAATGGCACTGTCTAAGCTTAATGAAGTGCAACAAGCAAACAGCTTAAATTCACCCCTGCCAAGCCTCGCGCATGTGATCCTCCCCTTGCAACATCCACCGGGTTGAAGCCCTTGCAACTGCACCGCCTGGCTGCTGGTGACCACTGAGCCCAGGAACTCAGAGCAGGAAACTCTCTCCTCTGAGCTCAGTGTCCAGCTGCTGGTGCCCATGCAGTGTGCAGGAGGAGAAAGCAGCCTGATTTGAACATGGGAAGGACAGGGGTAGGCTGGGATGACAGAGCTGCTGGGGAGGAAGGGAGAGGGCATTAGGAGGAGAGATGTCTTGTGGGCCATATGATTCTTGACAGAGACAATATGTTTCTTCTCTGGCTTCCTTAGAATGGTGCATTTGTCACTTATGTTCTTGTTGGAACCGCACAGTTAGACATTGGATTTTTTTCTGTACATACAGTACCACAGTTGTCATGTTTTTGCAGATTATATTTATAGACATGAACTGCATTCATTGTATTCCCCGAGGAGGACAATTTCTCTTTAAATCAGTCTGATTGCTCATGCAGCTGAAAAAAGGGCCATGTACGGGGTTGGGGGCTGTTTCTCAATATGTAGTTCTCTAGATTAAAATCTTAATAGACAATGAATGATGCTTTCAAGGATCTCAAGTTATTTAGGCCATTTCTACTAGCTCTAATCAATACAGGATTGTTTGCTTCAAAATAGTAACTCTGAGAATTGACACCTTGTCATCCTGCAGAACCCCCCAAAGCACTTTACGTGTGGTCACTTCATTCACCACTGAAATGCAGCTGCTTCTCTGTGGAAAGGTGGCAGCTGACACACGGCTTACTTCTACAATTGTGTTGGGTGACAGCTTACCCAGTATGAACTGTAGGAATAATTTACACTCCCAGAGTGTTACTACTTGATTTACAATTTGTCAGACCACCACCAGTAAGGCTCTACTGCTCCTGCAAATCAAAACAAAAGGAAAAAATGCCCTGGGACTCTTAGGCTATGTCTACACTACCCGCCAATTTGACGGGTAGCAATCGATCTTTTGGGGATCAATTTTTCGCGTCTAATCTAGACGCGATAAATCGATCCCAGAATGCACTCCCCGTCGACTCCGGTAATCCACCCCGATGCAAGGCGGAAGCGGAGTCGACGGGGGAGCGGCAGCCTTCGACATTGCAGCGTCCTCACGGCGAGGTAAGTTGAGCGAGGTATGTCGACTTCAGCTACGTTATTCACGTTGCTGAAGTTGCGTACCTTACATCGACTCTCCTCCCCCCCCCCCCCCCCCCCCGTAGTGTAGACCAGCCCTTAGAATGTCATGCTTGTCATTATGTCACATACCATGGACATATGTCATAGTGGCATCCACCTGCTTCCAAAGCACTTGAGCTGAGGGAGAATCACTAACTGTTTCAGATGGGTTTAGTAATTCAGGAGTACAAATCCCACTGAAAGTAAGACGCACTGGTGAGCAGTTCTGATTCAGTTTAGTGGAGGATAGTGACAGACACAGCATCCTGGCCTATTACAGTGTACGCTCTCTAAATGGGTAATGTTCATCTCCACATTGTGTTATAATGGGACTTTGAGTCAAACACAAGAACGATTACTGGTACTAAGTCAAGTGAATTGTGGGCAGACGTTTTAGGGGCACTGAGCAGAGCTGGAGAGAGGTTTGCATACATAGCAAGGGTTTTAGTGTTCACCAGAACCTCTCCTGTTTCTGCAGTTGCATTTGGTCCACGGAGCTAGTCAAATGATGGTACAAAATCAGAATCTAAAATGAGCCCTTGTAGTGAGCTGGTTACAGATATTCAAGGACATGAGCACCAGTCACCACCAATGTTCCCCCTAATTTTTTACATCCATGTGCGGAATGAAGTTTGTTATGGAGGTGACGTGTGGCGGGGGTAAGGTCGAGGGGTTCGGAATGTGGGAGGGGGCTCAGGGCTGAGGCATAGGGGCGGTGGGAGTGAGGGCACTGGCTGGAGGTGCAGCCAGTGGGGTGGGGTTGGGGATGAGGGGTTTGGGGTGCAGTCTGCCCCCGGGCTGCAGTGGGGAGAGAGGACTCCCCCCAGCTCTCTCTCGCTGCAGCAGCCCGGGGCTGGGGGAGAGGCGCCTCTCACCGGCCGCAGTAGCGGCCCTTCTCACTGGCCGCAGCAGCTCTGGAGCCAGGTCTGAAGGAGATAGGGTGACCAGAAAGCAAGAGTAAAACATCGGGACAGAGAGGGTGGGTAATAGGTTCCTATATAAGAAAAAGCCCCCAAAATCGGGACTGTCCATATAAAACCGGGACATCTGGTCACCCTAGAGGAAGAGGCGCCTCTCCCTGGCCGCAGCAGCTCCAGAGCCGGAGGAGAGGCACTTCTTGCCGGCCGCAGCAGCTCCGGGGCCAGGGGAGAGGCGCGTCTCGCCAGCCGCGGCATCTCCGGAGCTGGGGCTGGGGGAGAGGCGCTTCTTGCTGGCCCCGGCAGCGTCGGGACCAGGGAAAGGCGCTTCTCCCCGGCTGCAGCAGTGCTGGAGCGCGTCTCGCCGGCCGCAGCAGCTCTGGGGCTGGGGCAGGGGGAGGTGTCTCTCCCCCCTGCATGCCTGTGCTGCCCTTGATAGCCTGCTGCACAGACGCGCAGCTTAGAGGGAACCTAAGTCAACACTGCAGGTGACATGGGTACACTGGCAATGGCAGTGCGAGCCTACAATCAGCAGCCAAGCAGGATCGACATGTTGCAGCTGTGTCTGGTCTCATACAGCTGAAGAGATGGAAGACGGGCTGGATGACAGAATAGCCAATGTGCAATAACGAATTGGCAGGATGGAAGGGCATTGGCCGATGCTGCACGCTCCACCGGGGAAACAAAGGAGAGTGAGAGGGGTGCCGACAGCTAGCTCTTACCCTGTGTGTGTCCTGTCCTCCTTCCCACTAATCCATCTCCAGTTCTACCTCATCTCCATGGCAGAAGGCCCTTTTCCATTTGTGATGATTATTTATCTGCCTCTATTTTCCATCCCCTCCGAATAGATTTCTCAGCCAAATATCAGGTGTTATTTGCAATATTCGCCTTCTTCCAGATCGATCATATTCCAAACATGCCCATCCTGACAGGGTCCAGGCAGCAAGGCCTTGATTTTCAGAGGCGCTGAGCATTGGCAAATCCAACAGAAGGCACCTCTGAAAACCAGTCCCCACACTCAGAATTAAAGATCCACATTAACTGCAATCTATACGGATGCTAGTCAGGGACTTGCTTGCACACACATCTGTGCTGGAAGCCCTGAGACACTCAGAGATGTTTGCACTCACTTTTTTGAAATATATGGCCATGAAAAGCACCAGAAGTACCTGTAAAAGGACTTTATCTCTGCACGCTCCTTGAGCAGCTGCTGTTGCAGAGAGGTGGGTTTTTTCTCTTCTCCTCAGGGTCATTTGTCTGTTTAAAATGATGACAAGTTGTTTTTCAGCCTTGGTGAAAGGTGACTTTTGTGCCATGGAGGTGAATCTCAAATTTACCCTCTTGCCATAATGCCCAGATGTCTCTCAAGATCACCTCTTGCCCCCGTGAAAACCAGCCTCTCTTTTCCCCAGGCTCAACTTTTGCCCCTGTGTCAAGAACATCCTATGATTCTCAGGTTCGCCTCTTGTCCCAGTGTATTTTTCCATCCGAGGTTCAGCTGTTGTGTTAGTGTTCAGGACCTCTCACATTCACCTAGGGCCAATGATGGCCTGCGTTGTCCCAGTGCAACAGTACAGTATCCCTCGGGACAATCTCTGTTGTGTTGTCAAGGCAGCAATTGATATTAATAATGCCTTGCACTTACATCACATCTTTCATTAAGGAATCTCAAAGCAATTTACAAAGCCTCATAACACCCACCCCAAGTGGCAGAGAGTCTGTAGCAAAGCAGAAAGCTGATCCATGTTGTCTTGACTCCCACACCACTCTTCTAAGCACTAGACCACATTCCTTCCCACCAACGTTTATGTTTAGTTCTTTCTCTAGTTGTTTACGGATTCATCCAGTGAACTGAAAAAGTCGGAACAAGTCACATGCTATGTACTGGTTGAAAATCCTGCACAAAATCTATGTAAACATTCAGATCCTCGGCCCATGTAAATCGGTGTAAGCTCCACTGACATTAAAGGGGCTGTGCCAGTTTACACTAGTTAAGGATGTAACTCCAAATTCTTGATACCCAGTGTTTAGATCTATGTGTAGAAACGTGCCCTTTTAGAGTCCTGTAGTTCAGTTTACTGCTGCACAGAGTTCTCACCCAGTCCTCACTCTAAGGAACTCCAAAAGAAGCCACATTAGTTTTGTTTTTTTCTGTGGGTAAATTGGAATCTCTTTTTTCACCACCTGTCTTTTATTATTATTCATTTTATGTTATTTGAGGAAAGAATGATTTCTTTTATGGAATTATCTTTGCACATCATGCTTAATTCTGCAAATGAAGCAGATAAAGTCAATGAGACTCAGTTAAGAACCCAAACTAATTCTGAACGCTAATTATTTTCAGAGGAGAGACTCTTGAAGATTATAAATTAGGAGTTTGTTATTCTGAGAAGCTTCACCTTCAGTTTAGTTAGTTATGTATCCTAAGGGCAAAGGATGTAGAAAGACATGTGTTTAGGCCTATCATTGCCCCAAATAAGGATATGTATGTTAAACTGGTCAGAAAAGGGTAGGAGTCTCTGAACTAGACACAGTAGCTTTGAAGTTGCCTCACCTACCTTTCCAGAAAAACACATCCCTAGCACTGTTCCACCCAGGAGATACAAAAGAGGACACAAGACCCCCAATGTGATTCCCATTGAAATCAAGAGAGTCTTTCCATTGACTTCATTGAGAACTGGATCAAACCTCAAATGTGGTTTTTCCTCGAAAGCACAATGGGTTGAAATCCAGGTCAACCCCTGCTTACGTCTGGAGGTATGCCAGGTTTAGGATCAGATATCCTTGTGGCCCATCAGGACAAGATGCTAGTGCTTTATGCTGTACGAAAGCAAGACACCCACATTTGACAAACCCAGGGCCAGCTTTGGATACCTTTGCTCACACAGAGCAGTAGTGGACTCCAGAAATACCACTGATTCTATACAAGGAGTGAGTAGGGCTACCAGAATCTATGAAGAGGTGCCCAGTTCTAATTGAGGTTATTGCTGTTGCTTCATGCTGTGAAGCTCTTGCTTCTTCTAGCCTTGTATTAGGCCCCAAATACTGGCTCTTAAAATCAGGATATTTCCATATCCTTAATTATTTTAGTCATTTGTAGAAGTTTCTAAAATGTATTGGTTATATCATTTCTTCCTTCCTCTGACCCCTGTGCAGCTGGAATTACTTAGGGAGCCTGGTTTTACATGCATGAAAAACAGCGGCAATAAAAAAACCAGAAACTTTCTAAAATATTTCCAAATGAGTTCCCCTCTCCCTCAGTTATGAGCGAGTTTTTCAAAGCTGGGTAATGGACTCGGATGTCTCATGCTGATGCGAACTGAGCCTCCATATTGCTCAGATGGCTTTGAATTCCTCAGAGTGTGTTATCAGGTCTCCTTATCCTTGTCCAGACTGTTCAGAGCTCCCTGGAAAGAGGTATGAACGGGAAACCATTTGCAGTGCATAAAAGCAAGTGTTATTGATCCTGCAAAACCCAGAAGCTGAGTTACATATTCTTAAGCGCCACCTACTGGCATTTTACCCAGCCTGCTGTTGAAGGCTAAGGGGGGTGATGAGCTGTGACTGTCCCTTTCCTCCTCCCTTCGCCTTCTCCTTACTCCTCCTAACTCCCTCATTCCTGCCATTCCTGTCCATCCTATCTCGGCCTCAATTAAACAACAATATGGCATCTGTAACTAACAAAACAGTGCCAGCCATCCCCATATCTGCTTGTTTGTGTGTTATGCCCCATCCCCATCTTTTGTCTGTCTAGACTGCAAGTCCTCCAGGATAGGGATTGTCTCTGAGTATGTCTGCACTGCACCCGGGAGGTGTGGTTCCCACCACAGGCAGACAGATTCAAGTTAGCGCACTAACAATTGCAATGTGGATGTTGCAGCACCGGCAGCAGCTCAGGCTAACCACCTGAACTCAGACCAAGGGCGTTTTCATGCTGCCTCAGTGAGTACAGTGGACTTGTCATGCCCTGAAACCAAAAATGGAGCCATGCCTGCTTCAAAAGTGGGGGGTGTCCTTGGGACAGATGCCAGGTCTCTGTGTTCCCTTTCCCCCTCTGTGTTTGGAAGGTGGACAACAAAGACGTGCAGTAAGATCACGCTGCCCGAGGCAACACTCTAGCAATCTACAGCGCCGATCTGCACTGGACTCGTAATGCTTTGCCTGTTCTGCAGGAAGAGGGCTTCTTTTATACGGGAATTCAGTGTTATCCAGGGTGCGCAGCAGGACAAGTGGGATTTTAATGCTTCTGGATTGTACTTGTGCCAGGCAAACACTGGGGCATTCTCATACCTGAGCTGATCTGTGCCAGGTTCTGATCCTCCTCCATCCTCTGCCCATATCACTGACTAAACCATTCCCTGCCAGCAAATCAGTAGCCACATTCTCCTGCTTGGGGCACCATTGCTCAGCCGTAGTGGTTGCACATTACGTGTGTCTTTAGCTGGACGGAGACTTGCACGATTTCCACCTCCACAACTTCCCTTCCCACTCAACACTGCTGGGTGCTCTGCACCAGAAATAACATAACAGGCCTGTTATGCTATTTGCTGCAGCTTGCATGAAAACTACACCATGGTCAGTCTCTGCCAGGCCTGGGCTCAAATTGCAAAGGACAAAGAACAACCTTACAAGGATGAGAGGGTGGCTACTAGGTCACACCTGGAGCTAGTTGGAGCTTGGCTGATGCTATGTTACTGCCACAGTGCCATTAATGCCCATGGTTTTAGAGCATTTCCATCAATATCTGTCCCTCCTTTTTGGGGGATTTGGTGTCCCTTGTAGCTGCCAACCTGTGAGTGCTAGCCTACTTGAGTGCTTAAAGACCGATGTAACTTGTGCTCCATTCGCATACTGGGGTGCATCTCCTCGCTAACCATGCTGTTTGGAGCTAAGGAATTCAATCACATCCCCAGCATCTGCAGATGAATCTTGACAAGCTAATGTTATTTATTCTTCCTCTTGGTAGAAATATATTTACGACACGTTCTGGTACCACTAACAAGATTTCAAAACATAGATGAGATAGATTTTTAAAAGTAAAAGGCCCATCGTCAGCTGTTGCCAAATAGATATTGGATCAAGGGCACCGATTCAAGTGAGCAGTGGCCAAAATGAAATGTAGGATTCAACAGTATTGGCAAAAATCATTAAGAATGTTAAAAAAACCCAAAACTGATCAATCTCAGACCATGATGAGTGATAGTCAAAGAAGACCTAACCACATCTCTGTAGCATTACTGAAATAGCCTAACTTGCGAAAAATCAGGAACGCAACAAAGATGGTCTAAAAATGATGGACATGTATGTTTCCCTGACAATTTTTCGTTAATCTTTGAAAAGGAATAAATATTTATTTAAACCAAATTAGATTAAATAGTGGGTACAAATGTATAGCCCTTCCTGAATTTCACTTGACTGTAAAAACCCAATACTGTCATGCTGGTTTATTTTCAAGTTTTCCAACCATCTCTCCCCCACCACACTCCATCCCCAACTAATCTTGTGCATGTTAATAAAGTGGAAAATTGTTCACTACCCTGAGAACTGATAGGATGGATGAAATATCTGGAGAAACTGAGGCTGTAAGTATCCAAACAGAACATGCTGCAAAATTCTGTACATCATTTACATGTACAGTACGTTCATCCTCTCTGC
This sequence comes from Macrochelys suwanniensis, assembly GCA_033296515.1. Taxonomy (NCBI): domain Eukaryota; kingdom Metazoa; phylum Chordata; order Testudines; family Chelydridae; genus Macrochelys; species Macrochelys suwanniensis. The sequence goes on from CM065778.1 coordinate 136,643,565, forward strand.
CCTGACTGTATCGACAGTAAACTCTTTGCAGCAGGGTCTAATCACTTATTATGGGTATGTAAAGTGCCTAGCAAAATGTGGCCCTGATCTCAGTTAAGAGCCTTTAGGAACTACTGGAATACAAACAGTAATAATATATTCTAGAGAAAGAGTTACTGTGTACCTCATCAAGAGCGTCATGAAAAGGAAAACCTGCCTCGCCGTGGTTCAGGAAAGCACTCTTCAAACAGAGTTCACGCCAAAGCCCGATTCCCCTACTCTCCAGGCATTGATCCTGGATGGGCTCCATGCTAGCAGAGTGGTGCTCAAACCCTGGAGTAGCATCTCGTCTCTGCCTTGTTCCCTGAAGTATGAGGAACCCTTGTCTGGTGGATCTCCATTGCCTTCAATAGAGTTACACCAGGGTGATTCATAAATGCTGAGGTTAAAAGGGACTATCATGAAGCTCTAGTCTGACCTCCTACACAGCACAGACCATTACATTTGACCCACTGATTTTTAGCCTTTACATTTTTCAGCTTTGCATGTGCTGATACTGCAGGGCGCTCGTTTGCTATTCTTGGGTTGGTACTGCAGACACTTAAGTACAGGAGTACTGTTACTCACGTGAGCGGGCTCTTTGATGTCAATGGGACTACCTCTATAAGTAAGGTTACTCTGGTAACTAGTTGGTATCAGTAGCTGCTAGTAGCACATAAATATCTATACCGTCCTGACAGCTGTACCCAACTGCTGTACCCTTTTTCTTCAGAAGGTACAGTAAATCTCTGTTGACTCGCACTTTGGACATACTTTTTTTAATGTAAAACTGCCACTCTGTAGGTGGCCCTGTTTCCTCTATAGCCATGACCACATACAATTTACTAACCTTTTTTCTCCCCGTTTCTTCCAGATTTCAGAAATATTGATCCACAAACTGAACCAAAACTTGGTCCAGTTTGAGTTGAAGCCCGGGGTTCGAGTCCTGGTCCACGCGGCCCATTTATCAGCAGGTCAGTGTTCACCCCCTCAAAGTCTTGTCCATTGTTGAGTAGCAAAATCCATTGTACGTTCCTTGCTGGCAGCACAGTGGGATCTACCAGCCATCACACTTGAAATACTTTATATTTGTAATAAGCATTCCTAACTCCGGTGGAGGGGCATACATTACAGTGCCACACAAGCCTACATTTATGCATCGTACCCCAAAGTTTTATTAGTGATTAGTGACAGCTAGTGCAACTGCATGCAATATCTCTGGGGACCATGTCGTATTAAGTGTATGAATGGTTGATGTATCACTGTAGGCCAGGGACTGTATGCAACTCCGGGGAGGGATGGGGGGAAGAAGGTTGCCACAGCTCCGCCAGGAACTAAGAACAGTGTGGGGTGATTCAGGAGAATCACTCCGGTTATAAACACTTCCAGAGAGGTACCATCCACTGGGGAGACTTGCATAGCCTGGCTGAAACTGGATTTCCCAAAGACTAACAAAGGCTGCGTTTAAACTGACTCGGGGCCTTCTTTCTGATCCAGCACATGGAGAGGACCAGCAAATGGGCAGTGGAAATGCTGCTGACTGGGTTGTAAAGGAAGCAGGGAAATAATTCTGGTGGCTAGATGAGATGTTGATCAGAAAAAGCCAGAGTTAGGGAAGGGTGGGAAGCCTGGAATTGATTCAGAGAATCTAGCACCAGATTCAAAACCTCAAACCTAAGAGATCCAGGGAGGTGTCATGCAGACTGGCCCCAGGAAACCTATCCTCTCCACACAGCTTTCCCAATAGATGTCCATTCCAATGTGCACTATTCTTGCTACAGTCAAGCAATTAAGATCGCCACCTGTTTTGAATGTTGATTTAGACCTTTAAGACCCACCTAGAGTAGGGCCATGATCTATCAATAGGGCGCTAGGCATATGTACAACGCTGTAGCAATAGCACACTAACAATCCTGGTGGGCTTTTGTCACTTGGATGGATGCCCATGAGTCGAGGACAGTACCACCCACATCATTCACACTTGTGACCTGAGCCAGGTCTGAAGGCTGGTAGCCACAAGTGAAAGCCTCAGGGTGCTCCCCCAACTGCACCAGCTAGTCCTCTGTAATACCAGTCACCCATCTGCAGTACTTTCAATGATCTGTAACGATGCTTTGATTGGTGGCGTACATGTTCGCCTACTCAGCAGCTCATTCGTGCTTGTATTGGAGCCTCCGTGGTATTGTCAGCACTCACTCTGCCTGAATGTTCAACTCTACCTTGCCCACATGCAGATGACTAATGACCACTGGAGGACTCCGCATTTTTGCACCTGTGGCTCTGTTGCTTAGGCCTAAACAGGAGAAGGATTAATTTATGGTAATTCTGGACAACAGGTTGCAGCCCATTCGTCACATTCATTCCTATGTCTCAGCCAAAAACAAAACAACCCACACATCTGAGGCAGAGTAAAATATAGCAATATTCTGTGCCCAGCAGTAAAAGGGTGTTGGTAACCCGGCTCTGATTCCAGCATTATAACAAGAACACTGAGCGACACTGAACTTAACTAGTCAGAGAGCCACATTGTCATCACACAGAGCTGTAGCTCCACAAACGAATGAGACAGGCTCAGAAGACAAAACACAGTATTATTTAATAATGATGCTTATCCTTCATGAGAGTAACTTTCTTGAAGCCAGAACATCAAAGCAGAAAGTTTCACTTGGCCTTATTTAGATAGCAACCGAAACACAGATTTCCCTGTATTTTATCTGGCTGTGTGTGACTGCTCTGTTTGTGTGTGTGCACATGTGTTGTGTTTCAGAGTATGTGCATAAGCATGCGCTAGCGTACTTGTGTGTGTGTGTGTGTGTGAGCGACTGCTGCACACGTGTTTGTCGCTTCTGTTTATTGTGTATGTGTCTGCTGGATGCAAATGATCACCCAACTTTCTGTATCTGTTGTATGTAATAATCTGTGTAAGTTGTGTGTCTGGTCTGACTACAGTGTGACTGCTTTATTTATGTAACGGTGTGCGTGTGATTGCGTGTCTGAATGACTCTGTGTCTGTGCGTGCCCGCCCGTGCACATTTGCCTGTGTTTTGTGTGTGCATGGAGGAGTGACTGAGTGTGTCCATCTCGCTGATGTGGTGTAATTTGTCATTTATGCTCGGGGTAGCCATCACATCAGCGTCAGGATGTTGTGTGTTGTCTTACACACACATCCTGTAAGGGGTGTTATCAAGAGTTGCATGAGGCTTGAGGGAGAGGCACAGAGAGTACACTCCTTTTATTTTCTTGTACCTATACGCTTCCATCCCATGGAAAACTCGCAGGTAGAAGGTGGAGAGAGAGAAGGGAGAGGAGAATGCTGTTCAAAGCGGGAAAGGGAGGAAGGCAGAGGTTGGAAATGGCAGGAAGGGGGAAAGGAGTCCTACATCACTCCCGCCACACTTCTTAGAGCACAGGGTGTGGAAAGAGTAAGAAGGCATCACAAAGCAGAGATGCCAAGGCACTGTCAGAATGGGAAAGCCAGGATTCATCCAGATAATGAACACAACTGAGCACATTGCACCAGATCAACACATTATTTTGGCTGCAATATTTGTTACTCCTGTAGAATACAGAGGGCACCTCCCTCTCCAACTACTCAGGTGTCCAATACAAATCAGTGGCCTACTAGAGTGCGTCTGTATGGCAAGGTTGAACAGAACTCTATAGGAAGCCATAGGAATAGCTACACTTCAAACAACTGATTGCCCCTTGGAGGTGATCCTTACACCTGGTGGGGATGTGCCCTGGAGAGACCAGGGAGCGATGCTTAGACAGATGTCACTACAAAGGTACATGGCTAGGGGCGGTGGATGCACAGTATCTGTTTAGAGAGTTATTTCCAGGCCATGCCGTGTGGCTATTCTAAAGATCTCCTCTCTTGTAGCTCCCCTGGTGGACCTCACGCCCAGTCACAGTGGTTCGGCCATGCTGATGCTGCTATCTGTGGTGTTTGTGGGACTAGCCATTTTTGTAATTTACAAGTTCAAAAGGTACGACCTCCCCCCTCCCCCACCCCTCCCTCCCCCCTTGTCGTCTACGGACTCAGGTCTAAAAAGTACGACGTGACGTGATCCATAGCGTACACGGCAATGATGGTTTCTGTTAATGTTTTAGGAAGATTCCGGGCATTAATGTTTATGCACAGATGCAGAATGAGAAAGATCAAGAGATGGTCAGTCCAGTCAGTCAAAGGGAAAGCATGCCTAATGTCCCTCAAAGTGAACTGATGAGCCTTGAGCAACTAGTAGATGAGAAGTTGGATACCCGGCCCATAGGTAAATAACTTCCAGCAGCCAACAGCTGGTCAGATTCTGAGTTCTAATTGGCTAGACTTATTCTGAACCTTCCCACCACCCCTCCCAGAGCACTCCCCCCCACCTCTACTGCTGTGTTAAGGCACCAAGCTAACGCCTCCTCCCCCCACCTCCCTATGATGAAAAAGAAATTTAACAACCTGAGTCTTTGCCCATGTAGTTTTCTGTCCTCTCTCCTCCCAAAAAACACTGTAATCATGTCATCGCTAATGTGTTGTCAGAGAAATGTCATCTAGTTTCTGGCACCTGTATAATTCTGGGGTAAGCACTAGATTGAATGCATAAAAGGAGGTCCCTTTTTTCCGGTACACGGGGGCAGGAGGGCGACTTGGTAAGTACAGCTTAAAAGCTCAGCCTGAAATGATGTGTTTGGTGCCACGGTCCATGAGCTACTCCTAACGGCCAGGCAAACCGTGAAACCACCACAGCCACCCTCTTGGGGAACAGTATTGGATCTCTGTATTGGACAGCAGGGTTCACCTTCAAGCAGAATTCTCTCAGAGGGGGAATAAACAACAGTGGTTGTTGACTGGTGATGTTGGGAATGTACAAACAGGCCTTTGTTAGAACCATAATAAACACAGTAACATAATAAACATCCATCTCTCAATTAACTTCAACACAGTAGCACCAGTGTAATGGGATATACGAATAAGGCTAGAAGTCAGCATCTATAAAAAATACCCCCTTTGTTTCACAATGTTAAGGGAAAGATTTATGGCCATGACTCAGTATCTGCTCAAATCCATTCCTGTTCAGCAAAGTACTTATGCAAGTGCTTAGCTTACCTGCTTAAGTCTCACGGAGGACAAAAGGACATAGGGCCATGCTTAAGTACTTTGCCGAACTGGGGGCCTAGATGAATGTGGGAAGAATTTAAATTGAACTCTTCCCTTAGCTGATCAGTGAGGTTGACGGTTTCTGCTGAAGCAGGTGTCTACGGATATTCTGAGCATGGTTGTGTGTGGCTTGTAAAGTGACACTCCTGCAATCCTTAGCCTTAGGAGTAGACCCACCGAGGTCCCTGAGACTCCTTGCATGACTAAGAATGACTCTTGTCACTAAGGGCTAGAGAATGGGCCCCAGTTTTAGGGGAGCATCCATTTTTAGGTGCCTGGCCTTGAGTACAGACGAGTTATGTTTTAACAGAGTACGGACCTGCTTCTCGCTGCTCCAGTTGGCCAAAGGGAATTTAAAACTGACCTGAGGCACCAACTGAGGATTCCTCTAGTGAATGGGAACCTTCATTTGGAGAAGGCCTTGCATAGGGGGCACCCCACAGAGATTAAGGGGAGAGGGAATGTGATTCTGGCCAGTGGAGTGACCTGAGAGCTGGCTCAATTCAGGGCAGCACCTAGGCTGCTCTCTCTTGTGCTGGGGGCCAGTTTGACCCCCCCAGGATCAAGGAAGAGCACAGGCACCAACAAGCCAACTATGCGTTTCCTCTACAGGTGTGCTGGGGATGTAGCCTTACAACGTTATTAGGTCTAACTAGAGCAGCTTGTGTCTCTTACACGAGTCAGAATTTTGCGGTGGTACTTTCCCAGTTCCATCATGTGCTGTTGGCTGCTGTATAACTAATGCACCATAGATGCATTTTAAATATTGCCCTGACTGAAACTTTGCGGAACACTATGGCGGTCAGTGGGGTTGCTGGGGAAGGATTACTACATTATCATAAAGAAACAACCCAATAAGCCTCTCTATGCTACCAATCAGGAGGGGCACCTCCCAGCCCAGGCAGACAGACCGCTCGAGCTGCATGCTAACGAATAGCAATGTGGTCACTGTGACACAGGCAGCATCTCAAGCTAGCCCCTCGAGCTCAAACCCAAGGGATCAGGTGGGCTTGGATTCAAGCAGCTAGCCTGAGCCCTTTCCAGTGGCACAATAGCCGGGTAGCTAGTTTTATCATGATAGCTGGAGCAGAGCAAAAGCAAGCCTGTCTACCCGGCTGGGACTCTCACCTCCCAGCTGCAGTGGAGACCTACCCTAAAAGAGGGGAGGGATAGCTCAGTGGTTTGAGCGTTGGCCTGCTAAACCCAGGGTTGTGAGTTTAATCCTTGAGAGGGCCATTTAGGGATCTGCGGCAAAAATTGGGGATTGGTCCTGCTTTGAGCAGGAGGTTGGACTAGATGACCTCCTGAGGTCCCTTCCAACTCTGATATTCTATGATTCTATGAAAATCCTGTCAGCGAGAAGAACGAGCAAGCCAGATTAGAGCTCTCTGGTGGCAGGAAGGCAGCCGTGGCCACACAACTGCTACTGGCATTCACAAAACCCTGCCTAACCCTGTGGGCTCCTAAAGTACTTAAGCACCCATGTTTCTGCCATTCAAAGTCTCTCAGGCACCTAGTTCTCAGTGGCCAGGCATGCACAAAGTCCTGACACTGTCCAGCTGCTCAGTGCCTAACTCACTTCTCAGCCCCAGCAGGATTTACAGGCCCGCGTTTCCCCACCTGTCTTGCCTTTGAGGCCCAATCCAGTAGATGTGCTCTGAGCATGACTAAACCCACAGAAAATGGCTGGAGGAGGGGGTGGTGAACCCCTTCCCCCATAACGTTTAGCCTAATGGTTAGAGCAGCCCTCATGCAAGTGACCCATGTTCAGTTCTTCCCATCCCCCGGGCCGGCTGGGTAGCAGGGATTTGAACTTGGGGCTTCTACCACAAGGCCTTGGTGTCTAATAGAAATTCGATGCTAGCCTCACTGCTAGCCACACTTGTAGTTTTGAATTTTTCTTATTAGCCACATTATAAAAAAGCCACATTAAGACACTTTATAAAAAAGCCACATGCACTAGCCACAATTCAGTAGCCTATTAACCACATGTGGCTAGTGGCGAATGTATTGGACACTGCTGCCCTAGCCCCAGACTAGGAGAGACTGAGACCACCTTGCCCCAGAATACCCCAGAGCTGGAGGGTTGAGGCGCTGTCCAGGGAGGTGGGAGACCCCCTGCTTCACCTCAGGCAGAGGGGGGGAACTGAATCTGGCTCTCCCACATCCTGGGGGGGGGGGGGGGGGGGGGGGGGGGGGGGGGGTCTCTAATCGCTGGCCTAGAGCGCCTACGGGGGCACCGCCTCCTCGGTTTTTCTTGAGAAAGGACTAATCTGCCATAGGCGCCTACCTCCAGGAGAGGGTTCATGTAGAGTGGTGCCTCCCTCCAGCTGTGAATTAGATGCACAAGTCCCCTTGAGGGGCAGGTTTAGGTCACACCCCCCTCCTCAGCATTTTCTGTTGGCTAACTTGGGAGGTTCAGTGAGTGCTGGCTTTTGAGAAGCCCATTCTTAGGCACCTGTCTGCCCAAGCATATAGGGAGCTTGGGTGCCGAATGCAGGGTGTCGCCCCTTGAGAATCTCATTTTCACCTGTACTAGTCCTGTGTGATAGTCCCAGGCCTTTCTGGAGCTCAGCATTTTTTTTCAGGGTGTTTTCTTTCAGGGAAACAAATCAATAGCCCTAATGGGATGTTTCTCGTCAGTGTGGGCTTTGTGGTGAAGCAGTTCTTGCCCCTCTGCAAGCAGCAAACTAACATTCATGCCCAGTACCTTTAGGAAATCCAAAGGCTGGGAGCACTGGGTCCCACCCACGCCTCCATAGCCCAAAGCACAGTAGCTACTTGCCACAGCAAGCCCTTCTTTTGCAAAGGCAAATCATACAGTGGGTTGTCAAGTTTCCCACACCTTTTTGTATCAGATGCCAGTACATGAGTCAGTGTTACACATTATCTCGTAGAAACACAGTTTCCCCACATCCTCCCTTCCCTCCATTTCTTCTCTTCGACACGGGTGAATCATCTTCATCAGAAGGAAGAACAAGACATGCCAGTCAACCTTGTAAGTGGCAAGAGAACATTTCTGGGAAGAATGTGTCAGGCGGGCCAATTAAATCCTCACACCAAATGGCGAGACACCTTAAAAATCTTTCATTCTCTGGCAACACTTTTGTTATTCAGCTAACGCTTGCTTTTGTTTTGTTTTTCTTTACCACAGGAAGTATTTCCATAGCTGCTGAGACTCAAAGCACAAAAGAAATCCCTACCTATGTAAATGTTTGAACCAAGGACACCAGTACATCTGTATATAGATATAGATATATATAAAAAGAAAAAAACTCACTGCATTCGGACTTTTTAATTCTTCAGACGACAAAAGGTTTTTAGCTTTAATCCCATGCATGTGGACATTATACCCAGACCGTGGTTGGAATTGCAGTGTACAGGTGCTCTATTTTAATAGGGGGAAAGGAAATCATCTGTTGCCCCCAACGCCCTTCCCCTCCCCCACAGCTCACTTTCCTCTCTTTTCTGATCAATCTCTTCTTTGTAGAAAGTTCATAATGATAGGGGCCAGCAATGTGCATGGGGTCTTTTTGAGGGGTGGGGAGGTGGTAGGGGATTAAGGGTGTTTGGCTTTAGATGTAACTGCTTTTTTAGCATTGCAGGCTGCGGGTGGGTTAGTTGCCCCCAGCCAACTTTCACGAGCCACACAGAAATACGCAGGAGTAGACACAGCCCTGGTTCGGTTTTTGTCTTTGTTTGGACCTTCACTTTCTCCGTCCCTCCTTCTGCCGCCTGTGCCTGCTCGTAGCCCCTTGCAGCGAACCCAGGAAATCAGCCCCTAAACTGCAAAGCCAGACGCTTTCTTTAAAAAAGACTGTTTAGCCCATTCCCACCGAGGCACCTGCCCAAGAGGCATGATCCAGAGGCAGCCCGCCAAGCAGGCAGCCCGATCTCGCATGCTCAAGGCATGGCACAATCCGAGATGGGCTTCTACTGCCCGTAGTCCTGCCCTGCAAATAGCATGACCGCAGCGGCCTCCCACTACCCCCCCTGGCCTTCATTCTCCATTTAGACCAGTGCAAAGGAGGGGTAAAATTCTGCCAGATAATGGTTTCATGCCCACGTTGCAGGATCTAAATCACTGCACAAGAAGGCGCGCAGCAAAAGTGGATTCAGACCCCCACTCTCTGCCTCTCAGCAGCATGAATTTCCTGCTTCTGGGTCAAGGGCATGGCTATAGCTCCTAGCCCAGCCTCCACCCCAGCCTCAACCCCCTGGCAACCTGTCAGGTCCCTCTCCCTCCTCGGGTGTCTTGCTGCTGTATGTCTGAGTGCATGCCTACCAGCACTTCCTCTCAGGATCCATTACTCCCAAGGCCAGGGCGGCAGTTTCTCAGTCTGCGGCATGTAGCTAGATCAAGCCCATTCCCAATATATTTCCAGCCCCGAACCCCCCGGTTAAATATGTCCATTATCCTGGCTCTTGGCCCTCTGTAAGGTAATTGGCTGGCCACAGTATGTCTGCTCACCCCTTCCAGCAGGGACTTTTAGCATCTCAACTGCAAAACCCTGCCATATCTGCTCAGCCAGAGTAAAGATTTCAGGATTGGGCCCCTAGTGTTCCCTATGAGACACCAGTGCAGTCTCAGACCCATAGGGGGCTGGGTTCAAAGTCTGCTGAAATCCAGATTATCCAAAGGAACAGCGCTGCTTTTAATCACAGCCCTCCGAACAGCTGGGAGAGGGAAGGGAATGCAGGTACAGATCATGGCTCTGGAAAAAAAGGTGATGCCAACAGGGAGGTCAGTCCTACCCTCACCCACTGGGCACCCTCTCTGCCTTTTTATCCTTTCTGTGGACACACATAATACCATTAGCCACAGGCACTGACATCACTCACTGTTGTATTTGCAACTACTGCTTTAAGCAAGATGGGAAAGTTTTTTTGCAGCCACTGTATAATAGCCCCCAGGAGTCTAACTGGCCCTTTAAGTCTGGCATTCGCCAACTTATTTTTATAGCAAGCCACTTAAAACGTTTTCTTATAGTATGGGAACTACTGCTGATTTTAAAATGACTTTTTTGATGTATTTTTTTCTTGGTTAAAGATAATGTAGTGTTCTGTACAATTGCTATTGTTTATTGCTTTTACAGTCGTATTTATTAAACAGATTGTCTCTAAAGGAATGCTTGAGTGTGTTTGTTGCTCTTTTAGCTCATAGGCCCCGTCGCAAGGGAGGGGCTGAATGTTGTTGGAAAACCTAGCCCACATGTGACACCACCTCTTCCTAGCTCTAAGCACTTGTCATCCATAGATGGCAAAGCACTTTACAAGTGAGAGAAGCACAATTATCCCCTTTTGGCAGGGAAAGTGAGGCACACAGAGGTGAAGTAATCTGCCCAAGGTCTCCAAGTAGGCCAGTGGCAGAGCTGTGAATAGGTCTCTTGAGTCCCAGCCCAATGCCCTCTCCCCAACCACGCTGGCTTACAATAGCAGCATCTTACAAGGGGAGGATCTCAAAGCAATTTACAAAAATTAGCCAATTAAGACTTGCAATATAGTGAATTGTGATTGTCCCCATTTTAAATATGAAAAAAACAAGAGTCACAGCTATGTTGAGATGACTGCCAGATCACCCAGGAAGTCTGTGGCTACACTGGGCACAGAATCCTGCCTGGGGCACAAGACCTTAATTGCCAATCTATGATGTAACCACTAGACCATCCTTCCTCAGGTAGCCCATGCTTAGTCTGGCTGGCTGTCCCCCTCTAGTGGCTGGGCCACCGAACTACAGGCATTTGTACAGCCTTTGAGCTAAGAAAGCTGGGCCTTTTAACTCAGGCATCAGAGGATTAGATTTTTACATCCAAAATTGGCAGTGGGAATGAAACCTGGGCAATGACCCACCCAGGGGGCACGCTGTTAAATTAACAACAATTTGACAAAGTTAAACACCCCTCTAATAAGTACATTTAACTTCCTGGACAAATTGCCATTTGGCTAATTATGTTCTGCCTACCGAAAAAAATCCAGGTTCAATTGGCCACGGTGTCCTTCCTTTACTGAACTTTTGTTTAATGCTGCCGAGCTATTAAACAGCTGCTGTACTCCCCCCACCGCATGCACACACACACACACACAGCACTGAGCTATGGGATTCCTGTGGGCCTAGATCAGAGATGGGCAAACTACGGCCCGCTGGCCACATCCAGCCTGTCGGACCGTCCTGCCTGGCCCTTGAGCTCCTAGCCGGGGAGGCTAGCCCCCGGCCCCTCCCCTGCTGTACCCCCTCTCCTGCAGCCTCAGCCCGCCATGCTGCCAGTGCTCTGGGTGGCAGGGCTGCGAGCTCCTTCCGGGCAATGTGGCGGCGTGGCTGGTTGCAGCTGGGCGGCACGGCTGCCAATCCTGCTGCTCTGGGTGGCATGGTAAGGGGCCGGGGGGGTTGGATAAGGGCCAGAGGGTCCCGGGGGATAGTCAGGGGACAGGGAGCAGTGGTTCTGGGGGGTGGTTAGGGGACAGGGGACAGAGGGGATTGGGTGGGGCAGAGGTTCTGGGGGGGCGGTCAGGGGATGGGGAACAGGGTGGGTTGGATAGTGTAACGATGCTGGTTCTGGTGGGACCCAACTGTGAGTGCCAGTTCAGGACAAATTGCTTCAAGCAGGGCAACTACAGCCCAAGGCTGGGGTTTTTCCACCTCTAAGGCAAACCAAACCAGCCAGACAGAGGAGACTTTGGTTTTACCCCACTGGCTAACCACAAGTCACACAAGCAATCCCCTTAGACACTCCAGTTTTCCAGTCTCACCACCAGTGCCACTTGTTATGGGGACAAATGGTCATGAAAACCAATGCCCCCAGTAAAAGAAAAAGGTCCTCCCGATCCCAATGGACCAAGCCCCCAGATCCAGGTCAATATACAAATCAGATCTTACCCACAAATCACGCTGTTGCCAATCCTTTAGAATCTAAAATCTAAAGGTTTAGTCATAAAAGGAAAAAGGTATAGGGGAGAGCTAGAATTGGTTAAAAGGAATCAATTACATACAGTAATGGCAAAGTTCATGGTCCAGGCTTGCAGTAAAGATGAAATACTGCAGGTTCAAATCAAATCTCTGGATTACATCCCCAGCTGGGATGGGTCCTTCAGTCCTTTGTTCAAAGCTTCCATGTGTAGCAAGGTTCCTCCAGAGGTAAGAAGCAGGAAATGAAGACAAAATGGAGATGAGGCAGCTGCCTTTTATAGTTTCTTCCAGGTGTAAAGACACCTCTTTGTCCTTACTGTGGAAAATCACAGCAAAATGGAGTCTGGAGTCACATGGCAAAGTCTCGGTATAATTTGCTGAGTCACAGGCGTGTCCGCCTTCCCTCAATGGGTCCATTGTATCGCTGATGGCTCTTAATGGGCCATCAGCAGGCCTGGCCGAGCTGATAGCTTGTCCTGGGTCCCAGAAGCCCAGCCCCAGTTTGAAATACAGACAGTATAAAGCCAATATTCATAACTTCAACTACAAAACTGATACATACATATAAATGACATAATCATAACCAGCCAAGCATAACCTGGACTTAGACACCTCATTTGACCCCCTTTAGATAAGATTTGGTTCCACTACAGGACCTTGGTTGTAACAATGATCTATATGGTTGCAGTTATTGTCAATAACGTCACAGATAGGCATGGGAGTCCCAGGGGGGCCTGTCAGGGGGTGGGGGTGTGGATAGGCATCAGGGCAGTCAGGGGACAGGTGGATGGGGGTGGGGTCCCAGAGGGGCCAGTCAGGGGACAAGGAGCAAGAGGGGTTGGATGGGTCAGGGGTTCTGAGGGGTGTAATCGGGGTGGGGGGAGTGGGAGGGGACAGATGGGGGCAGGGGCTAGGCTTTTTGGGGAGGCACAGCCTTCCCTACCTGGCCCTCCATACAGTTTCAGAACCCCGATGTGGCCCTCAGGCCAAAAAGTTTGTCCACCCCTGGCCTAGATTGAGCATGATCGGATATCTGCTGAATACGGGCAGCAGAATCGAGCCCAGGGCTTGGGAAGTCTCTTAAGATCCACTTTCAGCTCTTGCTACTTAGATTGTAATCTCTTTGGCACAGGGAGCCTCTTTTTGTTCTGTTTGTGCACAGTGCCTAGCGCAAAGAGGTCCCAGTCCAGGAACGGGGCTCCTAGAGGCTGCGGCAGTACAAATAATCATCATTCAGAATTCTTTGACAGTGTGAGGATATTATTGCACCTAGTGGGAATGAGGGAAATAAATATCCGTAGGTAGAAAAAAGCAGGGAGGGAAAGATGCAGTTAAACAGTAGGAGGAAATATTTTCTAAGTACGGTCTTGAGCCTTCCAAACGCCCATACACAGAGCCTGTGGGGATGAGGATGGATACGACAACTATGCAGTGGCCCTTAATTCAGCCTCTCCATCCCTAGTCAATAAAGCACTTGGGCCCAGATCCTCAGATATTTAGGCACCTAATGACTAGTGAAACAAATCTATGGGAGTTGGGCACCTAAATAACTTTGAGGATCTGGGAATTACACACTCACTTAACTTTGTCTATGCCTACATCTAATTGACTTAAATGCTTTGCTGGACAGGAATGGTCTTAAGTACTTGCTTAAATGCCTTGGGGATGTGAGGCAAGAACTTCCAATTACCCCCAAACAAACCTCTCAATTCACATACCAAGAATTGCTGACAGTTGCAGTCAGGCTGCTACCCATAGATCATAACTAGCGATTAGCATTTTATCAGTGTGCTGCAGTCTCTAAGTGAATGGGTGGAATATTATCCCTTCATTATTAGTCTCTCTCATGCCAGTTGGTGTTTAGAACATTACCCACTGTTGCAAGCTACATGGTGTAAAACAAACACACACCAAAAATGGTTTCCCTTTCTTCAGCTGACGAGATGCTGTCGCTGCCTTGCCTCACGAAACAGAATAACAAAGCATGTGAATAAATAACACTTCAGTTACAATAGATACCTTGAGATTAGCATGTTGGGACAACTCCTGCTCTGATATCCCTAAGAAAATACTTATGGCAAATTGTTTTCTGCTTGATAAGCTCAAAATGTTATCACACACCAAACCCACAACCGTCGATAAATATGTCCCATGATGCTCTAACGCGAGTGTTGCTTTTTCCTTTTCTGTTGGGACAATGCAGTTACCCGGTGCCTTTCAGCAGCGCCTAGCAGAATGATTTTAGTCAAGTGTTCTCATTGCTTGAATTTAAAACGTTAGTTGTATTGTGGGAGAGGCTACAGGCCCCAGCAGTGAGCTGGGCTCCACTGTGCTAAGCAATAACCTAGTACGAGACAGTCCCTGTCCCAATGAGCATGCAGTCTAACCAGGGGCGGCTCTCACAATTTTGCCACCCCAAGCAAGGGCGGCGGCCCCGCCCACACCGCAGGCAGATGTGGTGGGGGCAGGGCCCCGCTACGTCTGCCTGCGGTGGGGGCCCCCGACGCAGGCAGTCCAAGTCCGCGGCGGCAAGGGGAGAGCGGCGGACCTGCCGCCCCATTGCCACCGTGGCAGGCGAGAATGGGGCGGCAGTCCGAGTCCCGCGGCGGCAATTCGGTAGCGGGAAGAGCGGACCTGCCGCTGAATTGCTGCCGCGGGACTCGGACTGCCGCCCCATTCTCGCCTGCCGCCCCAAGCACCAGCTTGGAAAGCTGGTGCCTGGAGCTGGCCCCGAGTCTAACTAGACAAAACAAACAGTGGATGAATGCAATTATTAGTCCCATTTTACAGCCTGGGAATGGCGGTAAAGCAAGATTACAGGTAACAGTTACAAAACCCAACTACGTGATTTAGATGCCTAGGGGCCAACTTATTAAAGGTATCTTGGCACCTAAGTATGCAGATAGCTAGCTACACAGACGCTGTTGACAAGCCTACTGACAACTAGCTGCATCTTTAGATCCCTAAAAAGAACAGGAGTACTTGTGGCACCTTAGAGACTAACAAATTTATTTGGAGCATAAGCTTTAGATCCCTAGACACCTTTAAAAAAAATCAGGTCCTGAGGCTCAAAGTCAAAAAATGTCTTAGGTTTCTAACTCACTTTGGAGGCTCGGAATCCTAAATCAACGTGGTTTTGAAACTTAGGTACCTAGATGCTGCTGAAGATGCAGTAAGTAGGATATAAGTATCTTTGAGCATCTGGGCCTAAGTGACATGCCAAAGGACAACCAGGATGGCAGTGACAGAGTCAGGAATTGAACACAGATTTTCTGTATTTGGACCAGCGCCTTAGCCACAAGATAGCCCATCCTTCCTTTCTGAGGATTTGCTCTTTTTGAGCCTAATATTTGAAATGGCGCTGAACCAAAACACCAGCGCCCAACGTTCTACTCCCAAGGCAGGGACAGGTGCTGAATCTGAGCCTCGTGGAATGAAGCGGAGCCCTGGATGTGAGCTCTCTCCGGGGTGGTTCCAATAGATAATGGACAACAGCATTCCTTTATGCAGCAGTAGCAGTTCTGCTGCCTCATCCCCTTCTGCTTTTAGGCAGGGAAAGCCTGGACAGCGATACTAGGCATTGATCTGAACTCCAAGGAACATGAGATCCTGGTTCTTCAGTGAGGGACAATATACAGCTGCATTGCTGAGAGCAGCCCATAATGCTCCAAACAAAGCACTGGATGCTGTTTCTATCTGGTCACGCTGGGTTTTATTTCTCCTGCGAGCCCCAGGGCTGGCGCTACCATTAGGTGACCCTAGGCGGTCGCCTAGGACGCCAGGATTTCAGGGGGGCGTTTCAGGTCCCTTGGCGGCTGCTGGCGGGAGAGGCTGCCGAACGGTGGCACTTCGACGGCGGCTTCTTCAGCCGCAGCCTCTCCCACCACTGCTGCCTAGGGCGGCAAAAAATCTGGCGCCGCCCCTGTACTGACAGCATGCAATCTGCTGGCGATTGGTTTGCCTTTAGCCATGCCTTGGCACGAAAGAGCCTTCTGAGGAAAGATACAATCTGCAAAAGCGTCTACCTGGAAGAAGCGCAGTTCAGATGAGGCACCGCACCAGGGTTGTTACAGAGTGCGTACGTTCCAGCCCAGAGGTTGCTGCATTTCAGCAGTGGCAAAGTGAGTTCTAGTTTGCCGCACGTACACCCGTGCAAGATGTTTTGCCAATACCTAAACAAATGGATTAGAGCACTGATACTCAGAGGCTTGCGAGCTGCAAGTAGCTCTTCACTGTGTCACCTGTGGCTCTTTGCAGCACATGCTATTAAAACCCTGTGTGATTTAATTATTAACCAATCTAAGTTAGCAACCCATCAGGCTGCTTTTAGGATGTTATTAATCAATTGATTTATCAACTTGCACTAAGTCAGTTAGCCCCTATCCATAAAATGGAACTAATCCTCCCCTACCTGTTCTTCTGAGCTGCACTTCTATAATTGTAGGCAAGGCAGATATTATCACCTGTTTGTAAGGTTGCCTGACACTTCCCATTATAAGACCCTGTTTACAGTTGCTCAAAACTTGCCCAATTTTAACTGTTTGGGCTGAAATTTCCGATGCCGGACGCCTGCCTTAGGCTGAAATTTTATTAGAATTTCAGAAAAAAAAGGTCTCAAGTATCAGAAAAAAAAGTTTCAGAAAAAAAAGGATTCAGCCACTTCTGAGAATGAGATTGGGGGGAAATAGCTAATGTTAAAAAAAATAATCTTACTATTGTTTTGTTGAGAAGATCTAGTGCCTCCATTCTTTGTAGCAAAAGCTAGAGATTTGGCTGGTGTCAGGGATGCACCTTTCACTCCTCCTGTGAACATTCACTGACATTTGGCCAGTCCTCCAAAAACGTATAGTTCACACATGCTCAGTAAAATCTTGTTTAGCAGTTAAATTCTCCAGACATTCCCTCTGCACTGAACATGCTCCATCTCCTCACAACTCTGAAATACTGACTAGACTGTGCATGCCCCAGCCCCACAGAGTAACCAAGCACTCGCCATTCAGGGGCTGCAGAGGCTGGCCTGGACTTTCTCTTCAATTACTCTTCCTGGCAGCCAGCATCTCTTGGGTGCTCAATGACACCACTGCAGTCGTGAGTGTGGGGGGAGGGCAGCAAAGGGGGACAGGAGCCAGGGATGAATAGGAGCAGAGAAGGACAGAGAGAAAAATAGAACAAGATTGTGTAATTAAAGTCTGTATTATAATCCATACACACAAAGGGGCTGAATTAAGGCTGCACAGGCAACCTTAATTCTGGCATTTCCCAACTATTCAGTGCTTGACTTTTCAACCTTATCGTTCTTGTAACATAGAATTGTGTGTCTCAATGTACATATCATGGGCCAGCTTCAAATCGAACTTTCACTGGTATTAAAATGGATTAACTCTACTTAATCAACAGTTACTCCACATTCACACGGGGGGAGATCAGAATTAGACCCAGCGTGACCTTTTAAGCATTGATTTGGCCATGATGGAGCCCTGCATAGTCAAGTTGCAAACAAACCCCTGTCAAACAGACTGGAATGAGCATTCTTCTTTGATACAATGTTGATGCATGGTGCTCTGAAGACTTATTCCATGTACTAACGTCCTGCTTACCTGAGAAGGTGATGTTATAAAATCATGACTAATGTGGAGAAGGTAAATAAGGAAGTGTTATTTACTCCTTCTCATAACACAAGAACTAGGGGACACCAAATGAAATTAATAGGCAGCAGGTTTAAAACAAACAAAAGGAAGTATTTTTTCACATAATGCAGCCAACCTGTGGAACTCCTTGCCAGAGGATGTTGTGAAGGCCCAGACTATAACAGGGTTCAAAAAAGAACTAGATAAATTCATGGAGGATAGGTCTATCAATGGCTATTAGCCAGGATGGGCAAAGTTGGAAAACCATGCTCTGAAGTGTCCCTAGCCTCTGTTAGCCAGAAGCTGGGAATGGGTGACAAGGGATGGATCACTTGATGATTACCTGTTCTGTTCATTCCCTCTGGGGCACCTGGCATTGGCAACTGTCGAAAGACAGGATACTGGGCTAGATGGACCTTTGGTCTGACCCAGTATGGCTGTTCTTATGTTTGAGTGTTAATGGGGCGAATGAGAAGCTCACACTTTTAGCTTTTTCTGGTTACATTGGCATTCCTTTTACTTTCCATGAGTAACCAGAGACTTAACTCACAGCTCTCAGTTGACCACAATGACTACGCAATAACACAGAAGCAGTCACTTCCTTGGTGGTGGTTTTAAGCCTATTATATGCCCCAGCACATACAAGAGGTTTTTAAAGAATGGCTCTTCTGTTCTGGGAAACAGCTGTGGTCACTGTGATGAAAGGAAATGAATGGTTGAGACTTGTTGCAGGAACCCTGCAAGTGCTGCCCATATCGGGTAATTCAGTAGAACCAGGTTTATGGACAGCGAATGGAAAACCCTCTGTATTTTAAACCAGATTCTGAGCTTGTTTACACCAGTTTTGAAATGGTATTATCCCACTGCAGTTAATTAAATAAACAAGCCTCTATCTTTTTTTTCTTAATTACTGAACTATTTCAAGCTTCAAATAATTGGAAGGGTATCTGGGGGTCAATATTTAGACTCGGTTATTCTATCTGCAGCTGTACATCTGTCTGTACCATTTATCCCCTCACTAGCCACTCTTTTTTTTTTAATTGGGGTGGCCATGAAAAACGAAAACAAGCCTTATTTTGTTGACTCGTTTGACAGTGTGCCAGGTTCCTAAATTAGACACAGTCATATTGGCTCACCTTTCAAATTCCCATTTCCCCACTGTGCATGCCAAGGTATCAGTGCAGATTCTTCCAGGCCTTTACTAAATAAAGAGAAAGGCTCAGATTCTGACAAGCAGATACAGAAGAGAAGAAGTTAAATAGCGAATATTTCTGGCTCTGCAACTAAATTCCCTTTTAAGATTTTACTGTTTTCCCCCACAGTGCTCCTGAAAATCATGCACAAGTTGAGGTGACAGAGAAGTTAGCACTTGAGCACTAGAAAAAAGCTCTTATTTTATCAGATGATGCATGAAATAGCATTACCATCAAGCCTATTAAAGAATCTCTCCAGCTATCTCCAGACACCTGCCAGTGGGATTAACGAGACTCTTAACTAGCCTTCCACTTTGAATGTTTTTGTACTTTCATGCTGGACAGAAAATCGCATGGTTAAAAGAAGAGTTTTAGACAAGTCCAAGGTGCCCTGGAGAGATTTGTGAGGCTTTGCATCATATCTACAAAGACATGGAAAGGTTCCCTTCTCCCAGGGCACATGGATCTAAAAAGGCAAGATGCAAGCATGGCACCAATGGGCTGCAGAAACAATCCGATGATGTTGCAGGGGACTGTTGTCATATTGAACTCAGCAGCAGGACTGAAAGCTGAGGCCCATTTACCCGATAAGTGGTCATGTGCCAGATTCTGCTCTCACTCGCACTAGTGTCAGACCTGAGCAATTCCATTAGCGACAACCTGGTTTGGGGTCTCTGCACTCAGTAATTGAAAACTTTGAAGTATTCTGCTCCTCTGGTGCTCTCTGCTGTTTGGATCATGTTGGAAGAGAAGTTGCATGGAGGGGCTATGATGAAAGGCAATATCCCAGAAGCCACTTTTCCACCAGCAACCCCACAAATTTAGCAACCCCTCCTTCCTCTGATTTGCCGGATGGTATTTACTCCAGCCGGATGTTTTTGTCCTACTCCTCAGTTTAGATTACAAATTCCATGGGCCAGGTGCTTAGTCCAGATCCTTGGCTGGTATAATATAGTGAAGCCAATGCACCAGCTGAGTCTTTACCACGTACGAAGAAGAATGTCATAGCCAATGGAAAACAGAGAGAAAATGGAACAATACTAAATAATAATACTCAATGGCACCCAGGCAGCATATAATTTGAGCAGGACATTGTGATTTACATGCCACTCATGACAAAAGTGCCATGTGAATCTTTAATAACTCCAAACTATCCAAAAGGTAAAACGTTCTGCAAAAGAGTCCCCTCAATACCTCACTGGAGCATCAGTTAAAGAGCTGACCCATGTGGAATCATCATCAAACCACTGCAGGTTACCCTGGGAGTTCTCCCCTCTACAAACTTACCAGGCCACACCATGTTTAGCCTTTGAGATATGACATACCTTGTAGACCTGAAGGAGGGCTATGTGGAAGCTTGAAAGTGTGTCTCTTTCACCAACAGAAGTTTATCCAGTAAAAGATATTACCTTTCCCCTCTCCAATACCCTTTTGTAGATGAAATAAGAAGAGTGTTATTGTGGAGTATGTCTCACCGCTGTGAAATCTGTTTCACCTACATTGTACACAGCAGTTCATGCTCATACAGAATAACTGAATTTGTTCCTGATGAATGCCAGCCAACTTTTTTTTGTTGAAAACTGAAGTTGTATATGTTTTATAAATAAAATCTGAACCATTTGTTTTGTTTCTTTTGGGCAACTGAATTTCTTTTGGTTTTTGCTTTTATAAAATCCTGAAGTGTTTCATGAAAAATGTTACCCTGAAAATGAAAAAAAAAAAAATCCTTTTCACTAAAATATTTTACAGAAGTTGGGCACAGTGTCGCACACCTATAATCCCAGTTAGTTGGGAGGCTCAGGCTGGCGGATCTCTCAGGGGTTCTGGGCTGCAGGGCACTTTGCTAATCAGGTGCCCGGTGCCACTGACCAGGCCAGCGGGTGGCTGAAGGACTGGCTAGAATGACACGAATGACGTATTGTGATAGGTGCTTTCCCTGTGAGGGCTGATGGGCCGATCAATCATGGTGATTTTACAGAAAAAAAAAATCATTTCCAGGCCAGCTCTCCTCTTGTCCACCATTTTACCAACCATAAAACCACAGCGCAGGAACATTTTTCGATTTTAAAACAAACTAGTCAAGACCAGCACGAGTAATAAAAAGCACGAGTACAGCCATCATGTTGCTGGGAATCTCCAAAAAAGAGCTTTGGGAATATTGAGCATGAGGCACTTTTGTTTAGAAATCTGAACGTTTACAAACTTTATGAGTAGCTTTATTAATGGGCAGACATGTTAATTAGCATTCGAGATACCTGCAGGTTAGCAGTGGATGGAAGCCAGTGTAAAATCCCCTTGCTAATTAAATTAGACTGAATATTTCCTTCACCTGAAGGCTCAGATGTAGATCTTGTTTGTCAAATCCCTTTCAGCCAAATAACCACTCAACTAATTTTAAATTAAATATCTAATATGGCATTTGAAAGCATTCTTCCTCCCCAGGGACTTGTAGTTGAATGGTATTACAGTATCCTCTGGGGAAATGTTCCTGACCCTCCCGGCTGGCAAAGTAACATTCCTTTAAAGGAAAGTTGCTGGCTTGACAGCCCTGGAGCCTGGCATCCTCCGTTTATCTGCACAATAGAAACCCAAGCAGTGCAAGGTTATTCCACATCAAAGCAATATACCTGGACCCTGACTTCGAAGGTCACTCACTTCCTGTGGTGACATCATTCATGGCAGCCAATGGTGATCTGGGGATCCACACAGAGGCAAACAGGAAACTGGCTGAAACTATCTTGAGACCACTTATTTTGAAAAACCTCAACCAAGCAGTTCATATGGTGCACTAGCAGCTAGGATCCCTCTTCAAAACGATGACCTAAAGCAGGAATGTTCTATAGCCTATTCTAGATTCATAGCTTTTCAAGCCAGAAGGGACCGTTATGATCATCTAGTCTGACCCCCTGCATAACACGGGCCAAAGAACTCTACTGCACCAAGCCCTAAAACATCTGGGTGAACTAGAGCACCTCTTTTTGAAAGACATCCAATCTCAATTAAAAACTGGAGATCCCCATGTGTACTCTAGTCCCATGGTGTGCGGATTTGTATCAGAAAGAGAGAACTATGAGAAAAGTTAAAAAAATAAAAATAAACCATACACCGTAAAATAATCTTTCACTCAAAATCCCTCTCCAACAGCAAAACAATGACCAATGGCTTGGCTCACTAGCATATAGATGAATCCCTGGAGAAGACCTAATGGCCACTGAGACTTGTCTGGGTTTACATTTAAGAGGCAATGACGTAACAGGATTTTTTTGTTTTAGCCTAATGATCGGGGGGAGGGGGGAAATCAATGGAAGGGTTATTTCAAAGCCATCCTTTGGATATTTACATCTGTGTTTGCAGGCGTCCAGTGGGAATTCACCTGCTCCTGTATTTTCCATGTCCGGCACTTGTAGTGTTGTTTTAGGTACTGGTACAAAAAAGTTCAGCTAGTAAATAAATAAAAACTCCTCTGTATCAACAGGCAGCCAATGCACTGCTCAATGGACACACCAAAAGTCATCCAGGCAGGGCAAAAATTACCCCTCCAAGGAGACACTGGAGCACTTGGGAATGGGAGACGAGGCACTGCTCATGGTAGCAGTGTCTGGAATGATAATGGTTCCATTGACACTGCTGCACTGGTTCTCAACCTTTTCCATACCATGATTCTGTGTTACGGCAGAAAATAGGCCACTGACTATCCCTGTTAGGCATGCATGCATATGCATATGCATTAGAGACAGAGAGAGAGAGAGAGATTGTGCCACTGTGTTTTCATCCCCAGCTTGAGAACCCATGCACTACCATCCATTGCAAATAACTCCGTTGAAGCCAATGAAGTTAAACTTCTATCATAAGTGATCCCAGTCCTGAGCAGCCCCAGAGAGCAGTTCACCACAAGAGTTCAGCTCTTGGGGCAAGCTCTCGCACTGTTTTGGAGCATTCAAATCCGAAGTTCAGGGTCAGCCCATTGTAGATACCTCAGACCAGAAAAGTTGAGATATCAATCCAGAGCTAAACTACCCCAGCCTTGGGGGTCTTTGAACCAAGGTGCAGATGTAGGCTCACCTGTATTTGCCACACGGTTACCAAGTAGTGAGTGTACATAGCACCTTTCTCCTCCAAAGGTGTAAAGAGGGCGAAACTGCGAGAGGGAAAGTGATTTGCCCAATGTCACGGTGGAAATAAGTGTCAGAGATGGAATTAGAATTCCAGGCTCTCTGTTAAACCGCCAGATCAGTGGCTCTCCCAATTCTCCCATGTTGTGGATAATGTCTATGGAGCTGGCCTCAAATTCCTACCCCCATGCTTCTGTGTGGAGAACCCACTTGCTTCCTACTAAGGCTGCTATCACTTGATATTTGGGCCAAGCGCTGCCTCTGGTGCTGCACTACGGCCTCCAATGGGAGGTGGGTGGGCCGCTCGGGGGAGAGGAGTTGAATTTCCTGCCATATTCCTGGCCTACTAAGGCTCTAGGGATGGAGGAGCCAGTTCTTCCTCTCTGCCCCCTAATGGATGAGTGCTTGTGGGAGGCAGAGCTGGCCTTTTCACACGCCTGCCATGTAGAGTGGGGCTCCATACTTTCAAGGACAGCAATGTGTGTTTGTGGACCTCTTCCATCTTCCCCACCTGCTCTCTGCCATGACTGGAATATGTGACATTGTATGAAAGAGGAACAACCAGGGCACTTTGAAGGAAGGCAAGATGATGATAAACCCATTTTATTGTGGTGGATATGGCTACTTAGTTCCATCTCCCCCATTTGGTGTCTATAGAATTCTACAAGCCAAATCATCAGCCGGTGTAAAGTGGCAGAACTGCATTGACTCCAAAAGGGCTACACCCATTTACATTAGCTGAGAATCTGGCTATAGAGCTAGGTCGTATTCTCTCCTGGATGCCTGCAGCCACCACGGCTTTCACGTCTCTTGATAATTCTTATTCTGTCCTCCTGTGTGTTTGCTACCATTGTCCAATGTTGGCGTCACCTGATCAGGGCTGAACTTGTGATCGGAGACACCCGACAGGTAGCAGCCAGGCAGGGTGCAGAGAGGACAGTGGTTTTATCTGAGGTTGACTGATCACGAAAGCCTTTGGGAAACCATAGAAGTTTGGTCATCTGCAACTGTACCATGGACCATCAACGGATAGGGCATCAAGGATTCATGAATTGCAGTTTGTTGTTTTTGAGGCTTATTCCTAAAATTAACACAGTTTGCACATTTCTCTTCCTTCCTTCCTCTGGGAGAACTGAACATTTCATTTGAGAGCCGGGTCCCTAGATCATACCGACACTCTCCAGATAGCATCCTGCATTGCTTGCACGTCGTTATTTTGTGTGGTGAGTGAATGGTAAGCTTCTAGATCAGCGGTGTCCAATAGAAATTCGATGCTAGCCACACTTGTGGTTTTGAATTTTTCTTATTCGACACATTATAAAAAAGGATTAAAAAAACATACTACAAACGACATTTCAAATATCAAATATAAGTAGATATTACCAAAAAAATAATAGGTACTACTAACACTAAATTACTATGTCCTAGCCACATTAACAAGCTGTATATCAAAGCACGCAACCTGTCTTCCAGTACTGCTGTCTTTGATACACCCACTCATTGCTCATGCATTAGCCACAATTCAATAGCCAGTTCGCCACATGAGGCTAGTGGCAAATGTATTGGACACCGCTGTTTTAGATCATAATTCATTTCCTTTCTCCTTTGCCTATGGCACAAGTCAGCGTCTTGCAGAAAGAAAACTCAGTGTACCTGAGAGAGAAGACAAAGTCTCCTGCATCCAAAGAGGAATAAATCTCTCCCTGTTGATTTTGCTATGCACCAGAGCTCTGTACTTGCTTTGGGGGCAGTCGTGACGGTCATGGTGATATGTGCAGACAAACAGTAAGTCTCCAGAGTGATATTGCTTTAATCACTTCACTGAATAAGAAAATCATGCTGCAGTAAGTTGTCATATCAGCAGCTCAAGAGTAAAAACCAGTGAAGCAAAACTTAGTACAGGGGAAGATACTGCTCCTTTATGCAAGAACTTTTCTAATCTAACGCCTAGTTTTTTAAAGTTTGCATCTAATTAGGCTACTCAGTCACGACAACTAAATGGGAAGAAAATGAGTCATTGGCCCAGGCGTGTTGAATCATGCATTGCCCCATGGGAAAGAGGAAGGGAGATTTTCATAGGTTATAATGTATTGAGTGATCTGCAGCAAGTCAACATGAAAGGTTAGAAATTATATAAAGAAATCTCCTGGGAAGGATTCAGTCCTGCAGGGGTACAAAAAAGGCTTGAGTATAGAAGCTGCCAATCATACTGAGGATGGTCCCTGCTTGCTCCTACTTCAGCAAGATGGATAATCCATCTCGCTCAACAAACCATGAGGATCTGCTAAATTATAGCAGGGCTGCGAAAGTGGCCATTAGTCTAACTCAGAGGGTAACTTAGGTGGGGCTTGCTGTGCACCAATTGTTGATCCTTATGGCTTCAGTGTTTGAAGTGAGATGCCTCTGCAGTAATCCCTGCATTCCCAGTGAGGTATCTATAAAGAAAGCCGTGTTGCATTTTAGACGACAGTTATGTGGAATGAATCCATGGCCATGTCATCAGCAGCGACTGAACATCAAAAATACATCTGTGAAATCCAGACCCTATTGAAATCAATGGGAGTTTTCTCACTGACTTCAGGTGGGCAAGGATTTTCATCCCAGGTCTTTACCCCCTGAGATAAGAGTAATTCCATTAGCTGTCAGCAGGTAGCAGGCTCTCTGGGAGCAGACACCCAAGGGAGATGTGATCACCTGCACCAAGCCAAGGTATTGCAGGCAGACAGCGAGACTGCCAAAAAGATGCACATTTAGTAAGCTGCAGAAACAATTCTCAGGCCATGGCTAGGTTTGTATGCAGCCAAAGCTCTCCAGGCAAACTGCGCTAGGTTTTGCACTGCACTTTTCAGAATGCCCAAGGCTTGTTGCTGAGCATTCACCTACAAGGAGTCATTGTAGAGTGAGGTTTGTAGCACTATAGCTGCTGCACATCTGAATTAAATACACACAGGTCGCACAACTCTGCCCAGCTCCACCCATTGACATACCTCTCGCACTCCTGGGTGTAATCGATGTCACATATGGCTCAACACAGGGTGATAGACCTGCACCCTGCTTAAGACACACGGGGACCGAGACAATCCGATTATAAAAGGTGAAACTCCATCCGGACGCACACACCAGGCTTTCGTCGATATAAATAACCATCCATGTGCTCCTTCAGGTGGAATTTGGCTCTAAGACTGCAGGCAGACTGAACCCTCTCTCGAATTCTGAGACATTCAGGCCTACAACCAAATCCACAACCTGGGGTGCATCCATATCTCTCTCTTTCACTCTCTCTTTCTCACACACACACGTAAACTTGATCATTACAAAAGTATTTTGTACGAGCATTTTCCAAAAGATGGAATCCAGTCATCTTGAAACCCATTCCTAGGCCTGAAAACTAGCCCACATTGTCTCTTGTAACAAAAGATATCCGTATTTGAGCACATCCCAAACTTTAATATATTGATTCTCACAACACCCCCATGGAGGTAAGGAAGTGCTATTATCCCCATTTCACAGAAAAGGCTAAATGATTTGCCCAAGGTCACATAGGCAGTCTGTGGCAGAGGACAGAACTCAACCCTGGTTTTCCAAGCCAGTGGCCTACCCACCCGCCATCCTTCCTTTTCTTTTCTTCCATTTCTTTTTCCTATTATCATGAATCACCATGTTTGATGAACATTCAGACCAGAACTTTCAGACCCTAAGACAAGACTTGGGCCACAAAACAAGACAAAGAGGGTCAGAGAAAAATCATGCATCTTGCAAAAACATGCCTTGCCTCTGTTGCCTCCTTAATTCGAAAATTAGGCTTAATCCCTTTGCTCTGCTCAGTGTTTTATCCTGTGTCTTTAGAGCTAATCTTACGCAATTAGCACATTGGCAAAGGTCTGTCAGCGAAGCTTCCTCATGACATTCCCGAAGGACAGTCCTTCTAGAGAGTCTCTCTAAAAAACATCAGTCAAAGGTGACCAGAGAATGTACTCAGAGCCATGGACACCCTCCAACTGATGTGCAGAGTTCTCAGTGACATAATAGGAGCTATGCATACAGAGGTTATGGGTTCTATGCACTATGGGCAAGATCTCCACTGATGCAAATCAGCGCAACTCCATTGACATATGTGACTGCAAACTTCATTGGAGATCTGCAAATGTATTGCAACTGAGGATCCGGCCCTATGGCTCTGATCTGAAGCCTATTGAAGTCAATGTGAGTCTTTCCATTAACTTCAATGAGCTATAGATCAGGCCTCGTGTCCAGTTAAAGACTAGTAGGGTTAGTTATTGGTTATTCTTTGGAACAGTCAAGATTTTGGCATAATTTTTTCTATTTCATTTATGCAGAATTTTTCTCTCTCCTTGATTTATTTTTGCTTTGCTATCAAAATGTCACAGTTACAACGGAACATACTATTTGAGTGTGCATAAGAGTTTAACAATGGTAAAGAGAAAAACAAACAAACAAATCTAGTCTAAGAGAAAGAGTCCTTTAAAAAATACATTTATGGGACTCACCCACGACTTCAGCAGTGCCAGCAAAAATGATTTTAAAATAGCCTTTTGCTTAGAGTTTGTAAGTTTAGATGTGAGCTGAATGGGAAAAGACTACTAGAAAACTCACAAATATTCCTAATTTATATGAATACATCCTAAAATAGCTGGTCTGATGAATATAACCAAAAGAGGGCAGCAGTTCATGCACCATTCGTATGCTTTATTTAGCTTGTAACATCATTTCTTTGTTACCAGGGGCAGGACAATTAAACTCTATTTAATTTAATTTAATGATGAAGCCAATCTGCCTCACAGTGCAAAAAGGACAAGATAGATAGGGAAGTTTAGTTCAGTGAGGGTGAGTTCTAGGATTCTTTTACAAGACTGGGAAAGAAATGGGAAACTGTTGCTGTATTGAAGTCATTGGCAAAACTCCCTTTAACGTCAATGGCGCCCGGTACCTGTAACAATTTTATCAATAACTCACCATGATCTCAAACACCACACCTAGTGTTTGGCTATGCTCCCTTAGCTTTCCAAGATAAGTCAGTCTGTGTTATGGCATCAGCATCACTTTGTGTAAATCCGGGGCAGGGGGCTGAGGCTGCCAATGAGTCACAGAAGTGGAATGATGATGGCACCACCTACCCTCAAATAACTCCCAAACTGCGTAAAAGTCAATGGGAGTCTTTCCATTGATTTCAATGGGATCTGAATTGGGCTCTAAATGATTCAACCCAATGGATGATTTAGGTGTGTCTTGAAATCCAGCTGGGTATGCAATAGAGCCAAAGGAGACAGGTGTGAGAGAGATACCATCACGTGTGCCAGTGGTTTGTTGAAATGGCACTGTTGAGAGCTGGTAACTAGAAGGAAACACTACAGATGGGTAAACAGAAGCATTAGGACATGAACTGGCTTCTCTGATCACTGGCCCAACTGGCAATTTTCTGTTTGGTTACCACGTTGATTGGAGCTTTATAAAGACCAGCGAGAACTGGATAACGTTAGATGACTTTAGATCAGAGAATGTTTGCAGTGTTCTTGTAGCCATATAGGTCCAAAAAAAGATATCGTCTCACCCACCTCTGTCGAGATCAGAGATGATTAGACAGATGGAACACTTTAGATCAGAGACTATGTCAATAATTATAGATAATGTTATATCCCTTTGTTGTACTCAAAGTACTATACAGGATCTTTTCAAGGGGATTAAGGCAAAACGCCACATTTATTAGTAATACAGGTATCAATCAATACTCTAGCATATCCATATGATATATATATCACACTCATGCACTCACACACACACAAACACAAACACACTCCGTCTTGCTGTTGTTACCAACTGGTTGCTCCCCTTAACTGCACTGGCCAGGTGAGTTAGATGGGGGAGGGGTGGAGCCGGGCTTCTGCCGATCCGGATCGATGCTCCGATGGTGACAAGACGAGACCCGGGGTCCTTCTGCAAGACACCTCACTTTTATAGCAGCTTCCCTCTTATGCAAATCCACTCCAGATTCAAACTCTGGGTCTGTGTCCATTGGTCTGTGTCCGTTGGTCTGTGTGCTGCTTTTCTCTGGGTGTTGTCCCAAGGCTGCTTAAAGAGGGTGTTACCTAAAGAAGGTGCTTGCTTCTAATCCCCAAGGCCTGTCAATATGTCTGCTCTTCTTTGCCACTTGATTGTTCTTGGATCTGGCTCCCATCCCCTCTCCAACTGTTGCAGTGTCTGGAGGTGGGTGTCTTCCAAGCCTCACTCATTCACACCTCGTTCAGTCAATAGGGCAATTGATTACAGAGTGGGGGAAGATCTTATCCTACTCCTAGCAAACAGACACATGTTTCTTCTACTTTAACTATACTATCCTTAGGGGCTAGAACATCTAATACAAAGTTTTCTATATAGGGAATAGAGAGGCACAATGCCAAGTCATATAAATACAAAATAACACAATGCAAGATGCAATGTCATAAAGATAAAGATACTTAATACAAAATAACACAATGCAACATCATAAGGATTCATAGAAATACTTAATACAGAGATTTCTCTCTACACCTTTAGCTGAGAGTAGATAGGTAAGGAATCCTGATTCTCAAGCCTGTCTTGTACTTAGACCAGTTGAAAGTTTTCAGATAAATAAAGTTTGTCTGAAAATACTGATTACATGGAATTGAAATGTTCTGCAGTAACAAATCCAAATCCATTCCATCAAAACTGGTCAGCCTTTCTGCCTGGGTGATTTCCTGCCAGCCTGGGCACCCTGCCTCACTGGGTAGAGGTTTCCAGGGGCTACCCACTTCCTGGGGAGCTAGCTACCTGGGGAGTTCAGCACCCAGGAAAGCCGCTCCCTGAAGAGTTAGACAGCTGGGAGTAAGATGAAAAATTCTGTTCTAGTTCTCCCATATTGGGATTTTCTTCTGGAAAAAAATAGCTTTTGACATTGCATCCTGATTCAGGAGTCATTATTCTCCAAAAAAACACAACATTTTCCATGGGAAAAAAGTTTCATTTGTCAGCTGGCTCTAACTGCAACCACTTGACTACATTCCCTCGCAGTGTCACAGGTCTGATACTTAACCATGGACACGAAAAGTCTTTCCCAGTGCTGAAACCCAGTGGTAGCATTTTACACACTCATTTTAGTGTGGTGTAAATGGCTACACAAGGAGGCAATGAAAAATCAGACACTAAGACGCTGAAACATGGTCCGCCTGGCCCAATGGCTTTAAGAAAGTGCTTCATAATCACCCACAGCATGACACGAACTGCTTGTCTCCTTCAGTCACAGCTAAGCAAAACCTTGTTATTCTAATATTATCTGTCCAGCCTATTTCTCTAAGTCACTTTACAATGCCAGTTGGAAATTTTAAAAAAATAATGGACATGTCAAAATTAATGTAATGAATTAATGTTATGCACACAAAATGGTGCCAAATTAGCACTTCAAAATTAATTTTATGAGCAGGGGTCTGCCAAGCTGCTTGGAAGCCTAATTAGGAAATTATAACATAAGTAACACAATGTTTGTGAATGCTCATGGCTGGAAGGCAGATGTTTTTCAAGCCATAGTATTTGGGAAATGACTCTAGGGCAGAAATTCTCCGTTCATTTCAGATACTCTACTCATGAGGGACGCTATTCAATTTTGTGTTACGGCGGTTTTATGCCCATTCCAGTCCAGTGATTTTGCTGCAGTTGAACCAGTGTAAAACTGGAGTAAGAGGGTGATGGATCAGACTCCATGATGCTCATTGCATCCTACTGGGGAATGTTCTCTACAACTACAAGGGGTAAGAAAACAAAATTAGATTGTAAACTCTTTGAGGCAGGGATTGTCTTTTAAATCTCATTTGTACAGAGCCTAGCACAGCGAGGTCCTGGTCCAGGACTCAGGCTTCTAGCTGCTACCACAGTACAAATAAATAAATTAATAGCTTGGCTAACACATCACAAACCAGCACTTGTAATAGACCTTTTGCGAGAGGCTGGTCTTGTGGTTCAGGCGATCATGGTTTAATTGTGAAATCTGACACAAGCGTCCTGCGTGATCTTGGGCAAGTCACTTAGGGCTTGTCTACACAGCCCCACAGTTTGGGCTATGGGGGCGTGAATAGCCGTATGCACTGAAGTACGGTGCGGTAACTCCCCCATGTGGCTGCTGCAGGTGCAAACTAAAAGGTTGCTGGATCGCATTGATATAGTTCTGTTTCAGAGGACTACATTAATACGAACTAGAAACTTTGTAGTTCACACCCGCAAGGTCCACACGGGGGCGTTACTGTGCAGCACTTTGGTATGCACGACTATTCACACACCCCTAGTCCAAACTGCAGGGCAATGTAGATAGGCCCTTAATCTCTCAATGCCAGAGCCGGTTCTAGGATTTTGGCCGCCCCAAGCAAAAAAATTTTTGCCCGCCCCCGTTTTTTTCTTGCCCACCCCCCCAGCCCTGCCTCAACTCCGCCCCTTTCCAACCCCTTCCCCAAAATCCCCAGCCCCTCCTCCTCCCCCACACATGCTGCATTTCCCCCACCCCATTGCTTCCTGTGGCTCCCCTGCAACCCCCCACCCTAGCTCACCTCCGCTCCGCCTGCTCCCATGAACATGCCGCTGCTCCACTTCTCCCCACTCCCTCGCTCCCCATCCCAGCTCACCTCCGCTCGGCTTCTCCCCCTCCCTCCCAGGCGAGCGGCAGCGGGGCAGAGCAGAGGTGAGCTGGGGCAGCGGGGGCACATTTCTAGTTCTTAAATGGGTTCTTTTTTCTCACCCTTGATCGGTTTGAGCCATTATGGGTCTAATTGTGACATTGTCACAGCCTTAAGTGAGGGTCTGGGTAGCAGTGTTATGCCAGAAGAAGATAATGATAAGAGTGGAACCAATAACTGATTGTTTGGTTCAGTGGCCAAATTGAACAATATAGAGATATTGTATTTGCTTTGAGTTGACCCAAAATGAATTTTGTTTTGTTTTTTCCTCTCCAAAACAAACAACGCAAACAGCTTCCGTTTAGCGTTGAACAAAACATTTCATTCAACCCAAAACTTTTTTTTCCAGTTTTTTATGATGTTTAGTTTTCAGGAGTTTACCTTTATTTAATAAATCTAGTTAAATTTCTAGACGAAATGTTTCAAGATGAAATGCTGAATCATTTGACATTGGAAAATGTCAAAATGAAATGTCTCTCTTTTTCCTCCCCTGGTGGAAACTATTTGCTGAATATGATCCCAAACTGTTTTTTGTTTTGTTTTGGGGTGGTTTTTTTTTTTTGGGGGGGGGGGTGGTGTGAATAAAGTCTTCATCCAAAAAAATGTTGCCCAGCTCTACTTGTGACACCTTTATTTCCCTCCTAAAACATTCGCTTGTGACGCCCTCCCTTGCTCCAGCAGAGAAAAGAAAGAATCTGCATCAGCCTTATATGTGGCATCTCATTTATGCCAGCTCAAGGGTGCTGGCCAGCATGTTGTTGGGAGAAGACTTGGCTGCACCCACTTCCTGCCCCTAACGACCCACTCCTCGCCCACCTGCGTAGCTAGCCTTCCCAGCCCCCCAATACCACAGAGGGTATTTTCCCCCCTCACTCTTCTGCACTGTGACCAGCAATATAGGAAGCCCACGAAGGGGAACGAGGGG
The DNA here is from genome assembly GCA_033296515.1 of Macrochelys suwanniensis. Taxonomy (NCBI): domain Eukaryota; kingdom Metazoa; phylum Chordata; order Testudines; family Chelydridae; genus Macrochelys; species Macrochelys suwanniensis. Next base: position 136,676,189 of record CM065778.1, read on the forward strand.
CTATTTATACCCCAGTGGTCCTCTGCATAGGCTTGTAGCCAGGGTCATGATTATATCCTTTGACTGTAGGCTCTTCAAGGCAGGGACAGTGTCTAACTATGTGTTTCTATGCAACTTAGCACAATGGATCCTGGAGCCTCTAAGGCCCAGATCCTGAAAGGTATTTAGGTGCTTCACTTCCACTGATTTCAGTGGGAGTGAGGTACCTAAATACCAGTCAGGATCTGGACCTATGTATAATGCCAATAATAAACAAAGGCCTGGAAGAATCTACAGATCCCTTGAGGAAAGGCACTAAAGAAGCACAAAGTGCTGTTATAATAACTAAGAAGAACAAAGAAACAACACTAACATTCACAGTCAAACCGAGGGAAGAGGCGGCGATATAAGCAGAGGGATGTCATTTTGAATAGATCCTTACACTTTGACAAACCTGTTTTAATGCCAGAAGTGTAGGATGCTTGTGGGTGTCTGATCATCATCTGCGAAAGATAGAAGAATCCTAATGAGTTTCTGAAAATGGGGCTGGAATTAAAAGAATCACTGAATGTGAGTGATGATTTGGTTTTGTTTTTTTCTTTATTTCCCTCCTAAAACATTCACTGGCATGTGGAATATGAATAATTAAGAGATTAAGTTCAGTCTGTGTTTATGATCTCAAGGGGGGAACCCCCAAACCAACAACTCCCCCCGACCCTACAAACACACTTCTTTAATGGCTTCTAAATAAATTCAATATAGCTTAAACTATTAGAGGAAGTTAAATCAAAATAATTAGGATATTAAAATACTTTGTGCATTTCCAATCACTGGTTTATTTCAGGTCTGGAGCTTTTCCAAGGGACAATAATAGCATGAATACATTAGAATGTTTCTTTCCTTTTAATATGAAAACCATTTGCTCATGAACAAATGATTGATAAGTTGCATTAAATCCCAAACCACATCCATTTGCAGTCATGCCCTTGGCGGGTAAAATTTTATATTCATAAAACATTTAATATAGATTCTAACTATATTAAAAATACAATAGCAATTATGTCTATTAGAAAAATAGCTTAACTTGATAATTCTTGATTTGGTCTACTTGCTAAATTTCCATGGTGGTGGGGAGAGGTATTATTCTGGGGAGATTATTTTAATTGCTCTGAAATGGGTTAGAAAAATCAGGCTAGAATCTAGATGGACGTGGATTTAAATTGCAAAGAAGGTATTTGCAGTCCTCCCTACTTAACCCTAGGCTGCTGGGTCCATGATCTCTCTATCTCTTCTGACTTATTCTACACAGACGGGAAATGTATCCTCCAGAATCTAAAGTGAACTGGGTCTAATGGGCACAGATGTGCTTATACGTGTAACACACACACACACACTCTCTCTCTCTCTCTCTCTCTCTCTCTCTCTCTCTTCAGCAAGGCAGTGAGTTATACAGGACTCGATTGTGACCTTAGGCACAGCTTTAGCAAGGCGGGCAGCGGGGAGACTCTAGGAGTAACATTGTGACACCTCTCTCAATGGCAATCACCCCTCCCAATTGCAATTCCTGCCATGCCTGCACCTGTGGGTAGTAATTTACTGCCCACTACCCGACTAGCTCCGTTACTTTGAGTTACTGTCTATTCACTCCCCAGCTAGCTGCTCTGGAGAGGATTAAGCAGGTGATCAGCTGGGCTTAGTCATGTGTGCCTGCCCAAGGTAGCCCATGTCGGGGTTTTCTGACTCCCCCTGTGCAGATGCACAGCCTGCGTCAGAATCTAGCCCTTCCACTTTGTAGACCTGATCCTGCACAGTTCTAAGTGCCCTCAGCTCCTAATGAAATCAGTGCAGTTGTAGCTAATGTAGCTGTAAGTCACACAGAACTAAGTGAGACGAACTCCAGCGGGACACGAGGATGCTCGGCAGCACATCCAGGAGCAGGGCCCTATCTCTGCAAACACACCACAGCAGCGGAAACCCAATCCCCACGTTCTTAATTTATACTCTATTACAGATCCCCTTTAAAAATGTGTTGCCTTTCTCACAAGCCACGATATAATGCTGTGCTAATCTGCTTCATTTACACTGAATATTAGTTTTATGGAGAATTGTACTAATTAATCCCACATAAATATAATTTGGTGGCTGGGTAGCACAGCGGCGTGACAATTAACAGGGCAATGGAAAGCCAGGCCATCACTTCCAATTTCTGGTTTAGTCCTATTATGTTCTGCAGCATGGTCACAGCCCACAATGAATTTAATTACATGGCCTTTCAGTCGGCTTTCTCCTAAGATCATAGAATCATAGAATATCAGGGTTGGAAGGGACCTTAGGAGGTCATCTAGTCCAACCCCCTGCTCAAAGCAGGACCAATCCCCAATTTTTGCCCCAGATCCCTAAATGGCCCCCTCAAGGATTGAACTCACAACCCTGGGTTTAGCAGGCCAATGCTCAAACCACTGAGCTATCCCTCCACTACCTTTTAGCTCCACTTCTTTTCAGAGCATAAATGTTTTCTCTGCAGCTGGCCTTACATTCTGCTTGACCTACTAATCATCCTATTTGGATACTAATTGTTACCTGCAACTAATGACCAATGACTTTGCTCGCAAGGTCAGGTCCCAAGATAACAGCGGTGGCTGTGAACACTCTCCCAAACTGGTAACTAGAAGTAATAGAGTAATATTGTTGGCATTGTAAACACAGTCTATAAATAAAAATAAAACAAATAATATACTAATAATCAATAATTCATGATCAATCAATATAATTACTTCCCCATTAAGAGCCACTGAGAAAACATCCGGCTCCTTGTAGCCTGAGCTAAATTTATCTTCCTAATGTGCCAATTCTTAATTCAAAGGGTTATTTCTTTTTTTTATGCTGTCCAGTGGACAGACCTAGGACTAGGGAACCCTGGGTTCTATTCCTGACTCTGCTACCGACCTGCTGAGTGACCTTGGACAAGTCACTTCACTTCTTGGTGCCTACTCTCCCTCCCATTCTCTCTCTGTCTTCTCTATTTAGATTGTAAACTAGTTAGGGCAGGGTCCTTCTTGTTCTGTGGTTGTGCAGCACCTAATACAATCCAGTCCTGGGATTTCTCAGCACTACAATTGTACAAATAACAATTGCAATATAAATAATGAAAGGTGTAGAACTTCTCCCCCTCATTAGAGTGAGTCTATATTTTGTTCATATTAAGGTATCTCCTTAATACGTAGATTTTTTCCCCCTTTTTCCTACTGAGAACCGATGAACTCCAACAAATGCAAACTTGAAAAGTCTTGCCTTAGGACTGGTTTTCTGTTGACAGGAAAGCATAAGAGGAGCTGTACTGATGTGGTGGATAAGTGATATCTAGTGGTATGTGTTCCCTACAATACTAGATCTATACAGAGTTATTCCTTGGCCTTATTTCTAGTCAAAGTGGCACTGGTTTAACTAAAGGTTAACCAAAACCCTGTGTGGACACTTTTAATTTGATTTAAAACAGGCCGATATTGATTTAGTTTACTATGTTTCCTTGCTAAGTAAATAAAAAAATCAGTAGTTGGCAGGTTTAAATTGAATTAAGAGTGTTCACAAAGATGGTGCCATAAGATGCAATGGCGGACACAGACTGGACCTCCAGCCAGACTGTCTTCAGGACCCAGCTACAACAGATTGATCTGGGTGGGGCCCCATCTACAAGGAGGCTGCTGCCCTTTGGGATTGGACTTGATGAGGACAAAGCTTAAGCAGATCTTTTAAAAAACACATTCAAGATCAGAGCAGCGCAACTTTGAATAAAGACAAGTCCCCAGTCACAGTTATGGCCTAGGTTCAAGTGTGACGGCCTCCATCTTGGCTGACCCATTGGGGATTGAACCAGGGACCTTCAGATCTAAAAAGCATAACTCTCTCCAGCTCTGTATGTAGGGGCTGTGATAGAGTCACCTTTTTGGTGGATTGGATACAGAGGGGGACACGTTACACAGTGACCCGTGGCTTTCACACATAGATATGATTTCTTGTACTACAAGTGTACAGGGATAGCTATCTCCTCCCTCCCCAGAGAGCTGCTGCTGCACACTTATGTGGGGCCCCAATCCCTAGCCACGTTAGGCCCGCTTCTTTTATCACGCACTGTGTGGTCCAAATCTAAAGGAGCATAGGAGGCAGAGCAGCCAACAGAGGGGAAAGTCCTGCCCTTGCTATGGCCACCTGGTAGTCTGGCAGCAGAAATGGTGGGATATGAATTGAGGTCTGTGTGCAATCTGCCCCACTCCACTGGTGCACTCAGTGTGGCAGCACGCAGGGGGCGACTGGGGGGTAGGACCAGTGGTGAGGCGGGGACAGAGGACCTGATAGCATGTGTGGAAACTGCCAGCCTCTTCCTCAGGGGTGGGGATTGCCATATAAGGGCAATACGGGCAACTCCAGCCAATGAATAGCGGTGGCCTCCATCGACTGGCTGCTTTGCATGTTGGGTGGAGTGGATTCTGCCTCCTGCCTTCCTGTGCATCTGACGAGCACGTAAGCCCAGGTCAAGCAGATATGTGTGCAGAAGCTGGACTGATTGGGGTTTACAAGTGGAGTCTCTTTGTACACCCAGCCCAGGGTGAAAAGCATCTTCGTTAACTGTTCCTTGCCCTTACAGGTCAGCATACAATCAGGCCTCCTAAGCCCTACAAAAAGATGTCAAGGCACCACAGTATTATTAACTTGCATTAGGATAGCACCTAAAAGCCCCAACTGAGATGGCTGCCCGATTGCGCTAGGTGCTGTACAAACACACGGTGAGTGAGACAGAGGCCCTGACCAGGAGAGTTGACAATCTAACCAAACACAGAGGCGGGGAGAAAGGGAATGGACTTTGTCCCCGTATTAGAGAGAGATTAAATGTTAAGATTAAGCCCTTTGATTGAGAATCTTTCACCTTCCTCTGGAGGATGGGGCACAGATGACAGGCGGGGAATATCTGGGCATAACTCACCTAATCAATTCCCTGCCATTTCAGGGGTCCTTGGTGGACCCTCGGTTTCTCTCATTCTCTGCCTGTGACACACAATAGTTTAATCTCCCAAGGACTGAGCTACTTTAGCCTAACTAAAGACTTTGGGCTTAACAGAGGGTGAAAATTAATGGCCTGTGGTAGATGGAAAGTCAGATTAGATAATCTAATGGTCCTTAGAGTCTATGAAACTATGAACTTTGCCCCAAGGTCCCAGCGGAATTCACTGGCTGAGCCAGAAATTGAATCCAGATCCTGAGTCTCAGTTCAGTGCCATAACCTCAAGAACATCCTTATTCTCCAAGAAGTAATATTATAAACAAGCCAAAAATGTAGCCTCTCGAGGCTCTCTCAATAGCTTTCCCCTTCTGTAGCTCCAGAGAGGTTCATGAAAGAACAAGAAGCCTGCAAAAGAAGTGGGGGACTCAGGCTTTTATAGTTTCGGATCTACATTTCAAATCAGATTCTCTGTTGCCGGAGGCGTATCCGAGTGTGACCAAGGAAAGATAAAGCAATTTTAGCCAAGGGAAAAGCAATCAGAAGAGGAAACACTGCAAGGGGAGAGGGGTTTGCTGGAGACCTGCCTTGTTTTCATTATTTATATTTCCCTACAGTAGCAATAGATGCATTTCTAGAATCTATATAAAGGATAATGCAGTTAATTGATCTAACTAATTTCAAGGCTCCTTACTAGCACAAGCCTCCAGAGTGAAATATTTTGGTTTAATGATCAGCATAAAATAGCTGCTAGAGGTATTTTTAAGGTAACTAATTTCTGAGTTTAGTTAATAGTTGAGTTGGAGAGAGGGTATCAGCGGCCATCATCTGCATGGCTCAGGTGGCTATATATAACAAGCGGAGACATGCAGATGTCAGAATTGCTGTCCTCTCAAAACAGCCAAGCTGCATGGTATAATCTGGTTATTCAGAGCAATAGTCTCAGATACAAGGCATGGTATATCAGCTAGGGAGTAGATGGGGAACCAGGACACCCGGACTCTATTCCCTGCTGACTGGCTGGCTGACCTTCAGCAAGTAAATTCACCACTGTGTGCCTGTGTTTTCCTTCTTGTCCTTCAGCTGTCATGTCAATTTAGATTGTAAACTCTATAGGGCAACGGCCTTCTCTTAAGGTACATCTACATTGGATCCGGGGGTGTAATTTCCAGTTCGGGGAGACACACTCACACTAGCTTTAATCAAGCCAGTATACTTCAAATAGCAGTGTAGTCTTAGCTGCACAGGCAGCAGGACAAGCGGGCCACCAAGAGCATGTACCGAGGGTTTCGGACAGGACTGCATTTGGGGTATTTAGCGGGGGGGGGGGGGGTCTGCCAGAGCTGGAAATCACACCTCCAGTTCCAGTGTAGACAGATCCTTAGTATGGACATGTACAGCACCTAGCATAATTGGCCCATGATCTGAATTGGAGCCGGTAGGAGACACCAGAATATAAATAGCAGCCTTTCATCTCTGGATGTTGAGGCACTGGTTCCAGTTCTATTTACTATTTTCCTTGGTAGATGCTAGCCAGGCACAAGTCTGCTTAGCTTATGAGAGCCAACAAGTTTGCAGGCCGAAATGACAAGCTACTAAGGAGTACACCTGGAAGAATCAATGGCTGACGTATGGGGAGGTTGAAAATCTGCTCTCACTTGTGTCCACGCAACCCCACTGACTTCAAATCAATGAAGGGTGCAGTAATGGAATGTGTCTCTCTGCTGGGTGCCTTTATTCCCCTGTCCTCATGATCCTGTTTGTGTCAGCGATCAAAGTGCTTGCCTTGGCACCTTGCATCACAATTGCAGACAATGGCATTCGGAATTATTCTGCAATATTAAAGTGTGTATTAAGATGTTAAGACTAACTCCAAATTCCCCCCTCCCCCGTTCTCCTGCTTTTGAAGTTATTTTAATCTACGCACAGTCCTTTCCCCTCCTCCCCCCTCTCCTGGACTCATCTAATTTCCCTCATTTCTAAGTCATGATGATATCCTCAAGACACCAATTCATAACTTCCTCCTGTTGAATTGTTCATTAAAATCTAATTTTTACCATCTAATTCTGGCTTTTTAGCTAATGAAATCCAGCATAATTATAAATATCCATCTTGCAACATTGTATATTGACATTTGGATAGAAAGACTAAAAAAATGAGAAAGGCGTTAGCATACAGGTAGGTTCCTATTGCTGTTCAGGAAACCAACCTAGCAGATATAAATATATAGATTAAAATACTCATTTAGGCTTATTTCAATATTTCCTTTATGCTTCCATTAAGCTTTGTTTGAACATGAACCATAAGGGACCGAGTCTAATTTCAACAGCCCTGCATGAGAGACATTTTGGATTCTTCAGATCCATTATTTAGCACAGAGATCTGAAGGGCTTGGAGAAAAAGGTGCAGCACTGTGCTGTATTTGATCCCAGGTACAACATGTGCTTTGGCACCTTCCATAAAGTATCAGAAGAATTTTTATCAGAGGGAAAAATTCATTTATGAAAAAACTCGTGACACTTTTCTGGTCCATGATTACTTCAGGGGTCAAGTCACATGACCAAAGGCCTATAGAAATACCCTTTATCGCATTATATCCCTAAACCAGTTTCATAGGGAATTTAATACCATGGTTACAAACTGGGGCTGGGCATTAGGTCTGGTTTCTATTCCCAGCTCTACTGATGGATTTGGGCCGGATTCAAAGCCCGTGCTGAGGCAGTGGAAAGTCATTGGCTCAGGCCCTATCTGATGATACCCAATAACGACCCTGTCATCTCATAAGAATGTTGGAAGAATGTTTTCAAAGCTTTGAGATCCCTGGATAAAAGATATTATTTGAAAGTGCTGGATATTAATGTGTGAATGGTATTGCTGGAAAGAAAGAAAGAACGAGAATTAGGCCAGAACCTCATACAGAGCTATGCCAATTTACATCCACTAAGGAGCTGGTCCATTGTAATCTAATTACGCACTTCTGAAGGCTTTTTCCTTGATGGTAATATGAGACTCCAAACTGGGGTTGTGCAGGAACACAGCCAAAAATAGACCTATATAGCCAAAGCTTAATAAAGCCAGATCTCAATGTTGACATGTGTTGATGTTTTCCTGAGGTCTTTGAAAGCCTCAGGAAACCATTAACGAGGCCACAAGACCATTTTTGTTCAGAAACACTAGTCCTTTCTCAGACTCCTACTGGAACCAAGGGTGAAAGCATACATTAAGGGCTCTATCCTCTCTGCTTGCATTTATTTGCATCTACCTCAACCCCTTTTTAAGTCTTCTAGGCATTTGAATGTATTTCTTATGTTATCACATTCTCTTATGTACTCACTAAGATTGAACAGAGTGCAAATCCAGATATGGAATCTGGGGGGAAATCCTATTTCACGATCATCAGAGCTGAATGGGAAATGGTTTTTGTTCCTGTAAGAATATTTTATGAAAAAACAAAAACAAAAAATCCTTGAAATTTTTCTCGAGACTTTTTTTTTTTTTTTTTCAAAAAAACTGAAAAGTGATGATTTTGGGCCAGATTTTCAAAGACAACTTGAAAAAAAATTGGTGAAATCTTACATTTCCCATAGAAATTTCTATTTTGATGAAGTATCAGAGAGGCAGCCGTGTTAGTCTGGATCTGTAGAAGTGACAAAGAGTCCTGTGGCATCTTATAGACTAACAGATGTATTGGAGCATAAGCTTCCGTGGGTGAAGTAGGTATTCACCCATGAAACCTTATGCTCCAATATGTTTGTTAGTCTATAAGGTGCCACAGGACACTTTCTCACTTCTATTTTGATGAAGAGGTCATTTTTTCATTGATAAAATGTTTTGAACAAAGCCACCTATGACCAGGTTGTGACGATTAGCCTCCAGGCACCCCAGGGGGTTGAATCCCAAAGAATAAGCAATTGAATCAACTGATTGTATACAATATGAGTGTACTATAAAAAAGCGTATTGAGTAAGGTCTTTTATGAAAGCAGGTGTATCAGCATTATATGAGAAATTATAGATACTCACTGATATTATGTTTTAAAGTCTGCCACCAAACAAAGGGAGAAACAGGCTCTCTCCTAGACAGGGAGGAAAGTAGGTGTCTACCTGACTCCAATGTAAATTAAGCATTGTGGTACCAAAACAATGGCAGCCCCATTTCCATACAAGTCAACGGGGGATGGGAAAAACAGGACAAGTCTGAACAGCAGGCATTCCTCCTCTCGCTCTTGAGGCAAAGACAATGAACTTTGGGGTACTATAAGGGAGCAGAGAGACATTTTAGTCATCCTTCACCAGAGGAGACAAAGAAACCAAGGGCTCTGGGCTCTGTGTTGCATCCTGGCTAAGGCCTGGTCAGCCATGCTGGAAGAACGACTGTAGTAAGAAGTCTACTGTGAAGAAGAGACTCTGGTTTGTTATGTTGGTTTTAGTCTTAGAAATTTATTTTTACTTTTGTTTGGTTGTAACCATTTCTGTCCCAATTATGTCTACTTGTTATCACTGACATAGCCAATAAACTTAATCTTGCTTTATTACACAACCATCTCAGTGTGGTGTTTCAAACTGAAAAGTAAAGCCCTCAGCCGAACAAATAGGCTGGTGTTATGGATTGATTCTTTAAAGGAGCAGCGAACTTGATAAGGCCTTGTGAGCGCTACAGTGAGAGGGGCTGAGCACTGCAGAAGAGATGGCTTTAATTTGCAGAGACTCGGGACTGGAAGGGTGCTAGTGTCCCTCTGCAAAGGGAAATCATTGTGCTGCTGGTGTCAGGGCTCTGAGCCAAGGCTGCACAGCTGACAGGAACCAGAAGTCTTGGGCCCTGGTCCACAGGGCTCTTGGGAGTGAGTAGGTTCCAAACTGCCACCCAGTGACCTGCTAACTGTTGCTAGGATAGAAACTGAACCTCAACGGGGGACTCCAGCCCAGGAATCTGACTGGCAGAATGCTGGGGGTCCAGATTGGTTCACAGCTTCTCTATAAACCAGCAGAGGAACAGGAAGGTGTCCATGCAGCTGGGATCCATCTTGCTCTGAACAGTGTCTCTTGTGCTTTCTGCTCCTTCTCCCCAGGCATCCTGGCTTGACTCTGGTTACCAATTACAGGTTCTGCTCTCAGTTTTGTCTACTGGTAAACCCTACCCTGCCTGCCTCCTGACACTAGACTTTTGGGTTGCCCTCTGGCCTGTGTTAGACTGACCTCCTGGTATCTGACCTGGAGTGACTCCCGACTCCTACTCCAACCACTGGGTCAGACTACCCATGTCCCAGTTGTGACAACATCACAGAAACACCCAGGATTACAGGGCAGACACAACCCCTTCCTAGTCTGGGGGAACCCCTATAGTATCACACAGCTCTAATGATAAAATGTCTGGCAGAACAGATCAGATTTAGACACTGCAGCATACTTTGTGATGAGCGAACTTGGACGCTTCTGAGAATTTGTTTGAACATGCACCCAGAAATAGAGGTGTGTGGAAACAGGAATTTCCATTTCATGGTAAATTCCACAATTTGAAATTTGTTTTGATTCAGAGTTCAAAATTCTTTGTTCAATTATCCCGCAAAATGACATTTTCAAAAACATTTCATTTTGGGTCAAACAAAAGGTTCCATTTTCATACAATGAAAGTGTTTCATTCCTATTTTGTTTTTAAATGTTAAATAAAAAAGTAAGCACACAGTAATTTTTTTAAATAAAAAAAAAATCAGTGTTCTCTTCCAATAATGCTCTAATTGCAAGTTTTAATCACATTAAAAATCTTCATTTTGATTTTTTTCTGAATAAAATTCCATTGAAATTGACACTCCCACAGAAAGTCTTGATTTTGAAAAAATGCATTTCCCGACAGAAAAATGTTATGCTGGAAATTTTTCCACCAGCTCTGTTTAGAAGCTTGGAAGCTTATTTAATTATCTTGGGAATGATTATGTTTGACATCTTCTTATCATGAGTTTAGACAGCGCTTAAACTCAGCCAGAGCTATAATATTTTGACACTGGAGCTTTTCTAGCGTGTCGGGGGTGAGGGGATCTTTGGGAAATACTCTGAGAATTTAAGCCCTGAGTTTAGACATAATTCAGTGGCATTAACATGCTCATCTGAATCCACAAAATAAACCGGTTTTCCTGCACTAAGTACTTGATACTGTGGTTAGGAAGAGAACTGCTGAGAAAGAGTTGGAGCCCTCAGGCAAGAATTCTCAGCTACCAATGCCTTCTCAACAGAGATGTTCTTCCAAATACACATTCCCCACAGTAGCTAAGAAAAGAGGAGGCTTGTCTAACACAGGCTGAAAAAAAAAAATCTTCAGTCTGGTGCATACCAACTGCCTCTGGAACGTGGTGTCACAAAAAAAGCTCCTGTCATTTAAGAAAGAAAAAAGCTATTTAGTTAAAATAGTAATTCTTTTTATAGTCATTTTAATCAAGATCTTGCAGCAGCCAGTTTGATGTGTGTTGGTAAAGACACTCCTTTTGACAATGCATCATCAGAATCACAGAACAGCCATGAGGCCCAACAGCAATAAGCAGAAAAGCACCCTTCACTCTATGGACTTTATACCCCTGGTGGGTTGGAGAATTTGGATGCAGGAGCAGAGACAAGAGAAGGAGCTTGTGGGGCAAGTCCATTTAGGAGCAAGTCTGCCCCCTTTCAATGCATGTAACTTGCACCTAAAAAACTTGCAGCTGCATTTTTTCAGTAGTGACTGAATTGGGGGAATTGATCTAGGTACCTTTTTAGGTAACAAATCTGAGTAACTGTCCCAGACTGAGGTGGCCGTCAAGGAGGTTTTGGAACAAATTGATAAATTAAACTGTAATAAGTCACCAGGACCAGACGGTATTCATCCAAGAGTTCTGAAGGAACTAAATATGAATCTGTGGTGTGTAACCTATCACCTAAATCAGCCTCTATACCAGAAGACTGGAGGATAGCTAATGTAATACTGATTTTTTTTAAATGCTCCAGGGGTGATCCTGGCAATTACAGGCTAATAAGCCTAAAGTCCCAGGCAAACTGGTTGAAACTATAGTAACAAACAGAATTGTCAGATGCATAGATGAGTATGATAGATTTGGGAAGAGTCAACACAGCTTTTGCAAAGGGAAATTGTGCCTCACCAGTCTATTAGAATTCTTTGAGGGGGTCAACCAGCATGTGGACAAGGGTGATCCAGTTGATATAGTATTCTTGGACTTTCAGAAAGCCTTTGACAAGATCCCAAACCAAAAGCTTTTAAGCAAAATAAGTAGTCATAGGAAAAAAGGGAGGGTCCTTTCATGGATCAGTAACTGGTTAAAAGATAGAAAACAAAGTTTAAGAATAAATGGTCAGTTTTCACAATGGACTATTGTAAACAGTGGGGTCCCCCAAAAATCTGTACTGGGACCAGTGCTGTTCAATGTATTCATAAACAATCCGGAAAAGGGGTAAACAGTGAGGTGGCAAAGTTTATAAATTACATTAAAATTAGTCAAGACAGTTACGTCCAAAGCTGACTGTGAAGTGTTACAAAATGATCTCACAAAACTGGATGACGGGGCAACAAAATGGCAGATGAAATTTAATCTTGATAAATGCAAAGTAATTCATATTGTATAGTTGGGATTATTTTTTGCCATACAAAATGATGGGAGTCTAAATTAGCTGTTATCACTCAAGAAAGATCGTGAAATGATTGTGGATAGTTGTCTGAAAACATCTGCTCAAAGTGCAGCAGCAGTCAAAATAGCTAACAGTATTGGGAATCATTAAGAAAGGGATAGATAATGAGACAGAAAATACATTGCCTCTATATAAAACCATGGTACACCCACACTTTGAACACTGTGCAGATCTAGTCACCCCATCTCAAAAAAAGATACATTAGAAGTAGAAAAGATATGGAGAATGGCAACAAAAATGATTAGGGGCATGGGACAACTTCCATATGAAGACAGATTAAAGAGACTGGGACGGTTCAGCTTGGGAAAGAGACGACTAAGGGAAGAGATGGAGATCTATAAAGTGATGAATGTTGTGAAGAAGGTGAAAAAGAAAGTGTAATTTATTCCTTCACGTAACACAAGAACCAGGGGTCACCCCAACGAAATTAAAAGGCAGCAGGGTTAAAACAAACACAAGGAAGTACTTCGCACAGCACACAATCAGACCTGTGGAACTTGCTGCCATGGCATGTTGTGAAGACAAAATGTATAACTGAGTTAAAAAATAATTAAATAAATTCATGGAGGACAGGTCCATCAATGGCTATTAGCCAAAATGGTCAGTGATGCAACCCCATGCTCTGAGTGTCCCTAAATCTCTGACTCCCCGAAACTGGGACTGGACAACAGGGGATGGATCACTTGATAATTGCCCTATTCTGTTAATTCCCTCTGAACTACCTGCCACTGGTGGAAGACAGGATACTTGGCTAGATGGATGATTGGCCTGACTCAGTATGGCCGTTCTTATGTTCTTCCCTACTGCATTTGAATGTAGATTCTAACTAGAGGCACAATGTGCCTTCTTTGTAACCCAAAATTTATGGGGATTGGCTACACGATGTATCATTGTACAGCACAGCGGTGTGAATTCTAATGAACACCAATGTGTTGTGCACTAACTCTTGTAGTTACTTAGTGCACGTCGATACTGTTTGAAAGGGTAGTATGCTAACATGCACTAGGAAACATTTAGTGTGTGCCAGCAGGATTTACAGGGGCTAGTTAGTGCCTAACATGATGTGTATTCGAATTCACCCCCAACTGGTGGGCATTGCCATGATGGGTAGACAAGCCCATCGACTCAAATTGTTAACACCCATTAACTCTTGCAAAAACAATGGAAGCATTTAGTTACGTCTCAGTCATATACAAACGCTGTCTTATAACTTCTTTGCAATAAAATAATAGGTTTGGATGGGGTTTTTTTGCATGTAATAAAAGTGGGACATTTTTGAACCCTTTTGACAAGCTTGTTGGATTTGACATTAGCTAGAAAACCACAGAAGGATTACCCTGGAAGAGACAATTTTCTATTGCAAATGACAAGGCTCTGGCAGTTACTGTAATAGCGTATTAACAGGCGCAGAAATGGGACCAAACAAAACAGCATCACAACAGCTATAATTTTGTCTCTCCTGCCAGTTTCATCATGGTAATGATGGAAAAAAGTCACATCACAAAGGTCAACGTGAATCACCACATGGATTTCTCCGGGAAGGGGAAAAGCACTATAGCAATTTCTAAAAGAATGCTGTCGAAGGACGGCTGTCACAGTTGCATGCGTGTTTGTGGGGGGAAGGGAGAGGGATCTTGGGGACAAATCCCGTATCCTGCACACAGCCGACGCCATGCGTTAGGACGGTTCATGGAGATGGGACTAAGACTTTGGAAAAAATTCTGGTTTAATCAAAATGACATTTACCCAATGGAAAATTGCTTCTAATCCACATATGGTACCTGGTTCCCACGAGAGAGAGAGAGAGAGAGAGAGAGAGAGAGAGAGAGAGAGAGAGTGTGTGAGAGAGAGAGAGAGAGAGAGAGAGAGAGAGAGAGAGAGAGAGAGAGAGAGAGAGAGAGAGTGAGAAGAGGAGGCGCAGGTTACATCCCCTGGTGCACCAGATCAGCTGGGCTGGCTTGGTGTTGCTAACGAGTGGCAGAACCAAGGCTCGGCTCCTTCCCCACCCATGTGCCAGAGAAGCAGAGGAATACCTCCTGGCGCCAGGCAAGCCCCATGCAAGAGAGTCAGCAGGCACAGAAGAGCCCTCAGCTTGGTTTGATCACGATGACAAAAGGGGACATTGTGACATTTACAAATACGAATTGCAACTGAAGCCAAGGAACTGCAACGATTCACACCACTGTGTGTAGCTATTCCCAAATGACCAGTCTGCATCAGCAGAGAGTCCTTGGGAAACTTTGAGCCTCCTTCTGTGATACTGCAACATGTTTATGGCATCTGTCACCTCAGAATACCTGCCTTCTGTACAGTATTAGCCACTTTACATTGAAGCCAAGACATCTATCTTTTCAATCAGAATTTGGTATAAGATGGCTAGAAAGTGGCCTGGAATTAATCATTATCATCATCAGAATTATGGCAACCCTAGGAGGCCCAAACTGAAATCAGAACCCCATTGTGCTAGGTGCTGTGCTGAGATTGTATTATTTTCAAGGTAGGGACTACCTAATCCAGGGGTGGGCAAACTATGGCCCACAGACCAGATCCAACCCACAAGCCGTTTTAAGCTGGCCCTGCGAGCTGCACCACGCGGCTTGGCCCCAGTGCTCTGGCCAGGACGCCAGGTCGGGGGGCCGCACCACACAGCTCCCGGAAGCCGCGACATGGCCCTGCTTCGGCTCTTACGCACTCCAATGGGAGCTGCAGGGGTGGTGCCTGCGGAGGGGGCAGTGTGCAGAGCTGCCTGGCCACGCCTCTGTGTAGGACCCGGAGAAGGGACATGCCACTGCTTCTGGGAGCCGCTTGAGGTAAGTGCCACTCTGAGCCTGCTCCCCTAAGCCTCTCCCCACTCCCCAACCCCCTGCCCCAGCCCTGATCCTCCCCCTGCTCTCCAAATCCCTTGATCACAGCCCAGATCATCCTCCTCCACCTCAAACCTCTCATCCCCAGCCTCACTTCAGAACCCGCACCCCCAGCTGGAACCTGCACCCCCTCCTGCACCCCAACCCCAATTTTGTGAACATTCATGGCCCACCATACAATTTCTATTCCCCAATGTGGCCCTCAGGACAAAAGGTTTGCCCACCCCTGACCTAAACAGACATAGGACAGTAGAAAGGAAACATCATTATCCCCATTTTACGGATAGGAGATGGGGGCACAGAGAGATTGAGTGATTTTGCCCAAGGTCATGTAGAACAGCAGTAGAAGAGCCAGGAATTATACCCACCTCTCATTTGTTCCAGTCTATAGTCTTAACCACAAGACCATCCACCCTATCCAAATAATGCACATCGTGTTCAGCAGATACTATGGATGACTTAATTGTTCTTGTTGGTCTTTAACTCCTATGGACTTCTGTGAAGAAATTAAGGCCACTGTCACAAGAAGGAGGTTGTCATTAAAAAAAAAATAGAAGTCTTCCTACTCTAATTTCCATCTATTAACTATGTTTACAGAGCTACGACGACGACATAATGGTATGTTTAATGAACACCCTTCTGTTCGAACTTAAAAGAAAACCAAACTACGCAGAAGGCCAGGTCATCTGAAAATAAACCTTAATTTATGTACATATTCATTCATTATTGCAACTTTCCATAAATCAAAGTCTAGTAGACAACCAGGAGTTCTTTGAAGAAAAGGATTAATAGAGCAATGGAAGGAGAGACTTGTTAGATGGCTCAACTGGCATTTGAGAACCTACAGTGAGATTTCAGATTTATTATCCAAATTAGACCAAGGCAGAATAATATATTCTGTTTCATCATATGGATTTTTTTTTGGTCCAGGCTTTTTAAGCAAGAAAGAATATTGTATGAAGCCAAAGCTCAACTCTGAAATGAATGCACTACAACAGAATAGAGAAAGAAAGAGAGGGGAAACAATGGCTTACCAAGTCTATTTCTGAAGAGTTTGCCTCTAAACAAATGCACTTTAGAATGAGAATTATCACGAAGGGCTCTTAACTAGTCAAGTTTCCCCATGTGAAGGATGAAATGGGTAATCAGCACCTTTTCCTACCTTATCTAAACCATCAAGGGCTTGATTTCTTAGCAACACTCAGCTGTCTGTTTCCTTCCCCCCGCTCCTGGAAAGTATTATTTCGGTCTGTTTTTAAAGACAGTGGCAGTAGTTCCAATAAGCACTGCTCGCACCCACTGGCCCACATTAGAGATAACTCCCATTACGCAGGCAACAGTCTGCTCAGGAAGCAGAGAATGTGTCTTGTACTAGTTTTGCCAACCCTCCGGGATTGTCCTGGAGTCTCCAGGAATTGGAGATGAATCTTTAACTAAAGATTGTCATGCAATGAAGCCCCCGAGAATACGTCTAACCAAAATTGGCAACCCTAGTGGCTACTGATAAAAACAAAAATGCCTTGATTTTTTTTTTAAAACTAGAAGAAAAGACTCCACTAGGAGGAAGAGTTAAGGGTAGGGTAGTGAGATGGGGTAAGTAATAGGCGAGAAAGGGTAAGGGAGGATGATAGGACCCAGTTTTAAAAAAACACAAACCTGCTAATGTGCTGAGTGTGGATACAAATAGTTCCAGCAGGTAAATTGACAAAGCAAATCTGGATGGTTGTGCGTGACTAAGTTAAAGGCTGATTGGTGTAGCAGAGCAGTTACCTGGGGCAAATAGCTAAAAACTATCAGGTCAGGGCCAGACAATAGTGATCCACAACCTGCTCAGGTGCCCCATAAGCCTCCACACTGTGAATCTTAGTCTGGAAGCATAGCTAGGATGATCAGGGAACACCCCAGAATGAAAGCAGTTACCACCCAGACTAGCTCAAGCCTGAGAATGAGGCATTTGCAATATTATTTCCCACAGGGGACTTCCTGCTCTGATTGCAATCAGCAGCCAAACTCCCATAGACATCATTGAGAGTGTGGCCCGGACCTTAGAAGAGCGTCTGACAAGGAGTCCGTGTCCCTCAGAAGCTCCCCCATTTTCCTGCTCCCTCCTTGAGGGCAGTTTTCTCACCTCCAACATGCAGTGGGAGGGGTGCAGACTGCGTGGTGCTGCTCACCTTACCCAGACCTTTGCAGGTTCTGAAAGCTTGACTCTCACTCTTCTTTATTTGGATGAATGGGGGAGAAGGGAGGCCCATGCATCTCAGGTCATGATTCCTTCTGTATATTTTCCCTTCTTGAAGGCAGATATGGAAATATCTATTTGCACTCTGAGAGGCGGTGTGGTCCGGTGGATGGAACGCTGCACTGGGACTTGAGAGACCTTGATTTATTCTCAGCTCTGCCACTGACCTAATGGGTGACCTTGGACAAGTCATTTGGCCTCATTTTCTCCCTCTGAAACATGGGGATAATGACCCTTAGCTCCTTTGTAAAGTGCTTTGAGATCTAGGGATGATAAACGCTGTGTAGCAGCTAGACATGCTGTCTTCTTTAAGGGCCCGATCCAAAGCTCAGTGAAAGCAATGCAAGCCTTTTAATGGACTTCAAGGACCTTGGGATCATGCTCTAAAACACCAAACCTAATTCCATTATTTTAACCAGATCCTCATCCAAACTTCCCTGAATTTTGGAGA
The DNA here is from genome assembly GCA_033296515.1 of Macrochelys suwanniensis. Taxonomy (NCBI): domain Eukaryota; kingdom Metazoa; phylum Chordata; order Testudines; family Chelydridae; genus Macrochelys; species Macrochelys suwanniensis. Next base: position 136,694,385 of record CM065778.1, read on the forward strand.
TGCTCATATGCAGGGTTCCATGGGGGCCCATTGTTATTTTTAACAGGTTTTCAGGATTCACAAAGCAGACTCTACTTGATTACATGATTTAGAAATTGTCTCCATAGACTCACAGTGGCTCAGTAAGCTACTGTACAGTGTTTATTGCTTATGAAAACGACATGATAATAATTTCAATTATAAGCCTATTAGGTAGGTAATTGACAACACAAGTGTACTAAAGTTACATTCCACTTGCTTCAATGCAAGTGTGCTGTGTTTTTAGGCAAGCAAAGCCGATAATCAGGGCATAAATGATTTTATAATTAACTTCCTTTGTCTGATTTCCTAGACTAAAACACAGTTTTGTTTCGCAGGCAAGGAGCTAGCTCAGAGTTCATTTGGATTTTCCCTTCCCCTCTCCACTGTATCATTCCCAGAGATAGAAATTGCTCATTGTAACAGAAATCTCTCACAGCCATTGAAGAGACATTGGTTGACAACTTCACCACCAGGTATTAGGAGGTCTCTTTCTGAAGCATGGGTACAGAAGACAACTCTGACAATAATGGGGTAAAGAGGGGAGAAAGTTGCTTCATACCTTGATATAAGGCCCAGTCCTGAGAAGTGCTGAGTGCCCCCAGACTCCTGTTGACATCCATGGGGATCTGGGCACTCAGCACAACTCAGGATCAGGGTAGCTGTGGCGCTATAAAAACATCTCTTATTTAATAAAAGGGAAGAGAAATAACTTTTGTTTAGGGTCCTAACCTGTGATTTCAAAGGGATGACTCATTCACTTCCCATGGCATTGGATTGAGTTAAGTGTTTACAGCATCTCAGCACAAAATAATCACATTGCTGCAAGCTTGGTTTTTTTTCTGCGTTTTTGGGATAACAGAAATAATACATGAGCATCTCAAGGCACTTTACACACTTTAACTGCTTAATATCTATCTAACCCAAGGTGGCAGGAGCATTGTTTTAGCCAATTTACAGTTGGTAAATGGAGGCACTTGCTAAAGGTCACACAGCATCTCAGGGCTGGTCTACACTAGCCCCCAAGTTCGAAGTAAGATACGCGACTTCAGCTACGTGAATAACGTAGCTGAAGTCGAAGTATCTTATTTCGAACTTCAAAGTACTCACCGCTGGTCCACACGGTGGCATGCAGGCTCCCCCGTCGACTCTGCCTGCTCCGTTCGTGGAGCAGGATTACCGGCGTCGACGGGGGAGCACTTCCTGGTTCGATTTATCGCGTCTAGACAAGACGCGATAAATCGAACCCAGAAGATCGATTAGATTCCTCCGACACGGCAGAGAAGTATAGACGTACCCTTAGTGTAAATGCCAGGAATAGAACCCAGGAGTTCTGGTTCCATGTTTCCTTCTCTGACCACTAGGCGACATAGCTTCAAAATAGGAAACATAGCAGGGCTAAAACATACACCGCTGGAAGGTTCTGCACTGTCTGCTACCAAATATGTGAAAGAGAGCAATGGGAGTGTCTGAAAGTGCTCACAATGAAAGTGGCACATTCCTGTATTTTGTGGCATAAAAAGCTAAGCTTTCAAGATGTGGCCCGTTGGTTGTTGTGCTTGCAATTCTAGTGTTGGTACCCGGTGAACTGTATGCACACAAAATTGAGGCTTCTTTGAAAATTTGCCTCAGGGATTACAAATATAGAGACCTGTACAAATAATGGACTTTTCAGTTTGCTGGCAATTTCACAAATTTGAAAAAAGTTTCAGGTTGAACCAAAAATATATATATATATATATATATATATATATATATATATATATATATATATATATATATATATATATATATATATTTAAATTGGGGACATTAAAGTTGAAAAGAGTTTTGGATCAAACTAAATATTTTGTTTTCGTATTGATCCATTTAACATTTTTTTTAAAAAAATGGAATTTTCACAATGAAAAAAGTCATTTAAAATAAAATAATAAAACCATTTCAAAAATTCAACATTTATGGGTTTAATTTATTTTATTATTTTGGCCAAAACGATTGACTGGAATTGATCCAAATGCATTAAATGTGTCACCGAATCTGTATTTTTTTGGCTGAAAAAAAATGTTTTGGTAAAAACAAACAAAAAAATAAAATAAAACCAACCCTGCCCAGATCTACAAATATATAAAGAAATGAGACAAGTAGATTTCACAGGCAGGTTGGAGGAGAGGGGGAAAATGGTGACACTTCCCCAGCCCTGTCTTTGCTGTGCATTTCTGCTGCTCTGTACTGCAAGAACCCTGGATGCATTAACCATTTGATTAAAACAAAGTCAATGGAGTAAGCCACGGTTCAAGGTAACAGTAAACAAGTGACAACGCTCAGTGGTCAAAAATGAGAGTTAGTCTATGTGATGTGTTCTTGTCCATATTAAAGTTTTGCCTGTTCGCTGAACTTGGTACCAGTATCCTGGGCAGGAGTTAAACATGTAGGAAAGAAAAAGTACTGTTTTTCGACTCAAACCTTGATCTAATGTAAAACTCTGCTCAACGTTCAAGAGTAGCTTGATGTTTTTGCTCAAGTGATAAGTAGCAAAGTAGTTAAGGTAACATTACTTGAATGTCACCAGACGGTGCTATTATGCATCTTTCCAGTTTACTTTAACTGAATATATAGGAAGGTGGATCTTGGAGAAATGCTTCTTGTTGGCTGGGATGGCTTCTTTCTGGAATATCATCAGTAATAGTCTGTGCTTTTCCTGAACCTTAATGGCTAGAATAAATTATCAGGTTTAGAGCTGTTGCAAACAGTATTTACAACCTGGCACGCAAACAAGAACATCACATTTAACAATGTTGGAATTTAAAACAGTCACTATTAGGTTTCAGAGTCAGCACCACATTTAGAAGAATGGGGGCATCTTGCAGATCTTGCACTTCAGCTGAAGACAGACATTTTTAAAGTGTTTGCAGCCCCTTGCCCTGTTTGGCCAGGAGAACAGACTGGGTCTGTTTTCCCAGCTCCTGGTAACCAGTGACCCTCCAAAGATCAAAGGAAAAGAATAATGAATTTGCTGCTCAGCAGATCCATCACAATAGATTGTGGACTGGATCGTCTCCAGAAATGTATGACTATCTGGCTCAAGGACTGGGCAATTAGAACTGGCTCAATAATGGCTGGGTTGAAAGGCAGATTCCCAAGGCTGCTGGGTGTCCAGTGCACTCTGATTCTCTGCAGTGTAGTGCCAGCAGGGATAGCTGTTTGCCCTGGTCACAAAAAGTAGATGTGAGAGCTAGATGCCAAAGGGCCCTCACTGCAGCATATATATGGGGGGCATGGGGGAAGCAGAAGGGGACGGGAAAGGTTGGATCATTCCCCCGCCTTCTACTATCCCCCATAGTTCACTGTTGATTGTTTCTACTTTTTCAAAATTACTCACGAGCATTCCTTTAAAATAATAATAATAGAAAGGGAACACATCAACCATGAGATACGAAAAATAGGAAAAAAGGCACCTTCAGGATGCCTTTCAGCACTTCTGCTCAGAGGAGCATTAAGTAAAACAAACTTTATCAAGATAGCAACTTTGAACTTTCAAACAACAGAGATGCTTCCCTAATGAAAGTCTTTGACTCTCTTTAAGCTTCAAACCTTTAGTTAAGGCAGATTATTGATTTGCTAGATGCTGCCAGACTCACTATATGTTAAAGGGTATCCATCTTTCTTCATTCGAGTTGTTAGTAGGCATAAGTGGAATAAGAGATAGATGGGAATGAGGCCTTGCTTATAAATCTTCGTAACATGTTTTCAAGCTGCCCACCAAACCAGACACTGCAATTTCTTTTATGTCTAATACAGCAGCATCTAAGGACAACAATCAGGAATCCTGGCCCCAGTTGTTCTGGATGCAGTACACACAGAACCAGAGGTGAGTGAAAAATCAATTTCCATCCTGTGGGAAATTGATATTTAATCATTTGTTTTCATCCAAAAAGCTGAACTGCCCAAGGTTTTCCATAGAAAAGATCTGAATTTTTTTAATTAAAAATATCCACGCACAATGTTTTGCCATTTCTGAGCTGAAACATTTCATTTTGAGCCAGTTCAGCATTAAGTGACATTTGATGGTGGTGAGGGTGCTTCATGAGAGTTGTCGTTTAAATGCATTTTGCCCCCATTCTCTCATATAAGCCAAGCTTCCTAGCTGGACTACATTTCCCATCATGCCCAGGCAATCATGGGTCTCCCATCATGCACTACATACCTTTGTCAAAGTGGAGATTGTGGTGCATCATGGGAGATGTAGTCCATAGCAGCATGGCCCATTAGGGGAAAATAGAGGGCATTCTACAGCTCCCTTGTGGCACCACAGCACCAAAGGAATTGCAGTTGAGTGTTGAACTGACCGAAAATGAAATTGTAGGTATTTTTATTTATTTATTTTCCTAATGGAACACGGACAAATTTCACCAAAATCAAAATTTTCCCTCTGAGAATTTTGATTCTTTAGAAACTGCATTTTCCACTGAAAAATCATCAACAGAAAATTTCCAACCAGCTCCACAAGTAACACCCAGGCAGTCACTGCTTCAGCCAGCTCACAATCCAAGATTTTGACAAAACACACCAGATGAATAGCAGACAAATGGGGACAGAGAATGGAGGACAACGAGGTAACAGTGGAGACCAGTGCATATACATAACTTAGTCATAACAGTGGTCTTAGTAGTCACAACTTCAATGCCAATGATGACAAGAGTGATTTTTTGAGGTATTGCACAATCAAAGTCTACGCAAGCTTCCCCGTCCACCCCAATTTTGAGTTGCAACACTGCCTGGTGTTCCAGGCCAAGGCTACCAACAGTTCTGTCCAGTAAATCAGGTCAGACTTTTTCACCGACACCTCTTAATTTTTGACGAAAAATGCTGTTTTCATCTAAATCAACATGTTTTGAAAAATGTGATTTTCATGATTTCATTTTGAAAAAAATGAAACAAAGCATTTTGATAATGTCAAAATGTCCTGTTTTGACATTTTCAGGACAGAACTTTTAATTTTTTTAAAATTCTGAAACATTTTTTTTTAAATTGTTTGAAAGGATATTCATTTTAAAATTAAAAAAATGAAAAGGAAGATGTTCAAAAAGGTTGAATCAGAACAAAATGTTTTGATTTCATGGAAACCAAATGCTCTGGTTGACCCCAAACCACTTTTTTTTATGGAATTTCATGGGAAATCTTCATTCCCCTTCCTTTCAGGAACAGAAAAAAAAATATTAATCCTGTAATTTCCTGTGAAATCAGAAATCAGATTCCCAGCCTGATCTACTGTCTGACTGCTGATTTGAGGCACTCAGGTTCCACCCCATGAACCTCTCTTGCTTCTGCCCAGGTTACAATCTTCTGAGCGGAGTATCCCCGGCTGTTCCAGCTCTGAACCCCTCATGAGTAGAGACGGAGGAGGACTGACGAATTCTGGTGAAACATTACATCGTTTGGCAGTGCACAGCAAAAAGGAACCAGAATGACACCAGCCAATTCATGCTCCCCTGTGGCCCAATCTGTGCTGCTGGCCCCCCATGCTGTGCCATGGCATTTGACTGACGTTCCGTGGAAATCAATACAAGTCCAGGCTGCACTTGATACACTGAGCAGCCCAGCAACATGGCTTCAGCCTGTAGTCTTGGCAGCAGTCGAGCAGCTACATCAGGTTTTGAAGCCCGCACTGGGACGTGTGTCTCTTGCAATTTGGCTCTAACCCTCGAGAGGCAGTGAACGGGCAATGGGGCACTGAGCAAACAACAGCGCCGGCACTTATTGGGCAACATGCTGCCTGCCCCATCACAGGAAGACACCCAGAACTGGGGAACAGCTTGAGGGACACCTGCTTCCTGCAGTAATTTTGAGGGTGGGCCAGAGGCAGCAATGAGAGGGGTGCGGTGGCCCTACCCACTGCTACAGTTGAGGAGCTGAAGTATTGGCCGCACAGCTGCTCTTCATGCTGCCCTCCTGTTTTGATGGGGGGGGGGGGGGGAGTGATAAGGGATCTCTTCCAATGCAGCCCGTAGAAGACCCTTTGTACAAATCTTCTTTATTCTGCTGGGCTGTCTATCCTGACTGTTAATGCTCTGCACAGAGCATTTCCTTTATTTTTCCCCTTCCCTGACCTCTCTTTACCAGTCTGTCTGTCTCTCCTTTGACCGTGAGCTCCTAAGGGCCAGGATTCTTCTTGCACATCTGAAGAACGCCCAACACATGGTGTCTGGCCGTACGCTACTGCAACCGTTCCTACTATTGTTACAATTCATAATGCCTTCTAATAAAAACATGCAATATTGGAGTCCTTTAAGGAGGTGTTTGTTTAAGCTTTTTATTAAAGCTTGATCTTTATTTCACAGACTTTGCTGAATTTTCACCCAAATCCATGAAAACTTTTGATTTTGCTCACAGTCAATTTTAACCACTTCCACAAGATTTTGCCCGAAGTGCCAAAAATGTTCACTCTGGATCATATTCACAAATACATAATTAAAAAATCAGTTTTCATGCACAAGTGGTTGTTAGTTTCATGCCGTTCTGTTCAGAACTATAATATTCCCAGTTGTCTGACTGCCGGGTGGCACTGACCTTTAAATTTCAACCCCATAATAATTTGGGAAGCACATGTCCACGCGCACACACACACACACACACACACACAAATACTAAAACAGAAATGAAAAGGCAAAAGGCTTTTGGGATACAGGGGGATTTTGATTCTTTCAGCATGTGGTCTAAAAGGTTGCAGATTCAGCAAGATGCAGATTAGCATATTGTAATGAGACAGGAATCAAAGTATCAGGAGACAGACTACAAATGCTAATTGATGAGACACTGCGGTTAAAAAGGCCAGGATGGCGAAACACTGCAATGTAGGAAAATCTTTGAGACACAAAAAGGTATAGTGGACATCAATCCTATAGACAAAAGGCTGTCATATTCTACAGCAATTGCCCAAAACAGTAGCAGATCACACAAAGGCTAATTGCCCATTTACTCACATGGGAGCTCCAGGGGCTGGGCTCATCAGAAAATCATGCCTACAGGGCATAGAACCTGATCTTGCTCCCTCTGAAGTGGACCCCAATTTGCACACAAATTAGGTGCATAATTGTGAACATGACTGCCCCTAACAGGTCTGAAAATCTGGCCCATTTTTGGGGCTGGGGGGGAAGAAGACTATTTAATGTAGTTTGAAAATTATCCAAGAGGCAATGCGTGGGGGCGGGGGGCATGGGGAATCGCATCCCCTCTCCTCACCCCAGATTTTCTGCTTGGCTTGTACGGATCATGCTCATGTGGACTGAGCATGCTCAGTAACACTGCTGAAGCCAGCTGCCCTCACTCTGTCTCCTCCTGCTACTGACAGCCTTGGGTCTTCTCTGCAACAACCTCTTTAGATGATTTGACAGTTTGCAGAACGGTTGTGGTTATGGGGCTCGCTGCCCCCTCTGTCCTCTTCCTGCTCTCTGAGAGGGCTCACCTCAGGTTTGAGGCCTCTGGCCTTTACCCCTCAGGATAGAATCTTGAGTCTTCCACTCGTAGACTGGGACCCGTTACCCAATGTGCCGACTGCTTAACACCCCACAGATCTGTCCCCCCCCCCCCGCCAGTTTGGCAATTGGAACAAGATTTTAAAACAACCTGTATGCATTTCTGTCTTACCTACAGTACTACCATTCCACGATGACAACTTAGGAAGGATTGTCTCTTCAGACACCCACAATGGGTTCTGTTCTCCGGGTGTGTCTCGGACTGGTTTCTCTCTCCTGAATTCCCTAGAACATTCTTTTAATGGTACCAGGGTTCTGTATTCTCCAGGAGTCGTCTTGTAGTGTTGGTGGTCCTCCCTGGTCAAACTGGTTCTATAGGCCATCCTGGCGATGCTCGGTCAGAATATTTCAGACAATTAGCTCTATCTACTAGAAGACAATGGGCGCGTGCGCACACACACAACTTCATTACAACTGCATTATTCTTGGAGTTACCTGATAGCTGGCAAAAAGATTTAATTTAATACCCCTCGAGGAATAATTGTATCATTAATGATGACAATACTAAAAGATTAAAACCTACGAGAAAAGACTAAGAGACTCCACCTTGGTCTTACTGGAAAAGGAGTGACTTCATGGTGTTAACTGCTACTTTTCAATTTTAGAAGGGTCTTGTTAAAATTGATTTAGAGAGACAGATTGACGCACCATCCAATAACAGGTACATTAAAGCATAATGTATAGATTTTAATCATTTGTTAGGAAAGAGTATAACCGACACTGGCAGACCAGGTACCAGCTCATGCCAAGCCCCTAGTCCTCACGGAACACTGACAGATACATAGCTGGAGACCAGTCTGGCTGACCTGTGTGTTAACTGTTAAAATAGGTTTATAAAATGTGTTTAGACTTGATTAAATGCTTGAGGGATGCTGCATCTACTGCTCTGACTGATAACATCTGTAACCCATGGAATAAAGTCATATTTAGTGTTTGCATTGTAAACCTCTACAGCTGTGCAACTCACCAAACAGGAAAGAAGCATTAAGGAATGTAAAGTGTTGGTTCTGCACACAAGAAGGCCCACTGAACCCAAATGAACCACTGTGAAACATCAAAAGGACAACGACTTTGTTGATTGCCTCCAGTCCTCAGAAGAGAAGATGGGAGCAATTACTTGTCCCATCAATTTGAACTCTGGTGGAAGGGAATAACAATCCCTCACCAGAAGGAACTGTAACTCTATGCTGCTTGGAATTTGGAGAGGGCAATATTTCTAAGCATAAGCAAGGGTTCCCCAATCTGTTTAGCTTTGGTTTCCTCTAGAGAACACAGAAAGCTTGCATATTGCAGCAGTGTGTTACCTTTTGGGACCTAAGACTAACTCATTTGCATGTGTTTGTTTAGATGCTTTAACCTTGTAAACAATGCTCATTTCTTATTGTAGTTAATAAATGTTTAGTCAGTTTATTATAGGGACTGGCTATAAATGTTGTCTTTGATGGGAGATCTAAGGTGCAATTGGCCTGGGGTAAGTGACTGGTCCTTTGGGACTGGGAGTAACCTGAATATGCTTCTGATTTTGTTGGTGTAAGGGACCATCTATCACAAAGGCAAGTTTGCCTGGGTGCCAAGTGGACTGTCTGTGACTACACGATTAGGCTGTTATAGTGCCTGAGGAGTTCATACTTGTTACTTGGTTGGTGAAACCTAAGTATAGAGCACACAACCGGTTTGGGGTTTGTGCGCGGCTTCTTGGCAGTCTGCCATGAGGTTGGCACTCGGGCTCGTGAGCTACTCAAGATAGCTTGACACTAACATTCACCTAGAAATTTCTTAATGTAGCAGAAAGCACCTGTGATAGATTAAAAGAGAGTATGCAGTCATGGAAGGTTGGATGGTTCATGGGATATACAAGCTATAATATTTGCATCTGTGGGTTATCAGATGCAATCTGGCCCAGGCTGCAGTGATCACTGCTATGTCCAGTGAACCACTGAAATGGTTTCAATACAGTTTGTGTTCAAATGGTATGCACATCATAACTGGCCTATTTACTAGTAATCACAGCAAAGAGTGGTCCTTTGGCCTACGGAATTCTCTCGACCTATGAGGTGGGTCCTGTACCACACAAGGCCCTAAAGATTTCCAGACCGTGTATCGTCCAGCTGCCAAAAACACCACTGGAGAGGTGTGTCTCTCACCTGACCATACCTCATCATGAGGATGCAAGAGAGAAAGATGGTGAAGGTATTGTCATTGCACAAATCACTGCTACAACTCAAGGAGTGATCACAGCCTCAGAGTGGGCAACAGCTAGAAGAGAAGACATGGTACTGGAGGACACAAAGACTGATATAGTCAATAGGTGGCCTTACAAGACAATGACACCAGAACACTTGTAACAGTATAGACGTGAATCACATGATCTGTTTGTTGTAAATAAATGGATTTTGAGAACTGATGGTCTTGTTGTGCTTGCACGTTTGAGAGAACAATTGATTCGCTTGGCACATGAAGAACATCTGGGGATGCGTCTAACCAAAAGACAATTGTAACAAGACTTCCGGTGGCCAGGAATGGACAAGCAAGTTCAGGAACTAATCAAGAATATCATGGCTTATGCTAGTAGTAATAAATCACAGAAAACCTTCAGTATCCCTCTCACTCCATTTGAGTATCCCAACTGACCATGGGAGAAACAGGCTCTTGACAGAATGGGACCATTTGAGGATCCTCCTGTTAAACAAAAGATTTGCCATAGTAATGGCAGACTATCATTCAAAGTGGCCTCAAATTACCTTCAGTGGAAAGGTTACCACTGAAATAATGATTAAATTCATGTCCTCAATCTTCACCAGAGAAGGATTTCCCAAAGAACAGGTAACTGTCACTGGAATAAAATTGACCTCCACTGAAACGCAGCAGTACTTCAGTTGTAATGGTATAAAGCACAAAATGCTTTCTTCATACAGAGAGCGAATGCTTTAGTCGGGAGAATGAACAGACTGGTGAAAGAAAGTTTGCAGCTTACCGGTTTGCAAGCGAGACCCTGGAAAGAAGCATTACATGAAACACTGTTTGCCTACAGGACCACTCTACACTCAACAGGAGTATCATCCTTTGAACCATTAAGATGGCACAAGGCCAATATAGGACTTGATACCTGCCAAGGTCTTACATCGGGGTGATGGAGTCTGCCTAAAAGTGGGGGGCACAAGTCCCTGCCCCTCCTCTTCCTCCCAAGCCCCTGCCCAAGCGAGAACTGGGCTGGGACCTGCTCTCGGGTCCCCCTGCCCAGGGTCCTCAGCTAGCTGCCGGTGCCATTCTTACCCTGACCTGGTTCTGGCTTCTGACCTGGCCTGGGGACAGGCCCAAAGAGCTGCAGCTGGGCCATGATAAGAGCAGCCCGGGCAGCTATGGAGACCCACAGACCCGCCACCTGCCCTGGGTGGGAGTCCTGGGATGTGTCATGGGCCGGGGGCTGCACTCAGCCCCCATCCGCTCTACCCCCCAGCAGGTGGAGTGTCCGTGGCTCCCACAGCTGCTCAGGCTCCCTGGGCTTGGTTCCAGCTTCCAGCCTGGTCAGGGGGTGGAGTCTCGGGGGTGAGGAGAAGAGGAGGGGCAGGGGACCGGGTGAAAAGTGGGAGGGCCATGGTCCCTCCGGCTTACAGGTTTCCCTTTTTCAACCAAAACTTCTGATGAAACTATTCATGAATGTGTTAAGAACAAACAGGAGAAACCCAGACAGCATGTAGAGCTTAAGATAGATATTAAACCTCAAGTTCCAAATTGGAGATTTTGTTCATTTGAAGTTGCCATACAGAGAGTCACAAAAAGGATGGTTCAAGATATCCATGTCCTTTACAGATAACAGAAATCCAAAAGAGATTCTGCTGTATTAAGAGATGGAAAGAAACTGAATGTTTCAAGATTGTCCACAGCTCATCAACCAGCAGCTGAAGAAGAGAATGCTGATCTCCACCGTGGACCAGGGAAGGATTACTCTGATAGTGATGAACAATCTATGGTTTTTGCCACCCTAGGGGGCAGCGCTCCTCCGCCGTAATCGGCGGCAGCTCCTCTGAAGCTGTGTTCTCGGCGGCCGCTTTTCTTGCCGCCAAATCGCTGCCGGGAAATAGGGTGACCAAATGTCCCGATTTTATAGGGACAGTCCTAATTTTTGGGACTTTTTCTTATATAGGCTCCTATTACCCTCCACCCCCCATCCCGATTTTTCACATTTGCTGTCTGGTCACCCTACTGAGAAATGAGTCGCCGCCGAAATGCTGCTGAGGGTGAGGAAATGCCACCCCCCAAATCCTGCCGCCCTAGGCGATCGCCTAGTGTTGCCTAGTGGAAGCGCCGGCCCTGGGGAAAGGCTCCACAGCGAAGTTTCATCCGTGTCTCTCCAGGTGTTAGGAGAAGTGTGAGATAAAGGAAACTGCCTAAGAGATGGGAGAACTTTGTTACCAGATGCCAGGGACCATTTGAAAGTGACTGTTTAAAGTTGTACAACAGTTATCCTACAAGTGAAGGGAGTGTTGCATCTAGCTAGGTGCAGATAGCTACACTAGTCTGGGTTTGTAATTTTGTTACAAGGTGGTTCCTGTAGCTTTGGGTCCAGGAACTACAATTCCCAGGATGCACCACAATGAAGGTGGAGAAAAGGAGGAAGAGAGAGGAGAAGGAAAAAAAGAAAGTGTGAGCTCTATGAAGAGAGAGTCTTAACTTTGCTGTTATCTAGCTTCCTGAGTCTTCCCTCACAGGATTGCAGGTACCAAACCTGCTCCTATGAAAGTATGTCCTCAGATACTCTCTCCTGCCCAAAGCTTCCCGTTATCTGCTCTGTGGGTCCCTTGAGTTTACATGTCCCACCACCAACATCCGGTTCCTGTGTTCTGCTGCTGGGGTTTGGAGAGTGCAAAATCCCCAACCCCCTGCAGAAAAGTTGGAATAAATTGTCTTCTATCATCCTAATGTTCTAGTTCTATTCTAGATTAGCAATAGGCAGGACCGGTGCAAGGAAGTTTCGCACCCTAGGCGAAACTTCCTTGCACCAGCCCTGTGACCCACCCCCGCAACACTGCCTCCCCACCATGGCAGACAGCTCCCCCTCTCCTCCCCCCCCTGCAGTGGCGGCTCAGACCCCCTGCCTGCGGGCCGTGACTGGCTAGGCACCCCGCGCCCCCCGCAGGCCGTGGCAGGCTCGGCTCCCCACCTGCGGTGGTCCCCCACCCGTGCCCCCTTGCGGCAGCCAGCCCCCCCACCCGCGGCAGCTCATCTCCACTGGCGACAGGGGCAGCAGCTCCTGGGAAGCTGCGTTCTCGGTGGCGTTTCGAAACGCCGTCGGGAGTCACCGCGCCCCAAATCCTGGTGCCCTAGGTGACCGCCTAGGGTCGTCTAGTGGGAGCGCCAGCCCTGGCAATAGGCCATACTGACTGCCTATGTCAAAGAGAGATGAATTGGCTCTGCTCACCTATGTCACCACCCCTTGAAACTTCAGTTCAACGTGGAGGTGAATGGACAACTGAGAAGGCAAATCAACCTTACCATCAAAATGGAATTTGCAGCTTGATAAAGATACAGACAGTTCATAATGTCAAAACAGAACTTGTAAATTGCACGCAGACAGATTCCCTCAATTCATCACAAAAAGATAGTAAAAAATGACAGCTGAAACAAAACATTTTGATCTTATCAAAATGAAATGTTTCAATAAGATTGAAACAGAATGTGGGAGAATGAAGCAAACGACAACTCCCCTAAGGCACCGTAACAGCATTTCTGAATAGACATATTCCAGTATTTGATTATTCAAATCAACGTTGGATTTTTCCAAACAAAAAACAAACAACATCTAGGTTTTCCATGGGGAGCAAGCCCATTTTCCTACCAGCACTGTTTAGCGGTGGCTAAACAGAGAACTGTGTTTGTGCAGAATTGTTGATCTGGTACAGTCCAGTAGCACTAAATAGTGCTTAATTCTCCTTTTGTAGGATACTAGTAACTCCCCACAATTGACTCATCCAATGGAATTAGACCCAGGACCTCTGGATCTAAAAAACGAGAGTATCATCTGTTTGAGACAAAAGATCAACTCTACTAATTAGCAGACAAATGTCTTACATGGTCCAGCCACTAGAGGGGGTACAAAGACCTACACTCTCACTAGCATGGGCTTCTTCTACACACTCCCTCTGGGCAGGAAAGTTTATTGCAAGGTTCACAGCAGTTCAAATCCCCTTACAGGTCCTCACTGCTTGTAGATTGCGGAGGAAGAATAAAAGTACTTTAAAAATATTGAGACACAAAAGAAACTCACTGCAGTGTAACCTTGTGCTAAAGGCCTAGGTTCATTTCTAAACAAATACATGGGGAAAGTGAAATGAGAAAGCCATACCAGGAAAACATGCGGCGGGTAGGTAGGTGGTAGGATGGAGCTTCTTTCTTCCAATTCCTCATTCTTTTCCTTCTTGTCTCTTTGAGCTCATTAATATACTTTGCTTCATTAAATCACCCCATCAGAATTAATGCCTCTTGGCTTGTGTATTCCATTCCTCACATTCACAGTCTCTGTCGCTGCAGTGAAATAGGAAAGGTCAGAAGGTCTTGGTTTGCCTTATAAAAATTAAAACCATAGTTTAGGAGTGCTTACATTAGTCCCATTTTTGTTTAAAATACAACAGGAAGCTTTTCACAGTGCCCAGGCTCTTCCCTGTTGCACGGGCACACAGATTGTAAGATTACACAGCATTAGATTAACACCAAAACCAGATGACATGTCTCAGCAGGAAGTTAGCCTCTCTCTGCGTTGATCATTCCAATCTCCTTCCAGGCATCTTTCTATCAGCCAGAATCTCAAGGGAAACGTCAGTGGAATCTGACAGGAGGAGTCCAGCCTGTCAGGTTTTCAAAGATTTAAGAGGTGTTCTTGCAATTCACCATTTAAAAAAAAAACACAACCACAGCTGAGGCTGTCACTCAAAGTTTTAATAGGATAAGAATAATTGCGCTCCCAATCTATTAAACCTGTGACACACACACACACACACACACACACACACAAAATGCTTTAGGGAATAAGATGCAATATTGCAATGGAAAACACTGCGTTTGTTAGATGGAAGAGTGCCACCAAAAAAAAAAAAAAAAGGGGGGGGGTGGGGGGGCAGGGGGAACACAATGAATAAATGGAGATTTCATGAGGCGAGGGATGGCAGGCACACATTGGAAAAACACTAATTTATGTCCCTCACATTATGATCCTTGGTTCTACAGCAGAAACTAATAATCTTTATCTGTCAGAGGGGGAAAGCAAGGGTTAAAAACAGAGCACTCATCCAGTGCATCATCGCTGATGGATGAAGCCCTCTGCACACAGTCAGATCAGCCCAGTGCCTCTCAATCTTGTGGGTCATTTACCCGTCCTCTGCCTAAGGGCCGACTCCTAGATGCTACCAAGTTCCCAAAGATTTTGAGGAGAGCCGCAGGGGCTCACCAACAAGATCTGGCCCAGAATGAGAGAGAAAGGAAACATGAATTAGGGGGGACTGCGCTGGTGAGTATCTGAGTGTCTGTTGAGGGGACAGTTTGGCAGTTTGACCGTGTGCTTGATTGTTTGATTGCTTGTTTGAACAGTGTGAATTGGGAGGGCTTTGTTCCAGCTGGGCCTGACTGTTATAAAAGGCAGTCAGCTGCGAACCAGCGAACAGCAGAGAGGCAAACAGAAGGAGTTTGCCTGGGAGTTCGCCCGGAGAGAGCCTACTGAGGCGCCCCTCTTGCAGGTTTCCCTGAGTAGCTTCTGCCAGAAGTAAGGAAGCTCTTAGAAGGAAGAGACTATGGATGCTGAGCGATCCGCTGTTGTGACCTGCACAGGATGTGCCATGTTTGTCTTTCTTCCACAGGATAGAAGCGACTTTGTCTGTACAAAGTGCAAGCTGATCTCCATATTGGAAGAGAAGATTCAAGGTCTGGAGAAACTAATATCAACCCTGCGTTCCATAAAAGAAAATGAGGAGTTCCTGGATAGACGTCAGGATCGGCTCCAGCGGGCACAATGTTCTGAAGATTCAGAGCAGGCTACGCAGCGGGGAGAGAAGGCCAGCGAGGATAATTGGCGGCATGTGACTTCCAGAAGAGGAAAGAGTACCAGAAACGTCCATGTACCAGAAACACAGTTTCAGGTGAGCAACAGTTTTCATGTTCTCTCCGCAGGTACTAGTGCAGAGAGTGGAGTGCATGATACATCTGAGGGAATAGAGCAGAAGGAGACTCCACCGACTGGAAGGCATGAGATGCACCGTCCTAGGGATGGGGGTTCCATGACCACCACTCCCAAGAGGAGGAGGAGGGTGGTGGTGGTCAGGGACTCTCCTCAGGGGGACTGAGTCATCTATCTGCCGCCCTGACCGGGAAAACCGAGAGGTGTGCTGCTTGCCAGGGGCTAGGATTCGTGATGTGGCGGAGAGACTGCCGAGACTCATCAAGCCCTCAGATCGCTACCCCTTCCTGCTTCTCCACGTGGGCACCAATGATACTGCCGAGAATGACCTTGAGCATATCACTGCAGACTACGTGGCTCTGGGAAGAAGGATAAAGGAGTTTGAGGCGCAAGTGGTGTTCTCGTCCATCCTCCCTGTGGCAGGAAAAGGCCAGGGTAGAGACCGTCGAATCGTGGAAGTCAATGAATGGCTACGCAGATGGTGTCGGAGAGAAGGGTTTGGATTCTTTGACCATGGGATGGTGTTCCAAGAAGAAGGAGTGCTAGGCAGAGACGAGCTCCACCTGACGAAGAGAGGGAAGAGCATCTTTGCAAGCAGGCTGGCTAACCTAGTGAGGAGGGCTTTAAACTAGGTTCACCGGGGGAAGGAGACCAAAGCCCCGAGGTAAGTGGGGAAGTGGGATACTGGGAGGAAGCACAAGTAGGTGAGTGCAAGAGGGGAGGGCTCCTGCCCCATACTGGGACAGCAGGAAGATCAGTGAGTTACCTTAAATGCCTATACACAAATGCAAGAAGCCTGGGGAACAAGCAGGGAGAACTGGAAGTCCTGGCACAGTCAAGGAATTATGATGTAATTGGAATAACAGAGACTTGGTGGGATAACTCACATGATTGGAGTACTGTCATGGATGGATATAAACTGTTCAGGAAAGATAGGCAGGGCAGAAAAGGTGGGGGAGTTGCGTTGTATGTAAGAGAGCAGTATGACTGCTCAGAGCTCCAGTATGTAACTGCAGAAAAACCTGAGTGTCTCTGGATTAAATTTAGAAGTGGGAGCAACAAGGGTAATGTCGTGGTGGGAGTCTGCTACAGACCACCAGACCAGGGGGATGAGGTGGACGAGGCTTTCTTCCAGCAACTAACAGAAGTTGCTAGATCACAGGTCCTGGTTCTCATGGGTGACTTTAATCACCCCGATATCTGCTGGGAGAGCAATACAGCGGTGCACAGACAATCCAGGAAGTTTCTGGAAAGTGTAGGGGACAATTTCCTGGTGCAAGTGCTGGAGGAACCAACTAGGGGAAAAGCTCTTCTTGACCTGCTGCTCACAAACAGGGAAGAAATAGTAGAGGAAGCAATATTGGATGGGAACCTGGGAGGCAGTGACCATGAGATGGTTGAGTTCAGGATCCTGACACAAGGAAGAAAGGAGAGCAGTAGAACAGAGACCCTGGACTTCAGAAAAGCAGACTTCGACTCCCTCAGGGAACTGATGCGCAAGGTCCCCTGGGAGAATAACATGACGGGGAAAGGAGTCGAGGAAAGCTGGCTGTATTTTAAAGAATCCTTATTGAGGTTGCAGGAACAAACCATCCCGATGTGTAGAAAGAAAAGTAAAGTAAATATGGCAGGCGACCAGCTTGGCTTAACAGTGAAATCCTTGCTCATCTTAAACACAAAAAAACAGCTTACAAGAAGTGGAAGATTGGACAAATAACCAGGGAGGAGTATAAAAATATTGTTCAGGCATGCAAAAGTGAAATTAGGAAGGCCAAATCACACTTGGAGTTGCAGCTAGCCGGAGATGTTAGGAGTAACAAGAAGGGTTTCTTCAGATATGTTAGCAACAAGAAGAAAGTCAAGGAAAGTGTGGGCCCCTTGCTGAATGAGGGAGGGAACCTAGTGACAGAGGATGTGGAGAAAGCTACTGTACTCAATGCTTTTTTTGCCTCTGTCTTCACAGACAAGGTCAGCTCCCAGACAGCTGCACTCTGCAGCACGGTATGGGGAGGAGGTGACCAGCCCTCTGTGGAGAAAGAAGTAGTTCGGGACTATTTAGAAAAGCTGGACGAGCACAAGTCCATGGGGCCAGATGCACTGCATCCGAGGGTGTTAAAGGAGTTGGCCGATGAGATTGCAGAGCCATTGGCCATTATCTTTGACAAATCATGGCAATCGGGGGAGGTCCCGGATGACTGGAAAAAAGCTAATGTAGTGCCCATCTTTAAAAAAGGGAAGAAGGAAGATCCGGGGAACTACAGGCCAGTCAGTCTCACCTCAGTCCCTGGAAAAATCATGGAACAGGTCCTCAAGGAATCAATTCTGAACCACTTAAAGGAGGGGAAAGTGATCAGGAACAGTCAGCATGGATTCACCAAGGGCAAGTCATGCCTGACTAACCTAATTGCCTTCTATGATGAGATAACCGGCTCTGTGGATGAGGGGAAAGCAGTGGATGTGCTATTTCTTGACTTTAGCAAAGCTTTTGATACAGTCTCCCACAGTATTCTTGCCAGCAAGTTAAAGAAGTATGGGCTGGATGAATGGACGGTAAGGTGGATAGAAAACTGGCTGGATGGTCGTGCTCAACGGGTAGTGATCAATGGCTCCATGTCTAGTTGGCAGCCGGTATCAAGTGGAGTGCCCCAAGGGTCGGTGCTGGGGCCGGTTTTGTTCAATATCTTCATTAACGATCTGGAGGATGGTGTGGACTGCACCCTTAGCAAGTTTGCAGATGACACTAAACTGGGAGGAGTGGTTGATACGCTGGAGGGTAGGGACAGGATACAGAGGGACCTAGACAAATTAGAGGATTGGGCCAAAAGAAATCTGATGAGGTTCAACAAGGACAAGTGCAGAGTCCTGCACTTAGGACAGAAGAATCCCATGCACTGCTACAGACTAGGGATCGAATGGCTGGGCAGCAGTTCTGCAGAAAAGGACCTAGGGGTTACGGTGGACGAAAAGCTGAATATGAGTCAACAGTGTGCCCTTGTTGCCAAGAAGGCTAATGGCATTTTGGGTTGTATAAGTAGGGGCATTTCCAGCAGATCGAGGGACGTGATCATTCCCCTCTATTCGGCACTGGTGAGGCCTCATTTGGAGTACTGTGTCCAGTTTTGGGCCCCACACTACAAGAAGGATGTGGATAAATTGGAAAGAGTCCAACGGAGGGCAACAAAAATGATTAGGGGGCTGGAGCACATGACTTATGAGGAGAGGCTGAGGGAACTGGGATTGTTTAGCCTGCAGAAGAGAAGAATGAGGGGGGATTTGATAGCTGCTTTCAACTACCTGAAAGGGGGTTCCAAAGAGGATGGATCTAGACTGTTCTCAGTGGTAGAAGATGACAGAACAAGGAGTAATGGTCTCAAGTTGCAGAGGGGGAGGTTTAGGTTGGATATTAGGAAAAACTTTTTCACTAGTAGGGTGGTGAAGCACTGGAATGGGTTACCTAGGGAGGTGGTGGAATTTCCATCCTTAGAGGTTTTTAAGGTCAGGCTTGACAAAGCCCTGGCTGGGATGATTTAGTTGGGTTTGGTCCTGCTTTGAGCAGGGGGTTGGACTAGATGACCTCCTGAGGTCCCTTCCAACCCTGAGATTCTAAGATTCTATGAAATAGCAGCCTCTCTGCCAGTCTCTCTTGGATATGGAAAGCCTCAAGGAGGAATCAGTAGCCCATTGAGAGAGAGCATGGCAATGGCAGGTGTGGACTAATGTTTTGAAAGCTCTCAAGAAACATCACACAGCATCAAAAGGGGCATGTGACATTCTTCTCGCTCACCTGTATACAAGCTCCTTGTATTCCGATATCCCGCTGCAGTGCCTCATGGGAGTTGTAGTTCAGTTTCCTCCTCTCCCCATTCTCCTCCATGGGTAGAGTTCCCCAGCAGGACCTACAGCCACCCTAATGCACCACAGCCAGGGACTCCCATGATGCAATTGTCTCCCTCGCCATGAAGGGAGGCTTCCCCACCCAGCATAAACATGGCTCCAGTGAGAACTTTATCCAAGTTATAAAAAACAAACAACAAAGTGCCTGTTCATATAGGTGTTCCCATTGTGTATCAACCGGAGAGGCATAATGGGCACACGTCTACATGATACAGAGCTGGGATTTTCAGTTCTGAACAACGAGTCTTTCTGTTGACAGTCCAAAACCCATGAGGGCGAAGCTTGGGCAGCTTGAAACATTCTCGTGACAACAAGATTAAAAGTAGAGCCTCAAATGTGTTGTGTACAGTTTGAGAGCATGCATCATTGTAACCGGTGGAGGAATTCAAAGAGAAAAACCTGGCTGCTTTGGATTCCTGTCCAGAGGAACAGCACAAGTACAGCTTGTGCAAAGCAGGAATTCAGTGTTTGCTAACAATGCTAGGAAGCAGTCTGTTACCTGCTATAGTTCCTATTGATGCTCTCAGTTGTTTATTGTAAAGCATCTAAGATGTTCCTCCAAGCACATCATTTAACAGAGTGTTTTTCGCTCTCTCGAGTAACAGAGAAGTGTGATCATCAACTGACAAGGGTGAACAGTCCAGTGGAGGGCAACAAAAATGATTAGGGAGCTGGAGCACATGACTTATGAGGAGAGGCTGAGGGAACTGTGATTGTTTAGCCTGCAGAATAGAAGAATGGGGGAGGGGGGGATTTGATAGCTGCTTTCAACTACCTGAAAGGGGGTTCCAAAGAGGATGGATCTAGACTGTTCTCAGTGGTAGAAGATGACAGAACAAGGAGTAATGGTCTCAAGTTGCAGAGGCGGTGGTTTAGGTTGGATATTAGGAAAAACTTTTTCACTAGTAGGGTGGTGAAGAACTGGAATGGGTTACCTAGGGAGGTGGTGGAATTGCCTTCTTTAGAGGTTTTTAAGGTCAGGCTTGACAAAGCCCTGGCTGGGATGATTTAGTTGGGGTTGGTCCTGCTTTGAGCAGGGGGTTGGACTAGATGACCTCCTGAGGTCCCTTCCAACCCTGAGATTCTATGAACACGTTCACATAAAGACAGACAAACCAAGCCCCCCAACTCAGTTCATTGGTCCAAAAGCCAAACTAAGTCTATAAATTTGCACACTAGTCATCTTATTTTTTAACCCCCTGCTCATCATAATCCAGAGCCTTCTGAGTCCTCTCTGGGAGTGAAAGAAGAGGTTGCCCAAATCCCATAAATCTGGCTGTTCTTGTAAGGTTTCCAACCTGGCTGGAAAAGTATCTGAAATCTCTCCAGAAAGCCTGTTCTCACAAGAACGCTCCATATGTGTAATTGTGTCACCTTCTAGCAGACAGGACAGGTTAGAAGCCCTATGAACACGGATAGAAATACTTTATTAACCCAAGAAGGGTGGGAAATCTTGTGCCGCTAGCATTCTTCTCCCCATAACATGGGTACACCATGATTTTGTTTCTTAAGGCTGTAATCCTGACACCTATCACCAACCAACTCAGCCAGAAGTTACAGGCTTGATACAGGAAATGCTGAGGCAAATTCTGTGGTCTGTATTATGCCAGATGGCAGACTAAAAACTCATGTTGTCCTTTCTGGACTTGAGATCTATTAAACCATTAACTTGACATTCACTAAAAAACAGCCTTGAACATCGCAGTATAGACTCTGGATGCACCATGCAGCAGGCACTAAAACAGACCTGCTGGAGTCCAGAGTTATTGTAATGTTAAACATGGCGGAGAGAAATAATGCAGAGGTGCTGAGAAGCTGACCCCCTCTCAAGCGCCGAGACAGGACACAAGTTGTGACAAAGTCAGGAGGGATGAAAGTTAAAGACTTCATGAGGCAGTCAACAGAATCAGGGCCGGCTCTAACTTTTTTGCCACCCCAAGCAAAAAACAAAAACAAACAAACAAACAAAACCCGAGCACCGTCCCGCCAAAACAAACAACCCCCCTCCCCGAGCGCCGCCCCGCCGAAACAAACACAACGCCCCCCCGAGTGCCGCCCCACAGAAACAAAAACAACAAACCCCCCTGAGTGTCGCCTCGCCGTCCCAAGATTGGCCGCCCCAAGCACGTGCTTGGTCGGCTGGTGCCTGGAGCCGGCCCTGAACAGAATAGAGGAGAAAGTTGTTATATTTGATTTAGACTTCCATAAAGCCTTGGATAAAGCCCCTGGCAAAAGGCTGTTAAGGAAACTCTGTAGTAACAAGATGCGAGATCTTGGAATACAAATGGAAGGTAAAAAACTAAAGAGTAGGAATAACATTTTCAACATGGAAGGAGGTTAATAGCAGGATAAATATATTATTTATAAAGGTGCAAATTTTGAACAGCAAATATATTAGCCATCGTCACAGCTTGTGGTGGAAATCTGTAAATCAAGATTAGATGTCCTTCTAAATTATGTTGCCATAGGCACCGGCTCCATGGGTGCTTTGGGGATGGAGCACTCACAGGGGAAAAATGGTGGGTGCCCCTGCTATCAGCTTCCCCCCAGTGCCTCCCACCCGCTGGCATGCCCCGCGCCTCCCACCCAACGTCAACAGGTGTTTCACGGCATGCAGGAGGCTGGGAGGGAGAACATGGTGCTCTTGCTGGAGAGGGCAGTACTGGCAGGAAGAAGTGGGGCGGGGTGTTGGGGAAGGGGTGGAGTAGGGGTGGGGCCTGGGACAGTGCCAGGGGTTGAGCACCCCCAGGCACTCCGGAAAGTTGGTGCCTGTGGATGTTAATAAATAATAATAAATGGAGATATGCCAATCTCATAGAACTGGAAAGACCTTGAAAGGTCATCGAGTCCAGTCCCCTGCCTTCACTAGCAGGAACAAGTACTGTCCCCTGACAGATTTTTTGCCCCAGATCCCTAAATGGCCCCCTCAAGGATTGAACTCACAACCCTAGGTTTAGCAGGCCAATGCTCAAACCACTGAGCTCTACTTCAAGCTTCAGGTTAATTGGGCTTTATGCAGGAAGTACTAGGTGAAATTCTGTTCCCTGTGTTATGCAGATGAGACCATAATAATGATCCCACCTGGCCATAAAAATCTATGATTCTCTGGTGGAATCTCCTTCCTTAGAGGTTTTTAAGGTCAGGCTTGACAAAGCCCTGGCTGGGATGATCTAATTGGGTTTGGTCCTGCTTTGAGCAGGGGGTTGGACTAGATGACCTCCTGAGGTCCCTTCCAACCCTGAGATTCTATGATTCTATGAAAACCGTGAGGTGGCAACATTTGCAGATAACACCTAATTATTGAGGTTGGGCAAGACTAGAGAGAATTATATGGAACTTCACAAGCACCTGACAGCTAAACTATTGGGTAACTGCAAGGTAATGGCCATTGCGAGGAAGAAATTGAGTTACTCATATACATTAGTGGGTTTTAACGGAACTATCACCATCCACATGGCACCATTGCTCATTGTCAGAGACAGAACACTGGACTAGAGGGACCTCCTGTGTTTCCAGAACTACTTAGGGTCCACACACGTTATAGAGCTGACACATGGGCTAGAGACACAGTAGACATACACAGACTCAAAGACTTGTCATCCCCTTGCCAACTCTGACAGCAGGACTTGTATTGAAGGAATCTCTCAAATCCCACTGTTGGCACGGAGAGGAGTGGAGATAAAAGGAGAAGCCCAGGAGGAAAAAAATAGACAAAACAATGTCTCCCTTGTGTCCTTGATGAAGGAGACAGAGGAGAGTCCCCCATTAGTTCATGTGTCTCCTTTCAATTAAGGGATTGAGGGCTATAGTACAAAAGAACATGAAATAAAATCAGGCAGACCCTTGGAATTAAATCTAGACTTTTCTCAAGCCATCAATTAAGAGCCAAAAACACTCATTCTCTGAACTATTTTCTATGGGTAACTGGCAGTTCCAGATTACAAAGGAAAACTGGCCCTACTTGCTGCTGCTGCATTCACGTTTCAGTTACTCAACTCATTATTAAAGCCGAAGGAAGCTGCAATGGGGCAGCTTCTCCGCCCACAAATCTGGAGTGACCCACGGGTTCACTTTACACCAGTATATCATTTCAGCCAGGATTTCATTAAGTGGTAAAAATACGCTCTCCCCATAGAAATCCCATCGCCATCAGAAGCTTCTATTTCTTTTTGCTGCAGTGCCATCTCCGAGATGTAAAATCCCATTCAAGTGACACAAAGGAAAGTCAATCTGAAACACACACACCTGGCCTGTTGTACAGCAATATAACAGGAAGAAGTCCAGTGTAACACCAGCCTAATGACTATGTTACATGCACATCCTCCTGAGAGATTAACCCAGCATCTCAATTAGAGCAGAGTGGTAAACTTTGGAGACACTGGTGGGGCTGGACAGGAATTCATTATGTTTTCTGAAACACTGCAGACCCCCCACAACAACACTGGCAATAATAATGACCAATTTAAGGGTGGGAGGGGAAACAAAGCCAGAAACAAACCCTTCATTGCTTTGAAGGAAACATGGGTGAAGCAGGAACACAAGCTGCATCTGCTCGTCTGTGTTATCTGGTTATATTTAATTCATCTTGCAGCCTGAGAAACTGGCTCAGAAACTCCAGATGCTATCAAATGCTGAAACACCTTGTCCCAGAGGAATCTGATGTAACCAGTTAGAACAGATCTAAACAAACAATGGTGCCAGAAGGTCATCACAGAAAACTGCAAAGTCTTAAATACAAAAGAATAGACAAGGTGAGATAGTAACTCACACCTCATTGACCACTCATCATTGCTGTGCAAATAGATTATTTCTCATGCCCTCACTTCCTTTCAGTTATTTATCTGAGTTTCCCTTATGGATGCAAAAACTGATTAAATCCATCTGTCGGACTCAGATCCAGGGGCTACCCAGAGCTAGTGACTGCTAGAAGAGAAAAAATGTGGTTTTGTGGTTCAGGCAGCAGAATGGGAATCAAGAGATTTAATTCTTGGCTCTGTCACAAGCTGTTTGTGTGCCCATAGACAATCACATCAAGCCAGATTTGATATCATGTGTCTCAGGAAGTCATGTGTTTAAACCACCTTTTTTGACTCCTAGATTCTGCATTTTCCTGAGGGCCAACGTAGCTTCTAGTGTGTTACGTAGCACACCCACTGCTATGCATAGCGTTACTTTGTCTTTACACCAGCGTAACTGAGATCAGAACATGTTCCTAACTAAGTAAAGGTTGTCTAGACACCCTCATTTAGATCCCTCATCAAAATATATCTTTGGCTACAATAAGAACGTAAAAATGGCCATACTGGCTCAGACTAATGGTCTATCTAGCCCAGTACCCAGTATACTGATAGTGGCCAATGCCAGGTGCTTCAGGGGGAACGAACAGAGCAGGCAATCATCAAATGATCCATCCAAGGCTGTCCACTCCCAGCTTCTGGTAAACAGAGGCTAGGGACACTCAGAACATGGGGTTGCATCCCTGACCATCCTGGCCAACAGCCATTGGTGGACCTATCCTCCATGAACTTATCTAGTTCTTTTTTGAACCCTGTTATAGTTTTGGCCTTCACAACATCCCCTGGCAAAGAGTTCCACAGTTTGCACATTAGAGCTTGCTATCTGGCTGACACGGTGACAGTGACATTACCTTCCCACAAAGTATTGCTTTTGGTATTGAGGTTTCTTCAGGTGATATAACAGAAGATCATAGCTCCAGCTGGCTGTTGCTGACCCAGGGGTTTATGGAATACCTGCCAGTAAGATGAGGGTGAAGGGGAACTGGGTATCCTTCTACTCACCTTGCTCTGTTAAATATACTTAGCAGCAGCGTTTAATCCTGAATGCTGACCTAATAGAAAGTTTGTCTCCTTGACCACTTCCCTAATGGTTCCTCACCAGTGTCATTTGCAGTAATGGCACCTGAGGAACAGGACCTAGAATTCACAGCCCCTGTTCATCTTGCCTGGCTTTGCTTCCTCCAGAGAGTTTGGGCGCCATCTTTAAACATTCATCTTGTCCCTCAAGTTCTTCCCCACCCTTATTGACAAGTCACTGAGTGCTCAGTTATGTGAATTAGCCTGCCCTGGTCACGTTTGCTCTTGGGCTGAGGGGAGCTGGGTACTCTCTGGCAGGTAGCTGAGCCAGGAGGTCAGAGAAAATCCCTGACACTCTTTAAAAGGAAGAACTATGATCACCGAGTCTCTCAGGACAGGAAGGATAGTCCAGTGGTTAGAGCAGAAACCTAGGCTATGGGAGACCTGGATTTAAGTCCTTGTGCTGCCAAAGACTTCCTCTGATCATGGGTAAGTCACTTAACCTTTCTGTCCCTCCATTCCCCAGCTGTAAAATGGGGAGGCTAGCACTGCCCACCCTCCCAGGAGTGTTGTGAGATATAACTACATTAACGATTGTGACATGCTCAGGCATAAGCGCCGACTTCCCCTCTTTCCTGTGGGTGCTTGACCCCACCTCCCACTACCCCAGCCCGACCACACCCCTGCCCCACATCTTCCCACCCCTGCCTTACCCCCATTCCAACCCTTTCTCCAAAGTCCCTGCCCCAACTCCGCCCCTATTCCAACTCCTTTCCCAAATCCCCACCCTGGCCCCACCTCTTCCCTGCCTCCTCCCGCTCCCTCCCGGAGCGTGCCAATGCTGCCAAACCACTGTTTGGCAGCAGTCGGGCGGACAGCACTGGGAGGTAGGCAGAGGAGCAGGGACACAGCACACTCAGGCGAGGAGGAGGAGGTGGGGCATGGGGGGTGAGGGGAGCTTGGCTGCCAGTAGGGGCAGAGCACCCATTAATTTTTCCCCATGGGTGCTCCAGCCCCGGAGCACCCACAGAGTTAGCGCCTATGTGCTCAGGCACTATTGTTATGGGGGCCATAAGTACCTAAGATACGAGTCAGAGAGTTTAAGGCCAGAAGGGTGTAGCCCATAAGGCCAGTTTGTTAGCTTGCTATATTCCATGTGTTTTCTTCATTAGTTTGATTCGTATTATTTTGCTATTATGCCCTAATATTATTGAGTCATCTTATTTTCTTGAGTTTTGTTGATGTTGAATTTCAGAATATAGTATTCATAACAGTTATTCGTGGTTATTCATAATAGTTGGCTGTAATGCAAGCAACAGGCCTGTATCATTAGCTAGAGCGAGTCAGTATGAGTGTTTGTAACCTTTGTATAGATAAATGTCCTACTGGTAACCCCTCTTAACTTTTGGAAACTGAATGGGGGAACCGAACAAAGAACTGAATCTGTTTATCATAGGTCTGGAACAGACCTGTAACCACAGAACACGGAAGTTATAAGCAAGGCCAAGGGTAACGTTTCAGGGATGAGCTAATCAATATTAATATGTATGAATATATGTTATAACATGTTAACCTATAGAGTAAGGGTACGTGAAGATTTATTTGGGTGAGGAAGTAAGATTTGGGCATGGTAGATTGGGCCTGGATTAAGGTAGTGTCAGGACCCTATAAAAGGGCCAATAACCATACAGGGTGGTAGCTCGATAGAAGATAGGAAAAAGCGATCAGCTCAGCTTTGCAATACAGTTTAGCTACTCAACATTCGAACTGAATCCCTACCAACTTGGGAAGCCTGGACCATCAATTCCTTGGGCATGTCAGAGACAAGGCTGATCCTCTGTCTCCTACTACCAGGTGAGTATGTTATCTTAAGTAGTCTTTTAGAAGAGAGAGGTTACCACCAGGGGTCATAGAATTGTATTACTTTTTTGTGACTGTGTTTAATAGCATTTATTATTCTCTCATTTATATTAATAAAGAACTTATCAATTTGGTATTGTCCTCAGTGTAAGTGTCCTTGCCACACAACCCGAGAGTCCTCTCATGACACTGAATGCTCTGTAGCCTGAATTGGGACCTAAATATCTTCTGATCAGATCAGTGGCGAGCCATAATAAACAAGCCCATAAATTCAGGTCAACAAGAGACAACCAGATCAGCTAGGCTGACCTCCTGTACGTCCCAAGCCACTGACAACACCCAGTACCCACACACTAATCCCAACCACTGAAATGAGACTGTAGTATTATGGCCCACAGGAGACTAGACTATTACATGCCATAGACAGAGAACAGGAGGGACCGAGGCACATCAGTGCTTGATGGGGGGGAGGGATAGCTCAGTGGTTTCAGCATTAGCCTGCTAAACCCAGGGTTGTGAGTTCAATCCTTGAGGGGGCCATTTAGGGATCTGGAGCAAAAATCTGTCAGGGGACAGTACTTGGTCCTGCTAGTGAAGGCAGGGGACTGGACTTGACCTTTCAAGGTCCTTCCAGTTCTATGAGATATAAATATATGGAGATATGCCTATTTAAACCTCCTGCAATGGCATGGAAGCAATTAAACGAGATATACTCAGATAATCCTGACAAGTGACCCACATGCTGCAGGGGAAGGTAAAACCCACCAGATCACTGCCACTCTGACCTGCGGGAAATTCCTTCTTGACACCATATATAGCGAACCGTTGGACCCTGAGCATGTGAGCAAGAACCAGCCAGCCAAGCACCCGAGACAGATTGCTCAGTGCCACCTCAGAGCACTGGACCATCCCACCCAGGGTCCCAGCTCCATTCATGGCCATCCCTGATGCTTTAGAGGAAGGAGATTTAAAAATCAAAAACAAAAGAGCACAACAAACCCTCAATCTCAGAATACATTGGGGGGGGGGGGGGGGGAGAATCCCTTCCTGACCCCTGCAGGTGCCCAGCTAAAACCCTGAAGCATGAACATAAGAGAAACTGGAAGTGAGCCTCAGGACTGCTGAGCCCTGTCCATTACCATCACAATCAATCCCATCATTTGCACTCACTCAGATTCGTCCAGCTCTCTCAACGCTAATGAAATTGTTTGCCTCCCTCCCCCCACAACTCCTACTGGGAGGCGTTCCAGAACCTCACTCCTCTGACATTTAGAAACCTTCTAGTTTCCAGTCTGATTATGTTCAGGGCCAGTTTATAGCCATTTGACCGTATGCCATAGAGCAGTGGTGCCTCAGAGAACAAAGGGTCTGCCTCAAAGCCCGTTAAGGTCAATGGGAGTCTTTCCACAAACATCAGTGGACTTTGGATCAGGACCAAAAAGGGCAGAGTACAAAACCACTGAGATGGGAATAGCGTGTTTGTCTGCGGGGAGGTGTGTGGGCATCTGAGCAGTTTATGTGGGTGCATGTGAAAGGGGAGCATGTACACGACAGTGGGGCCATATGCATGTACATAGAAGGGTGGACTCACCCCTACAATGCTCCCTAGTGGCTGGATGGGACATAACAGAGTTTCCTCATCTAGCTCCCTGTGCCGACGGCTGCTCTGACCCGCCAGGGGCCTTCGTCTTGTGACTCGTCGCTCTCTGGCCACGTCCCTTTAAAGCCTCTCCCCTTCCAGGGTATCAAGAATACAACTAAAAGTCCCCAAAACCAAAGACCCTCCTGCCCCATCTTGGGTTGTACCTTGTCCTGTCCTTGAGCCTCAGTCTTCAGCCCTACCCTGGGCTCAATACACCCCTTCTTCAGGGGTGGGTAGGAGAACCCACGTTCACTCTCTGCTCTGGGTTCCAGCCCAGGGACCCTGTAATAAATAGCTAGGACTGCTGCTGCTTCCCTGGGCCACTTCATATCATTGATCATGCAGCCTCTTCTCTGGTTCTGAGGCCTCCGACTTCTCCCTAGTGCCTTCTATCTGTGCTGGAACCCTGACCCCTCAGGCCTGCCTCCCTGTGCCCTCCCTCCATCCCTGTGGTCTTCTTCAGTCTGTCTTCCACAGACCCCTTCCTGAGAGAAGGACCTCCCTACTCCCTCTGTCATGGGTTTCTTTCCTAGACTAATCTACTCAGGGAGGAACTGCAGAGTTGTTCCACCCCCTTTCTGAATCCTCCTTCAAATCTGTGCTTCCCTCACTAATCACCCTGCTCCTTTCCCACCTGGGCTTCATCTTTAATTAAGCCTGGCCCATCCTCCAGCTGCAGCAAGGTGGTATTATTTGTCTCCCAGGCCCACATTAACCCTTCTAGTGCCAAAGTGGAGTCTATACCCCACCACAGTACATTTCATCTTAAAGACAGAACCGACACACCTTTTAAATATATTGCGGCATATCAAAATATACTGAATCCACAGAGTAGGAGGGGAAAAAAAACCCACCTTCAATCTTTTTTAAGCATTTGTGTGCTACTGTAATCTATATAAGGTGCCGCTACCCAGATGTAAAGCATCATTCACTTTACATTACAAGACTGAAGAAAATCAGTATTCATCTGCATTAAACATGTCTTGAGTGTCTGTAGTTACCATTTTAATCACATTACCCCTATGTTTTTCTTTGTGGTGAAATGAATGATGAACCTACCTCAAAATTGTCAATTCCCACATAATGCATACCCCCGAGTAGGCTCGTTTTTAAATGGATTAGTGTCTCATGATGAAGAGAGCAATATGCCTGGATGCATTGTCTTGTCTGACATTGCTTACATGGGAAATCTTAATATACAAATCAGCAGTTTTGTGTGTTTCATCAAAACTTGATTTAGCTTATCAAGGGGAGCCAATTTGCATTCTTTAACTGCCATAGTTAGGTTAGGATAACACTGCAGCTTCTAAACCTCATTTTCTTTGCCTTTGTTGTGCATCCAGTACCTTCTAGTTAGTCTGAAGGTAAAACAAGATCTGTCTGTTCTTTGGAATATTTAATATTGGATTTTAAAGAGCAGGTTAGACAAACACCTCTTCAAGGGTGGTCTAGATAATACTTAGTCCTGCCACAAGTGCAGGGGACCGGACTTGACCTCTCGAGGTCCCTTCCACTCTTATGATTCTATGATTGAAATCTCTAGAGGAGTGGTTCTGTTTGATCTCAAGTTCTTTGAGGGCAGGGACTGTCAATTTATATGTGTGGCCTCCTTGTGTTAGGGGTTGTACACACAGTTTGGTTGACCACCTAGGAGTCCCTGCAATATAACTTCAGTTCAAATCAGTTTAATAATATCCTTTTTCTCTCAATTAAACTGCACATTCTAAGGGAATTAGAGAGGTTTCTAGAGCAAGTCTGAGACCCAAAAACCTAGGAAGCCTCCCAATTGTGTGACCTGAGATTTCCAAAGTTGCCTAGGAGATGTGGAAGTGCGGCTCCCAGTAAAATGAATGGGAACTAGGTATCTAAGTGCACTT
The DNA here is from genome assembly GCA_033296515.1 of Macrochelys suwanniensis. Lineage (NCBI taxonomy): Eukaryota > Metazoa > Chordata > Testudines > Chelydridae > Macrochelys > Macrochelys suwanniensis. The sequence continues at coordinate 136,725,185 of CM065778.1, forward strand.
GTAAGCTTTAAAACATCTCAGCTGTAACTAACATGCAACTTTGTATTTCTATTACTGTCACCTGGTCTTCCTCCTCCCTGACTCTGCTGTGCCCTACTCCCATCTGGCATGTCTGATTCCTACTTAGGTCCTGATCCTGCCTGTACTTAACTAGGGGATCTTTCCCACCAACCAGCTTCAGTTAGAGTAGCCCTGTGGCTTACAGACATCTTACCCTCCCCTGCCAGAACAGCACCAATAGGGAAACTTAGTCCAGCTGAGGATCCAGATCCCTGTGTACATTGAGCTTTCTAACAAGTAATCAAACCTCCTACATATGGGTAAGAATGAACCTAGGGCCCTATTTATGCCTGGATTCCTTACCTTCACAATGGTAACATCCTACTAACATAGGCCAACAATTCCTTACTGTAGGCACCCGACCCCGCAGTCAGGCCCCTAAATAAAAAACAGTCTAACTGTCTGCCCCTGCTTCTCCCATTCACTCTGGTAGGATCTGGGGGATAATTCACTCAGCACTTCTGATCACACCGCTTGCATACAGGTGCCTAAATAGAGGGGTAGGGGGCCTATCTTCAGGCCCCTGGTTTGAAAAATTGGGACACTGATATTGCAGCTGTGTGTGCGCGTGCATATGTATGTAACATGCATGCATGTGCCTGTTTGGAACCCCTTTCTCCACTTCTGAGCACACAATTAGTCATGAACTTTCTATTTAGACTGACAGGTGAACTCACTCAACGTTGCCTTGCTAATTGGAAGCGGGCAGCACTCAATAGGGCTGTGAAATCTCACCTATTGGCCACCAGTGAGCTAGGGTTGCCAACCCTCCAGGATTGTCCTGGAGTCTCCAGGAATTAAAGATCAATCTCTAAATTAAAGATTGTCATTTGATGAAACCTCTAGGATTACGTCCAACCCAAACTGGCAACCCTACAGTGAGCTAAATGGCAATATTTAATAGTGTTTATACAATTAAAGTGTGTGTAACTCAGAGCAGGCAGAAATAAAGGAGAATAAAAATTCTGAACCATAGTCTGCTGAATCAGGGCCTATAATTAAAAGGGATCCTATTTGAAATAAAGCACTTAAGCATGTGCTTAAATTCATCCTTTGCCAGCAAGGCACTTTAAAGTTAAGCACATGCTTAACTGATTTGCAGAACAGGAATGGAGTTAAGGCTCTGCTAATTACAGTCTTTCAAGGTACAGACATGGTTCCCATTACCATCGTATCTAGTACCTTGCAGTCTTTAATGTATTTATCCTCACGATACCCCTGTAAGGCAAGGTGTCAGGACTGAAGCCCCACTCTGGCACTTCAAGTGCAGAAGCTGGGGGCCCTCAAGGATTCTAAAAAGCAATACTTGCCACTCCAGGCTTGTATTGAACTCCCAAGGTTACAGTTTTTCTTTGACCTTGGCTTGGTAAATGCTGCCACCACCCAAATGCAAAAAAACCCCCAAAACCTCCTTTTACCCGGGAAGGAGCACTTGGGAATTCCTCCCTGTGGAGTAACCTCAAGCCCTTTCACCCTTCCCCGGGGAAGAGTTGAGAAGAAAAAGGAAATTAGCTGTTGGCACCAGCTAATCAAACAGCATGCACAAACTGCTTAGGACACAACAATCCAAATCCTGTTTTTAAAAAAGGTAATTGTATTAAAAACAAACAAAAAAAAGGACAGAAAATACATCTAGAACATTGATTTTAAAAGAGCAATTCCAAACATTAAGCACCCAAAATAGCTTTCTTGGGGGGTTCAGCTTAAAGGTTACAAGCAAACAAAAGCATCTGAGGTTAGCACAGAGGAGGACAAGCCGAAATAAACCGGATCACGTCTATCTAAACATTCCTTGTCCCAGTGATTCCTTCTAGGTATAGAAGATAATTTTTCATACCTGGTTCAACCTTGCACAGCATTCCTACTTATAGCACTACTGCTCCATGTCCCTACAACCCAGAGAGAACAGACACAAACGGAAAGTATCTTTCCCCATTTTAAAAAGTTCTAGCCTTCCCATTGGCTCTTTTGGCCATGTGCCCACTTCTTTTCTTTACCTGGGGACTTTTTAACCCTTTACATTAAGCAAGTGGAGAGCAGCAACCAAGAGGGATTTTACAGCTAACTGGCTGGCTGGGTGTCCATCCAAGGGAGTACCCCCCCCCCCTTATTTATCACACAGGGAAGTGCTATTATCCCCATTTTTATACAGATGGAGAACTGAAGTACACAGAGGCTAGGGCCAGATTTTCACAGGTCTTTAAGGGTCTAAAGATGCAGATAGTGGGATTTCCAAAAGCACCTAAGTACCTATCTGCATCTTTAGGCATCTAAAGACCTTTGAAAATCTGGCCTTAAGTGACTTACCGAAGGTCACGCAGGAAGTCAGTGGCAGAACAGGCAACGGAACTCAAGATGAATCCCTAGATGACTTGTGCCTTTTCATACTTGGGGAGGGGGGCACAATTTAAAGGGGGAGACCCCACGTGTCTCCTCTGCCCATTGACTCCTCCACCTAGCCCGGGACTGCCACGCTTTCCCCGTCACAGCAGAGATACCTGCGGGGAGGGGATGCGGGGGGAGGGATCTGCCCTTCTTCCACTGCGCTTCTTCCCTGGCACATTTGGCTGCTCTGCCTGGCAACTGGGCCCAGGCAGGGAGTGGGACGGAGCCACTTCTCACCTGGCTGAAGCCGGCCATTCTGGGTCGCTGGTCTGTGCGGCACAGCAGCTGCCTGACAGAGCCTGGCTGGGGAGGTGACAGCCGTGTCCCACTCCCCACCCGGCCCCAGCTGCCAGGGACAGGAGCCAACCGTGCCAGGGGGCAGGCGCAGCAGGAAAAGTACAGAGCCTCTCTCCCTCCCACCAGGCAGGCCAAGCAGAAACTGGGGGGGGGGGGGGGGATACTTGACCCCACATGTCCCCCCTCCATCATGTTGCATCTGTAAGTCCCTGATCAGCTCCCTAACTACTGGGAAATCCTTCCTGCTTAAATACTTTGCTGAAAAGGTACCATCGTTCTATTCCTTACCTGTTGCTCTGATCATGTCTCCTTCTACCCTACTCCCTTTCTCAGCTCTCCCCTGGCTTCCCGTCCGATTCACTCCAAACAATCTCCCCACTCCATGAACCAGCCTTCTTTGCTTCTTCCAAATCCCTCCTAAAAAGCCACTGATCTGGCTTTGCTTTCCATCATTAGCTTTCTGCCCCCTGCTCTTTTTCCCCCAACTTGTCATTCTATAATTTTGTTCTGGAAAATATAATTTTAAAAAATCCTTGAAACCAACAAGACCCAACCCTTTAGTTACTATTATTTTCACCTAGTAGTGCCTAGGAAGCCCACTAGTGAACCAGGACCCAGGGTGTTTGTGCTTGAGAAAACATAACAAAAACATTGGTTTGCTCTCAAAGAGCTTATGACTCTTGTCTCATACTTAGGTTAACAGGGTGGACAGACAGACCTTTTGATTCATCTAAAACCTTCCCCTGTCCCTTGCATCTATTTGAGTAATTTCAGACGTTAAAGGTCTTTGAAGAAGGATCTTTGTCTTCATACATGGTTCTAAAATGTCTTGAATGATTATAGTGCTCTACAAGTAAGAGGTAATAATACATAATATAGTCAAGGACAGCGTGGCTCATTTCTGGACCTGAAGGTTGTGTTGAATCAATATCCACAGCAGGAAAGAGGTTGATTTAAAAAAAAAAAAATTAACAGCATGGAGCTCAGAGGTCTCAAACACATGGCCCACGGAGCTCTTCCCTGCGGCCTGCCGGACCCCACACGCCCCCCGCCCTTTTAATTTTTTTTTTAACCCCCAGGCAGTTCCCACCGCCAGACAGTTGTTCTGGTGGCAGGAACTGCCTCGGGGTAAAAATAAATAAATATATAAAATGGGGGGGCTGGGGTGGGGCACAGGAAGCACAGCGGACCGCAGGGAAGAGCTCCATGGGCCGCATGGGAAGAGCTTCGCGGTTTCTGGGAGGGAGAGGAGAGGAGCATGAAGCCGTGCGCACAGGGGAGGAGGCGGAGAAGGGGTGGAGAAGGGGCGGGGCCTAATGGAAGGGGTGGAGTGGCGGTGGGGCCGGAGGCAGCGAGGGGGCGGGGTTAGTGATGTGGCCCTCGGTCCAATGCACTAGTCCTCATGCGGCCCTCATGGTAATTTCAGTTTGAGACCCCTGTGTTACGCTCATGGAGGTGCAGTCAGGTGGCTTTGAGATACCTTGACTAGCAAAGGCACTATTGAAAACCAATATGCGGCCTTTTCTATTCAATCTCAATTCTATTGTATGATTAATGCCTGGTGTGTTAAAAAAGTTATTAACATTGATAGTGGATTTGCATGAAGGCACTGAAGCTATGTAATTAAAAAGGTATCAAGGCCCTTATCCAACTCCTTTTGAATTCAGTGGAAGTCTGTCCACTGACTTCAGTGGTAGATGAATTACGTTTTATGGAGGAGTAGATTAGGAAGAATCCAGGATGGTTGCGAACTTGGCTTTGTAGATGAGCCTCAAAGGTATGGCAGGTTCAGACAGCCACCCAAAAGTTCAGATCTGAACTGCACACGCTCTTGGTTCTGGAAAAGCTATGGTGGAAACCTTTCAAGAATTGTTCTCTTGGGACTTTTTTCCTGATCAGGCCACAAACATTGCAAAAATAGTGGTGTTCTGGCATTTCTGGCACTGAGCAGAAGAGCACACACCTGAAAGATAATGGGAAATGAAGCTCTGCAAGCAATTTTTTGAACCTGAAAATGTATTTCATTTGAGGTTTAGGGGAAGGGCCAAGATGGTTCTTTCTTTAACAAAAAATGAGCAATCTGGTTCAGATAAACAGCTGCATATTTTAAGGTACTGTCCTTGACTGAGCAAGTAACAAAACAAAGTTTCACTGCATTGACCACTGGAACAAACTACCACGGGAAGTGGTGGATTCACTATCTTTTGGTGACTTCAAGTCAAGACCAGATGCCTTGGCATGCTTTAGCCAACACAAGCTTTTGCACTCAATACAGGAGTAACCGGGTTAAATTCTATGGCCTCCTGTAGAACACAGGGTCAGACTAGATGATCTAATAGTCCCCAATGACTAAAATAAAATATCTATAAATCCAGGAACTCCAAGGCCCCAATCTTCAATGGGCCTAATCAGTTTACCTCAAGGGTTCTCAGACTTCATTGCACTGCAACCCCCTTCTGATAACAAAAAATTACTACATGACCCCAGGAGGGGAGACCAAAGCCTGAACCCCTCCATCCCGGGCAGTGGGGCTGAAGCCCGAGCCCCATCCCTGCAGGCATGGGAGCCAAAGCTGAAGCCCCAGGCCTTCAGCCCCGGGTGGGGGGCCTGTAACCCGAACTTTGCCACCCAAGGCTGAAGGCCTCAGTCCTGAGCGGTGGGGTTCAGGCTTCAGCTTTGGTCCTAGGCAGTGGGTCTTGGGATTCGGCTCTGGGACCCAGCAAGCAAGTCTAATGCCAGCCCTGGCAACCCCATTAAAACAGGGTCACGACTCAAGTTGGGGTCCCGAACCACAGTTTGAGAACCGCTGGTGACTGCTACGCCATTTTGCACCAGACAAGGTCTCATGTTTGGTTGCTGCAATTTTGCTACTGATCTAAATTATAATTATTTTCTCCTTGCTTCTGAACCAGCCAAAACCATCTTCCACTTCTTAGTTTTCAATCTCATCCCCGACTGTCGTTATTGTCTTGTGCACAGAATATCATCTGTGTATACAGCAGTCTGGCCTATGTTCTATAAAGATAGCCAAGGTGAAATTGCTTCTCAGATTACTGGTCTGAAACATGTTAATAGTCAAAGAGTGATAGGAGCCATAACCGTACCAGTAAATGCTGAATCTCACTTAGATTGGGAAGATAGGATACAGCTGACTTATTTCGTAAAAAAAACCAAAAAAACAAACAAGATCTAAACACTTTTAGGAGGAGAAACATGAGCCATTTTGGCAAAGTTCTGCAGCATTACAGCTCCCTGATATGCTCCATTGTTTTCTCAAGGTTTATCTGTGCACTGAAGCAATTTAGCAGAATAAAAAGAGGTCAGTAACTGTTACAAAGATGCTCAGATACTATCATGCAGGGTATATAAATGAGAGCAAAGAGATCGGCTAAGCACACTGGTTAATTTCTAGTCATGGGAATTCTTTTAATAATGATCCCAAACTCCCTCTTATCCCAATTTTGGGTACATCCTGTGTGTGACTCACTTATGAACAGTGATTGAAGCAGAATGTTTAAGCCATTTATTGAAATCAATGGAACTTCCACCAGTGAGTAGATGACCCTCTGGCTGGAAATACTTGGGAATTTGCAACAATATGCCCACTCGTGCTAGCAGGTTGTGTTTTTTAGCTTTTGCACTTTGTTCCCCTCAGCACCCAGGAAGATAGGGAAATGTATCTAACTTCCATTAGCCCTTTCAATAGGTCCGTCACATAAATTTCCCTCTTATCTCTACAATACATCAATTTGAGAACAGACTGGGGAGAGCACACAGAAAATTTAATTTACTCTGGGGAAAAGAACATCTTGTCTCATTTCCTTTGTCTGTGTGCATAATTTGTTACATTACAAACCAAAGAATTTGACTTGGAAGCAAATGAAAAGAGTTAATTGGAAACAATATAAGCGGTGTTATAAAGCAGCTAAGTTTTAATTTCACAATGAGTCTGTTTAATCCAGGTAGATGGCATTTGTTTTTGATAAACCAATTAAAAATGAATTACATTTGTAAAAACTTGCATGCACACATGGATTATATTCCCCAAAAAAGCATGCCAAAAAGAAAGAAAATGGCGAGAACATAATAAATCTAATTAATATTAGTAGCAAATATGAAAAGCGTTATACTGAAATTACAGAGCTGCAAAGAATGCTTTCTGCTAATAATTCCAGAATTACTGTCTCATTTAGTGAAGTTTATTTTAGGGATTGGAAAGGAAAGAAGTGCTTTGTTCCGGTTACTGATTTCTAACAAACACTGTTCAGGACTGGAACAGCAGTGGTAGAATTAAAGTGAATTGAGAGAGTCATGATAAACAAGCACAGACACTTGTATAAAGCACTGTTATTTATATTTTGATTACAGAAATGTTTACAGACCCCATTGGGCGAGGTGCCATGCAGAAACAGAGCTGATCGGAAGCACTTTGACGGAACAGGGACATGTTGTTCCATCAGAATGCTTTACAAAATCATGGCTGTTTTGCCAAATTTTCATTGTAGAAAATAAGAGAGCAACAAAAGCTGACACATTTCAACGCTTCTGGAATGAAACATTGAGCTTTGTTTCAAAAAGACTTCTTCTTTTAAACTTTTGCCTCATCTATATTAGAGCAAAACTCAAGTGAAACAATCAAACCAATAGTACAAATATTTTCAAAATGAAATATGTTGATTGATCCCAAACTATTCCCTTCTTCACCCCCCAAAATGTCTCTTTTGCTGAGAATTTGGAAGTTTTTTGATTTTAGTCCTAATTGGGACAAAACATTGAAGTCTCGAAATCCTCCACAAAATGGAATTTCCATTCTCCACACAGTTCTAATAGGAGACACAGTCCCTCTCTTGGAGAATTAAGACAAGACAGAGAGAAAGACAGATGGGGATACAGAGGTGAAATGACTTGCCCAAATTCACACAGCAGGTGAGTGGTAGATCTAGGAATTCAATCGGGATCTCCTGACTCCCATTCCAGTGCTCTATCCTCTAGCCAGGCTGCTTCAAGCCACACTTGCTTTGAAGAGATGATATCTAATGAGTAGTTTATCCAAACAATAAAGCTGGTATAGAGGATGACTCCTTTTTAATGTCTGCAAATTATTTGTGAACATTCAGAATAGTTCAATGAATACTAGCCTGTGGATAAATAAAAGAGCTTCTCCAAAGATCTGTAGGAGCACTGCGTGTATGAATACAAATATTCAGACATGACTGAAAAGTCAGGGGAAATATTTGGATTGGTAAACATTTGGAATTGGTCAGCAAATTGATAAGTTCATTTGGGGGGCCAACAAACTACAGGTTTTAACCCAGTGGTTAAGGCACTTGCCGGGGTTGTAGGAGACTCAGGTTTGAATCCCTATTCTGAAACAGGGACTTGAACTCAGCTCTTCCTGTTAGGTGAACAGCCTAACCCCCAGGCTATATGCTATTCTGATGTGGGTCACTCTCAGTCTCTCCTGGTGAAGCTGTTCCACTATGTATAAATACTTGAATATTCACTAGGCCAAAGACAGAGACTACTTCAGTCACCCAGCTACAGAGTCACTCACCTGGGATACAGAAATGGGGATTCAAATCTTCTCTCTACCTGATTCAGAGGAGAGATTTGAATCTAGATCTACTATCTCCCAGGTAAGGGTCTTATTTTGTCTCTTGCTGCGGCTGCGTAGTGGTTAGACACTGCCACTGGCTTTGAGCATCCAGGCACACACTATAGGTGCAGACTTGATGTTTGACTCCTCTCCTGGCAGGCACATCATGGTCCAATTACCAAGGCCCTGAAACAGCTGCCATCTTATCCAAGCCTCCGCAGCAGCACTTGCATGTTCCACAGAATCCCACCAAAGGTGCAAGTCTTCTGGGTTATGATTTCTCTCATCAGAGGCATGTGATAATGAATACCAGGCACAGAATATGCACAGGATTCTAAAAAAAACCACCATTGTATTTCTCATGCTCTCCATAAAAAGCACAGATAGAGACAAAATAATATACCCCTCCTACACACAGCTCTCTCACTAACCTGGAGAACTCTGTAGGCATAGGCCTTCTTTGCTCTTCTCCCTCACTCCACATTCTGGCTGAGAAGGTATATGGGTATCTCTGCTTTTGTTTGTTTGTTCGTTCGTTTTCGTTCTCTCTCTCTCTCTCTCTCCAAAATAGCAGACAAGAGACTCTTTTATATTTTCCAGCCCCCTGTGTCAGCTGCCTCAATGGGTGACCACAAACTCTTACCAGGTGGCTTGGTTGCCAGGTGACCTCTCCCCTAGTTAACCAGTTATCTTGGGTAGGAGCCAGCCTTTTATCTCAAGGTGTTTCCACCTGAAAAGGTGACCATGTAAAGTCCAAAAACCAGCCATTGTTTCTAGAGACATGCCGCAGTCCCTCTCAGCAAATGCTGGATTCCACATCTACAGAGAGGCATTCCATGATATGAATTCCAGTTGATGTTCTGAAATGGTAAGTTGCACATAGATGCTTTAGATCACCAAATACCTATCTCCCAGGGGTGTAATGCAGTTTTATCTTTGGAAAGTACTTTGATAGAAGCTACTAGAAGATAGCAAAGTACTTCAATGAAAAAAAAACCAAAACAAACAAACAACCTTTTGGCTGTTTAATTATTTTCCTGCCATATTTCTATTTCCATTACTCTTGTTGTCCTCATCAGCATGATTATAGGGATAATGAGAAATATATTGGTAGGAAACTGTGCTTTGCACTTCATTACCTCTGAGATGGGGAATAAAAAAAAATACAAAATTGAATCAAAATAGTTTTTATAAACATCTACATACATGAGCTCTCAAACACTAAGCAGGCAGCATCCAGGCCCAAATGGAGCCCATAAGTTAAGTGCAAGCTCTAGGGTTCTATAACATAGTCTGTGACCTCAATTGTCTATAATGCAAAGGCATGACCCATAGAGACTAAAGTCCCAGCATGCAATGCTCCAACTTAATTGAAGAGGTTGGTCTCTCAGTTAATTGAATTCCAGGGCTTTTCAATTCACCAAGCTGCTCCTACTTAGTATTGAAGAGAACGGCTGTAATCTTCTCTGCTTTATAAATATAGGACTTGATTTAGTATTGACAGCCACAGGCATTCAAAGACCATGAGTCAAGCCCACTGAAATAAAGGGATCAGCTTACAAATTATGAGAATATAAAATACATGTTGAATTTTTTGTTTTTTGAGCCCTTTGGATTTCACATTTTCAAGCTTTTCCACAAGTGTTAGAATTTTAACTTTTTAAAGCTTAAGGGAGAATTTCCTTTAATCACCTGACTCCAGGTGTTAGAGCTTCATTTTAAAAAAAGGGGTGGTGGTGGTGGTACTGCTAAACTCAAAGTTCCAGGAGTTGGCAACATGGTGTGATTCTTCTAGACATTGGCATAAATCAGGAGTAACTTAACTGGGTCAATGAAGCAACACCACACCAGTGAGAGTAGACGCAAGCTTCTGAAGCGGTTGTAAGTTAACATTAATCAGACAAGGCTTGAGTGCCTGTCTGCTAAAATAAAATTCTGTAATTCAAGCAGCCAAAACAACCACCACCTACCCAGAATAATTGTTACCCTGCAATAGAGATGAGGGGATCCATGCAAAACATTGTCCCCCAATATCCGTTTGCTTTTTTTTTTAAATCTCTTTCAGGGCTTGTCTTCATTATGGGGGTAAATCGACCTAAGTTATGCTACTCCAGCTATGGGAGTAATGTAGCTGGAGTCGACGTAGCTTAGGTCAACTTACTCCAGTGTTGTCAGTGTGCTGCGTCAATGGGAGATGCTCTTCCGACGACTTCCCTTAATCTTCTCGGGGAGATAGAGTACCGGGGGGTCGATCAGAGAGCACTCTGTGGTCAATTTAGCGGGTCTTCACTGGACCCACTAAATCGCCCCTTGCTGCTTGATCTCCCCATAATGAAGACCAGCTCTCACTTTGTGGTCTTTTTAGTATTTGTCTTCTGTGACAATTTATTAGAACTATTGCAGTAGCACCTGGGAAAATTACTAGTCATGGACCTGTACCCCATTGTGGCAGGTGCCGTACAAACGCAGAAGGGGAGGAGGAAAAAAGACACTCCCTGCCTCCAAAAGTTTTACAAACCAAGTATAAGATGAGAAACAACAGGTGAATACAGAGGTGGGGGATCACAAAGAAACAATGAGACAATATTCTAGTGAACAAGTTTTAAAAGGATCCATTTGTCCAAAAAAGAATTCCCTAGATCAAATGAGTTATTGGCCTGACTGATGTTGGAATTACTGGTTGAAATGTGGTGGCCTGCATTAGGCAGGGAGGTCAGCTTACGTGATAATGATGGTTCCTTCTGAACAGGGGAAGAAAAAAATCCCAATCAAAATCTATGAGAAAGCAAATTTGTGTGTGGACTATTTGCCAAAAGTGAACCGTGAGTTGCACAACCAATGATAGTTTAGAATTTCTCTCTTCCAAATGCCATGTGAAATTTGCATACATCATCCAGCAAGGAACAGAAATAATGTAGCATGGTGTACGTAACCCAGCAACAGAGTAACTGAATTTCAAGTTTAAAATATTCACAATCATCTGTTTAATTATCTGCAAACCATGAGGAACCAATTAGTCAATAATCATGAATAAGGGTGAAAATTTTGCACTCTGTGGACAATTTGGGAGCAGAAAAGATAGCCAATTCATTTGAATGTTGCTATAAATTACTTACCTGTCCTCACTTGAGAACAAGCAGTAATGTAGATTATAGTCTCAGACTTGAAGGTCAGAAGGGACCATCGTGATCATCTAGTTTGACCTGCACATTGCAGGCCACAGAACCTCGCCCGCCCACTCCTGGATTACATCTGGCTGAGTTACTGAAGCTCACAGGTCTTGATTTAAAGACAGCAAGTTACAGAAGAACTTCAGGGCAGGGTCTGTCTCTTTGTTCTGTGTTGGTACAGCACCTAGGACAATGGGGTTCTGGTCCATGACTGGGGCTCCTATGTGCTGCAATAATAAATAATCTAAACGACATTTGTATCAGTCCCAATGTCCAATTCCTACCTTCTGCTATTCAGCCTCTTCCTTCTGCGTCCTGGTCTCTGGATGGCTGCTACAAGCCCACAGGAAATGATCTCCTGGTGATAAGGGACAATGTTCTGCAAAGGGAGGGCAGTATTGGAGAAACTCTGTCAGTTTGATTAAAACACTCAGCCAAACTGCTGACAGGGTGTGAAGTTCCTGTCTTCTCTGCTGCCCGAGGGAAGATTTTTGGGGGATGTAGCATAGTGAATTTGCCACTCGGAGCTGTGCCTGTCAGGGACTATAATTGCTTTCTTTGCTGATGGTGAGGGTGGAAAGGTGAACAGGAGAACAGGCTTTATTCCAGGAGAACAGAAACAGCCACGACTGGAGATTTCTTAGTGATTGGAGACTTGTAGCTGAAGAGGGGGGAGGGATAGCTCAGTGGTTTGAGCATTGGCCTGCTAAACCCAGGGTTGTGAGTTCAATCCTTGAGGGGGCCATTTAGGGATCTGGGGCAAAAATTGGGGATTGGTCCTGCTTTGAGCAGGGGGTTGGACTAAATGATCTCCTAAGGTCCCTTCCAACCCTGAGATTCTATGATTCTAAGAGGATGGGGGAGAAAATTCCACAGGATTCTTTAGCTGCTTTGATCTCTTGGGAGGCAGCATGTCAGAGTGAAAATTGGTACGGAGCATTTGGAGGCGCGGGAAAGAGGGGCACTCAAAAGATGCAAACGGAAGATCAAGAGACCTGTTAAATTGTTACACTAAACTAATGTTTTTCTCTCAAAAGATGTTTGAATTTTTCACCAACACTGCAGGCGCCCTAAGGAACTGCTGTGTGGCCTCCTGATGCGTGGGTTAGCACAGTCAGGCTGAGTCCAGGAGTAAGGACAATGTCAGAAACATTATTTAACCACATCTATGTATTAGTGGATGAGGACACAGAGGCAGCTTCCGGTGCTGGGGGTACAATCAGTTTCCTTCACAGGCAGGAAACTCTACAGCTTTCTGTCCCAGTCACTTCCCTAGGCAGGGGTCCTTCCCATCTGGTAGGAGTCACACCCTTCCACGGCCGTCCTTGGATGGGCCCCACACACAGATCCAGCCAGTATAGTGACTCGGCTACAGAACCATCTTGTTTGGCCCAATGTGTAGTTTACATTGTTCCTTAATTATTTTTGTTTTAAAGGTAATCAGGTTCTTATTTTCCTGCACCAGTCTGGGTTTGCCAAGTGAATAAACTAACAGAGCAGATTCACGATTATCTGGAGTCCTGCAACTATCTTTCCTGAAGTGCATCTTTGAGAAGGTTCAACAAAGTAAGGGGTTCACAATGCTCAATCTCAGCTCCCCTTTATAGGTTTAATTGCAGCCACCACAAGCCCCAGGTAAGGGCTAGCAGATCCCTGCACTGCCCCAGAACAAGCCAGGGACCATATTGTTACTATTCAGACTAACAATCTAGCCTTTGGTTTCCTTCTTGATCCAAGGATCCAAGGGGGAAACTGATCTGTGTCAGCACTAAACCTAGCACAGACTGGCTTTCCCCCTCTGCTCTGGCCCCCTGCACCGGCCCCCTGCACCCACCCATTTCCTGCCCCCACTTTCCTACATGCATAGGAGGAAGAGTGGCCCTACATAAACTGCTCTTCCCTCTGCACCTTCACACTGCTACTCACAATATGGATTGCTGGTGCAGGGGAGTTAAGGGACACCTATTACTTCCCTGAATGGGCTTGTAGGGCAGCCGCCATCAATCTTGCTCAGTCACTGCTCGGCGGGCTAGCTACATTCTTCCTTTCTAAACTCCCCATGCAGTTTCGCTTGTATGCAATAATCTTCACTTCTTGTCCTAACAGGACCGAAAGTATCATGTAGTATTGCTGTGCTTCTCTGAAAGTAGCAGCTCCGTTCTACTCCAGGGGTGGCTGCGTGTCGCTGGTGAGTGAAGTGATCACAGTATGTAATGTTTGTAAAGCACTTCAGGAACCTTTGGGATCAGGGGCTCTAAAAATGCAAGCTCTTATTACTGATCGACTCAATACATGAGGAAAAAGGACATCAAAATGGCACTTGAGATGGAGTGAGAAGCCCTTTCTAAAGCTATTAAGAAATTAATAATTACAGGAAGGCAGAGTTAATTACATTCAGAAGATCAATGCGGCTTTTAATGAAGAAAAACATCAAGACCCAAAATAAAAACCCAGATAAGAAACCTCCGAGGTTCACACACACTCCACTGGAATAAGTGGTGCATTAGAATAAGAGCAAGTCCAGCCCTGTGCTCCAAACTGAATAAATGCCAGGATCATTGGGGGGAGGAAGAGAGGGACCCACACAAGCAAACAGCAGTTTTCAACTGCAAAACTGATATATTTGGCCTTTCTGATTTTGACTGACAGCAATTGAAACACCAGCTTGTATCCAAGTGCCAGCACTAGGCCCCCACAGAGCTGCAGGCGAATCAGATTCTCTTATTATGTGTGTTCCTACTAACTTGGGCCATTTCTGTTTTTCCAGGACCCCATGTCAGCTGCTTTCCATGGCTCTGGGATCTCAGTTCAATTGCAAGCGAACCTGCCATTACAAACCAGTGTCTGGGGGGGATGAGGAGCTGGTCCTTTCATAGCACTTCAGCTCTTGCCAGTGATTAAAGAAAATTGAGGAGGGGGGGAAGGCTGGGGGGGAAAGGGGGACGGGACTTGCACTGCACCCATTAAGGTGGTAGGGAAGCTTTTGGGGAAGGGACACCCTGTATTCACACCCGGCACAGTACTGAAATAATAATATTTGTACAAAATATGCCCTGCGAGGCATCATATGAAAGCTAATACCACACTGGTTATCAATATTATTGTAAAATGCATGTGTTAACCTTATATGTGACATAATGAATACCATCTGATGTTACTAGGAGATGTTAAAAACCAGACTGCCTAGCTAAACGTTAGTTCTAGACAAAGGAATGGGGGTTTACCTCTACTTACATATTAGCAATAAACAAGGCTATCAAGCTAAGCCATGGGAGGTTAGCCTCATCCTGAACTCAAGAGACAGGAGAATTAACATAGCTCCTGCACCCCAGAGAGACTCAGGAGACTGAATCCCCAGGAAGCCTTCCTGGCTTGTCAGACAAAGACATCCCTTTGGGCATATAAGGAACAGAGACTCCACCTTTATTATTTACATTAAGGAGATAAAGAAATCAAGATCTGATCTGATCTCTGTGATGGGTCCTGGCCAGACTGGCCAGTAAGAAGCTGGAAGGGAGACTGTGGGCGAGAGAAACCATCTTGAACCAAGACAGTATCTTGCTAGATTAAGTTTCAGACTTTTAGATGCGTGATTTCACTTTTATTTGCTTGTAACCATATCTGCCTTTATCAAGTACTTAGGATCACATAATCCATGCTCTTTTGTTAATAAATGTGTTTTTTTTAAACTATAAACCAAGTTGGTGCTGGGTTTGAAGGGTAAGGTGTATTTACTCCACTTATATTGATAAATTGCGAGGTACTGATTCTTTAAACAGAGCAGCAAACAATCTCTGTTGTGTATGCACAATGGTAGGGGCTGTGCAAGGCAAAGCCATGTCTCTGTGGAGCTCAGAGGCTGGAGTTCATGGATTGTTACCTGCTCTGCAAGGTTTGTGTTGGGAGAGACAGGCTGGTTTAGCAGGGAGCTGACACAGTGTAATCTCCAGCAAAGCTCTGCTGAGGCAGAGAGGTAAGACAGTGGCTCACAGCTCTGGGTATCCCCAGCAGGGTGGTACACAGATATTGTTCAGCCAGGCCAAGAAGAGGACGGTGTGTTATGCTCTCAATGTCTCCTTTATGTCAGCCCCTGGCTTTGCATGGTCATTCACACAGCAGTCCCTGTACGTAGGGATTCCTCACTACCTCCTTTTCCCCAGGAACAAGTTATATGAAGGTGGTTTCAATAGAGAAGCAGGGCCACCGTCCCCTCCCCACCCTGCCCCAATGGATGGCTCAGAGTATGTATTACCTCCTGTACATTCTGGGGCATGCTGGGACTCCCCCAGGTGGGGTGCAGCTCTGCACCATGCCATACATGGGGCTGCATGGAAATCACACCAGTTAGCCCCACACTGGGAAAGATTAAGGACACTACTGCATTCCTATGGAAGGTAAAGGGTTAATTAAATGCAATCTTTTGTCCGATCCCAGTATGCTGGGGAAAAAAAATAGAACTGACCCTTTAACAAAGCAGCCACTGAAGATGAGACCCAGTTAGGACACTGGAAAAAAATGTACCATAAGGTTCATAAGGAACCATAAGTGTACAATTCTTCACAGGCTCGGGGATGGGAGTGAACATTCGGACAGATCCTCAGCTGGTGTAAGTTGGTGTAGTACCATTGACCTCAAAAGAGTTGTGTCAGTTCGCATCAGCTGAGGGTCTGAGTCATCAAATTTTAAATTGGGTAAATTTGGGGGACTTGTTCCCCTTGAGATTGGTTTATAAACACCGCTACTACATCAGAGAAGTTAACACTGTCACTACAGTAGGGTGACCAGATATCTCAATTTTATAGGGACAATCCTGATATTTGGGGCTTTTTTTAAATGGGCTCCTATGACCCCCCCACCCCTTGTCCCGATTTTTCACACTTGCTATCTGCTCACCTTACCGCAACAACAAAAACCACTCTCCTCTGAAACAATGTCAGGGCACAGCAAAATCCCGCAGCCTTGAGCCTTTTACCTTGTGGCCGGTAGCAGCAAGCAGAAAAGCCACTGTTACTTATCGCCTAGCCTTCTGCAGTAGGGAAAACATATGAGAAAGCAGAAAAGAGGACAATTGCCAGAGGATTTAGGGGATTAGAGAGGATTTAGGAGGAAATACGCTGTAGATCGATAAGCTGATGCCAGTAATTCGGGGACCTGAGGGTCCGATACTGCATGAGGAATCGGACACTGAACAAACAAAATAGTTACATAATGAAACAACAAATCTGCTCTCCCATCTTCACGTCACCTGTTATCTCTCAATTTGCTACATATCGCTGGTACAATATTGCTCCTCACAGCAACACTTCTCAAGCTATACGAGTGGCCTGTGTTGAAATATCCTGGGTAAACAGTCATGAGAGGATTCCCTATATTTAAAATGGGGGATCTCCCTGGAACCCGTAACCTCTCTCTCCAAAGAGAAGACATGTTTTAAGTGTGACTGTTGTGCACTCACAGAAAGAGCGAGACAGACGCTGAGGATCTGCATAGCTCAGGGAAGTTGTAATCATGTACAGAGACTTTTGCAAGTAGGTAAATATAAAAAAAATCACAGCTCATTAAATAGGCAAAACTCATTACCATATGTTGGAGGTTCAGCTGCCTCTTGAGTGCCCCTTGCCTGCCCTGCAGTCAGGGGTGACTCTGTGGCACCCTGCCTCTGTTTCACCTTTTCAGGGCCCCTTGGGAAATCACATGGCTACCACACCCCCTGCCTGGCGCTTGTTTAATAACAGAAAGTTCAAAGCAGTCCTCAAGGTCCCCACAAAGTCGATCTCCACAGTTCAAAAGTTCACACTCCGCTCTCGTGTCTTTTACCCTACCTGCAGTTCTCAGTTCTCTCTTCCTGAAGCCACTACTCCCAGTCCTTCCTGGCATAGGCGCCGACTTTCGTCGGCACCAGTGGGTGCTCGCGCCCCCGGCCTTGCCCTAACTCCACCCCCGGCCCCACCCTGCCCCCATTCCACCCCTTCCCCAAATCCCCGCCCCTGCATCCCCCCCCCCCACGCAGGCTTGCAAGCCTGGGAGGGAGGGAAGCAGGGGGCGGGGGAAGTGCAGCGGCAGCACCTTGGGGGTAGGGTATGGGGTATTGAAGAGTGAGCACATGCTGGTCAGGAGGTGTGGGCAAATGATGCATTACTTCTGCTCTGTGATCTAATCACCAATGTATCTGAGCCCCTACTGCCTTCATTGGAATTTTGAGGGTGCAAGGAGGGAAGCATCCAATGATCCTAGGTATTTACCATGCAAACCATATGGTTAAGATGAAGTGAAGGTTGAGATGCACATCAGTGAATGGAGTGCATATCACTGTTCAAGAGCATTTGAGTGTAGAGAAATCTGAAATATCCAGGCGAGAGAGTTAAGGCTGCACTTCTCAAACAAGGCATCCAAGTGACCTTAGCTTGGTCCTTATGGAGAAGTCAAACAACCATCTCTCCTTCATAAAAGATTGTTACAAAGAGGAGGGAGAAAAATTATTGTCCTTAACCTCTAAGGATAGGACAAGAAGCAATGGGCTTAAATTGCAGCAAGGGCAGTTTAGGTTGGACATTAAGAAAAGCTTCTCAACTGTTAGGGTAGTTAAGCACTGGAATAAAATTGCCCACAGAGGTTGTGGAATCTCCATCACTGGAGATTTTTAAGAGCAGGTTAGACAAACCCCTGTCAGGGACGTCTAGATCAAGGATCTCAAACTCAAATCACCACGAGGGCCACATGAGAACTAGTAAATTGGCCCGAGGGCCGCATCACTGAAACCTTTTCATACAATGATACAAAAGTATAGTCAAAAATGAAAAAAAATGAAGAGTAATATAGTATTCTATTAAAAGTCAATGTATTAACTTTTTAAAAACTGTAATGCAAAGAGGGGTTTTAATAAAATATAAACACTCAGGAATGTTTGGAGCTTGGCTGCCAGTGGAGTCGGCACCTATGGCGGGCCGCAGGAAATAACTCTGTGGGCTGCATGTGGCCCGAGGGCCGCGTGTTTGAGACCCCTGGTCTAGATAATAGTCCTGCCATGAGTGCAAGGGACTGGACTAGATGACCTCTCGAGGTCCCTTCCAGTCCTACAATTCTTTGTATGAGTTACAAATGCTCTTTGTGGTGCAGAACATGGGCTTCCTAATATATTGGTACATATCTATCTTGGATACCAAGTCTGATTGTTTGTCACTATCGTAACCTTTTCTGTTGTGGAAGAGCTCTAATTGCATCTTCTCGGCAAACAGGGAGTGATAGATCATTCCATTACTGTCAGCAGAGTTGTGCCGGTGGGAAAATGGAGTAATGCAGCCATGAATGAGGCCCATCGTGTTAATATCTGGAGACATGTTGGTTTTGTGTCTAGTGACACTTTGAGAATTGACTGCAATGTGGAATCATAGGACTGGGCTTGCATGGTATTCATCACCTCCTGCAGAGTAATGAGTGCCCTCAACCTAGCAGGACCTGACCTTTAATGAAGCTGATCTTGTATTTTTTCCTATACTATGTATTACAGTAAAGGAAGCCCTAAAGTAGCCCAACCACCTGTAACGCTTTGCTATCAAACACCTAACCCACATATTCCCCAGGAGTGCAATGTACTCACGAGTTTCTTCTAAGTCTGCTCAGTTCAGGTTAGGATTTAGGCAACAAAGGCTATTCAGATTACTCTGGGAGCTAGAAAGCCTGGGAGAACTATATGGTCTGTCTGTATCCATGGACCTCAGTAAAGGATTCCCTTTATATTCATCATAACGGAGTCACACAGAGGACAAAGTAAGTACAAAGCAAGGCAGCTTTTATTTAAAGTCACGTCAATCTCTATCCACAGCAAACACACTGGGGAATTCTGCCAGTCCTTTGGTCCCCAAACTGTTACCCTGCATAATAAAGTAGGACTAGCTCCATCATACTAACTACCTGGATGTCATTTAGCCAGGCTATCCCATCAAACATGAATTGCCATTTTCCCAGTGATAGTTATGAAGAGCTCATTCAAATGCTCTCTCTCGCCCAGAAATAATGTATTTCACCAGTGAGCAGAATATATTAACCATCACTTTTTAATTCTAGCTGATATCCCTTACTTTCTCTCCAGTCCTGCACAGAGAGAAGAAATGCTTTTCTGGTCAGGAGATCTATATTAATGTAGTTGGATGATTTCCCCCACTCGCTGCACATTATACCTGGGATCAAAAGAGCTGCTGCTGCACATATCTACCTTCGGGTAAAGCCACAAGAACATATTTGTTCATCTTATAAACAAAAGTGTGAAATAGTCTTTGGAGGAAGCATTAAAGGAAGCTGGTATGCTCAGATGATTTTGTGACCGCCACGCTATGTACATTTTGGACAAAGGAACCCTTTGAGCACCCCAAAGCTAGACATCCACGACTTGACATGCAAGTGAGTCACAAAAATCACTGGGCAGAAACTTGAAGTCCTGAGTCAGTTTTCACCCAGTCCATACTCGGGCAAAACGGCCATTGGCTCTAATGGGCACTTGGACTCAAACGTCTTCAGACTCTGGCTCCTCTGAGATTAGAGCTAGAAGAGACTGTCAAATACCCCTCCTCCACCTGCTAACTTCAGAATTGTCCCTTGACTTACAGCTGGAGTTATGTGGATTGTTTTGGCCAGGTCACAGGGTACTCACTCATTGTGGAGGGGCACCTGGGAATTAGCTCACCACTGGTTTGACACCTCCTCTTGTGGTGTCTCAGCCCCCTGTCTCAGTCTCTCACTCGGTGGCCTCTCTCATGTTCCACAAGTCACAGCGCTTCTTCTGTGGCTTGGCCCTTAGTCCAGGTCACTGTCGTTTTCTCCCCTTTGGGGTTATCAGTCTCTTTACAAACCAGCTCAGGCAGTCTTTAAAGTGCACTCTTCTCGGTACAGGCTCCCTCGTGCCCTCTTTCCCTTTCTAATGCACGGAGGGTGGCTGCAAATTTGCACACTGTAGCCATTTCTGTTGCCAGCCTCCTGGGTTTATACTAGCCCAGCCCACACCTGTTCAACTGAGCTTCATCCTCCAATCAGGGGTTGCTTCTTCAGCCTAATCCCCATCCCCGCATGTGAGGCCTTTCACCCTAATTGGTCCTCTCTCAACTTCCTAACTCCTTTCAGGGCTAGTGTGGGGTGAACACCCCATCACAGAGGAATCTAGTAAATTCATCAAAAATGCTCATTTGGTGGACACCGAAAGCTATTTGCACATTTGGTTCAAGTTCTCAATGAACAATCATAGCCAAAAAATGAAAGAAAAAAAAAAACCTTTGGAAATATAATGCAGCATTTCAACATTTTCAAAATGAACCTTTTTAACATTTGTTTTGAAAAGACATTTACAAAACAAAACCTTGATTCTAATTGACATTTAGAAAATGTGGTTTCAAATGGACATTGCATTTCATTTTGAATTGATAGTCATAACGTGTTGCATGACCCAAAGAATTTTGCATTTTGTTTCTGCAAAAGAATGTTTTAATCTTTTGCCAGCCACTGAACCCCCCAAAATTTGTTCACCTCTATTTACAAGATATTCTCTAGTGCCTTCTCCAGTCTAGTTTTAAGTAATCCAAGTAATGAGGCTTCCACCATCTTTCCAGAGAAACTATTTTATGGCACAGTAGACCTCCAGCTGAATTAAGTTGCCTTAGCACCTAGCCCTCCAAATTAGGAATCAGGCCCACACCACAATACCCTCAAGTAATAATATTTTTTAAAAAAATAGATGAGCCCTGCCCGCCAAAGATCATAGCATATGGCACGGCATGACTGGTGGATAAACAAAGTAAATTGTAGAAGGTGGAAGAGGTAACCATGAAGCAATCATAATTAGCAGTCAGAGCAATCCAACTACCTGGCCATAGGAAATGCTTTCTGATATCCAACCACTATTTCCTTGTAATTAGTTTATTCTGTTGCTCCTGGTTACATCTCCTTTTTCAGGCAAAGAATGGGAAGGGAAACAGAAAGGTGAATGACACCATAGTCCCGCAGCAGAGCTGGGGATAGAACCTATGTTTTTTGAGTTGCAGTGCAATGTCTTGTCCTTAGAACCACGCTTCATAGATGCCCTATATTGATTATCAGACACTCACGGGTCTCTCCCAGCTCATCTCTGGCAGATCAATGCTTTCCCTCCAATGTAGTGACCCCGGGAGACATCTTTAAGGGGTTTCCGCTGTATGGAGGGCCTCTGTTCAGGAGTTAATACAAGATTAAGCTCTAACCTCCTGAGTGGGTTACTGTGGAGGTAGGAACAGGACACTCAAGCCTTTTCTTCATATGTGGACACCGCACCCTTGACAGAACTTTCTATGGGGGCCTGGAACAGGGGTGGGAACCAAACAAAGAGCCACCCTCAGGATCTGTGGAAGTTAGGGTTTAGTGTCCCAGGTGTGGCTGACTTCCTCTTCCATGTGTGCAGGACCAGATCTACTCATAGGCTGCCTCATCCATTCATGGAACAATTGTGCTCTGCGCTTTTAGTATCACACGGCAGCACCCTCTAACACTGGGGAAGAAAAGACATTCTACTGAGTAACTAGCTGCATATACCTGTCTAAAAATGTTAGACAGCTGAATGGCCTTTACAACCAGAATTTCACTGGCTCCAAATACATCTCTCATTCATAGTAGTGCGGGTGAATATCATTCTTTTCCAATTTTTCCACTATAGTCGTATTATAGTGGAGCTTAATAAATAAAATCCTCTCATTTTTCTTTCTTCAGCTACAAACTAGTATTCTATTACTCCATACAGCATTGCTCATAAGTGGCTGTCACATGGGAGATAAGACAATCTTCATTTCTCATCCACAAAAGTATTCCCCCCCCACCCCCATTCTACATTCCCCAAGAAGCACTTTGAATGGCAACAATAGAATTCATTACCCAGGCTAGGCTTCTGTGACTGGATAATTCATTCCCCTTGTTACTCACTGTTCTGTCATGAGAGCTGAAGGAAAGAGTCTTGATCTTGAAGGTAGGACAATGATACAATATATTTCCAATCAGTTGCTGGAAGAAAGGTTACAACCTGCTTCATGCAGAATTCAATTAGGCACCATAGAGAGAGTCTGCATTAACTACTATAGATGACACAGCCATTTCAAGTTACTCTTAGCTCCATCTCCTTTCTCTAAAGGATTTTTAACTCATTCTGGCACTAACAGAAAGCAGGTCTGTTCTGCTAGAATGGAGAGATGGTCTAGTTCCCTTCAATATACTTAGAAGAAACTTCAAAGACTTTGTGGAAATAAGAAAAATATTCAACTGAGAAACAATTCTGCCTCCATCAATCTAA
The DNA here is from genome assembly GCA_033296515.1 of Macrochelys suwanniensis. Taxonomy (NCBI): domain Eukaryota; kingdom Metazoa; phylum Chordata; order Testudines; family Chelydridae; genus Macrochelys; species Macrochelys suwanniensis. The sequence goes on from CM065778.1 coordinate 136,747,992, forward strand.
TTTATCTAGCTAAGTATTTCTATCACATGTCTCGCCATGGTATCTGAGCACTTGTGTCATGTGGTGAGGGGTTTCCTACTAGTTTATTTGCATCAGAGGCTCTGAGCCCCAGCAAAATCTTCAGGTTCATTTGTGGATGAAATCAAGTAGAATTTGACCAAATTCCCTTCGTCCTTATAGGAAGGACCATATCAGATAGGATCATATACTGGGTCTTTTCTGATTGGGTTTTGGACACTGTTGGTCACAACGTTTCTGAATATGTTGGGAAAACATTGAATCACAACCTGAGCTTTGCACCCTGGTCCTTCTGGCTGGGGAAGACCAGCTGGGAAATATGAGGCCCTCAATTGGCGTACACCGTCAACACTTCCTTTGAGGAGAGCAGAGGGCAATCGAAGCATGCATTAGTCAAGAGCTGGGTCAAAATTGGAATTTGCATCCCCAGGAAAATTCCAATATTTTGTAGTTGTTTCCATCTTGAAACAGGATGAAAAGTTGAAATACTGAAGTTTTTCATACAACAAACTGTTCCAAAAGTTTTTTGAATCAGAAACAGTGAAACGTTTCACTTTGGCATTTTTGAGCAAAGCATTCCGATATTCCTGAAACAATTTTCCTCTTCATTTTGGTTTGTTGAACTGGCCCAGAGTGTTTTGTTTTGAGTGAGTCCAACAATAAACTGCATTATTCTATTGTGGCACATTGCCTCATGGGAGTTTTAATTTGGGTTCTTGATGTCCCCTTTTCCCGCTTCCATCGGCTCCAGTCTGGGAACAGAACAGAAGCTGTGTTGGATGATGATCTTCTCCTGGCTATAGACAAAGACGACACGCCCACGCTGATATTAATTGTTTGTATTGCTGCAGCAACTCAGATCTAGTCACAGGCCAGGATCCCATTGGGCTAGGTGCTGTATCAACACAGAACAAACAGATGGATCTAATAATAACTTTATTATTAGAGCCATCATCCAAAGTTGACAATATGGAGCATGATGGGCTGTCAACATACCTGTGGCCCCTCAGGAGCAAACAAAATTGACATTTAATGGCACGATTCTTTTCACAGGGGGTAATGGTAGGCAATAGTCATGGAGACAGAAGAGGACACCAATGTCTTTGCTCTTCCAGCCATCATATTCAGTGTGTAGGAGAATTAGTGAGAAGATAAGGCTGGAAATGCACTCACTCGGCAGATGACATCTAGCTTTATGGGCCAGATCCTCAGACCTTCTTTGTCCATGCTGATCGGTTCATTGGTTTCATCCACCTGTTGCATCACATCATTAACCCAGATTGTAAGATCTTCCCTGCTGGGGCTCCTTGACGTGAAAGAAAGGATAGCCTTGTGGTTAACACACTGGGCTGCAACTCAATTCCCAGCTCTGCCACAGACCCTCCAGGGGATCTTGGGGAAGTTACTTAACCTCCCCTGGGTGAGCACTAGAGAGACACTCTAGGGAAGGGAGACTTTATGCTGCAGACATTGCAGAAGGCTGCTTCAGAATCCCTGGGGCAAAAGGCATGATGGGGGTTGGGTGGGAGGGGGCATCCTGGCTGCAGCACCCAGCACTAGAGATTCCAGGCAGTCTATCACCTGGGGAGGCTGCTGTAACTTAGACAGGTGCCCAGAGCGGTCGAAGTTATGCCAGGGCCTCTCTTGTCCCTGGAGCAGCTGAGGATCAGGAGGGTGCAAAAATGGCTTAAAATGGCCCCTATCTTAGATGCACAGCACAGGTGTCACTCTCTCTCCCAGCCCTGTAAAATGGGGATATTAATACTTCCTTTGTGTGGTTACCTAAAGCTGGGAGAGGGGAGTGTATATCTGGATAGTCTTTTGCTTATTTTGTATTTTTAATTCACGGCATATCCACCCAGAGCACAGGATGGGCACTTCTAGTTCCAGTTGAGCACACTGAATAAATATTTGTATTGTGAGTTTACTTACTACAGATTGTACAGCACTTAGCCTAATGGGGCCCTGATCTTGGTTGGGAGCTGTAGGCACCACCATAATATAGACAATGTAACAAGGATCGTAATTATGTGTTTCCAATTATGGAAATCAAGGATTTACAATTAAATCACAATGAATGTAATAAAACCCGAACAGCATAATCTATTATGTTCCAAAGCTTGCTTGGCCTGATAAGCAAAACACAAATATCAGCTTATGAGAAAGCTACAAGCCATCCTTCCAACAGAGATTTCTTCTGCCTTTCCTCCCCCCACTGGCTTTGTTAGCCTAACGGCGAGAGGGGGAAAACCACGAGAATTCAAACTAGGTTTTTCTTGAATGGATGCAGAGGACAAGCCTCTGGATAATGCTGCGGGTCTGATTTGCAGTCCATTCGAAGCGTGAGCTGATTGGTTATGAATAGAGCTCAGCTTGCTATGCTGTTGAAAGCCAAAGCCATTTTGACTTATTTTCCTTTAATGCAGTTATGGTAATGAATGACTCTGCGACTGGTCACTCTGAAACGTACACTTGACATTCTACCTGTGCCATCGTAATTCTACAGGTACAAAAATAAAGCATCTCCCAGATGACTGCTTTAGCATGTCTATGTTTAAACTGTTGCAAAGGCCGTATCTTACATATCCTTTAATATATAAGCTGCTTTTTTAATGTGTCTTTCATTTCTAGACTGCATTTATAGCATAACTGCCTGAAAAACCACCACGCATGGAATCAAGTATCAGAGGGGTTGCCGTGTTAAGCCTGCATCTGTAGAAGCGACAAAGGGTCCTGTGGCACCTTATAGACTAACAGACGTATTGGAGCATAAGCTTTCGTGGGTGAATACCCACTTCGTCGGATGCATGCAGTGGAAATCATGGAATGTGACTAAAGAGACTACAAGGTCTGAGAGTTTAGGTCTAGTACAAATGTTTCAGATTGAGTGGGGAACGCCATCTTAATTAATATTGGAAAAATAACCTTGTGGGTTGCCTGCAGCAACTAGACAGAAGGGAAATAAAAGCTTGTGCATCAAGGCATAATGGATCATTTTGGGGTTGGTCCTGCTTTGAGCAGGGGGTTGGACTAGATGACCTCCTGAGGTCCCTTCCAACCCTGAGATTCTATGATTCTATGATTCTATGATCATCTGCAGTGGAACAGGAGTTTAGGCCCCGATTCAGCAGTCCCCACCCCCTCCCCCAGTTCAGCAGAGCACATGCTTAAGTCTCAGTGACTTTTATAGAGTTTAGGCCTGTATTTAAAATCACACACATGCTTAAATACCTCGCTGAAGTGGAACTTTAGAAAGGAATTTGCCTATCTCCCCTGGTAGAACAGTGCACAAGTGAGCCTCAGGTCTACAGTCGTATCCGTGTGTGCAGCCTCTCACAGAGAGTCCTATTGAAATCAATGGGGCTTCACACAGAAATAAGGGTCCGCCTGGGTAGATCAGATGGCAGGACTGGAAATTCAGTGAGCTGCCTTCACACTTGGTGTTCCTTTGAAGCATCATTTACGATCGACTGCCAAAGATCACATGCTGGAGTGCATGATGGAAATAAATCTCTTTCTTCGCTAATTGCGATGGGATTTTTAATTTAACTGCTCTTAAATCAGCCACCCTGAAAAGAGGCATTTTTAATTTCACTGGCTTTTTAAGTTCCTTGCAATTTTCTAGCACTGCTGGTTTTTGACAAGACAGTAGAGTGTCCTTAACTGAGATCTCCTTTAAAAATATCCATCACAGCTGGTACTAATGAGCACTGCTTTGACAGTTTCACCTGAGAAGCCAAGGATGGTATGGGCAGAGGTGAAAGTACGCTGGTACGGTGTATCAGCAAGAGCCAGTATGCCATGCCGGACTGTACTGGCTTCCCCAGCGGTGATTTAAAGGGCTCGGGGCTCCAGCCGCTGCGGGAAGCCCCGGGCCCTTTAATGCACCATGGGAGCTCTGGCAGCGGGACTCGGGCGGCGCTTTAAAAGGCCCGTGGTTCCCCACGGCGGTAGGAGCCCCAGGCCTTTTTAAGCACCGCCCAAGCCCGGCTGTCAGAGCTGGGCTCAGGTGGGGATTTAAAAGGCCCGGGCCCTTTAAAGCACCGCCGGAGCCCTGTCGCTGCTACGGGGAGCAGCGGCAGGGCTCTGGCAGGGATTTAAAGGGCCCGGCACTCCGGTTGCCGGGGGGAGCCCCAGGCCCTTTAAATCACCACCAGAGCCCCGGGGCTCTGGCAGGGATTTAAAATGCCCGGAGCTCTGCGGTGGCCGAAGCCCCAGGCCCTTTAATTTGCCCCGGGGCTCCCAGCTGCCTCTGCAGCTGGTAGCTCTGGGGTGATTTAAAGGCCCCGGGGCTCCCAGCCAGAGCCCTGGGGCCTTTAAATCACCTCTTCCGGTCGAGGCCACGCCTCTTCCAATCGAGGCTACGCCCCCACTCAGGACTCCGGCATACCGGTAAACCCTGTAAGTTACTTTCACCCCTGAGTATGGGCCAGAGAGACTGAATTAGTATTAGTCCCACAAGTCATCCCTCCAATGGCAGGGTGGAAATGCTTTAGCAGTGCAAATATAGCACCACTTCCCCTGCTCGTTCTTCGAATAAATGGAAGACTAAATTCCACCAGGTTAGCTGCCCAGAAACTTTCAGCATGCTACTATCACAACCCTTTAAAATGTTGCTGAATACAAGCAGGCTCAGCAGAATAGGTTCAGGGCATGGGTGGGGTCTTGCTTCAAATGATGCAAGTATTCAGAGTGTCTTCCAGTAAAGAGGGGGGAAAAAAAAAAGAGGACATTTGAGAGACAGGACAAATGCAGGGGAGGAAATACCATGTATGATAACACATCCAGAGAGCTGGTGACATTCCAGCAGGGCTTGGACTAAGGTGCCCAGTAGTGTTTTGCCAATTTGTCTGGCAATGGAAGGTTCTTTACCGCAAGTGACATGCTCAAGCGTCAGTGCAATAGCTATTCATGTCCAATGCCAGTCCCTTGGCTCTGTGCCCGCTCCAGCGCACATTGTTGCCAGGAGGCCTTTCATCCACAATGGCACCTGACTCTAAAGGGCAGTGAAGATAAAAGGAAATAGCGACGCACAGGGATTGTTACCATTTAGCAGTTATGAAATATTGCTCACATGCTTCTCCCAGTGGGGAAAGAGACTCACTAGGAATGCATCATTCACTAAGACAGGCTAGGAGAAAGGTCATCCGCTATACAGTGAATAATTGCTGCTACCCCAGACGGAGGCTGACTGATGGCTTCATTAGATGGGGGCTATTTCAACCATCTGACTTGTGTTGGAGCTAGTTACAGGTGCAAAGGGTAGAAAGAAAAAGTACTGCACAATGCTTGGATCAGTTCCAAGGCCAGAAGAGACTGTTGTTCTCATCTAGTCTGACCTCCTGTATAACACAGGCCACAGAATTCCCCCAGAATAACTCCTAGAGCAGATCTTTTCGAAGGACATCCTATCTTGATTTTAAAATTGCCAGTGAGGGAGAATCCACCACAACCTTTAGTCAATTATTCTAAGGGTTAATTACCTGCACGGTTAAAAGTTTACACCTCTTTCCCAGTCTGAATTTGTCTAGCTTCAACTTCCAGCCATTGGATTGCGTTCTCTTTCTCTGCTAGATTGAAGGGTCCATTATCAAGTATTTGTTCCCCAGGTAGGTACATATAGACTGATCAAGTCACTCCTTGAATGTCTTTGCTAAATTAGATAGATTGAGCTTTGAGTGTCTCTCACTATAGGTTTTCTAATCCTTTAATCATTCTCCTGGCTCATCTCTGAACCCTCCCCAATTTATCATCAACATCCTTCTTGAATTATTAAGATCAGAACTGGACACAGTATTCCAGCAGTGGTCACACCAATGCCAAACAAACACAGAGGTTAATCTATACTCTTACCCAAGATTCCCCTGCTTATATATATTCAAGAATGCATTTAGCCCTTTTGGCCACAGTGTTGGCCATAAGGACCTAAATTAAGTGATACCACATGGAAGGAATAAAGTTAGAAAGGGTTACAAACAAAAGTAAAGCTATGCTCTCTAATGGCTAAGACCTAACTTAAGATGCAGTCTTTGTCCTTACCAATCTTCCATTCCCACAGTCTTTAGCCCCCTTGGATAAAGTAACCATCTCTTTCAGCTTGCAAGCACAGTTGCCAACTTTCATGCGGTAAATAAGCACCCCGACTTTCACAATAAGCCAAAAATCAAGCTAATCCCATTTCAAAACAAGGCCAAAACAAGCCAATCCCTAAGAACCCCAACACTCTATGTGACTAGATACCCCCGGCGTGCAGTCTGGGACTGTGGTGGGCCCGCTGTGTACCACTGACTCTCTCCCCTCCCTCCTTGCCCCTGCTTGCCAGGAGCTGATCCAAAAAAAAGCAGCAACAAGCTACAAGCCAAAAAACTAGCCAACAAGCATCTCACAAGCCACTCACAAGCCAATTAAGCCCAATTTCTGCATTTTTTCCATGGGTTTGGCATGTCTGCTTCCAAGAGCTCTGTCCCCTGGTGTCTGTCCAGTGACAGGTGCCAAGATGGCTTCTCGTCTCTCCTTATATCTTGCCAAACTCACCATTTTGTCCCCAGACTCAGGATGACCTCATGCTGTTCTCCCTTTCCTGTGGGCTTCCCATCCTCATGCTGATTCATATGTAAATGAGGCTTCATTTGGTGTTAGTCAGACCTGGTTTAATTTAATCAAAGACAGGTAAATAGCTGCCTTCTCTCCTGTCTGGTAGGAAACCTGTTCCTCCCCCCCCCCCCCCCCCCCCCCCCGCTTTTGGCTGCAGACTTTAAAAGCATAATATCACTAAGTATCCACATTTCCTTATATAGCGTGAATACATACATTTCAAAATGCTATTATTCACCAGTGTGTCACTAGCTTTCAGGCAAGACCTCACTTGATATACAGTATTATTGCATTATAAAAGTATACAATCAGTTGATTCAATGTGACTTATTTGAGGTTCAGACCCTGACTTTACAGCCCAGATAAAGCTTCTTTCTGCTGCTGGGATGTAGACACCATGCTATCTACTTCCTGATTGGAGAGCTTTGTTTACCTTATACATAAAAACGAACCTTCATTGTCTCTGGCTGACAAGCAACTACACATTCCTTTCCTTAGGGCAGACTGGGCTTATGGATGGTTTGTACAACACATTTTAAGAACATAAAACTCTACCACATATTCATAATTCTTTGTACACACCCTGCACATATTATTGATGCTTTCCAGTGTTAACTTGCATGCCATCTTTCAGATACCGGTTAGGACAGTGTGTTAGGTGCAGTGAGTATGTCAGGCCTCAGAAGACTTGCTGACACAGAGGCCTGGCCTACCCTAAAAAGTTAGCTCGACCCAGCTGCATTGTTCAGGGATGTGAAAAATCCACATCCCTGAGCGACATAGTTAAGCTGACCTGATCCCCAGCAGAGACAGGCCTGGGTTGATGGAAGAATCTTTCCATTGACCTAGCTACTGCCTCTCGGGAAGTTGGATTACCTACGCTGATGGGAGAACCTCTCCCGTGGCATTGGTAGGGTCTCCATTGAAGTGCTACGGCTGTGTCACTTCAGCTTTTCCACTGTAGACAAGCCCAGCGTAGTGAACCACAATAGGCCTCTGTGCCACAGGGTCCTTAAAGAGACTTGGGGAGAAAAATTGGCTAGAGAGAGAGCGCGCGTCTCCATCCTGGCTATCACCCCCATCACCTCCTGGGCCCTCAGACCTTCTTTGTCTTAACCCTGAGAGATGTCTTGAACAGCTCCGGCCAGAGACAGGGACCCAGGTGACACTGCTACCTCCAGCTGAATCCCAGACACCACCTAGGTTGAAATGGGGTTGGACTAACAATAACATCTCCAGCCCATCTCAACGAATTTCTCCTCTTTCACCCAAAACAGTTATTACCATATTTCATATAATCTAAGAGATGGTCAAACAAGGGGGCTCTTTCTTCTAGCATTCTCTAAGTGAAGGGAAAATGGGATATTAATATTAAATGATTCATATCAATACTTAATATTTCAAAATGTGCTAATTGTTTTCCCCCCTTCTTCCTATATCTTTAATAAAAGGATTTTTAATGGTGTTTGCTCCATGGTAAACCTGAGCCTGCTTAGTACCAAACTCCGAACCTTGTTTAACACTGTTTAATATTGCACAGTGACTGGGTTATGTTAACCCTCCATCCCATACATTGCATCTAAATTAATACAACAGTGCTACTGTTTCTCATGGATGATCTGGAATAATTACACCTGCAAGGTAGCAAAAATGGTTACTTACACTAGTGGATAAAAGTTATGAGGGGATCAGGTGCAAGAAGAAGAAAGTAGCAATCAACATTTCCTAAAAAAAAAAAATTAAAGGAGAAAAATATCCTTTGGCATTAATCTCCATGATTCATAAGAAATGGAGGTAGGCTGGCAAAGTTTAAGTGATTGAAAATGATGCCCATGGCCGTTTGCAAAATCTGATTACCGCCCCGGTGATTTATGGCTTGCCATTAGCACAGAAAAAAAATAAAGCCCAGAAATTGAGCTGAGTAAATCAAGAAGGACCTTTCCAGTTTACAAAGAACACTTTGACATGATTCAAAAATATTTTAACCAAGATTTCATTTTCTGTAAATACATGTTACCTCCAGAACAGGAGCTATTCATTTTAGTGGTTTCTCTCTGAATTACACTTTTACTTGGCCTGAAAGGAAGCCCAAGTTTGCCTGCCATCTTTTCAAGGCTTCTCTTGATTTATTTAAATGACATTGGGTGACTAACTTCTGTGTCTCTGATGCTTGGCAGGAGTGATCCACTCCTTCAGCTCCAGCTGAGCCAAATGGATTGGGGGAAACTTAAAGGAGTCCTGCAAATGCACAGGACTACATTTTGCTGGATAAGGTTTCTGGATATTGGGACAAAAGGGACATTCTGCGTGTTACACTACTAATGATGGAAGAATCAGCTGACACAAAAGCAGTTGATATCTGAATTTTTGCCTCACTCTCAAACTAACCCCAGATAGAATTGTTTTCTAAATTTCATATGCCAGGATTGTTTTATATAATCCAGAGATCTGGGTTCAACTCCTAGCTCTGCCATAGACACCATGTCACCTTGGGCAAGTCACTCAATCTTCCCTGCGCCTCAGTTTTTCCCTCTGAAAAATGGGCATGGAAATTCTCATGGAAAGAGCATCTTAAGGGTTGTGGTGGATTCTCCATCCTTTGGAGTCTTTAAGTTGAGACGTGATGTCTTTCTAGAAGAGATGTTCTAGCTCAGCCACACGTTTTTGGGCTCAGTGGAGGAATTACTAGTAAAGTTCTCTGGGCTGTGTTATGCAGGAGGTTAGACTACATGACCAGAATAGCCCCGTCTGGCCGTAAAAATCTATAGATTTTACATTTTAATTCAGGGACTAGAAACCCCTGAATGCTACCGAACAGACTGTTCCCATGAGTTTTCCATCCCAATTGGGTTAGGCTAAAGTGCTCACAGGAGAACACCACGTTGGCCAAACTGTAGCTTGCCCTGCACAATTATACAAGCAGATGATGCAGTGATCCTGTCTCCCATTCTCCCTCGTACTGCTGTGCTGTGGGCAGTCACGATGCAGCTGGAGAGCAGGGGCACTATCTGATCTAGCACCACTAGCAGCACAGGATCCTCAAAGCAGGGGCAGGTGTGAGGCTGCAGGATTACGGTCCCACACGGCTTTCCCCTTGCTTTGGCCAACAGAGTCGACATGTTGCAGGAGAGAACATGGGCTTGAGAAGGTGGTAGAGCTATTGTCCCACCATGCCAGATTTTCTTTATGGGTCCCCAGTGCTGTGCACCCGCTCCTGTCCCCACTCCAAAATGGCTCCTGCCCCAGTCTGGCCTTTAATCATCTCCTGTATAAACAACTACAGCACCGCTGAAGAAGAGCCAGTTTTTCTAACATTAATGCAGCAGCACAGATCAGTGTCCCAAAGGAACCCATTGCTGGTGGAGCACAAGCGAGGAGCTCCTTGGGAGACCTTCTGCAGCACACCAGCAATCTTCAGCCGCAAACTGGTGGCCAACCTAGGAATAACCCTGTGCTCTAGTAAGCATCTTCTCCGTCTGTAAAGAATCCTCTCCTAGGATTTGAACCAGTGAGGTGACATTGGTGTGCAAATGCAGACATGCATCCACTTAAACCAGGGGTCTCAAACACGCGGCCCGCCTGCTGGGCTCCCCGCGCCCCCCCTTTAAAAATATATATATATTTTTTAACCCCCAGGCAGTTCCCGCCACCAGATAGTTGTTCTGGCAGCAGGAACTGCCTGGGGGTTTAAAACAAAACAAAAAAAAAAGAAAGAAAAGGGGGGGGCAGTGGTGGGGCATGGGGAGACCGGCAGGCCACAGGGAAGAGCTCCGCGGGCTGCATGGGAAGAGCTTTGTGGTTTCTGGGAGGGAGGGGGGAGAAGCGGGAAGCCCCGCACACGGGAGGAGGAGGAGAAGGGACAGGGCCTAATGGAAGGGGTGGAGTGGGGGCGGGGCTGGGGGCAGTGAGGGGGCGGGGTCAGTGATGCAGCCCTTGGGCCAATGCACTAGTCCTCATGCGGCCCTCGTGGTCATTTGAGTTTGAGACCCCTGACTTAAACTGTGCTGTTACGTCTCTCCCGTTTGCAGGCCACTAGGGGGAGCAATGCCACCATAGTTGGTGGTTTTGATTAATACATTAAGTAAAATCAGAACAGCTCAGCTTCAGTCCACTAGAAACCAGAGCCCTTTGGAGTGCTACTTTTAATTAAGTGGAGATCGCACTCTAGCAATCATGGGCTGATAATGACAATTCACCAGCCTCCTTATACCCAAAAGACACTCCTACGTCTTCCCCGGGCTGCTCTGTCAGCACCACTCTGCAGCCCGTCATTACTAAGGGGGATCAGCAATCCCCGTGTAGCCTTGCGGGCTTCCTCTTAGCAAGGTCTCTGTTGGGATCAGGGGTGGCACCAACAGCCTAGGATGCGAGAGCAGCAGCTGCTATTCAGGCAGCAAAAGTGGCAGAGTCAAGAGCATTAGCATAACACTGCGTTCCCAGTTCTTTGCTACTGTGGCAGAGGGCTGGCAAAGAGTCAGTGACTAGCTGAGCCTGAGCAGGCTTGCCCGCTGTCCCCCTTGTGCTGTCCCGGCAGGGTATGGAGGATTGGCTTTCAGAACCAGCTGCAGGGTCTCACTAGTTTAGGGTAATCCCCAGGTAACATAAAACTGACAACGCTGGTTCTATGCCATCTGATCCGAGCTCCGACTTGGTTCCGGCGCATCTGGCTGGAGTGCAGTGGGCTCCAGAAATCCTGGACCAGCAGAACAAGAAGTCACTTGAAGTCTTCAAGACAAGGCTGGGTGTTTTTTCCCCAAAAGAGATGCCCTAGCTTGGCCAGACGTTGTGGGCTTGACACATGGGTGAAATTCTCCGGCCTGTGTTATACAGGTCAGACTAGATGAGCTAATGGTTCTTTCGGACCTTGAAACCTCTGAAAACAACCCCCCAGGGTCAAGCAGCAGAAAGGCCGAGGAGAGTCACCAATACGCCCAACCTTATTTATTATTGGTATTGCCATAGGGCCCAGGGGTCCTAGGCATGGAGCAGGACCCATTGTGCTAGGCGCTGCACAAACAGAACAAAGATACAACGCCTGCCCCAAAGAGTGTTTGGTCAAAGTATTTTCCTTGAGTGAGCTGATCTGGCCCTAGGTGCCCAGGAATCACTCACTCAACACTATAATACAGCCAGAGCAGGAGGCTGCTCTGTAAATCCCATCTCTGGGGGGAGAGCGAGCGCGGGATGGAAATTTGTCCACCGGTTCCCCAGCTAGGGTCCCCCATGGCTCAGGGGGTGGGATAGGAGTATGACCGGGCAGCCGCAGCAGGCAGGGTGGGGAGGAGCTCTCTCCACCTCCCCACCCCTCCTGTGCAATCTCTGCTCTAGTGCCCTCCGCACAGTGACCCGCTCTGGCCTGGACTATGCCCCAGAACTGAGCCCCACCCTTCTGGTGCCCACTGCACTGAACGGGGCTCAGAGCAGCCCCCTCAATCCCAGCTGCACCCCCTCCCTAGTCACTACCGCCAGCTGGAGGTCAGTGCCTGCTTACCCACGCACAGAGACAGCAGCTGGGAAGCCTCCAGCAGGGCTCTGCCCCCACCTCCGACGAGCTCAAGGTGAGAGGCACCCGGGGGACACAGCTGCTGTGTGCCACGCACGCTGCCCCCTGAACTACAGCCCAGCAGCTGGGACCGGACATGGCCAGCCGGGGACGGGCGGGCGGGCCCTGTCTGCTGCAAGCAGCCCAGGGTTGGGCTGATGTAAGGGGCGCTGCAGCCCAGAACATGCTCATCCCCCCAGGCAGGGCAGGGAGCACCCCAGCAGGGCTCTGTGGCACTGCCTCCCCCTCAGCCGGCTGCAGCCCTGCCAGGACCTAGGCAATCTGCGCGGCAATCCAATATTTTAGCAAGCTGTCACATGGGCCGCAGCTGGGTGCTGATTGGGCCCCAAGCAGCCCCGGGGGTGAGAACCACCGCTCTACTGTAGCAACCCTCACTGTTAGAAAGAGAAGGGGAAAATTCTAGCTTCCGTCTAAGTTACATCAAGTAGTAATAATAACTTAACCCTTCTATGCCCCTTGACCTACTGGAATTCTGTAGGATTTCCGGCTGAAGTCAGGGCCTTTGGGATTAAAGCTAGCCAGACCCCACCTCAAAATAAACCCCAGTCCGTTTTCACTTAAAGTCCCACTTAAAATCGATTTGCAACTTTGCAGAGCGGCAAGGGGGTTTAACACATGAGGTAAGTGAAGTTATTTTGTAACACAAAGCTCATCATAGATCACTAAGATCATACTCCCTCCAACAGGCCCATTTATGGCTGGTTCAGACATTATGAATGCTGACTACATCTTTCTTCTATATAGTTACAAGAAATGGCACATCAGGTTTGCTGGTCCCAGAGCGACTGAAGAAATGCAAACATGAATAGCTATGGTCACTTACTCTTGGTGCAGTCTCTCTATGGGTCCCAGCTTTTTCCTAAGTACTCTCCTTCAAATCCATCTGCCATTAGACCAGTCCATGAACCCTTGATTTATATTGAGTCTATCAGCCCTTCACCTAAAGGGCTCGCAGTCTCCTTGTTGGTTTCCTCAGAGGACGATTGGCATTGTGCTGTTACCCCCTCTACAATCCCAGGCATTTCTGCCTTCCTTTCCTCTTTTCTCTCTCCTTTATAGCTGGACTTGTTCTCTTCATCGCTCACAGCCGTGGATGTATGGCAGCAGTGCTCTGGCCATTCTGGCAGGTGGTGTAATCACCCTGATTGCTTGTAAGCAGGTAAGACTCTCCTCTCCCTTCAGCCTCTGCGCAACATGGGGTTTGTAAAGGTACAATCCAATGCCAGGAGTACTTTTTTGTTCCAATGTATTTTCTAACCTGAAAATACTGGTGGACAGGGAATGCTATTCTGCTATTGAAAAGCCTTATCAAACAGCTGTGAAGTGGGATCAAGAAGTTTTAAACGGACACTGCCAACATATTGATTATACAGTACACTTAACAGGGGTAGGGGGAGGACCAGAATGCAGGTGTCTGAAATTGCTGTGATAACTGGTACTTAGCAACTCAGGGCAGGTCTACACTAGGGCCGGGATCAATGCTCTGAGATCGATCCACCAGCAGTCGATTTAGCTAAAGACCCACCAAATCGACTGCAGATTGCTTTCCAGTCGACCCCCGTACTCTACCCCCGACGAGAAGAGTATGGTAAGTTGATGGGAGATTTTCTCTCATCGACCCCCCCGCAGTGTAGACCCCGCAGTAACTCGACCTAAGGTACATTGAGACCAGCTGCATTATTCACGTACAGTAACTCCTCACTTAAAGTCTTGCTGATCAATTAGGGAACATGCTCGTTTACAGTTCTGAAATGCTCCCTTCTAACGTTGTTTGCAGGCTGTCAATAGCAGTTCAGCTGTCCCTTCCCCCACTGCCATGTGCTGCTCCCCAAGACTCCTGCCTGCTTGCTGTGGGGGGGGGGGGGGCTGTGGTCTCTGCAGCCACATCCTTGTGCAGCAACGGCGGCCACTTCACACCATTCTGGATCTCTGATGGACAAGGCAGCTCTCATCAGGTTTTCAATGGACCCTAGAGCAGCAGAGTGGAACTCCATCATACCTTGCCCCTAACCCTCATGGGCCTCCTATGCAAGGAAGAGAGGTGGGAAATGGAGGTTCAAGGCTCAGCTACAGCTCTGATGAACAAGTAAGGGTTCCCCTGTAGCAGGGGAATACTGTGCTGAACATTTGGGGCTTGTGGGCCCTTTATGCCCCCTGAGTGGCAACAGGGGGACTATAACTAGAGCTTGTTGGAATACTGAGATATTTTCCAAGGAAAACATAGATTTTTTAGTCAAAATTCAAATGCCAAAATTGTTTGACTTAAAACTGAATAGTTTCCATTTGGAAATGCTATTGTCTCATAGCAGTTGTAGTTCAGGTGCCTCATGCTTCATGTCCTCCTCTGCAGGCTTGGCTCCCGGGTGAGACTACCTCTTTGTTGATACATGGGAGGCCGTGACCAGAGTGCATCATGGGAAATGTAGTTTGGCTCAGGAGCCACCCCATTGAAGACAATGAGGACATGAGGCAATCAAAGTACAATTTCCATGAGGCCCTATAACCAAACTGAAACATTTGAATTTTGTGGTGTCTGATTTTTCCATGAAAAAAGAGCTGACACTTTTTGCTATAAACTTTATTTTGTCAAACCCCAACTTTCTGTTGAAAAACAGTTTTGATGTGAGCCTAACGCTCACTGGTGAGAATTAAGCAGTTCAAGTAGTCCCATAAAAAAATTGAGTTTGGGGAGCACATGTGAGAATATGGGAGACCTTCCAGCCGGGTTCAGGTGGATATCAACAAGATGGCAAACACCTGAGGCTTCTATATTTCCCTTTGTTGCACTTATCATAGAAATCATAAAAAATGTAGGGCTGGAAAAAGTCATCTAATCCAGCACCCGGTGCTGAGGCTGGACCATGTATACCTACATCATCTCTGACAAGTCTTTGTCTAACCTGTTCTTAAAAACCTACTGCAGAACATGACTATCCTTATAGTTTGACTTTTTTTTTTGTGTGGCTAATATCTAACCTAAATCTCCCTTGCTGGAGATTAAACCTCTTACTTCTTAATCAGTAGACATGAAGAATAATTGATAACTGTCCTCTTTATAACAAGCTTGCATATTTGAAGACTGTTAACATGCCCCCCCAAGCCTTCTCCTCTCTAGACTAAACATGCCCAATTCTTTCAACCTTTCCTCATAGATCATGTTTTCTTAACCTTTTATTTCATCTCCTCTCTCATATCTCTCCAATTTGTTCACCTCGTTCTTAAAGTCACATCTTTGTGTGGAGTTTTTATTGGCCTTTTGCATGATTTGCTCTAGTTACCTATTTGTGTCCCACTCACACCTCTGAGCTTCTAGATGATCAGCCCGACTCCCGATTCCTTGGGAGTTCATATCCTACTTCCCTACCCCCTGAAGTCACCCACAAATACTCTTGCACAGCTAACAAGAAATGCTTCCTCATCCTCCATTCCACCTGGCTTGGCTGCTCTAGGCTACACTGACTTTCTCTCTTCTTGTGGGTTGCTCAGCCCTGCTTCCAGGATGCTTGGATGCCACGCTGACCGACAGCACTTCCCTATTTCATAATGGAGAAGAAATCTCAAACTTTCAGGGATAGGACCATAACCTAAGGAGGACAAGCATCTAGCTGAACCTTCAATCATTCCACTGTGGTCCTCTCCTCTACTCTACCTACACACACCGGTTTCACCAGGCTAAACATGGATGGAACAACAACAAAAGGAACCCAGGGTACATTTCCAGCTATTGCACAGGCAGAGAGGGCAGAGGCCAATCAATTGATTTACAGGAGCAGAATGTATAAAGGGAAGGTGATTCAGAAAACCACCATTTT
Source organism: Macrochelys suwanniensis (assembly GCA_033296515.1). Classification (NCBI taxonomy): domain Eukaryota; kingdom Metazoa; phylum Chordata; order Testudines; family Chelydridae; genus Macrochelys; species Macrochelys suwanniensis. The sequence goes on from CM065778.1 coordinate 136,763,979, forward strand.
CCTGTGATGAGCCTGCAATTGGCGAATCACCAGCCAAACAGGATTTTTTTTGCTCTGTTCATGAGGCCAGGGCTGTGGCAAGAGGGTGGACTCAGGCTGCTTCTCAGTGATCAAATCCATTTAGCACCTCTTGGGAGCCAGCAAATGGATTTAAGGCTTCTCTTGACTGTAACCGTTTGTGTCAGTGGCTGCTGTGGTTTTTCTTTTTTTTTCATTTTGAAGGAGAGAGAGAGAGAGAGAGCCAGAGTAAGAGAATATTTGCAAAATACTCTGCTGATGGGAATTAAAAAATCTTAAATCTCTCACTTCAGATACCTATTTGTGTGTCATGTTATATGAACATTTTTAAAAAATAACCCCAAATTAATGTAGCTTTTAAGGATAAGCTGGATAAAGTATTTCCTCGTTCAGCTGAGGTTGAGCTGAAAGGGAGGGTCATTTGGTTATCTGTAGTAGATAGGCTGGGCATTGGCTCATCTGCCTGTCCTACTCGTTGAGCCAGCAAAACATGGGCCTGTGTAATGAACATCCGAGACAAAAAGAAAAAAAAAATCTCATTTCAACTGCATTGAGCTATTTATCTCAATGGGAATTCCAGAGATGGAGAACAGCTGTCTCGTAGGGCCTTTTTAACCACTCACCTATTTCTCTCCTATAGCATGTTGTGTGCACCTTAAACTGTCACCCTTGTAATGCCAGTAATATCAGCTTATATTAGTGCTTTCCGCCCTGAAGTGGAAAGATTTAAAAAGAGAAATATCAGCACATACTGATAGCTCTGCCTTAGCCAGCCCATAATTGCCTCCCTATATTCTACTTATATGATCCTCATCGCTGAAGTATATGAGCACTCCACAGTCATTAATGGGACTATCCACATTTTTACAGATGGGAAACTGAGTCACAGGGTAGATTAAGTGACTTGCCCAAGGTCACGCTGGAAGATTGCAGCTAAGCTAGAAGTTATACCCAGGTCTCCAGAGTCTGACCAGTGCCCTATGTACTAGGCCATCCTGTCTAATTTGGGGTACTTTTTTGTGAGTGTGATGTAGATTATGTTAATAGAAGCTTAATTAGGGAGCCATCTGCAGTGCTGTCATAAACATACAGCTAAGGGTAGCATAAAATCCCTCCTTTACCTGTAAGGGGTTAATCAGTTCAATTAACCTACTTGGCACCTGAGCAGAAGGATCAATGGAGAAAGAAGATACTTTAAAATCGGGGGTGTGTGTGTTTCTGCTCTTTTTTTTGGTTCCCTCTCGGGACAAAGAGAGAGACCAAGCAGGTAACCCAGCTTCTACTGAAATGATACATCTAAAATTACAGAAATTGTAAGTAAGAGCAAGGAAATGCGTTAGATTATCTTTTGGTTTAGCTTGTGAATTTTCCCTATGCTAAGAGGGAGGTTTATTCCTGTTTTTGTAACTTTGAAATTGAGTCTAGAGGGGAATCCTCTGTGTTTTAAATTTTGTATTACCCTGTAAAGTTACCTTCCATCCTGATTTTGCAGGTGTGATTCTTTTACTTTTTTTTTTTAAATAAAATTCTCCTTTTAAGAACCTGATTGATTTTCAGTGTCCTAAGAACCAGGGATTTGGTGTGTGCTCACTTTGTTAACCTTTTGGTTGGGATATTATTCTCCAGCCTCCCCAGGAAAGGGGGCGAAGGAGATTGGGGAGATTTTGGGGAAATAGGAACTCCCAGTGGTCCTTTTCCTGAATCTTTATCTAAATCACTTGGTGGTGGCAGCAATACCATCCAAGGACAAGGGAAGGAATTTGTGCCTTGGGGAAGTTTTTAACCTAAGCTGATGGAATATAAGCTTAGGGGATCTTTCATGTGGGTCCCCACATCTGTACCCCAGAGTTCAGAGTGGGGAGGGAACCCTGACAAGTGCCTAACAAGTTTATTGAACCAACAATGAACAATGCTCCATATGCTTAAATCCCAGTAGATGACGCTTTATTTGATCTATATATAAATGTAAATACTTAAATATCTCTCTTTTATACAGTTCACTCACACCAGACTAGACTGTCTCTATGTAACCAGTTTGGTCCATCCACCTGTCTCCCAGATATGCCTGGGGTGCGCCATTTCAGAAAGCATAGATGTTGCTCTATGTGTGTATCTCCTCCAGTCACTCTATTCCTTGCTGAAGCATTGTGGGAAAGCTGCTTGATACAGATGCAAACAAGGCTAGGCAGCATGGGTGGCATGGATGCCTAAACACGGTCAACCCATGGCTGTGTTGTGAAGAAAAATAAAGGGATTGTATGCGCACAGCCCCGCAGTGTTTTCTGTCCTCGGGTCAGATGAGAGTATTATGAGACGGCTAAAAGAAAGCGGTTGCATTGCAGATGTCGCGGCACTGTGCAACGTGTGTTTGCTTGCCTGGACGCACCCTGCAGGCAGGAGCTCTGCGTTTAAGCAAGTGATTCAGTGAGAAATAGATGAAAGCAGAACAGATGCAGGCAGGGACAACAGACTTTTCTGGTGATGTACTCCGCCTCTAAACAGAGCTCCGTCAACTTGACAATAATCCAGGATCTAACTCTCACACATTCAGATAAACAGAACTGTCAAATGGTCAGTGTTACAGGAGTGCTCTATCTGTATACATATAGTTAGTCAATAGATAAGGAGCCAGTAGATGGTGCTCGCGAATATGGAGCATGTTCCTAGGCTTTCCCGGGCCAGTAAATCATCTTCTTGCGTATGAAAAATGGCTTCCTCTGGTAGATCTTTTCATCAGCTCTTACCAGCTATTGCACCATCTGGTGACACCCAATAACATTACAGTAAGATTCAGCTCCATTTTACTGTACCTCTGCATGCCAATCTCAACTTCAAGTCTGTGGAAGAGTTGAGTCCTATCCTCTCCATGGATGGGCATGGCCTAGCAAGCTCTCTCCTCTCTAGCGCCCTTGCTTGCAGTCATGCTGATCCTGTGGTAGTCTGTGACTAGGTCATGTTCCGGTTCCAGCCCTTCCAGGGTAGCAGAAAGACCAGAAAAACAAAGAGTCCAACATCCTTACATCAGGCCTGAACTCTGGGGCCCCGTGGCCTTTATGGCCTCTTGTCCCAGGGCTTTCAAGAGTCCTTATTCCTTTATATAAGCCCTCCACTGCTGTAAATCAGCAGAGCCCCATTGAAGTTAGTATCCAGGTAAGAGGGTCAATTCTTACTCCCTTGGGCAATGCACAGTCTGAGTCCCAATCTATTAATTTGCCTATAAATGCCTATTTCATAGAATTGGAAGGACCTTGAAAGGTCATCGAGTCCAGTCCCCTACCTTCACTAGCAGGACCAAGTACTGTCTCCTGACAGATTTTTTTGCCCCAGATCCCTAAATGGCCCCCTTGAGGATTGAACTCACAACCCTGGGTTTAGCAGGCCAATGCTCAAACCACTGAGCTATCCCTCCCCCTCAGCATAGCCAGCATTCAGAGCAGACATCTCTGAATATGCTGGTCTGGCAGCAGCCAAGGCAGATCATAATGAAGCTTCATTTCCCTTTCAACCTCCCAGTGGCCCAGCTGAACAAGCTCCAGGTAGCTTGTGGTGTTTCCTGGGAGAAGCAGGGAGTCTCCAGCTTCAGTGAAATGTTTTTACTTAACAATTGCATCAGCCAACTAAAAATGAAGCTGGAGTCAGTGGCTGCCTCAGAGAACCCCTGCTGTGCCTGCCTCACGCCTCCCTCTAGCCTGTTTCCTGTGAGACAACTGGCGGCACCTCAGAATGACACTCCGCTGCACTCTTGCTGGGGCAAGTGATGAGCCTAAATTGAGGGGTGGGGATTGAAGCGTGGAAGGCTGACATCAATGAGAGTTGAGTGTGCCTAGCTGAGAGGAGGCATGCACCCAGTAAGCTTTTAGAGGAAGACTCCAAAAGCCGGCCAAGTCCAAGCCTGCCTGACCCCTTGGGTCCGAGCTCACATGGACAACCTGAGTTGCCTTCTCTACTGCAGCATCCACACTGCTACTTTTAGCATGACCAAATGGAGGTAGCATGAGTCTATCTACCCACGCTGGGAACCACCCACCTGCAGTGCAGATATACCCAAAGAGTCTTGATGGTGAGACAGACATTTTCAAAGCCATCTCCAGGGTCTGGATGGCCAGGTCGCATTTGTTATTAAAGAAACTTTAGTAAATTAAAATTTAGCCCCTTCGGAACTTAGCTGTGGTTCAGATCCTTCTCCAAAGACACTTCTCTCGGCTGTGCAGAATTCGGCTGGAAATTTCATAGGAATGGGTTTCTTTGATACGATTTCCAGTGTCTCCCTCTGGATGCATATTGGGAATATTGGGCCAAATCCTCAGCTGGGATCTGGGCCAATCTTTCTTGACTGATTTTTTTCATTCACACAATAGCCAGAGGCTAGACATTCATAGGGACAAGGGAGCACGAAAATAATGGTGGACAAAAATTAAATTTGCTGCATACTGACGAATGTTCAGTTCCACAAATGGGCAAAAGTTCAGGAAGAAGAGGAGTGTGAGAGTGTGTGTGTGTGTGTGTGTGTGTGTGTATGCATTCACAGACCACACACACACACACACACCCCTAACCCAAACAGGGTCTTAAGCAGAAGGGAAAGAAGATTATGTAAAAAATGAAAACTAATCAGAAACTAAGTTAGCTGACCCCGGTCAAATCTATTTCCTTATTTACTCACTTGTATCATCCCCACTGTTTATTGTGGAGGAGAGGCAGAGAGAAGGAAAAAGAGCAAACAGAGGTAGTTTATAAAAGCATTGTAAGAATGGTGCTATTACCATTATCAGTGAGCCCATCTGTCACCTCTATCCATTTCTTTTAGATTAGATAGAGATACCTCTGACATTTCAAATGCATCACCCTAATCAAATCCCTATCCTCCCGAAATGATTTCTGAGAATGCATTATAGGGCTATAGAAAGCCGTGAATGAATAATACTTTACAGAACAATAGGTAAAGTATCAGGAACTGAGCTGAAATAACCAACTTTACCAGGGTTGTAAAGTGAAGAAGTCATTAACTCCTAAGGGAAAGGTTTGTTCAGCACAAATGCCTCTGAGATCTATGTGGCTTTAGGGAAAAGGCCCCTGCTCACCCTAGGTTTAAGAGGCCAGTGATCAGTGCCGTTTCATTTGCAAGTGTAGGGAACTGAAAGTAACAGTGTTCTTCATGGTACTATGTTGCCATGTCTGGGAGCCAAATATTTAGGTATCATGAATAGCTGAATAACCTTTTAAAGACAGTTGCCAATCCCCGTTATCCAACTCATTCGCTGAAGAACCTATCTGGCTTTTTTTGGTCTTCAAATTCCTCCTCAACAGCTTATTTCAATTCTCTCTCAAACACCATTCTTCCCCACCCCCAGCTCCACCTTCATAATAATGAACTGGATAATACAGAACCAGCATGACATGGTACAGCATGTTGGACAGAGAGTCAGGAGGCCTGGCTTCTATTCCCAGCCATGATGATGACGTTTTGCATGACTTTGGATAGGCAATTTTACCGCTTTGTGCCTGAGTTTCATCATCTGTAACATGGGAATAATGCTACTTGCTCGTCTTTGTAGAGTGCATGGAGATCTATGGCTGAAAATGGCTAAATATGATTAATAATCACAGTGCTGTCTATTGTTTCAATATCCCTGCTGCACCACCCTGCTCTTGCCTGGTCTCTCTCCCTGTGGCATGTCCTGTCTTGTCTTCAGGACAGGAACCGTTTTAAAATTACACATTCGTACAGCACTGTGCCCATCTATAGGACTGTGTAAGCAATAATACTTTCTAGCTCTTTTCATCAGTAGATCTCAAAACACTTTGCAAAGAAGGTTGGTATCATTATCCTCATTTTACAGACGGGGAAACGGAGGCACTGAGTGGGAAAATGACTTGACCAAGATCACCCAGCGGTCCAGTGGTGGAGCTAGATCTCTTGAGTCCCAGACATTATGATTAGAGAAGTGGCAAACTCATTCCTATAAAATGGACCTTCCTGAAACTCCTCCCAAAATTCCAACCATGTCCTAATCATTTTTGATTACAAATGCTGGATTAATTTATTTTCTTCCTATTACTTTTCATATGCACAATCTCTGCCCTTTCTGGTTGCACCTAAGAACAGATAAAGAAGAGCAAAAATACTAGAATGAGAAAGGTTGTTGATGTAATATCTCTGCCATGACTTAGACACGTGACTCTCCTCCGTTTTCAGGTTATGGAGTTGGTCAGAAAATTGGGTTTTATCATGCAGAAAGCTGAGTTTCCGTTGAAAGACCAAACCCCCCAAAATCAGAAAAAAAGCAGTTTTCAGTAACTGAAAAATGAACAGTTTCAAACAGAAACCAGTGGCCAAAACCCCAAATATGTTTAGTTTTTCGATTAACATTTTCAGTTAATCAAATGGTGAAATAAAACCTCAAAACTATAGCTCAGTTTAAAGCCCTTTCCTCAGGACTGTCTGTACTCTCACGGTTGACCTGTGAGCCCTGACCTGATTTTAGGGAAGATTGTTATACAAGATTAAGCTATACAGCATGTACTAAGGCATACTCAAATGCTTTAAAATGGCAAAGGAAAGCTATTCGCCCTGTAATGCAAGTAGTGGAATATAACATATTAATCAAATTTGAGACAGGCTTTGCAATAAGTTGAGACCCTAATAAGGGTTGTTATTTTAAAGTACGAATTGTTAGTTTAAGTTTAAGCCATGGCTGCAGCAGCTTCTCCCGGGCTTTTATAACCCCACTCCTGTGACAGGCAGGGAACTTTGGCTCTCCTGTTACCTTTACAGACTGGGGCTTAGACAGCACACCTTTATACTTCGTCACCTAGGGATTGTTTTCTTTTTAGTTAAGTGAGAGAGGGTAATTGTAGATGTCCTGGTTCTGATAGGAAAGCTGTCAACACATAACATTCTGCTGCATTTCCTAAAACGGTCATCTAGACTCTAGATGTATCTAATATCTTTGGGTAGTTCATTCCTCAGCCCGATCCCCTCAACGACAAACACTTTGTTCTGGCTCTCATGTCTTCTCTTTTGGGCTTTATGACCTGTATTGTCCCAGAGCAGCACAGTTGTCTTGGTTATGTCATGGTTGTTTGAACAACTGAACTTTGGGTTGCTTAGCTAATCAGACCAGGAAGATTTGTCGTTCACCCATCATGGCTCAGGACGTTAGGCAAAACATAACATGGGCTGGGCATATCATGTTCTGGAGCGCTTATTTTCCACTGATGTTTGGTGAGACTAGCTTAAGAGACCTGGCGTTCTCTTTGCCTTCACTGGACTTTGGATCAAGCATTTTTTTTTTTAGTACGATCAAATTATCCTGCTGGTTAGCTTTGTAGGGTATCCAGGACATGAAACGCGTTAAAGAACGAGAAAAGGGGAAAGGGAAGCAAGGCTGAGGAAACTGAAAGAGAAGCAGAGAAACAGAGATAAGGTTGCTGCTGATTTGAATAAACATTTTGTTGTTGGTCTCTCAGGTCTTGGAGGCCAAGGCCCTACACTCTTGGCCTATATTTTCCTTCTGTAACCTGGAGCAGAATCTTTGAGAATGTCCAATCCTGGCTGGAATGGATAAGAAGAATACCAATGTCATGGGTTCCCCCTCACCACCGGGGTGCAACCTGGAACTGGGGTAATGCTGAGCCCTCTGTTTTACCAATCTGGGTTCCCTCTCACACTGTGACGTTGTGACAAGCTGGAAAGCTCTCCAACCTTGACCTCACCCAAATATCCCCAGGCAGGGGTCACACCCTGCAGCGTGAACCAACAATAGAGAGGGTCCAGCCAAAATATCCCCAGCCTAGGACCCCAGAGCTGTACCATCCTGCCCTGGTCAAAAGCCTGACCAGTATGAATTTATTACCCAGTCCGCCACTTCTACAAAGGAAAGTGGGCATGCACCAACTGTTGTTCCTAAGATGAGATTTTTCCCTAAGCACTTCAACCAAAACTCACTGTTTTAGGTAAAATATAAAACAGATTTATTAATGACAGAAAGACAGATTTTAAGTGATTATAAGCGATAGCAAACAGATCCAAGTAGATTACCTAGCAAATAACAAAAACACAATCTAAGCCTAATTTACTAGATAGAATTTGAATTAAGCAGTGTCTCACCTGGTTAGATAGTATAAATAGTCCACCAAGGTTTCATACACAGACAGGCTTCCTTCTTTCTGCCTGGGACCAGCACTTTCCCCAGTTCAGTCTTTGTTCCTATGGTGTTTCCAGTTGTTGTGTTGTGTGGGGAGTGAGGCCCATTGGTCAAAATTTTGTGTTGTGAGGCCCATTGGTGATTCACGTCCCCCTTTTATTGTTCCAAGCCAAGTTCTCAGCTCATTTTGTGGAAAAATACAGGTACCAAAATGGAGTTCAGTATCATGTGATCTAGTCACATGTCCTTGCATACTTCGATGAGTCATGGCAGCCATCCTCCACAGGCTGACTGAAGCGTCCCCAGGACAGTTAATCAGGTGAAGATAATTCTGTTGATGGACCATTCAACTTGAATAGGCCACTCACCGGGTGCTGGCAGACTGCATGCAAATAAACTCTTGGGTATTACCCAGGAGCAAACACATTTGAAATGCAAATACATAGTTAATATTCCTAACTCCAGATCCAAAAATGGTACATTCATATCAATAGGATATCATATTCAGCAAACCATAATGTTTCCATGGACACCTCACATGACATATCTTGTACAAGATAAATCAATCATAATCATATCACTCTGGTGAATATGGGGTGCAGAGTGTCACAACCACTACATTATTTTATACTCTGTGGGTATGCTACTTTGATTTCTGTTCATAGTGAGACTTAGGAGAAGCACCATCAAACTTTCACTCTAAACAGATCGCAGAGGTCGAGGCAGTTGTTTGGCACTATTAGTGCTACCAAGGACAAGCCGACAAAAACAGCTCCCCGTGAAGAGTTAAAAGTTGCAAGTCCAATGTAGTCCCACTGGGCCACATTTACAGCTGATGTACATTGATTTATGCCATGTGAGACTCTGACATGTCTTGTTACTGTAACCCTAGGACTGGTGGAATCCACAAATGCTGGTCAGTCTTCAGCCCCTAAAGGAAGTGTTAGCTGGGCTGCTCTAGGAACTCTAGCACCTGACCCAGCTGAAGTGATTTCAGTTTTGATTGCAGAGTAGGGGGGCTTCACCAGAGTCCCTCAGGTAGTCTGCTATTTTCTATGGCTTCAGCCCAAGCCACGTCACCACCACACGCCTGTACGGTCCGCTATCTCATCTCCTTCTCCTGTCCCAGCTTAGTTCTCCTCCACCTTAGGGCCATCCACTGCTTTGAATCTGCCTCTATGCTAAGTGTTCAGAGAAGGATCCGTGGGATCCAGGGAGGCACTCCCAGGAGAAGGCAGGAGCTAGCTTCTTCCACAAACTCAAAACTCAGTTGTATTTTAACTAAAATGCAAATGAGTCCTGGCTCATTCAGGTGCTGGGCAAAGTGCAGAGGGATGGTCAAAGGGGCACAGTAAATGTGAGTTTTCTTGAGCCTCTGATCACCAGCATCTATGATGGAGATAGATGCGCATATACCACCTACCTGCACTGTATGTATATTTATGTACTCTATTCAGTACATAGCCATCAAGTTTTGATCCTGCCCTATGTAATCCTTTTCACTGTCAATTTTAAACAGATTCTGGTCCTGATTCTCTCTTATTTTCAGACTAACACCATATGGAAAGTTTACTTTCTACTGATCTATTTACATATATATACGAAGATATTGAATCAAGTATTACCTCAGTTCTTGACAGATAAGAGAAAGGCCATTTGATCTCAGCTCAGTGGTGGTGAGGCCAGCACACAATTGGAAGCATAGCTGCTTATCTGGAACAACAGTGAAATGGGGAAAAAATGATAAGAACTTGGGGGAAAGATAGAGTTCAGAAACTTTTCCAGTGCTGCACAGTTAACACACAAAGCCTCAGAGAATCATAGAGTCATAGATATCCGAGATGGAAGAGACATATTAGGTCATCTACTCTGTCCTCCGAGAGGCATGTTGCCTGCTTTCTGCAGTGCTTTTGCCGCTGGTGTGGGATGCAGAATAGCTGGTGGGCTCGGTATTAAAATATAAGGTAGGCATCCTGTGTGTAGCAGAGCTAAACAAACCCAGACATTTCTATGTGCAGGGGGTTTGCTGCCATCTGAGATGTGCTTTCAGCACTGGAATAGAATGATCCCAAAGCCACAAAGAAAATCCAGTACTTGTTTTGCTTTGTGGCACAGTTGCTTCTACCTACTGTTTCCCCAGGAACTCTCAGTAGACGTTTAACAGTCTGGGCCTGCAGGGAGGTGCAGAGGTCAGCTGGTAATTGGTTCAACAGGTTGGCTGGAGGGTCTCTTTGGACTCTCAGCATTGAGGTACTCAAGGTTACACCCATGGAATGGAGAATTCGGCCTTGGGTCTCAAAGGGAAGAACTACACACATCATGGTCTTGATAAGGCACAGGGCTGGGACTCAGGAGATAGGGGTTCATGTTCCAGCTCTGCTATGGACACCCTGTGTAACCCAATCATTTAGTCTCCCCTCAGCCTCATTTAGTCTTCTGTAAAATGGGAGTAAGCCTTCCTTTCCCTGGTTTAGCTATTTGGGATTGTAAATGCTACAGGACAAGGACGGTCTGCTACTATGTGACATACAGCAATCTTGGCTGGGGCCTCCTGATATGACTGTAATACAGACAAGAGGAAACCAAAAATTGCTGAAATGCTTCTCGCACGTCATCAAATTTCTCAGGTGGTATTGCTGTTCCTGATCATTCTTGAGAGGTTCAGGCAGAGCTAATGAGGGGGAGCTTACAGCAAGTCTTCTTATACCATGCGTAGCCCAAGCCAATGGTATCAGAAGATTATATTAAAAAGGCAAAATGTCTGTTAGGCCATCTTGCCCGACCTCCTGCTAATGTCCTAGACTATAATTTACAACTGACTTGAACTGTCATAAAGTGACCCATTGTTGACGGGATTTTATACTTGGCCAGAGGACCAGTCTCAGGAACGTTTCCCCTCTCCCGCGTCTATCATCGGGGCCTTATTTCCCCCAAAGGAAAAACAGACAACAGATAGGGTGCAAACCAGGAACAGGTTTATTGGAAGAATAACTCAGGTAAGTAACAGGTAGGTAACTATAAGGAGTCCCAAACTATAACTGAGAAAACAAGGGAACCAACTACAAAGGGCACTGGCTGTGACAAAAAGGGCTTAGCTCCCTTCCCAAGGTTTACCCGGGTAGGTTAGATGGACGACAAATGAGACTCTACCATATCCAGCAGCATTATCCCTGGCACCGGCACAACAGGACTGGCTCCGGACCCGATACAGATGGTAAGGCAGGTGGAAGGTAGGACCTCGGGCTAGGGTGACCAGATGTCCCGATTTTATAGGGACAGTCCCAATTTTGGGGGGCTTTTTCTTATATAGGCTCCTATTACCCCTTACCCCCTGTCCCGATATTTTACACTTGCTCTCTGGTCACCCTACCTCCAGCACAGGCTGATGGAAGCTCTGTCTTGTTCTTCTTGCAGCTCTTCTTCCCTGCGTCGTCGTGGGTGGATGTCCGAGGCAGTATCAGAACAGCAGACGACGGCTCGTTCTCGCATGCAGGTAAGAAACCACCTGAGTGTGGTACTAATGTCTGCCCTCCAGGGTAAGCAGTAGCACACTGCAGCACTCTGCCTCACAGATGGACAGCACCAGTGGCAGCAGCACATGCTACCTGAAAGATGGGCAGCCCCCATCTAACAGACGTGCTGACCCTTTTATAACGTACGGTTGCTGGGCAGATTACAGGTCAGGTGATCTACCCAGTTTCCCGCCTTAGGGCAAAAAGGGCGCCAAAAGTGTAACTGGGGCTGAGGAAGAAGGGCAACCAATATGGATTCCCTGTTGCTGTTAAAGGGATCCAAGATGGCGCAAGGGAGATAACAGTAAAATAAAAGTTTTCTCCCTATAGCATGAGATAATACTAATCTCACTGTTAGGAATAGAGCTGGATCAAAAAAAGAGTCCCCCTCCCGAGAAAATTTCAATGAGAAAACAAATGTTTTCCAAATGTTGGACAATGTAAGTCAAAATGGAAATATTTGGGCACTTGGTCCAAATTTTTCAGGTTTTGGGTGGTTGATTTTGCTGCGAAGGGGAAAAAACACTTTTTTCAAAAAACCCCAAAACCATTTAATTGAAAACTGAATTTTCCATCAAAAAACAGTTTTGATGGAAAAAGTTTGACCAGCCCTAGTTAGGAAATGCTTCCTTATATTCAGTGTAAATAATTGCTTCCTTAATTTCATCCTATTACTCCCTTGCCTCACCCTGGATGGACCTTCCTGAACATTGAATTCACCATTAAAATCTTTTTTAACAGTATCCTTTATTCATGAAACTGCTCAAATTATTGGTAAAAGAAAAGATGATGGATCTCCAATGATTTATGAGCAAGAAAGGAAATGAGATTTTCCTATATCCCTAAATGCCTAATCTTTTCTCACAACCATTCTCTAGTCTCGATGTTAAATTTTCAAGATCAGGTTGGTGAAAGGACCTCGTTGACTCTGATGCAACTTCCTACTGTGCCATTTCTTAGGTTGATTCTCTGGAAGAGCAACCCTGTGGCTCGTGATATAGTTAAACCAACCCCTGCACAAATTCCTGCAGTGAAAGCCGGATCAGCCTCTTCCTCCTGCTATGGCCAAGAGGAGTGTTACAAATGCTCCTGCTTGATTTTTAGATACATTTGTTCAAAATCTGCCTGCAAACTGCAGCGTGAACACCGTGCCCCATGGATTTGCGTTTGTGCATCAGACCAACTGAATGATCCTGATTCTAACATCTTACTTTGCATCCACTAAAGCAACAGCTTCTCTCTCTCTCTGTACAATGCCCCTCACTTATCCTCTAAAGAAATTCCTCTTCTAGTCCATTCAGGATCTTATGCATCACCCATATCATGGGGGATCCCGGTGTCTTCCAATAGTGCAGTAAACTCTGTGATGTCTTCCAAGCTCAAAACTGCTGACTGGCACCATGTAGATCAAGATGGGTAATGTGTAGGGGTGAGTGAGTCATTTCATGAGTAAGGGTTGTCCAGAGCTAGCCTGGGACTTGGGAGACCCAGCTTGAATTCCCTGCCTGCCAAGGACTTCCTGCACGACCTTGTGAGTCTCTATGGGCCTCACTTCTCAATCTATAAATAATAACGGGGCTTTCCTATCAGACTGGGACGCAGTGAGGATAAAATTCATTCATTTTCAAGGTCCTTCTCCTGCCTGTCATCTCTCATTCAGTATCAAAAAGTCAACACCTGCCGGTGATGGCAGCCTCCATCGCCCACTTCTCAAATTCCCAAGCAAACACCTTTGTGCTTCCTCCCATGATGCCCCTTGTTCTGGGCTGGGGTTCCCATAAATGTGTTAAAGGCCACCGCATTGTCCTCTTTCAAATCCCTCCTTTGCTGTGATGCCTACAAAAAACTTGACCATGGTTAGGTGGCTGGTGCATTGATACCGGTGCCTTCCATGCTGACCAATATTGCCTCATTATTTCCCTGGACTCCCCAATCTGTCTGTATCCATCTCTGATGGCTTATCTTATACGTAGGTTTATTAGCTCTTTGGGGCAGGAAACTTTTTGTTCTGTGTTTGTACAGCACCTGGCACAGTGGGGTCCTGGTCCATGACTAAGTGCTACAATATTAATGCTGCTACTAAAGGCTGCGAGGTGCTCAGACACTATGGAAATGGGAGCACAGGTATATCAGTCTGTGTTGTAACCCAGCTCAAACATGCATCCACCCATAAAGCAGACCTGATGTTTTAATGAGATTTTGGACTGGGTTTTCTACACCTTTTGAGACGAGACTGTTTTCATGGGGTTGGCTTCCCTCTCTCGTCTTGTGTCTGGTGCCTCAGTTTCCCCAGCTCAGCTCTTAAAGAATGTGCATAGTCTGCCGTGGTTCACACATATCCCATTTGTTCGGCCTTGTTTATTAACAACAATTCAACATCGACTCTGATTCAAATCTTTCCCATAGATTTTACAGCTCCTGCTCCCTGGCCTTTCCTTAAGCCTACCCCAGCTGAGGCTTCCACTCCTGCTCCCTACTGATAGCTCCAACCAGGCCTTCCTCCTGGCTGGTGCAGTGTCCCTTCCCAGGCCTTTGCCCTAACCCTGGGTCTCCCTTATCTGTCCGGACCAACTCCCTCTTAAAGACAGTGCTGCTGCTGGGTTTCCATCACATGACGTTGATCGCTTGTCCAAGCGGCTGGCCACAGCTCTGAAACGGGGCACTGGATATGTGGAGATGCTCAAGCACCCGCATTCTCTTACCGGGTGACTTTCTTATGGTTCCCACTGGTATCTTGTATGATGCTTCCTCCAGTGTGTAGAGGAAGCCTAGGAAGCCCCTTGATTTTGTAGGCATTCTGGGGCATTACTGAACCGCAAACCAGGCGGGGCTCCTCAACTCCCCTGGAAGTCTCCTTCAGTGGGCTGGAGAAAATCCACGCCATTCCTGCTGGCATAGAGTGGGCAAAGCCCAGGGCTATTTCATTTGAAGGATCCGGTGGGGGACGGGGAAGTTATCTAGCCTATCCTTGAAGACACAACTCGAATAGGAATGGGCTGCAAGCTGCTCTCTGCCTAGAGGTCTCAATTCTTCTGCTCGGTTCCAGCAGGGTGAGGCAGAAAGAAAGCAGGCCACATCCAGAAGGCATGAGAAGCACTGAGGGCACTGAACTGTGGACATCCACACCCTTGGGGAGTGAGCCAAGATTTCTTATCCATCCCTAGGTCTCCGCCTCAGTGGTGATGCGTCAGGGAAGTGAATCAGGCCATCCTTCCTAAAGATCTGGTGAGGTTATAGGAATATGGGGAGGTGGGGGGTTGAACGGCCTGCTGCCATATCCTGAAGATCCCTCTTCCTGCTGCTGCAGAGTCTTCTGTCACATGCTGCATGGTGGGCCATTTGCTGTTAATATTATCACTCTCTAGTCTCCTTTGAAATCTTGTCACAGGGATGAATTCATTTGGAGTCACGTTCTCGTCTTCCCGCATCCCGTGTTGCCAAAGGGAGAAGTCGGGACTGTCGAATTCAAATTCTTAAATGTCTCAAATGTTTCTTAACTCAAGGGAAAGGAACAAAACCGCCAAACAGAATTCATTAAACTTCGGAACAAGCAGCGTCGTGAGAAGAAAAATACCAGGAGCAGAAGCTGAGCTAGGAGTGATTAGTGTTCTGTGGGTAGCAATCTCGAATGCATTTGAAGAGCAGCATGTCAGACATCCTCGCCATCAAAGTTTATGTTTCTCAGGCTGGTGCATTTAGAAAACAACAGGTCTTGAGATGTTTTATAGCTTTCAGAGAGACCCTGAAAGCTACGTAGTGCAGGATCTGATGGCTGCGGTGAAAGCGGAAAACTGCATTTGCCATATATGAAAGGAATTCCCACTATCTCCTGGACCGTAACTATTTTTATCACTGACGCACTGAGCTCCCTTGGCATTTCATGCTGTGCCATGCTTGTGTTTCTGCCCTTTTCTTTCCTATTAGAGGAAAATGCAAGGGTCTCAAAGCAGCATTTTAAAAATAAACCTCCAAGCAGAGTAATGAAATGGCCATTTGAAACCAGGGTGGGTGAACTCGGTCACCTACAATAAAATATGACCCAAGCTTTCACTCAGAATTCACTCTGAACTTGACTCCAATCTGAACAGTCAGTTCATTTAGTTCAATTGGTTTTTGCTGATCTCTGTGCTTTCCAGTTTAGCTAGAACCAGAAAACTAAATAGTGAAGGCTGTTCTCATATTCCTAACCTTGCTGCAGTCAGGCATCTGGAGAAAGCTAGAGCTCAGCCCAGTTTGCAAACCAAGGAGAGTAGAGATAATTGGGGGCTTTCGGGGGCTTGTACAAACCAAACCGTGCATGGGTTTTCCACAGTATGGAGGGAGATACGGAGAGATCCCTCTCATCCCACCTCCCCATCTTCCTCAGTGCATTCATGCGACAGCAGAACATCTATCTAGTGCTCAAGAAGGTGTGGGAGCGGGCGGGGGCTGCTTGTGGACCCAAGGGGCAGACCTCTCCAGTGCCCCACGTTGTGTGGGACATCCCACTGTGCCCCTGCTTTGTAAAGTTGTCTTACGGTCCTGCATGGCTATTGCAAACTCCCAGCAATTTAACCCCATCAGGTCTTTTGTTGGAGGGTGGGGTACTTCCCCTACTCAGCAGTTTCCATTTTAGGCAATAGGACTACACATGCTTAAATTAAGCTGCTGAGTGCAGGGTGACCAGATAGCAAGGGGTGCGGGGAGTAATAGGCACCTATATAAGACAAAGCCCTGACTATTGGTACTGTCCCTATAAAATTGGGACGTCTGATCACTCTAGCAAGGTGAGCCCTCGAGGAGCAATTCAAGTGAAAACCTGCACCGTGTGCTGTATATTATCAAAGATCACAGACCATAGAAAATATATTTGAACGCATGTTTTCCTTGATTAAGCTCATAAACATGACTTTAGACAGCAGTCTCAATACCCTGCAAGGTGCTGGCATGTCTTGCACTATGGTTTATAAAACCACGTGAGTACTGTACATCTATTTTACAGTCAAATATATTGAGATATAAAGTTTTTATTATTGCACTCAGCCAGGCCTCTTGCAAGAGATCCTTCATCAAGCAGCACCTGCCGACCCCTGTGAGAAGACTGACTAATTAAATAATATGCAGGCCCTTTCTCATTGTTTAAAACATATCATAAAAGCTGCTTGTAAGCAATGTGATGGGAAACACATAGCAGGAGAGCGTGGGGGCAGATCCATAGCTTTAATTAAAGTCACTTATTCTTTTAATGTCATGGCTTCATTTGTTAAAGGTGTCACAGGACGGGGACTTTACTGACTCCCCACAGCAACTCCTGGGAGAAAGAGGAAACAATGAAATCAAAAGCCGATGGATAACTGATCCAATTCAACATGTCAGACAATCATGTTGTATAAACAAGACCATCATTAACTGGGCAGAGACCTACGTGCAGGTTGCAGCAAAAAGGAGGTGTCTCTGATTGATGGTTTTGTCAGCTTGGGTTTGTAGTTTTTCCCTACCCATGAAACTTAAATATGTTATAGCTTCCTACTCCCCAAGGGTGATCTGTGTGAGCTTAAAAGCCTGGTTCTCGTGTACATTCCTTATTTTGGTACTATAAAGGGAGTAAAAAGCCAAGATAGTCAGGGACGCAACCTCGGGCACTAGGTGTCCCTAGCCTCTGACTGCCAGAAGCTGGGCCTGGAGCACCCGTGAGGTAGGGAAGTGCTATTATTTCCATGCTCCAGGTGGGGAATTGAGGCACAGAGGGGCAAAGTGACTTGCCCATGTCACACAGGAAGTGTGTGCCGGAACTAGGACTTGAACCCAGGTCTCCCATATCAGCACCCTAACCACTAGGCCTCCTTTTTCTCCCCAGGGCGGGTGTAAAGGTAATTAGTTTATGCTCACCGTACAGTCTCTGTACATAGCCAGACAGGGATAAAGAAACCTTAGTGCAAATGAGACCTGGGCCCGTATTTTTTTGCATCGATGTGGTGAATCACTTTCGGTGTGGTCCGTGTTGCGTTATTTAAGGAGTGATTATTACACGGTAATAAAGAAGTTGTTCTCGCAATGGAATGACTGGCCAGGAAATTTAGAAGAGAGAAAAGGAAATTCTTTCCATGCAGCCGGTTGTCAGCCTGAGCCATAATTCACTGTCCCCTCACGGGAGGTCAGGTAGTTAAATAGTGTAGCTGGGATTTAGAAAGGACTGTATAATTTATGACCCATAATATCACTTATAGTTATGCCTGTGTAAGGTAAGGGTCATCATTTTTTATGCTTCAGAATGTAAAGTGATTGCCTGCAAGGATAAGGAATTCTAAACCCTTCCCCATGGGCACATTCTACACTCAGGGCCAGCTTCTGCCATGGTTACTCATATGTAGTGTAACCCACACACCTGGTTGGTGTGGTGTTCTGCCCCATCTAGTGAGGGAGGGGGAGAGAGAGAAGATAGATAGAGAGATAAAATGAGTCTGCTCTACAGCCTTAGCTAATAGCTAGTTGGCTTTTAGCTCGTGCGGTAAAGGCTCATGAACTATGCTCTAGAGGTCCCAGGTTTGATCCCTATGACCGGGGTTTGTCAGTGTTACTGTAGCACCCTAGGGCCTAATCCAGGGGTGGGAAAACTTTTTGGCCCGAGGGCCACATCTGAGAATAGAAATTGTAAGGCGGGCCGTGAATGCTCACAAAATTGGGGTTGGTCCACGGGAGGGGGTGAGGGCTCTGGTTGGGGGTGTGGGTTCCAGGGTGGGGCCAGAAATGAGGTCAGGGTGCAGGAGGGGGCTCTGGGCTAGGAGATGGGGTGCAGGGGGGTGATGGCTTCAGCTGGAGATTAGGAGTTTGGGGTGCAGGAGGATGCTCCGGGCTGGGACCAAGGGGTTTGGAGGGCAGGAGGGGGATCAGGGCTGGGGCAGTGGGTTGGGGCACCGGGGAAGGCTCAGAGGTGCAGACTTTCAGGTGGCGCTTACCTCAAGCAGTTCCCAGAAGCAGCGGCATGTCCCTTCTCCGACTCCTATGCAGAGGCTCAGCCAGGCAGCTCTGCACGCTACCCTGTCTGCAGGCACCACCCCTGCAGCTCCTATTGGCCACAGTTCCCAGTGAATGGGAGCTGCAAGGGCGGCGCTTAAGGCGGAGACAGCATGCAGAGCGGCGGCCACTGGCTGTCCCTACCCATAGGAGCCAGAGGAGGGCTATGTTGCTGGCAGCCGCGTGAAGTATCAGTTATTAAAAGCTTAGCTCTCTATCTGCATCCACAGTTCAGGTACTTAAATGCCTAACTTGTAGGAATTGTGCCTGCAATTCGTTACAGAGGGAAAAAAACAACAATTCAGGTTCAGTTACTGCAGTTGTAAAACAAAATAAAGTGGTTAAATCCCTGCTTTAAGTGAAAAACCAAACCTTAATACATGGGTGCTTTTGCACCTCCATCTCTTTCTCTCTCTTGTGCACACACACAACCAAATTTGTCATTAAAATATTCCTTTTTTCTAATCCCTGTTACCATTTTTCACATTCTACTCACGGCTCCATTTTTTCACCCTGTTTTTCCAATGGATTTCTTACTTCTGTTCACTTATTGACAATCTCTCCTAAGAGGAACATAACCCAATAACATTCAAATCTGATTCAGCTTTTGAGACCACAGTAGCGGGGTGGGTTTAAAATTAGGCAAAACAAAGTCCCCCCACATCCCTAATAGTAACTGACATTATCTTTTGCTTTTATCTAGACTATTTTTTTACCTCTCAAATGTTGGTCACTTCATTGCCAGGTTCAGGTTTTGGGGTTTCCTTTGAGCAGAAGCAAGTTACCCATTCTAATCAGCAGTTGAGGCCATGTTTTTGTAGTAACTTTTCCCATATCTTTGTCCTACTCAGCTAATGCAGTCTCGATAAGTAGCATCATCTCATCATCACTAAATCCCTGTCAATTACCACATGCCTGTGAGCATGCAGTAAATACCCCACCATCCCATCACCTTCTAATTTGCTAAAAGTCTTGCAAAAGATCAGAACCATTAGGGTGACATTTTATAATGGAGGAATTACAGCCTAATATAACAAACCTTGTCCTGAGGTCTATAAAAAAGTACTCGGAGGTGGCAGAGCTGAATTCTGCTAGAGCTCAGGGTTGCTTCCTACATCAGATGTTCATTGGCTAACTAATTGACAATCAGTCTTACTCGGATCACTTTTCCCATCAGCTTTGAGGAACTCTGTGCCATAGTGGTCTTTATATTGTTACCCCTTCAGGCCTGGGGAGCGGGGTCTGATACTGAACTGGAAATTCAGTGTAGTTGGGAAAAAATGTAGGTGGAAGTTTTGGGATGCAAAACTATGCCCACCCCAGTGGAGAATGTCTTTGAAAAATCAAGCCCTGAGTATATATGTATATAATCATTCAGATAAAAAAAGTCCTAAATAAGTATCTAAATGTGTGGTTTATAATTAGATATTTATATGGCCCTCAAAGTTTTAGAGCCTCACAATCAGACACAAATATATCCCCAGAACAGCCCATTGAGGTGAGGGTGCATTATTGTGTCCATATATAGATGTGGAACAGAGAAAGATTAAGTGATTTGCCTAAGGTCATATGGGAAATCTGTGGCAGAACCAGGCACAGAACCCAGATCTAAGTAAAACATTTTTACATCTGCAGGACCGGATAATTTGCATCCAAGAGTTTAAAACAAATTGGCCAAGGAGCTCTCTGAGCAATTGATGTTGATGTTTAACAACTCTTGGAATGTTGGCAAAATCCCAGTGAACAGAAAGTGAGTTTTACCAATGTTTAAAAAAGGTAAACCAAATGATGCAGGTATTTATAGGCCAGTGCTCCCAGGGAAAATTGCAGATAGGGGGATATGGGATACAATCAATAAAGAAATAAATGAAGGTAGCATAACTAATGCCAGTTGATATAGTTTTCTGGAAAACAAACTGGTTGAATAACTTATGTTTTTCGATGAGATTACAAGTTTGGTCAACAAAAGTAACTGAGCTGACATAATATACTTTAGACATCTAAGGCATTTTGCTCAGTACGACACAACATTCTGATTAAAAAAATAGCACTATACAAAATTAATGCAGACATTTTAAATACATGTTAAACTAGCTAACTAATAGATCTGAAGAAATAATTGACAATTGTGATAAATGAAGGAGGGGGTGGTTGCTCCCTTCTACGGACACCCAGCCAGCAGGTAGCTATAAAAATTCCTCTTAGTAGCTGTTCTCTAATTGTTCTACCTGTTGTTGGCGTCCGTTAGTCTCGAGAGACGATGGATATGCGCCCATGGGGAATGTTTAGTTGATGGTTGTGCAGCGTCTGTTGTGGCTGTGGAGCCCCACACGAGAGTGGCAGTCTTGATTGCATTTGCTGCATTTGAAGGCGGTGTCAGCTGTGGGTTGGAGCCGCTGCTTCCTTTTTCGTTGAACCCGCTTTTCCTCGGCAAGCTGCCGCAGCTTGTCTTCACCAGTTTTCAATCCAGTGGTCAGAGCGTGTCTCCTCTGCATCTGTCCTGGGCGAGCTCTTCCCAGCTGTTGATGTCGATTTGAACAGTCTTCAGGTCCCTCTTACAAACATCCTTGAAGCGAAGGTGGGGCCGTCCTGTAGCTCTGTTTCTGGAGGCAAGTTCAGCATACAACAGGTCTTTGGGGATCCGTCCATCTTCCATGCGACTTAGATGGCCAAGCCATCTGAGGCGGCGTGGACGGAGGAGAGTGAACATGCTGGAGATCTTGGCACGTTCCAGCACCTCGTTGTTTGTTATTCGATCACTCCAAGTGATCCCGAGTATGCGACGGAGGCAGCGCATGTGGAAGGTGTTCAGTCTCTTTTCTTGCGAAGCATAGAGGATCCAAGTTTCGCTGGCGTAGAGAAGAGTGTTTAACACACATGCACGGTACACAGCGACCTTTGTGTTGATGGTCAGCATGTTGTTGTTCCATACTCTCTGTGACGATCTGGCCAAAATTGTGAAGGCCTTGCCGATTCTACGGTTGATCTCAGGGTCCAGTGAGAGGTTGTCCGTGATGGTAGATCCAAGGTAGGTGAACTGACTGACCACCTCTAGCACATAGTCATTGATGGCAATGCTTGGATGTTCTGCATCCTGGGCCATAACTTTGGTCTTCTGAAGACTGATTGTCAACCCGAACTCTTCGCAAGCTCTGGAAAAGCGGTCAATCAGATGCTGGAGATCGGTTTCTGTGTGGGTGGCCAGGGCAGCGTCATCTGCAAACAGCATGTCTCTGATTGTTGCCTCCCGTACCTTTCTTTTGGCCTTTAGTCGAGCCAGATTGAAAAGTCTCCCGTCAGACCGGGTGTGGAGATAGACTCCCTCTGTGGAATTTCCAAAGGCACGTTTCAGCAATGCTGCAAAGAAGATGCCGAAGAGTGTGGGAGCAAGAACGCAGCCTTGTTTTACTCCACTGTGGATGTCGAAGGCATCGGAGGACGAGCCATCATACAGTACGGTGCCTTTCATGTTGTTGTGAAAAGACTGGATCACGCTCAGCAGCTTCGGTGGGCAGCCAACCTTTACCAGGATCTTGAACAGCCCATCTCTGTTCACAAGGTCGAAAGCTTTGGTCAGGTCTATGAAGGCAAGGAATAGCGGCTTGTGCTGTTCTCTGCATTTCTCTTGCAGCTGCCTTAAGGAGAAAACCATGTCGGTTGTGGATCTCCCTGCTCGAAACCCGCACTGTGACTCTGGGTAAACTCTGTCAGCAAGCTTCTGCAGTCTGTTCAGGATCACGCGTGCGAAGACTTTACCCACAACACTCAGGAGCGATATGCCTCTGTAGTTGTTGCAGTCGCTTCTATCACCCTTGTTCTTGTAGAGGGTCACGATGTTGGCGTCTCTCATATCCTGAGGTACTGCATCTTCATCCCAGCACTGACAGAGGAGGTCGTGGAGGTGTTCTAGGATGACGTTGATGCCACACTTGATAACGTCTGGTGGGATGCCATCCTTTCCTGGAGCCTTTCCTGTGGACAAGCTCTCAATGACTTTCTTCAGTTCTTCCATGGTGGGCTTCTCATCCAGCTCAGTCTCAACGGGAAAACCATCCACAGTATTGAGGGCAGCTTTGGTGACGGTGTTTTGTCTGGAGTACACTTCAGAGTAGTGCTCCACCCATCTATCCATCTGCTTGCCCTTGTCCTGGATGTTTTCGCCTGTTGCAGACTTTAGTGACACTCTCCACTTCTTTGTGGGTCCCATGGCCTTCTTGATGCCATCATACATTCCCCTGATGTTTCCAGTGTCAGCAGATAGTTGAATGCTCCGGCAGAGCTGGAGCCAGTAATCATTTGTACACTGTCGAGCTAGTCTCTGTACTTTGCTCCTGGAAAATCGATACTCTTGTAGAGTCCTCTGACCGGGGGAATGCTTGTACTCCAGGTGAACAGTGCGGCGTTCTTCAATGGCTGGAGTGAGTGTGGCGGAGTTGGCCTCAAACCAGTCATTATTCATGTTTCATTTCTTTCCAAAAACTTTCATGGCTGTGCTGTGTACTGCGTCTCTGATGTGGTCCCATCTCTCTTTGGCGCAGCCACCAGGAGGCATGCAGTTCAGCACCTCGGAGAGCTCATGGGTGAATTTCATTGCTTTGTCTGGGTGTGCGGTCTTGCTCACATCGATGCGGGGTTTGCCCTCTGGCCTAGAGCGGTGGATCTTCTTTGGCTGTAGCCTCATCTTGCTGCACACCAGCGAGTGATCACTGTCGCAGTCAGCACTGTGGAAGGTGCGAGTAAGCAGGACGCCTGATGATGATCAGGTCGAGTTGGTGCCAGTGCATGGAGCAAGGGTGTCTCCAAGACACTTTGTGTTGAGGCTTTGTCTGGAAGAATGAGTTGGTGATGCTGAGGTCATGGTACGAACACAGTTCCAGAAGTCGTTGTCCATTCACATTCATTTCTCCAACACCAAACTTTCCAAGACAGGTTGGCCAAAAGTCGTGGTCAGCGCCCACTCCGGCGTTGAAGTCACCCAGTTGTATCAAGTGCTCTTCTTTAGGGATACTCCTGATGATCGTGTCTAACTGATCATAGAACTCATCCTTGGTATCCCTGTTGGCGCCGAGTGTTGGTGCATACACGCTGATCAGGTTGATGGTCTAGTGGATGTGTGGAGTCGGAGTGATAACAGTCTTTCAGTTCCTTGCTGACCAGGTTCCACCATCCCCAGTAAAGAATTTCTCACGGCAAATCCAACACCACACTCAAATTTGTTAGTCTCTAAGGTGCTACAAGTTTTTCTTTCTTATTTTTGTTTTTCTGATTTCTTCGGCACTCTTCCCTTGCCAGAAGAAAGTATAGTTCTTTTCCCTGAGAGTCCCAGCGTCTGGCAGCCGTGTCTCCTGCAAAGCGACTATGTCGATTTGGAGTCGTGCTAGCTCATCGTTGATGACTGCAGTCTTCCGAACATCGCTGATTGCCTGAAGGTCTTGTGATAGGCCAGTTGTCATGGTCCGTACATTCCAGCATCCTAACTTGAGGGCTGGTTTCTTAAATGTTGGTTTTCTTTTGTTGTTGCCTGGTGCATGGTTCGCAGTCCACTCATCGGGTACTCACGTACACTAAGCCCCATGCACCCAGTGAAGCAGGTGAACTGTGGCGGGACAACACCTTATTGGCTGGGGGCTGCCCAGCTTGAGGCGGGCGATAGTTGTCCAGTGAGACTTGGTGATCCCTCCCACCGTCGGAAGCAACCCCTGGCGCCAGCTCTACGCCAATCGAGCAGGGGACTTATAACCAGTAAACTGTTGCTTCCCATGTTGTGTCGATGCTGTGAAGCGAAGCTGGAGTGTCCTCTCCAGGGCACAAGCCAGGGCAGGGTGATATGGAGGAACAGCTGTTGCCCATGCAGCAGAACCCCCCTCTCCACGCAACTGATGGATCCAAGGGAAAGACAATGTCGATACAACTTGGCACCAGTGGCGTTGCAGGAGTTGCCGAAATGACGTTGAGGACAATGTCAGACCGCCATCGGGACTCCGACACCGGATTTGGTTTCAGGGTTGACTCCCTTAGCCTTTCCCATGAGTGGGTATTGCCACAAGGCAGCGGAGGTTTTAAATCAGAGTTTTCCTTCTCCTAGGTGGGCTGCCTTCCAAGGCTGATGAGGCCCACCTACCCGGGCTCTGTTCTACCTGTAAAGGGTTAAAAAGCCTCACTGCTGTGCATAGGTAAAAGGAAGTGAGTGAGCACCTGGCCAAAAGAGCCAATGGGAAGGCTAGGACTTTTTAAAATTGAAACAAGACTCCCCTTTTGTCTGTCTGTGGTTGTTCTCGGGAAGAGGCAGACAAGGAGCAGTTATGCTGTGAGAAGCTTGGGCCAGGTATGAAAAATCATACCTAGAAACTACTCATCTAAAACCCTAGATTTGTAAGTAGATCAGGAAATGTCTAGGAAGACGTGATTAGGTTTATCCCTTTTATTTCTTTATGACTTGTGGATTCCTCTGTGCTAACCCCAGGTGCTGCTGTTTTGCTTATAACCTTGAAGCTGGACCTCAGGAGAGCTATTCTTGATGCTTAATCCTTAGAAATTGTTGGGTTTTTTTAATCTAGCAAAAGCCAAAATTCCCAGATGCATTTTCTTCTTTTTTTATTAATAAAATTTACCTTTTTAAATAACAGAATTGAATTTTTATGTCTTAAGAGGTTTGGGCACATGTTGTTTAATTAGCTGGTGGCAACAGCTGATTTCTTTCTGTCTTTCTCTTTCTCTCAGCTCTTCCCCAGAGGGGGGTGAAAGGGCTTGAGGGTACCCCACAGGAAGAAATTCCCAAGTGCCCCTTCCTGGGTTCTGAAAGGGGTTTTGCACTTGGGTGGTGGCAGCATCTACCAAGCATTGGTCAGAGAAAAGCTGTAACCTTGGGAGTTTAATACAAGCCTGGAGTGGCCAGTATTAATTTTTCGAGTCCTGCAGGCCCCCACCTTCTGCACTCGAAGTGCCAGAGTGGGGAATCAGCCTTGACAACAATGGGGAACCATCAACCAACAGGAGCATTTCTTGGGGGATCCTGCAGGGACTGGTTCTTGGCCTAGTTTTATTCAATATTTTTTACTAATGACGTGGAAGAAAACAATAACATTTGAAAATGAAATGGTAATAATGGTAAGGAGAGGTCAGTTCTAGAAGGTGATCTAGATTACATGATAAAATGGGCTCACTTGAACAACATGCGTTTTAATACAGCTAAGGTTAAATGCCTTGGAACCAAGAGTGTAGGTAAAACATATACATTTCTGGTAGCAGAGGGATTTTTAATATAGTAGAAAAGGTCATAAGCCCTATCAGGGCAGATTCCCCACTCTGGCACTTTGAGTGCAGAAGTGGGGCCTGCAAGGATTCTCAAAATTAATATTGGCCACTCCAGGCTTGTATTAAACTCCCAAGGTTATAGCTTTTCTCTGACCTTGGCTTGGTAAACGCTGCTACCACCCAAGAGAAAAACTGCCTCTTGCAAATCCTGGAAAAAACTCACTTGGGAAGTTTTCCCTGAGGCCCCTCAGCTTTTTTACCCCTCCCTCAGGGAAGCCGAGGAAGAAAACAAACAAAAGGGAAACCCAGCTGTTGCCACCAGCTAATTGAAAAACATATGCACAGATCTTTCAAGACACAAAACCAATCAGGTTCTTAAATAAGGCAAATATTATTATAAATAAAACAAGAAAGAAAATACATCTGGAACTTAGGCTTTTGCTAGATTTTAAGAGAGCAATTCCAAAACTTAAGCACTCCAAATACCTTTCTTGGGGGTTCAGCTTAAAGGTTACAAGCAACGAAAGCATCTGGGGTTAGCACAGAGGAGCCCATAAGCCTTTCAGAAAATAAAAGAAATAAACCTGATCGCATCTATCTAAACATTCCCTGTCCCAATGAATCCTTCCAGGTATGGAAGATTATTTTTCATACCTGGTTCACACTTGACACAGCATTCCCGCTGCCCCCGTCTCTTGACCCCAGAGAGCACGACAAAGGCCTGGTCTACACTACGGGGGGAGGGGCCCATGTAAGGTACACAACTTCAGCTACGTGAATAATGTAGCTGAAGTCGACGTACCTCGCTTGACTTACCTCCCCATGTGGACGCTGCAATGTCGAAGGCTGCCGCTCCCCCGTCGACTCCGCTTCCTCCTCGCGTCGGGGTGGATTACTGGAGTCGACGGGAGCGCGTTCTGGGATTGATTGATCGCGTTTAGACGAGACACGATAAATCGATCCCCAAAAGATCGATTGCTACCCGCCGAATCGGGCGGGTAGTGTAGACAAGCCCAAAGAGACAAAAGGGAAAGCTTTCCCCTCCATTTAAAAAAAGTTCTGGCCTTTCCACTGGCTCTTTTGGTCAGGTGCCCACTCCTTTCCTTTTACCTGTGGGCTTGTTAACCCTTTATAGGTAAAGGAAGCAGAGAACAGACACCAAGAGGGACTTTATAGCTGTCTGGCTGGGTGTCCGTAAAAGGGAGTTACTCCCCCTTCATTTATCACAAGCCCCAATAGCTGTACGCTAAAGCTGGACAAATTCAGATTAACCATGAGGCATACATTCTTAACAGCGAGGGTAATCAACCATTGGAAGACTTACCAAGGGATGTTGTGGATTCTCCATCTCTTGACATCTTTGAATCAATATCAGTGTTTTTCTAATGATGCTCTAGCTAAGCCAAAAATTATGGGCTTGATAGAAGAATCGCTTGGTGAAATTCTCTGACCTCTGTTAATCAGGAGGTCTGACTAGATGATAACAGTCCCTTCTGGCCCTAACAAATGATGAATGTATTAGCAAGGTAGATAGTGGCAGGCTTTTCACTATTTTAACCTGTTTTTGGTGAGGGATGGAAAGAACCTACTTAGCTGCATGTGTGAATGAAGATATGATCACTCTGCTTAACATATGGCTACTCACATACAAAACAGCTTACAGGTAGCAACTCCAGGGCTCTTTCCTCCGCTTCTTGTGCAGAGCAGTTACTGAGATTTGTGTTTCCATAACTACTGACAGCTGCTGGAGCCTTTGCGATTTTACACCCTGCTAATGTCAAAGAAAGCAGTTTGTTTTATTTTTTTCCCCGTTTTGGCGCCTTTCTACTGCCCCTACAGGGCTGTCCTGTGGATTGTTACTTAGGAGAACATTATCCAATGTCATTTCACTTTGAGGAGTATCTGCCCCCCAAAATATGTTTTTGTATTGTATTTTAGATTTGGATTACATTTTCACATAATGGTTTCCACACACTGTGAAATCATCTCTATGCTGAGGTAGCAATTGAAATTACACCCTTGTCAAAACGCTCTTAATTAGTCATTACTCATTGAAACAGGCTTTTTTTTTCTTCTTTCATATGATAAGCCTCATTTTCCGTGGGATAAAGCAGCCGCTTTGCCTGGCACTGTTAAGATTCAAAACAATCTTGAGAATAGCTTTGAAGCCTGGATGAATAACATGCTTTGTACCTTTACCTCTGACAACAGCCTAGGGTAATAACCAGAATTGTATTGTTGTGCTGTAGCATAAGGGCTGAGCCAATAATTTGTAACAATTAACAACAACTTCTATCTCCTCAGCTGGAAAGTTTTAGGAACCAGTTAATGCAGTTAATTTATACAGAAAAATAAGAATTATTTTCATAGGTTCCCATTCATGTTTGTGCAGAACCGGAGTAAGGCCGATGAACTAATACAACAGGGTGAACTTGTTTTTGCAAATCTCTTTTTTTTGGAGGTGCTAAAAATGCAGATTTGGGTTGAATGAAATGATTTGCACACTGGCCTTGAATTCAGCAAGCTGTTTCAGCCAGGCGGAGCAAAAGGACAAGAATTCAGAAGTGTTTGGTTTGGCATTTGCAAAACAAAACATTTTGACTTTTGTTTTGGAAAGAACTTTTTTTTTAATTAAAGTCCCTTGAAATTCCTTGTTTGAGGAAGTCAACTTTATTTTTTTCTTTCAGTTCAGCCACCAAACAGAAAAATCGGTTATTTGCTCAGCTCCACAACTGAAGGCTCACTTGAACCCTAGTCTAAGAGCTGAAGTGGGACTTCATGGTACAAAGACCCTGGGCTGGATTAAAACCCATAACGGATCTACCCTGAGTGAGGATACATGCACAGTGAGACTGGCTCCTGGAGTGCAGCAGGAACCTAATTGTGAATCTGCACCATCCCCTTTGCTGGCACAGACCTCTCCACTCTGTGCCACCTCTTGTTCAGCGTCGATGCACTATGGATGCTAGAGCCAAAGCTGTGCCCGCTACCCTCCCACCTATGCAAAGAGGAGTAGCAGCCCACCAGCTGTGGCTCCTTCCTCCAGGCAGGCTCAGACGAGAGCCGACACAGAGAGCCGACGCAGGCCCTTCAGGGAATTCCTTCTGCCCCTTTACTCCACTGCGCGGGCATGCAGGAACAAATCACTACTGAGACCCTCTGCACAGGGATGAATTTCAGCCTGGGGGTTAAAGCACTCTCTTCGATTCCCTGTTGAGGGCACTGTTTTCAAGCCCATGCTAGAATGACAGATCTGAAAATGCATTAAGAGCCTGGAATGTAAAAAAAAAAAAAAAAAAAAAAGGGGGCATGTTTTTGTTTGTTTCTATCCCCACATAAAAATTCACACGGTTCGTGGATGAAATTGGCTCCCTGAAATATTATGTTTGCACTTGGTTGTGTATAATAAATATTCCAAATATTGTACAATACGAGTGTGCCTTGCGCCTTTGTACTCGCCGTGTCTCAAAGCACTTTACAAAGCAATGAGTTAGGAATGGAGAGCGCAGTGACCGTCTAGAGGAAACCAAATCAACCATTACTCTTCTCAGGAACAGTAACTCACACAGCCAGGCAGTGGCGTGGCCAGGTTCTAACACCAGAGGGAGCGAACACATAAAAAAAGGCACCACCCGACCCGAGTGAAAGAACCCAGGCCAGCAGCGGGACCCCTGCTGGCAGGAGCCCACGGGGGGAATCCCAGAGCGGGGCGGGCTGAGTGGCTCAGTCAGCCGCCGCTCTAGGATTCCCCCTGCGGGCTCCAGTCGGCAGGGGTCTCTCAGCCGGCTGCCAGTCTGGGTTCTTTCACCCAGGCCAGCAGTGGGCTCTTGGTGGGGCCAGCGGTGGGACCCCTGCGTTATTTTGTCGCTCCACCTCCGTCCACTCCGTCTCCACCCTTTCAAAAATTAAAAAGGAGCCACTTTTAGAAAATGTGCTCAGGGGGAGCGGCCACTCCCCCTGCTCCCCTGCTAGCTACGCTACTGCAGCCAGGCACTTTAGAACCAGTTCTATAAGAAAGAGAACGCTGGAAGTCCATGACATTTGCTCCAATTTATGCCAGGACCATTTTGGGCCAATGAGTCATTTTGTGATTAGTTCTTTGCTGGGACCTAAAGGATGTGGATGCCAGGATTAATTCATGATCTGAGCAGATATTGGCTGCATGTTATCTGTATGACAGCACATGATTTCCATCTGTGATTCACAAGTACATAGTCTATCACCTTCAGCTGATATACATGTCCACTTCCTCTGTGGCTTTCTTCATTAGACTAGTGTGTTTGTTATCACCAAGTTGCTGCTTAAGCAGAAATTAGGCAGCCTTTCTCCTCTTTCATTTAATCACCTAAGCCAAAATCTGCCCATTGCTCCAGGCCAGTCGTACTGTTTTCATTAAAACCTTCCATCACCAGTAACACATCTTGTCTTGAAACTTCTTGTATCACTTTCTGTAGATCAGCATACGTTTGTCGATTTCTTCCTTCGGCGTTGCTGGGGTCAGCACATATACTTGTACTATTGTAACTGCACCAAATTTTATTCTGAATGTCACCTTCCACGTACGAGGAGATATTGGATTACATGCTATAAGAGTCTAGCTTGACTTCAGCTTTAGCACCAATGCAACTCCATCCGGGTGTCCATCACCTTCTCCTCCCAATGTCAGCATCCTATGTTCATCCTGCTAGAAATCTCCTTTTGCTTCCCATCTCATGCTGCATAAACCAACGATTTCCCACTCATATCTTTTCAACTTGTGCATCGTTGCCCAAATGCTCCTGCCTGGTATAATGGTCCTACATTCTGGGTCCCTGTGACGGGTCCAGCACCGCAGCGCCCCTTTGTGGCAGGGGTGGCTGAGGTGTCGGGGCCTCACCACTCTTAAGTCTTCACGCCTGTCCCTTTAAGGGCATCCTGTTGTGCCCTAATGGCCAAAGTCTATGCAGCTTGACCTGCGTATTAGGGTTGCGTGGCCCAATGGCCAGAGTCCATACAACTAACTCGCCCCGCAGATCAGGGCAGTGTGGCCTAGCGGCCGGAGTCCATACAACTCGCCCTGAGGTTCAGGGCAGTGTGGCCTAGCGTCCAGCGTCCATATACCTCGCCCTGGGGTTCAGGGCAGTGTGGCCTAGCGGCCAGCGTCCATATACCTCGCCCCAAAGTTCAGGGCAGTGTGGCCTAGCGGCCAGAGTCCATACAAATAACTCGCCCCGCAGATCAGGGCCATGTGGCCTAGTGGCCAGAGTCCATACAACTTGCCCTGAGGTTCAGGGCAGTGTAGCCCAATGGCCAGAGTCCATAGCCTTCCCTCTCCCCTCTGGGGAAGTGCAGCCTAATGGCCAGAGGAGTAAGGGGACCCAGGCCCGTCCTCTCCACCGGGTCCCGACCCAGGGCTCACCTGATAGCGGGGTTCCCCCTTGTGCTTAGCTAGGCGGGGATCCACACGCAACACGCCGAGCGTCAGTGCGGCTTTAACGCTGCTGGCTTCTAAAGTCCCCCAGGTCACTTCCTACCCTCAACCTGGTCCTCCGGTCCATCCCCTCCAATCGCAGCCTGCAGAGGGTGTCACGGTTTGGTTGGCCCCTTGATCCTGGGGTGTTGGCTGTCTCGCCTCGGGAGCTGGCGGTGTGCTTCCTTCTCCTCTGGCGGTCAGCCCAGAGTGAGCCGCTTTGCAGGCTTTTATACTTAGGCTCCAGTTGGAGCATGCCCAGCAGGGCTTCCGGGGCGGGGCTTCCTCTGCCAGGAAGGAAGGGTTAACCCCTGCGGTACCAGTGCGGGGCCGCTCTGCCCCGTCACAGTCCCAATAAATGTCTTATCCTTTGAGTTCATCGCATAGTTCTCTATTCTGCATGTTATGTTTGTGTTGGTTCCGATTGCACACTTTTTGTCCCTGCCAGTTTTTGAGCGGAAAACATGGCCCTTGTTTGTCCAGGTGATGACAAAGCTGGTGTACTTTTCTTCTCTTTCCGTTCTTTATTTGGCTTCCAATAGTCACAAGTGTTTGACCAAGAACCCTTGGCTTTGTGGTTGCCCGGTATATTGTAATCCATTTCCAACACTGCTTTAAGCTACCCATTCACTTGATCCAGCCCCATTTCCGCCAGTGTTGTACTTTGAACTTTGTTTTGCCAGCTTCACCACAGGAGACTTCATGCACTTGAAGAGCCAAATGTCCCCTTTCCCCATCATTTTATTGCTGCTAGTTACCCTCACTAGTTTTATCACGCCAGCCGAGGTGAGGTCCGGGGATGTGGTGCTGTGATGCACATGCAGCTACTTGGAGCCACTAGGGAGAGTTGAGTGAGTTGCTTGCAGTTGGTCCTGGCAAAGAATAAGAATACTTTGGAGAGCTGTGCAACATGCAGAATACGTTGAAATGGTCCTGGAAAATCTTTTCCAGCAAAAGCGAGGGAGAGCAGATGCCAGAATTCTCAGAAGTAGTAGTAAAGATCGCAATAGAAAGTTAAAAGAAAAGATAAAAAAGACACCAGGAAATGACAGTGTAACTCCAGACCCGCTGCTAGCAGGCAAGGAGCACATAGTAAAAATGATGCACAAGCTATTCAACAAGATTTACAAACAAGAGCAAGTGCTGAGTGAACGGGAGAAAGTGATAATAGTGCTGATCTATAAAAAAAGAGATAAAAGAGTGAGTGCAGGAACTACAGAAGGAGTCTACTTACTGAGTACTCCAGGAAAAGCAGCCACCACCACATTGCAGAGGAGAATGTAGATGCCTGCAGAAGCAGAGCTTGCAGGTGAACGGCTCAGATTTGTACCAGGATGGAGTACAATAGATCAGTTACTTTTGAGAAGACGGATATCTGAGAAGAATAATCAAACCTACTGCAACAACTTTATAGATTTCAAACAGGTTTTTGATAGAATTTGGCAGAAAGGATTATGGCAAGTTGTGAGAATGGATGGCATCCTCAAAAATTGATTAAGCTGTTAGAAAGCATCGACAGCAAGTCAATGAGTGCAGTAAGAGTAAACAAGAAGCTGGTTCAGGATGACTGTAGGAGTGAGACAAATATGCTAGCTATGGCCAGATTTGTTCAAGAATGTCCTGGAAGCAATAACGTCTGTAGCACTGAGAGATGAAACCAGAGGAGTCATATTATATGGTAGGACAGTGCATAACCTTAGATTCACAGACAATATTGATCTCACGATATTGACCTCACAACATTGACCAAGGAGGATTTACAGCGAATAACTGACAGGGTAGACTGGGCAAGCAGAAAATTCAGATTAAAGATCAGCACAGAGAAGAAAAACACTATGGAAATTAGAAGACAGGAGAAAGACGTAAAGATCAAACTTGGTGACAAAGAACTAGAACAAATGGGAAAAATGTGTGTACTTTAGAGGACTATTATCAAAGAAAGGGAATTGTGAAGATGACATAAAAAGAATAATTGGACTACTTGCTACTGCATTAAAAAAACTCTGTTAGATCTGGCAGGCTAGGGCATTTCAATGAAAACAAAAATCATCATATATACGACAACTGTCATGCCAATAGTGCTGTATGGGTTTGAATGCTAGAGCAGGAGGAAAACTGATGAACGACAGATTTTGACTGCAGAAATGAACTGGCTGAATATTGAGAGTTTCAAGACTGCAGAAAATAAACAATGAAGAGATAAGAAAATTCCTAGGGCAAGAAATAATGCTTTTATAAAAGATTCAAGAAAGAGGACGGCAGTGGTTTGGACATGTGTCAAGAATGGACCCGGAAAAGAAATCATACATGGCAATACATACCAGAGTACAAGGAACTACAAATAGAGGAAGACCGAGGATGTGTTGGATAGACATAGTGAAAAATGACAAAACAACTAGGTCTGAACGAAGACATGAAGCTGGTATTCAATAGAAAGGGGTGGACAGACTTCATTCAGCCCCATCATCTCTGTTGAGCTGATGGACAGGAATCAAAGAATAGAAAGTGGCGTGCATAATGCACATATTCACCAATCCATGACAGTTACTGTATTGAGTTGGTTGCTGTGACTAAGTGCTGATCAAGGACTTTTCATTGAAATGGTTTTTTCAAGAGTAAGTATTGGTTTCTGCAAAATTGACATGTTTCCCAATAAAATTATGATTTTGCCAACATTTTTTCAATTTTCCATTTTATTTTGGGTTGGGCTGACATTAATCTGCATCCACTTGAGATGCAGTGACTATACTATTCCATATGAGTTTTAATACTGCACTCATCACCATAGTATCTAAGCACCTTCCAGTAGTGCATTAAGCAACATGAATACACGTCTGTCATGTGTGGTTTGTTCTCTGATCTTCCCAACAGCAGAATTATGTGCAGTAGGGCATGTCTTGTTCTGGTAGCGTGTTTGTTTATATATCTCCATTGTTCTGTGTTTATATTAGAGAAGGTAAGATCAAATAAATTTACCTTGCATTTGGAGTGGGAAGTAGTGAGGTTTGTGATTGTCTTCAGTTCCTGTGGCACTTAATTCTGAGGGGCAGTCTGAAACTAGAGACGGTTTTGTTTCCTGAACAGATGAGCTTTATTCTTATTGTTGAGAATTCCATTGTGCCAGAGGAGTGACGTTGCTGATCATGGTCTTTATCCTGGTGCTTTATGGTCTTTTAGCTCTCCTGGGTCCAGGATAAGGTCCAAGACCTTAAACTTGATTCAGTCTTCTATGGGACGCCAGTGTAGGGAATGGAGGACAGGTGTGAGGTGCTCACAGTAGCCTGTGTCACTGAGGAGACACACTGCCGTGTTTTGTACCAGTTGAAGTTTCCTAAATGCTGAAGATTCATGCCCAAGTATCCTGCATTGCTCTAGGCCAGCTGAGAGATGATGAAAGCATGAATAACTGGTCTTCATAGGTCAGGATGGGAAGGAGTCCCCTAGCCGTCTGGAGATGGTAGAAAACATTAGTCGTGGCTGTTACTATGTGAGAGTTCAGTGTCCGTGAGTAATCCTAGAGGAATGCCTCACGATAATTGTAGGTTAGGTACCTCATACCCTAATTCTCAGTCACACTACATCTCCCATGATGCACCACAGAAGCTCCGGCAGATGCAGTTTAATGTTGAAACAACCTGAAACAACAAAAAAACAAAACATTTTCACATTTGCAAATTGAAAATTTTCAGAACTTTTTGTTCTATGAAAAACTTTAATATTTGACTGTTTTGTCCCAATTTGGGATAAAAACAATTGTTTTACAAAATTGGAATTTCCTGCAGGATGGAAATTCCCATTTTTGTCCAGCTTTTTCTTTGTCATTGTTGTGATGCTGGCAAACCAGGTGCCAACTCTTGCCAGGTCTGTAGGAGTCAGCTGAGCATGGACAAATTCATAGCTGGAAAGCAGACCAGGTCTCCTATAGGTTAATATTATTCAAGATAGATGTTAGACTTGTAAGGATGTGTTTAGGCTCTATAAAATGATTGTAAATTACTGCGTGTATTAATCTTATGTATGATGTTTATAGTACATGCTACCATAGGCACCGATTCCGTGGGTGCTCCGGGGCTGGAGCACCCATGGGGAAAAATTAGTCAGTGCTCTGCACCCACCAGCAGCCAAGCTCCCCTCACCACCCGCCCCACCACCTCCTCCGTCTCCTTTCCTGAGCACGCCGCGTCCCCGCTCCTCCCCCTACCTCCCAGTGTTTCCCACCCGGCCGCCACCAAACAGCTGTTTGGCAGTGTTCGTACGCTCCAGGAGAGGGGGGAAGAATGGGAACGTGGCGTGCTCAGGGGAGAAGGCAGGGCCAGGGTGGGGATTTGGGGAAAGAGTTGGAATATTGGCAGGGGACTTTGGGGAAGGGGTTGGAATGGGGGCGGAGCGGGGGTGGGAAGAGGTGGGGGTGGGGTCTGGGGCAGAGGGGGGAATCGAGTACCCATGGGAAAGGGGAAGTCGGCACCTATGCGTGTTACTTTCAGGTCCCTTGCTGTTACTGATGTCACTTCCTAGTATGGAGGGTAGGCCATCCTCCGGTCTCAGAGGTTAGCAGTTATATGAATTAGCTAATAGGATTCATTGAATTGAATCAGTTCAGTCAATTTTTGGTCATTCGATATCCATGCAAATTGTCAGGTACTAAAGTCCTCTCAAGATTCCCTCATTTTCCAAAAATGAAAGGGGAAACA
This sequence comes from Macrochelys suwanniensis, assembly GCA_033296515.1. Lineage (NCBI taxonomy): Eukaryota > Metazoa > Chordata > Testudines > Chelydridae > Macrochelys > Macrochelys suwanniensis. Next base: position 136,800,043 of record CM065778.1, read on the forward strand.
CGTGGAAAGGTTTTATGCCTACATTGTTGTGTTCTGCTAATTTCATTAAAGGCTAACAGGATTTCCTTATTTATGCCAGTGATACAGTAGGACAATTGGCTTAGCCCTTTAAACACTGCATTTAATATTAGTTTTTATTTCAAGTTTATAAATCGCGTTAACTACTTCCAGCGCCCAAGGTAATTGCCATTCAGACCTTAAAAGATTTATTTCTGGGTGACTTTGAGGACAAATCCCCCCTGGCTTTGTTTGACAAGGAGCAGTTTTCTACTTCCATTAGCTTTGACTAGGAAAAAAACTGTTTTCCTAAAGCATGTCCGTGGCATCATTTGCAAAGTTGTCACAAGGGGGCTTGATAAACTGTTAGCTGCTACACTGCAGTCATTACCACTAATTATATATCTGTCTGTCAGATCTGTCTAATCTATCCATCCATCTCTATCTAATCTGTCCTCGCTATTTAAATCCTGCATTAGGAGGTACATAATGAAATTATGTTTGGCTTCGCAATGCTTTGCACATTAATTACATTTCCTCTCTTTGCCAGTCATGTTGCCGTTGCTGGGTTGAAATAAGAGAGGGAGGAAAGGAGTTGCTAGTCAGTGTTACGAAGCAGCCAAATGAATGACATTGCTTAAACTTCGCATGCATCTAGAGTTGTTTCATCAGCCGTACTTTTACTGTTTGTGGATGTTTGCTTTCTTGGCCTTGTAAAGTGCTGCAGAAAGGTGCAGGAAGGATGGAGCTGGAGAGGTGCAGCTTGAGTAACAACCATGCGAGCTTCCCCTGTGTTGTCATGTCACGGTGTTTCCACACTGTCTGTCTGTCTGGGGGGGTTCGTAGTGCTGCCCATCAATACATCAGTTTGCTGGACTTCGTGGAGTCCCTGGCGTGTCTCCCTTTTTCAGTTAAACACAATGGATACTCAAAACAACCAAAAGCACATGCTGTTCTTGAAAGGACAGGTGACTGGTCTTCTGGTTAAGGCAGTGGGACTCAGGCGGTCTGAGTTCAATTCCTGGCTCCGTCACAAGTATCCTGTGTGATTTGGGCAGGGCACTTAAGCCATAATTTCCCCCATCTGTAAAAAGAGGCTAGTAACACTTCTTCTGCCCTATTCTTGATCTGTCTTGTTGGCGTAGGTCGTAAGCTCTTCAGCGCAGGGACCGTCTCTTACTATAGGTTTGTACCGCACCGAGCACCCTAGGGCCCTAATTGCAATTTTGGCCATCTAGAGGTGACCATAATAAAAAATAACTAATCATAAATAACAGCCGTCTTCCAAGACCAGTGTTCCCAGCTCATTGTATACGGTTGTCTCTTCCCTTCCCAGACCCAAGCACTCATTGTATTCTGAAGTCAGTGTGATAGGCTTCCAGCGGTTTTAAACCAGCCCTCGAACTCCCGCTGGGGAGCGGGGTCTGGGGCTTGCCATGCTCCAGTCGGGAAGCAGAGTCGGGGGCTGCTCCATGTGGCTCCCAGAAGCAGCGGGTGGGCCCCCTCCGGCTCCTACGCACTCCAATAGCCCTCTCCGGCGCTCCGATGGGAACTTCAGGGATGATGCCTGCAGATGGGGCAGCGTGCAGAGCTGCCTGGCCGTGCCTCCGCATAGGAGCCATAGAAGGGACATGCCGCTGCTTCTGGGAGCCGCTTGAGGTAAGCGCTGCCTGGAGCTTGCAACCCTGAGCCTCCCCCTGTGCCCCAACCCTCTGCCCCAGCCCTGATCCCCCTCCCGCCCTCCGAACCCCTCAGTCCCAGCCCAGAACAGTATCCTACACCTTAAACCCCTCATCCCCAGCCCCACCCCAGAGCCCACACCCCCAGCCAGAGCCTTCACCCTCCCCCCCCATACACACACACCAGCTCCTCACCACAGTCTGGAGCCCCCTCCTGCACTCTGAACGCCTCATTTCTGGCCCCATCTTGGAGCCCGCACCCCCAGCCAGAGCCCTCACCCCCTCCTGCACCCCAACCCCAATTTTGTGAGCATTCATGGCCCGACATACAATTTCTATTCCCAGATGTGGCCCTCGGCCCAAAAAGTTTGCCCACCCCTGATTTAGACTGTAAAATCCTTAAAGCAGAGACCCTGGATGAAATCCTAGCCCACTGAAGTCAATGGCAAACTTTTCAACAGGGTCAGGATTGTCACCCCTTTTTGTTTTTATCTCTATATGTAAAGCGTCATGCACACCAATGATGCAATTACAAACGTTTGCTTAATACAATATAATAAAATAATATAAATAGAGCTGCTTGGGAGAAAAATTGTGGAAATTTTCTACTGTTTATTGGAAAAACAAAACCTGAAAATATGTGGCCAAAAACTGCTGACTATTTTTGTTCTTTGGCTTTTCAGTTTTCCAGTGAAGAAATAAAAAAGGGGAAGCAGACTATTTCCATGAAAAATTTCACTTAGTCAACACAAAATTCCATGTAAAAATTTTTGTTGACAGAAATATTTTGACCAGCCATAACGACAGTCGTCGTTCTTACCAATGATTTTTCCATACACAGCCCTTTTGTTCTTGGCACATGAATGGAGACTGCTAATCAAAACCCAAGATTTGACTTTTTTTTTTTAAACCACACATAAGAACACATATGTGCAAGGAACTAGGCTGAGACCTTTCAACTCATTTCACTTTTATGTCATGACCAAGCTGAACGGTCTCTGAAGCAGGGGCCTGGACATCGGCGCTGAATTTTTCTTTTCCCCCAGGGGTGCTCCATCTCTGCTCTGCCCTGAGGTCCCACCCTCACTCCCCCTCTCTCCACTCTGGCTCTTCCTGCCCTGCCCCACAAAGCCCCGCCCTTGCTCTGCCTCTTCCCACCCCCACTCCGCCCCTCCCTGAGGCCCCCATGCTCGTTGCTCTACACCCTCCCACAGCCGCCAAACAGCTGTTTGGCTGCACCTCCAATCAGGCGTTTGGCAGCACCCTGATCAGCTAATCGGGGCACTGCCAAAGAGCTGATTAGGGGTGCGGCCAAACAGCCGTGGCTGGTGGGTGCTGCACACCCACTACTTTTTTTCCTGTGGGTCCTCCAGCCCCAGAGCACCTATGGAGTGGGCGCCTATGCCTGGGACAAAATGCAACAGCATCAGATCCCTTCTTCCATACTGTTTTTTCACCAGGTCCATCCACCCCATGGCTAGCCCCTGTGCCTGGCCTAGATATCCACAGATTTGTATTCCACTCCCCATCTTCTGAGTCCTCCTATCCAACAGATGCGACTGTTAGGAGATACATTCCGTGCCCCACTCAATGGAAGTTGGAAGGAAAATTGGGTACGTTTGATGTTCTGTGACCTTGTCATTTCTATTACACTTTTCACAGCAGAACAAAGAGCAAACAGAGCACTGCTCATCTTGAAAGAGGATAAGACTGCTAGCGCAGAGGCCCTGTGTTGTCCTGATAGACTAAAGAGAGGGGAAAACAGACCATTCCCTGATTCTTGCTGATGATAACAGAGCGACAAGAGGGAAACGGTTTTTCATCTCTAGCCTTGCCGCTGGTAAATCCTGTTATGAAATCAGAATTCTGTCGCAGGCCGCAGATTGTCTCAGCAGATAACACAGACAATTATAATTCCTTTGTCATCTTTGCTGGACACATTCAGTGCAACTCAGTAGAAATGTAATGGGAAAGAGTAAAGAGAGATGCTGTGGCAGGAGAACAAGCATTGTAATTTGGGTATATTATAGGTGTATTGAGTCTTTTCAAGGCTATTGTTTGTTTGTCTTTATTTCCAAACTGTTTCCTACATGGAGGTTAAGAAAAGAGCTTTTCTAGCCTTTAAACTCAGCTAAAACAAAGGGTCTTGTTTTTTTTCCCAACACTAAGCTCCTTTCACTCCCCTGGCCCTAACACTTGGTGAAAATGAGTATGAAAGGAGAATTGTACCAACAAATTACTGTTGTCTGCAGAAGAGAAGAGTGAGGGGGGATTTGATAGCTGCCTTCAACTACCTGAAGGAGGGTTCCAAAGAGGATGGAGCTCGGCTGTTCTCAGTGGTAGAAGATGACAGAACAAGGAGTAATGGTCTCAAGTTACAGTGGGGGAGGTTTAGGTTGGATATTAGGAAAAACCTTTTCACTAGTAGGGTGGTGAAGCACTGGAATGGGTTACCTAGGGAGGTGGTGGAATCTCCATCCTTAGAGGTTTTTAAGGCCCAGCTTGACAAAGCCCCGGCTGGGATGGTCCTTCTTTGAGCAGGGGGTTGGACTAGATGACCTCCTGAGGTCTCTTCCAACCCTGAGATTCTATTATATTGTCCTTTGACCCTCCAAGTACCTGATTTGCAAAAGAGACACTTTAGTACCTTGGTTTGGAGTGAGAGAGACACTGTTTGACATCAGACACCACCAGCATTGACAACGAGCAGAACACATGACCTGCACTATCACAAGCTAGCACCATTGTACAGCATCCCCTGCAGACTCAGCATTTAACTATCCCAGTGACTTATACTGCATCCGTAGGTGATTGTTCACATTGTTTTGCAGGTGCAAAAGCAACACCCTTAGAAGATCAAGCTGAACATTTAGCCCAATGTAAATTTGAGTGCTGCAGATATCCTGATTTTGATATCTTCTTGTTTCATTTTTACCTTAATGACTGGTGCTCTGACAGAATGTGGAAGGGAGATTTTAGAGCTGGTTGGGAAATGAACTTTTCTTGTGAAAAGTTTCCATGAACACAAACTTTTCTTTTCCCATCACAATTTTCCTTACAAAATTTTAGATTTCAGGCAATTACTTAAATTATTTAAATCTGAACATTTTCAATGAAAATAGAAGTGTTTGCCAACAAGTTCATTTTGTTGAAAAGATATTTTTCATCAAACAACAGATGAAAGATTTTCAGTCAGCTCTAGTGGCTATCAATACTTCTATTTAAATCCAGGGACATGGACACTATTTGACACCAGTACTTCAAGAACCAGACTCTTGCTAACTGTGTTAAACACTGGACAGGACTTAACATAAGAACGGCCCTACTGGGTCAGACCAAATGTCCATCTAGCCCAGTATCCTGTCTTCTGACAGTGGCCAGTGCCAGGTGCCCCAGAGGGAATGAACAGAACAGATAATCAAGCGATCTGTCCCCTGTCGCTCATTCCCAGCTTCTGGCAAATAGAGGCTAGAGACACCATTCCTGCCTTGGTACAGGTTTGGTCCTAAATGTCTAAAATGCTTAAATATTCAGGGTGTGTGATGCAAGGTGATAGAGGCTCATCCGTAATTCTGATCCATTCCATTTTGCTCTGCTGGCAGGGCGGCAGTATCTTTTCCAATGCTGAGTGACTGAGCAGTCCGATTCTTAAAGCCATAGATGGCTACGGCCCGGGCTAGCAATCATAATGACAGAGCTAGAATATAGCTTCAGAAAAGCAAAAGCCCCATATCAGCTGGTAGATGTACCTAGAATTATAGCCGTATTTTTAGAGTGAATTCACTGGTGTCAAAAGGTGAACGATTGACAGCCCTGGAGACCATCGCTCCCTGTGTATTTGCAGAACCCGGTCAGCTCAAGCACCACCAGTACTAAATATGCACACACACACTGCCCTGCCCAGCTAAGGAAAGTCAGCTATTCCTTGTAAACAAACCATCCCGGCCCGCCAGGGGCTTACCGTGATGGGCCGCATGCCAAAAGTTGCCGATCCCTGGCCTAGGCCATCCCTGACAGGTGTTTGTCTAACCTGCTCTTTAAAATCTCCAGTGACGGAGATTCTAACCTCCCTAATATAACACTGTGGATCCTGCTGCCCAGCTCCTCTGGGCAAAGCGCTGACCCTTCAGACTGCCCTACATCTAAACACACCATCTCTCAGAACTCAGTCACACCCATGCCACCCTCCAGTTTGAATGATGGCGCCATATACTTGTTTGCCCTATTCGAGACAAATGGCCCTTTCCCATTGAAACTAGCCTCAAAGCTTTTGACAAAAGATGCTTTGCATCTAAATGATTGCACTTTCATATCCTGGCTTTAACTGAACGATTAGGCAATTCAACTAGATCTTCTTTTTTAAAAAAACAGCTAGAGCGCTTATTAGATTAATCTGAGAGGGGTCCACACCAGGCAATCCATTTCAACCTCATTACCTGGAGTATTACTCTGGAAGAAAAGAATATATTTAAGTGCCTGTTTATTAACTGATTGTCAAAGTGGCCTGATTATTTCAAGGAGATGATGTAGCACAGGAATAAGATGAATTGAAGAGTAACTGGATGATTGATTCATTTCCTTTGGAGAAAAAAATAACGAACCATAAATTTGTCAGATCCAGTTATGTGGGATGGATATTTTATGTAACCCCTTTTGAAGTTGAAATTAAGTTTCCTAAAAAGGTGATATTAAAAAGGAGATTGGGATGGAACCTTCTATTGAGACACCATTTTCTCTAATAAATCTTAAAACATAAAATTTTGAAAACTTTTTTGAAGTGTGCTGCAAAATTGATGTATGCAGTTCTAAACTGTAATTATGAAATGTGCTCATCAAGACTCCCTCCGTTTCTATTGATCCTACATGTCCTCCTGATGAAAAGCTCATAATTCATAGCATTTTCAACGTTTAGAAGTGTTGGAATTATTTCTCTCTCGCAATCCGAGGGTGCTGCTGTGACGAACTAGGACTGTTGTTAAGGTTTCCCTGAGTACTGTGTGGGTGCCTCGGTTTCCCCTATGCAGTGTTACAAAGCCCTAGAAGGCAGGGGTGGGCAGAGGCCTGGACACAGAGAATGGCCCTGTCTCCTGGCAACAGATGGCCCGGCCCCTCCCCTGCAAAGGTGAGAGATGAAGGTGTTGGAACAAAGGGATCAGGTGACCTCCTGGCCCGGGAAGGAGACAAAGGGGGAGGAGGGGCTGGACAGTTTCAGTTTGGAGCTGGCCGGAGAAGAGGGGAGAGAGGCCTCCCTGCCCCCGTTTGGAGCTGTGGGGTGAAATGCAGGGAGCCCCCGGGCTGGGGTCTAAGCTCCCTGCCCCCCGGAAGGGCCCGGCTGAGGGGTCCTGGTTGTACTGACAAGCTCTGGTTGGACTGTGTTCCTGGCATCTCTAATAAACCTTCTGTTCTACTGGCTGGCTGAGACTCCCAGTGAATCCGGGGAAGAGGGGTGCAGGGCCGGACTCCCCCACACTCCGTGACAACTGGTGGCAGCAGTGGGATGGTCTGCACCCCATGAACGACGCTTCCTGCAGTAAGTAACTGGGGAGCAGTAGAACGAAGGGGGGCTAACGAGGTCCAGGCGTGCTGAAGGCTCACAGAGGAGCGGTTTCGGGGAGCGGAGGAGCTACGCTTAACCCCTGGGAGTGTGTGACCAGCGAGAAGGACTGTGCAATGATGGGGTCCCCCTGGGGGCTGCAGTGAGCAGTCCCAGGGGCGGAGGAGCCTGCGGCTTGGCCCTGGGAGAGAGAAGAATTTTTGCAGTGACAGGGTTCCCCTGGGGGTGCCGTGAGTGGACCCAGGGGCGGAGGAGCTGCGGCTCGACCCTGGCAAAGAGGCGGTGACCTGGAGAAGGGCTGGCACACTTGGGGTTCTTCCTGGAAACCGTGGGGAGCTAAGAGCACACAGGCCTGCGAATCTACAGCAACTTGGGAGCAGTGAAGTGATGGCATATCGCTTTCTCCTTAAAAGAAGCATTGTAACCCTGTGCAAAAAGAGAGGGATACGCATTGGGAAGCTCACGAAAGCCCAGCTAATTGTGCAGCTGGAGGAGGATGACCATTCTAAGGAGCAGATTCCTGACCCCGATGGGGCTACAGCAGGATCTGGGAGCAGCTGGAGTGGTAGCCTGGCATCCCCAAGAGTCTGGTCCCCAACCAGACGGGGGTCTTCACGATCGGGTTCCCCAGCAGGGGATCGGAGACGGATGGGACTGGAGCTGAGTCCGAGAGAGCGAAAGGACTGTGAGAGACAGCGAGAGCCCGAGAAAGGGCTACCGGAGAAGCGGCAGCAGCATGAACTGGCGGTGGTGGAACGGAGAGGCATAGGGGACTGGCCAGGGGTAAGTGGGGATAGATCCCGGGGTGCCAGCTCCGCAGGGAACCTCGATCCTAAATTGCTGCCCCTGGTTAAGGAGGGTGGGGATGTGGAGGCCCACCTCACTGCCTTTGAGCAGGCTGGTGATTGGAACCAGGGAGACCCTGCGGAAAAGCCCCGGGATCTAACCCCCTTGCTGGGTCCCAAGGCCATAAACTCCGCCAGCCAGATGGGTGGGATGGTGGACGGATTTCCACTCCTGGCCCTGGACTCAAGCCCTATGGATCCCCAGTGGGAGCGGAAGGTGATGGTCAATGGAGAGACATTCTTGGGGTGGGGAGATCCCGGGACAGAGAGAACTGTGGTCAGGCCCCGGGTGGTGCACCCCCACCAGATGCTGAGGGGCTGTGTGACCTGGGTGAGGGTCCCAGGGACGGACCCATTCGCCCTGCCTATGGCCCAGTTCCCTGTGCAGACCCAGGAGGGGTCGGGCTGGCTGGTTGTTGGGGTTCTCCAGGATATCAGCGGTGAGGTGCTGTTGGGGGGTGACTGTGTATCTTTGGGACAGGATCCAGGCCCTGGCCCTGTAACGGCCGAGGATTTGAATTTGAACTCAGGGAACCAATTGGCTAAGAGGGAAATGGTCAGTGAAAATGCAAATGAACTGGCTGGCAGGGGGGAGGAGCTGCCAGGCCCCGGTTCCCTGCCTGCCTGTAACCAGACCCCTAGGGCGGGGTGGGACAGAGAGATGCTCCCCACCCCCCTGCACAATGGAGAGGTGGCTCAGGCAATCTCTGATGCAGTTAGCAAAGCAGCGAGCTCGCTGCCTGGCCCCACAGGGACAGCCAGGGCAGCGCTGAGCACGGGGGGAGCGGAGACCCCAGCTGAGTGGGGGGACACACAGGCAGGGCAGGACGGCTGCCAACCAGGCTGGCCTGGTCCAGAGGTGCGGCCGGGAAGTGATTCCACGGCAGGGAGGGAGCCACCAGGGACAGGGCTCAGTGGGGCGGTGACCCCAGGCCTGGCCAGTGAGCTGCAGAGGGATCTCGCCTTGGAGAAGCTAAGGGAACTTGCTGGCCACAGCGCTGCAAACCCCCTTGGGGAAGACTGCAAAGACAGATCCCTGTGGGAGAAGGAATCCCTGTGCCGGGAATGGGCTCCCCAAGGGGAAGTAGAACTGTGGGGAATCAGGAGGCAGCCGGTGGGGCCCCAGAAGTATCATCACCGGCTATTGTACCTGGCCCGGGGTAAGGGAGAAGATCCCTGGAGGTCCCTGCCCATCAGAGAGGAACCTTTCCAGAAGGTGGCTATGAATAGGGTGGGCCCCCTCAGCAGGGCAACCTGGTCAGGGAAGAAATGCATCCTGGTGGTGATGGATTTCGCCACCCGCTACCCAGAGGTGGTGGCTCTGTCCTCCACCGGGGCAGACGCGCTGCTGACCATCTTCAGCAGAATGGGGGTCCCCAGCGAGGTCTTTACAGACCAGGGATCCGAGGCCATCTCAGCCCGGCTCCGGGGCGTGTGGGAGAAAGGTGGGGTCTGGCCCACCTGGGCCTCTGCATATCACCCTCAGTCCTACGGGCTGGTGGAGACAGTTCAAGGGACCGTGAGGCTGATGCTGAGGACTTGTATAAATCAGCATCCACAGGACTGGGACAAGTACCTGCCCCACCGATGGCACAGGGAAGTGCCCCAGGAATCACCAGGGGGCTTCCCTTTCAAGCTGTGGTATGGGAGGAGAGTAAGGAGACCCCTAGAACCGGTAAGGGATGATTGGGAGGAGAAGGGGGAAGACCCCCTGGTGGATCTCTCCCCTGAGATGGGAGCCCATCCTCCCATCAGGTGTCCCCCATTCAGAGTAACTGGGAAGAGAGCCCAGAACCTGGAGAGAGAGGCCAAGGACAGGCTGGCTTTAGAGGTGAACCAGTCATTCATCAGCCCAGGGCTGGCCAAGGTGGAGGCGATCAGAGATTGGCCTGTTCCCCAGACCAAGGAACAGGTCCAGGCCTTTAGCGGGATGGCGGGGTACTACCAGAGGTTTGTACCCCCCTTTAGCTCCCTAGCTGCCCCCATCACAGAGCTAGGTAAGAAGGGGAAGCCAGACGAGGCAGTCTGGACCGAGCAGGGCCAGAGAGCTCTCTGTGCGCTGAAGGAGGCTCTAATCCAGGGCCCAATAAATCGAGTAAACCCAGACCGGGCCAAGCCCTGTACAGTGTTCACCGAAGCCTCAGACACAGGGCTGGGCGTGGTGCTGATGGAGGCCTATGCGAAGCGGGGGAGACACCCCATCGGGTATCTGAGCAAGGAGCTGCTGCCCTGGAGGCAGAACGGTCAGGCCATAGAGAGGGAATGCCTGGCCATGGGGCAGGCCCTTAAGAAGCAGCAGCCGGATCTATTTGGGTGGCGCTTTACGGTCTATAGTCACCACTTCGCCCCGATGTGGCTGCATCCAGGAAAAGGGGCCGATGCCGAGCGGCTGGTGACACAGACACGTGGTCAGAAAGGGGACCAGATCAAGAGGGAGGCTCTTAACCAAGAGAGCCCGAATTACAGCCCTCCAAACTGGAGCGCTGGGAAAAGACCTGATCTCAGCTTGAACCCCAGGGGTTTTGGGATGGAAAAAGGGCACGGGCCGCATAAACCTTCCCACATGCGGCCTGCAGGTGCCATCAAGCCCACCCGACCTAAGGGAGCATGTGGAACTGGAACGGCCTGGTGTGACCAGGTTCGAACTTCCCCAGGTCACTGGCTAAAGTGACCCCGCTCAGTTCGGTCTCGAAGGGGGGAGAGATGTGACGAACTAGGACTGTTGTTAAGGTTTCCCTGAGTACTGTGTGGGTGCCTCGGTTTCCCCTATGCAGTGTTACAAAGCCCTAGAAGGCAGGGGTGGGCAGAGGCCTGGACACAGAGAATGGCCCTGTCTCCTGGCAACAGATGGCCCGGCCCCTCCCCTGCAAAGGTGAGAGATGAAGGTGTTGGAACAAAGGGATCAGGTGACCTCCTGGCCCGGGAAGGAGACAAAGGGGGAGGAGGGGCTGGACAGTTTCAGTTTGGAGCTGGCCGGAGAAGAGGGGAGAGAGGCCTCCCTGCCCCCGTTTGGAGCTGTGGGGTGAAATGCAGGGAGCCCCCGGGCTGGGGTCTAAGCTCCCTGCCCCCCGGAAGGGCCCGGCTGAGGGGTCCTGGTTGTACTGACAAGCTCTGGTTGGACTGTGTTCCTGGCATCTCTAATAAACCTTCTGTTCTACTGGCTGGCTGAGACTCCCAGTGAATCCGGGGAAGAGGGGTGCAGGGCCGGACTCCCCCACACTCCGTGACAGCTGCTAACTGAAATGGAATTCGAGACTGATTTGCAATGCAGCGAACTGGCTGTTTTCAAGCGTTGAGCAGAGATAGTTACAGGATCCTGCTTTGACACTGAGAAATGGAGAATGCAGCACCCTAGTGGAAACTATAAGGACTCTAAACATATGACCTGATCCAAAGTTCATGAAAGACACCATAGGGTGTAGCAAGGGGATTAGAAGGCTACCAGCACTTGTGTTTGATTAGGAAAGCAGACGGTTTCATGGTTGACCTGAAAGTGAGTATAGTGATGAGGTTGTGGGAAAGAAGGAAGCAGTTTTATCCAACTCAATCCAATATGCAACTTATGTCTACACTAGACATGCTATAGTGGCACAGCTGCACCTATGCTGCGTATGTGGTGACGCTCTATGCTGACGGAAGAGAGCTTTCCCATCGGCATAATAAAACCACCTCTGTGAGTGGCGGTAGCTAAGTCAGTGGGAGAAGCTCCCCTGATGACATAGCGCTGTCCACACTGGCGTTTAGATTGATGTATCTTGTGTTGCTTGGGGGCGGGAGGGGGGCGGTTATTCACATCCGTGAGCGACTTAAGTTATACCGACATAAGCTGTAGTGTAGACAAGCCCTGATGATATGTTTCAAACTGACGTTATAAAAAGGGGATAAGACAGCCATTCCTGAGTTGCAGTGATGTGAATGAGCTCAGAACCAGAAGGAGATGGAGATGAATGGGGATCCTCTTGCCCCAAAATCCACCTCTTGAGGGCTTCTATCCTGACAGCTGTAATAAACCCGACTGAATCAGCGACAGAGTTTCAGATCACTAAGCAACTGGCAAGATTACAGGCTTACGCCTATGGATAGGTCACTGCTGAGACCAAGAAATACCAATGCTTCCAAAGCAATCCCTGTCTGGTGTGTGCATTGTAGAATAATGGAACTGGCTTTTCTTTATCTTTCTTTCTTTGCTCATGCAATGATATTACCGGTATTTCAGAATGTCTTCTTCACAGCAGCTTAAATTGCTACTGATTCAGCCGAGGGGAAGATTTTTGTTAAGCCTTTGCATTTAATTAAGCTTTCCTCCTCAGGCAACATCCCTCACAGCTCCATAAACAATCTTCAGAGGGAAAAAGAATAGGAAGGTCCTGGCTAGTGCCCTAACCACTGAACTATACTCCCTCCTGTAGGGCACCATTTTTCTACAGAAGACCCATTCTTGTGGGTTGTTTTCCCTCTCTGTGTGTGGCTGTCCAGAGGGCAGAAATGGGCTCCTGTATTTGTCAGGTGTGATCTGGCAGAGAGTCTATTGATTTACCTAGGGACAGTAGACTGCCATGCAAACAGGGCCTGCCCAGACGTTCCGCAAATCCAATTGACTTCAGGGGGAGCAGAGCACTTCCCAAAAATCACACCCCTCTTGTTTCCTTGAATCTCTCATAAACAGGCATTGAGACTAGGGCTAGAAAAACGAGAATCTGTTGCAGGGGGTGAGGGGGAAACTGAGGTTTTGTCAATTGTTTTCATTCCAAGGCAGAAAGAGAGAGAGAGAGAGATTTACCTCAGAATAGCCAGTAACCTGGTGATTAGGGCACTGACCTGTGAGGTGGAAGACCCACGCGGCTTTCTGGTTTTCACCAGCAATTCCATCCTGGCTCTGAGAAGCCTTCACAACAAAAAATTTTTTTGCCCCAAAATCACTCACCCACTCTAACTGCAAGTAAAACTATGTGGCTTGTGTATGTGCATAAGAAACTTAACAGATCTCCACTCTTGCTTAAAGGGCATTTTTCACCGGCGACTTAATCTTCGCCATACGGTTATCAACAGGCAATATGTGACAATGATCCCTCCTGTAGGATCACAGCATGGTCACAGCAGCTACCAGAACAGAGCACTTGAGCTCACTCTGCGTCAGGCAATCTGATGTTTAGTCCAACGCTCCAGCCTTTTGTAGAAACCGTTCATCTCTCTCCGGCTGACATTCAGAGCAAATCAACAAGCAGGGCCTTGGAGTCAGGTTGCATTTTTGTCATATTCAGTTTCAAGTGGAACGGAAATCCTTTGTATCAGTGCTGTGCTTTTCCTTCCCGCTGCCTAATTTTGTCCCATTCCGGGTGGAAAATGAGGGTCTCAAAAAAGCTCTGGTTGATCGCTTTGCAAGAAACAGAAAAGGTCATTCACAGCGCAGCCAGGGAAGAATAAAATTTGGGAGTGATTTGCCAGCACAATGTATTTTTGGGAGTGTCTGCAGAGTTTTGCAGCATGATCTAAGCCTGCTGTAGATTTCAGAGTTCATCCCTGGATGTCCACCTTAACTCCTCCAAACATTTTGATACCAGGAAGGGGTAGATGGAGTGGAAGCAGCATAAGAAAACCAACAAAGGGATGCACAAAGCAATCACTGAAGCCTGAATCTCCAGCTTGGACTAACATGCTACAAGCCAAATTGTGAGACTCAAATCCTTCTCTGAATCCTTGTTTACATGAGGCAAGCTGGTCAATTTCACATCACTAAGGCTACTGGAAATGTACAGTGATCTGTATTGGCTGGGGAGGATTTAGTTTTGCACTGAGGCACGCTGATGTATGAGACAGCAGTAGAGATGTGTGTGTGTGGGGGGGGCGGTGTCTGATGGAGGTTATGAGCATTGCTGGAATTGAGCTGCTACGTGCCAGTCTAAGATCCAGGCATTATGGACTCTGGAGCTGGTGCTAGCATAACACCATGCCCCTGGATGGGTCATTGGCAGCAGGGATGGAACTGTGAGTGTTGGATCTAAAAGTGTGAGCCTCTATTACCGGAGTTAAAACCCAACTTTGATTGTCCCATCCACGGCAGACACACCGAGGCTGGTGAGGGCCATTCACCACTAGAGGGAGACAGAGCGCCACATTGAGAATGCGTAGGCTACATCAGCCCATGGTACTAACCCTCAAACTCCCCACCCATCCTCAGCAGCTGTGAAAGAGTACCAAGAATGACTGAGAGTGAGAGGAAATGTTTTGTGGTTCAGGCACTGGACTGGGATCCAGGAAATCTAAGTTAAAATCCTGGCTTAGCCACAGCCTCCTTCTGTGACCTTGGGCAACTCACTTAATCTCTGTGAAAAAATAGAGATAATAATCTTCCCTTTGTCTGATTGTCTATTTTGGATTGCAAGCCTCTTACTATACTAACTATATTGTCATGCACAAAACACAATGGGTCCCTGATCACATATGAGACTTGCAAGTGCTACTGAATACCAGCAGCCAGCACATCCCTCAGCCCATGCTGCTTCCCGCAGCCCCCATTGGCCTGGAGTGGTGAGCCGCAGCCAGTGGGAGCTGCGATCGGCCAAACCTGCAGACACAGCAGATAAACAAACCGTCCCTGCCCGCCAGGGGCTTACCCTGACAGGCCGCGTGCCAAAGGTTGCCGATCCCTTGTCTAGGCAATACTTAGTCCTGCCTTGAGTGCAGGGGACAGACTAGAAGACTTCTCAAGATCCCTTCCAGTTCTGCACTTCTATGATTCTATGACGGCAGGTTTGCACTCTGAATGTGTGCCTTGGGACCCCACGATAGGGCAGTGACTGGATTTTGTTGTTCAGACTCCAGCGGTTTAAAACACTCAGAGACAGAGGCTTGGATTCCCCTCACAACAGTCTGGTGAATGGCCAGCAAGAGGGTGCTGTGGTGTTTAGATGTTGCTTGTAATTATTAGAACTGGGAGCACTGGCTGTTGGGAGTCTGTAAGGACAGGAAACAGGAAGGAAGGGGGAGGGAGTTGAGAAGCTGGGAGAGCTACAGAGGGTGCAGCAGCAGCTTGGTAAAGAGGTTTCCACTTTAAAATAAAGACCTGTTGAAGTTTGTTAGTACCTTGCCTGACTGATACAACAGGTGCTTGGCCAGATCTGTGGCAGAATGTGCTACTATTCTAAAATAATTGAATAAAGGAAGCATGTCAAGAGGAACGCTGTTTGTTAAGCAGACCATTAACTGTGTTGAAGTCCTATAGAACTTAAAAGTTCTATAGAAAAAATTAAGTTGAGCTGCACTGAAACAGCTCTACTCCACATGTTTCAGGACTACTTCAGATCTCACTAAAACTAAGAAAAAAGCTGCTGATCAGCAAAAGAAGAGAAAAGAAAATGGAAAAAAGATGGATACACATCAACCCTAATATAGTCGGTAGTGACTTGTGCTTCTGTTCGGTGGGTCTCGACCACTCTACCCCAGCAGTTAGAGCACAGTGTTTATAACAAGCATTTAAATTGCAAATAATGTTTTCCATCAGCATTCATCAAAATCAAAATGTTCTCGGGGAACACGTCAATTTCACAAAATGTTATTGGGGGGGGGAGAAATACTGAATTTTGATTTTAAAACAACTCTTTGTTGTGAAACTTATTTTGTTTTGCATTATAAAATGTAATATAAAGTTAAATTATATTGAAAAAATAAAAAATATTAAATAAAATAAATCTCAAATGTAACAAATTTAAAATATACAATTAAACAGCCACAATCAAAATGCAGCATTTGATTAACTCCAAACAATTTTCCTATGAAACTACATTTTTAAAATTTCAAAGTGTTGGCTTTTCTTTCTGATTCAGAACAATTTTTTTAGATATCGGATTTTCATGTGCAATGATAATTTTGGTTCTGGACATAAACTAGCTTTAACTTGAGAGCTAGCTAGGCAGGTAGGATTGTCTTGTGATTAAAGCAGTTGAAATTAATCTCTTTCTGCCGCAGGTCCCTGTCTGCTGTCCTCCCACCTGTCTATCTTGTCTGTTTCCCAGGCCAATGAGGTCTGTCTCTCCCTCTGTATTTGTACAGTGCCTAGACAATAGGCTCTGATTTGTATTTCAAATGATAAAAAATTTGCAGGTGCCCATGCTGCTGACGAGCTAACTTGGGAGAAACGGACAATATCCTACTTAAAAGTTTAAGTTAATAAATAGCTGCATTAATTTTTTTCAAAGTCCGCTCTCCATTTAGTTTTACAAGATATTTCTGGGTGCTTTAAATCCCCAGATCCCTCCTACACACACAGCACGGGGTTCCATTAGTGGCCCGTTACATTGTTTCAGGCTGGCCCCAGATGCTTCAGCAGTGAAAGCTTAATTACGCTCTCCAAGGTGAGGACATGTCCTCAGACTTTCACAATAGCCTCCAACGTTGCCGCAAAGCTTCTGAGTCACTTAATTTCCAGGCATGGCATTTCTTTTGCTGAATTCCCTGCTGCTGCTATTGCAAGTTCTTGGAAAAAAAGAGAGACAGCGGCTCCCTTGCCTTGTCTAACCTTGGTCCATTCTGTTGTGCTTCCTGCCAGCCTTGGTCCATCGTTTTTGAGCAATGGATTGCTAGAAAGGGGCTCAGAGAGCTCACACCAGAGAGACTGCCACTGATACCACTGGATCACTGGATCGATCGGACTTCAGCTGTCGTTAAGACTGCGCCGATCACAACATGTCTGCCATTCTTCTCGCACTCTTGCCTTTCTTCTCCACGTTCGTATGAAACGTTTAACAATGTCATCTTCCCATCTTCTTGGAGGCCGACCGGGGGGTCTTTTCTGTTCTCGCAGGTACCACTCAGCAATGATTGCGGTCCACCTGTTATCCGTGAGCCGTGCTGTGTGGCCCACCCATCGCATCTTGTTATGTCTGCTTTCCACGACAATATCTTTCACACCGCTGTGTTCTCTGATGATTTCATTTGGTATACGATCCAGAAGGGAGATTCCCAACATAGCTCGTTCCATTGCCCTTTCAGCTACCAACAGCCGTTGCTCTTCTCTCTTTGTCAGTGTCCACGTTTCACTGCCACTGATACCAAGGAGACAAATTAAAGGGCTAATGCAACTGGCTAAAACAGAGAACTTGAAGGCAGGTGAAAATTCCCCCCCCCCCCCCACGTCTTACTGCATTTTGCTTAAAGCAGTTTATGATTTTCAATTGCTTGCCTGGTGTAAAAAAAGGCTCGAGTGACTTCCGGGCAAAATTGTATGGAGAAGATCACCTAAAGGGGGTTTGCAAGATTGGAAACGCTAGGGATTAGCACAGAAAGCAACAAATCCCAAGGCCACATAGGTATCTCCACTCACAGGAAGAATTACATGCAGGTTGGGGCTACAGTTTTGTGACCAATGTGGTCTCAATCTGACTTTGTAAAGCCTGATCTTCGCTACAAAGTCATGCTGGCATAGTTATGTTGGCTAGGAATGTGAGGCGGGAATGGGGGAAATCACACACCCTCAGCAACATAGCTATGCCGGAAAAAACCCCTGGTGTAAATGCAGCTAAGCTGCCAAAAGAGTGCGTCTATCCGCTTAGCTAACGTTGTTCAGGGAGGTGGTGTAGTTAGGCCAGCAGAACACCTCCTGCTGCCTCACACTGTGTTTGCCCTAGGAGGCTCTACCAGCATAGGTTCTGTAGCGTAGATATGGCCTTGGAAGTGTTTTATAAGAGATCATCTAAAAACCCACAGGAGAGAGGAAAAGCTGCATGCAGAGAATTTCCAGCAGATTCAGTCCCCAGAACCTGCACCTTGCAGGGATCCTCTAGCAGCCATAGGCATTCATAAAGAGGCCCTGTTCTGTATCTCCACACCACACCTGCAGGACCTCCCCATGTGCTTGGATGGATGGTGATATGCAAAGAATTTCCCCCTTCCCAGAGGGTGGTTGACCATATGTGATGAGAATCCTCTCTACATGGGGATTGTCATGAGATGACTTGATCCAAAGTTGAATGGCGAAGCTTATTTTTAGGGCTGAACAAACTAGCCCCTAAAAATTTTGGACTGAACTTTCTTAGGCTTAAAAATAAAGTTTGAATATCTTTTCTGTATTATTTTTCATTTTTTTGTTATACCCCTTTGTGGGACTTGTTTCTGATCAGAAATGCTAAAGTATTGCTAATCAAGTGTTGCATCTGATTGCTAAACAAGTGTTACATCTATGGTAATTTCTTATTCATCGGGAAGCAGAAATTACCACATAAGACCGATCCTCAGAAACACCTATGCCAAGGAGGTGTCTGACCACTTCCTTGAAAATCCAAGAAGTATGGACAGTTTTGATTAAAGTTTAGAGAAGGATCTTGACTTTTGGGGAGGTGTTTATTTGACTCAAGTTGAATCATTTGAAATTCATCCATCCCTAGTTTTTAGAACGGGATTGATGGAGGTGGGAAGCAAATACACACTTCCCAGGTCAGTCAAGAAGAACAGGTCATTGGGGTGTCAGTCGGGAGTATAAAAAGGACGAGAAGCTTGATTCGGACTCAAGATATCCATGATGACTTAGATGAGCTTGCATCACATTTTAAAAACAAGTTCTCTCCGCAAGTAGCTGGGGTCCCAAATGGAGACAGACTTGATTCATTGTCTAAATACAACTGGTTGGCCATATTTTCCTGGGCATTAATATTTCAGTGGTGGATCATCATTTTATGATCTACACTGAGCAAGGGCTAGCATGTTGCTGCCCTGGCTGAGACGCAGCCTGGGAAGCATATTGTGACTCAAGGAAGGAATACCTCACTTGGCATGTTGGCACTGCTACATTGGCCCGGCATTGGGATGGAGTCTGGGTTCTGCCCCGATCCCATCTGCATGCATAAGGAGGAAATAGCAACTCTGTAGAGCCAGCTTCCACTCCTCCATTGCAACCTTTCTCTAGGTAGCTATCTACACAAGGGAGTAAAAGGGCACCTTGCACCTCCTTATCCCCTTATCCTTACATGTAAGGCTAGTGACAATCTAGCTGTTAACTAGAGAAGGGCTAGAACTAGAACCCCAGATCTAAGCGCCCTAAACTTTAGAGAAGCTGGGCTGCTTTTTATCCATTGAACATGGAAACCAAAGGGCATTCCCCATTTAGCAAGCCTATGAGGATTCCAAACGAGTAATTCGGTAGTATTGATTATGGTAATTGCAAACAAAGGGACATGTTTTGCTATGAATGTTAAGAGTAGGTACAACTTTAGGAGCAGAGCATCTGCACATGGAGAATACAAAGTGTTTATAATTTTATTGGACGTTTCTTATACTTCCATGGCTACCACTGTACAGGGTGGTATTCGGAAACTTTATATTCCTGTCCTGTCTAAAATAGGTTGGGTCCAATATTCATATCCATTTGTGGCTATAGCTGCTTGTAGTGAGAACACTGTTTTCCTCCCCTATTGTTCTCTCTCTCTCTCTTTCTGAGTTTCATATGCCCTTCTCACATCTTATTTTTGTTTTCTTCTGTCCCTCCCAGCCATACAATCTTATCCCTGCATGAAACACCACCAACTAAGTACATCAAAACAGTTTCAAAATAATACAAAATATCAAAGACTGCCTTTTATCTGGGGAGTTTCAAGCGCTTGCCTTTTGTACAGTATTTTGAGCAAACTATGCTGGAAATACTGTAATGATGGCAGTGTCTTATATTTCTGCTAATCGGTGTTTGACTCAGCCTCCAATAAAATATGAGCAGCTGAATGAATCCTGAGAAGGAATCTCCATATTCATTTTTGTAATGAGTTTGCTGCAACTGCCATGCTTTTGTTTGCTTTCACGGAATGGGATTATTGGCCAGAATGATCATGGGAACATTTAAGCAAATGTTGCAGAACATTCATGGAAAGCACATTTTGGGTTGGCAAAAGCGAGCCTCCATGCTGAATACCTGAGTCTGATAATCATGCTCATCCAATCAGGGAACTAAAACCATGTGACTTACAAACATGTCCAATCAAAACTGACAGTCGCCTTTCAGATTCAGACCATAAAACATTTGCCAGCCTTAATGGGTGCATGTGTAATTAATAGACTTGGGGGGAAGAAGGGGGAGGAGAGGAGGTAACTTGGTTACAAACCATTCCTGAAAAGAAAAAGATTAAATTTGGCTAATAAATGTGTTGCGAATTGCTTCTTTAGCTCTATAATGAATTAGAGTTGAATGTAGATTGCAGCATGTCTTGACACACAGTGACATGCATGACTAGCTAGATTATGCGAAATTCATCCCTAAAAATAAAAAGACGGAATACCACTAACTTCAATTGACTGCAAGTCCTTAAAGGCTAGGACTTGGTGCTTTAAGGACAAGGAAAAAGCCAATGCACATTGACAGCATGCGACTGTTAAACAACAACATTTACTTAGGTTAAGGTCAGTGCCCAGGGATCTCTACAGTATATTAGACAATAGCCGTGAAACCATGGGTTTCTCTTTCCAGTGTCATGCAGTAAAATGTCATTCCATGCAAGCGAATACTGAAGCCTTCACTTTTTGTGCCCTATTCCCTTGCTGAACCACTGCGCTGAAAAGTCATTTAAGGAAGTGCCCTTTCTTGCTCTATTGAAGATGCAGCGCTACTAGATTTTGTGTGGGTGGCAGGCAGAAATGACAGGGGGACAGGGGAGGAAATCAGCATTGATTGATTAGAGTTGGAGAGGGCCAGAATGATTGAGGCTTCTTCAGGGCCCTTTGACTGCTTCCTCGCCACTTTCTGTTCTTGCTTCTGGATCACTCTTCTTGCCGCTGCCCCCAGTTTTAATGATAAGCTTGGTTTGGGGGGATTTGAATGATTACATGTGAGAGAGGCCCTCCGTTGATCCCATTCATAAGGGGTCCCGTGACATGCTTGAGCCTTGCTGGTTCATAACCACACGGGAAAGCACAACAATTTAATAAGGTTAGGTTGTGAGCAAAGGAAGATCCATAAGCTATTCCATCCCAGGAATAGCCCAGAAAAGCATTATATCTCAGCCATCACTCTCAGCCAGCTCGGATCCATAGCCCTGAGAGGGTTATCAGCAGTGGGGATCATAATTAAGGCTCAGATTTAGTAAAATTCATGGACCGGTCACAGGCAATAAACAATAATTCACGGCCCCGTGACCTATCCATGAGTGGTACTATATACCCCTGACTAAATCTTGGGTGTTCAGGGGGGTTCTGGAGGTGAAGCTGCTGCTCTGGAGGTGGGGGGGGGGCTGGGACACCCGCTGGTGCTGGCCGGGGGCAGCCCGGGACCACCGACTCTACTGTTGCTGGTGGGGGGCAGCCCCACTAGCCCGGGACCACTGCCACTGCTGGGGCAGGGCGGGAGGGGGGGGCGGGTTTCTGTTTGGGCAGCCCTGGGGTCAGTCGCACCTGCCAGCTGCAGAAAGTCATGGAATCCGTGACGACTCTGAGGACTGCACTGACCTTCTGCAGCTTGCCCCCTGGTGAAGGGAGGTTGAGGCTACTTTGTGCTCCCGTGACCTCCACGCCAGGTGGACAGAGCCGGTAAGAAAATGATAAACATTTTCTGCAAAAAATGCTGAATGAAAGAAACAAAATATCTTGGGGGGGTGGGTAATGGAAATAGTGCAGTTTTTTTGCTAACTCCTCCCCCCCCCTCAAAAAAAATCCCCGAAAACCAACAAAAATGTGGTATTATAAAACTGGAAACCCCCCAAACCCTGCACATTCATTTTTTTAAGCTTAACACTGGACAAAAGGGAACACACAGAAACTAACAAAAATGTCCATGAACATTTTCATTTAAAATATAAAGGCTAGTTTTTGGTTGAAAAAGGCTGAATCAGTTGCTCGCAGTATGTCACACTGTTGAAGAGTTCCGATGCCATTCAGTAGAAGGCAGTAGTGTACGCACATCCCTGGGCAATGCAGGAGGTCAGACTAGATGATCAGAATGGTCTCTTCCGGCCTGAAAACCTATTAATCTACACACACCCCCAGCTATTTCATTCGAATCTCTTTCTACATTTTCCAAATATGAGGCCAAATCCTAAAGTTCTCATGCAGTATCTTTCCAGTCAGTTTTTTCAGCCAACTCCCAATGAAGGTTTAGCCCCAGTAAGGACAAATATATTTTCCTTGGTGAGAAAGATGCTACGGGCTGGAGCAGGACCCCTTTGTTGACTTCCCAGGGGCCCCAACACGACCATGGGTTTCCCCTGGGGGAAGAAGGCTCTGTCTCCCGTGTCCACTGTGGTACGCTCTGGCCCACTGGCTAATTGTCGCTTCAGTTCTATCCTCTTCTGGGCACTGGAGGAGCTTAGCCCTGAAATGTTCTAAGATAAAAAACAAACCCATCTCAATATGGAGCCACCCAGCAGCCTTCCTATGGGGCTTCCCTGCGCTTTCCTTCCGGCTTCATTCCCAAATAGTGTCTGACTTATGCTTGCTTCTTGGGGTCTAACGATTGCTCCTCCATGGCTGCTCCATCCAGCAGGCCCCTGACTCTACAACTCTGCTGGCAAAGCTCCCTTTAGGCAAAGGCAGAGCTCCTGCCTGGCCAATCTGCTCTGAACTCGGCCAAGGTCAATCCTCTTATTCCCCTCCAGGCTTGGCATTGGCTGCAGGGGCTAACTGAGCACATGGGCTGGCATGGGGCCTTTGCCTCATCACAATATTTTAACAGCACTAGTGTGTGAAATGCTAAATATGAAAAGTCAATACCACCTCGGGCAAAGAGGGTTTTTTTCCTTTAATTATGCCAAAGGAAGAAAATTACCATCCAATTGCTTTGCAGACTTCCTCAGATTCCAATTAGATCTGCTATACTAAGAAGAAGTGTAATAAGAAAATTGCTCCTTGTTAGCATGCACAATGTGACTTCACATCAAAGGGCAGCGGGATCTCACAATCAGCAGGCGCATTCCCACAGGGAAATAGCATTCGCAGACTGGAGGGATTCGATTGTCATCCTGGTTGTTACCGCCTATAATTACTTTTAAAGATTCATGTCCTGTAATGATCCAAGACACTCCTGTTAGCTCTTTCCAGCAATTGATCTGAAACATCTGTCATCCACACCCGCACCGCTAAGAGCGATTTTGCCTTGGAACGATGTGGAGAGCAGACATTGCCACCGAGATACAGTACGCGGTGCATCCCAAATCAAAACTGTCACATAACACCCTCAAGCTGAAGCTTTACCGGCGTCTAAATTGAAGCCAGTAGCATTTTGCTCTGCAAGGTGGCAAAGTAAACACATTTGTTCATAATAGCTGCTGCTCTGCCGGTCTAACTTGGTAAAGGAATGCCATGGAACAACATAGGGCTAAATGCTGATGCCTTAACTCCACACATCACGGCTGAATGGGAGTAAGGATGTTGAAATCTGACCCTATATGGTTAGTTTTTGATTATTACACGTGGTTATTACACATACAGACGGATACTTCAAGTACTCTATGCTCAGAATGCTGATTGGGGTAAATTAGAGGTTTTGCACACCAAGTTTTGTAGGATGAGACCTCCAGCAAGTCCAAAAGTGATCAGCTTATATAATGAAATGTTTAAACTTAACCAAGGGCCAAATCCTCGGCCACACCTGAAGTCAATAGAGCTATTCTGATTTACATCAGCTGAGTAGCTGGCCCTAACTAACTTTTGCCCCAGATTTAAATCTGATCTGTTTAGGTGTGAGAAGTTTTGCATCTGCTTTTCTCCCTCACACCTCAGCACTCTCTGGTTGGGGTTTTGAAGGCAGAAGTGGAAATGTATTATATATTATTTGTATTCATGTAGCACTTAGGAACCCGTGTCATGAAGCAGGACCCCATTATGCTAGGTGTACAAATGCAGAACCAAAAGATAGATGGCTCCTTGGGGCAGGGACTAAGTATGACGAAAGACAACAGATGAAACTCTAAGGGCTGTTATAACAGGGCTTTGGGACTGCCTGAAATCAGGATGAATTCAGAAAGTCTTGCCAAAAAGTCTGATTATCTGGTCCTATTTTTGAATCCCAGAGGTTTGCATAAATGTTTGACAAGCATTTGAGCTTTTTTTTAAATTAGATAAAGCTAGAGAGAAATCATAGAAGATATGGGTTGGAAGAGACCTCAGGCGGTCATCTAGTCCAACCCCCTGCTCAAAGCAGGACCAACACCAAATAAATCAGCCCAGCCAGGGCTTTGTCAAGCCGGGCCTTGAAAACCTCTAAGGATGGAGATTCCACCACCTCCCTAGATAACCCATTCCAGTGCTTCACCAACCTCCTAGTGAAATAGTGTTTCCTAATATCCAACCTAGACCTTCCCCACTGCAACTTGAGACATTGCTCCTTGTTCTGTCATCTGCCACCACGGAGAACAGCCAAGCTCCACCCTCTTGGAACCCCGCTTCAGGTAGTTGAAGGCTGCTATCAAATCCCCCGTCACTCTTCTCTTCTACAGACTAAACAAGCCCAGTCCCCTCAGCCTCTCCTCAGGGGTCTGGGGCACATGACTTATGATCATTTCCGTTGTCCTCTGCTGGCTCTCTCCAATTTGTCCACATCCTTTCTGTAGTGGGGGGCCCAAAACTGGATGCAATACTCCAGATGTGGCCTCACCAGTGCCGAATAGAAGGGAATAATCACTTCCCTCGATCTGCTGGCAATGCTCCTACTAACGCAGCCCAATATGGCGTTAGCCTTCTTGGGAACAAAGACACACTGTTGACTCGTATCCAGCTTCTCTCCCACTGCAATCCCCAGGTCCTTTTCTGCAGAACTGCCGCTTAGCCAGTTGGTCCCCAGCCTGTAGCAATGTATGGGATTCTTCCGTCCTAAGTGCAGGACTCTGCACTTGTCCTTGTTGAACCTCATCAGATTTCTTTTGGCCCAATCCTCCAATTTATCTAGGTCACTCTGGACCCTACCCCTATCCTCTAGTGTATCTACCTCTCCCCCAGCTTAGTGCCATCCGCGAATTTGCTGAGGGTGCAATTCATCCCATCATCCAGATCATTAATGAAGATGTTGAACAAAACCAGCCCCAGGACTGACACCTGGGGCACTCCGCCAGATACCATCTGATAACTAGACATCGAGCCATTGATAACTACCCGTTGAGCATGACAATCTAGCCAGCTTTCTATCCACCTTTAGTCCATTCATCCAATCCATACTTTTTCAACTTGCTGGCAAGAATACTGTGAGCAACAGTATCAAAAGCTTTGCTAAAGCCAAGGTATATTACCTCCACCACTTTCCCCATATCCACAGAGCCAGTTATCTCAAATGGTCAATATTTGTTGGGAATTGTGGATTTTTTTTTTGTTCGTTTCTTGGGGAAAAAGAAATGAAGACAAAAAAAAGACAAAACCTGAAAAATATTTCATTTCCAAAAACTGTTTTCAGAGGAGAGAGAAAGAGAGAGAAAAAGAAGAAGAGGGACCTCTTTGGACATTACAATCCAATTTTTTTTTTAACTGAAAACCAAAAAAGTTATTACTGCAAAGTGTGTTGGGCTTTTGTTCTCAAATATGGAGACCAAAATGAACATGGTCTGCAAACTTGGTTTTGTTTGAAAAGCCATTTTACACACACACACACACACACACACACACACACACACACACAAGCTGCTCTATGCTTCTCTGATCCCCTATGGGACCATAGTGCAGTGTGATCTGATCACACCCCTGACATGCCTCCAATCTGCCCCTTCACAGGGGGCTGGGAGCAAAGCCATCAGAGAGCCCTGACACCATCACTACAGTTGCAGTGGAAGCTCTTTGCAGAGATGGGGACCATTTCTACCCACTTTAAGGCCGATTTTCACAGCTAAAGTGGTGCAGAAGGACATCAGCGTAAACAAGAATCAGGCCCAGTATTTTGTTTTAAATGATTGTGTTAGATTACAAAGAATAATCCAATGTGTAAGAATACGAAAATGAAGGGTGTTTTTTTTTTAAAGATCTGTAACATTTTAACTGTTCTTAAGAATGCCGAGGAAGTTTTATAGCAGTGAATTTCTTTTAAACAAACAAAGATGCCTCACTCAGGGTTTGTGACTCTCACCCCACATCCCTAGACCAGCCTGACATCCCAAATCATTAATTTGGTCCCCTGTGAGGTGCATTTATGGCCATGAACTCTTCCCCTCCAAGCCACAGGGAATCTCGAGCTGTTAATGATGTCATGAGCAAAGAGAATCTGGTTAAATGAGCTTTGCGGGAACCATCTTTTTTTTAAATCACAGAGCCATCCTCAGCAGAAAAAGATTGACACTTGTGTCTGTGCTGTAGACACAAGAGAGAGACATAGGCTAGCCCATGCATGAAGAGTGAGCAAGTCTTGTTTTATCCCACAAATTTAGAGTGACTGAATAAAGCATGTGGAGTGGTCACAATCAGTTCTGCTATGTTAGAAAAGAGACCTCTGTGGACATTATAATCCAAACTGGTGAGGTGAGGTGCACCCTTTCTGTTAGCCTTGATCCTGCTTTCATATGTTGTGTTGTGTTTAGGACACCTTTTCTCGCCTCTTCCCCCATTCACGATGAGCAGATGGGATCCTGAAAAGGGCTGCTCAGTCACTATAAAAGGATCTCACAAAACTGGGTGACTGGGCAACAAAATGGCAGATGAAATTCTGCAGCTCCCATGGTGATATGTTTGGCCAGTTTTGCAGAAGGTCTCAGCACCCAACACCTCTCCAACCTGCGGACCTCTTCAAAGTTTGGCCACTTACTCTGGTGCCTGAACGGGGGCTGAGCTCTTTGGAAAAATCTGGCCCCACTTATGAGTGCTGGCTATACGGCCCAATCCAAATCTGTGAAGTCTTCCTATTGACATCAATGGACTTCCAATCAGGTCAGTAGCTTCTAGCAGACCTCGGGCTAGAACCCATCTCCCTCGATTCTCAATCCTGTACTTTAATGAGGACACCATCTTTCCTCTTGAAGAACCTGAGCCAATCATCACTGAAGTTAATGGGCGACTTTCCATTGATTTCAATTGGGCCTTGGCTCAGGTCCCAAATTTTTGCCTTCCTCACAAACATGAAATTCACTTTCTAGATCTGCAGCAAGGACCTTTCCAGTAATAACAGGTGGCACTTCCGCAGCTTGTTTCATCTGAGGATCTCAAAGTGCTGTATTGATGATTAGGCTAAGAACTCCTTCCTGTATTGTGTGCATTATTCCCATTTTAGAGATGGGTGAAGTGCCTTTCATAGTGTTTAAGTGATGTGCCCACGGTCACATACTGAGGCAGTGACAGAGATGGAATAGAACTCTTGTCTCTACAGGACACACTATCTTTGGGAATATACACGTTTCAGCTGTTTGCATTAAACTGGATGACATATACACTTCTGCACAGCAGTGGGAGTGAATAATTCATTGTGGTAGAGAAACCTGGTGTTGTATTCCCTACTGTCTCCACTATTAGTAACTCAGAGGAGCAAATAATTAAGAGGATCAAATTATATGAAACCTTCTATTTTTAAAATAAAAATCAAGCCAGTGGAGTCTTGCAATATCTGGTCTGATGTGACCTATAGCCAAATGTTCCAATTAATCTCATTTGCATTTCCACAGCCCAGATCATTCCCACCCCTCTGTATTACCACCAACGCCGGGATCTGAATGACAAACTAGCACTTCAGAAGAGCAGGATTGTTGTCGAGCATGTGTGGAATATATACACTGTGATCCTTTAAACAGGAGATTAAGGGACTTATCAACCACTGTAAGCAATTTCGGAGACAAAAAGGTATTTGCAAAGGGATCTCTCCCCAACCAAGCAAACGCAACCGCAGAGCAGTCCCTGTCAGACAGATGCACGTTTAGAGGAGTGCACTCATTCCTCGGATGATGTAACAGAGACAAAAAAAAAAAACATCCTCTATGTTCCTCTCTTCAAGGTTTATTTTCTCTGCCATTGCTAAACAGTGTGTTGCTCTCAGCCTCTTTAACGGAAATTTTCCTAGCAACAGTCCAGCATTATGGGATTCATTCTCTTTATTAGCGGAAAATAGTCCTGTGGCACCTTGTAGACTAACAGACGTATTGGAGCATAAGCTTTTGTAGGTGAATGTCCACTTCTTCAGATGCATGTAGTGAAAATTATTGCTTCTCATGGCACAGACTGGGGAAGACAAGGGCCTCCCGAGAAAGGCAAGGAGAGGGGCCTGCCAGGGTGATCCAGGCAAGGGTAGCTCTTGTTCAGTTTAGCCACCACTACCAGGGGGTAATAATACGTAGTTCTTACCTAGCACTTTTCATCCACAGCCCTCAAATCATCAAGGTCCCAGGCTTCTGCACAGATGACCCAGCAGCAAAATGAAGTGACCTTTGGCCCATCTGATCATTCAGTATCATCATCCCATTTTACAGATGAGAATACAGAGGTACAGAGAAACAGAGAACAGGCAAAGGTCATGCATCAAGCTGGTTGAAATTTTTTAGCGCTAAATAATTCTTGGGTTGAAAATGGCTGTTTTATCAAAACTGAGCATTTTCAGATTTTTTTCTCAAATGTTTCAAACAAAACAAACAAAAGCCCATGTATTATTTTCCATCCGTTTGTCCCTTCTTCCATGTCAGTGGGAAATAATGGAGTGTGTGTGTGTGTGGGGGAAGATAGGGAATAAAAAAGGAAATAAAGAAAATTTTAAAACCCCCAAAAATGTTCCAACCCCCAAATTTTCTATAAAGATACATAAAAATTGTTCCTTTCCTAAATCAGTGACATTAACATGGTTTTTCATGAAAAATGTCAAAATAATCATTTTTCAACCAGCTTCAGTTACAAAGCAGTTAATCGTGACCCTAACCGCTGGGCCATATATACAGTATTTTCATTGTAGGTGCTGTGTTTGGAAATTGCACTATTTCACATCATGATTCTCGGCTGCATCCGGCTGGCTGAGTGCTTGACCAGCTGCTGTAGGCGCTGCCTTCTTGTCATTTGGTGCACCGTGAGTTTGAAGTTGGTGTAGCCGAATGGCATGGTCTTAGATCACAAAGTATGAGGCATAGCACTGTAGTGACCTACATTCTAACACAAGAGGAAACAGAAAGCAGCTGAAGCCAGCCACACCCCACCCTAACCTGTATCCTACCTCTGGGGTCTCTTAGCCCCACCTTCTCCAGAGGTGGGGTTCCCTAGATGATTTCATGGATCTGGGGCTTGAAATTTTTTTGGACCCGACACTCGTCTTCCAGCAGTCAGGACTCTGATCTATGAATCAGTGGGATCCATCCTTCATCTGCCACAGTCTGGAGGGGTCTCCGAGGGCATCCAAGTTTCCACAGGAAATTGCTCTGCAGCCCTCTTTGAACATGGCTTCTTGTGAGACACTTGTTAGTGTCATTTCACTAACGGGACCCTTGATTTGCCTAAATAATCAGAAGGGTCAAAGGTAATTTCATTTTGGGGTTGGGTCACCTGTGCATGCAGTGGGAAGACATCCTGGACTCTGAAGTGGGGATTAAGGGAGGTCTACTTTCTTGGAGGCAACAGCTGGGGATTAAGCATTTTGTGGTTGTCTAAGCACCAACAGAGTGCTTGGTGCTGTACTAACATAGAGCTCCATCTCCTTTCACAGCACAGGAAAAGCAATCACCCACCACTTTCCTGTGTCTGTCTGCTGCTCCCTGATGCCCTCTTACACAATGGGTATGTCTTCCTTGCAGTTAACCTAGGTAATTGGCCCTTGGTCTGAGCAGCCCAGTTACTCTAGTTGGGTGTGATCGTGCTTTTCAGTGGAGACAATCGGTGTTGCTGTGTCCTCAATGTTTCTGCACTCGTGTGTGTGTGTGTCTGGGGCACATCCAACTCAGTCTATGCTCAGATGTTTTAGGGTCAGCTGAGGGAGAACTTGTCTGTCCTTCAGGGGGAATTGTGGGAAGGGCACTGGAGGACTATCCGCACATGGGTGATTTAGCCTGCATCATCACTG
Source organism: Macrochelys suwanniensis (assembly GCA_033296515.1). Lineage (NCBI taxonomy): Eukaryota > Metazoa > Chordata > Testudines > Chelydridae > Macrochelys > Macrochelys suwanniensis. Next base: position 136,830,019 of record CM065778.1, read on the forward strand.
TTAAGGGGTCAGGCTCTAGCCTGAGTTAAACCAAAGCTCAGGCTCTAACCCACATCCCCAGCCATATGTGCTAGTCTGGGCTTAGGTCAGGTCAGAGGTTTTATGTGTGGACGGTGGGGGCGAGGGGTTGGGATAAAACCCAGGTAAGAGCCTGGGTTAACTTGTCTGAAGACATGCACTAAATGAAGCTCTCTATAAATAGCACCAGCAAGAGAGAGTTGCTTCCCAAACTAACTACTTTTATGCAAGACACTATCTCCCTGGCTAGAGTCTGCCTCCTTCCCACTCTGGATCCTCTGATATGGACACATTTCCTTTTGCTTTTCCGACCTCCTGAAACAGCCCAGAGTCCATACACCCCCTCCCATGCTCTCGCCATCTAAGCCAGGCTGAATTTCCCTGGTGAACATAAGGGCCAGAGGATTGTTTTGTCTTCCTGATGAAAACAGAGACAGGCTTGGAAATAATTAAGGCCCCACCAATATTATAGGATCTAAAGTATAAAGTTTATAGGGTGAAAATTCAGCTGCAAAATGGGATGTTTGCAAAGCTCTCAATGGGGAGCGTTAACTTCCAGAACTGCTAGGCAGCTCCCTGGTCATATAAATGCCAGAGATCAGTGGGGCCTTTTGTTGTGTATTTGGCTGTCGTGGTAATAGCACCTTGTTGTTGCTATGGCAACTGAGTTAGATTATTTGAGGATAGCCCAGACAGTTTTGGCTGGTTTGGTTAGTTCAGTGTGTGAAAATAAATGGCTGCTTTCATGGCTCACAGCTCTCTGTGTCTCAAGTGATTTCTTCCTAAACCTGCTGCCACAAGGATACAACACCTTTGCAATCTAAAAAGCAGTTCTCATCTGAGCAGCGACCTCTCAACTACTCTAAGTGACTGATCTATAGGAAGTGAGTAGCCATTACACGCTCAGGCCTTGGGACTCCTCTGACGCTGCTTTCTCCCTGACATAACTCCATGGTCTTCAAAGAAATCACTCTTGATTTACAGCAGTGCGAGAGGAGAATCAGGCCCTTAGACTTCATTACCAGCTGGCAGCAACAATTCCCCTGCTCTGTTCTTATCCCCACAGGGTAAGGAAAAGAACAGACAACTTACATTAGCTGGGATTTCCCGGTTCAGTGATTTGTTTGTGTTGTTTAGAGGGATGGGTGGACTTGAGGGATAGTTGGTTCACCATATAAAGTGTCCAATCTGACTTTCCTGCTACACCTAAGACTCTCATTGACTTCAGTGGGACTCTGAGGTATAAAGGGAGGATTTTAAGGCACAAAACAAAAACTGACTGCCTCGAGTTTTTGGCCATCTCACCAATGGTTATTTTCCTGGTCTTTCGGCTGTGATCAAGCATCACAGAGTTACCAGGTTAGCCTTTATCAGCCCCAGGGGCTATACAGCATCTACACAGCAAAAAAAAAAAAAAAAAAGAAAGAAGAAAAAAAGACCCTTAGCCATGAGACACAATGCCTAGGTCGACTGACTCCGGCTCACACTACAGAGCTAAAGACAGCCATGTAGACACTTGGTCTCAAGCCTGGGATCTGAAACCTGGCAAGAGAGGAGGGTCTTAGAGCCTGGTCTCCAGCACTGTTTTCAGCTCCACAGCCCGAGTCAGTTGATCCAGGCTCAGAGACTCACTGTTGCGGTGGTTTCTTTGCTGTGTGCACACCCCGAGTTGCCCTAATTTACACTCTGCTTATTGCCCTCTGGGAAGTAGAGGCTACCTGTTTTGCAATGCACTCTGGTTCCCCCCAGCCCACTTGTCCACCTACCTCTGGCTCACCTACCCCCTCCTGGTTTCTGACCCCCGAGACAGGCCTGTTTTGCTAGAGACTGGGGAGTGGATCTGTCTTAGAGCTCATCCACTTCGAGACAGAGGTGTAAAAGAATCACTCCCCATTATCCTCATTGAACCCGAGCTGGCAGCCAGATCCTCAGCTGGGGCGAATGGAACGATGCCAGTTCACACTACCTGAGCGGGAGGTCCTAAACGATTTTTTTTTGTTTTAATGTTACTGGAGTATTTCTTTTGTTTTGTTTTTCAAGAGAAGCTCAAGCCACCGCATTTGAGATCCACATTTAGACAACCCAAAGCCCGACTGTACAACTTGCAGCTGCAGTTTTGGATGAGCCAGTGATAAAGATCAGGACGATAACTTACAAATGGGTGTGTACACACAACATTCAGATCTCAGACAGCTTCCAAAGTGGTGTGTGGATAAGAACGGCCACACTGGGTCAGACCAATGGTGCATCGAGCCCAGGATCCTGTCTTCTGACAGTGGCCAGTGCCAGATGCTTCAAAGGGAATGAACAGAACCGGGGAATTATTGAGTGATCCAACTCCCGTCTCCAGTCCCAGCATCTAGCATTCAGAAGATTAGGGACACCCACAGAGGATGGGTTTGCATCACTGGCCGTCTTGGCTAAAAGCCATTGATGGACCTGTCCTCCAGGAACTTACCTAGTTTTTTTAAAACCAGTTATAGTTTTGGCCTTCACAACATCCCCTGGCAATGAGTTCCACAAGTTGACTGTGCATTGTATGAAGAATTTCTTCCTTTTGTTTGTTTGTCTATTAATTTCACGGGATGACCCTGACTCTTGTGTTATGTGAAAGAGTAAATAACACTTCCTTATTCACTTTCTCCACATCATTCATGTCCCCCCTTTAGTTGCCTCTTTTCCAAGATGAATAGTCCCAGTCTTTTTAGTCTCTCCTCCTGCAGTAGCTGTTCCATACTCAATCATTTTTGTTCCCCTTCACTGCTCTTTCTCCATTTCTAATCTTTTTGAGGTGGGATGACCAGATCTGCACGCAGTAATCCAGGTGTGGGCATACCATGGATTTATATAGTGGCATTATGATGTTTTCAGTTTTATTATCTATCCCTTTCCTAATGGTTCCAAGGACACAGTAATGCAGGAATGGCTTTGCAGTGGGCATGTTTAAACCCAGGCAAAGCTGAACTGGGTTCTCAGACTCGGGTGCCAATCACCTGGCTTAAGTGCACAGTGTAGATATAGACATGGTGAAAAGGAGAACAGATTTTTACAATTATTTCAGTGCCACTAATTAAAATGTTACCAGCAATCCAGGTTAAAAAAAAAATAAAGTGTTTTTCATCTTGATGGCATCCCTTTAAAAAACACAAATGCTCTAATTTCCTCCAGCTTTTTTCAAAACAGCTTTAAAACTGACATACCGAGCTCATCAGACGTGAGATAAATCCCAGGTTTTATTGCTGTGTCTACTCATACCAAAACTGGCATAAAAAAAGAAATTGTTCTCCAAAGGTGAAATTAGCATACTTGGCTTGGGAAGGACTCCTTGCTTCCTGAAGCCTGCAAACCCAGCGGGGATTTCTGCTCTCTCACTCACTAGTAAAATGCTTTATTTGTTAAGCAAAATACTATGCAAGGCTTCTAGTAAGACACAGTGCTGCCAGTCCTATTAGGGCATTTTATAGCCTTTTTTGTTCTTTGGGGTGTCTGGATGAGAACTAAAAGAAAAAGGCCCCCGAGGAATCATCTACACACTGAAATTCAGCTCTCGTTAAAATGAATGTTTCAGAGAGCTATAAAACAAAGAAAGGCCCATTATACCAGAATAGGAGTGGGGGCTGCAAAGAATAAGCACACTATTACAGCGAAAGAGTAGGCAACTAACAGCTATAAAAACCGGTTGCAGGGCTTCCCTCGTTTTGCTCAGTGTTGCAAATGAACTGCAAACGCATGGTTATTAACCATCATTGGTGTTATGGTACTGCCTTGAGGCCCCGAATGCATACGGGACCCCATTCTGCTAGGCATTGTGTGCACATATACTAAGACAACAGTTTCTTCTGTGAACAGATTAAATATTCAAGACAAAGGGATGAGGTGCATTCTGGAACTAGAACCATTTACACCAAAGGAGGATCTGCCCCATAGATTTGAAGGCCAGAAGGGATTGTGTCAGCAAGTCAAAGGCTCCTTGACACCCCAGCAGCAGGTAAATGCCCCTCCAGGTCTCGCAAACCGCCACAGAAACCACTCTTTCAATGGAAAATTGACCCCGGGGCTCCCCTATTGGTTTACAGGGTTCCAGTCCCACCCCAAGCCAGAGTCTTAATGAAAAGTCCACAAGGTCCAACTTTGGACATTCTGATGGGAATTCTCATTGCTGGCTGCTCATCCAGACCTTCTGCTTGAGGCAATTTTGCCTCCCTAATCCCAGAGAGGTACTGTAGAGAGGACCCCCTCCTCCCGCCACCTTCTTCTCTTCCTGCACTCTTCTTTATATTTATATAGTGCATTCCTAGCCTCTCCCCAGCTGGGAGAGTTTCTAACCAACAGTGGCCTACTAGAATTTTGTGCAAGTCTGCAAACTGTGCATCAGCGTTGGACACACATGCTAGTGCTCTGATAACACGGTGCAGGCTGCGGAGGCAGAACCGGAACAGAAAAGAATAGCGCTGAGTTGCTCTGAATGCCTGTGGTCATTCTGAAGAGGCTTTCTGCTTGACATTTTGAGTTCTAACTGTGTTGGCAGGGAAAAAAGTTACATGTGGTAACTCACATAGGACCTCAGATAGTCCCATTTCCAGGAAACAAACAACCCCCTTGTGGCTGCACATGATTGTGCAAAAGTGCTTGATCCCACTTCCTCCACCAACATTGTTGGGTTCCCAAAGAAATTTGGCTGTGGCAAAACCAGACTCAATACTAGCAGCATTGAAGAGGTTATGTAACACTATGGCAGTGGGCGAGTCCTCAGCTGTGGAGATCAAACCTGGGTTCTCAAAACATGAGTCTCTACGGCCTGAGCTAAAGACCCATCTCTATCAGCTAATGTTGTAGGATGCTCCTCAACCTCTATCTTTGGCTCAGCCACCAGCAGAGTGGGACAGAGCACCACTCTGAGTATGTGTGGTTTATACCAATACAGCTATACAAGCTGATTCTGACCCCAAAATAACTGTGCACTGATACTGAATGGAAGTGCTGTTTTTGTACAACTCGTTTTACAAATCTACTAACATATGGTGTTGTTTCTCACTCAGACTGGTGAAGTCAATGGAGTTATGCCAGCAGAGCATTTTGCCCATGCTTTTTATTATTTTTAGTTCTCAAACTAAATTACAATAAATTGTCTACAATGCAAAGAAAATGAAATTCTAATCTATTTAGAATTAAACTGAGCGTGGCTGGAAGTTTAACGAATCCAAACCAGTAGTGCTTTAGATCCTGGTTCCATTTAACAAGTTAATGTCTGTACAGTGCTTTGAACGTTTCAAGCACTATATAACTAGGACGTCTCATTATGACTGATTTTATTTTATTACAATCCTTAAATGTCACCATTTCAGTTTTGATGCATCTCTGAGGCCTTGTCTACTTTTAAAAGGTAAGTATACTGACAAACCCTTCTAATGTAGATGCAGCTTGCACCTGCAAAAATTCTTGTTGCTGGTATAGATTAGACCAGTTCTCTGAATGAAATAAGCTACACTGGCAAAAGGACTTTATTTTTTGTTGGTATGACTGTGTGTAGTCTAGGGCTTTTACTGACATAGATGTGTTGCCAAAATTAAACACCATCACACCCCTAACTGACATAGCTAAACTGGCAAAACTTTTAAGTGTAAATCAGCCCAAGTCTGTCAAAGAAGTTAAGCTCATGTTCTTAAGAAAGAGCAGATTTTTTGCTGAGTGACACTTTAGTATTTTTTTTAATTCGTGGCAGATGTTTCAGGGGTGGGGTGGGGGAAGGCCTGCAAAATATTGTTGCCCCTATGGTCCAAGCAGTTTAGCCAATGTCTGGGGCCTTATAGGGTTTCCCCCCTTAGGATGAGAAATTGAGGATATGAGTCAGGTATGGTCTTCGGTGTCATTTTGTTTATTCACTAAAATTGGACACATTTCCCTGAACACCGTGGAAACAAACAATGGCAGGCAATTTCCATGCTCAGAAATCCCCACCTCTGCCCCATAGCAAGCTCCTGTGTCCAAGTAGCCCCGTCTCTATGTGCTCTCGGAATCACGCTCACAACTTGTTCTCCTGACTTTCTGCCTCCCACTCAGACATCCCACAACCGATAGCCTGAGCCCTGCATTGACAACCGGGAAAATCCCTTAGCCCACGTGTCTCAGCTCGGACTTGACATTTGGCGTAGTGCTTCCAGCAGCAGCCCTGGTGCTCTGCAGCTGTTTTTATTACATAAAGCAGGGGTAGTCAATAGGTGGACCATGGGCCAAATCTGGACTGCCAGATGCTTTTCAATGGATCTCAGAAATCGTTATGTACTTATGATCATCATTAGCTTTGTATTATTTTCTCTGGAGTCTGGAACTTGACTATACCTTGACCAAAAAATTTGGACCGTAATAAAAAAATTGATTACCCCTGACATAAAAGGTCACATAGCTCCTTCTGATCAGCCTGACAGAGTGTGCTTGGCACCCCCACAGGCTTTAATGAGGACCTTGCAGACCTTAGCACCTCTGAACGGATATTCACTAGCAAAATACAAAATCTGTGATAGATGGCAAGGCTTCTGAGGCTTGAACTTGCAGTGGGATGTGTGTCTTGGTTAGACCAAGATGCCGAAATAATAAACAATTATGTGACGCTGTTTGCTGAACATTAAGGAAATAAACTATTCAGTTTCACAGCATGGCTAGGAACCAAGTGACTGAGTTTGTTTCAGGTCCCGAGTTGTAAATACTAGTGGCAAGGACTGGACACAGGGGGACAATACTTGTTTCCAGTGACTGCTTTCTCCTCTGCTCCTCTTCCAGTTGTGGGTGGAAGGGAGAAAACTGGTCTGGGTCAGGGAGCAGGTTACAAGGGGAGTAGGAAGACACCATTAACTCTTTGATGTCTAAAAACTGCAGCACTCAGGTCTTCAGAAGCAGATCAGGCCATGTCAGAACACAGCCTTGAAGAATGGTGGCAATAAGCGCCATGCAAAACGTGACTTACAACTCTGTATAAACAGGGAGGGACATTTAATGTTCTCAGCAGGGTGTGGTTAACCCAAGTTACTGGCATAGGAGGCTGGTCTCCGTTATGCTGTCTAGATTCAGGCCGTAACTCAGCAACAGAGATGTCCATGGCAAATCAGTGGAGCTGGGTCCTGGGCCATCTCCACCCCCACTGTAGGGGATGGAGGGAGTAGGAAGGGAAAAGTGGTGGAACTACCTTACGTGGATACTCGGATGGAACAAGGTGTTCCAGGTTTGGTCAAGCTCCCCCTGCTGGACACTCACCAGACTGTTGCAAGGGGATCCAAATGCTGAATCCCATGGGCCCTTCGCTTGTGGGGCTGGGCAAAGTCTACACACTGTCCCTGGCTTTGAGCATCAAGGCACACACTCGAAGTGCAGACCTCATGTCCACCCCTCTTGGTAGCAGAGTCCTCCCTTCCCTCCACAATCCAGTTACCGCCAGGCCAGGGGCATCCCCAGACATTTGTCCCCTGGCACTCACCATCAATCCCTGGGGAACCAGCCCTGCCACAGACGCTGGCCCCAGCGCCTCACCGCCGACCCTTCACCATGCTCAGCCCCAGCCTTCCAGCCCAGCCCCGCAGGTGCAACGTCATTTCCCATCCCTGAGAGGACACACGGGCTGCTGGAAGCAGGGCAGGGCCAGCAGGCCCCCGGGGGCAGCCCTGGTACAGGAGACGGATCAGCACTGGCTACCCCACTTCCCCCTCAGAGGACCGGTAGAGCTAAACCCGGTGTGACGAGGGCCAAGCCTGGCCAAATGTGAGTGAGTGTGTCTATGACCCCCCCGCACAGGCATATGGTGTCACCGGGCTACAGAGATTTGGCCCCATGGACCCTCCCTCACAGGGGAGGGGTTGTGGGGCCACACCTGAGGGGTGCTGTAACCTCCCCATGCACCAGGCCGTGATGACACTCACTTACTTTTGACCCTGCCAGCCCTTCATCACAACAGAGGGCAGGTAGGGCCACCTGAGCGGGCAGCTCAGCCCCTCCCCACCACTGTCAGGGGTACGCACCAGGCGTTACATTCATATGGCTGCAGGTGCCTAGGACCCGAAACTAGTGCCATCTCCTCCAAGCTGCCCCAGCAGCCCTAGCACATCCCCTGCAATCCCATTAAAGGGGTGAGTCTGCTGGAGTACTGTTTCTCCCTTCAGGGGCATGCAATAGGGAAAGCCAGGAAACACAGACAGACTTTGCACAGGATTCTATTCCCACCCCCCATTACTCCTTACTTAAGGGACAGAGCACAAGAGAGCACAGATCATTTAGAAAACAACAGACACCTTGACTGCCATGCCCTTCACCCTAGCTCACTACTCCCCGGCGGTCCAGCTTGCTTCAGGTAAGCACCTCACCTCACCTCACCAGGTTCCTGCAGCAGCTGCCCTCAGCTTGAGCTGATGAAAATGACTGAAAGCCCAGAGCAGAGCAGCTCCTGGCCTTCTAGCACCTTCCCATTCTCAGTCATGTGACCTCCTGATTAGGCTCAGGTGATCACAGACTCCTACCAGGTGCCTTCACCGCCAGACCCCCTCTCCCCTGACGCACCAGTGCTCCTGGGTAGGAGGCAGCCTTTTGCCTCAAGGTGTTCCAAGATTTAACAGCCCTCTCGTGTCAGCCCTGTTTCACCACCCCTTGGCATTTCAGTCTAAGATGGAGTTTAAAGGACAATAGAGAAGGCAAAGGGGCTGCACTGTCCAAATGGAGTTTGCCGCTTGGCAAAGAGAGTCACAAAGAGTCCATGATCTCACACAGAGTTCATACATTGTGCTGATTCCTCAAGTCATATCACAAGGTTCTCCAAGGGTCTGGACTGGTGCAGAATCTGGGAGCCGGCTGTTGTTAGCCAAAGACTTCCCCATCACCAACCTGTACCTGAAGCAGAGCTCTGAATCAAGGGACATCAAGCCCTGGACGTATAACATTCTGTTAGTTACCATGACTCCTCAGGTTATGTTCAAACACTATCTAATTTGCTAGTGAATGGAGGCCCTTCGGGTGCTGTTTAGGGGGGAAAGGTTTCAGAAACACCTAATGGATGTCAAAGAACAAACCCCAATGGCGTTCAATGGGACTTGTCCTCCTAAATCCCTTAAATGCTTCTAAAATCTGTCTCTGGGGCAGAAAGAACAAGGAGTACTTGTGGCACCTTAGAGACTAACACATTTATTGGGCATAAGCTTTCGTGTAAATACTTACTCCCATGACTAGTCCCATGGACTTCAGTGGGAACTTTAGCACCTTGCAGGATGATGCATCACTGCTGCAAGACAGCTTACTTGCATTGCAAAAGACACAGATGGGGAGAAGAAAAGTAAGTGCAGATACTGGAAGACCCTGTCACTCCTCGGCAGAGTTGCAATGGAGAGCTGATGCCTTTGAGATGGCTGTAGCACTGGGAATCTTAAAGAACTTAAATTGCATCCACATTACTTCCCTTGCCATCATTTTTCAAAGTTCTCCCTCCCTGCACCGATCTCTGATTATCAGAGGCAATGCTGATGCTGGTGGATAATCCAGCTGGAGATGCTGGCCTTTGATCGCCATGGAAGAGAGATGACCAGAAAAGCACATCATGTATGTCAAAGTCTGGCACTGATCATCTCCATCCCGGCTCCTTCATTTGCAGGATTAACATTCGCCAGGCAGCCTTGAAGATCAGTATTAAATGAGATAAGTCTCTGGAGTCCCTTAAAATGTCGCGGTGGTATGTTTTAGTGACGATGTGGCTTAAAATAGAAAGAAGCAAAATAACACATTTAAACATTCATTAGAGAAATGTGTTCTAAAGTTATTTACTCTCCAGTTAAGGCTGGGGAAAGATGTTTTGTTTTATTGTTCTCTGGGTTTGGAAAATATGTTTTAAAATATTAATTGACAACAATCTTGCTATATAAATGTATTGTTCATGGAGATGGATCAGAAATGCTCTGTTAATTAGGGTTGGGAGTTAAAAGGTTCTCCACATTTGCCTAGCTCTGCTCCCACTGAAGTAAAACTCGCAGTGACTTCACTGGGAGCAGAGATTGGGCAATTTTTGAAAATTCTACTGTAAATCTGTACAGGAACCACTTTGCCTATCCCTGAAGTGCAGCCACCTCTGGGGAGGAACTTGGCAGCTGCTTAACAGCACACCGTAATTGTAAACAGCCGACATGAAGAATACTATACACAATTGAAACTGAAGGGGAAATTCAGGTACAGCAATTACCCAGGTTGCAATCTGATGGAACATTGGGATTAAAAAGTCTTGTTTTGCAAAGAAAACATTGTGAGATTTTTAATAACCAAGTGGCCAGGACTTCCATTGTATGATCACTCAAAAGATGAATGCATCTGCAGGAGTAGCACCCAGTACAGGTTCAGTAATGACACTGAATGAAGTAAACCACCTTCTGAACCACCTGGGTTCTCTCTACAGGTATCCCGCTAAAGATACTGACTCTTTCTGACTCTACTTAAGCTTGTGAGAAGTGGGGAGACTGCATCTTGAGCAATTAGGCTTAGGTTTTTACAGGCTGCATTTTTTTTCCTGTGGCAAAGAAGATAAGATTCAAATGTCCACAATGGGGAAGTTAGTTCTTTTACTGAGGAAAATATTTTGTTGTCTAACATAATTCAGCGGGCATGGCCAATCTAATTATAATGCATTTAGCCAGTCACAGGACCATTTATGGCATTGAATAAATCTGAAAGTTCATCTAGTAAAAAGTGGTCAATAGTCTCTCTTTTTCTGTGTGAAATTGACACTGGACAAAATAAAGAAAGAACTCTGGGAACAATCTCATGAGTTTGCCACCAGCCATTCTATTTACTTTGTTTGTTTTTCCTGCAACACAAAGGCAGCTGAATTAGGCACAGGAGATACAAATCATAGATGACTTTCTCCCCAGTCCTAGCCTTATCCATTCAAACCAATAGAAATTCATGTGATCTGAAAATTAAATCTCACATGCTTTTGTGTGTGTATGTGTAAGCACAAATTACAGCTTTATTGATGAGGGTATAATCCTTTTGTACAATTGTAGCAGTACATCCGAAACATTATTAATGTTGGCAATTGACAAAGGCTGCATCGTGAGCCAGGGGAGTAGGAGGGGAGCTAACGGGGGCAAATCTAATAATAATTCTTGTAATATTTGTACCTCTGTGTTTCTCTGTTATAAACTGCACATTAGCAAAACACATTTCAACATTTCTCTTGCAGTACTGAAGTGTAAAAAAAAATCTAAGCAATCTGAACGTGTACCAACCTAATCAAATATAGTGTACTCTATAGATCTCCCTGATTACTATCTGAGGATAGTACTAAACATCAATCGCAGCGATATTATTTCTGTGTAAGTTGCTGTATCCAACTCTTTAGGGCCTGTTGCCTCTCTGGCCTCTTGCTAGTTACAAAGAGCTACTTTCATATGGAAAGCGGTACTAGCAGAGAGATAATCCTAGCACCAGCTTCAGCTGGGTTTCTCCTGAGTACAGCCATTGCTGGTCTTAGTCCAAATCTTGGCATGATACAGTACAGGAAAGGCCACTAGTTTGATCCTGCAGGGTAATTCCTATGTTCCTAAAGTAAAGGGAAAAAGAAGTGACAGCAAATGTAACAGGCTCACAGTGTTTGCCTGAAATACCCTGTCCTGTTGGGAGGTTTTGATCCTTCTTAGAAATAATTAAGTGCATTCTGGTGACTCATTATTCCATCTGAGTAAAAGTAAGGTTCTCTAGGGAGAGATGATCTAGGGTAGGGGCTGAGCAGTCATGAAGGAGGAGCCCTGACAACAGCCAAGACTGGGGAGGCTGTTTGAGCTGATCTTCAGGTTGTTCTTGTTGCATGAACCCAGACTCTAGGAAGGAATTGAGTATGGACTTTTCATGGTGACTGTGTTTGTAGAATAAATAGTGAAAAGTGCCTGAAAACAGTAAAGCTATCCCTACAATCTCTTTGGGGGTATGAATTGGTCTTGCCATTCCCCTTTTATCAGCAACAACTGGCTGTGGCAGTTGATATTTCATCCTAGGGTAGGGCCAAACTCTGGGACTGGTACTTATTTAAGAACCACATAATTTGTCCCATAATATACAAGACCTAGAATTGGAGAAAGCAAAGCCAGCTCCCTGCATTATGTAAATACTTTGAGGCAGCATGTCCACAATCCAACATCAGTTGCCCTGTGAGAAGAACCCAGCATCTGAGAAGCAGGTGAAACAATATTATGACCCAGGAAGTCTGGCCAACACATTATGCACTACTCTATAGACCCTTATTTATTTAATTGCCAGCATTAAAAATGAATTAACCACAGGAGCACATCTTCTAGTGGTTTGAGACAAGTATGCATTATAATAACTAATTAACCATTCTCACCTCATGCAAATACCAGTAAATCCCCAGGTTGGACGTTCTGCCCGAGCTCCGAGCAAATAGAAAAGGCATAGAAGAGAAGTAGTGATGTCCAGTAATTTTAACTAGTGGTAGGAGTCAGGGGGTCTGGATTCTAATCTTATCTCTGCCCATGACTCACTGAATGGCTTTGGGGTAAGTGACTTAACTGCAAGTTTTCTGAAATAGCCATTAATTTGGGGTGCCTGAATTTTAGAGGGGCAAATTCATGCCATGCCAGGCCCGATTTTCAGAGCCGTCCCATTGCCGGGGATGCTCTGCACCTGGCTTGATCAGGCTGGGCACTCAACACAGGCATTGTTGAAAATGTGGAGCTACATGTCGCTGGACATTGGTTTACCTTCCCTGTACTGGTGCAAAGCTTTCCACATGGGTGCAGAGGTGGTGTGAGGATTAATGAGCATTCCAAGATTCTGAGAGGGAAGGTGCTGTGTTATCAGTGCGCAGTGGTGATATCTTGCAGCATCATTGCAGGGACTGAATACAGGGAACTGAGTGTTTAGCTTTTGATTCTAGGAGAGGAGGGCAATGAATATGCTAAAACTCTTATAGCACTACATTATGCTTAGAGCTAATCACAGGCATGAACTGGAGTGGATATTGATTTTTACCTTACCAGCCACATGCTGTGTGAAGTCTGCATACTTTATTTTCCCATACAAGGGGATAGGGAACAGGTGCTGTAATGACGTTTTGCATTTATATGGGGCCTTCCTCAAAAGGGACCTGAGGCTGCTTTAAAGGCTCAATTTAGTGATCACTTTATGCCTCCCTGGAATGTAGTCACTTCAGGAACCAGGATCTGGGTGGTCAGACCTAGTGGTTGGAGCTGGAGTCAGTAACCAGGAATAGGGCTCAGGGTCAGATGCCAGAGCTGGGTCACCTGAAATGAGGTGAGGCGGGGACAGGGCAGGACTAGAAAAGGCAGGGGCAAGGTTGGGAACAAGCAGCCACAGGAGTGATCACATCCACAGGCAAGTATCAGAGGGGTAGCCGTGTTAGTCTGGATCTGTAGAAGCAACAAAAAGTTCTGTGGCACCTTATAGACTAACAGACGTATTGGAGCATAAGCTTTCGTGGGTGAATACCCACTTCTTCAGATGCATGCAGATAAATCGTTATCTCTAGCCTGACTCTTCCCTGCTTATTTATACCTGCCCCTGGACATTCCACTGCATGCATCTGAAGAAGTGGGTATTCACCCACGAAAGCTTATGCTCCAATACCTCTGTTAGTCTATAAGGTGCCACAGAACTTTTTGTTGCATCCACAGGCAAATGATCTGAACAGCCAGCGAGCTACAGCTGCTGCTGCTGGGTTTATCAGCTGGTCTGCTGAATTCCCACCAGCCAGAAGGTGGACACAATCAAGCAGCCTCCTACAGGGCAGCTGCACTCGTTAGGTGGCCCACAGGCTGACACTGCTGCTGACCCTGATTCCTGACATGAGCTGCCACTGAGCACATTCGCCTTGGAGAAGTGGGTGCAACTCCCAGAGATCCCAAATGGCCTTGGCGTTCCCACGAGGGCTGAATTTGGCCTGTTGTGTGTGACAGAATGCATCAGCACTACATGACGTTTTAGGCAGGGAAAGGTAAATCCCTAAGATTCAACGCTGCACCGGCACCTGCAAAGGACTTCACAGGTACACACCATTCAGATGTGAAACCAAGATACACGTCACAAATAAGGCAGCAACAGATCTGTTTGAAAATATTCCGTATAGCCCACCAGCAGCAAACCAGGCAATAGAGAAGCTCAAATCCCTCTTCCCTACCCAATAATTCCCCCACCCACCACCCCCCATGTGCAAATGTCTTGGTAAAAAGCCGATCCTTGCAGCATGCCCTGAAGATCATCAGACTGGGTCTATATCAGCCAAAGGAAGTGGGTGGGCGGAGTGAATTCCATCACTGCGAGGCTCTCCTGGAGAACCCCCTCTCAGCAGCAGTCCCTTCTAGTCTGTATGAGTGGAAATCCCGCTCCAGTCCCTCTGCTGATCTCACCCAGATCTAGACACCCTCAAATGTTGAGATGTTCAAAATTCAGCCTCACCCCACATTTTGCAGCTTTGGGCCCCCTTCTGAAAGCAAAAAGAGCCCTGAGTGGATTCCTGGGCATCCAGGAAACAGAGAGATTCAAAGGGACTATTCCAATTTTCTTGCTGTGTTTTCTCCTGCCCTGTGCTCCACAGGAGAACTCTCGTAATGACAGCCTGCCTCTCAGCAGATAGAATCACATTCCTTTGAGCCTGAAAGGCTTCAGCCTTTCACTGCAGTGCATTCAGCTAGATTCTATGCAGGCTCCTGGGGAAAACCTGCTTTATTCTGTGGCTGGTGGGTTGCCGCAGAAGGCTGGGTCCTAGGTATATCAGCAAAGGCTCCCTCTGCTTTCTCGGCCTTAGCTCAAGCTCGGATCCCAGATGTCACTTTCAGAGAGCACATTAGAACATCACAGTGCACACTTGGGCATCTCCTTCCAGACACAGCCGCTTTCAGCTTTAAGATTGAAGAACTTTAGAGAGGGCCCCAAAACAAAACCCTGGATCGGAACCCACCACCGAGGTTGGGGAATACTTGGATATGGGTCTGAGCTAAGACAGAACCTCAGATCCAAACAGCTACCTCTGGATAAATTCAGGTCCAGATTTTAACTTTGCAGCTCATCCATCTGGACTCTAAAAAATGGCCTGGAGATAGCCTCAGCACCTCCTTCCCACCACTGTAGGGGCAGAGACAGAAACAGGGAATGTGTAGGTCAGAAAAAATGTGGTCACCGTAAGGAGGAGGGGAAAGGAGGTGATGGGGAAGGGGAGTTGGCAGGAGATGGAAGGAGCATGTCAAGGAGGAGGAGGACAGAAAGCAGCAAGGACACCAGTACATTGACTAATGTACCTTGTACCGGTCCTGGAAGGGAAAAAGTCTTCCAGCATGGGGAGCTATGACAGTGCATTATGCTGGCAAAGGCTCTGAGCCACAGCTCAATAAAGTCAATAGGGATCTTTCCATTGACTTGAGTGGGCTTTGGATCAGGCCTAAAATGAAGCTAGATTCTGGATGGGCAGAAGGGAGGGACTTTATCTTCCCCAGTCTCACTCTCCCCTCCTTTGGTCAGTTTAAAGATACTCCTGAACAGCAGCGGGATGCTGTGATTAAAGCCAGGGACTAGGATCCAGGAGTCCTGGAGTCTGTGCCCACCGCTACCACCGACTCCCTGTTTGAGCAGTTGCTGCTCTTCTTATGCTGCACTCTGTGTCTCCTTAAAGCCTTGCTGTGGGGCTAAGAGGCTGGCACAGGTTTGTTGTAATTGCCAGGTGCCTTCCAGAGGGTCTCTTCCTTGGGCCACCAGATCGCTCTTTTCTGTCACGTGCAGGTGACAAAATCTGTTTGGCGCCAACGTGCCAGCTTCCTACACCACCTCCTGCCCTGAGCCAGGCAAAGACTGAGGAAGAAATCACCTGCTTTAAGCCATCGCTTTCATGTGCCTCCTGCGCTGGAGGGCTGGGCTGCTGATTTCCTGCCTCTGAACAGGAGGGATAATGATGTGGGCACGAGCCAGGCACAATGTGGGCACATGCCATACAAGCTTCTCCCCCGACAGTCAGCTGCAGTCCTAAATGCGAGCGCCCAGCCACTTTGGAGCTTCCCCATAGTCCCGCTGCTGCATCTCGATCCTGACTTAAGGGATCTTTCCATTGATTTCTACAGGCTTTTGATCAGGTTTTCAATGCAGGCTCATATGTTCTGTGGATCAGGCACAGAAAGGGACATGTGAACAGCGAGTTGTGCAGCGACTAAACGAAGACCTAAAAGTCACCTAAATTAGCATTCGAATCCAGGCTCCAGAGGTGAAATACTAGTGCACAAACCCACTGTGCACTTTTCATGGTGCAGAGAGAGAGAGAGAGAGAGAGAGAGAGAGAGAAGGGGCTTCTCCAAAGCAACTTTTAAAGGACTGAGAAGAAAGTAAATGATTAGGTTTTCACACCTTCTGACCTGGTGGAAACTAGACCAGGATGAAATCTAGCCCGTCCTGCATTGCTTTTGTCTTTGTAAATGCACTGGATGCTTTGCTAAATATAGAATAAAGCCACTTCCCTTGATGTAAGCTCAGTGAGACATGAACCTAAGAGAAGCTAGACAGGAGCACACGTTCAAATGTGAGAGGCAAAGGAGAGATTATTGATGAAATGAGGGGAGGAGCAAGTAGATTTGAGGGAGGAACTTAAAGGAGGAACGAGAAGAAACTTGGTTAAAAGAAGCAGGAGATTGTCCAGATACAGAGGGGTGCATCGCCCTTTTATCCAGCCCTTTGGAAAGGATGCGGGACAGAGGCTGAATGGTGTGTGTGTTAACAACTTACTAATGGAGTTGAAGGGTGAGAGTGAATTAAGACAATAGGATTGGCCCCAAGTAAATGTTAGTAGTTCAGTGTAGCTGTTGATCGTTGCGTTGTTTTAAATATTGGAAAGGGTGCCCTGAGCATGGGATTGGGGAGCCAGGTACAGGCATATTAAAATCAGTGGAATATAAATCAGTGCCGCTGCATCTGAATTCTGGTGACTGGCTTCCTCGTGCATTCACTCATGCAAAAAACTGCAGAGAAAGGTGACTGGTGGAAGTTTATTGTCCTGGTGCTGATTGCAGTCATTTTTGCACCATATGCAGCGCTAACGCAAGTGCTATTCAAAGGCTTTCAACCCTTTTAATTAGCTCGGTATCTCCCATTGCTCCACTACAGCCACCAGTTTGCTTATACATGTGTCTTGGGAGGTTATGCTAGATCAGTGTTTCTCAATGACCAGTCTTTGGGCCGCTGCCAGTCCCTGAGATCTCCCTGGCACAGTTTAGGAAGGCAGCAAGCCAGTCCCTAGTATCAAAAAAGGTTGAGAAACACTGCGCTAGATGACACCAATGATGCGGTCACTGACTGAAAGAGTCCATGAAAAGGCTCTCTCCGGGGACCATTTATTTTATTTTGTTATGCATTCTCCTTTCCTGGGATCACTGCTCTTAGCTCTGTTCACTCTCTGAGCATGGGGACTGTACCTCTAGAGCGTGGGTGTGTTTGACTCGACCAAAAAGCTCTCCTGGACTGAAAATTCTTTGCTGAAGCCAATCCCTTCTGCATTTTTTTGTTTCCTTGAAGAAAAGATGGAGCACTCCATCCTTGCTTTCTTATTTGCTAGAGAATTTACTTTAACAAAGGCTATAGTTATCGATCTTGACCTGATACTCACACATTGGCAGATTTATTGAGCTCTCTCACCCGGCCAAATCTTCATACCTTGCAAAACTGCATGAACACAGGCAAGCCAGACACACCCGAACCAAAATCCTGGTTCAAACACTCCCAAAGTTAGGGATGTTTGGAGCCCTTACACATATCAGATTTGTGAGGAGGCCCTTGTAGGGACCAACCCTAGGATGCTGGATCAAAAAAGTCCCAAGCTGTGTGCATTCAGGGGTCAAAATCTGGATCTGTACTTTGCAGCTCTGACACGTCTCTAATGAATACAGGCATTTCTGGGCACAAGCTGAGTAACTGGGAATTTAATGACCTAATTTTCATACTCATATTTTGATGCAGATGCCTGGGCACCAACCACATAACCAAGGAGTTATGTGACTTTAGAGGGGAACAGTCTCATAACTCCTTAGAGATTAATAGATTCAAAGGCCAGAAGGGATCTCTGTGATAATTTAATCTCAACTCCTGCATACCACATAGAACTTCCCTGAAATAATTCCGGTTTGATCTAGATGAGATCTTTCAGAAAAACATCCAATCTTGATCTAAAAATTGCCAGTGATGGAAGATCCCTCATGACCCTTTGTAAATTGTTCCAATGGTTAAATACTCTCGCTGTCAAAAGTTTGTGTCTCATTTCCAGGCTGAATCTGTCTAGCTTCAAAGTCGAGTCATTGGATCTTATTATACCTTTGCCTGCTAAACTGAAGAGCCCATTGTCAAATATTTGGTCCCCACATTAGGTGCTTATCGACTGTCATCTAGTCATCTCTTCTCTTCTCCTGTAAAGCTAGCTGTTGTTTTTTTAAAAACCAGTGCAGCCTTCTATCTCAGTTGTAACTTTTTGGGTATCTAGTGCAATATTCTTAAAGAATTCTCAATGATCATTCACATTTTTCTGTTAAAATTCTTCCTTCCAGCTGCTCTGGCTCATAATTATTTTCAATTTTGTGAAATTAGCCTTTTAAATCACCAGATGTATGTATTACTGGTTTAGACATGCTTCTGTCTGCACATAATAAATATGATCAAGGTACAGTTACTTGTACTTGAGCAACCACTAATTTTTAGTTCTGTGATCAGTTCCTCTTTGTCAGGAATAAGTCTCCTAGAGAACTCCCCTGTACTGGACTTTTTATAAACCAATACTTTTTGGTTTAGAAAACTGACATCTTTAATATTTAGAAATTCCAAGGATGTTTTAGTACTGACAGCATAAGACCCCCAGCATATGACACGCAGACTGAAGACCCTCACCCCAATGGAACTTTGTTTTCTACACATTCTAGATAGGGGCTTAAGGAGCCAATCATCCTGTTCCCTAGTGTGATTTGGGGGTCTGTAGCAGACACCACCCATCTTTAGCTTTATCTGTTAAGATGTTTACTAATCTGTTCAATATTTTAGCCCTTCAGCTAGTATTTTGTCTCAAATCCAGTTACTTTAGGGCTGGGCAAACTCATTCAGGTGACATAAGAAGCATTCAAAGTGCAGAACAAACTGAACCTGCATCCGATGAAGTGGGTATTCACCCACGAAAGCTTATGCTCCAATACGTCTGTCAGTCTATAAGGGTGCCACTCTTTGTAGCTTCTACAGATCCAGACTAACACGGCTACCCCTCTGATACTTGAAACTGAACCTGGACATCTGAGGTTCGAAACAAGCCCTGGTTCATTATACACCAGATTTCCTGAACTCACAGCAAAGAGCAAGCGCCCAAAGACTCAAGAATACACTAAAATGAAATTTAACAAGCACTTTCATGTTTCACTGAATTTCTGACCTCTGAAGCTTAACCATTTATAATATAAACACTCCTCCCCCTAAAGAGCACCGCAGCCTTCTGCATGCATGTTATACAGGCCTTAAATGTTACAATGCTGAACTCCATCTTTATCAAGCATGACAACACTCTGTGGATGGGTGTTTCCTTTGATTGCAAACCTTACAGACTGTAATGACATGTTTACTTGCAGTACATTATTCAGCCACAAGATGTCTGTGTGCAAGGTACATTGTTCCAGTGAGGGTGTGGACTCTGGTAATGAAAGGAAACAAAACTGTATCTAGAGAGGGTCATAAAAACTAAACCAAACCATTTTTTTCTGGGAAAAAATTTGAATGAAACCTTGTTTTTCTTCATTTAAGTTGGTATGAAAATTTTTGAAATGAAACTATACACTTTTTTGGGTTTTACATCAACATTTTCATTTAGATTGAGGTTTTTTTTTTTAAATGGTTGTTTTGCAGTTTTTGAGGATCCCTGTCACACACACCTATCTCCCTTTTATTCATCTGGCAAGAGTGGGGGTTACAAGCTGAAAATGGAGAGGAAGTGATGAGAAAATAAAATATTTTTTTTAAAAGAAAAAAGTAAAAACAGAGAGGAGGGTCCTTTCAGGAGGTACCGAATTTAATGGGGCATCAGATTGCAAGCTGGACCAGGCTGCTACCACAAAAACACAAGCAGACCTCTCAGAGTACTCAATAAGGATCTCTTTCCCACATCTCTGCCTGCCATGTGGGACTGGCACCAGCTTTTTTGCCATCCCAGGCGACGCCAAGGACGGAAAAGGACAGGAGAGGACAGGCTGAAGAGCGGAGCGGTCGAAGATCCTGCCGCCAAAATGCCGCGAAAGATCGGGGCGGCTGAAGATCCAGCCGCCGCAAAGCGTCGCCGCCAAAATGCCGCCGAGGGACCCGAAATGCCGCCCCCCTAATCCTGGCGCCCTAGGCGACCGCCTAAGTTGCCTAGTGGTTGCACCGGCCCTGCTGCCACATCACTTACAGCTCATGAAACAGGTCTGATATCATGCATAGCAAAGGCCATAGAATATCACCCAATAATCTTCTGTATTGGCTAAGGGCTAGGTTGTGACTTGGACTACTAGTCTTAGGGTGACCAGACAGCAAATGTGAAAAATCGGGACAGGGGGTGGGGGGTAATAGGAGCTTATATAAGAAAAAGACCCAAAAATTGGGACTGTCCTTATAGAATTGGGACATCTGATCACCCTAACTAGTCTATGCAGGTGAATTAGAATCCTTTTAATACTCCTACATAGGCTACCTGGTGCTTAAGCTAATTATGGTACTTGAATATGAGACTCTTAATTGAAATAAATCAATGTCAGCGAGGATGCTAGGGAGAAAAGGCTGATTGAAAGGGCTGATTAAAATGGAAAATAACAGACTGAATTGCTGTCTGAATCTTGCCAGCACAGATTCAGCTGGTTTAGAGCAAAACCTTTTATATAGGGGAACAACCACTATATGAAAACACTCGATGTGATTCTGTAGTTTCCGGTGTTGGCCCAAGCACTTAACCGCAAAACCTATAGTGGCCAAGATTGACCATTTGGCCCCAAAATGGAGGGAAATATTAAAATCTAAGAGGGCTAAGCTAAGACACAGACTGTCTGTGAATGCTAAGGGGCCAAATTGTCTTTGGGCAATGTGGTCTAGCAGGTAGGATAGTACACTAAGGCTCAGAAGATGTGAGCTCTGTTCCCTGACCTTGGGCATTTCACTTCACATCCTTGTGCCTCTGGATCCTCTACTATCCTTTGTCTTGTCTACGGAGTAGGGATAGTTGAAATATTTTTAGTGGAAATATTTTCTATCAGACAATGCTGTTCCGTCTGTTTCATGGGAACATATTGCTTTTTCAACATTTTCAATAGAAAAGCTGACGGGGGACTGGGGGGAGGGATAGCTCAGTGGTTTGAGCATTGGCCTGCTAAACCCAGGGTTGTGAGTTCAATCCTTGAGGGGGCCATTTAGGGATCTGGGGCAAAAATGTGTCAGGGGACAGTACTTGGTCCTGCTAGTGAAGGCAGGGGACTGGACTTGATGACCTTTCAAGGTCGTTCTAGGAGATTGGCATATCTCCATTTATTTAACAAAAGTATTTTATCTCGTTTCGAACTCTAATTTTTTCCACATCAAGTCAAAACAGAACAAGCTTCAATATACAATACTCTGTGGTTGGGTCACTCTTGTCACCTGTTGCCCCGTGTGTTCTTTCATTGGAGGATTGCCCACTGGAAGGGTGGGAGATGGTTTCAGCGGGTGAGCAACAGCAGAAAGCATGTGAGGTCAAAACCTTTCATTGCAACATTATGAAAATGTTTCATTTCAACAAGTTCATTGCGATGTTTCTGAATTGAAATATTTTAGAAAAAAGCATTCTGGGAAACACTGAGATTTCAGTTCATCAGCCCTAATTTGGCACAAAATATCAGAATTTGCTGCACGGTGGAAAATTTGTTTTCCAACCTGCTCCACTATTGAGATTGTAATTTCATCAGGGCAGGGACTGTCAGCTACTATATGTATACACTGTGCCTAACACAACCAATCTTCAATGTAAGCAATAGCCTGTAGGTGCTGCAATAATGTTAATCTGAACCAGCCTACCTAACACTTTTCAGGTATCCAGAATTTCCTTTCAACTTTCTCTGATCTTCCCCTTAGATCCTATCTAACCGCCCCTCCATAGGCCCTTCTCCTGTCCATCATTCCCTGGCTTCCCTCATTTCCAGACTGTCCACTTGTCTGCCTAACTCTCTGCCATCATCTGCCATGCTGCTCTGGCAGATGTTTTCCCCTTGCAATTTGTTTGCTCTTCTTGTTGTGCATCTGTCTTTTTATTGACACATGGCTGAACTGCCATTAGAATGGAATTCAAGGTTTAATCAAACTGAATCTCACTCCCATTCATGGCAAAAACAATCACCAGATTTGAGGTCAGAAAAGTTCCCACTGAGATGCATCAGAAGGGACTTTGGCAGTTGATTTTACCTTCTGCTAGAACATCAAGAGGGGATTAACTATAAAATTCTGACAGCATGTCCCATATACGGTGATTTCCTGCTTTTGGAAGGAGTGGGCATTAGTGAACTTCAGTATCTCTTATGCTACTAAGGTTCTCATGTGAAACTTCTCCTACTCCAGTGCAACATCCATGAATTTCAATGCAAAGACTTCAGGATTGGGCCTTCCATTTCCGTCCAATCACATTTGCCATTAGTGATCATACTGTGTGTTTTGACAGGTGTACCCTGTGATATTGCTAGCATGGTCAGGGGGATGGTTTATTGTCCATGGAGAAATTAACATTTTCCCCCAAAGTTTAGTTTCTGTGTGGTTTTCAAAGTTTGTTTGCAAAATTTAATTTGCAATTCAAGATTGTCCAAACCTAAAATCATTTGATCAAAACCTCCTAACTTTTGGGGGTCTGGATGGAAAGCGATCCAGAATTGAGCCACCAGTGAGTTAGAAAATACAGAACCTGGGTGATGAGATTTTGTAAAATAAAGCCACATCTCTAGTTTTATTCATTTCCCCCCTACAATGCCCAATGTGGAGATTCTCACAGCTCCAAAATACCAGCTGTTGCCCTACTAGTATCAGACTCTCTACAGCCAAAATACAGTTTCTATTTGGTAAAAAAAAACTACTTGGTGATATGTTTCCAAGATATATAGAAAAAAATTCAGCATAATGCAAATATGACCATGAATTTTTGAGCATATATATCTGTATAATTCTATCCTACTAACATTCCTCGGTCATTTGGTATGTTTAATACCACTCCTTGGAAATACAGAGGCCAACAATCAATACACTCAGTAAGACTCACTAGCTGCTTTGATTAATATTCCTTGTCTAATTCCTTGAGAAATGTACTGTAGCTGCCAGGCTAATGAAGACAAGGCGGAGTTATTTAGGTGTTTGTTAACAAAGCTGATTTGCATATAATTAACTGAAAAGATCCCTGTATTTACAGAAAGCAAAAGAGGCCAATCCCTTTTGCTAAAGAGTTTCATGTCAACAGACTAACTTCATGCTGAATTAACAAAACAGTTGTGCTATTCAGAGATGAGAGTGACTCAAAGGGATAAGAATTTTTGGGGCGTGACTGATAAGAACTAAAGTGCCTTTTAGAAAACAGATTGCTGCTTTGAGTAGGTGTTATGTATACACCTTGTATTCTTTTGTTATACACTGTATTTAAAAAAAAGTACAAATTGGACTGTATTCAAAACAAATGCACTAAAGCTGACCTACTTTGGGGAAAACAAACATCATTTCATTGATGCTGTTACCTTTGCATGGGTGTCTTCTGAAAATTACCTGCCTTCACACACCTTGAGACTCTGAATATTCGGCACTGTAATTCAACTGGCCTTTATTTAAACCAGTGGTACTGAATATGTATTTGCAATGGTACAACTCAGCCAGAAATAATGGGGTAGTACCCTTCCAATTGTGTTTTGTTGGTTTTCAGTACTGGACACATGGACAAGAGACTGTTGAGGTAATTAGCCTTTGTGTCATACTGTAGCACTAGAAGTAAAATTCTTTGCCTAACACAAGAAAAGGCAAACAAAATCATCTGCCAATCACAAATAAGCTTTTAGGGAACTCTGGATCATCAGGATTTCTGTATGAGGCTAAGGAAGGTTATTTGTGTGGTTAAGACACTGGTCTAGGACTTCAGAGATCTAGCTTTGAGGAGCAGCGGATCCGGATTCATGTCCCAGCAGTGAGGAGCAGAGCTCATGGGCTTTCAAGGCTCTTGCAACCTGAATGCCCTCGTTAGTAGCAATGTTCAGACAAAGTAGGGTGACCAGATGTCCCGATTTTATAGGGACAGTCCCGATTTCTGGGTCTTTTTCTTATATAGGCTCCTATTATCCCCCCACCCTCTGTACCAATTTTTCACACTTGCTGTCTGGTCACTCTAAGACAAAGGAGGAGGTCTCATTGAAGAAATGTCCATGAGTTCCTAAGCAGTTACAAATTACAATTAGCCGTCTCAGACACTAATTCATTAACTGGCTGAGTCTGTCCTCTGGGAAAAAAAACAACAGTGAATTCAGTGTTTGATGTGAGATGAAGTTACTGAGCCCAACAGTTTAAGAAAACCAAACCAAACCAGGCATAAATTAACGAGTGGAAACCAGCTAATGCTGCTCCAGGTTTCAGCAGCTGCCATTCCCCTGTGCTTTGTTTCTCTCTTCATTTCATAGATTCATAGATTCTAGGGCTGGAAGGGACCTCGAGAGGTCATCGAGTCCAGCCCCCTGCCCTCATGGCAGGACCAATTACTGTCTAGACCATCCCTGATAGACATTTATGTAACCTACTCTTAAATATCTCCAGAGATGGAGATTTCACAACCTCCCTGGGCAGTTTATTCCAGTGTTTAACCACCCTGACAGTTAGGAACTTTTTCCTAATGTCCAACCTAAACCTCCCTTGCTGCAGTTTAAGCCCATTGCTTCTTGTTCTGTCCTCAGAGGCTAAGATGAACAAGTTTTCTCCCTCCTCCTTATGACACCCTTTTAGATACCTGAAGACTGCTATCATGTCCCCTCTCAGTCTTCTCTTTTCCAAACTAAACAAACCCAATTCCTTCAGCCTTCCTTCATAGGTCATGTTCTCTAGACCCTTAATCATTCTTGTTGCTCAATCATTTCAGAAGGCCTTGTTTCCTCAACAGTCTGTGTCGTTTGCCTGTTAACCCTCAACACTACCCTTGGATGCTGCTGACAGCCCACTGGTGCATGACTGAGAGGTGACCTATTTGCAAGAGGGAAGGAGACTGGTCATTGCAAACCAATAATGTATGTGGTGGGGGGAGCTTTGGGTGGTTGTTGCTTTTGTTCTGAAACCGCTTTCCAACTGACCAATGTGGATAACATAGGAAGTGATCCAGGCATCTGCTCGGAACCCTGATTTTAGCCTCAGCTAAATTCAAAAGCTTCATCTCAAAATCTGAGCTTCCACAACCCAGGGCAGCAACTTTGGCATTTGTCTCGATACAGGGTTTCCGAGGGTGAGAAATCTGCACAAAAACCGGAGACCTCCTCCATTTTGTTTTGTTTATTTTCCCTGGCCCTACGCAGCTGAGACAAAGCTGAGATTTAGAGAGAGCTTGAGGAAGGGAGACTGCTCCTCCTCTTGGGCCCTGGGGAAAGGGCTGAGGGTATAAGGGACATTGTAGACAGCATTGCTGCTTGTAACTGTAGGTCAGTTGGTGAAGGGAACTTAAACTGCAGAGCCTGGGTACCTAACTGGTGAAGGCTGACCAGTTTTTGTGGAGCAGAGCTTGTCACAGTCCACAGTACTTCTCTGGCTGACTCGGGGAACCTGGAGAGCACTGGACGGGGGAAAAGGTGAGGGTAACCAGGCTCTCCCTCTCCACTAGGTCCTGGCTCTGGGCCCAAGGAGGAAGGGGGAGAAGAGTCTTCCTCCCCTCTAGCTGTACAACAGCTCAGCCACCCCGTTCTCGCTTCAGTTTGGGGCATGGTCCCAGCTTCCCACTCCGCAGAAGGTTGCCCACACAGTCTCAATAACTCAATCCACTAGGGCTTCCCAGCTTGCTTTTCAGTGTCCAATTGCTCCACCTTGTCAGGGAGAAGGGTGGGGGAGAAAAGGGTGGCAGGCCCTTGACCTCCCAGTCCGGTCTTACCCCAATCCAGATCCTTCCTCTGTAGATCCCGCTGTCCCAGAAGCTACAGCCTGGCTGCCTGCGTGTCAGTCTCCCCATGCTTGACTGCCAGAGTCCTCTTTTAAACAAGTCCTCTGTTTGGCACATGCTCCAGTACTACTCCACAACTCCCTTAGCTTCAGGGTATGTCTACACTTAAAACGCTACAGCAATGCGGCTGCGCTGTTGCAGCTGCATCACTGCGGTGCTTCAGTGTAGACAGAGGTGGAGGGGTTCTCCTGTCGCTCTAGTTAATCCACCTTCCCGAGAGGCAGTAGCTACATTGACAGATGAATTCTTCCATTGACCTAGCACTGTCTGCACCAGGGATTAGGTTAGCATAGCTACATCTCAGGGTGTGGATTTTTCACACCCCTGAGAGACACAGCTATGCCAGTGTAAGTTTTCAGTGTAGACTAGCCCTGAGTGTGGGGTCTGTAAACCCCATCACAAGGAGCAACATCTGGTGCACAGCATAAGTGCTGGGGGTCGGACTGAAGAGTAATTTACCAGTTCCACTGAGCACAGCATTCTTGCATCTCACAGGATTCTGCAGGACTCTCCCCCTCCACAAATGGTGCTGTGAAAGAGATGGCACTAAAGAAAATGTTTCTCCTTCTGAATCTGGGTAATTTGAGTCACATGCAGATGAATGAACAGATGCAAATTGTATCCCTACATTAATTTCTGTGCACCTTAGCTGCTTTAATAACAGCAGGACACTTCCCTTAATAACAATCATTATAGTCTAGACATAGCATACAGAATATAATACATATAAATTGACCCATTTGCAAAAATATACTGCTGGTGGCAGAAGAAGGCTCATAACCAAAAATGTTTAACCTAAACAAAGTGGTACACAGAGCCAGATTCTGAACTCAGTTGCAGCAATGTGAACGTGGACTAATGTTGAGGCTTTTGGTGGAGTTACTCCAGATTTACACCAGTGTAAAGGAGACACGAATCCAGGCCCTGGTGCTGTATCATGGAGATAGTTTGTTTTTAAAGGAAACTGCATCTTTCTTGCCCAGCTCATCTGTTGGAAAGTTCAAAATCACTTCATATGATGAACAGTTTATCGCCTTTGTGATTATTTCAGGGGAATTTAAGAGCTGGGATAAATTGTTGGACTGACAACCTACGAGTAAGGAGATCTCTGTTTTCCCACCAAAGATAAATAGAAGTGGTGTAAGCTGCCTTACCACCATGTTTCAGCTTTGTTCTGGAGAATGCAAGGCAACTTCACCTGTATTTCCCCTCAGTGGTCCAACAAAGGCACCTACTGTCAGGCTTCCTGCTCCCCTAGCACCGTCTCTCTTGGATGGAGACCTGAGATGCTCTCCCTTCTGACTTTGGTATCTCCAGACTGAATCATTCACTGCCTTCCCTGTCTGATTCCCAGCAAGAGACTGACTGCCTAAGCAGGTCACCTTGCTCTGAACAACAGTGCAACTCTCCACAGCTAAGATACCACACAGCTCTTTCTATTCAAGCTTATTCATTTTTTAGGGTAAAGACATTAGGGAAAACATATTCAAAACAATAAAAGCAGCAATATGCAGGCTAATCAGCTTAGCAGAGATCACCTCAACTCCCACAGGGGTTCTGACAAGTCAGATGTCCTTCACACCCCACAAAGGGGTCTCTTTTGTGGTCACAAATTCAGAGCAACCTCTGCTCAGAACTCATGGGAAGTTTAGTCCATCCTTTCTACAGGTCAGGGGGCTTTGATCTGGAATAGATAATCGGTGAACAATGGGTTTCTCTCTCTCTTTCAAAAGGCCTCCCAAGTCCTTCCTAGGAAATCCACTTCACATGTATTTTCCCAACCGGTTCTTTGACATTCCTAACATTTCCCCAAGGTTTACATTAGTCATGCTCCCAGACAAGTTACATACAATCCTACCATAACACATATACTATTGCATTTCTAATACAGTGAAGCTCAAAAGGCATTAAACTTAATTCAGTAAGGTTTGTCCAGAATATTGCAGGAAATTGTCCTGTGTCGCTACCACTTTTAGAGGTGACAAGACAAGCCAGACTATTCCCATTTGGTCATCGGCCTCTCTTCTGAGATTGCTGAAATGGGTGACAACCAGTGGTTGGCTTTGGTGGTGCTTGGTGCACCAGGGATAGTTTGTGGTGGCTAGCAGTTCTCATTAATCAGCATGACACTTTCACACCACAGTTGAGCATGACAAGGAACAGACTTGGGATGAGGCTACCAAGTATAGGCCTGATACAAAGTCCAGGATGGTCAATGGAAAGACTCCCATTCACTTCAATGGACCTTCACTTCCACGTAGACAGGCCCCGCCCTTCACAGCTGCAGAACTTCTAACTACAGAGGACAAGCACATTTCTTTCAAAAAATAAAACAGAGCAAAACCCATTGGCTTGATACACGAGAAACAATAAACTTCGTTATGCGCTTCATTATCACTTCTCAGTTCCTTGACTGAAGGAGCTCCCAGCAACTTGGGACACAAACCGTATACACACCAAGGGTCCTGTTCTTCATGGCTTTAAGCAACCTTTGTACTCCATATGCACTGAGACTATACAGGAGCCCACCGGACCCTGGTGTAAGCTAGAGCAATCTCAGGGCTTCTGTAATTTTTGCTCTATTTCACTTATGGGAATAGTTGCAGTGCAGTGCATTCTGGTCAGCCTCTTCCTTTTGCTACCTAACCTTGTCCTTTTCCCAACTTGCCTCTCTGCAGGGCTGGGAGCCAGGATGCCATGTAGAGTCTTTATGCGAAATGTGTAGGCCTCTACACAGGGTGTGTCCCAGGGGCTGTTTCTACCTTTCTTAGCTTTAGGTTATGTCTTCACTACCCGCCAAATCAGCGAGTAGTGATTGATCTATCGGGGATCAATTTATCGCGTCTCATCTAGACACAATAAATCGATCCCCGAACGCGCTCCCCGTCGACTCCAGAACTCCACCGCCATGAGAGGCGGAAGCGGAGTTGACAGAGAAGCAGCAGCGGTTGACTCGCCGCCGTCCTCACGGCCAGGTAAGTCAACCCATGATACGCCGACTTCAGCTACGCTATTCGCGTAGTGTATATACACTACCCGCCACCTAGTGTAGACGAAGCCCTAGTGTAAATAAGAATCAGGCCCCAAGAATCCAAAGAGCGTTCACAATGTCCTTTGCCTTTGCAAGGCCAGCCTTCTGTTTGCCTGTACAGATAGGTACCTCTGCAATAAACCTGGCCAATCAATGAACAGATTGCTCAGGTGTGCAGCGGCATGAATAAAGCTTACCTTTTGGAGCGCTCATGTTTTACCAAAGCTCTTCGAGTTTTGCATTGGAAAGCGTGAGAGAAGTACTTTCCGTCCCAGTGCAAGGTGAGGGAGTCAGGTAATTTACCTCATTAATGAAGGCGAAATCAGCGCCACAGTGCATGAAGGCGAGGAGGAGGCTGGGCTAATCATGTATTGCTTGCATGCAATGACAGCAAAATAAGTAGGAAAATCAGGGGCAGCTCACACTTGATGTTTTCATTTTGTAAGCCGTCTCCCCTATTTTGACAGCCTTTATCAAGGCTGACACTAATTAGTGCGTGAGTCACTGGGGATAGCTCGTGGTGGCTAGCAGCTCTCATTAATCAACATGAAATTTTCATGCCATGGCTGAGCATGACAAGGAACAGAAATCGCAGCAAATCGCCTGTCTGTGGCTATAAGCGTCAGTGCTGAACTGAGGGTAAAGATTAAAGTGTGTAAAGTGAGGAAGCACTGCCAACCAGTCGGCTTCTTGTTGCCAAGCTGAGCCAGACAGAGAAGATGCCAGGGAGAAAAACGAAACAGCAGCGGGTTGTTTGCATAAGATGACCAGGGAGGGTGGGATGGATAGCTCAGTGGTTTGAGCATTGGCCTGCTAAACCCAGAGTTGTGAGTTCAATCCTTGAGGGGGCCATTTAGGGATCTGGGGCAAAAATCTGTCAGGGGACAGTACTTGGTCCTGCTAGTGAAGGCAGGGGACTGGACTTGATGACCTTTCAAGGTCCTTCCAGCTCTATGAGATAGGAATGAAGCAACTCTCAGAGATACCGTGTGGGGCACCCCCAATCCAGTGGCTTTCCCATTTAATGTAGCCACCTATCGGCTGACGTGTGTACAACGTGACACTGATCAAACTGAGGCAGCCAGATCTTCAGCGGGTGTAAATCAGCAGAGCTCAATGCAGTTATGCCAATTGGCACCAGTTGAGAATCTGGCCCATGAGACAGATGCAAGCCAGTGCCATTAACACCCTGCCATACAGAGGCACTGCAAAAGGTTGGCAGTCC
Organism: Macrochelys suwanniensis; assembly: GCA_033296515.1. Classification (NCBI taxonomy): domain Eukaryota; kingdom Metazoa; phylum Chordata; order Testudines; family Chelydridae; genus Macrochelys; species Macrochelys suwanniensis. The sequence goes on from CM065778.1 coordinate 136,860,490, forward strand.
AGGACCTTTAAAAAAAAATTCCACCCACCTTTGGAGGGTAAATTCCACTAACTAACATTATGTTCCTGCTCCCAGCTCTAGACTCTGCCTTGGCCACAAGCTGTGTATGGGATGGTACCTAACTCCTCCTTTCTCCTCAAGAGCGGAAGTCACTTCAGCTGGGCCTCCTGCTAATTCATCTGTGCTGGCTGGGTGCACTGAGGGAGTGGTGCCAAGGCCCCACTCACACACTTCCCACTCTGCAGGGTGGGAAGGAGGGGGAACACACAGCTGGCTTCTTCCGTTGCTTCCCACCGTCCCCAAGCAAAGGTCCAAGAAGACTGTGCAGCAGTGTAAGGCAGTGAGGGATCCTGCATTAGTGTCCCGACATCATATGTCACTTCCCCAAAAGCATGAGATTTTCTTTAGAAATAATAAATGTGGGGTCATGTGCATTTCCCTTCTGGTTTCTGAGCCTTTAGGGTGCACTTGGGTCATGTTTTGGGGCTTTCCTCTACAGTCATCATGAACCTTTTTAAAAAAAATGAAAGCTGAGGTTCTCATGGAATCAGTTTCCTGCAGGAACTGGGATTTTATGAAAGACAGCAAATATCACACAAGTCGGTAACAGTAGATCTTATTCCCCTCTTACATGCATCTGTATGGCACAACCTCGCCCTAGGACTGTACAAAGAGGACGTTCAGATCAGCTGGTATTATTCATTATTAATTAGAAACGTGTCAGGCTAGATAGATAGCCGGCACCCTTAACAAGCTGCATCCGCATCTAGCATAAACCTTTGTAGTCCTATTGACTTCAAATGAGCTATGCTGATTTGTGACAGTATGTTTCAAGGTCTGTACAATCAGTTACCTGAACATCCTTCTTAACACCACTGTGTAGCTGATAACTAGTTTTAATTGAAAAGTTTGTGTTGTGTATAATTAGCCCTAAATAATCATTCTGAGCTGAAATGAGGCATGTGACTTTCCCCCCATTTTATTTGAATAGCTGTGGCTGTTTTTAGCAGAGATACTCTTTGAACTTGATGTATTGTAATAAAACAAAACAAAAAAAGAAACCCCACCAGTTTTAAAATGGAATTTTGGCAGTCAAGTAGCATTTGTGAGCTAACGGCTTTTAGGTTCAGATGCTTCCCAGGAGCTGTGTGTCAATGGGACTGCAGAAAGTGGTAATAAGAAGGCCATTAGTATAAAAAGATATAGATGAGGAAGATCAGATGAGATTCCCTCATCCAAAACTCATTTTACTCTGAAAAAACAGTAATTATTTGCTGTATATTTTAGGAAGGATTTCTAGCACAAGAGCCAAGCAGGAAATCTTCTGAAGTCTTATAAGAACTTCTTTGCACTGCCAAATGCTGTATCTGGTGCTAGATAGTTATCTAACATCAGGCTGGTTCTGTGTTTCTGGATTGCACGCATAGCTTATTTATGGCATTTTTAATAGAGAACATATCAATATTTGATAACGTTCAATAAATGATTTACAGTCATGAAAATCAAGAACATGAAATACAAAAATCTACTTTTAAGTAATGCTGGGGTTGTGATATCCATGAATAAATAACATGGGGGGCTGTTTCTGCTCTCAGACACACCAATGTAGATCCTCAGGCACTTTAGAGGATTTGCTCCAGATTTACAGCTATATTCTCAAAGTGCAGGATCTGGCTGGAGGAATTCACAGTTAAGGTGGAAACGTCTCTTTGGGTTTGGCCATGTTGCCATAGTCAGACCTCAGGTAACAGGTGTTCCTGTGGAGCTCCAGCCCAGAAGCTCAGAGTGTAGGTCAACTCACCTTCACTGTCTGTTGCCCTGGCCTGCTCTCCTTTTGAGCTCCACGTCCAAGCCATGCATGCTTTGCAGATGGAGCAGGATGGGGCTTCCTGGGCCCAGAGCCATTGCTTAGCACCTTACTGGTGCAGGGTTTGTAGGCACGGTCACAGCTACAATGCAAATCAACGTCCTAACCAGGACACAAGCCAGGTTTGTGAGCCCCAGATCATTGCTCTAGTCATGTAAATAACTCAATGCCTGTGAGTAATGAAAGGTTGTGACCTGCTGAAACAAGTCATTCTGTCCAAATCTGGACATAATTAATGTGTATGAAGTTATGAGTTTTGCTGTGTGGTTGTTACTGAACTATGTTGTAACTTTGCTAAGGACATACAAAGGACCCCCGCCCAGGGGGGTGTTCAACCACCGTTCATCAGCAGGGGAGTTGTAATCAAGGGATTTACAATTCAATTACAGATGCCCAAGAACCACACAATGGGGACTGCTCAACTCTATGACTCAGTTGCACAAGACTACACCCAGGGGATTGCCCAGCCCAGTGGCTCAGCAAATCCCACCAGAACATGTCTGGGCAAGTGTCTTCTAGGCACGTAGACTAAGGATATAAAATAGGAGATAGGCAAAAACATGATTCCACAGTCTCCTCCTCCATCTATGCTGGAAGCAACAAGAATGCTGAGGACACTGGTCCAGGCTTCAGGGAGAAGTCAGTGTATTAAAGACTGTAACATCTCGTGGGGTGAGAAAATGGCTTGATCTAAATACTGCCTAGTGCAATAAGGTTCAAGATTTAGATTGTGTGTTTATCTTTTATTTTCTTTGATAACTATCTTTGACTTTTTATGTCTACCACTTATAATCACTTAAAATCTATTGTTTCTGTAGTTAATAAATCTGTTTTATACTTTACTTAAAAACAGTGAATTTTGCTTGAAGTGCCTGGGAAATCTCAGCTCAGTTTACAAGGTTGGTGCATGTCCTCTCCACCTTGCGGGAGAGGCAGACTGAGTGATAAACTTACACTGCTCAGGCTTCTGACCAGGGCTAGATGGTACAGCTCAGAGGTGCAAGGCTGGGGAGCTGATGGGAATTAGCTGGTGCCTTTCTCTATGTGATTTGAGAGTGACTCTGGGAGAATCCATGCAATTTAGCTGGGTATTGGGCTCCATAATGCTGTTGTGTTGAGCGATAACAGCACCTGGAGAGGTTTGCTGCTTGTCACTAGCAAAACATTGAGACAGCCCAGGCTGGAGAGTTAAGAGGGCACAGTGGTACCCGAGTTCCAGGTTGTACCCCGGGGAATCCCATCAAAGTGTAAGGGTATGTCTCCATTACAGGGGCACAGATCCAGTGCTGCAGCTATGCCACTGTAGGGTAGACACTTGCTACAAGAAAGGAAGGAGTTTTTCCATCGCTGTAATAAATCCACCCATGTGAGGGGCAGTAGCTAGGTTGATAGAAGAATTCCGTCAACCTCACTGCATCTGCACCGGGGCTTAGCCTGGCTTAACTACGTCTCTCAGGAGTGTGAATTTTTCAACCCGCTCCCCGTGTAGCAAGGTTGACCTATGTTTTAGGTGCAGACGAGGCCTGTGTGTCTTCTGAGGAGTCTTGTTCTTAAAGTTGCAGGGATGTGAGTAATGCAGAATTTGTCTAATGTGGGGACTACTGGACTAAAAGGAGTGACGTTTTTTAATTAAAAGCGGGAGTATTTCACCAGGGCACACAATAAACTTTACTATCTGTTTCCTGTCTGAGGCAGTTGCAAATTACAACCCCTGCTTCTTCCCATTTTAATTAAAATTTGTTAGCTTGGTCTAATCAGCTTCCCTCCCTTTTGTTATTTAATGCTCATTAAGGACACAGAATTAGAGTGCTAGTTAGTATTCGGTGTACTCCTTGATGGTTAAATATGGCAATGCCAGTTAGGTTTCCAGGGCCAAATCTGATTAATTTATATAATGCCTTTAGCAAATTGCCTTCCCCCTAGCCTAAGAGCAAATAGCCAAAGGAAGGCTGCAGGGTGTCCGTGCTCGGGTCTCTCCAGTGCAAACCCTGTTTGTTCTGTCAAAGGCAAATACAACTGACAGTTATTTAATCTGTAATGGAGCTGCCTGATGAACAGGAGGGTGTTTCTATTCTGGGGACACTGTTACCCTGGTAAAGGTCATGGTGTTTCTTTTTATCTTGCCCATTCAGCACGAGGACTGGATGTTTGCACGCAGTATAAGAGAATCATTATGGAAGCAACGTGACGACGCTGCTTCCTTCCTCAACGAGTCAGGCAACAGGTATTCCCAACCATCAATATTATGGCTGGGATCTTCAAAGCCACCTGCTCAGTTCCCACTAGGGGCAAGGGATGTGGGGGCACAAAATAAGTGGCACAAAGAAGGGATCTGGAGAAAGAGGAGGAGGTTTTCTAAGGGGAAGGAGGACAAGTAGGGGACTTGAGGAGGAGGATGGGAAGAGGGAGAGTGTCTGAGGAGCAAATAAATGAATATCATGGACAGGTCATGGGAAGTTAGACCCAGTAGTCGGAGCCAGAGTCTGCAGTCACACGACAATAGTCGAGAATCGGCTGGATTGGGATACCAGAAGGTCAGAAGCAGGAGACAAACTGGAGATCAGTACCACAAGTTGGGAACCAGAGAGTCAGGCTGGGTGAGGATAGCAGAGGGTCAGAGGCAGGAGTCAAACTGGAGATTGGAAACCCACAACTCAGATGCCTGCAGTCAAGCTGGGTGGAGATGCCAGGGAAGCACAAGGCATATAGTCAAGAACAGGATGGGGCCCACTTAATTCAGACAGCTTCCTGTTCCTGATGGTGACTGAAGTAGGGCTAGCAGGCTGATCAGCTGCTCTGGGACTCCACCAATTGGACTTCAGAGGCAGAGCCTTACACTGGGTCAGGGCTTCATGGGCCCCAGGTAAACTGTTGCTAGCAGGCAGCTAGATGCAGAGTCGGAGCATGGCCGCATCCAGAAACCCTGAGGGCTTGTGTCTGAGACCTGTGGGTCATCAGGGGGAAGGAATTAGGAAAAACTGTAGGGAACCCTGAGGGGAGGAGACCATCCTGCAATGGCTGAAGGATGGCCGTGGTGATAACCTCCTTGCTGTCATGTAAAAGTCTCTCGTTATCATTCAAATTAATCTGTTCCCTTTTTCTCTTAGGCCTTATACCAGAGCTTCTCAGAAAATGGAAGCTTCCCCCACCCCACACAGGCACAAAATGTTGATGAACATAATTTTGTTTTGTAGAAATCTTCCACAGAAATGTTTGGTTTTGGACACAAAAAACCCAACCCTCCTCTCCCATTTCAGTTTTGGGCAACCGAAAATTGAAAAAAAATGTGAAAACTGCTGAAAACAAAAACATTTTTGGCCAAAAGATTTGCATACACACACACACACACACACACACACACACGGCTAAACCCTGCCAATACTTAAGCATTTTAGTTTTCATATTTGCAATTTTCCATTAAAAAATTAAACTTGAGGAAACCGAACACCGTGAAATTTTTGTTTAATCGAAACCCTCAACATTCCAGTGAAAAAAAAGTGGACAGAATTTTTTCCCAGGCCTACTTAAAGCCAAGAGACGAGTCAATTAGAGCATCTGAGCTGTGCTGAGAAGCTGCTTAGGGTATGTCTCCACTACATCTGGGAGCCAGATCTGCTTCATAAAATAACAGTGTAGCCATTGGTAGCATGGGCTGTGGCTCAGGCTAGCCGTCCGAGAACGAACCCGCCTGGATCTGTCTCCCCAGACTGGGAAGCATGCTCCCAGTTGCAATATAGACACATCCTCGGTCACCTTCCAGTGCTTGGCTTAATCAAACTGCTCACAGGCTCCTTTTCACTGGGCCTGCAAAATAGGACCTGTGACTGCCACACTTTTGTAAGGCAAACTTCTCCCCTAACTAATTTTGTTCTGCTTCTCCGATGTTGCCCACATCTTGTCAGGTACTCAAGGTTCTGCCTGTTGGTCATGCACCAGTGAGCTTAATGGACTTTTTAACGAGGTTAATTAAATACTAATTCTATGGGTCCCTGCACACACACTGCTTGTCCTGAGCAGTGTTAATTTAGGTGTCTACATCTTTAAAGCCTTTTTCCAAATTTGACCCTCTGTGGATTGGTGTAAATTACTCTCTAGGGCCAGGAATACTCTTTTTGGCTGACTCTCCTTGATCTGTCTATTAAAGATCTTGGAGGAGCACCATTAAGGTCAGGCAAGATTTGTGCACTAGGTTAATGCAAGGGCAGGGAGAGACCTTGGGGTTGTTATTTTTTTAAGGCCATTCTTTGCATGCAAACTGAAACTTTTTGCGCTACATTGTCTATTTTTTTCATTGAATTCAGTCAGGTCAGATACATTTAGACTGTGCCTATGCAACCGAGGGCAGAACTTGGCTGGGTGAGAATAAAAGCTGCACAAAATTCGTAAAATAATATTTTGCATTTTTTATATCACCTTCCATCTCTGCTACTTTACGCTGACAGTTTGGACACTGCTTGGAAAACGTAAAATCATATGTAAATGCTCAGCATAGTTATCACCCACTTTATGTCCCTATTCCGTGAAACATTGAAGCATGCTCTTATGTCCATTCCTATTTAGCAAAACCCTTAAGCACATACTTATCTTTAGGCATGCATTTAAGTGCTTTGCTGAATAGGAACACACTGTTGAATCTAGACATATATAGGTATTGTGATGGGTTATTACCCTCAGGGTGAAGTCTGGGAGCCGGGGGAACCACTGTGGGCTCTACCCCCACAGCTAAATAGGCCTCTCCCACACTGCTTTGTTGGAGATTCAGCCAGCCTCACCAGGCCCTGTTATCACCCAACATGACAGCAGTGTCACATACCCAACTGAGTTACCTGAGTGCTTTACCTAAGCCACTCAAGGACAAACAGCCAATTTACCAGCTCCCCCGCCTTGCACCCTTGCTGGAGTATAAACTCAAAATTATACCATTTTGTACCGCACAGGGATCTGTACAACGTAAAGCTCATTAATAAAGTTTGCCTTCCCCTCGATGAGGGAAAGATATGCAACAGCCTTTGCTCACAGAGCTGAGATTTTCCCAAGACACTTCACTTAAAGGCACAGTGGTTTAGATAAAACAAATTTATTAACTATATAAAGATAGATATTAAGTGATTATAAGTGATAACCTGCTTTGGTCTGTTGGCTACCTAGGAAATTAAACAAAAAGCAAGGGAACTGGCTGGTGCCCAGGCAGCATGGAGAAGAAAGTTATCTGATTTGCATGCAGAAGAGACAAGAGCCAATCCTGGTGCAGAGGAAGGAGTAGATTAGGACAAGGAGCTGTCATGGAGAGGGGAGGAGAAACTGGACCTGGAAGCAGCAGGGACAGGGATAACTGGGTGAGGGGAAGACTGGGAGACAGTGAGCGGGGGTGGGGGAAATCTGAGTTCAAACAAGATCCCCCTTGTTATGACATGGTGGTTAGTAACCTTATTTTTCCACAGGACCCCCTGCCACATCGAGTGCACAGAATGGACAGTACTCTAGGGGTGACGGGCTGTGAAGTGAAGGAGGCTGGTCATAGAACCCATCTCATTTATTGCAGACGTTGGGAGGTGCCTGGTAAATGAGGCAGGGTTGCAGAATGAGAAAGGATGGCCTTGTGATCAAGGCAGTTGAATGCGGTCCTGGAGAATTGTCTCTTCACTGCCTCCATCTCGTAGTTTTCTATGTGATACTGGGAAAGTCATTTGAAGAAAACTTTTCACAGCTGGCCACTAATGGTGTGCACCTCATTTTCCGGGTCCCTGACCCGAAACCTTGGGATCTCATGAAGTCTATGGGAACTCTACTTGAAACTTAAGTACAACATCATGCTAAGTGCCCTTAAAAAAAAAGGCCCCTGGGGTCTCAAAATGGGCACCCAAAATTAGTGAACAGTTTTGTCCTCAATTATTCTGTGCCTTAGACCTGGTCTACACTATGGGGGCAAGTCGGCCTCAGTTACGCAACTCCAGCTATGTGAATAATGTCGACTTACTGCGGTGTCTACACCGCGCTGATGGGAGAAACTCTCCCATTGACTTACCTTACACTTCTCATTCCAGTGGCGTACCGAAGTTGACGGGAGAGCGATCTGCAGTTGATTTAGCTAAATCGAACCCTGATGCATCGATCGCCATAGCGTCGATTCCCGGTAAGTGTAGACATACCCTCAGTCTCATATCTGTACTATGGGGAAGTACTAATGCTGTCTCCCAGGGGTGTTGTGTAAACACATTGATTAGTGTATGTTTGAAGCACTCCAGTACCATAATGGTGATTAGAGACTGCATCATAATGAATATGCCACAGATAGCATAATGAATATGCTACTGCTGGTGTTTCCTAACTTTTGAATGCTTGACTTTGCTTAACGTTCTTTTAAGACCATGTTTTGTGCTATATATAAAAATCACACACTGTGAAAAGAAACCACCTCTTCTGCTTGAGAGGCCCCAGCAATTTGGGACGTGAAGCAAAGGCTAATGCAACATCCAAATAAAACAATAGGACTCTTCCACTGGAGCCAAATCCTTTAAGTGCTTTAAATTTAATCTAACGTGTTAGCTGTTACACAGGTGTGATTTTGTTGAAGGTGTATGATTTTTATTCTGACACTTGCCAAGGCCCCTCAGGAGGCTGTGGACACAGGATTTTTGGCAGTTTGTTTTCTGTAGGCTAGGCTGTGCATTATCAACTCTCCTGCAGTCTCTCTCTCTCCATTGTGTGCTTCTCAGAGACCTGTCCCCTTGAAGTTGCCTCTTTACTCTGAGCTCTCTGAACAATTCCAGGTTCAGATGTGGCTGGGGAGGATGAGGAATGCAGCACTGCATGCCTCCTGAGTGCTTGTGCCAATGGGCTGTGCTTTAAACGGACCAGCAATATGGGTTTTGAGCTCTTTGTTTTGCTTTGTTTTTTGGCTGCAGACTTACAAATAAAGATAATGTGGAGAACCAGTGGCAAACAATATTAATAATGCAGCCGTCCATCACTCTGACTAACCCTTGGAGGAAGAGCCTCTCACCTCCTAATTGATAGCTAGCTAGATAGGCTTTTTCCTCCTGCCTGTCTGAAATGATTAAAGTAGGCACTATATAACAAGAATTCCCCGTGTTGAGAATGCCACGAGAGAAGCCGGTCACTGATACTTAAACACATATTATACTTCCATCTTCCTGTCATTTTGTTCTGCAGGATGTTCAGATTGGTCTGCATCAGAAAGGAGGCTGTGAAAAGCAGCTGAGCAAACAAAGAAAATCAAACTGAGAGCAACACACACAGGGTTGGTACTTCACAGTCTGTCCCTGGATGAAGGGTTTTTATTTTTTGCAGCGCCTGCAGCCTGCTAACTTTAAAATTCAGCAGAACCCAGGGGGAATGGAAGCAGCATGGGTGGATGGAAAGGCTCTACTGCTTTGACCCTCATATCACAAAGGGGATCCCCAAAATTTCCCCCTTTTGTCCCCAACATTTTTGACTCCCCCTTTGACCCTGGACAAAACTAGATGCACATGTTTGAGACTTCTGGATGTCTGGCCAACTCGGGCTTTGAGCTATCTCGGTCTCACTCTCTCTGCGGCTGACCCACAGAGAATATCCCCCTGCTACTGTGTCATGTTAATAACATCATAAATCTATGATTTCATGATTGCTTTCACCCAAATTGCCATCAGCCTTCCAATTTGCAACCAATCTCCTAACACAAGAACGAGGGGTCACCAAATGAAATTAATAGGCAGAAGGTTTACAACAAACAAAAGGAAGTATTTCTTCACACAACGCACAGTCAACCTTTGGAACTCATTGCTAGAGGATGCTATGAAGGCCAAGACTATAACAGGGTTAAAAAAAGAACTAGATAAATTCATGGAAGATAGATCTGTCAATGGATATTAGCCAAGATGGGCAGGGATGTTGTCCCCAGCTTCTGTTTTCCAGAAGCTGGGAATGAGCGACAGGGAATGGATCATTCATTGATTATTATCTGTTCTGTTCATTCCGTCTGGGGCATCTGGCACTGTTCACTGTCAGAAGACAGGATACTGGGCTAGATGAACCTTTTGTCTGACCCCGTATGGCCGTTCTTACACAGGCGCCAACTTCTGGTGGCGGCGGTGGGGGCTGACGCCGGGCGACATTGCGGGGCCCCGCCCCCGACGCCAGGCCCTGCCCCCGATGCTGGGTGACGTTGCGGGGCCCCGCCCCCGACGCTGGGTGATGTTGCGGGGCCCCGCCCCCGGACGCCAACGCAACGTCGCCCAGCATCAGGGGTGGGGCCCTGCAACGTCTCCCGGCGCTGAGGTGAGCTTGCTGTGGGTCCCGGGGCTGGCGGGGAGCTGGGCGCGGGCCCCAGGGTTGGCGGGGAGCTGCCGGTGGGTGCTGAGCACCCACCAATTTTTTCCCGTGAGTGCTCCAGCCCCGGAGCACCCACGGAGTCGGTGCCTAAGCGTTCTTATGTTTAATTCTTCCTGCTTAATCAGAATCAAGTCCAAAATGACTGTCCCCCTCCTTCCTCCCCACCCCTCCGCTTACTTCCTCCACTTTCTGAAACAAAAAGCTGTCCCCTATACCTTCCAAGAACTTACTGAACATTGTGTGTTTTGCGGTATTACTTTTGCAGCAGATGTCTTGGTAAAGTCCCCCATTGCTACCAGGTCTCCTGTTTTGCATATTTCTGCTATTTGTTCTAGAAAAACCACATCTCTCTACCTCCTTGTTCAGTGGTCTATAGTAGATGGCTACCATGACATCACCCCTGTTTTTAACCCTTTTACCCAGAGACTTTCAAATGCTCCACTGCTCACCTCCTTCTTGACATGAAAACAAGTGTATATACATTTAGATGTATAATGCAACCCCTCCTCCCATTTTATACTCCTGTGCTTCCTGAACAAGCTATGCCTCTCTATACCAATATTCCAGTCATGAGAGTTATCCCACCATGCTCTTGTGATGCCAGTTAAGTTGTAATTTAGTTTATGTACTAATACTTCCAGTTCTTCATGTTCCTTCAGTATATTCCTTGCACCTAGGACTTGTTATACTTGCTCATCAGAGTGCCGTGCAGGGACAATTATGAGTGACACTGAAAGGAAGATGGCGGGGTGGGGGGAGATAGGTATGTTGGAGAGGGAACAGGTAACTTCCATGGTCAGGGCACTGGGAAGGGAATCTGCCTTGGTTCTGTGTAAACTGTCTTAAATCATGTTTTCACCAGTATTGTGCTGGTTCATCTCAAAGTTGATTCTTCTGAAAAGGTGGGGGAGCAGAGGTGGGACAGGAACATATCTGCCTGGCCTAAATATGAAAAGATTTGGGAATTTTTCCAGAGTGGAATTTCGCCAGGGTTTGATTTTCAGGGTGGGTGATGGAAGGGGGCATTGCAAACACCGCCTACTGCACTTGAAATAGCCAAACTCTGCACTCTGTCCCATCCTCTGCAACGCATGGGCTGAAAATGAGACACATTTGCTCAGCTGTATTCCCTTGCAGAACTCCATCGGAGCTGTGGCACTGAGCTGGGGTTGGCTTTGAAGGAGGAGGGGAAGGATCTGCCCAGCAGATCCTTCTAGTTCAGGAGCGCACAATGTGGTAGGACAGCACCAGACTAAAGAAGTGGCTAGTTGCTCATGCTTAGCTTGATTTGGGCGTGACTGGCTTACAATCAGATCCGCATGCTCCCATACAAGCAGATCTATAGGCACCCCCAATTCCAGTGTCCCTATAATCTTCAGAGGCAAACAGGCCACTTCACACCTTAATTGCTAAGGTCCATATCCTGCCTCGCTCTAGGAGGGTCAGCGGTGGCAGGGGACACAACAAAGGGACCAAGAACCTTCCTCCCCACCTTGTTCAACCTGTTTAAGGGCTGGGCAGAATTAGTCTCTGTACTTTCAAATTGCATGGGGTGCTCCCTAAGTGCTACCTCAAAGGGTTGATGGTAGCCCAAAGGGGGCAGGGAGTAGACAGAGCCATGGTTCTGCCTGCCAGTGGAGGGAGTATGCTGCACCCCTTCTGGGCCAATAGCACACCCCCATGCACCAGGGCACTGTGGGAAGAGTCCGCCTCCCTGAACCAGAATGACTCACGTGCTCCCCCTGGAGGCAGTACAGCTGTATCGCACCTGCAATGCAGGGATGTCCCTGAGTCATACAAATGTAGGGTTGGAAGGGACCTCAAGAGGCCATCTAGCCCATCCTCCTGCATTATATAGGTGTAAAAGACCTACTGCAACCGGATCTAGCTAATACATGCCTTCTCAACAAAATGAATCTGTCTTGCTCCCAGGACCTTCAAAACTGTACAATGTGATAAAATTGTCTATAGTCTGGGAGCTCCTAAAGGTCCCAATTAGGATCAAACCCCCTTGTGCTAAGCACTGTACAAACACATGGCATGGCATGGCCCTGTTTCAAAGTCCTTCAATCCAAAATTTTCAAAAGTGCCTAAATGACTGAGGTGCCTGGATGTAGGCACCAAGGTCATCTAACAGGTTTTGAAAATGGCACTCAGTACTAATAAGATATATGACAGTGCTTGGCAGCCATCGACTATCTTTCATCTAGTGATTTCAAAGATCTTTGCAAACACGAATGAAATAAGCCTCACTTATTTCATCCCCAGGAAGTAGGCCAATATGTATATACCCATTTCACAGATGGGGAAACTGAGGCCCGGAGTTTAATGGACTTTTCTCAGCTCACAAAGGCCATATTTCAGGAATGCACTTAAACACTCACTTAAGTCCATCCGTATTCAAGAAAACACTTAAGTCCCACTGACTTGAACAGGACTTAAGCAGTGGCTTAAGTGCTTTCCTGAATCAAGACCAATGTGGGTCTGAGGCAAAGCGAAGCATAGAACCCAGGAGTATTTCTGGCTATGTTCCTGCCAAGATGTACAGATGGGCTGTCAACCATGCCAGCTCCCATTTAAAAAGACAACAGTAGTGATAATGCCCTTGGGCAGTAACAATACCCAAAATAAGTTGGAGAGAAAGCAAAATTTACCCATATGCACTGGATTCCCATCAAACTATGATTTCTGCCACATAAAGGTGTATTAACATCTATTGTGCTTTATTAATAGCCAGGTGTAATTCCCTTTAAACAGGAGATTAAGGTGCTATCTTATTAGTTGGGTTTTATGTGCAATCTAAACTATAACCATTAAGCTGTCTCTTTATATTACATTTCAAAGATTTAACTAAGATATACATAGGCAATTAATGTTATTTATTTTAATTGAGTAATTTCTCTTTTCTGCTGAGCCAGTCTGCTTGCAATATAAATGATCACAGCATGCAAATAGCTAGCTAACGTAGTGATAGCATATAAGTCGCCATAACCTTCCAGTGTAACATGTTAACATATTTTCCTATTGACTATTTAACAGCTTGGATTAACTTTCCCCATAATTGAACTATTTTATGCTTAGAGCACCATATATTGAAAGATTATTAGGTGCTACTCTGAGACTAGGTCACGCAACTGGGACCAGGAAATACAGATCAGGACTCCTGAATGTCACAACTTTATTATAGCTTCAGCATAGATCTCCAGAATCGCAGAATTCTCGGTAGTTGACTAAAAAGTCACATGTATAACAAGTCATGGCTATATAGTCGACAGCTAACTTCATATACGCAGCAGTGGGAAACACACCGCATGACCTTCTGCGTTAAAAACAGAAATCGCTATCATCAGAGTTAAGAAGATGCGTAACCTGTGAATTTACAGTGCTCATGCTTGAAAGATTCATAAACTTTACTTTGGAGGGTCTGGGTTCAAACTTCAATGATGACCAAGAGGATGTTCTTTATTGATGCACCACCTGTTACTGGCCACTAGAGGGAGACATAAGCACTGGACGGCAGTGGTACACATGCATACCAGTAAAAGCAATATTATGCCTGACATATTTTTCATGGATCTCCTCAGATGCTGTTTTACTTTGGCCCATGTGCCTTATTGTCCCACCCTACATTTGTCTCTTCAGGTTTTCATGCTGTGTCCATCAGCATTGTATCTGAGCACCCAGTTGTTGAGAGCCTAATGCTTCTTTCTCCTGGAGTTCTTCAGGACCCAGTGCTGAGTTACCCAGAGGAGATCTCCCAGAGAACAGTGAGGCCTTGCCTTCTGCCCCCAGGCTGAGTAGAGGTGGTCGTAAACACTTCAAAATAACCATTTCCCACTGGAAAATGCAGTTCCAGCAAAATCCAAAATGTATTGCCAAATTGGGTCAATTTCACCAATATTTTGTTTCAGAGGGGAAAAAAAGGGAGAAAAGACTTTAAAAATGTCAAAATGTTCCTTGTTGATAGTATCAGACTGAAGTGTTTTAAATTTTCCTTTCAAAATGATTTATATATATTATGTATTGTATTGTATTATATATATAAAGCAGAGCAAAAATAAATTTGGTGAAACAATAGCATTTTGATTGACCCAAAATTATTCTTGTTTTCTGGAGTTTCTATCACAGAAAAATTTGAAATTTTCAGGTTTTGTCCTGAATTGGAATGAAAACAGATGTTAAAATCTTAGCCTCTGCAAAACGGAATTTCTGTTCCTTGCATGCCTCTAGGAGTAAGCCTCCAGCCTTCTTAGATTTATCCATACAGACACATCTCTGCTCCAAGCAAGAGACACACTGACTTCAGCTAGGGCTCTGCATGGGCGATTTACAGGATCAGGGCTTTAGATTCCCTAGGCTCTGCCAGCCTGGACAATTAGGAGCTGAGCTAGTCCTGGAAATAGGGAGTTATCCATAGCCCATTGACTTCAACTGGCTTTGAATTAGTCCCTTAGATTAAAGATACAGTGGTGATGAGGGTCAGAAAAGTGGATAGGTAGGTAGTCAGATAGATTAGGTCAGAAGGATGGAACCCAGTATCTCTTGGGTGTCTAACAAAAAGGCTACAGAGAACTTTCAGAGATCCAAAATCCAAACATAAAATGAAACCGGCATTTGTTATTTAAGGGGCTGGATTCTATGACAGGAATATTCCTGGCATATTATTTCTGCGTGCATATTGTACAGAGAACATACACTTCTCTGTGTATCAAATCAAAGCCGTGTCACATAAAACAACAAAGATTTGTTAAAGTGGCAGACCTGGTGAAAGAAGGATTGTTTGCAATGCCTGGTAGAAGACTGATACCTGCAACACTCTCATTAATTCCCCTTTTGATCATTTGTTAGCATGCACGGGCACACAAGTCACAATGACTTTGGATCGGCTTGATTCAAATATGCAGGCTTCCGGCACTTCCTCCACTGCTGTGATTGCCATCAGCTTGGCCCACCTCAGGATATGAAAGAGCATTTCCTAGCAGCAAAATTGCCTTTGATCAATGGAGTTTATGTCATTTGACTGTACAGCAAAAGTCAGTAATACACAAAGGTCTCCTTGACAATTGCAAATTAGAATGGTTCTCTGCTGAACTAAGTAAAAGAGCCATCTGCTTGCATAACAACAGTGTGTGTTTTATGTTTCTTTTGTATTATACATGCCTGATGAAAGCAGATTGGATTATACACCCTCAATATGAAGAATGTCTAGGGTTTAGATCTTACCAGCTGATTTGTTGTAGATTGCTTTCCTAAAAAGAGCACGGACTTCAGAATAGAGAAACAATGGTGGATCATAGGAACATAGGAATTTAGCAGCTATGAAAACATTTTCTTAGCAGCTATGAAAACATTAACCCAAGACCATCTACCACGGGGCGCTGGCATCCAATATAGGACTGACATCAACCTCTTCAACCTTTCTTGTCTCCGTGCCAGAACGAAAGTAATATCAGCAACAATAACCAAACTCTGGTAGGCAGATGATTGTGCTGTAGTTTCACACTCAAAGGAGGATCTTCAAACAGCCCTTAATTGCTTCTCTGAAGCTTACAAAAGCCTAGGGCTAACTCTGAACATCATCAAAACCAAAGTTCTCCACCAGCCAGTCCACGGTCAATCATCAGACCCAGCAAGGAAGGTTTATAGCGACAAAGAAGAACTGGAAAATGTAGAATACTCTGCCTATCTTGGCAGCCGTTTCTCACAGAGGGCAGACAAATGTCAAGATTCAGCACAGAATTCGCTGTACCAGCCTTGCCTTTGGCAGACTGTCTCGCCGGGTGTTCAACAATCACAACATCGGAACACACACTAGACTTCTAGTTTATAAAGCGGTGGTAATCCCAGCTCTCCTCTACGGCTGTGAGACTTGGGTGGCCTGTAGAAAACACCTGAAAAACCTCGAATGCCAGCACCAGCACTTTCTTCGGAAGATCCTCAACATAAAGTGGGAGGATTGTTGCACTAGTGTCAGTGTCCTCACAGATGCCAACATCTTCAGTGTAGAGGCCCTGATTATCCAGCACCAGCTGAGGTGGAGCCGGCACTGTGTGCGCATGCCTGATGTACGCTTACCCAGGGCCGGTGCAAGGAAGTTTCACGCCCTAGGCGAAACTTCCTTGCACCAGCCCTGCGCCCGCACCCCCCCCCCAGCTAATGCCGCCCCTGCTCACAGCAGCCAGCTCCCCCGCCCCCTCCGCCCGCGGCAGCTCCCCACCCCCAGCCCGTGGGCCGTGGCAGCTCAGCCTCCCACCCCCTCCCATGGCAGCCGGCAGCTAACCCCCCCCACTCATGGAAGTTCAGCCCCCCACCTGTGCACTGTGGCAGCCTCCCCCCACGCGCGGCGAGCTGCCCCCTGCCTCCCAGCTCCACACTCAGCCGCTGAGCCGAGTGTGGAGCCGGGAGGCAGGAGGCAGCCCTGCTGAGCCCCAGTGGCATGGCAACAGTCCTCGCCACAGCAGAGCTTCGCAAGGAAGCGGGCAGCTGCCTCCTGCCTCCCGGCTCGAGCGTGGAGCCAGGAGACAGCCGCTCACTGCCGAGGGCGGCGAAATGCCACCCCCCAAATCCTGGCACCCTAGGCGACCGCCTAGGGTCGCCTAGTGAAAGCGCCAGCCCTGCGCTTACCAAAACAACGGCTGTACGCCCCACTCAAAGGAGAAAGGAAATGGGGAGGCCAAAAGAAACGCTTTAAAGACACCCTCAAGATAATCATCATGAGATGTGGCATTGACACCACACACTGGGAGACAGCAGCCCAGGATAGGTATAACTGGCGAAGACTTGTCAGAGAGGGAACGTCCACTTTTGAGGAAAATCGCCTTGCCCTGGTCGCAGAAAAATGCCAGAAAAGAAAGGAAAGATGACTGTCCCGCAGCAATCGCGGCCCAACCCAGTCTTCCAACCCCACCTGCAATGTCTGCCAACGAGCCTGTGGCTGAAAAAACAAAAGTCACCAAAGGACCCACGAAAAATAAAACCCATGAAAGAGATCATCCTCGACCTCGAGGGATCACAGACGACTGGGCCCAATTCAATGGGACTCCAATAGAACAAGATAACGAAAGGGATGGAACAGAGTTAAACGTAGCAACCTGTGCCGCCTCTAGAACCCAGTCAAGGCTTAGAGGTGAAATGACTCTGCTAAAGAAAAAAATGCAGAACTTTTTGCCAGGGCTGGCTGCTCTGTTTGGACACCCCTTAATTCACAGCTATAGATGCTCAGGTGGGTTTGTTTTGGGAAGGCAACCGGAGACATCTCTAATGACTGGGTGTGATGGGGTCTATCAGGCCTTCTCTGCCCCCTACTAAAGGCATCGGCACCCTGACGCTCCCTGCCCGAGAAAACTCCACTTGGATTGGGTGTCTTGTTAGACAGTCCTCCAGATACCCCTAGAGGGGCCTGGAAGAATACTGACCAATCCAGATCCAGGAGGCCAGTTAAGAAGGCTTGCCTGTGCTTGTTCAGGGACACAGCTGGGTGAGAGCGGGACAGAGGAGGAACACCTCAGGGCTAACCCAGAGCCCAGGCCAGGGCCTTGCCCTAAACACGGCAACTAAGTACTTGCCTTTGATGGGTTTTTTTCTCTTTGGTTAAAGCTGTAAACCCAGCCGCATCCCGAGCCAGTCTTTTGTTACTTGATTGTTTCGAGGCTGACACCAAACTTATGGCACGGACTGCCCTGCCCCCAAACAGGCAGCCAAACCTTGCAGACTCAGACAGGGAGCACCTGCAGTACCACGCATGGCCCCGAAGGGGGCACTACAGGGCAGCTCCGTCTCCCACATTGGGCTTCTAATGTGTGGCACACTCCTGTATCAGCAAGAGCAAGCTGGCTCATTACCTGCACTATTTAGCAAGAACATCATACACCCTGCCACTACCGACCACCGTTCAGCATCCCCTAGTGAATGGATGGATCCCTTCGGGCTGGGAGCCTG
This sequence comes from Macrochelys suwanniensis, assembly GCA_033296515.1. Taxonomy (NCBI): domain Eukaryota; kingdom Metazoa; phylum Chordata; order Testudines; family Chelydridae; genus Macrochelys; species Macrochelys suwanniensis. The sequence continues at coordinate 136,878,629 of CM065778.1, forward strand.
ACCCCCACGGAGTAGTATCTGAGCTTCCTGAACACGTGCTGCTCTTGCATTACTGAGCAGTGATTTGAACACCTGGGACTGGACACCTGATTCTACCCCCCGATGATCAAATTCGTTATATATATATGTTTTTAAGGTGTGCCACATTTAACTGACATTCAGGATCAACCCCTGTCCCCTCAGCATTACCTGTCATATTGAAAACAGACAGTGAGACACAGAGGAGAAGGAGGAGGAGAAGATGCCAAAATGCAAGGGGGTGGGGGCAAGGGGAAAGAATGATTTCCTCTTTGGCTTATCAAGGATTGTGCTTTCCCCTACTCCATGGGGAAGTTCAACATTGTAAGCCAACAAGGTCATCAACACCCGGGTTCCTGTCCAGCAATTGGGACATAAAAGAAAGAATAATCTTTAAGTTGTAGTAATGAGATATATATATATTTTTAAAAGATAGGGTGTTACAACTGTTTAATTAAGATAGTAATGGCACACTTTAAAAAAAGAGCAGAGCTAGTGCGCTATGTATCATCTTGGAAAATTCACTTTCTCCCCCTGAAACTGCCAAGTCATATTGGATGTAATTAATCCAGCTTTGTAGCTCTGGGGCTTTGTGGAACTTTAATCCAGAGCCCATGGAGGAACAGGTAGGCTGCCCGCAGAACAGCCAGAAACACGACAAAAAGGGAAATTGATCAAGGTTTCAATTCAATCTGATTTCGAAGTAATTAATGACGTGCTGCTTTGCTGCACTGGGAGTTAAGGGGAGAGTTGCAGAAGCCAATCTGTGGGGTTTTTTTAAAGTAAATACTCTACAGTTTTTAAATAATTCCTACTGCTAGAGGCGATGGGTGTTTGTGGGGACTAGGTTTTCTTGCCGTTAATTATCAGTGGAAGTCCAGCCCATGTCTGAAGTGATCTGAAGGCCCTACTGCCTATGTACAGCTCAGTAGCCTTTGTGAAATGATTAGCCTTAGTCTTAGTGGGCATTTTCCAGATCACAACATCCATCATTGCACATGGCACGAATGGGAACCTTCGGGGCTGTGACTCTGTCCTCCCCAGCCCCCGTGGTGGTTAGGAGCCCAACAGTTTAAGAAATATGCAGCACCAGCTCTGGAGAGGAGTGGTAGCTGAGGCATCATGAGAGAGAAGGTGAGGTAGCTTGTAGTGGCTTTGGAGAGCCACTCCAGAAATATAAGTTGACGCAATTGCTGTGGCTTTGAAGAGATCAGGAGAAGGGGAAATGAACAATGGGACTGGGAGGATACAGGGATGATGATAGACATGTTCTTTGTGCATTCATCTCAGCCCCTACAAAAATATTCTCACTGAGCTGTGATGAATGCACAAGGAGCATATGTGGAGGGCTGAAAGTAGAGGGCAGGGACTGGGAAATCTGTGTTTTTTGAAATATATAGAGAGCATACAGATAATAGAGCAGAGTTCTTCTTTATCATTTGAAATTTGGGGATGGAAGATTAAGAGTGTTTATGGGAGGCCAGGGAGTATCTCTTTCTCCAGGAAATCTGTACCTGCCATGTGATACAATCAGGTGCTTAGCAAAAGCAAACAGAAGTGTTTTCATGAGCTCCTGGGATAAGCCACCTCTGGCAGTGATCATTTAAAAGCTCACACAGAAAGAGTATGAACTTCATAAGAGGCAGGGGATTGACCCCAATGCTCCTTTCCGTTTGGTGGCAGAGAATTAGCCATGGTCTCCTGAGGCATCTCACTTCCCCCACAACATTACGGGCCATGGTCTGGAGGAGGCAGTAAAGAGCACATTCCTGAGGTGAAGTGGTAAATTTGAAGACTAACAAATTTATATGGGCATAAGCTTTTGTGGGCTAAAACCCACTTCATCATTTTAGCCCACGAAAGCTTATGGCCAAATAAAATTGTTAGTCTCTAAGGTGCCACAAGTACTCCTCGTTGTTTTTGCTGATACAGACTAACATGGCTACCACTCTGAAACCTAGTAGATTTGAGTGAGGGGAGCACCGATGGGCTTGAGGGAATGGAAAAAGTGGAGAGAACTGTTGGGTTTTGGATAAATATAGGATGGGGAAAGGAAAATTAATGGGTTTGGTGGGGAAAGCAGAAAAGAGAACTGGTGGATTTAGTGGGGTGAGGTTGGGGAGTGAAGGGCAGAGGAAAATGGATGGGTTAGAATTGATAAATCTGAGGAGTGGAAAACAAGGTGAAGTTGTATGCCTACTGCAGGTACCTGGGTGGGTGGGAGACCTAAAAGCCTGCCCCATAAACCCAGGGGGAAGAACCATTGAACCCAGGGCACACAAGAATTTTTTGGGAAAAAAATGAAAGAAAAACAACAAGGAATGGGAGTGAGGTCAAAGGTTAAAAATCAGGGAACCAGAAGGAGACACCAAGCAAAGAACTCAAGACAGCACCCACCGCTCCTCAAAGATGTCTAAGGAATCAGTGGACACCATCCAGAGGAACTTTGCCTGGACTGGAAATAGGCCCCAAAGACATAGAACACTCCCCCCTCCAGCTTCCTCTTCCTTGTGTGACGGACGGCCATCTTAGCTAGTGCCAGAAGGTCGAGGAGGTCTTGTGACTTTGTCGGGCTATGGATAGAGTGTGCATGAATGAGGTACTGGGAGAGCTGGAGGAGGGGCTGAAGCCTGCATGCGTTCTACGTAGATATGTACCGGGGTCTTCCTCTTGCTTCAGGTCAGGGGATTCTGTGAACTGCACCAGCTACATGACCATACTCACAGCTCTGTGAAGTAGTCACCAGCTAATATCCTTGGTGGGCTGAGGAACCAGAGTGGAGTACAGAATGGCCCACCAGGGTTGTCTGGTCCATCCACCCACCATTATGGCCCTACGCCCCTTTGTTGGCAGTCTGAGCGGTTATCAAACAGGCCACAGAGACTGACCTACTCTCTCATCCCTTAGAGGGGGTTGCTCTAGGGCAGGATGGAGTCTTTTGGTGGGGTGCAGTGAAGGCAGGCTGCACAGCCCTTGCCTATATTGTACTGGTTCCAGAAACAGAGGACTTCAGTCTCCAGCGTTGTCACCTATCACTGAGATGACTTACTTACACAATCAATCTTTCACCATGATTGGCATGACAGTAGGACCTAAACCCCTGACTGAAATTAGGGTCTTATTGTGACCCCCAAAGAGCTAGAATCTGCGAAGGCAGAGAGAGGAGGTTGATTGTGTTAATTTTACAGAAGAGGAGCTGAGAGTTGAAGTGACTCACCCAAGCTCTTATAGGGGGTCTTTTTCAAAGCCAAGAGTTCCCACAAGACCAGCCTTCCTCTCTGTCAGAGGGTGACTGGCTCCTTTAAGCATGCCCAGGGTCCAGTGCACCTGGACTGACTGCTTGCTCCCCACCTGGGCTTAAGAAAAAGCACCTGGACCTTATAAAGAGGAAAGCAGCTGCAGGTGCTTGTTAGCAGATGCCTGTAGATGCTAGAGGAAGTAAGAAGACTCCAGCAGGGTCCTGAGTAAGCAGTGGGGAGATACCTGTGGAGAAGACCAAGCTCTAGGTGAGGGGTGCTGGGAGAGCAGGAAGACAGACCCTTAGGGCAGAGGGGCTATGCCCAGTTTGGGACTCGGGAGAAAGAAATGAACTTTAAAGAGAGGACAGACCCTCGAGGAGGAGGGGCTGGGCCTGATGGAAACTGGAATGAAGGCTTTGTAAGTCTAGTCTTCTTTTGAAAGAGTTTGTGCAGGACTTAATAAACTGGAGCCCAGAAAGGGGGATGTTTTAAATATCAGGACTTGGTGGACTTTGTAAGGGCGCCTGAGTTGAGGGGAAATTTAAGCAGACCTCAGTAGAGCCAGCAGGGGGTGATAAAGGACAGGCACTCTTTGATATGTTCCCTGACGTAAATATCCCTGATTCTATTTTTTCAGGTGGAATTTCCTACTCTATCATAGCTGTGGTCATGAGTATGTGATACAGGCTACCACAAACCCTGGCTAGTAAAGAGATGGATTTATGCTTGTGGCTTTGTTCAGTCTCTAATACAGACAGTTGTACCTTGTTTAGAATTTGTGTGCAGTGAAAGTGTTTCAATGGCAGCTGGAGGTGGCTGTCTATTTCTAATGGTGTTTGAAACCCAGCTGTTGTTCTTCAGCCTCATTATCCCGTGTCTTGGTTTCAATGTACGACATTAGGTGTAGAGTGAAGGTTTGCATTTAATAGAACAAAAGCCTCATCACCAACAAGACTTATCCAGGTCTCAAAGCCAACACGGCTTCACAACTAATATATGCTACTTATGCTAATGAGTTTCATGGTGCTTTATTAAATCAGCATGGAGTCTTCAAACAGGTCTGGATTTATAACGAATGCACGGAATACAAATTCCAGGCACAAGAGATACATATGGAAGTTAAACTGTCTGGGGACAATTTAAGCTGTTTGGTACAGTGCCCTGTAGGAGGGAATAGCCCCATGTATGTGTACACAACAACAGGAGATCACCGCAATGCACAAAGGATCTATCACCTAGATGGTTCATCAAACAGTGCTGCTGGAAAAATACACAAGCTGAGTAAACTTTAATTCTAGCTGAAATGTATCATCATTGATTTATTATCCTTGCCCGCTAGTGCGGATCATTTTGTCCCACATTTATTTTAAATACAGTCTGATTTTTCCTGACTGTGGTTCATCTTTCAGGGACTGATCCTGCCAAGTGCTGTGTTTCAATTTGGCAGGAAGTGCAGGCACTCAGCAACACTAAGATGCGACCCAATTTGTGAAGAATTGGGCTCATGTGTTAGTATACATATGGGAGAGAGACAAGACTTGAACCCTTCACATTTAAAAGGGTGTTAACGTTCAATGGAGCAGTAATGAGATCCCACTGTACCCCTCCCCCAAATCTCTATATCATGTTTATTTATGTTCAAGGCCCTGTGTATCTCCCGCTATACTGTAACAGGTAGTGCTGATAGAATAATGCAAACCATAAAGGAGGCCAATTTTTAAAATGGTCTCCTTGAAGTCTATCATGGTAGGGAACATGAGACGGCATCCAAAAGATAATTGCTCCTCAAATAAATCACATTCTGAATATGAAACCATGCCCTCCTTCAAACAATGGAGATAACAAATCCAGCATGCTTGCCAGAGCCACCTGGTGCGAACTTGAGTAATTAATGGCAGACCTGCAAAGGTAGAGCTACTCCATTGGTGGCTCCCCTCAGTCTGCCAACCTCACTGCCGCTTTATATGGGCAGACGCCAGCCAGCGAACCCTCATCTGTGCTCTGGTTAGGTCAGAACCTGGGTAAGGCATTCAACTGCACTGACAGGAAGAAGGTGGGAGAAACAGAGACACACACTTGAGTGCCATCATTAGCGAAGGTGCTGTCACCTATATTTCTTCCACTAGCCCGCCTCACAGCCCCGTGTTTATGTCAAACAAGGAGGGAGCCAAGACAGGCTCTGGAGGAAGGGTGGTCTTATAATTATGGCACTGAACTGGGATGCAGAAGAGTGGAGTTCAGCTAGGGGCTTTGACATGGATGTTGTGTGTGACCTTGTCTGAATCATTGAATCTCTCTTTGACTCAACTCACCAAATGTAAAAAGAGGATAGGAATGTTTCCTTTGTCTCTCTTGTCTATTGACACTGGAGCACTTTAGAGCAGGGGCTCTCTTACTATGTGTATGTGTACAGCAGTGAGCACAATGGGGCCCTCACCTTGGTCAGGCTTTTAGACAGTGTCGTAATACAAATCAATAATAATAATCAGCACATAGGCACCCTCGGAGAGCAGGGAATGGGGCCATTAGAATGCTGTCCCATCTACAGGGGTCTAACTTTACCTATGGGGGTGCTGAATTTCTGTACAGGATGGATGGCCATTTGTATGAAATGTCCTCCTAATATGTCTCAGAAGGCCCTGTAGCATGGGGTAGGTGCAGATTTATGAATAGATTTATGAATTTCACATATGAACTGAAATGAGTAACAGTTGCTCATGAGTAAGACTAAGGTTTGTCACGGATATTTTTAGTAGAACTCAGGGGTAGGTCACGGGCAATAAAGAAAAATTCACAGAAGCCATGACCTGTCCCTGACTTTTACTAAAAATATCTGTAACAAAATGGGGATCTGAGGATGCTCACATGATCTGCAGCAGGGCAGCTGCATGGTGATTACGAGCTCCAGGGGCCCTCACCACAGGTTGGTTGTCGGAGCTCCAGGGTCTCCTGCCACTCTCGGGTGGGAGGAGCCAGGAACCCTGCTCTCTGCAGCAGCTGGGGTCTGCGGTGTACCCCAGCCGCCCGCAGCTCCAGGGGTCCCCCCACCAGCTGCAGTGGTCAGGAGCTAGGCTGCCCCCGCTGCTTGCAGCAGCCGGGAGCTGCAGGGTGCCCCTGCTGCCCCTAGCTCTGGGAGCCTTCAGGGGCCAGGAGCTCGGGGGTTCCCCCGCCACCCGTGGCTGTGGGATACCCCCATTGCCTGCGGCGGCTTGGAGCTCTGGGGGCCTCCAGAGGTAACGGGGGTACCCTGCAGCTCCTGACCGCTGCAGGCTGAAGTTACGGAGGCTGCTGGAAGTCACGGATTCCGTAATTTCTGCGACCGCCGTGACTAAATGACAGCCTTACTCATGATACAGGAGTGCTCTGTAAATGACACGTCTGCATACGTTGACCAGTAGCTGGCACTCAAGATGATGCCGTTCCTGAGTTTTGTATGATAAATAATACAGCTTGTTGTGCATTGCAGACGGTGCTCTCTGTGCACTTCTTTACATAGTCCCCTCAACAGCCCACAGTAGTATCATCACAAACTGGAGGATACACTGAAGTGATCATTCCGTGAAAGGCCATAATAAAATCAGGTAAGCACATCAGTGCAGCAGCAAAAAGAAGGCAAAATGGAGACTAAGGTCTTAGGGAGAGGGACTGTCTTTTTTGTTGTGTTTGTACAGCGCCTAGCACAATGGAGTGCTGGCCCATGACTAGGGCTCCAGGATGGTATTGGAATATATATTAATATATAAAAAATAATTCCATAACCCCTTTTACTCCAACCTGGAAACCTCTATCAGATATTACAGAAGTTTCCTATAATACAGTTCAAAACTTTCCTCCATGTTGCTTGCTATTTTTATAGCTGCCTCCCTTTCCTCTCTTACCATGTCATGTGTAAAACATTTTGATTATAGGACTGGACCAGACTGTGCCAGCTAATCCTTGGCCCATGATAGCTTTGCCAACTCTTGTGATTTTATCACAACTCAGGCCATATTTGGTGATTTTCTTAAAGCTCTAGCTCCTGGAGTCAGGTGATCATGAGAGATGCTCAACTTTCACTTTACAAAATAATACATTTTCTGGACAGCCTGATTTCAGAGAAAAGCTTGAAGGCATGAACTGAATGTAACCCAAAGGCTCAAAAAACAGAAGGCAAAGAGAGACCACAAGTTTCATGACTTTTTAAGCTAATCTCATGATTTTGGGGGGACAAAGGACTGACTTGTGATTTTTGAATGTTTAGGGTTGGTGATACCGAGTGTGGGGACGGCTTATAGGGGGCACTGCTCTAGGGAAGAGTACCTCCCAGTCATAGGTTTGCCCCCTTTCCTCTCTGCCCATCTGTGACAAGGCGGGACTCACCACTGCGGCGCCGCCTGCTGGCCGTCCTGGGAATTAGCCCTCAGCCCTTCCAGTCCGTTCAGTTAATGGTGTCACGCCTGCCGTCACTGCTGTCTCCACTCTTTGAGCCCGCATCGCTCCCCAGACCACAGTATCCTCTTCTGGGCATGGTCCTCTGGCTGTACCCCCATTCCACTATCTCCCCCCTTCCGGGGGGACCAGCACACCACTTAGTCACACCACTTGCCTCAGTGGCCAACCGCAGTCTAAGATCCAGCCCCTCGCCTCAGGGGAAAACTGCCATCTGGATACCAGCCACTCTCCTCATTGGCAAGTGGGGCACGAGGCGGTAGGGGGGGACCCAGGCCTACCCGCTACTCTGGGTCTCGACCCAGGGACCCTATAGCTGCCAACCACCTACTGCCTTCCTCCAACCTGCTGCCTATTTTCCCTGGGCCACGTCCCCCTAGCACCCTCTCATCCCTGGTAGCAAGGCCCCAGCCTGGCAGTGGTCTGCCAGCAGCTCACCCTCGAACACTGCTGCCCCTGCCCAGCACTGCCCTAGCTATAGCACTTCTTCAGGCAGCCGGTCCTCTTCCCTTGCCTTCCAGGGAGAGTCTCCCTTCTGATCTGCTGAGCAGCCCTTTATATATAGCCCTCGCCAGCCCTGATTGGCTGCCCCAGCAAGCCTTCCCCCTATTGGTGGGCTCAATAAGCCCTTTCCTGATTTGTGGGATCTGTGCAGCCTCCCTGGTGCTGCTTTTAACCCCTTCTTCTCCCTGTGTGAGGTAGCCGTGCCACCGCACCATCCTTGCCCCATTGGGGTATACTGAGCCCCAAGTACTGTGGGTAGGAAGTAGTCCATGCACTAAGGAGGAGGCAGTGACTAAGACCATGTCCAGAGGTAGAAAACTCTCCTTGTCTCCCCCCACTTCTGTCTTTGCAATCCAGCCCATGATGTGTGTAAAGTTAAACACACCCTGTTTATGTTGTAAAGCTCCTTGCGATCATTTATATTGGAGAGACATATAGAGCAGAGAGCTGATGGAATCAGTGAAGTGTGAGCGCTGTTCAGGATTTTCTTTGCTTAACGTTTTCAGGCTGTTTTCTCTCTGTCTTTTGTCACCACTGTTGTATACAAACCATTCAACCAGACCTAGTGTTTTAGTTTCCAAATTACTTATTGATCCATACACTAGTGAAGGGGGAAAAAAACTAATTTAAAAAATATCTTAAAGGCAGGACATTACAGAGACTTCAAATTGCTGGATAACGGAGCAGATGATGGGATGCTGCTTTGGCTGTGATGTCTTCTTTCTTTTCAAGACATCAGAATGAACTGCTACTTTAACATTCAAAACATTTTGACCTGTTCTAGCACTCAGTTTTCAGGGCAAAAGAGTTTGGTTTTGCTGATGCCAGCCCTGCAAACTCTACTTGGAATCTGAGAGTCAAGCTGGGTTCTTTTGACTTGAGCACTTTCAACCAGTCATAAGAGATAGACTGTCCGATTCTTCTGTGATGAAGCCATTGTTTCATTGGAATTCTGTGATTAGAGGGTCCCCTCTGAGGAGGGCAGCCCAGGGACACAATCAGGGGCGGGAAATAATAAACTGATGTCTTTTGTATTAATTTAGGTGGATTATATGGGCCCAAAGAGTCAACGGTGTTCACGTAATCCCATCACTGTCCAACATTAAACAGTTTTAAAGGAGGTTCAGGGTTTGGTATAGAGACCATAGCCTGCTTTGTATCATGGAAAACACACCGTTAAAAATCCTTGTTGCCTTTTAGTACAGAAAAGAAGGAAGAACGGTTGAAATGTAAAGTATTAAGTAAGGTTTTTTTAAAAAAAACATTTCTTGTTCCCTGTGACGGGGCAGACTGGCCCCGCACTGGCCATGAGACGGTTAACCCTTCTCTGCTGGCAGAGGAAGCCACGCCCCTGAGGCCCTGCTGGGCATGCTCCAGCAGGGGGCCAGGTATAAAAGCCTGCAGAGCTGCTCAGTCAGGGCTGGCTGCTGAGGAGGAAGGATGCCCAGCAGAGGCTCCAGCTCAGGAGCTAGGGCTGCCCTTACCAGGGAGAGCTAAAGAGCCCAAGACCGGGACTGGAGGCCAGCCACTACTGGAACCCCAGGAAGTTCAGGCAATTGAGGAGCCTGGGGGCTCAGAAAGCACATGGACTACTGCATCAAAAGAGCTGGTAGGAAGTGACCTGGGGGGGGTGTGTGGGAGTGGTACCTCCCACCCCAGTGAGGGCAGCGTGTTTCGGTGGGATTCCCCGCTGACCCTGGCGACCTATGTTACCTGCTGTTAAGGCCCTGGCTTGGGCCCCAGGTCCCCTACCGAGGACCGCCGCCCTTGGGGGGACGGGCCTCAAGCTCAGAACTCAAGACTGCCTTACCTGATGGGGAAGGCACACTGAAGTAACTCAGGCCCCTAGGCCGTGCTATCCCTTCAGGGGAAGAGATTAAGGGGGACTCTGGCCATTGAGTCCTGCTGGACGGGCTGCCAGGAGTGGCATAAAAATCGGACCGGGAACTAGACAGGCAGGGTACCTCCTAGCCCCCTGCGTCTCAGAGGGGCGACGGAGTACGAGCCCCACCACATTCCTTTTCTCTTTAGCTGGAGAAGGAAAATCCCCCTTGTTTGGCAATCTCCTAGGTGGTATTAAAGATGGTAAGAACCGTCCTTTTGGGGGAAATGAGATGAGCTAAAGCTGTTATTGTTAAAGTCTGATCCCATTTCGTAGAAGGCAAAAAAAAGAAACATGCACAAAAGGGGAAAGAAAGGAAGAGCAAAGAGAGACCATGCAGCTTCTGTCTGTGGGGTTGATTTTCACTCACAACCTCACTGCTGGAAAAATACATGCCTGGCCCATGGTCTAATCAGCCACTCTGAGACCTGGCAAATTTGTACCAGCATTCAGCTGTTTAGAGCCCTGCATTGAGCTGCGTTTCTGGTCACAGACTTACAACCATGTTGCAAAATATGCAGTCTTGGCCAGCTAAGCCAGACTTTTATTAGACAGAAGCTTGTGGAGATGGTGATATCATCTGGGTCTCTCTTTCTGGCTGTGTCTAATTAGGACATCTCTTTAACATCATTAACATAAAGAAGGTCCAGAGTACCAGGAGAGGTGGGTGGGGGACCGGCCATGATGTTGAAGCTCGCTCCTTCCTCTTCTCTCATTTTTCACTCAGCTAGCTTCCCCCCCAGCCCCCAAAGTCTCTTTCTGAGGACTCCAAATAAGAAGTGATGTACATAATATCCGTCCTTTCATTATTTTGTCCCCATGTTAAGCTTAGTTTCCAATACACCAATTTTGGTTCACTGATTTCCAGACGCACACTCCTTATTTACCAAGCATGATCTTAATGCCGCCTTTGCGTTATGTCAAGAAGCCTTTGTGTTTGAACTAGTTCAGTCTGCCTCATTTTTCCCACCAACATTTGTTCTTATAGGTTACTGTGGCCTCTTATCAACTTTCACTCACCTTTTGCAGCTGAGTCTACAATTTGGGTACATTTGTAGGCTCAATTACCACATGTCCCTTTAAATTAAAAACAACCACAACAACAATCCACTGTTGTTATGCTGAAAGGTGCTAATGGCTGCCATTCTATTAGATCCAAAGGCAATAATTATTCCTGGGTGTTCCTTAAATCCAAAGACAATCACAAACCTTATTAAAGCCAACAGGGGTGCCAGGCACTCTTTCATGCTCAACAGAAGGAACAAACAAGGCTTTTATGTAGTAAAAATAGCTGCAGACCATGATGGCAGGCACCTGAGGTGATAGGCTACATGGCAGATCAGAAGTAAACCTTGTAGAGTTTCCCAGGTTGCAAATGTAGGGATTAGGATAGGGGTTTAAAGCTGTATGCGTAGGAGGCAAAGGAAGCCATGAGAAGGAACTGCAAGTGTGATTCTGAGAGCAAGCAAAGAGACAGGGCCTCTTGGGCACAGGGCCCACCGGGGTGGAAGATGTGGGGATTTCTGAGGAAGGACAACGCCTGCCGTTTGTCGCCACTGTAGTCAGAGAAGCAGGATATTTTGGGTAAATAAACAAAATGACACCAAGATTATACCTGACTTCATAGAAGATTAGCATCAGAAGAGACCTCAGGAGATCATCTAGTCTAGCCCCCTGCTCAAAGCAGGACCAACCTCAACTAAATCATCCCAGCCAGGGCTTTGTCAAGCTGGGCCTTAAAAACCTCTAAGGATGGAGATTCCACCACCTCCTAGGTAACCCATTCCTGTGCTTCACCACCCTCCTAGTGAAATAGTTTTCCTAATATCCAACATAGACCTCCCCCACTGCAACTTTGAGACCATTTCTCCTTGTTCTGTCATCTGCCACCACTGAGAACAGCCTAGCTCCATCCTCTTTGGAATCCCCCTTCAGGTAGCTGAGAGCAGCTATCAAATCTCCCCTCCTTCTTCTCTTCTGCAGACTAAATAAGCCCAGGTCCCTCAGCCTCGCCACATAAGTCATGTGCCCCAGCCCCCTAATCATTTTTGTTGCCCTCCGCCGGACTCTCTCCAATATGTCCACATCCTTTCTGTGGTGTGGGGCCCAAAACTGGATGCAGTACTCCAAATGAGGCCTCACCAGTGCCGAATAGAGATGAATAATCACTTCCCTCGATCTGCTGGCAATGCTCGTACTACTGCAGCCCAAAATGCCGTTAGCCTTCTTGGCAGCAAGGGCACACTGACTCATATCCAGCTTCTCATCCACTGTAATGCCCAGGTGCTTTTCTGCAGGACTGCTGCTTAGCCAGGCGGTCCCCAGCCTGTAGCAATGCATGGAATTCTGCACTTAGGACGAAAGAACTCTGCACTTGTCCTTGTTGAACCTCATCAGATTTCTTTTGGCCCAATTCTCCAATTTGTCTAGGTCACTCTGGCCCCTATCCCTACCCTCCAGCATATCTACTGCTTCCCTGAGCTTAGTGTCATCTGTGAACTTGCTGAGAGTGCAATCCATCCCATCCTCCAGATCATTAATGAAGATGAACAAAACCAGCCCCAGGACTGACCCCTGCAGCACTCCGCTTGATACTACCTGCCAACTAGACATTGAGCCATTGATCACTACCCGTTGAGCCTGACGATCTAGCCAGCTTTCTATCCACCTTATAGTCCATTCATCCAATCCATACTTCTTTAACTTGCTGGCAAAAATACTGTGGGAGACCTATCAAAAGCTTTGCTAAAGTCTAGGTATATCACATCCACCACTTTCCTCATATCCACTGAGCCAGCTATCTCATCATAGAAGGCAATCAGGTTGGTCAGGCATGACTTGCCCTTGGCGAATCCATGTTGACTTCTTTCTGATCACCTTCCTCTCCTCCAGGTGCTTCAAAATGAATTCCTTGAGGGCCTGATCCATGATTTTGTGTGATTTGTGTCATTTTCCCATCCTAATGGAAACAACCCTGCAATGCCCCATGTATGGGCTAATGTCTCCGGCCAAAGGGGCAACAGCACTTTCACAGAAATGTTAAAGAAAAATCACAAACATTTGTAATTTGTCCTAATGCTCTTTGAAATCTTACTGTGATTGTGATCCTGCCCCATGGAAGTCAAAGGCCACAGGATCCAGCCCCGTAATTCCACCTTTCCATTTCACTATCATGACCCAGATTCAAAATCATTTGAACCATAACCAACCTGAAAGCATCATCATGCAGCCCATACCCTTACCAGCCCATGATTTCCTACATTTTCCTGACACTAGCAAAATAAAACATACGAGGTTTCCAGCTAATTCTTGCCTAAAACTAATACCCATCAGATAAAGTAATTCTCTATAAGACATTTGGTAGACTGCTAGTAAATTTTAATTGGCACTACATAATAAAGCCATTGGGTAATTTAATTAACTAGCAATAAATGTGCCACTGTATTTTTATAAAAACGAACAAGTCCGTTGTTTAGAGTGTCGGATACAAAATCCCTTATACATTCAGGGATGGGATAGGAGATTAGGACTGGGATATGGAAAGTCTTTCATCTTTTAGGCTTAGTTAAAACCCTCTTGGAAGCCACTAGTTGCATGTCTAGACAGCGGCTGTGAGCTGTGATTCCCAGCTTGGGTAGACAGACGCATGCTAAAATAGAGTGTGGCCAGAGCTGCAGAGGTGGCAGCTCACATTAGCCACCCCCGAGCACCCAGAGAGTCAGGCAGGATTGTACTTGGGCAGCTTATCCAAGCTGCCACCTGTGCTGGTATAACACCGACAGACCCCAGTCGTCAGGTTCAAACCGGGGGCCTCGGGAGCTTAGTGCATGAGCCTCTACTGCAGGAGCTAAAAGCCAACTGGTTGTTAGCTAAGGCTGTAGAGCAAACTCATTAATCTCTCTCTAAGTGGTCTCGGCGCCACCAGATGGGACAGAACACCACACCCAGGAGGTGTGTGGGTTACACTGGCATGGCCACACTGCTATTTTGAGGTGCTCGATTGAGCAGCAGTAGCGCATGTCACTGTACATGTGCTCGGAATTACATCGCCCAGCTGCTGTGTAGATTTACCCTGAGGCTATATTTAGCTCTGTGCAGAGGCTACTTTAAGGGGTTATGTGAGACTTAAGTTCAACACCAGGCGTCTGCTGGCCCCTCTGCACAAGGGCGAGTCGAACACCTGTCACCTCCACTGAGTTCACTGACTTCCACACACGTCATTGACTCCTGCTTCACAACAGTGTAAGTCAGAGCAGGAATCAGCCCCTTCGACACCTCCTGACAGCTCTTGGGTGGCCTAGGTGGCACGAGCGGATGGTCTCAGTCTAGATTCGAAGAGGCAGCAGGGGAAAAAGAAGTGGCACAACCGACACCCTTTCTGACAGTCCCCGCAGAGAGACCAAAGACTGAATGGACTCAGAGGTTGATGTGCGATCTCACCCTTGGAGAGCATAGCTGAGAGGCTGTGCTGCACCTCTACCTTTGTGCCTTCCTATGTACGGGCTGCGTAGGGTTGTCTAGAGCTTGTGGTGCAAACCAGAATGGTCCTAGGTGTATGCAATACAGCCGCACCCCTTCCCAACCTGATACGCCCCCTTCTGGCCCCACCAGGAGCGGCAGGCCTTGTGTTGGAATCAGCTCACAGATCACCAACGCAGTGCTTGTGCCCAGGGAATTCTTCCCTAGCCCCTTGTGCAGCCTAGAGGGGCCAGAATAGGGCAGTGACATCCCCTCCAGTCTCACCAGAAGTGTGTTAAGGCCCATGGATTGTGCAGCACGGAGCACAGTGAGTCGCGATGCCTCTGCAGATGAATAGGTGGCTTCACCCAAGAGTCTTTCACCAGCACAAAAGTCACTTAACTAAAAACACCCTACAAACGTGGGGGCGGATAGAGGGGAGGGAGCAACCTCACTGAAATCCTGGAAGTTTGCGCAGCACAGCAGTCCCTATGAGTCACCCTCAGGTGTGCCGCATTCTGCCCCCTCCAGCGAGCAAAACAAAATTCTTGAGCAGTTGCTGAGATGATAATTTGATGATGATTAACTCTCAGGTTCAAAAATACAGACACTTCAGGCTCAGCGAGCTGGCACTTCAGCGAAATCTTCTCTCAAGGGACGCGAAGAGCAAGTTGCATTTCTAGATATTCGTATATATTTAAACCTCACTCTAATTACAGGAGGAAATGGCTTTGCTCATGCCAGCTGACGAGCCACGGATCTATGGGCGGCGTATGAAGGATTTCCATTGTAATGCCTGCTTAAGCTTGGATTATCGTTGCTGTTCATGTTTGACTGGCCCAGAACAAACAGGGGAGTGAACTACTGAGCTTTTATCTCTGGGTAGTCCTCGTACACAATTAGGTGTGGAGCTATTCGCATGTGAAATCTGGTTTGGATTCAAAGCTCCACTCACCTGACCTTTCTGTAAACCCATAGGAAATAAAGGGATTGTGCTTGGTACCGATTTATCTTTCTCCTCCATCAAGATGCTCTTTAAGAACCTTCCATTGGCTTTAATGGGCACTGGGTCAGGCAATATGGCTCATAGGACTGGATGGCTTGAGATCCTGCATCAGGTCTCCAGCTTGATCGAGTAGTGGCTGAAAGTCATTACGCTATTATGTGGCTTTCTGGGAGACCTGAGCGTAATGAGTCGGGGAGGTCTCAATACATTTCCTGGTGGAGAAACATCCGTGTCACAGAAACCAGCGGATCAACGGGCATTCCCATTGGCAACCTCAGCAGAAGTGGAATGTGCCAGGGAGGATGATGTATGCTCTCCCCTCCTTGTACTTCACTGCAACGTCAGCTTGAGCTATACATCAAGTGTTGCCCTAAACCTGACTTCCGTCCACACACAAAAATCTCTTGTTCGAGTTAATTGGTGCTTTAAACTCCAACTAGTTGGCCTGCCGGGGGGAGATTGATGCTCCAGTGGGGACCCAGCTGCTGAAGATAGAACAATTCCTTGGATGCTAATCCAATAATTCTGTGGAGCTCTAGGGCAGTTTCCTAGTGTGGCTGCTCTCGCTTGAGCTAGGCTCTAGTTGTACATTCAAATTAACTCCACTTGAGCTAGGCTAGAGTTCATTAGAATGTACAACTAGAGCTATCTGTTGTGGTGAAAACAGGTCCCTAGAAATCATCTCTCTGGCTCACGTTGGAGGCCAGTTGCTGTGAAGGGGGCAGTATGGAGAATCTGGCATTGCCACCGGGCATGCCATTCGAATGGGGATTAGCCATCCAGATCTATTCCAACTGCTTATCAGTACTAGATCAAGATATCATGGTTTATAAAGTAACCATCCTGCCTACCATCCTTTAGCCTCCCGCAAAGTCCCGAGGACCTGGTGGCTTTCCCCTAACTAGCTCTCCTCTTATTCAGAGATCCTAAGGCCTGAAGGGACCATTTTGATCATCTCACCTGACTTCCTGTATATCACTGGCCACACAATTTCCACCAAATAATTCCTAGAGCAGATCTTTTAGAAAAGACATCCAATCTTGATTTAAAAATTGATCATTCTCCAGTGACAAAGAATCCACCACAACCCTTGGTAAATTGTTCCAATGGTTAATTACTCTCACCCTTCAAAATGTATGCCTTCTTTCCAGACTGATTTTGTCTAGTTTCAACTTCCAGTCACTGGCTTGTGTTATACCTTTTTTTGCTAGATTGAAGAGCCCATTAAGAAATATTTGTTTCCAATGTAGGTGCTTATAGGCTTTAATCAAGTCACCCTTAATCTTCTCTTTGTTAGACTCAGAGAGCTCAAACTATTTAGCTTACCATTATCAGGCATGTTTTCTAATCCTTTAAACACTCTCATGGCTCCTCTCTGAAACTGTTCTAGTTTATCAACATCCCTCTTGAACTGTGGGCACCAGCTTTGTGAAATTGGCCCTATTAACCCACCAAGTGTGTGTGTGTGTGTGTGTGTGTGTGTGTGTGTGTGTATATATATATATGGATTTTATTCTGCTTGCACATTATAAATGTGATCAAGTCATGGTCATTTGTACCTAAGCCACCATTAACTTTTAGTTCTGTGACTGGTTCCCTCTTGATCTGTTAGGACAAAGTCTAATATAAAATTCCCCCATGTTGGTTGCAACACTTTTTAATTTAGGAACTTGTCATCTAGAATGTTCAGAAATTGCAAGGATGTTTTAGTATTAGCAGCATGAGACCTCCAATCTAGGTCACTCAAATTAAAGTTCTCCATGAGCACACAGGTTTTTATTCTTACACATTATAGATAGGTGTGTGAGGAGCTGGTGATCCTGTTCACTAGTGGGATTTGGTGGTTTGTAGCAGACACCAAATAATACCCCATCTTGTGCTTTATCTATTGGGACATTGATCCATAAGCATTCCAGATCATTTTCGTCTGAGTTGCCCATGACTCAGAAACAGGTAATGCCATTTTTGACAGAGTGCCACTCCCCCTTCCCCTATTGCCCACTCGATCCTTCCTAAAGAGGTTATAACTATTGATTTTAAAATTCCAAGTGTGTGAATCACCCCATCAAGTTTCAGTAATACCAACTAGATCCAATTTATGCTCATAAATAATTCCTATTCCTCTTGTTTGTTACCTCAGCTTCTAGCATTAGTGTACAGGCAATTGAAGAATTTCTTCTCCATGTCCATCAGTTTCTTGATTAATTTTGTTCTCAGCATGTTGATTTTGTGCTGCGTCCTCATATCGTCATTCTTTTTAAGTTCTCCTTTTACTATGAGTTTAACCCTCCCTCCTGGCTACTCCTTAGGGACAGGCCAGCTAGAGATCAGTCCCCCTTCTACTGAGGTGGAGGCCTTCCAAACTATACAGTTCCCTGTCCCCATAGAAGGTGGACCCATGTTCCACAAAACCAAAGCCCTTCGCCCTCCACCACTTACCTAGCCAGTGATTCACTTTCAGAATCTTTGGCCTTTTGTCTTCCTTTGCTAGTGGGACAGGAAGGATCCCAGAGAAGATTGTTTGCATATTCTTCTACAACATGCTTCTGAGTTCCCTGAAGTCATCTACTATCTGTGAGCTATCCTGTGACACATGAACCATCACCAGTCGATCCTTGCCCGCAGACTTCAGAAGCCTATCCAATCTTGAAGTTACATCTCATGTCCTGGCTCTGGGAAGGCAGCACACCCTCCTTTTGTCCACCTGTCCTTTGCAGAATGTTCTTTCAATTATTCTGAGTCTTGAATCTCCAACAAGGATCATCTGGCTACCTTGGATGATTGCAGAAATCTTTGGGAACAAGCTTGATTTTCTTACAGCTTGGTCTAAGCTGCCATCCACGCATGTGTGCTGTGCATCTCTCTATTCCCTGCTGTATCTTGAGCAGTATTTTCCATATTTTCCACATTGAGGCCCCAATATTGATTTGAAACTTCTAGCTGTGTGGAATTTCTCCTGTTTCTCTTTTCTCTGGTGGTCACAGTCTGCCTATCCTCATCCATGTCTCCAACCCTGGAGAATGCTGCCCTGACCTCTTGCCTCTGGTGGTTACAAACTGTCGGGCCTCCTCTCTGACTTCCTCTCTCACCATTTCTTTTGTGGCTAGCTCCATTCTTTCTTGAACCCGGGATACCGGTGTTTCCCAAACCTGGTTTTCTAGGAACTCCACAGCTTCTCTGATTCTTAGTGGCATCTTAACTTGCCCTTCCAATCCAATAATCTTTTCCTCCAGCACAGCCACCAGCTTGCACTTCATGCAGAGGAAATCCCTTCTATCTTCAGGCTGAAAAAAGAACATGGCGCATTCATTGCAGATTGCCACCGCTGTTCCATCGCTGGCCATCTTGATATCACACATAGTGCTGAACCTGGAAGGAAAGCCTCTCACGCTCCCTTCCAAACTCCCTCTGAAACTCCTGTTAGCTGCTTCTGGTCCTTTTGTTACAGGAGAACTCAGGAGATAAGAACCCGGACCATTAAATGGCACATGTCTGCTCCATTCACACAAAAACATGACTACTGATAGAGCAATAATGTCAGTTGCTTTTTTAAGTCCTTGTGCATCCTGCCGAATGTGTAACCCTTACAGGTAGAGTCCTACTAAACACAGCTTTGATTAGCTGGAAATACAATTTTTTATAATAAGACTATGCAGACAGCTTGTAAGAATAGCAATGAACTTTTTCTCTCTCTCTCCTCTCTATTTTAAAATCAGTTTCTGTTAGATCAGTAGAAGATTTACTGGAGAAATAATCACTTCAGCTGCATTTAAACCCTATAAAAGACAAATTGGCTGTGTTTTTAGACATTTATATCAAAGTAATTAGCACTATATAAAAGTGTTGCATTCATTAAGATGCTCTGAACCAATTCTTATATAGTATTAACAAAAAGAAGGCGAAAACTGAAGAATGGGAAACTACAGATTACATTCTGCTGCTTGGCTTCTTTCTTATTCATGAGCCTCATTGCAATTCTCCATGGTAAGTGATAGAGACATAAAAACAGCCATGGGAGAACTAGGAGGAGGATGGGCTTGTGGGTAAGGCTGGGACTCAGGTGATCTGGGTTCTACTCCTAGCTCTGCCACAGACTCTCTATGGGACCTGGGCAAGTCACACAGGCCCAGATTTTTAAAGGTATTTAGGTGTTGTTGCATTCGGTGTTGCAGCAATTCACTGGTTTAGGAGCCTAAAACTGCTAGGTTTCAGAGCTGCAACTGCAAAGCACTGTCTACACAGCTAATTTTAGAGCACTAGTGCGCGCCCTGCTAGCCCAAGTCTGGAGACCCGGGCTGGGAGGCTTGGTCCCACAGGCAATGTAGACATTCCCTAGGAGTCTAGATCCCATCAACTATCAATGGGATTTTGACGCCCCAAAGAGCCTAAATCCCCTTTGAAAATTAGATGTAGGCTCCTAAATCACTGAGTGCAGCAATGCTGAAATACCCTTAAAAATCCCAGCCTTAATCTCTCTGGACTGTAAAATGGAGATGATAATCCTTCCCACCAGCCTTTGTCTGTTCTTGTCTACTTAGGCTGTAAGCTCTTTAGGGTAAAGATGGAGTCTTATTGTGTGTGTGTTCAGTTCCTAGAACAACGGGGCCCTTGCTCTGGCTAAAGTTGCTAGGAGCTACCAGAATAATAAAGATACGGTATTAGAAGACTAGCTAACAATTATAAAAACCAGCGTGGGAGAGGAATTATAAATGCCACTGAGGGAGGGGAATTGTTCTAAACTAGTGGTAGGATAAATGGGAATGAAAGTCAGAAAATTAGAGTTGACTATCAAGGAAAAGTCTCAGATGCTGAGATCTCTAACTTCAAGGAATTAAGTTTTAGCAATAGTCTCCCATCCTAGCTGTATTTTCTGACATGTTTAAAACTAGACAGGACAAAGTAGCAGAGAATATCCTGAAGGTAAAATTGTTACTCGGGCCTGGGGATAGACTAGCCAAACTAATAGGTCTTCTTCAGCTATGACCAGAGGTGCAAGTAAGCCAGTATGCCCTGGTATAGCGAACCAGCAAGAGCTTCCCCAGGTGGCAATTTAAAGGGCCTGGGGCTCCCAGCAGTGGCTGGAGTCCCGGGCCCTTTAAATAGCCGCCGGAGCCCCGCTGCCGCTACCTCAGGGATATGGCAGGCTCCGGGGACGATGTAAAGGGTCCAGGACTATAGCGGCAGCCAGAGCACCGGGCCCTTTAAATAGCCGCCCCAGCCCAGCTGCTGGAACCCTGGGGTAGTGGCAGCGGGACTCCGGCGGTGATTTAAAGGGCCTGGGGCTCCTGGCGGCTGCTGCTACCTCAGCGGAGCCCCTGTCCCTTTAAAGCTCCACCGGAGCCTGGGGCCTCCGGGTAGCGGCAGCAGCTGGGAGCCCCAGGGGCTCCAAAAGCCCTGCCTCGTCCGGTAGAGGCCATGCCTCTTCCGGTTGAGGCTCTGCCCCCTCCTCAGGACTCCAGAGTACCGGTAAGTCCTTTAAGTTACTTTCATCCCTGGCTATGACTTCTCTGAAAGCCCAACCCTCTTCCTGTTCCACAGCAGGGAGGGTGGGTAGGGAAATGGGCTTGTTTCCTCTGGAGTCCCTCAGTGCTGCTGCTTGGATACCAGCCCACCGGTGTCATTGTGAAGAAGAGAGAGGTTAACGGTTAATGGTGCCCCTCTGTGTCAGTAACATAATCTAACTAATGTGCTGCATCAAGGGCCTTCCTCATTCAGGCAGGGAAGTGAGCAGGACTGTGGGTTCCCATTGTACGGTCAGAAGGGCTGGTCTCTTGGTACCTCGATCTGCTGGCAATGCTCCTACTTATACAGCCCCAAATGCTTCTACTTATACAGCCCAAAATAGCAACAAGGGCACACTGTTGACTCATATCCAGTTTCTTGTCCACCGTAACTCCTAGGTCCTTTTCTGCAGAACTTCTGCCCAGCCATTCGGTCTCTTGTCTGTAGCAGTGCACGGGAATCCTGCACTTGTCCTTGTTGAACCTCATCAGATTTCTTTGGGCCCAATCGTCTAATTTGTCCAGGTCCCTCTGTATTCTATCCCTACCCTCCAACATATCTATCATTCCTCCCAGTTTAGTGTCATCTGCAAACTTGCTGAGGGTGCAATCCACACCATCCTCCAGATCATTAATGAAGATATTGAACAAAACCGGCCCCAGGACCGACCCTTGGGGCACTCCGCTTGATACCGGCTGCCAACTAGACATGGAACCATTGATCACTACCCGTTGAGCCCGATGATCTAGCCAGCTTTCTATCCACCTTACAGTCCATTCATCCAGCCCATACTACTTTAACTTGCTGGCAAGAATACTGTGGGAGACTGTCTCAAAAGCTTTGCTAAAGTCAAGGAATAACACGTCCACTG
Organism: Macrochelys suwanniensis; assembly: GCA_033296515.1. Classification (NCBI taxonomy): domain Eukaryota; kingdom Metazoa; phylum Chordata; order Testudines; family Chelydridae; genus Macrochelys; species Macrochelys suwanniensis. The sequence continues at coordinate 136,900,537 of CM065778.1, forward strand.
CTTTCCTCTCATCCACAGAGCCAGTTGTCTCATCACAGAAGGCAATTAGGTTAGTCAGGCATGACTTGCCTTTGGTGAATCCATGCTGACTGTTTCTGATCACTTTCTTCTCCTCAAAGTGCTTCCAAATTGATTCCTTGAGGACCTGCTCCATGATTTTTCCAGGGACTGAGGTGAGGCTGACTGATCTGTAGTTCCTTGGATCCTCTTTCTTCCCTTTTTTAAAGATGGGCACTACATTAGCCTTTTTCCAGTCATCCGGGACCTCCCCCAATTGCCATGAGTTTTCAAAGATAATGGCCAATGGCTCTGCAATCACATCCGCCAACTCCTTTAGCACCCTCGGCTGCAGTGCATCCGGCCCCATGGACTTGTGCTCGTCCAGCTTTTCTAAATAGTCCTGAACCACTTCTTTCTCCACAGAGGGCTGGTCACCTCCTCCCCATACTGTGCTGCCCAGTGCAGTAGTCTGAGAGCTGACCTTGTTTGTGAAGACAGAGGCAAAAAAAGCATTGAGTACATTAGCTTTTTCCATATCCGCTATCACTAGGTTGCCTCTCCCATTCAGTAAAGGGCCCACACTTTCCTTGACCCTCTTCTTGTTGCTAACATACCTGTTGAAACCCTTTTTCCTGCCACTTCCTACCCCCAATATGTCCCAATTCAGCTTTAAGCCATGCTGACTTCAATGGGGTGGCATGTGCCTACGTGGCTTGCTGAAGCCGCCCGCACTAGTCTAGGCTACCTTCTCAGCACTGCAGCTTGTACGGTGATGGTGTCTGCACATGGACTAGCAGTGAGAAAACAGGACTCCTGGCTCTGCCCGTGACTTGCCGTGTCGCCCTGGGCAAGGGTAGGGAGGAAAGCATAGAAAATGGCTTTGTTGGCTCTATGCCTTCGGAGGACTCCCATATGCTGGGGTGCGGGGGTGAAATATGGCCAGCAGAAGACTTGAGGGAAGTTTCCACTTTCAGGGCCTCTGAGCAGCTGAAAGGGAGAGAGCAGGCCAGAGAATCCATCTCTAGCACTCTCAAGTGATAGTCTCGTGAGGGAAGTGATGGAATCCCTATTTCACACACTAGTGGATCTTAGGACATTTGTCTGCTGAGGCCTTGTATACCCGCTGATTAGCCTCTCACTCACCCCATGTCAGATGTCACATCTGCCAGCTGCAGCTTAACTCAAAAGTATGGATTTGATAAACTCTCTCACCCTTTCCATACATTAGAGTGGGGTCGTCAGGGCCAGCATTGGACTTGCTGGGACCCAGGCCTGAAGCTGAAGCCCGAGCTCCACCCCAAAGTAGCGGGGCTCAGGCTGCAGCCCCCTCTCTCCCCACCCAAGGTGGCGGAGTTTGGCGTCCGGTTCCCTCCTGGCGTCACGTAGTAACTTTGTCAGAAGGGGGTCGCAGTGCAATGAAGCCTGAGAACCCCTGTCCTAGATCCGCCAGCGGGCCAGTAACACAGCCAGGAATAGAACCCACATTGTGCGAGTCTAGTGCCCTATCTGCTCGGATATTTGTCCTCAGAAAGCCCATTTTCCATGGCAAAAAGATCTGATGGGAACGTTTTCAGCCAGCTCCCTTTTTATTACAAACGGGAAACCCTGTTGATTTCAAACGACACATGTACAGAAATACTAAATTAAGGTATCACACAATAAGGCAACCGTGTCACTGTCTCCTTTTTCACAGTGTGGAGCAGCAAATGCAAGAATCCGCCTCAGCACCTGCCCTTTCCCTAGCCAACCTCTCTGTCTTTCTCTCCGATTCTTACTTTGGCTCTGGACACAAGCTTTTGGCTTCATTAATTAGGCTGACCCATACTTGTGAAATATGAATGTCTTGCCCTTCCTTTTGGAGCATTCTGGGATGCTTTTTAGCACGCAATTCTTTCAAGGATGTCTCCTTCTGCTAATTAGTTCTTGTTTCAGACAGTGGTTCCAAAAGCGTAAGGTTTCTGGAAGGTTTCCTTCCAGACAAGGCCAGGTATTTAAAGTAATTTAATGTTTGAAAAAAAGAAATCAGAGAGGTTATGCTGTGATGCGTAAATAACTGAATTAAAAGCGATGGCACCGAATGAAAAATTGATCACTGTTCCACAAATGTGAATTTCTCCTCCATCCTGAACTAGTTGGAAGCGGAGGGGGAGGGGAGAGAGGGCAGGGGGACGGACAACTAATAGATTTTGCTAAATTATTGAAACCCAAAAGGTACGGATCAACTCAATATGGATTAATTGTGCAAACAGAATCAAAATTTTATTACAGGCGCTAATGAAATATTTATCAAGCAGACTCCTTTGCTCATATACGCTGGAGTAATTAAAGAGATGTAACCCCTAGGTTAACATGTCTCTTCTCATATCCATGTTTGTAAACCAAATGAGCAAAGTAAACTGATTCAGTTGAAGGAGACTCTGCTCCTCCATGGCATATGTCTAGTTCACATTCCCACAGTTTTGCACTAGCTGGTCTCAGGAGAAGATGGGGCACCAAGATCCATTGAAATGGATGGGCCCTATATATTTGACCTTCATATGGAAGCATATGGAAGTCAATGGAAAGACACCCAGGGATTCTGGATCTGGCTCATAGTTCTTTAATAGTAACTATGAAAGAGAGAGGCATTTTACGCTTCCTTGCCCTGGAGTAATAGTCACTCAAAGAGCATGGTGATGGCTGCTATATTAGTGCTGAGAAAGAAAGTTGGTGAGCTGTGCTTAGTGTTGGTATTCCCTCCAAGACTTCTTCCACATCGTTCATCTCCAGTTTTCATCTCTCAGGTGTCTTTATTCGGCACAACAAAGCTATGCTGAGTTAACCAGACTCAACTGCAGTGGGTGGATGCAGGGTACATAACAAACCCCAAGTTACACAGACAACCAAGTGGGTTCTAGCCCATGAAAGCTTATGCCCAAATAAATTTGTTAGTCTCTAAGGTGCCACAAGGACTCCTCGTTCTTTTCTCTTCCTTTATATTCATTTACACATACATTGCATTACTATACATTACATCACATGCTTCACGATTGGTTTGGTTACCTTGTAAGAACAGCATGCTCTGTCCATGCACTAAGCTACTCTTTTCCTCATCTTACATTCCAGGCTTATACGGTCCATTGTGATCTTGTCCACTGTAAACGGTACCAGGGTGTTCCCCCTTTTATTAGTTAGTGCAGACATCCAGTTTCTAGGGGACTGATCCATTTACCTCTTCAGTCATGCTTATTGAGGAATGTGGCCTCATCCACATCTAGTTGTATATGTCAAGCCACGCTTACACTTACGATGTTAGACAACACAAGATTCACAGTAGCATGTTGGATTTAGATATTCAGAGTTTGGGGCAAGCAGCATTTATGCCTCACCATGCCATCATGTATTTTGTCTAAACCATATTTTAAAAAAAAAGATTTTAGAAATATTTGGGAGTGATGAAAAAAAATTCAAATTGGGACTATTTTTTGTATCTTTCCACCGATAATGGCAAATGTCTTAGTTCCCATGAGCCCAACTGTATAGGCCTCAGAGGGAATGAAAAGAAATACAACTAATAACCTGGAAACACCTCTAAGTATGACTTAATATCGTCTTTTCCTACAGCAGAGTTATCACACCTTTAACATGAGATGTTGCAGGACCTTCCAGGGCTCGAAGTAATTGTTTTTGATCCCAATGGGAATCTATGAATTTCTCTTTTCCTATGGCATAAAGCTCCAGCTGCTAGCTCTATAGAATTACTGTACACTTTAAAGCAGATCACTAACCCAACCTTGGTCCTGAAGGGGTGTAATTTTGGGGAAGGAGGCAGCCTGGAAACATTTCTCTAACAGGTAGATTTAGAAAAGAATGGTGTCTGTTTAAAGCTGCTCTGGAGTTGGTTCTAGGACACTGAGGAGAGGAATTAGGAGGCAGAGTGTATTTGAGAGGGTTAAATATGCAATATAAGTCACATAGAATATCAGGGTTGGAAGGGACCTTAGGAGGTCATCTAGTCCAACCCCCTGCTCAAAGCAGGACCAATCCCCAATTTTTGCCCCAGATCCCTAAATGGCCCCCTCAAGGATTGAACTCACAACCCTGGGTTTAGCAGGCCGATACTCAAACCACTGAGCTATCCCTCCCCCACTTTGCCATCATTGTGGCAAATCCCAAAGGGACGTAGCCTTCTTGCAGAGCAAATACCACCTGGTTGGTTCGATCTCTAATTAGGTCCTTAAAGTGGCCTGGTTGGGTATTCTCTCTCTGTCAGTCATTGGTGGTCTTATTGCGCCACTGAAGCTTTTGGTGGCCACGTGATCAATGGCCATTTAGCCGCATTCCTTGATAAACACACTTAGTAATTTGTCATCCAGGCACCCATTTTCCATTTGCTGTCAACATGTAGCTTACTAGAATGGCCCTTTTGCAAGGTTACATTGATCATTTTTGTCTCAGCTACAGAGAAACGACTGGCCTTTTCAGCAACAAGGACAGTTGACCAGTTTGTCACAGCTATAAACATCATCACAACATGAACATATTGACCCTGGAAGGCAAATGTTGGATAAGTGCAACTGCTCAAATAGATATCACCAGCACATATGTGATATAGGCATGTATGTGTGTAGAATTTGCAAATGACTTTCGCCCTTAGGCATTTGAACAGTTGCAATCACAACTGCAATGCGAGTGTCCTCAGCCCTTGACTTTCTCGGTATCAGGACCTTTATTTCTATTTTTAAACAAATGGAGTTGTGTCTCACAGCTATACATCAATGTCAGCCATGGCTACCATTTACATTCTCCTCTTTTTCATTCCAGGCACAAGTTATTTTTTTTTTTTCTGGTGCCTAGAATCACAAGAAAACGTAGCAACTCATGCCGAGACAACCTGAGAAGCAAGCGAATGATATGGCTCGGTAGAAGAGACGGCACTGCTCTCACAATTTTTTTGCAAGTTTTATGATACTTACTGTTTTTCTTAAATTCCTAGCTCCTGGAGTCATGATTATGTGAGCAAGTTGTGATTTTTTTTCATTGAAAATAATAAATTTCTAGCTCTCGTAGGTGCTGAAAAAGGCTCAAACATCAGAAGGCAAATAAAAAAACCCCCTAAAGTATGTATATATGTATTTTTAAATCTCATCAAGTTGTTTAAGCCAATCTTGTGATTGGGGGGGGGGCAATCTCACAATTTTGGAATGCTTGGTGCTGGCCTTGCTAAAACAGACACTCATCTACGTAGAACAATGACTTGCACAGAAAGTCAGCTTCTGCTTTGCAAAGCGAACTTTGTGTTTAATTGGGATCCCTTCTCAGATGTGGGTGACTGCAATTTCTCTGTAGGGACACTTGGAAATACATTCTTCTTTTCACATAAAAGTCAAATGCAGGAGTCTGCAAGAGATCAATGGAAGAGGCCTGTGTGCGTGTGGTTGTTTTTTCTTTTCATTTTGTTTTGTTTTGTTTTTGTAATTTTTTCCTCACAGAAGAAGCAGCACATACTTTCTGCAGAAGTTAAGCTAAATGAAAAGAAAATTGCCTCCATAGTGGACAGGCTTAGTTTAGGCAGATCATTAGTAGCCTAATCCTTACAGCGGGCCCAGAGGGACAAGTCAGAAGCTACTGCTATGGCTCCCTGAGGAACCCAAGTCATGGGCAGTGAGGTAGGATTCCATGATGGGCGTGCCTGGAACCATTCCTGCCTGCTATCCTCCTCCTGGTTGCACAGCTCATAGACTCATAGACTTTAAGGTCAGAAGGGACCATTATGATCATCTAGTCTGACTTCCTGCACAATGCAGGCCACAGAATCTCACCCACCCACTCCTGGAATAATCCTCTCACCTATGTCTCAGCTATTGAAGTCCTCAAATCATGGTTTAAAGACTTAAAGATGCAGAGAATCCTCCAGTAAGTGACCCGTGCCCCATGCTGCAGAGGAAGGTGAAAAACCTCCAGGGCCTCTGCCAATCTACCCTGGAGGAAAATTCCTTTCCGACCCCAAATATGGTGATCAGCTGAACCCTGAGCATGTGGGCAAGACTCACCAGGCAGACGCCAGCTCGAGACTTGGTAAAGTCATGTCACCGGCAACAGGAGGCTTTGCTCTTAATTAATGGCTACTGCTCACTCAGGCTGTAGATGTGGCCTGTTCGTGTCCTACCACTGTAAATGAGTCAATGCTAATCCAGGTCTGTATGTGACAGCTGCCATTTTAGCTGACACACCAGGAATTGAACATGGGGAACCTCCTGTGCTAAAAATCACAAGCTGCTACAGCTTGAGCAAATATTCTCCAATTGGAGCCTTTGTGAATCTGCCACATAGGGGCACCTGTAGCAGACTTACGAGCGGATGGAGTGCTTAGGAGGCATTATACAAACTCCTTTTGGCCCATGTACACCAGTCTGACATTGTTCAACACTCGAGGTCTCTCCTTGAATTTACTTCTAATTAGTTAAATCCAAGCTTGACCTGCTTATCCCTCTCCTTTGGTAGGTATCATTACTCTGCCAATTCCTGCTGCTCCTTGTAATTATATATATACTTGCAGTCTAGATGTCTCCATGTGCTCCAGAGTTCCAAAAAAGGGTGTGGACCCTGGTAAAAAAAGTAGACTAAGCTGGAACTCAACCCGTGTGGAAGCCTGTTTGTGTGCTCTGTTATGGGTAGCTGTATTTCTTTAATAAATGCCGCCTGCTTGAAACAGACTCATATTCCATGTGTCATGACACTCTTGAGGCCCTCACCGAAGAGATCAGTGCCCATGTGATTGATTGTCCTGTTTTATGACCCTCAGCTGAAGTTTAGCTTCACTGAACAGTGAGGGCATTTAGGTTATGTCTACACTCAATTAGACACCCACGGCTGTCCTGTGCCAGCTGACTCGGGCTCACGGGGCTTCGGCTAAGGGGCTGTTAAGCTAAGGTGTAGACATTCGGGCCTGGGCAGGAGCCTGGGCTTTGGACCCTCTAAAATGAGAGGGTCCCAGATCGTGGACTGCACCCCTATCCTGAATGTCTACATTGCATTTCAACAGCCCCTTAGGCCAAGTCCCATGAGCCTGAGTTAGCTGGCACTACTGTGACCAGACATCTTGATATTATCGGGACTGTTCCAATATTAGGGGCTTTGTCTTATATACACAATTATATCCCGTTACCACCTGGGGAAAAAAAAGGGTCCTGATTTTTTACACTTGCTATCTGTATCAGAGGGGTAGCCGTGTTAGTCTGGATCTGTACAAGCGACAAAGAGTCCTGTGGCACCGTATTGGAGCATAAGCTTCCGTGGGTGAATACCCACTTCTTCAGATGCAAGAAGATTTCATTGGAAAATTCCTGCATCTGAAGAAGTGGGTATTCACCCACGAAAGCTTATGCTCCAATACGTCTGTTAGTCTATAAGGTGCCACAGGACTCTTTGTCACTTGCTATCTGGTCACCCTAGCTGGCGTGGGCCAGCTGCGGGGGTCTAACTGTAGTGCAGACATTCCCTTAGAGCATTAAAGGTTCCTCCTGGAAGCTTCCTGCTTCTCCCATATCAACCAGTCTGTGTCGGGCCTTCCCAGCTAATCGGCCTTTCTGCACCACATTGGGTCTCCCTTCAAAGAGACCAGCTGAAATGACTAATCTCGTCCTTTTACCTTTAGATTGCTAGTTATGCCTGTTTGCTCTAACTCATAATAGGGCATCAGGGCTAGTTAACGGGGTTCTTTTCAACAGTGTGTACAACCTCCTTGGGCCAGCTGAGTACCAGCAGCAGACCCTTTCCTTCCCAACTCTCCTCTGCCGGGCTCTGCATTACTGCTGCTTTTCACGCTATTTCTCCGATCCGCTGGGATGTGGTGGTGAGTGACAGCAGGAGCCAGGGGTTGCTACTGGCAACAAATGTGCCTATCCCATGCAGCAGAAGGACTCTTGCTGCATCAATGCTTCAATGCTGACAGAGCTGCAGGACTACCCCTTGTGGCACGCCTGCCCCCTCACTACAAGTAGCAGCTCAGAGGTGCATTTGCGGAGAGCTCCAAATGGAGCACTCTGTCTAAGCCAGTCCCTCTTCCAGTAGCAATTCTTGAGCAGACACACTGTGGTACTTGCGAGCTAGCAGCACTTCACAAGTCTGCAGTTGCTACCCACCCAGAGGGGCAGGGGCAGAGCCTGCATCACAAGAGACGGGAGTTAAGTGTAGTTCTCCCTTCTACAAACACAACAGGTACTTTGAAACACCCTATCCCTACCCACAATCAATCTTCTGTTGGTGTGAGAGCCTTCTCCTTTGCAACTTGAGTGATGCAGAACAATCTTTCTGTCTCATCTCTACATTGCTTTTCCTGTCAGACCTGAAAAAAACATATTTTCTCCCCATCCTACTTAATTCGTCTTTCCCTCTGCCAACAGCCTTTTGTCTTGATGCTTTACGTTTATTCACCATACACTGCTTTATGGTTTGTATTGTTTAAAGGGACATTGTCGTATCATATTTGGCCCAAATATAGACAGTGTAAAAATAAGTTTTAGCATCGCTAAGCTTGATTTTTATAAAAGCATTTCTAATTCCAATGGAAATCTCTTATTTTTTTAAACTAATCAACATTTCTCCATAACATATGCAACTCAATCGTTGCAGTGTTACACTAATGAAGGAGAACCTGAGTGTGACACCAACTAGAAACTAGTTGCAAAGGAAAGTGAAACTCTACCTTTTTTACTGTTCCAAACAGAGTGAAATGAAAACAATAATTAAAAAAAAGGGGAATAAATATAGTTCTCATTGCTACCAGTATGAATCCTCAGTAATGGAAGTCAATAGAGTTACCAATATTACTCCAGTGTAACTAACATAGTAGCTCATCAAGAGCAGATATTATTGCTGAGTACCAACAGAATGAAAGGACATCAGGACTGGCAATCACATGTGTTCAAAAATCATTAGTCAGACTGAATTTAAAAAAAATCACAGATTGTCTTAAAAAGCATGAGGCTGTTTCTTTAGGGTGTCCTTTTACTTGTGATTTAATTTTTTTAACTTGCTGTGTTGATTTTTTAAGCTTTCTTCTGCAAACATGAAGGCTAAAATAAAGTAAGTTTCAATGAATGCTGAGAGTCTCCCATAATCACATGACTCCAGGAGCTGAGGTTTGAGCAAAAACAAGAATTATCATTTGGGATTAAATCATGACAGCTAGCTACAGTGGGAAATCAAATAGATTCTTACAATTATTTTGGTTGTAATAATCATTCTAAGGTGATTTTTGTAACAGGTCAAGTTTTTGTTTGTTTGTTTGTTTTTAAAGTATGATTTTTAATCTGAAAGTGTCAGTGTCCTTTTAATACTGAAATTAAACATGAAGGTTTACTGATATAAGTCTGTTGAGATGTGAGCATAGGGGATGATTAAAGAAATCTTATTTTGGTTTTTGGCCACTATCATCTTGGATTCTGCTTTTTGATACATTTTGAAAAGTTAAGAAAATGGAAGATTTCCTTTTTCAACCTTTCCAGAAACTGATTCTTATGCACCTTTAAACTAGATAAGTCGAATAAAGAGGTAAACTAATTTATACTATAAATGATCAAAACAGATGGGCATAATCATAAAGGCATATTTTGCAAAAATATCCTTGAGACGTGTTCTCCTGCTACTTCATTTCTTTCTCCACTAGGTGACACTGTGGAGATATTCTTAAATTTTGAATCTTTTTGTTTTCTTTAAAAAGTACCATCAAATTACAGATTTCCCTCCATTGTTTACATCCTGCAGAAAAAGCAAAGTGAATTACACAGAGCAGTTCAGAAAATTAGCATTGTTAAACGTGTCACATATATCACTAATAAAGTTTCATTATTTACACTGTCGACTTGAAGAGCACTTATTTCCTAATCAATCAACTCCCAACTATGTAAACAGTCATATTGGCATACAACATGAAGTGATGGTGCTCCCAAATCATATCTGCTTGATATTAAATGTTTGCTGGCTGAGGTTAGAAAGGGAAGAATACCAGAGCGTAATGTGCCCCAGTCCAGTCATTTCCCTCCATCTTCAGATGCCTACAAGAAAAAAGATTGACGTTTGTTAGGCTTCTGGCTGATTTTTTAAACTCTAAATGCCACATGCTCACTCAAAGCTGATGTTTTAGCAAAGTTAAGGCAGTCACATCATTTGTAAAAGTCAGGATTTCTTTTAATGCTAAGAGGGATGCACCTTTGTGGGACGGCACAGTGGAGTGGCTATGGAACCCAAAGCTCTTTGTGTATAAGTCATGGTTCAAATCCTGCCTTGGTGCTAGTCTGCAGTGACTGAAAGTCATCACCATCTGTGCTCACAGGCTGATCTGAGACCAGTGGGCAGCTGTATTGGTCAGCAAAGCCTTCATTCTATGCACTAATTGCCAGTCATGTGGGAGGTGCCAAGGGTAGAGCAAAGAGGTGAATTTGGTGAGGTGGCTGGAGCAGGTCCCAGGACAGGTTAGGTTGATTTTGCACTGGATCCTAATATAAATGGGAAGCAATCATACTTCTTTATGCATGCAGCACACCGTCATCCAGCAGCATTCAGCATGTGCCAGAACAGGACAAACAGGCACCTGTAGAGAAGGGAGTTGCAATTGTGAAGACAATACTGAAGTCATATCATTGGTATGCAGCTGGCAATCTGTATGCCCAGCCTTGTACCCACAGCAGTATCCCTAACCTCCCCGCTCCCCAAAGTGGAAACACACACAGTTCTTGTATATGAGTTTAAACATCTCTCCGTCTTAGGGCTTCACACTGTTCACCATCATGTCATAGCTAAGCAACTTCCTTATAATATGATAGCAAGCGTGGGATGTCTAGTAGCCTTTCTTGAATCTCTGCCACTTTTCTCTTTTCAAGGTCAAAATTCTGCTTGTAGTAGGGTGTTGGTGGGTGTGGCTTTTTTGATCGTTTGGTTTTTGTTTCTGGTTACCAGGGGCTTAGGAGCAGAAGGGGGTGCCAATGATGAGCGTGTCATTCTTATAATGGAAAGGCTTTTTCAACGTGGAAGGTTTTTCAGTATTTCCTAAAGATGGTCAGACTGCATTTGCCCGATCCCCTCTGGAAGTTTGCTCCGATCCTCTCTGCTGGATCCTCTTGACAGAGACTGTTTTGTCCCCAGCTCTCAGATTCCTCGGCCTAGGCTTTGTGATCTGCATTGTCCCAGAGGAACTCCACAGTCATGGTGGCTCACAGATTGGCTCAGTCTTTGACGTAGCTAGGGCTTGATCTATTAACTGCTTTGAAAATTGAGACCAAACCTTTCATCTGGCACCAGAAGCTGGACAGGAGCCAGTGGAGGGATGAGCACAGGCCTGATGTGCTCACAGAGGCATAAGCCCTGGCGAAGCCGCATTCTGAACTAGCTGGAGCCTGCTAGTACACTCAGCTTCAGATGCACCGGTGAATTGCGGCAATCCAATTTGGAGGTGATGAATGCATAGATCGCTGTGGCCAGGTCTTCGGCCCGGAGGAGGGGACAAAGTTTCCTAGCAGGCTGAATCCTTGCTATCAACCTCAGGGCAAAATCTGGGTGTGTCCTGAATGGGCAAGAGGGAGGCAAGTAGCATTTTAGCAGTCTAGCAAACACATGCAGATCGTGACAGGATACAGGTCTAGTCTTCCTTTGAAGACAAGCTGGTGGGGATAGCTAACAAGCCTGACAGTGCTCCAAAACCTGCAAAGGAACATGGTATGGACAGACTTGCCTATCCCTTGTGCATGTGTTGCCACTGGCGGCAGGCACTGGGGGACACACTTGTTGCTCATTTGCGGGCTGGATTGCCCTGTATTACAAAGTGGGTAACATTCACTTTTATTCAGAGGGCCAGGACAGAGTCTATGCATTGCTTATGGGCTTATATGGGATTTATATGGTGGAGTGGCATTGTATTGGCCATCTGAATGTGGGTTCATTTCACTGAACGGGAATCACCCAGGTATCCACTCTGCTCCGCTGCTAGTGGTTGTGAGAATTTACAGATGGAGACAAGAATCAGTCTGTGGAGTGGGAGCTTTAGGGTAGACGAAGGGTATAATATTGAGACTCTCAGTGCATCGGAAAGTGCTGGTAACATACTGCAATTTTGAACAAATAAATGAATTTACTAGCAGTAAGAGAGAGACTGCTGCTAAAACAAAACCAAAAAGAATTCTATAGTCCAGAGGAGATTTTAGTCTGAGTACTAATATTCTATACAAGCGAATATTGAATTTAGGGAAAAAGCTTATTCACTCATTTGGCTTTTTTAGCTCTCCAAAGTGCTTTCATTGATTGATTTTGTTTGTGGCAGCTAATATTACTGTCACTGTAACAATATTTTTTCTTTAGTTCTCTTAGTGCAAGTCATCCTTTGAAGCCATTGACTTTTCTTTTTGTTTCAATAGAAGTGCTTTCTGAAAACTCAAAAATGGTTTCCCAACATATGTTTCCAGCCTGCATTTTTTATAATGGATCCACAGGAAAATGGAACTGCCAAACTGAATCAGACCCAACAGGCATCTCAGCCAGTATCATTTCACCAATAGTGACCAGCGCAGCTGGTCAGGAAGTTTTTGACGACCCATTTTTCACCTAAAGATGCTAATTCATCAAAACTGAAAAAAAAAACCTCTGAGGGTCACGAGTGATAAAACTCCCCAGCTGAAAAAATTTGGAAATTTGTTTTTTGAAATTTGTCACCTATGTTCTGAACAGTTTCTGTTTTTTGCTGAGAAATATATATATATATATATTAATTTTAGAAAATTTAGAGAAAACTGTAAATGGGATTCAAGGTCTAAATCAAAAAGGAAACATTTCTAAATGATCAAAATGAAATGTTTCAATTGACACAAAATAATTTTTGTTGCTGTTTTGGTTTGTCAGATTATGAACATGTTTGAGGTTTCAATTTTTTATCCCAATTTCAGATGGGAAAATTTTTCAAAATTTCAAAAATTCTCATGGGATGGGAAGCCTATTTCCCACATAGCTCTAAGGGCCACCACAGATGCTGGTACAGCACCACAGGAGGCAAATGAGGAACACTCTACCCCCCTATCCCAAATAACCAAACCATCTAATAATTCAAGATGGCTTAAGCCCTAAAGTAGAAGTATTAGTACGTTTCCAAAATCCTCTCTGTCTCTTTTATATTTTCTATTACAATTCAGGCTATTCTGGTTCTTCATGTACATATCCACTCCATTGAATTTTGTTAAGCTCGTGGCTTCAGCAACATTTTGTGGTGATGAGTTCCACAGTATAATGTTGCATTGTGTGAAAGAGCATTTCCTCTTTGGCAGTTTTCAACTTTCCGCCTTTCAGTTTCATTGAATGTTCCATTCAGTTAAATGAGTCTCACACAGATTCTGAGTGCTGGATGCTCCAAGAAGTTGGAATACATGGTTGTGTGTGCACATACACACGTCCTGGCCTATGTGCACCCTTTTGGGGTTGACTCCCTGATGCCAGAGTGTGCAAAGAACTTGCCTTCACACTGGTTGACCCACAAGCCCTTCTGTATTTTGGCATCCTGTTGTGTCTTTAAGAGGGTTTTGAAATACACATTGGAATTTTATGTATGCTTTTGACAGTGAAAGCTCCTTCCCCCAGAATTGCACTCCCCTGAATATCGACTCATTCTGAGTGGAGATTGATTAAAACCAGAGCCTTTTACCAGCCTCTCCACAACCTCAAACTTTGTTCCTTTAGCTAAAACTCCAAAATATCAATCATTTGCATTTTGGTTTTAAAAAGATAGAGAATAGGATCCTTTGGTTCATCTGGCCACCTGATTAGGGTGACCCAATGTCCTGATTTTATAGGGACAGTCCCGATTTTTGGGTGTTTTTCTTATATGGGCTCCTATTACCCCCCACCCCCTGTCCTGATTTGCTGTCTGGTCACCCTACACCTGATAGGCAACATACTGCCCTAGCGTAGATAGGCAGCAGAAGAGACACAATAGTATAACACCTTCTGCCCATCTTATGCGCACTTTGCTTGGCACTTGTGCCTGAATAAAAGTGGCATGCCACCTCCTGAGTGGGAGCCCTGCCATTCTAGCAGATGGGTGTGAAAATAGGAGCCAAGAGAATCATACACATTGCGAGCTTCAAACGCGTTTGCTGAAAGCCAGGCTCCAACCCCCCCCCAGTAAAACAGCTGGTAGCTCTGAGCTTCTGCACTCAGGGCAAGAGGTGATGTGGAATTGCCGCTCCCAGACTAAGCTGGATTCAGGCTGAAAATGAAACGAAAATTGCTCCCAATTCTGCAGTAAAACGCTTTCTCTCATCAGGATTAGGGTTTTTTGCGGGGTCAGCCAGACCAGGAGACAGAGCTGCAAGGCTCGGGACCAGCTTCAGTGCTGATATAAGTGGCTGCAGCTCTGTGGATGCCAGTCAATGCACACCCACTTATAGCTGAGCTGAATTGCATGTTCTGACTTTAGGAGAGGGCGAGGAAGGATTCCAAGCGTGCTAAGCATCAGGAATATTTGCTACCCCAGCGTTCCACACACACACACTCTGTGAACCTGATCCTCAGCTTATGTAAATCCACATTAACACCAGTGGAGGATCTGGCCTGTTTTTGTATTTCATCTCTTATCTGCTTTCGCTAGTAGTTCACCCTAATTTGTAAATCAGCTCTGTTCTCAGACCCGTGTTTCCCTTCTTCTTGGTACATCACATGCTAAATACATGGATACATCCTCCTCCTTTCATTCTTGGTGTCTGTCTCTCCACCTACATGGACCCCAATGCTATAGCATCTGAGCACCTTCCTAAAAAACCATTTTGACAAAGATTATCCAACTAGTTCAGTTTAAGAGTCTTAGCCTTGGTCTACACTGGGCCGGGGGATCTACCTAAGATACGCAACTTCAGCTACGAGAATAGTGTAGCTGAAGTCGACATACTTAGATCTACTCACTGCGGCATCTTCACCATGGCGAGTCGACTGCTGCCACTCCCCCATCGACTCCGCTTGCATCTCTAGCGGCGGTGGAGTACAGGAGTCGACGGGAGAGATCTCGACTCTTGTCTAGACTAGTCGCGATAAATCGACCCCCGCTGGATCTATCGCTGCCCTCCAATGCAGCGGGTAGTGTAGACATACCCTTAGACCAGTAGAAACAGACACTAATACAATGATCTGACTACCCCACTCCACACACCCACCCCTGTCCTAAGATGCAGCTTCTAAGAAGATTTTGAAGAAGACCATCGCAGGGTATATAATATCACTTTGTGCATACCTACCTTGACATAAGATGGCAGGGAGTTAATTAAGCTGGAGATTCTTGCTTGGCTCCTACAGTTCAGAACACTTTAGTGATTAAAAATAAGGAGATCTAGACAGTCAGAGAATCCTGAGGGCAAACGGCACTAAAGAAAATGGACTAGAGATGGAACCGAACTTGGATCCCAGTGTTTCCAAACATCGGGGAGGCTGTTCAGTTCCAGGATTATGGCTCATTGTAAGGATAACAGTCAAGCTGCTAAGTTCAGAGCAGGGTTCAAGCTTCCCCAAATTACTGGGTTATTGGTCTCGGAGATTTTGACTTGAGCCAGTATCTGGTACAGACTGGACAAAAAAACAACGGAAAAGGGCGGGGAATAGACCTGCAGTGCCAGGGCCCAATAGGAAGAAGGACGGTTTTGCATTGAAGCCTTCAAACTGGGACTCAGACAACCTTGGCTCTACCATGAGCTTCCGGTCTCACCTCCGTCAAGTCAATCTTTCCAGGCCAATTCTGGCACCCTGCTTCACATTGGATAGCAGTGTTATTTAGTGAGTGGTTCCATCGACTTCATCAAGAGTGCTCATGGAGTATGGTACTATTCAAAGCGAATCGGACTAGAAGAATCTGGCCCCTTTTTGCCTCTATTCCCCATCTGTAACATGGGAATAGTGGTTCTACCCAGCTTATAGGAGTGCTATTGCAGTGATGGCAGCCAAGTACGTGCCTACATAGGTTACAGCCCTAACGACTATGAAAATGTACATCCAACTGATGGGATGCACAGTGCAGCTGCTGGGCTTTAATATCAACATTAAATTAGCATGGAGAAGGGAGGGGGGAAAAACAATGCCTCAACTAATCCCAGACATATTTTATGTGCGATAAGTGCATCAGCAATGACTAATTGTGTATATGTCAAGAGAAAACATCCTTAGAAAAGACCAAGCAACAGGAAATGTATCGTTGGCGTGCAGATTCCCAGCCTCCTATTAGCCTAGAATGAAAACAGCGGGGACAACGCAAACAAAATGCCAACAAAGAGAAAGGGGATTAGCCAGTCACAGCAACAACAGCTCCAAGTGCCAGAGAAAGGGGGAGAAAATTGCCACAATAACTTTGTAGCAGGTCTGCATGCATTTAAGGGAGGAAGAAAGCCAGGAAATAACATTGCTGAGAGTAGAAGCGACAAAGAGTCCTGTGGCACCTTACAGACTAACAGACATATTGGAGCATAAGCTTTCGTGGGTGAATACCCACTTCGTCAGATGCATCTGACGAAGTGGGTATTCACCCACGAAAGCTTATGCTCCAATACATCTGTTAGTCTATAAGGTGCCACAGGACCCTTTGTCGCTTCTACAGATCCAGACTAACACGGCTACCCCCCTGATACTTGACACCATTGCTGAGAGTAACGCTAATGCAAGCTATGGGCATTTCAGCTTCTAATGACTGAATGAAGATAGGGAATGAGACAATGAACAAATGAGGAGAATGAAGATAAAGGAAGATTATTATTATTATTATTATTATTATCTGTTTGTATTAGAGTAGCACCCACAATCTGAACAAATATCAGGCCCCGCTTATGCTAGGCTCTGTGAAAAGACGTAGTGAGAGAGCCTTTGTCCTGCAAAACTTACATGCCGAATAGACAAGACAGGCAAAGGGTGGGAGGCACAGAGAGATGACGTGGCTTACCCATGGTCACACAGCAGCTCAGCAGTGAAGCTGGGAATAGAATCTGTTCTCCTGACTCCCAGTCCAGTGCCTTGTCTTTTACAGATAATCACGTTCATAGCATTTTGAAAATGTCATTAGGCTGTAGAGGTGATCAAATTATTTGTTGTGAATGTGCATTACAAATAAAGGGCTTGTGTGATGACATCCCCAGGGTACAACCTGGAATTGGGGTACTGCTGGACCCCCTTAACTCTCCAGCTTGGGTTGTCTCTCACAATATTTTGCTAGTGACAAGCAGCAAACCCCTCCAGGCGATGTTATCACTCAGTCCAACAGCATGGGGAGCCCCACACCCAGCTATATCGCATGACTGCTCCCTGAGACACTCATGAATCACACAGAGAAAGGCACCAGCAAATCTCCCGATCCCCCAGCCTTGCGCCTCAGAATTATACCATCTTGCCCTGGTCAGAAGCCTGACCAGTGCACGTTTATTATCCGGTCCGCCCCTCCCTCGATGTGGAGAGGACGCACACTAGCTTTTGTAACCTGAGCTGAGATTTCCCAAGCACTTCAACCAAAACACACTGTTTTAGGTAAAATATAAAACGGATTCATTAACTGCAGAAAGATAGACTATAAGTGATTATAAATGGTAGGCAGAAAAGGTCAGAGATAACGACCCAAGAAAATAAAAGGTAAGCGTACAGCCTAAATCTTAAACCTTATTAGATGAGGCAATATTTGGATTAAACAGTTTTTCCTCACCCCACTGGATGTTGCAGGTAGGTTACAGTCCTTAATACACAGGCTTCCACTTTAAGCCTGGGACCAGTTTCCTCAGTTCAAGTCTCTGTCTTTCCAGAGTTCTTGTTGCTTCCAGCGTAGGTGGGGGAGGAGAAAGACCAAAGTATAATGTCACTGTCCCCTATTTTATATCCTCAGTCCATGGCTGGAAAACACTTGCCCAGACATGTCCTGATGGGCTTTCCTGAGGCACAGGATTGAACAATCCCCATTGGTGCGGAGCTTCTCTTACGGAATTGCAAATCTCTTGTTTACAGCGCCCTTGCTGGTTAATGGCTGTGTAACACCCTCCTGGGAGTGGATCAGTTCCTTTGTTGTCACTGGAGAGCTGGCAGTAGACAACCCTCAAACTTACAACATATTTCAGTAACAATCAGACAGATAAATCTCATAACTTCGTACACACTAATGATATACATATTTTGACAGAACAATGGATTTCAGCATAGAATCATAGCATATCAGGGTTGGAAGGGACCTTAGGAGGTCATCTAGTCCAACCCCCTGCTCAAAGCAGGACCAATCCCCAATTTTTGCCCCAGATCCCTAAATGGTCCCCTCAAGGATTGAACTCACTACCCTAGATTTAGCAGGCCAATGCTCAAGCCACTGAGCTATCCCTCCCCGCAAAGATCATGATCTTTCATACAATATCTTACATGGCATGCTTTATATGAAATATCACAACCATATATGAATGTTGGATATGGGGGTTACAGGGTGCTACTTTGAGGTACAATATGTCACAACCTGGACCTGGAAGCATTGAGCCTCCTTAACTCCAACAGACATCAGTTCATGGACTCATCGATTTTAAAGCAGAAAGGACTACGGAGATAGTCTAATCTGACCTCCTGCATTACACAGGCCATAGAGCATCACTCAGCAGCAGTTCCTGCAATGAGTCCAATGGGAATCATGACTGACCCAGCACCTCTGGGAGCTGCCCAGCACTTTGCAACATTGGTCCCATACTCCCTTTCGCAAACCATCTACACATGTCCTTATTGTTCATAAACACCCGACAAATACTTTATACAGAAAGAAGCGATTAACCTGCGAAGGATTCACAGACTATCCTCTTTGACTGCCCATGTTGTGACTGATTACTTGAATTGCAGGGTTACATCATGGATCTCTGACTGACGCGCTGATTTTTTTCTGGCATGGGAATAATGACCGTCAGACAATCAATGGTAAATAATGAAAAACACCCATTGAAGTGCACATTTCTGGACAGCTATGTTTACGAAAATCTGTGAACTTTGCAAACAGTTTAATAAATGCTGTGCAGCTGCCTGGATTCTCAAACAACAGAGAATGAAACCCCCTAGATAATGGGAAACCAAATCATCACTTTCATTTCGGAAAATATTTGCACAACAGTCTGTATTATTTGAGTAACTGTAGTTAACCGCTAGTCTGTCCATGACAGGGGTAAAACATGGACAGAGTTTGATCTGGGTGATCATGGAAATTAAGACTCCTGGGTTCTGATGATGATGATACTGACTTCTTTTGTAAAGCGCTTTGAGATCTGTGGGTTAAAGGCATTGTAGAAGAGCTTGGTATTATTATTACATTCCCATCTCAGCCACTGACTCACTAAGTGACATTGAGCTAGTCACTTAGACCAAGATTTTCAACACTAAGTAATCAAACTGTTGTGTGGTGCCAGTCTAACATTTTTCTGAAGTCTAAGCATATTACATCAGCATTGTTATACGTTTGGTTGATAAAGATAATCTCGTCAAAAAAGATCAAGTTAGTGTGACGGGGTTCACTCACCACCCTAGCGCCTCCTGCTGGCTGTCCCGGGGATAAGCTCTGCTAGCCAGGGCACCTTTGTCTGTTGGAGTCTCACCACTGTCACTTCTGCTCCTGGATCCGTGTCATTCCAAGGACTCTGGTGTCCTCTTCAGGACACAGCTCTCTAGCTGTGCCCCACTCTGTGCCCCCACTTCCAGGGGACAGTACCGCAGTCCGACGGTCCTGCCACTTCCTCAGTGGTTACTGGGGGTGGGGGCAATCCAGGCCCACCCACTACTCTGGGTCCCAGCCCAGGGACCCTGTAGATGGCAGCCATGTGCTGCGTCCCCCTGAACTGTCAGTCTATTTCCCTGGGCCACTTCCCTGCAGACCCAATAGCTTCTTTGACCTTGCCTCAGGGCCTCAGCCGGCAGCTACCAGCCAGGAGCTCCTCCCTAGCTGCCCTGTCCCTGCTAGCAGCACTGTTCTGTCCAGGTTTCTGGCTTTCCTCCACCTGTAAGGCAGCCTGTCTCCATCCTTGAGCTCCAGGCAGCTACTGAACCTGCTCTTCCCTGCAGCTATTCTTCTATGGGCCTGCCTGGCCGCTCCTCACAGACCCCTTTCTAATTGGCTGTCTCCCGCACAGCCTTCCTAGGGCTCCATTAACCCCTTACTGGCCAGTGTGGGGCGAACGCCCCATCACAGTTAGTTTGACAGGATTCATTTTCCATAAGCCTCTGTTGATTGGCATTAATGTTATTAACCTCCTTTAAATTATTTATTACATCGATTCCAATATGAACTTCTCCATTATCTTGCCCGGGATCCATGTCAGACTGACAGCCCTATAATTACCTGGGCCATTCTTTTTACCCTTTTAAAATACTAGCATAACATTCCTTTCTTCCAGCCTTCTGGAAGGTCCACAGTGTTCCCAGATTTATTGAACATCAAGATTAACAGCCTAGCCAGCTCTTCCTTGAGACACATTAAAGAGAGGCAGTCTGGCCAAGTGGATGGCACACTGGACTGAGAAGAGCTGGGTTCTATTCTTCTCTCTGTTGGTGACCCTGGGGAAGTCATGTCACCTCTCTTTACCTCAGTTTTCCCATCTGTAAACTGGGGATAATAATACTGGCCTCCTTTGTAAAGCACTATAGAAGAGCTTGGTATTATTAAAAGGTGCCTTATTTTCAGAGGCTTTGCACTCATGAATGTCTGAAAATCAGGCATCCTTTGGAATGTTTCAAGTTGGGCAATGAAAAATTGAGACACCCAAAGCCACATTTGAAAATGTTGGCCTTAAATGCACTTTGGCTCAGTTTGCCCATTTGCAATCTGGGAAAAATAATCACTACTTCCTTTTGGCTGGTGTTGTGGCTTCATTCATACTTGTATAGCATGCTGAGTTCTTCCAATGAAAGGAGCTGTAGAATAACAGCATTCTGATGGCCATCCATATAAGGAATCCAACCCTCAGTAGGTCACTTGTGCAGCATAGTGTGACACTAACCATCACTTGGTAAAACTGATTGTGGCTACAACCATTGCTGCATATTCTCAAATAACTTAGCTAATACAGAGTCAAGTTTAACTGCCTGTAGCGTAAGGGGCAGCTCCATGACTTGGATAGAGAAGAGGCATATAAATATCAAACAGCAATGGAACTCATAAACTCAACCTGAAGAAAATTTCAGAGCCAGCTTCACAATCCAACAATCTACATGAGTCACCTTTACCTATGAAGCGACGCGTAAGTCAGAGCTACAAGTAGACTCCATTTCATCTGAATGGCACCTAATATGTAAAGCTCGTGGGCTATTAAGAACAGGAGATGCAACCTTACTCAAGGCACTGGAGATTGTTTACACAGTGCAATCTATGCTGTGTGATTATTATGAATGCTTTTTTTTTTTTAAGCCATTTCATTTTGCCTTAGAATATTTTACTTTACTGGAACACTGAGAGAATGAATTTTACACAAGGTAATTATGAATTGATATGAATTACTCCTCATAAATATAGATGGTGTTCTGTTTTATGAATTGGAGGCTTCAGGAGGTACGAATGTATTCTAAGAGGCCTATGGTTTTTCATTTAAAGGTGCTGATATATTTACTGCCAATTGAATATTCTTTGTGAAATCTATACAGCATTTGAAGTTATTTGTCAGCTTTTGGTTCAAGCAGTGGTTTTTTATAGAGGAGAGAGGTGGGCTTGTTTCCTAGTCTGTTGTAGCATCTGCACTCAGAGAAAATAAATTGACATTCGTATAAGCCTGGCATGCCCGTTGAAGCATCTGGAATCATATGATTGTAAGGCTAGGTACCAGCATGATCCTTGCGTTTGTGTCTTTCATTGTGTAGCCATCGGCGGGGTGAATAATCTGTAACCACCAAAAGGGGGTTCCCAAAAAGGTAATAGTTTCAGGCATCTATGGCCCACATCATGCCTAGCGCTTCCTTTTCTATTACTGAGTAGGCCTTTCATGTGGAAATAGCTTTTGACTTGAGTACAATCTGGTGTATTCCTCTCCCTCAAAGGTCTGGGAGAGTATCAGCCCAAGTTCTACTTCCAAAGAGTCTCTGCAGTATAAATTCCTTCGAGAAGTCCAGGTTGAAGAGCACCGGATCATGACACAAAGTCTCTTTCAATGTTTTAAAGGCTGTATCACAATTGTCTGACCATAGAATCATAGAATCATAGAATCTCAGGGTTGGAAGGGACCTCAGAAGGTCATCTAGTCCAACCCCCTGCTCAAAGCAGGACCAAACCCAACTAAATCATCCCAGCGAGGGCTTTGTCAAGCCTGACCTTAAAAACCTCTAAGGAAGGAGATTCCACCACCTCCCTAGGCAACCCATTCCAGTGCTTCACCACCCTACTAGTGAAAAAGTTTTTCCTAATATCCAACCTAAACCTCCCCCTCTGCAACTTGAGACCATTACTCCTTGTTCTGTCATCTTCTACCACTGAGAACAGTCTAGATCCATCCTCTTTGGAACCCCCTTTCAGGTAGTTGAAAGCAGCTATCAAATCCCCCCTCATTCTTCTCTTCTGCAGGCTAAACAATCCCAGTTCCCTCAGCCTCTCCTCATAAGTCATGTGCTCCAGCCCCCTAATCATTTTTGTTGCCCTCTGCTGGACTCTTTCCAATTTATCCACATCCTTCTTGTAGTGTGGGGCCCAAAACTGGACACAGTACTCCAAATGAGGCCTCACCAGTGCCGAATAGAGGGGAATAATCACGTCCCTCGATCTGCTGGAAATGCTCCTACTTATACAGCCCAAAATGCCATTAGCCTTCTTGGCAACAAGGGCACACTGTTGACTCATATTCAGCTTTTCGTCCACCGTAACCCCTAGGTCCTTTTCTGCAGAACTGCTGCCCAGCCATTCGGTCCCTAGTCTGTAGCAGTGCATGGGATTCTTCCGTCCTAAGTGCAGGACTCTGCACTTGTCCTTGTTGAACCTCATCAGATTTCTTTTGGCCCAATCATCTAATTTGTCTAGGGCCCTCTGTATCCTGTCCCTACCCTCCAGCGTATCAACCACTCCTCCCAGTTTAGTGTCATCTGCAAACTTGCTAAGGGTGCAGTCCACACTATCCTCCAGATCATTGATGAAGATATTGAACAAAACCGGCCCCAGAACCGACCCTTGGGGCACTCCACTTGATACCGGCTGCCAACTAGACATGGAACCATTGATCACTACCCGTTGAGCCCGACCATCTAGCCAGTTTTCTATCCACCTTACCGTCAATTCATCCAGCCCATACTTCTTTAACTTGCTGGCAAGAACACTGTGGGAGACTGTATCAAAAGCTTTGCTAAAGTCAAGAAATAGCACATCCACTGCTTTCCCCTCATCCACAGAGCCAGTTATCTCATCATAGAAGGCAATTAGGTTAGTCAGGCATGACTTGCCCTTGGTGAATCCATGCTGACTGTTCCTGATCACTTTCCCCTCCTTAAGTGGTTCAGAATTGATTCCTTGAGGACCTGTTCCATGATTTTTCCAGGGACTGAGGTGAGACTGACTGGCCTGTAGTTTCCCGGATCTTCCTTCTTCCCTTTTTTAAAGATGGGCACTACATTAGCTTTTTTCCAGTCATCCGGGACCTCCCCCGATTGCCATGATTTTTCAAAGATAATGGCCAATGGCTCTGCAATCTCATCGGCCAACTCCTTTAGCACCCTCGGATGCAGTGCATCCGGCCCCATGGACTTGTGCTCGTCCAGCTTTTCTAAATAGTCTCGAACTATTTCTTCCTCCCCATACCGTGCTGCGGAGTGCAGCCGCCTGGGAGCTGACCTTGTCTGTGAAGACAGAGGCAAAAAAAGCATTGAGTACACTAGCTTTCTCCACATCCTCTGTCACTAGGTTCCCTCCCTCATTCAGCAAGGGGCCCACACTTTCCTTGACTTTCTTATTGTTGCTCACATACCTGAAGAAACCCTTCTTGTTACTCCTAACATCTCCAGCTAGCTGCAACTCCAAGTGTGATTTGGCCTTCCTAATTTCACTCCTGCATGCCTGAGCAATATTTTATACTCCTCCCTGGTCATTAGTCCAATCTTCCACTTCTTGTAAGCTGCTTTTTTGTGTTTAAGACGAGCAAGGATTTCACTGTTAAGCCAAGCTGGTCGCCTGCCATATTTGCTTTTCTTCCTACACATCGGGATGGTTTGTTCCTGCAACCTCAATAAGGATTCTTTAAAATACAGCCAACTTTCCTCAACTCCTTTCCCCGTCATGTTATTCTCCCAGGGGACCTTGCCCATCAGTTCCCTGAGGGAGTCGTAGTCTGCTTTTCTGAAGTCCAAGGTCTCTGTTCTACTGCTCTCCTTTCTTCCTTGTGTCAGGATCCTGAAGTCGACCATCTCATGGTCACTGCCTCCCAGGTTCCCATCCAATATTGCTTCCTCTACTATTTCTTCCCTGTTTGTGAGCAGCAGGTCAAGAAGAGCTTTTCCCCTAGTTGGTTCCTCCAGCACTAGCACCAGGAAATTATCCCCTACACTTTCCAAAAACTTCCTGGATTGTCTGTGCACCGCTGTATTGCTCTCCCAGCAGATATCGGGGTGATTAAAGTCACCCATGAGAACCAGGGCCTGTGATCTAGCAACTTCTGTTAGTTGCTGGAAGAAAGCCTCGTCCACCTCATCCCCCTGGTCTGGTGGTCTGTAGCAGACTCCCACCACGACATTACCCTTGTTGATCGCACTTCTAAATTTAATCCAGAGACTCTCAGGTTTTTCTGCAGTTTCATACTGGAGCTCTGAGCAGTCATACTGCTCTCTTACATACAACGCAACTCCCCCACCTTTTCTGCCCTACCTATCCTTCCTGAACAGTTTATATCCATCCATGACAGTATTCCAATCATTTGAGTTATCCCACCAAGTCTCTGTTATTCCAATTACATCATAATTCCTTGACTGTGCCAGGACTTCCAGTTCTCCCTGCTTGTTCCCCAGGCTTCTTGCATTTGTGTATAGGCATTTAAGATAACTCACCGATCGTCCTGCTGTCCCAGTATGGGGCAGGAGCCCTCCCCTCTTGTACTTACCTACTTGTGCTTCCTCCCGGTATCCCACTTCCCCACTTACCTCGGGGCTTTGGTCTCCTTCCCCCCGGTGAACCTAGTTTAAAGCCCTCCTCACTAGGTTAGCCTAGTGCCCTTGCCATAGTTTCTCATCTCTTGTCAGGTCCACAAAGGGGGCTGCGATGGTGGGTGGCAACAAAACCTCAATTGAAGTATCTGACCAACCCTAAAAATGGTCTAACTTGCTTTACACTAGCTGGGGATAGCACCCACAGGGTTTGTTTTTTGAAGAGAACATGTCCTACATGGAGAGACCTATTACTCTCCAGAATTATTCATACTGCAGAAGTGCCCAGAGATCTCAGCCAACATGGGAGCTCTTCTATGCTAGGAACTTGACAAATGCATACTAAGTGTCCTTGGCCTGAAGAATGTACAAGCTTGAAGAAACAAAATAGACAAAGGGGTAGGTGAAAGGAACAGATCAGACAAGCAGGAGGCAGAGAAATGGGGCACAGAAAGATTCAGTGACTTCCTAAATGTCACATGGGAAGTCTGTGACAGAGCCAGGAATGGACCTCAGGTCTTTTGAGTTACAGTCTAGCACCTTAACCACAAGACAAACCTTCCACCGTGAAGATCCAGAAGAAAAAGCTCCCCACATATAACTTTTGGGTGAAGAAAGTCCTTCTGTTCCATTGCTTCCTACATTTCCTAAGAGAAAAATCGAGAGAGAGAGAGAGAGAGAGAATCAAACATCTCCTTTGGATGATATATTTACACAAACTGAAGGCTCAATAAAAGATTGTAGCAAGAACCTATAGTATTCAGAGCACTTTCTCCTCTGACCTTATTTCTAATGCACAGCAACCGCTGAATTTCTGTATGTCAATGCATTGTAATTTCTAACACAGAGAGATATTAAATTCTACGCAGAACAGACCAATATCTTAGAATTATGCTGCTACATTAAAGATTTTTTTTTAATTAAAATACTTCTTCAAGTGCAGGTTCTAAGTTATCATGCTACAGAATAGATAAAAAAGAGCCATGTTAGCAGTGGGAGAAATCCAAAAAACCCACAAAACTGGCAGTCAGTATATGTTTATGTTGGAAATAACCTGGATAATTTTCTGAGAGAGAGAGAGAGAGAGAGAGAGAGAGAGAGCACAGAAATGCTAAGGGAAAATAGCAGGATTAACTTTCTTCAGCAAGAAATACCTGGATGAATTATAAATACTCTTTGTGACACAAGGGATCAACTGACAATGTTTGAAACTAAGCTTACATTTGCATTTTCTTATTTCCTTTTTAACTGATGGGATCTTCTAGCTTGTATGCTAATTGATCTGTCTTTGCAGTTTTATTAAGTGCTTTGAAATATTTCATACCAATTTTTTGTTCCCATATATTTACTGAGAGGTTCCAAATATGTGAAGATGTGTGATAGGGGTGTATGTGGGGTGTATGTTGTTGATGTTCTTTTCAGGTTCTTATTCCATGTCCATCACCATGGTATCAGAGCACCTTCCTGTAGAGAGCATTAATTAGCTTAACCAGCATCTATTACATATGCTTCTTTTTTTCTGTCTCCCTTCCTCTTCTCAAGAAGAAATATTAGTATTCCCCTTATGTAGGTGCTCGAGCAGAAAGACTCTCCATGTATGCCTTAAATGAGGCCAGTCAAGATGAGCTGGACATGGGGGCGGGGGGGGGGGGGGGAGGACTCGATAATGAACAGAGTCAAGAATTTTGTGACCTATTCACAAACAGTAAGAAAGGCTGAATTTTCTGAGTGAATTATCCACTCAGTTCTACTTCCAGACTCTTCTTTCTGCTGAAATACAATTTTCTCACTTTTTAACACCTTTCTCTGTTCAGGTGGCCCCAACAAATCTTTCTCTGGTACAGTCCAAACCTCAAACAAGAGGGGGTTAGAAAGACAGTCTCTGTGGCTGGTCATTTTATAAATGCCTAATGCAGGGGTTCCTCCATTCGTCTCTGAAGTATGGCAGGTTGAAGATTTTCCATCAAAAAAAAGTTTTCTGATAGAAAATTAGGGTTTGACTAAATCACATTTTGCAAGTATCTGCGTTCTGTGGAAAAAATTAATGTTTCATCAAAAAAACCCAAATGCCTGAAAAGTTAAATTTCTTTGGTTTTCTACTGAAAACCAAACTATTTTGATTCAGCGATAACCTATGGTGCATCATGGGAGTTGTAGTTCAGTTTCTTCATGCCCTCATTCTCCTCTATGGACAGGACCCTCCAGCCAGATTTCATCGCCCATGATGCACTGCAGCCATGGGAGTCCTCATGATGTACTGTGATGAGACCGTGGCTCATAATGGGAGATGTAATTTGACCAGGGAGCCTAACATACGTAGGAGAATGAGAATATGAGGCAAATGAACTCTAACTCCCATGAGGCACTGTTTTTTTGGCAAAAATATTTTGCACTTTTGCTCAGAGTCAAAAGTTTCCATGGGAGTGGGGCAGAGGGGACAACATTTTCCCAGCCGGCTCTACTTTTGGAGAATCTGGTACCAGACACTGTCAGAAACAAGACACCAGCCACCAGACTAGATGGACCATGGGTCTGATACAACCTGGCAGTTCCTATTCTGGCTTCCTAGGAAGGGTGGTGATCAACACACTCCTCTGAGATAAATGTTATTGATCTGTCAGGAGGTGGTCACCGAAACTGGAAGGGGGAGAGAATCCAGTTATGGAATAAGCTTCCAGTGGAGATTAGGCAAATCCAAAGTTTGACCATCTTTATGAAACCTTGCAAAACTTTCACCTCTGAAATGGCCTTTCCACCATAAGAATCACACCACACTGATACCCCCGACAACACAACCCCCCCCAACAAACAAAAATAAGGGAAATTAATAAAATCTATAACAATCACAACTCTACCCCAAGCATAGATTGTACCTTGAAAAAGGAAAAGAGCTAGAGATTCCATGAAGTCCACTAGGGACTTGGCTATTGCTATTGATTTTACATGGAAGTAGCTCACATACTAAGATGATAAGCAGCCATATAAAACCTTAGATAGATTAGATAAGATAGATAAGATAATAGCAAATTCCACTTTACTCTTTACCATTTACCCTAGCCATTTTCAAGAGAAAGATTAGATAGATAATCCCACTTTACTCTTTACCCTTTATCCTATCTGGTTTCTTAATTATGATATCCCATTAAGCTGTGTTATAGATGGGCATGTCGGATCACTCTTCGTCTCTTCTGGGCAAGACATGCCAAACTCTATTACCTTTCTTCCCATTGAATTGCCTTTAAAGGTCAGGGCCTCCAATTTTCCTCACTCGTAAGATCATCCTGTGAAATCCCCCCAAAGTCAAACATTAGCTGAACAGGCAAGATTTGTCATTTTTCATTATCACTGAATAGTTCATTGCGCCACGCTGCTCGGCACTGACGGGTCACTGCATGTCTGATCCAAAGCCCATGGAAGTTTTCCCACTGACTTTAGTGGGCTTTGGATCTGGCTCATAAGGCTTGATCGGATGCCTTCAAAGTCAACGGGAGTTTCACAACTGATTTCAATGGGGGTAGAACCAGGCCCATGAAGCTAGGTGGGACACATGAAAACCTTCTCACAAAAGCTTTGTTAAGTGACGTTTTGTTCCCATTTTATATTTTATTCTATCCACAGTTTTGACAACACAGCTATATTTTAATCCAAAATGGGTAGAAATGGAGATTTTTACCCATTTTGGATAGGAGCAATGACATTGCACAAAAAGGGGTGGATTTTTGCTCTGAAAGTAGCTAGTTCTCATTAAAGAGATTAATATATTTCACTGAAAAATTGCTCCCAGTTTTGCATTCATAGTAAAGTGCCCAAACCCTTCTATTTTGAATAGTTTTGTATTTAGTTATGAATATTTTGCTCACCTGCAGGATTTCCACCTTGCAACAATTTAGTATCATTATTTACATATCTCAGGAACACTTTGATCAAATGCTCTCAAATTTCCCACAAAAATATAATACCAGTGCCCATGACCTGGTCTTCTAGTTTGCAAAACTGCTCAGACTATATATGGATGCAAAATTCACCTATAAACAGAAACTATGCTAAAGCTTCAACTGTAGAATGGTTAGTTGCAGCTGCATAGTAAACCTAAATAGACACAGAAAGAGAGAACTAATGTGGCTGAAAAAGACATAAACAGTGTTTTATATGCTCAACAGCTTTGCTTTTTTCTCTCTCTCTAAATAAACTCTGGGAAGGTGTTTATGTAACACATTTGTCTGAATCCTACCACACCGATATTACAGGCACATTTCTGAGAACACTCTAAGAGACACAAAGCAGATTGACAAAACTCTCCAAAAGAATAATGAAAATAAAAGCAGAATGAAAAGTTCTCAGTGAAAAAGACTCGGTGGTTCAGATTGTCAGCCACCAGTGCCAGACGCCACTTTTAGGCAAGAAACGTCAACAAGATGCAAATGCATGCGTCCTAATGCGTGTGCTTGCCCTTGAAATAGGCTAACATCTGCACACATGGCAAGCATTACAATGTGCACCTGTATAACCTATTGGCTCCAAGAATTAGGTTTAAATAATTGGTCCCAGTGGGCTGTTCAGTTCAAGTTCTAAGCTATGTGCATATGCAATTGATGGGCACTCTAAAGGGCAGGTACAAGCGTGAAACATTGTATCAGCTGCTTGCAGCTGGAAAATGCAGGTGAAGGTTTTCATGCTTGCAAGTTCTGCCTGCACAATTAGAGCCGGGGGAGAGGCCCAGGTGGAATAACAGCCCTCTATGTAGAATCAGATAGAAGTGACTATTATTGTAAGCGCTTTTGGGGCGAGGGCTGTCTTTTTGTTCGGTGTTTGTATCATGCCTAGCACTGTCGGGTCCTGCTCCATACCTGGGCTCATAGGCACTACCATAGCTCAATGAGACATAATAATAATACTTGCTATGTGCCTGATCCAAAGTCCATTGAAGTCATTGGAAGTCTTTCCATTTGCTTCGGATCAGGCCCTTTCATTGTTATCAAATGTGCACAGTGCAGTCTCACAGTAATTATTATTTACAAATGACCCACTCCTTCTCTGTCCATTGCAGAGTCATGACTATCTGATTAGAATGTGACCCACTTGGGATGCCCCGGTATGGTGAAGTGAGTTAAGAACAGAATCTCCCTCAGAGTCATGTAGTGAAGTAACTCCTGGTATGTCTACACAGCTAAAACCAAAACCCTAATAATAGCAGTGTCGTTGTTAACGCTTGGGCTGGAGCCTAGACTATGAAACCCGGTGAGGAGGGAAGGTCTCTGAGTCCAAGCTCCAGCCTGGGTGGTAACAGCTACACGGCTATTTTTAGCCCCATAGCATAAGCCAGGCAAGCTCAAGTCAGTTGAATTAGCTCTGAGACACACTGCCCTGGGTTTTTGGTTTGTTTTTTTCATGTAGATGTACCTTCCGTGGACCTTTGGCATGTACATTTCAGCACTTTTCAAGGAGCTCATTATAAAACAGATTGAACTTGATTGGACAGGTGGGTGATGGGCCAGAGAGACAGTGCAAGTGTGTGCGTGAGAGAAAGAAGGGCTTATAAATCTGATCTTCCAACAGCTTCAAAGATATGACCTATAAAGTGGTTACTTGCCGCACCGGCTAGCGCCAAGCGTGATGCTACTCAAGAAGTGCTGCAATTTTCCAAATGAATGAAATCAGGAAGTCACACCCGCTCCACAGAACTGATTCCGCTCCTCAGCCTCTGGCACTAGCTGCAAAGGAAGGATTCGAGTATTAGGAGGTGTAATTTAGAATGCACAGGTCTAGCAGGCTCCATCAGGGCACCGTGGGACTAGCAAAGCAAGGGAAGCTAATTACTTCCCCATACTGGGAATAGAACAGCGCCACAGCACCCCAGTGGGAGTCATTGTCCTTCAAGTATCACAGTGCCTCCACCATGACACGTGCCTGTCTCACCATCTCTCGTTTGAAGTGACCGGGCTTGGTGGCTAGTGTATGTGTAAGACAAACCATGGTCGGCAGCAGCTGGGATCAAACCTGATATCTCTGGAGTTTAATGCATGAACCTCTACTGCTTGAGCTAAAAGACACATCTCTCTTACCCCAGGCTGTAGCAGACTCATCAATCTCTAGCTGCCACCAGTGCCACACCCGGAGGCATGGGTTACATATGTGTGTGTATACTGTGGTGTTAAAGGATGCTCAAAGGTGCTCAAGCAAGGAAAACTCAATCAGTGGCCTATGGCACAAAGGCCAGTCTATTTAGCCACTGGCGCATTGTTGGGTTTGTAACGACACTGCAGGTTTTCATGCAGCTTTGGCAAATGTGACTGTGATATTTGGGGAGTGAATCTGAACTCTACCAGAAGCTGTAGAGATGTGATTCCACCCAGATCTGCCCAAAGCATTGGAAAGCTAAATGGATTGGCAGAACCCACACAAAGCTAAATGGATTGGCAGAACCCACGGGGAGGCATAGCTCAGTGGTTTGAGCATTGGCCTACTAAACCCAGGGTTGTGAGTTCAATCCTTGAGGGGTCCATTTAGGGATCTGGGGCAAAAATCTGTCAGGGGACAGTACTTGGTCCTTCTAGTGAAGGCAGGGGACTGGACTCGATGACCTTTTCAAGGTCGTTCCAGTTCTAGGAGATTGGCATATCTCCTTTTATTTATTTATTTTTTTTAAAAAAAACAAACAGCTCATGGTGTAATAAATTACTTACAACTCTCTACCAGGACGACATTAAAACTGATAGAACCTCCACTATTATGTTTGAAAAAAATAGCACCCCGTGTGGCCTAGACTTTAGGATACTATGGAGCTACTTGACTAGCATAGAGATGGAGAGCAAATACATACCTAGAGAGATAGAAACTTACTGATGATTATTAGCAATAGCATTATGGTGGTACCTAGAGATTCCCAATCAAGATCGGGATCCCATTGTACCAGGAGCAGTACAAATACATAAGAAATGGTCCTTGCCCTGAAGAACTTACCAACTAAATAGGCACAACAGATAAACATTCAGAAGGGAAACAGACACAAAGAAGTAAAGTTTGCCCAAGGGTCACACAACATGTCAGTAGCAAAGCCAGAAAAGGACCCATGTCTCCTAGGTGTCAGAGCCGAACCCAGGCCATGGGACAGCATTATTTCTGGATGGAACCAGCTCCAACTCTTCCTTGCTTACATGCCGTGAACCACTGTGAATTGGTGGAACTGTTTCCAGGAAGTCAGTAGTAAGCAGTGTTCTGAATAAGCCAGGACCGACCTGGCAAGACAACAAGAGATGAGGCAAAGCAGTCGGTGTTGAGAGGGGATGACTCAGATGTTCTTATGACAATTATGAGACTTTGGAAGTTTGACAACTTTAAAAGACTATCATATTGAGATATGGCCCGAGGGATTAGTCAAACTTTTATATCTATACATGTTTTAAATCTATTTATCTGTCTAGATATATTTATCTTTGGGAGCTAGGGACTGTATTCTAGATATATGGGGAAGGGTTAATGAGCTTCCCCCAAGAACTAAAAACAGTGGGCAGTAATTACTGCTTATCCTGGGAAAGTAAAAAACTCCAGAGAAGTACCACCCCCTCAGATGAATTCATATACTGGGTTCAGACCAGGTTCAAGACCCCAAAGAGACTAAGAAAGAGCATGTGATATAAAGGGTCAGCCTGAACTGGTTGAACACCTTCATTTTGATCCAAAGACTGAACATGAGATTGTAACCGAGAGGGTGAAACCCTGCTGGAAGGGTTTGAAGGACAAGAACCTTCTGGGTCTCCACCTGGTAATCTAGTGTAATGATTGGGACCACGTGGATAACACCAAATTTCTATGGTGCCAGTAGCACCACGACTAGAAGACAGACACTCTCGGTGCTTCAGCAGCTAGGCCTTGTAGACCCAATAATCACTCTGACACATGGCGCAGGGAAAGCTTGAAAATACCCTTAGTACAGAGGCTTAAACAGATATCATTCAAAGTGAGCAATAGCAGTCGATGTTTGGGTCCCCTTGGAAGTCCAGTCGAGAGTAAGGGCTCTTCAGGCCTAGTGCCTGTAGTTCCCTCTCCAGGCCAATCTCTATTCAAGCAAATATGAGCTGGTGGGTTTCCAGGCCAGGCTCAGATGGTGTCTCTCAGTGGCACCTTTCTGCAGTGGTTCCCTGACCAATGGCTGCTACCCCCAAAATCCCACACAGAGCTGCACACACCTGAATCATCCACAGTCACACCCTGTTCCACATGTGACTCTGCATACACAGGTCCTGGGGGTTTCTCCCTGCATCTGGATTCTCTGCAGCTCCCTGCTTGCCATGCCAATCCCCAAAATCCCACAGCCACTTCCTGGTTCAGGACCCATCCTTTACCTGGCTAGGGGAAAGGGAAGTGCAGTGAGGAGGGGTTTGATGGGAAACCTAGTCATAGAATCATAGAATCTCAGGGTTGGAAGGGACCTCAGGAGGTCATCTAGTCCAACCCCCTGCTCAAAGCAGGACCAAACCCAACTAAATCATCCCAGCCAGGGCTTTGTCAAGTCTGACCTTAAAAACCTCTAAGGAAGGAGATTCCACTACCTCCCTAGGTAACCCATTCCAGTTCTTCACCACCCTACTAGTGAAAAAGTTTTTCCTAATATCCAACCTAAACCTCCCCCTCTGCAACTTGAGACAATTACTCCTTGTTCTGTCACCTGATACCACTGAAAACAGTCTAGATCCATCCTCTTTGGAATCCCTTTTCAGGTAGTTGAAAGCAGCTATCAAATCCCCCCTCACTCTTCTCTTCAGCAGGCTAAACAATCCCAGTTCCCTCAGCCTCTCCTCATAAGTCATGTGCTCCAGCCCCCTAATCATTTTTGTTGCCCTCCGCTGGACTCTTTCCAATTTATCCACATCCTTCTTGTAGTGTGGGGCCCAAAACTGGACACAGTACTCCAAATGAGGCCTCACCAGTGCCGAATAGTCGGCATCAATAGCCAGAAGACAAGATTGGGTTGGAGCCAGGACTAGTAGCCGATGGGCAGGAGCAGAGTGTAGGGGCAGGAGCTAGAGAAGGGGCAAAGGCGAGGCACGGAGCAGCACAGGAACTGAGGGCAAGCACAGGAGTAAGGAACCAGGTAGGGGTTGGATACAGATCAGGAGACAAGCAAGAGCAGGATCCAACACAACAGAGTTGCTCGGACGACAGCCCACCCCATTTATGTCCTGGCTTAAGCAATGTGTGAGAGCCAATTAGGCAGCCACACGCCTTGGGGTTTCGGATAGGACTTCCTGTGGGGCCTGGCCTGATGGGACTGGTGAGGTGGTGCTTTATCTCATGTGGTGGCACTGCGGGAGTGTCAGAGACCTGCCACCCTGGCTTCTAGACCCACCACAACTGAAAACCCACAACCCTGGATCCTTACAGCTGGTCACTGGTAACTCTGTCATTGTCCTTAAGAGACAGCAAACCAGAGGTGCTGGGCTAAGGTCAGACCCGTTGGGATAAGCACAGAGTATTGGAGGCCTAAATCCCCAGGGTGGAAGGAGAGAGATACCACCACTTCCTGCCCATACAGCAGGGGGCCTGAGACCCAAAGCGGTGCCTTTGAGTAGACCATAGAGCAAGCAGAGGTACAGTGAACCCTGGAACTGTGCCAGACCTTTCTTCTGGGCTTAGGTGTGATCTCTTAACAAGACATCTGTGTTTCAATAAGAATTTTTTTAAAAAAACCCCACATTGAATGTGCCTTTTCCCCTTCAGTTAATTGCCATCTAGGAAAATTAAACAAAATTGCTTGCAAGTACGGGAAGGGATTTCAGTGCTAACCCTCTGTCTCAGGCATCTGCTCTAGCATCCATTACCACAGTATCAAAGCCACATGTTCTCAACTTTTTTCCATATCATGATCCCACATTGCAAGAGAAAGGCATTTTAGGACACGTGCCCCTCGTCTAGCCAGAAAGAAAGGAAAGGTTGACACATTGACCACCTCAAAGCTGTTTGAGACCAACCCTGGTGGAGGACCTTTGATCTACTCACTTTGTGAATTAAACACTGCAGCCAGATTCTGATCGGAGTTAAACAAGTGTGAATCTAGACAAACCCCATTAATTTGAATTTGGCTTTAACAGCCTCCTCCATTAGCTATCTACTGCTACCTTGGAGTCCATTAGAAACCTAACTTTGATACCACAGACCATGCTCTGCATAATGTTCTGCAAAGAGAGGGGGCGTTTTCCGTGACATATAGCGGACAATGTAAATGAACTGTGGAGTAACAAATTAAAAAGCTTTTATAAAACCGCTAAATACTATTTATGGCTCCCGGGTGTAACCGAGGCTGGCCACCAGTCAAATAATTACAGGCTCAGCACTGCATGCCAAAGTGCATTTTGTTGACTAACAACTTATGCAGTGAGCTATGCAATCAATTTTATGAAATGAATTATCCAAATAGTTGACAGCAAAATTGCCCAGACACTGTGTGTGACTGCTTGCCATTAAAAGAATAAAGGGTGTATTAAAATATAGTGGTTATTTTGGCATCGTTCTGCCAATCTTTTCTTACCACGTGCACTTTTTTATCATAACAAAAAAGCATTGTTAGAGCTGGGCAGGAATAGTTTTCCCATCTCGCGAGGGTTTCCAGGATTTTGATTTTTTTTTTCTCCCCACTGAGATAGAACAAAGTCAAAATCTTTAAAAAAAATCACAAACCCATAAACCAAAAAAAGGTTGGATCAGGTCAATCAAAATGTTTTGTTTCAATGATTTTGAAATATTTCAATTTCCACTGTTTAAAAACAAACATTTTGTTTAGTATAAATTATCAAAAATTTCAAAACAAAAAGCCTTTTGGAATTGAGAAATAAAACTCCCTTTGAAAAATGTGAAAGACATTTTAATAATTTCAAAACTTTTTTTTTAATTATTTCTATTTGGGAGATTTGTCAAAACTGACACTTTCCTGCAAACAGTTTTGGTTTTGACAAATTAGGGTTTCCTGATGAAAAAAAATATTTTGTTTGTGAATTCCCAACCAGCTCTACGTAGCGGGTCATGGTTCCTGATATACAGCTTGCTGACTGCAATGGAAAGTCTCTCACTGATATCAGATCGTGCCTATAGAAGCCAGAGCAGGAAAAGCCTCATCAGTGAGATGGGTTGAAAAGTTTTAATGGAAAATTTTGTTCAGTGGGAAATTGGATTTTCAACTAAATTAAACTTTTTCCAGAAAGAGTTGCTTTCCTCCACAGTTTGAATTATTGATAGAAAAACAATCAAACATTTTCAGCCAAATATTTTTGTTTTCATTTGGATTTTATTCCCTTTTTATTGGCAGTTTTCCAACTGTGGTTTCTTTGGGTTTTTTTCAGGGGGAGGGATGGGGAGAAGAGGTTGGCTGAAATTTTTAAGTTCTCAGTTGCTGAGAGCCAGAAAAATGTCAGTTTTCTAATTTGTTTTCTTTTTATGAAAAGTCAAAATGTTCAGAAGAAAATAACCCCCATTTTTCTGACCACCTCTACTCATTAGGACTTCTAAATTGTCCTCTTTTCCCCAGCAAGTTTATTCTCCATTGTTTTTCCTTATCCTGTATAAAATAACTGAAACCAGGAGAATTCTACCACTTGTCTTTAACAAACTCTCACAATTAAATACAGCTGATCACCACAAAATTGTTCCCTGTAGAATTCTTTGGGGGGAGGGAGCGGGAAAACAAAGAAGTTTTCTGGACTTTTTTTTTTAATTCTCCACTTTTTCCTCTCAAAATTTTAAAATTCAAAATTCTGAAATTCTAAATGGTGTTGAAATTTTGAAGATTACAACCAGCTCTCCAGCTGGTCAAAAATGGATGGGTGGGATAGAAGTTGGGGGAATTGTGTAGAATTTTTTCCTGGCCTAGGTGTATTGAAATATTATTGTCCCTAAGTGTTGGTTAGAAGCGGAAGCCAAGCAACACAGGAGGTCCTTTGCTTTAGGGCTGTATCTCATCCTCAGATCCACACATTGCACAATGAGTGCAGCATTGCTGTACTACTGGATTATTCTCCCAGAACTGTGCATGAGTGTCTCTTTTAAACCTAGACGTCCATAGTCAAAGGGTTATTGTCAAATGAGCCATAGTAGCTCGTGATAAAATAGCTATGACATTACGACCTCACTTCAATAAGCTCTGGCAACATTATCATCAGTCAGGTATACTATGTTCCTGATGAAAGTGCTTGCTCTACTCTATCTCTTAGAACAGAGTAATAGCATAATATACCACATAGCAAGTGAGGGGTGATCTTTCACTTTTCTGGTGCTGTGCAGAGGAAGGTTGGGAACAAAGTCAAATTTTCCAGTATAAACTAGTAGAAATATGCATATGCAATTGAAAACGAGAATGGATTGTAATCATATATAGGACTGTCTGGTGGCTATTTGGGGCTACTAGCTAGTTGCTTTACTATCCTGCTATAAAGATGAGGTTAGAAGCAGAGCTGGGCATACTCCACAATAAATCTGCTACAGCGATTGAAAAATGAATTTGCTTCAGCTGTGCTCACGCCCCTTTTATGTTGTATGAGCATTTCATAGGAGAAATTGTCCTTGAACAAATATTCTGGCAGCCCATTTTTAACTTGCATGCTTATTCCAGAAAGGGGTCTATTTTATATGGAAGACAAGGTGCGCGGAATCTTTGCCAGAGCCCTGGGACAGAGGGCATCAAAAAAGCCATACGAGGATCTCATTGTATCCCTTGCTCGCTCAGGCAATTGTTTTGTATAAATGACCATGGAGATTACAGACCATAAAAGCAATGCCCTTAACATGTTATGCAGGATGGGACCTGCTTGCAAGGGAGTGAGGCACCTAAATACCTTTGAGGATCTGGGCCAAGGTTCCTGCAAAAATCATGCCATACCCTAACACAAGCGGATAGATCAATATTTAGAGGGACAGGAGGAGGACAACCCACTTGCCATCTCTATGATTTGCACAACCCAGTCAACACTGGGTACCTTCAGGCATCATTCAGTCGTTTTCAGCTCCTAATGAGAATGCCTTTAACTGATGGTATTTGAATGTTAACATGGACTCCCTTAGCTCTAGCCAAGCAAGGAGTCACAATGAGACTCGACTGGGATCCCACTGTCATACATGTTGAAAAATGACATTTTCCCCAAGTGATGACTATATATATATATATAGTTTAAGGACCAAAGGAATAATAAAAGCTTAAAAAGAAAAAAAAATCAGTAGCCGATCTGAATAGACAAAGAAAAGTGTTAAGCCTGGTTACTAGAGATTGAATTAGAAATAAGAAGGAAACTAACACTTACTGGAACAAATGTGCAGACAAGTATAATGGCTTTAAGCTTGCACCAGTTCAGAGAAGTATTAATGAATTACAATTCCAGCTTATATATGTGATGGAGCAATTAAACGAGGAGGGGAAAAATCTATAATTACAGTAATACACTCATGACAATGGGCAGTATTATGAATACATG
Source organism: Macrochelys suwanniensis (assembly GCA_033296515.1). Classification (NCBI taxonomy): domain Eukaryota; kingdom Metazoa; phylum Chordata; order Testudines; family Chelydridae; genus Macrochelys; species Macrochelys suwanniensis. The sequence goes on from CM065778.1 coordinate 136,939,080, forward strand.
ACTTTAAGTATTAAAAAAGTGTCGTCTGTGCATTCAGCTAGTCCATGAAAAAACATGCAAGGATTATGTTTCCCCATCCCTTCTTACAGTTTAGCTCCATTTTATATCTTGTCTTAGACTTAGATTGTGGACTTGGTTTAGAAATAGTGAGTGTTAAGCAATTGCCCCCAAAGAAAATTGCACCCAGAAAAACAGGTAACTGCATGTTTTCTACACTTCTTGGAGTGCCCAAGTAAGTATGTAGACATGAAAATGTATATTTTGAGTGGGCAGTTACTTGTTCACACAGGAATACTCTGTAGCCCAAAACAGACATGTAGACGGGTCAATCTTTTTTTAGTTTTCAAAATTCTGAGTTTTGTCTTATGTAAAAATGGGTTGAAGTATTTTGAAATTTCAAAACATTGAAAACAAATGTCAAGAATTTTTTGAAAAATGTTCATTAAATATTCCCACTATTTCTTTGAGCAGTCTCTCAGACACCTAATGTTTGGGAATGTAGATCCTAAGGTCATAGGGCACTATCTTTATTATTATTATTACTATTATTGTTATAGGGGGCATGGATCAGCATTCACATTGCACTGGGCTGGGCAAGCTCATGATCCAATCAGGGGACCAAATTCTGGTCACGTACCACCTGAGGTACGTTGCACATACGCTATGAAGATTATTATTATTGTTGTTGTTATTATATTATATTGGTATGCCTCTGGAGCTGAGGCATACCAGCAGATTACGGATTACATTCAGAAGAGAAATGATCAGTAGATTTGGTCTTCTTTAAATAAATACTAAATTAAGGCTGATAGGTCTGAATCACCACTTGTCCAGAGGTACATGTCTTAAATGGCAAATTAGCACTAGGCAGTTCCTAGGCAGGGCTGTGAACTAGCGGAATAAACTCTCATTTCCAGCTAGCTAATGGCACGACTGGTTCAAAAGCAAAACCAACCAAGCAGAAGTCAAAGCATGAGTTCCGAAAACCGACTCTACCACATAGTTATAGAGAACAGATCTTTGCTTAACATTTACATTCATGCATACTGTCCTGGCCAATAGCTTCATTTCTCAAAATTAGCTGAAGTTATGGAAAAACAAAACTTCTGTCCCGCTAACATTAAGCGTGTAGTAGTGGTTAATATATTAAATTACATGGTACAGATATCTAATAAATTCTGTTTACATAGAGGGTAAATGTTGCCTATTTAATTGTGAGGTAATTACCACTTACCATGACCAGCTATTTACATAGTAAGCTCCATATCATTATAGGTTAAATGCATAGTTATTTCTGTCTTAACTTCTAGATCTACCGAATGTAATTATATAACATTAATCTCACTTATTAGGAACATATAATTACTGCATGTACCAGGAAGCCGTGTTAAGTTTCAGTGTAATTAAGGAGCAGTTATTGCACCTGATATTTGTTACAAGCAACATAAATGTAGCTGAAAAGTTTCAAGTCTTCCTTTGGTCAGCAGTTGAAAGGCTTGTGGGCTGAGTCTATAATAAAGGAGATGAAGGATTTGTTTCCAGTTGGCAGTAAATTGGAAATTGGACAGTAAATTGGAAACAGCTAGAGCTGTCTATATGTTTCATCTAAAGACTGTGGATTAATTTGCTGGATGGGACTTTTGATTTTCTATCTGGTCTCTGCTATGTAGATTGCTGGTGTTTTATCTTTTTTCTGCCCTAACCCATACCTCCTAGCACTGTCATCTCCTTAGATGGCCTAATGAGCTAAACAGGACCTGGTCTTTCCTTGAATGAAAGATCTGGAAGGAAAACTTGTGTGTGGTAGGAACTAGTGATGGCGATTCAAGTCAACAGATGGCGCTCTTCCCTCAGAATCACCATTGAACCCAACGCCATGGTATTCAGGGTCTCTCTGCTGCTGGAGGTGCTGTCTTATGAATGAAAGGCAGAACCAGCTCCTTACTGCTCATCAGGGTTGCCAGGCATCTGATTTTTTAACAGAATGCCCGGTCGAAAAGGGCCCGTGGTGGCTCCGGTCAGCACCGCTGACCAGGCTGCTAAAAGTCCAGTTGGTGGCAGCGGCAGGGCTAAGGAGGGCTCCCTGCCTGCCCTGGCTCCACGTGGCTTCTGCAAGCAGCGAGCATGTCCCTCAGGCTCCTAGGGGCAGGGGTGGCCAGGGAATTTCACATGCTGCCCCCGCCCTGAGCGCCCGGCCACTGAAAGCTCCAGGGGCGGCGCCTGCAGGCAAGGGAAGGGCTAGGAGCCCCCTGGCCGCCCCTCTGCCTAGGAGCCAGAGGAACATGCTGTCTGCTTCCGGGAGCCACCTGAGGTAAGCGCCACCCAGAGCCTACACCTCTAACCCCCTTCGGTGCCCCAACCCCTTCCCCAGCACTGAGCCCCCTCCTGCACTCTGATGCCCTCAGCCCCAGCCTGGAGCCCCGCCCACACCCAAACTCCCTCCCAGAGCCTGCACCAGCACCCCGCCCACACTCCGAACCCCTCGGCCCCAGCCCAGAGCCCCTTCTGTGCCTCAAACCCCTCATCCCCAGCCCCACACCAGAGCCTGCACCCCCAGCCAGAGCCCTCACCCCACCCTGCACCACAAGCCTCTGTCCCAGCCTGGTGAAAATGAGCGAGGTAGTGAGGGTGGGGGAGAGCGAGCAATGGAGGGAGGGGGGATAGGAGTGAGCAGGGGGCAGGGCCACAGAGAAGGGGCGGGGCAGGACATGGGTGTTCAGTTTTATGCAATCAGAAAGTTGGCAACCCTACTGCTCATGGACAGTAAAGTTTCCATAGCTCTTTACACAAAAGCCAAATCTTGAGGTCCTTTTTTAGGCTGCTATCAGCATCCGTCAGAGTTTGCCTGCAGAAGAATTGAGCGAGACCCACAGGAGAAATGCAGGCTGAGCTTCTGTGTATATATAATGCCCATCACGAAGGGTCGCTGATCTCAGCTGGGGTCTCTGGCTGATACTGTAGTACTTCCACTCTACTTGTGAGGATAAATATATTAAACATTGTGAAGAGCTAGGTATGATTAGTTCTACTACTAATGATAAGCCCCTTGCACCCAAAACAGCCATGTCAACAATGCTTCGTGTCATGCACTTGGGGATGAATAAAGGGAGTTACACAAATATTAGTGGGATTGACAGAATTCAATTTTTTTTTACAATTTCGGTGGATAATAGCAATATTGTTTTAAGCATTTTTAATCTGATCTATTTAAATATTCAAAACTGTTCAAAATTTGGGGGTTTAAGCATTTTTCCTCTATTTTTCTGGATTTAAATTCTCACGGCTGTGTGAAATTATGGCGGGGGTGTCAAACAATTATTTAATGACAGTAGACATTGAAATTCAGCAAGTTACAGCTTTGTAACCCCAACACACAAATTGTCAACATCACACGTCACAACTATACAAAATAAATATCCTTGAATCGGACTCTTAGGTCTCAAGGAGCATTTTTATTACTTAGTCTGTCTAAATTTTGATTATTAATGGAATTTTTTTGGGCCAGGTTGTGTGTTTACAGTGAAATTGACATCAACTGACATTTACCAATAAACACTTAATCCTTCCAAGCCTAAATATAAGTCATCATCATTAACCACTGCCTTCTTAGGCTATGTCTACACTATGCACCTTTTACCGACACAGGTGTGCCGCTACAGCTGTGCCGCTGAAAGATGTGCAGTGTAGTCGCTGTTTGTCGGCAGGAGAGAGCTCTTCCACCAACAAAAAAATTCCATCCCCAACAAGCGGGTTCACACCGACACTTTTTGTCAGCAAAACTTTTGTCATTTGTTGTTTTTCCCCACACACTTTTGTCATTCAGGTTCCAGTGTAGACAAAACCTTATTATGTTTTACTGTACTCCCACTATGTAGATATGATACATGGCTCATCATTAGCTTTGAGGAAATTTAAACAGTAAAGCTCTATTTGGCTTCCCTGTCACACAGCTCTGTTGAATTGGTACAATTTGTTAAAAATCCCATTCATTTAGAAAGAAAAATAAAGATGATGTCCCTTTGGATAGCATGTACCCCAAAGTGCTAGGCTTATAAAGAAAGCAGCACACCAGACGCTCCTAAACTATTGGTAAAATCGCCAGCAGCAGAACAACAGCTTGTCAGGTTTTATTTGCAGTTAAATGGAACAGGTGCCATAAATGTGAATTGTGGCAAACAGGGATTAAGTAATAAAATATAAAATATTATTAGTTCTGCAAAAATGGCATTTTTCACCCCTCTTTTCTCTCTGACTTCGGTGGACTAATTTACCATCGTTCAAGTCACTGCTAGCTCACAGCCTCAGGTATTATGATCTTGCTACCATCGGACACTTAATGTATAGGTCTTGTTAAGAGCATTCCACATTATGTTTGGGGCAATGTGGTCTCATCTGGAAATGCAAAGGAACATTCCCCATTTCAAGCCACCTTAAATATTTGGGGGAAATAAAAGGCTGCAGCAAATATTTGCTATTAGAACCTCAGCAATTTTCTTCCTCCCTTATGAAAAGTCCTTCCAGCACTTGTAGGAGGATTAGTCATATATTAAAGAGAGAGACTTTCCCTACTGGGGCGAACTGTCTTTCAAATATTTCAGACAAGCATAAATCCATTTACCTTTCACGGCTTGTTTTGTAATTCTTTTGTTGTGCTTGTTAATTAATAACTAAAGCCTACTGCATTTAAGTAAAGATGTCTTCTCACCGCCTTATTTTTGATTGCAGCCATGAAGTGAGAATCTCTCCCAGACTAGGGCTGACCTCAGCATGCAGAGGTTTTTTTTGGAAAAACTCAAGACAATTGTTCGGAGGACAGCAATGCTGCTTCATGACAATTTTTGAGGTTTCAGAATTTGTTTTCATTACACATTGGAAAACACCCAAAGCATTTTGAATATTTTTTTAAAAAATGAATTGTGTTGCAATGGCTGTTTTCAGATTAAAAAGCTCAGGTTTTCTATTCCAGTTCTCCCTCCTCCCCTCCCCTCTTTGGTCAGAGTTGCCCACAGAGCCCCAGATATCACCAAACCTTCCTGAGGAAAACTTCATTGAAACTTCGACATCTGGTGAAATGTTTCAGCTTCGATGAAACAGCCTATTTAAATTAAATTTAATTTAGTCAAAAAGACTGTGATCAACTCAAGTTTGCAAGATTTCTATAACCATGTTCTTGGCCTCCTTATCGAAAAAAAGGCCATAAAATTTAGCAACTGTGAAATTTGCTTCCTCCACTACCCCCTAATCCCAACACAGTGGATTGGGTGCGGTGCCCATATACTAAAGCAGGTTTTCATGCCAATTGTTTTCACTTCTCAAAAACTGAAAAGAAAAATGGATTTTTCATTATAAAAGGAAAACATCTTTCAGGGTTTTTTTTAAAAAAGATTTTCATTACTTTGACATTTGCATGTAAAATACCATTTTCCAAGCATCTTTGAGGTCTATCTCTTCTCTCTGCAGGGTAGAATCAGAACTCCCATTGTATGTCATAGACACCACACTGTTTCTAACTCATGGAGAGTCTCCTTTAGTTGGAGTGGTTTTTGTAGGAAGAACATATGTGTTCTATCCAAACAGCCAACACGCAGTTCCAGGTTGGCATGCATGCTGCATAGTGATATTACAGACCAAAACCACATCTGTCAAAAATCACCAGTTGAGGATCTGGTCCAAACTAACGGGATTTGTTCCCAGATGTAAGATCCAAGTTTAATTTCTTTACTACAGAAGTATGTGTGGGGTGGAGTAGGACTCCACACGTTCCCAAGTATTATCTGCTTCCTGGGGAGACCTCAAATCTCCCTGGAAAGTCTTACAGTGGAACATGGCTCTTTAAACTACTGGAATAGAAGCTGACTGACTAATAAACTCATGAAACCATACCTCACATCTCTCTTTGGTCTGCGGGAGAGATTGTAAGCAATTTGGGGCATGGATCATTTACCGTGGTTGTACAGCACCTTGAACAATAGAATCCTGTTAATGCTGCTGGTGGTGCTCCTGCTATTGTTTTGGTAATAGGGTGACCAGATGTCCCGATTTTATAGGGACAGTCCCAATTTTTGGGTCTTTTTCTTATATAGGCTCCTATTACCCCCCCATCCCCATCCCGATTGTTCACATGTGCTGTCTGGTCACCCTATTTGGGAAGGGGGGGAATATCCTGCCTTTTCCGCTATAAGAAAGTCGGAGGTAAAAATTTCTATCATAAGCTTCCAAGAATCTGATGCACATGCAATTTTACACCAGTGTTGCTGGACTAGGAGTCAGATTTTTTTAAAAAAACAAAAACAAAAAACCCACAAGCTGAAACGGGTCTCAAAAGCAGCCCCAAACTCTGAAAACAACCTTCAACCAACCATCTGCATGAAGGACATATTCCATTCAACACACAGCCACCCTCAGGTGTGGGTGGTGTTCGTCACTCTCGTTGGACCGGGGGGCAGGGTATGCACAAAGCACACATAAAAGCCCGTAGAAAATGCAACCTGTTTGAGCCTACAGGTTTCAACTTGGTTAAAAAAAAAAAAGGCTTAAAAACTGTAAGTCGAAATTCAGTCTTTTTGGCTACCTTGGCAATCTTTGCAGTGCACTGGCCTACAGGGCATGCTATACCGCTCTTACACCACTGCTGGGATCTCTCTTATTGCAGCCCCAAAAGATTGCTAGGATTTTTACAAAAGTTAAAATGTACTAAAGCTGAATATCAGTACAGGGCTGAAGGGAGAGAAATAGCATCTATTATAGGGACCTCTGACCTAGGACAAGTGTACGTGATGCATATCTGTCAATGACAGATCACCCAGTTACATTTCATTTCAAATCATCAGCCAGGCCTATTTTTCCCTGCAAGCACAGAAAAAAAGAAACACTGGCAAGAATGTCTTTAGAAGACAAACTCTTTGCCATGCCACGCAGTGGCCAGTCATTATTATAATGGAGACCGTAAATGTCATGCTAGATAAGTGAGGGACATTGTCAGAACTGAGAAAGAAAGAGAGAAGGGCACAGTTGTGAAAGACAATGGAGTGAGCCCAGCCAGTGCCAGGGCAAACGGGTGTCTTTATAAATATCCCTGCTTTGCACGCTCATCTGCTTTTGCTTGTGTAATACCCTTGAGAAGGAGAACGCTTCAAGGAGGGGAGGAGGAGGGAAAAAAGATCAGTTGGTAGTTTTGATAGATTTGTACGAGGGAGTGAACTCCTGAAACGGTCTAAAGAAGGATGTAATGTCTGCCGCTCCCCTTCACCCAACACAAATTTGTTCAGAATGTGTAGCTACCCAGAAGAAATTCAACTGTGCAGAATGAAGGGAGACCAGAAAGTACCTTGGATTTGAACATATCTGGCAGCTCCATCTCTTTGGTAAGCTCGCTGTATCCGTAATGGATGGAATGCCTTGTGAATTCCTTGAATTCATTTGAGGAGGGCAACCGACAAACGAGGGCTAAAGGACGCGCCTGAACCTTCCCTTGCTGACAGATCACAAGCTGCAGTGCATGTTTTGGTTTTAAAGAAGACATCCTGGTAGAAATCTAGTCTGGCACTACATTATTGGAGGCAGCACTTTGCAGGGCACTTAAATAAATAAAAACCCCACAGCCCCCATTATTTAATTCACCCCTTGTAGTAAAAATAGTTGAATTATTCGTGTTCAAGCTTTTAAAAGGGCTCACCAGGGACTAGAAACATTCATCCCCAAAAGGTAAAGGGTGGGACAGTTATGAGCAACGGAAAAGCCGCAGCCAGACTGGAAATCGTAAGGCAGCTTGCAGTCCGCCCTGGGCAAAGGGTAGGACATAAGTGTACTCACGGCCCCAAAGCACAAGTAGAACCGTGACAGAGTAATAATTCAGTCTCCATTGCCTATTACTTCAGGAGGGAAACAAGCCGCAACGGCCCTTTTCATGGTGCTGGGTCGACTGTGCTGGGAGTTCCATTGAGAAGTGCAGCTCAAGCCCATTCCTGCCTGACCTTCCCCGCCCACCTTGTGAGAGCTGGAGTAGCCGCGTAACGCTAACGGCTCTCCCTTGTATGCTGCTCCCCACAGGAGTGGAGCTTGCAGGGGAGCAATGGGTCTCATTCCGTCCTCTTAATCTCCTGTGTGGGAGCACAGGTGTAGTCACAAACCGGCCTCAAGGCACTTTTAATACGTTTGCTGTCTCTTCCCACTACAAAGGAGAGCACCCACAGCAGCATTTTAAAATGTCGTGCAAATGGCAAGGAACCGGTGACGAGTGTTAAAGGACGGCAATGTGAGTGCTGTGCACTACAAGGTCACGTCGAATTTATGATACAGAGATGGGCTCATTTCAAGAGCTTCTCCCCCCCCACTAAGCGTGCTGTAAAAAATGTGGATGGTTGTGCAAAACGGACGTTTTAGCCATCTCTTTCTTAGCAGCAACATTTCCAAATGTATAAACATTAGTAACCGAATTACGGCAGGCAATCATATTTAACACAACGAGTCCTTCCGACAACCCATTTAAGAGTGATGGGAATCGCCTGCCCAATTAATTTTCTGGAAGGACAATAGAAGAGGAATTCCTATTTCTCAAAGGTGATGTCTACACTTACGAGGTCGCAGCTGTGCTGTAGCACTTCAGTATAGACATTCCAGCAACAACGGGGTGCTCCCATTCCTTTAGTGGCCACTTCGAATGCTGACCCACACAGGGCCATCAGCAGTGAGGACCTCTGGAGCTTAATGCATGAGCTTCTACTGCTTCGGACAAAAGACACCACTCTATTAGTGAAGGTTGTATCAGGCTTATCCATCTCTAGCTACCACCACTAGGGGGAAGGCAGAGTGCCACTCCGAGTAAGCAGAGGGTTACACACCTCCCAGAGAGGCAGTAGCTAGGTCAATGGAAGAATTCTTTCATTTGCCTAGCACTGTCTACACCAGGGGGTGGGCCGGCATAGTAACGTGTTTCAGGAGTGTGGATTTTTTTCCACCTGAGGAAATTAGCTATGCTGCTGTAAATTTTCAGAGTAGACCAGCCTAAAGTCATTCTCTGCCTTTGTTCACCTACCATTGGTTCTTCCACATTCAGTCAAGAAAACCCAGCGATGAATGATCGTCCTTTCTTTTCGCAAATGCGGAACTTTTGTGTCGATATTTATAGCAGAGAAGAGTACAGTTGTTGCCGGTATTAGGGTTGCTTCTAGAACTGTTTAGTGATTTGGCTACAAATCATTCTCACGACAGGGCAGGACATGGCCTTTGTGTGTACTTAGAACTGGTTGGATAATTTTTGTCAAAACAGTTTTCCTAGCAGAAAATGCCATTTTCACAAAGTTGTATTTCTTTTGACAACATTGCATTTAGGAAAAAAACTGAACATACATTTAGAAAATATAAAAAATATCCCATTTTGATTCTTGTGGAATGAAAAGTTGTAATTCTTCCTTTCAGCATGGCTTTGTACATTTGTGTAAAAGAGGGGATTTCACTCTTTTCTTTTTCCATTTTTTAAAAATAATTTTTTTTGGGGGGAGGTGATAAAAACACAAGAAAAGGTGGGAGTTTTACAATAATTTTGAACGTAAAACTTTCAAAACGTTCCCGAACTGGCATTACTGGGGTTTTTAATTTCATTTCAAGTTCTTAAAAAAAAAAAAAAAAAAAAAGCAACACAGAACTTTTAATAAAAAATGAAGTTTTTCATGAAGTTTTAAATGAAAAAAAAGCTGTAGCCAAAAAACTTCCCACCGGCTCCCATTGTGAGCCCCTTTACTCACCCAGACAAAGAGAAGGGGTCCGCGTATCTCTTTATTCTCCTGCATGAACTACCCACATTATAGACAATAACATAGAGGGGGAAATACAACTCTCCTCCTGCCTGGGGGTAGAGGTGGGCAAGGTGAGGAATGGGCAGACCCTTGGCTGCATCCCATCCAATGACCCAGCTAGAATAGCTCACCCAGCATGCAAAGGTAAAATAATATGAGCCAGATAGAGTGCTTTACTTTCCCCACCAGGCCAAGGTGTGAACCGTGAGCCAGATTAGGACTTTGGTCTGTTTTTCAGGGAATGCAACTATGCACTTTCCCGTGCTCAGGGCTTCCAGCAAAGCACCAATTGATCCCATAATTATTTGGCTAAGATTGAGTTCAGGTGTATCTAATATCTGCTGCATCCTTTTTGAGGGACTGTACAGCTTTCTCAGAGAACAACGGTCTTGATGATCTCATAGGTTCTTCCACCTCCTAATTACCGGTAGGGAAAAGTGACATCTTCTAGCAATATTCAGAAATGCCAATTAGAGATAAGATGACAAATGCTAACCCGGTTACACAGCCTGGCTTGTGACACACACAAAGCTAATGCATCCACCTTGTAAAGAAAATAAGTTTAATGTTCAGTGGGGAAAAAAAATCGATTAATCTCTAAGGGGATCTATTCGTCACTCAGCACTAGCACATAACTCCAGTTAATGTTAACAGGAATTACGTGTGCTCCAAAGGAGAGAAGAAGCCAATAAGTGTTTTATCAGTTCATCGTGTTGTTCCAATATAAAGACTCATTTTATATTGCTATTAAGTTTCTAACCAAAGACAAGCTACCAGCCTATTATCTTTTATTGAGTAAAGTCTCAATCTTGAGGAAAAGAAAGTGATATAATACCTGTTTACGATAAAATGATCACTATCATTTGGGGTTTTTTAATTGCCTGGTGGTTAGAGTGCTCATATATCCAATGGCATAGCTGAGACCACTGATCACTGTGTCATTTGGCGAAAAGCTGTTAGCTACTGTAGCAGTCTAAACCCTGTAGAGGCTAAAAAGAGAATTTCTCCACGCAAAAATCAGTCATATCAAAGTCACACAGATTTCAAGGTTTCTGTATTTACAGAAAAAGCCCAGAAATGAGAGCGAGAGCACTGAGGTAGGAAAGGCAGCCGGCGGCACCACACAAGGGACTGCTGACAACAGCCAAAGCTGTACTTGGATTCATAAGGAAAGGTCTTCGGGGAATTTGGCTGGAAGATCAAGCGGTGTTTTGTAATATTTCCTGAATCCTTGGTTCACCTCAATGTGTCTTGTCTCTCTCTCTCTCTCTCTCTCTCTCTTTTTAGTAAGGGACACTGACAGAGAGTTTAGCCCGAGAACGGAGAGATTTGGATAAAAGAGAAAAAAAGTAAAAAAAAAAAAAAAGAAGAATCTTGTATTAATGGAATGTTCATCACTGTTTTAATCAATGAAAACAATTGGGCCTGGACTGGAATGTTAAAAACTTCCCTGAGTGAAGGGAGACACTTAGCAGCACCACCCCAAGAACAGACCAGGGATTGAGTCACAATTCCACCCCTTCTCCCACAGTGCTCTGGGCGGGGAAAATAAGTTACTTCACCTACTTCCAATGGAGCAGCCTCTTACCTTGCTCCCTGAACACTCCTCTGACTGGCAAATGGAGGTCCAGGGAGCAGAGCTAAGGCCCCATTGCTCAAAGCAGGGAATTTCAGACAAGCAGCTTCTAGTCTCCCTTCCACACCTTATTCCACCGTATTCCCCAGCACAGCCGCACAATGGCTGGACTGATCTCTGATGTTTGGATGGAAACATTCCCCGTGTAGTGGTTGCAGCTCAGATGTAATGCTAATGAAGGAGAGTTAGAGAGTGAAATTTAATAAAAAACAAGGCCATGAGCAAACTTGAACCTGTGCTGATTTTCATTGATCAAGTTGGCAGGAAATTGAAATATATGCATTTCCTTTGTATATAAAAATGGGGGGAGGGTAAATTTAGCCCTAGCACAAATCGGTGTGAATCCCATGGATTTAGGGCTGAATTTTATCTATGGGGTGAAATCCTGGCCCCACTGGACCCAGTAGCAAAATTCCCATTGACTTCATTGGAACCGGGAGTTCGCATATGGAGTTTCAGTAGATAAATTCATTGGTTCTGATTTCTTCCCTTGCACCTCACTGAAGCTGTATGTAACTTTGTAACCTCAATGCAAACCAAGCACGGTAGAATATAGCTTTTTATTATTCTGCATTGGCACACACTGATCCCACCCCCCATAAAACATTCTAATTCTTTGTTGTTAATGACACTGTTCATTAGGGAGGAGCGGATCCCAGTGCAGTGCACAAATAATTCTGCATTTGAACTCTAGTGAGACAAGGAAGTATTATTACACTTCTTGTACGGATGGGTAAACAGAAGCGTAGGAAGATGCCGTGAGTTGCTCAGGGTCACTCAGCAAGTGGGTAGAACACCTAGGAAGACTGGGGTTGAACTGGAAAATCGGAAATAGGGTAACCTCTTCCTTTCCCAGCTCTGCTCATAAAATGAGCTCCACCTACTTGAGACATCAAAATAAGAGCCAGTCACATTGGGATCATGATAATCTTCAGACTATGATCAAGCCTGCTTTGCTGGCCTCCTTGTCCCCCACTGGACTTCTCAGGATTGGCTCCTTCTTGAGTTGGAGAAAAGAGTGGCCTCCCAAGTGCCACCCACTTGTGTGCGCCAAAGGGAGACATCACTTCCAGGGAGGAGAATCTAGGAGAGTCCTGATTCTTAGTTCCCGTCTCTAGTTACTAACAGATCATACACATGCAGCAGGAGGAAGCATTGCCATGTTAATTAGCATGCACTGGAATAGATAACCAAGGGGAAGGACTATTTCTGAAGCATGCCTCCATACAAAGACAGCCAAAGATGCTTTACCAAGAGGTACAAATCTGCCTCTTTGGAGCAGCTTCTCCACCAGTGGTTGAATATGGCACCAGTGTTGTTCTGGATGAATTAGTCGCACAGCTGAATTGTGTTGTTCCTATCTCTGTTATTTGCCGCTTTGCCAGCAAGCGGCCCCCTACACATCATGGAGAGTTGTTCCACCTGTCATGTGATTGGTAACTTCAGTTTTGCAGACAGTCTACTTCTGTGCAGAATGGAACCTTTGGCCTCTTAATTCCTAGTCCTCCTCATGAGCGGTTAGGAAAGAAATAATTTTTAACATACTTTTGCGGGTTAATAAAAACGTGTCTATTTCTAAACTTGCAATCAATGGAAGTTAAGGGGGGAAAAAAACAGTCACAGTTACTGCAGCCTCAACTGATTGCTACTTTTGTGCCACTCTCCTGTGACACCAAAAAATATTCATGGTAAAGCCCCAGCTTGCCATACTGGGCTCTGTTATTGAAGAAACTGAGCAATTTCAATCCTTTCCGTGTGATCACTTCAATTTATCTTCCATCAGGTTTTCATTCTAGGGTGAATTAGAACCAATTCCCTGATCCCTACAATAAAGGCACCCCCAAAGGAAGAGGCAGTAGAAGAGAAGATGTATATATTAAACCAAATAATAAAATCCTCTTTGGCTGCCTATATTTCATAGAACAGGATCAGATTTGTCTAATCTGCTAAAACTATGCAGGACTAGCGAGTTCACAGGTGCTTATTTACAACCTGAGAGTTGGCTGTGAGAATTCACCATGCAGAAGAGTCATATCATTCATTCATCTCTCTCTTTTAGGTGTTTTTCTGTCTGCCATCAACATAAAATCCGAGTGCCTCAAAGTCTTTAATGTATCACACCAGCCCTGGGAGGTAGGGCAAGGCTATGTAGGGTGACCAGATGTCCCGATTTTATAGGGACAGTCCTGATATTTGGGGCTTTTTCCTGTTTGGGATCCTATTACCCCCCACCCCCCTATTACCCCTACCCGATTTTTCACGCTTGCTGTCTGGTCACCGTAATTGTCCGCATTGCACCGATAGGGATCAGAGGCCCAGAACGATTAAGTGACTGCCCAAGCTCACATAGGGATGGCTGTGAGAGCAGGCAATTGAACCAAGCCTCCTGAGTCCTGTGCTTGTGCATGAACCAGGGCGGGGTGAGCGGAGCAGCCACCAGGGCACAAAGCCAGAGGGGCGGGGAAATGGGGCAGAAAAATAATGGGGGAAAAAACAGTAGGGGTGCAAATATGCTTGCTTGCCTAGTTACGGCTCTGGCACGAACCACTTGACCATGCTTCCCCTGTCAATCATAATTACGCTATTTGTCACCAATCAGGTAATGAGGTTCTTTGTTTCTGATATTGGACTACACAGCCCATTGGTCTGATCTGGTAAGAAAGTTCCTTTGTTCCACATCCAAAGCACACACATTTATTGTTGCTGTTGGTTTTTAAATTCATCCGACCCATTCTGCTTTGACATGCGCTTTAGAAATACACAGGCAGATCTAGCTAATGCTTAATTACCCACATCTGTCCATTGCCGTTACCAAATACTAAACTGGTCAGTTCCAAATGCATCATCATCATGTTAATTTATTATTTATCTTGCAACAGCATGTAGGGGGCCCTGGCCAAGGATCAGAGCCTCACTATTTTGCTATGCACTGGACAGTCAATGAATAATACTGCCCGAAAAGCTTACAATCTAACAAGAGACAGCAGGATAATGAGACAAACAACCGAGGGTTGGGATACATGAGGAGGTGCCAATAAAGCAAAAGTGTCACTGTGCAATGCCTGGTTTCCATTCAGTAGTACGTTACACCCTGACGTCCCTCCACAGGCTACTTACAGAGTAAAGTGTTACTGATCTGGAGGAAAAGTATAAAAAACTGGAACACAACACACAGGAGGGCTCAGATCAGGGCCGGTTCTAACATTTTTGCCGCCCCAAGCGAAAAAAAAAACACAAAAAAACCAACCCAAGCGCCACCCCACACAGAAACAAAAAAACAACCCCTGCCCCAGTGTTGCGCCACAACAACCTCCCCCTCCCCACCCCCAGTGCCTCTCCCGGCTGGAGGAGGAGCGCCGTGGGGAGGGCGGCAAGCCTGACCGTGGCCCCGCTCTCCCCCGGCCAGAGAAGGAGTGCCGCGGGGCAGGTGGCATGCCCACCCACGGCCCCGCTGCCCCGGCCGGGGTGCGGGCGAGGAGGGCAGCATGCCCGTGGCCCCGCTCCCCCGGCCAGGGCACCGGCGGGGAAGAGCGCCACCCTCCACGGCTTGCCGCCCCAGGAAAGCACGTGCTGCGCTGGTGCCTGGAGCTGCCCCTGGCTCAGATAGGAGCATCACCCTATTTCCCTTGTCTGTGTTACCAACTTTCCCTAAGCTGTAGATTTCCAAGGTTTCTGAACGTCCCCCCTCAAAATGAAAAAAAAAAGGAGGAACAATTCAAAGAGAGAACTTACTATAGTCTCAATGCCCATGAATCTTCATCAGGATGAACTACTTATGTACAATTTTATTTTCATCTTGACCAGATTCATCTCTGAGCCCCACACAGAAACAGGCGGTTGAAGTTTAACATTGCTTGGATCCAAAGAGACAAATTCAGTGCAAGCACAACTCTGATTGACTTCATTGCAGTTAAGTATCAGAGGGGTAGCCGTGTTAGTCTGGATCTGTAGAAGACGTAGACATCTGTTAGTCTATAAGGTGCCACAGAACTCTTTGTCGCTTCATTGCAGTTGATATCAGGCCTGAGTCTGCAGTATTGACAATCCCATGATTTTACTGCAAGTCTTGTGGTGCTTGGTGGGTTTTTTAAAGCCCCAGCTTCTGGAGTCATGTGAACGCATGAAAATCTCAGGTTACATTTTTTAAAATAAGGTTTTGGCTGTAGGGTCATGGAAAATAGCTGGGAAACAAGACCCAAGTGAACTGCAAAGTGTTTTTTTTTATTATTAAAAAAAACCCAGTAGGCAAATAAAAAAGAAATCTAGAGCTGGTTGGAAATTTTTTGATGGGATGTTTTTCTGTTTGAAAATGCCAATTCAGCAAAAGCTAAATGAATAATGAGAAGCTGTCAGTTTCAATGAATGTTTGTTCCAATAGAAAAATTGAGAAAAAAAAAGAATTTTTATATGGTTAAAAAGTTCCATTTCAACCTTTTCAGAATGGAAAATTTAAACAGTTTTGCATTTCATTTTTTAGAAAAATTATGCTGCAAAACAGAATTTTTAAAAAAGTCAAAATTAGAATGAAATGTTTTGATTTTATCAAAACCAAACATTTAGATCAGCCTGAAACAATTCCTTTCCCATAGTTTTATTCCACAGGGAATTGCAAGGGTTTTTTTTGTTTTTGTTCCGTTTTGGAATGGGAAAACAAGCTTTCAATTCATGGCATTCCCCACAAAACAAAACATAATAAACAATCAGGGTCCAATCCAGTTCTAAAATAACCTTGTAACAGGGGGTCTGTGTACACTACTATAAGACACCCGTGGCTGACCAGCGCCAGCTGACTCGGGCTCATGGGGCTGTTTAATTGCAGCGTAGACGCTTGGTCAGAGGCTGGAACCTGGGCTCTAGGACTCTGAAAGGCTGGCAGGTCTGAGAGCTTGGACTGCAGCCTGAGTGTTTACACCGCAGTTAAACAGCCTGTTAGCCCAAGCCAGCTGGCATGGGCTAGTTGTGGTGTCTAATTACAGGGTAGATATACCCAAGCTGACTTGCCCTTTGGCCGAAGAATCACCATCTATTCACCTCTCTTGGAGAGGTGGATCTACTACAGTGTGGAAGAACCCCTTATGTCACTGTTGTAAGTGCTTACACTACATCATAACAGCAGCACAGCTGCAGCTGAGTCGCTGCATCATTTCTAATATAGATATATTCTAAGTGGTGATAAAGCCCAACCGGGGAGAGAGCTGGAGTGAGAGCCAGGTAGGAAGCTCAGAGCAGGGAGGAAAGCTCTCCAGTCAGGGGAGCCTGGGAGAGAGAGACCTGGCTCAAACATGGAAGAGATGTAGAGTCCCAGAGAAGAACTTAAGGGGCTGGGTAGGAAGTGGTCCTGGGAAAACTGCAGCACAGGAAAAGGAGCAGACCTAGATATTCAGTACAGGGTCCTGGGCCAGAACCCACAGAAAAGGGTGGGACTGAGTTCCCCTATCAGCCACAAAGAAAGGAACATACAAACCTATTGCAAGGAGGCTGCAGGCTAAGCCCTGAAGATAGGCTGAGGAATAGCCCCAGAGAGGGCAGAAGGATTTTGTCTGTGTGGAAGATATTCTGGGACTATTAGTTGGGACAATTGTGATGTCAGAAGGGGTAGACTTAAGTCACTGGTAGAGAAACCATCACAAAACCAGAGCCACCATCAGTAGGGGGCGCTAGAGAAACAAGAGAACTGCTATGCCATGTTTGACCTAGCAGTGAGGGGACTCAGTTACCAAACCTTAAAAATGTACTATTTAAAGAACAAAAAATGAAGCAAAGCTGCCTTGTGCATGTTAAGCCAGCCTCATGATTTTGTGGATGTCTGACTTGTGATTTTTGAATGCTTGGAGTTGGCTATATTGACCTGTTCCCTGGAGAGAGATGAATGGTGCAGGGTCCCCAAGGTTTCGACTTCGGTATGAATGGCTCTGTAGGTATCATCAGTGAAGCCGCCAAGATTCGGAGATGAGTGACAACTTTATTGGTAATGGACAAACCTGGGGCTCTGGCACTGTGTGTATTGTGATTTCTCGATACGAACAGAAAATAAAATTAAGCCAATTCTTTTTAAAAATCTCTTGAATATTCATATCAATATGGCTGGGTTTGGATATTCAGCCTTGGAAGTTTCTATCATGTCAATTGAGAAAAAACCCCAACACCACTCATTTTTCATACTTTAGCCTTATCCAGTCAGTTGTGTGCCCCCCCTCCAAAGTCGTTAATCTTCATTATATGCTACAATTCCTGTTGTTTGGTGGCTTGAGGGGCAAAAAAGGCCCAGACGACAGGAGTTCATCCACATCAGCACTAGCACTTGAACAAATGACGTGTTCAGGGTGTTATGCTATAAATCACAGGCAAACAGGCAACAGAAACGGCACACAAAAAGTGCAACCTCCGTAACTATCTTTATCATACTCAGAGATGGGCTGGAGAGATGCTCAGGGATTTGGAGCGGGGAAGGATTCACAAAGGGAGGTCATGCTGAAGCAATCTGGAAGAATCACTTTTCAGAAATAGCAGGAAGAGGTGGCCAGGGGATGCTGAGGACACAAGGTCCCTGGATTCTAAGGAAGGCCTCGTTACTGCAAAAGGTCACAGGACTACTACAGTTAAGCATCAGCCATATGAATGGAAGGAGATTCATATAGGGCACCAACCGTAAAAGCCTTTTAGGATAGGGAACAAGGAGAAGGAGCTTTCTGCCAGGTTCCATATTACATGGAATTTCACGCATTTCTTTGAGGAAGGAATGGGCAGCAAGGAGGTGACATTTGCGGACAGTATGGCACTTTGGTGGGTCAGCCAATTCAACAGTAGATAGCAATCAGATTAAGGGGCAGAGCCTTCGTTGGTATAAGCGGTCATATCTCCACTGAAGTTGATGGATAATTTATCCCAGGTGAAGGTCTTCCTGTATACGATATGGAGAGATTCAGAAAAGAGATACATGTGGCTTATGCAATTCAGGGTAGATATATGTAAGGTTTACAGGGCTATGGATGGATCAGAGGTTTCCTATCCACTCAAAATGCAGATCAGTGCAAGGATCTGGGAGTTAGGAACTGAATTCCAAAATCTACAGCACATCCCTTAGAAGCAATGGTGAAAGGAAACAGAATGCTAGGAATGAAAGAGATGGTGCAAAGCTCCATAACTAGGAGTGACTGGATGAAATTATGCAAAGGAAAATTTAGGCTGATTATCGGAAAATATTTCCTAATCGTGAAGTTTATTAGATGTGAAATAATCTCTCCCAGAGGAAGTGGAGAAAGCCTGGTTGTCGGAGCTATTTAAATCTAAACTGCACCCCCCATCACATTTATTCTGTAACAAACCTGCATTAGCAAGGGGATCTATTGAGTTACGTCCACTGAATTCCACACCATTGTATCAGAGTAATTTACAAGGTAGACACAGGTTTTCGGTTATTTGCTCTGATAATTAAAATAGCCAAATACGTATTTTCTAGAGCTGGTCAAAATCATTTAAGTCTCAGTTTTAAAAAAGGAACCATTTTTATGCAAGAAAGTGATATTTTCCTCAAAATACCATTTGAGAGGTTTGGGTTTTGTTATTTTTTCCCTTCATTTTTCCCTTTTTAGAGTAGAAAAGGGATGGGGAGAGAAAAATGGAAAGAACAGGAAAAAATGGAACAAATAAACAAAGAACCCCAACAAATGATGGAAAAAGGTGTTTTTTCTAATTTCATCCAAATCACCTCCAACATTTTGAAAAACAAACAAAAAAGTGTGTGGAATTTTTCAGTTTTTTTACAAAAGGTCATTTTTCAACAAAAAATTTCTCATGAAAAATTTCACCCAACCTTAATATTTTCCATCATTTTGTGTTAATCTATAATCCTGTAAAATGTCAGCCATAAAAACTAGATTCAGTTTAATCTCTGTGTTTGTGTACATGGGGACACTCAGGAAAGTTAAGATGAAGCAGCTAAAAAAGTATGAAGCTAATGCATGTAAGTTAAAGCACATTAAACTCCACCATCTTGGATGTTCTCATTTTAAGTCTCCTTAGTTCACCGTACCTTCCGCCTCTGGATTAAGATACAGCAAAGTAAAGCCATATCTACCCTATAAAACCACCACAGTTAAATCACTTGGCTCCTTGTGTTGGCACTGTGTGTCCTCACCAGGAGCACTTGTATTGATTGTATTGTCAGTGTGGGGCTTTGTGGGAAGACTCCTGAAAGCCAGTGACAGTGGACATAAGGAACACAGTGTCTACACTGACACTGCGTTGACCTAATTACATCGACTGACTCTACGCCGCTCAGGGAGGTGGTGTTACTAACTTGACATAGAGACACATTTACATCAACGCGAGGCAAATTTCAGTGAAGACACTTCCACAGCTAGGTTGATGCAAGGCAACTTATGTCAACCTAACCCTGTAGTGTTGACCAGGCTTAAGGTCACTTTACTTCTAAATAAAAGTGTCCACACAGGAGTTGCATGTGCTTTAATTTAAGCCTTTAGTTAATTTGCCTCAACTCCTGTGTAGACAAACCTAAAATATAGTGGATGACTGAGGTCAGAACTGAAATACTTTTTTTTTTTTTGGTGGGGGGGGGGGGGATAAAAAGAGATAATAGGTTTGAGCCAAAGGTCATTAAGAATCCAAGTGACTTCAATGGGTATGGCATCAGCATTTAAGAAAAGAGCTCACGGACATATGCTACCATTTTTCATAGAGTCCAAATAGGACCATTGTGATCATCTAGTCTGACCTCCTGGCTAAAACAGGCCAGAGAGATTCCCCCAAATAATTCCTGTTTGAATGAGAACATCTCTTAAGGAAAAAAATATCCAACCTGATAAAAGGAGAACAACAAAAGAAACAATAATTTAGCCTAATTCTTTTTCACAGTACAATATAGTGAACAGATGACTGAAGCCAGTTACTATGGGAGCAGCAAGGGCAAGTCACTGTTTGTTTTAAGTTAACAACTATTTGGTAGAAAAAAAAATACCGAGTCCAGAGAGCTTTAAGCATGATGAAATGAATGTAGACGGGGCCACACAGCAGCCAGGCATTACAGCAAGCCTATCTAATTAGCGAAGTCTCCCACCTATTGGCAAGTCACTGGACTTGATTAATTAGCTGTGTAAAGGGTGGCATGATGATTTAGATGCAGCTAAGTAGTCACCTGGGAGGTGCAAGTGAGATGGAAGAGTAGTTTGCACGCTAGTGTAAATGTGATCTGAAATCCTTTGAGGTCAGAGCAGGGGGGTCGTGTGCAGATGAGAAACAGGATGGAATCTGTGTCATTACAGACTTGCTAATGCCGGCCCTTGTTAGCAGTTGAACTCATATAGCGGGGGAGTACACATGGGCAAGGGCACTAAACTTACTATATGAGACAGTGTGGCTAGACCACTGGACTAGGACTCAGGAGACCTAGGTTCAAATCATGGCTCTCCTGCTTCTTTGATTGGTCATCTTGGGCCAATCCCTTCCTTCTCCATCCCTCAGTTTTCCCAACTGTGAAAAGGGGCTAATGCTCTTTCACTCCTTCGCAAAGCACTTGGAAATCTATGAATGACAAGTGCTGCATGAGAACTAAGTATTGTAAATTGAAGTAGTATCCCCAGCACCAGTATAGCTATGGCACGGTGATACCTGCTGTGGCAGCATCTGCTCAAGAGCCTAAATTTCTTGCAGGCTATAGTAGCCTTTCAGCCACCACAGAAGCATGTTATACTGCAGTCCTTAGAGCAACTGGACAACATACCTGATGGCCTCACAATAAATGGAGCTATGACTCCAGCTGGTATCTCTGCAGCAGAATCATGGGGTTGGTTTTTTTGGCTTCTTTACATCCCATCAGCAACCTCTCTAAGGGATGGTCCACACTAGAGGGGGGCGGGGATCGATCTAAGATACGCAACTTCAGCTATGTGAATAACGTAGCTGAAGTCAAATATCTTAGATGGATTTCAAAAGTACTTACCGCTGGTCCACACCGCAGCAGGCAGGCCCCCCCGTCGACTCCGCTTACTCCTCGTGTAGAGCTGGAGTTCTGGAGTCGACGGGGAGCAGCTCTGGGATCGATTTATCGCGTCTAGACGAGACGCGATAATCGATCCCAGAACATCGATCGCTACCCGCCGAATCGGGTGGGTCGTGTGGATGTAGCCTAAGAATATGACTACACTGTAAAAATAAATAAATAAAAATACGCCATCAGCGAGTCCCAAGGTCTGAGTCAACTGACCTAGACTCACAAGGCTTGATCTTCGGTGATACGAATAGCAGTATGGACATTGCTGCTTGGGCTCTGAAACCTAGTAAGGGTAGAGAGTCTCAAACTTGGGCTACAGCCCAAGTGGGAACATCTACACTCCTAGATTAAGTGCCACAGCACGAGCTCCATAAGCCAGAGTCATTAGACCTGGGCTCTGAGCCTCGGTCTACACTGCGGGGGAGGGGGGAAATCGACCTAAGATATGCAACTTCAGCTATGAGAATAGCATAGCTGAAGTCAACGTATCTTAGGTCGACTTACCTTGGCGTTCTCACGGCAGCGAGTCGACCGGTGCCGCTTGCCCATCGACACCGCTTCCTCCTCTCGCCGCGGTGGAGTACAGGAGTCGACGGCAGAGCGATCAGGGATAGATTTATCACATCTACACTAGACGTGATAAATCAATCCCCAATGCATCGATCACTACCCACCGATCCGGCTGGTAGTGTAGATGTACCCGGAGATTCACTGATGCAGGGTTGTTGTTGTTGTTTTTGCAGGTAGACCTGTGCTTCGTGACACTCTTTGATTGCAAATCAGTCACTGCCTCAAAATAAGAAACTCCCCCCCCCCTTTGCTTGCATGGACACATTATATGCAAACTCCAGCTCCCTCTACCGTGTACGCATCAGCACAGCACGCAGCCTTTGTTACGCCAGCAGCAGTGGGAACATCACTGCACCCTCACTGGCACCTGATCGAAATCAGAGCTGCACTGCACTTGCAGCGCGTGCATCAGGACAAAGCGTGTGCATCCCACTGGAGACCCAGGGCCAGTGCAAGGAAGTTTTGTGCCCTAGGCGAAACTTCATTGCACCAGCCCTGCACCCGCCCCCCAATACCGTCCCCCCCAGCCAGCTCCCCAGCCCGCGGGAGCTCAGCCTCCCCCCCCCCGCCGCGGGAGCTCAGCCCGCCCCCCACCACCCGCGGGCCGCAGGAGCTGAGCGGGGAGCTGGGGGGAGGCTCGCCGCGACTTCCCCCCAGCTCCCCGCTCAGGCACTGGGTGGGGGGGCAGCGAGGCAGGGGCTCGCAGTGGCTGCCCCCCGCTCAGGCGCTGAGCAGGGAGGCAGCTCGCCGCGGCTGCCCTCCGGCTCCCCGCTCAGCTCAGCCGTTGAGCGGGGAGGCAGCAGTCAGCCGCCCGCCGCCCCCCAAATTTTGGCACCCTAGGTGACCGCCTAGGGTCGCCTAGTGGGCGCGCCGGCCCTGTGGAGACCTCTCGTTGTCTGTCAGTAGCAGATCTGCTGAGTGAGCCAAAATGGAGCCCTGCACAAGCTGGGAGGAGCCATACAGAGCTTGTCTCATATGCAAGTCATGCTTGGTCTACCTTACATAGAGCAGACTAGGGACAGAGGAGGGTGAAATTCACCATAGTGCAAAAGACCACATGCATCTCTAAATTGCACTTGGTGTGCAGGGTTTGGTGTAGGACCTCTATGCTGTAGAGAATTACTCCTTTTGAACTGCAGATATCACAGTGAATAATGCCCGGTGCTCATCAAGCTATCTCTGGGCCAAAAATATGCCCATTTCAGCAGAAGCACCTGCCTCCAGTTAACAGGTATTTCCCGTTCTTAATTGGCAAAGCATGTGACAGACCCGGCTGGGTTATGTCACATCTGTCATCCCGCCTGACCCAGGGAGACGAAACCCAGCCACGCACATGTCGCTTTGTAATCACCTATGGGAAGACGTGCCGCTGAAGGGAGCTGGGAATCGATGGTATTTCAGGAATGAGCAGAAACATGTACTTGTCACAGGGATAAAATGTTGCCGTGGAATAATGGTCTCCTGCTGCTACTCAAATGCTGCAGCCTGTACTTTCAAAGCCGAAGGCATCAGTCCTATGGCAGTGCTCCCTTCTCAGGATTTTTTTTTTTTAATACCTAACAAGTGATACCAATTTGATCATTTTATCTGAGCATTGTTAGTGCCATACGGCACTATTCCTCACTTGCCTGACTGGCTTGGCAAAAAACAGAGCCATTGTGAACGTCTTCCAATCTTGCACCAACATAACATGGGTATGTTATTACTATTTTTGCATTTGTAGTCTCTAGAGACCCCCCCACACACTGATATTGGGACCCCATTGTGCCAGGCATTGTATAAACGCTTTGCAAGACAGTCCCTGCCCCACAGAGAGCTTACAGATGAAATAGACAAGGCAGATAAAAGGGAGTATTTTTGTCCCCATTTTACAGACGGGGAACTGATGCAAAGTGAGAGATTAATGGCCAGATTTTTAAAAAAAAATATGTTGGGTGCTGTATACTTTTGGAAAGCTCATTGTAAGTGTCAGAATGAGAACCACTGTGTGGACCTTGAAAAATCTTGCCCCGCTTTTAGGGGCCTGAATGGGAGCCAAGTTCTTTGGAAAATCTGGCCACATGTGACTTGACCAAAGAGTTTGTGGCAGAGATCTCCTGAGTCCCAGATGAAAAATCTCAGAGAGGCCCCTGGAGTCAGCCAGGTAGCTGCATGCATCTATTTTTTTAATCTGTATGCCATGTGCTGTACTCTGGGGCTTGCAGAGGTGTTGGGTAGCTAACCAATCTGGTACCTTTGGAAAATCCCGGATCCAAGGACACTCATTATCTTTGCCCTATCTTGGGCAAGCTTTCAGCCGGCAAAGGCACCTGAAAAACCAGCTGAAAACAGCTGTCTCCCAGGTGCCTACCTACCACACTATGAACTCACAGACGTCTGAAAACATTAGGCTAAGCAACTTGCTCAAGGCTAGTAAGTAGCGAAGCTGGGAATAAAGCCCAGCTCTCCTGGCTCATTAAAAACTCTGTTACAACAAGGCTGTATGCAGCCAACAGCAATTCATGGCTGAGACTAGACAGACAAGGCGGGTGAGATATTAGCTTTTATTGGACCAATTTCTGTTGGAGAGAGAGAATATTTTGAGCTACACAGAGCTCTTCTTCAGGAGACCAGTCAGGATTCAATCATATTTTCACCATGTCCCCGAAGTGTGCTGCAGTATTGGACATTAAACCACAAATTGGTCCCAAAGACCCTGCAAATCAAAACTGTGTGTTATGCATGTCCCCCAACATGGTTCTCAATCAGGTCCACCAGAACAATTAGAGTCATGTAAACAAACCCTTGGAGGTGAAAGTATCATGAGTTTTCCACTGCTTGCATCCGATGAAGTGGGTATTCACCCACGAAAGCTTATGCTCCAATACCTCTGTTAGTCTATAAGGTGCCACAGGACCCTTTGTCACTTCTACAGATCCAGACTAACACGGCTACCCCTCTGATACATGAGATATCCAGTATCATGAGATATCCAGTCAACCAAACCCATGCAAATTTCATCTTAATGGGCCAAATTCTCTGCTGGAGCAAACGTGCAGAATTTCATTGACATCAACAGAATGAGCCCATTTAGACCAGCAGAGAATTTGCCCCAATGTCTCGAATTAAAATATGGCATTTTGCCTCCCTATTGGAAAACATACCACATGCTCCAATTAGCGTCGATATTAAAGAACTGTTCCTTTTTGTTGGGAGAGGAAATTATTATAATTGGCCCTACATATTTCCTCCGGGCATTCATTAAGCTAATTATTGTTCAGTTTACAGTACTGCAGCTTCTTTCCTTTACGAGAGACGCTGTATAAATACCCACGGAACTGAACTGATTGTTGTTTTTACATAATAATGGTCTTGATAAAATCTTTTTCTTTGATTGTTCTTCTCGCTAAATCATTCACGGAATTAGATTTGCTAAATTTTAATTTTGCAACAGCTTTTAGTTGAATGAACATTTTAATTGGCCGCTCAGCATTTTAACGAGATTGATTAATCTCTGAATCATTCTAACTGGCAGTTCCTAGTGATCCAAGTAATTTACTTACATCATTTATTTTGGTATGATGGAAGGAAATTTCATAATAATAGCATTTATATGGACCCTTCCATGCAGTGTGATAACTGTGGACAAATGAACCTCCCCAAACTTGATCTTCTGGCAAGTTCTAGATGACTACAGAATACTTGCGTGGAAGCCTGTACTTTTCTGCTTACATATAGTGGGCCTAGTCTTAAATATTTCACCTTAAATATTATAGGGCAATTATTTTTATTTAAGTCAGTGGGAGACTTAACTAAGAACTGTGCAAAAAAACCCAACCCTGACCTGGAACATAAGGATTCAGCCCAATGATTATCATTTATATTTTTGTACTGCCTTTTAGCAAAGGATCTCCAAAGCACTTAAATATTAATTGAGGACCGGATACTGCTACCCTTACAGGAAGCAGCCCAGGGACCGGCAATTGCACAGCAGAGACCTCTGCTGCTTGAATGGAAGGAGTGACTATCAGCAGAAGTAGACTGTTATCCCTTATGTGGATCAACATTTAGAAGGGGATGAGCATGTGACTCACCAATGGATGTTATTCAACTACTTGTGAGACAGCAGTGGAGTGTTAGGAGATCAAGATTCCTGGTTGAATTCTTAGCTCTGGGAGTGGTGTGTGATTAGGGCAGAGGTTACAGACAGAGCCCAACACAGATTGGGCACATTGATTCTGAAGAGTCCTATGGGCTTCTAGCAGAATAAGGAGCTACTCAACAGGAGCAATAGTGACAGAATAGGGTTGCCAACTTTCTAGTCGCACAAAACCAAACACCCTTGCCCCACACGCGCCCTGCCCTTTCTCCGAGGCCATGCCCCCTGCTCACTCCATCCCCCCATCGCTTGCTGTTCCCCACCCTCACTCACTTTCACGAGGCTAGGGCAGGGGGTTGAGGTGCTGGAGGGGGGGTGAAGGCTCTGGCTGGGGGTGCAGGCTCTGGGGTGGGGATGAGGGGTTTGGGTGCAGGAGGGGGCTCCAGGCTGGGGCAAGACGTGGGGTGAGGGAGAGTTCCAGCTGGGGGTGCAGGCTGTGGGGTGGGTCTGGGGACGAGGGGTTTGGAGTGCAGGAGGGGGCTCCAGGCTGGGGCAGGACATTGAGGGGGGGAGAGTTCCAGCTGGGGGTGTGGGCTCTGGGGTGGGTCTGGGGATGAGGGGTTTGGAGTGCAGGAGGGGGGTCAGGGCTTGCGAAGGGGCAGAAGGTTGGGGTGTGGGAGGAGTTCAGGGTCCCAGCAGCTCCTAGGAAGTGGCCACCAGGTCCTGCTGGCCCCTAGGCACAGTGGCGGCAGTAGCGTAGCCGGAGGGGAGCAGAGGGAGCGGCTGCTCTCCCTTGAGCAGAAGCGGCAGAAGCGGTGCCTTTTTTTAGCAGCACTAAAAAAAGGCGCCGCTTCTTTTTAAGCGCCGCTTCTTACACTCACCCGGCGGCGCTAAGGGTCTTCGGTGGCATTTCGGCGGCGGGTACCACCGAAGACCCGGAGTGAGCCGTCGAAGTGCCGCCGAAGACCCAGAGCGCCGCCGGGTGAGTACAGGGGGAGGCGCCTTTTTATAGCGCCGCTCCCCCTGCGCTCCAGACCTGGCTGCGCTACTGATTGGTGGCCAGGGAGGCTATGTGCTGTGTCCTTGCACCCAAAAGCGCCATCTCTGATGCTCCCATTGGTCACATTTCCCAGCCAATGGGAGGTGCGGAGCCGGTGCTGGGGGCAGGGCGCATAGCCGCCCTGGCCACTCATGCGCCTAGGGGCTGCAAGGACTTGGTGGCCATTTCCGGAAGCCATGTGGAGCTAGAGAGCCTGCCTTAGCCCCGGGCCCCTGGTGCGCTGCTGACCAGACTTTTAATGGCCCGGTCAGCAGTGCTGACCGGAGCTGGCAACCCTATGACAGAACCTGGGTCTAAATCTTACAAACATCACTGCACTGCAGGTATAAAAATTATGTTGCAGATGGGTAAGCATAGATTGGGCTGGTGTTAGCGGTAGGATTAGACCCCAGGAACACTGACTCATTGCCACCTGCCGTAACTGCTTGATGCTAAATCTTTTTGGTTGCTACGTAGAAATGGAGCTACAGTATGTGATTCTGAGAACATCTAATCAGATTAGCAAAGCTTGTGATAATTGTGAGTGTCAGTTGTGGTAACCACACTGAGATCTGCATATCTCACTCCTCACCCCACATCCTGATTGCTAAGGAGCAAAAATTCCTATACCCAAATGTAAGAGATACTTGGATGATTGAGATATATAGTCCCCAGTAAGAGGGGGAGGAAAGAGCAGCTCTCCTAATGTGCATATTAATGAAACAGAAGTGGTAAAAGGGCTTCTTAGATGTCTTGTTCAAAATCCCTTGGGATGCCTGAAATGAAAGAAATCATAGGGCCATTGTGGGGTGGCTCATCTCCAAATGGCAGATGAGCAAGAAGGGAAATGAATGTGACAAGGCTAATTTAGCTGCACTCCAATCCACTTCGGCATGCCTCACATAGGCACCCTGCTAAATGCTTTATTCAGCCCAATTTGTGTGAAGATCCAGTTTAAAATCTCTCATTTTAAAAGGCTTTTACTGCCCATTTCCCCCTCTGTGGCTTACTGAGTTCAACTGGATTTGGGGCCTTACGTTTCCATTCAGCGCCCGTGTGCTCATTTACATGTTACACACGATTAGGCTCCACTGCCATTTCCCTTGTTTGCAATGGTCTCCTGCAATTCTCACTCTAGTATTGCCTGTAACTCTTGTTGTTCAGGTTGTGTCACCAAAGTGCACTTCCATTCATGCACTTCTGTTCAGAGACGGGTGAAAATACTCCCTCCCTGCCCTGCCCCGCCCCCACGTCAATCGTTGCTTCCAGGTACCGCCCCCAGCAGCTCCCATTGGCTGAGAACGGGGAACCGCGGCCAATGGGAGCTTCGGGGGAGGTATTTGGAGGAGTGGCCAGAGAAATGCGGGGGCAGGGCGGGCAGGCAGGCCCTGCCCCCAGTGCACGCCGGGCTGGAGCTGCTCTAGGTAAACGCGGGGGGCCCACGGGGAGCTCACGGGCTGCACAAAATAACCTCGCGGGCTGCATGCGGCCCCTGGGCCGCGAGTTTGAGACCCCTGCCCTAGCCTCTGTTATGGGCCAAAAGCTCAGGAAGGGATTTCCTACGTGGACTGTCCCTAGGCTATTTAGCCAGTGCCACATAGCTCCCATTTCATTCAGTGAGAGTTGTGCTGCTAACTCCCCTAATCACCTTTGAAGATCTCAGCCTTGGCTTTGGGTCCCAAGCCCTGTAGAATTTTGTAAACGTTTGCATCCAATCCTAAGCCTGGAATTCACATCAGGCAACTCATTTTCGATTCAACATTCCTAGAAAGACAATCTCCTTTTAAAAACTGACTGTCACAGGGTGGGTGGTCCCTGTGGATAGACTAGGCCAGAGCTCCTGGACCAGAGCAAGTGAGTTCAATCCAGTTAAAGGGATCTGGGCTGCACCTGGGCATACAAAGACCTGCTAGTGGGCAGATGGAAGGGGAGATTGACAGAGACAGGCCATGCGGGAGGAGGGAAAGTCACAGTGCATGGCGCTAACTCTTGTGGTACGTCCCCTGGTGGTGCAAGGAGGCCAGGTGCTCACAGAGGTGGTTGGGACTGGGAACCTGCAAGAGGCTCCTGAGGGGTGGAGCTGAAGCCTAAAGGGGAAAGACTTAGTGAAGAGTCTGTTCGTTTGTTTCTATTTAAGAAAACAAACTTCCTGGAAAGAGTGTGCATGGCGGTGCATGCGTTGGAGCTGGGGAGAAGCTCGGCCCAGTGACGCTGCCTGAAAAGTTCCTTTTTACCTTCCAAGATGAAAGATTGAAGATATTTGTTTTCCTCTTGCAACTGTCGGTGGCAGCACAAACACGCGGAGCAGAAAGGGAGCCGGCTTGCCCACACGGCTAGAAGTGTCAGCCATCAGCTCTCGCAGGAGATAAACTGAATGCTGAAATGAAGGTAGAATGAAGAAAAGCAGTTTTCAGATATATTGGGCCAGATTTTCAAGAGCGCTCCGCATCCCAGCAGCTCCCAGTGTTCTCAACTGGAACATCTGGCCACGTATTTACAAGCCTAAGTGGGAGCTATTGGGTACTGCGTTGTTTTGAAGATCTGGCATTCCCCTCTCCTTTCTTAAATACAAAGATTTCTTAGGCCTGGTCCACACTAGGGGCAGGGATCGATGTGAGGTATGCAACTTCAGCTACGTGAATAACGTAGCTGAAGTGGACATACCTCTATCGACTTACCATGCCGTGAGGACTCCGCAGGGTCGACTGCCGCCGCTCCCCTGTCGACTCCGCTTCCGCCTCTCGCCGGGGTGGATTACCGGAGTCGACAGCAGAGTGATCGGGGATCGATTTATCGTGTCTACACTAGACATGAAAAATCCATCCCCGAAAGATTGATCGCTACCTGCCGGTTCGGCGGGGAGTGTAGATGTGGACTTAGTTGTAAAGTTGGTACTTGGACTTTGTTAAAGATGCTGAATACCAGTCTCTTTGCCAATCCACCTTTCAGCATTCTAGACAACTTCTATGTAAATCTTAAGGTTGTTTATGAGGTAGGAGACTGTCACCACTTTTCACTCCACTTCTAATCAATGTCTGGGGTGAATTAAATGGGTTACAATTAGTTATTAAAAGACATGGGTGGCCAGCTCACTTTGTTCTTGAATTTATAAAGTCCTGCCTTGGCATTTCAAACCATTTCCTTGTGAAAGTGACTGATTTCCCCATCACAAAAGCAAAACCAACATTCCCAAGGGTAATGCTTTGCCTGAATAAAATGCGATGGGATATCAGTGCAGCATCTCTTCAGACAACTGGTCGGTCATGCAAATTTCTCTCTTCCATAGCTCATCTAATAGGCATTCAGGGTTTGCTGCTACCTTCATACAGTTGACTCTGTCATCTCTCCTCCCCTGTCTGCTGTTTGGCCATGGCTCTATTCGAAACAAACATTTATAAAAGGTCTAGCTTGTGTCTTGAACTATCACCCAGGCAAGGGAGAAAATCTCCCTTATGCCACTTGGATGTGGGTCAGGATATAGGAGTAAGCAGGGCTACCTACTGTGTTGTGAGTGGGCAGGAGGGATGGAGAATTAACGGAGTTCTGGCAGAGCATTTGATCCAGCTTGGGTGAGTGTTACTCTATCCTTGATACAAGTGGGTTGTAATCTGCAATCTCATTCCCTAGAGCAAGGGGAAAGCAGGCAGGGGAATAGTGACTTCAGGGTGAGTCTGGTTCTCAGTGCCTCTCAAGGCTACTTCTGAGGCAATGCATCTTATGCACCACTGCAACTCAGGATTACGTCTAACATCACATACTAGCCCTTGGTTTTTACATGAGCCTGACTAATGAAATCTGAGAGCCCTGGAAAGGAGCTGACACTCTACACAAGGCAGCTGATTCCTTTTAGTGTCTGTCCCAACAAAAGGAATCAAGTTGCCCCACACCCATGCGACGGGGCCAGCTAACCACCGATGGACGTGAAATGATTTCCTATGAAAAACTGCTCCTCCTCTCATGTTCACAGCTGCAGACAGCATGCACATTGTTTTTCAGTTCACCACGCTTTGAATAATGGCATGCTTCGCTATGATCCCAGCAACTTCAATGTAAGGTATAACCCAATGGAAGTACAAACAGTAGAATCTGGACCCATGACTGCATTCCAAAGTCTAGTTGCTTGATTTGTTTATGCAACAAAACTATGACATGGCAGACTGAAATGAACATTTCACTTCTGAGTTTTAAAACATTTTCAATTGTTATGGATAATTTGAAATATCCCCCCCAAATGCAACATCTGCTTGTCAGTCACGTTCCTGCATTTGACCCACTTTTTCCGGTGTGTTTGATGAGACACAAGCACGTTGAGAAGAGATTGTCTAAAGGCTAGAGGGAATCGGTGGCTAACGCTAGAATGAAACTCCCCAAGACCTCCCTAGCTCTTCCCTCTAACCTAATAACATAATAGGAATAATTTAATTTTGTGTTAAATCAACTTATTTAAATACCAAGCTTTTCAAATACAGAACACTCAGAGCAGTGGCTCCCTATTAAATGCAATAAGAGGATATAAAAAACTATTAAAGATGGAATTTCCACAATATGCAAACAAATTAAGGTCATGTCTACAGCAGGAGTGCTTTACCACTATAGATATAGCAGTATACTATTCTGGCAACCGTTCCTAGTGTGGAGGCAGATTATTCTGTGCCCTCCCCACCATCCACAGCCATAACAGCAAAATTGCACATTTACTGGTATAACTGCACTACACTACACTACACTAGTGGCTTTATCCAGTAAAGCTATGTCAGTCAGGGATCAATCCTCTTCAAATCCCTCCCCGATACAGCTTTGCCGGCAGAAATCTGTGGTATAGAGATGGCCTAAAAACCAAGGATGTCTTTTGTCCAAAACATAGTTCACTGCTCAGGGAAATCCACGGTGTTTGTGGGGGTTAAGTGAGGCAAAGTATCCAAGCCCTGTCTTTGGGCTAGATTGAGAACGTACTCTCAGCCCTGCGAAAGGGACCCCGAAGGCAACTGGAAAAGGCAATCCAGCTCTAGAAACAGCAAAGGAAAGGGCAGCGGTTTGAGCTGATGTGGAGAAGGGAACCGGCAGGATTTGGTCGCAGTCCAGAGGAAGGACAGAGGTTCAGAAAATGGGGGACATAGGGTATTATAAAGTCCAGCTGCAAAACAAGCTAGGGCTTATTGATGTTTTTGCAAGGGCAGCTAAGGGAGAGAGAATGCTGCTGCGGAGGCTGCTGCTGCTCTGGGCTCGGGCTGCCCGGCTCTCCCCGAACAGTCAAACTCTAAATTCAAACTCTAAATTAGCTGTTTCCACGCAAGAAACATTCAAAACATAATTGCACATTGGAAAACATAATTCCAAGTATACATATAAAATGATGGCTCTAAATGAGCTGTTTCCACGCAAGAAAGATCTTGGAGTCATTGTGGATAGTTTTCTGAAAACATCCATGCAGTGTGCAGCAGCAGTCAAAAAAGCTAGATGCCGATGTGGTATCCCCATCTAAAAAAAAAAGATGTATAAGAATTGGGAAAGATTCAGAAATGGGCAACAAAAATGATTAGGGGTATGGAACAGCTTCCCCGTGAGAAGAGATTAATAAGACTAGGACTTTTCAGCTTGGAAAAGAGATGACTAATGGGGGATATGATAGAGGTCTATAAAACCATGACTGGCTCTCATAACACAAGAACTAGGGGTCACCAAGTGAAATGAATAGGCAGCAGGTTTAAAACAAGCAAAAGGAAGTATTTCTTCACACAACACACAGTCAACTGTGGATCTCTTTGCCAGAGGAAGTTGTGAAAGCCAGGACTATAACAGGGTTTAAGAAAGAACTA
This sequence comes from Macrochelys suwanniensis, assembly GCA_033296515.1. Classification (NCBI taxonomy): domain Eukaryota; kingdom Metazoa; phylum Chordata; order Testudines; family Chelydridae; genus Macrochelys; species Macrochelys suwanniensis. The sequence goes on from CM065778.1 coordinate 136,972,022, forward strand.
GATACGTTCATGGAGGATAGGTCTATCAATTGCTATTAGCCAGGATGGGCAGGGATGGTGACCCTATCCTCTGTTCGCCAGAAGCTGGGAATAGGCGATGGGATAGATCACTTGATGATTACCTGTTTTGTTCATTCCCTCTGAAGCACCTGGCACTAGCCACTGTTAGAAGACAAGATACTGGGCTAGATGGACCTTTCATCTGACCCATTATGGTCGTTTTTATGAGTAATTATTGACAGAGATGGCTCAGAGCATGTCATTGTTTGGGGCTAAAGGGAACCTTGGATCTAGTTGGTTCCTTTTGTAGTTTTGTGGGTTTTTTAAGTGACAACGTAAAGTGAATCAAAAGAGCAGCAAAATAGCCACTAATAATAATTATAGGTATGGCACTTGTTCAGCAAAAGTTCATTGTTCTGCTCACATAATGATAGATGTACCTAACGCTTAAGGCCAGATGAGGAAAAAGAGTGTGAAGTCATTAAGCAAACCATGATGGGCGTTTTTCCAGAGGGGTTGATCTAAGATCCTTATGTCCCCCATTACCATAGCATTTGAGCTCATAGACTCATAGACTTTAAGGTCAGAAGGGACCATTATGATAATCTAGTCTGACCTCCTGCACAATGCAGGCCACAGAATCTCACCCACCCACTCCTGCAATAATCCTCTCACCTATGTCTCAGCTATTGAAGTCTTCAAATCATGGTTTAAAGACTTCAAGATGCAGAGAATCCTCCAGCAAGTGATCCGTGCCCCATACTGCAGAGGAAGGTGAAAAATCTCCAGGGCCTCTGCCAATCTGCCCTGGAGGAAAATTCCTTCCCAACCCCAAATATGGCGATCAGATGGACCCTGAGCATGTGAGCTGCTCACAGTCTAATGCATTTACCCTCACAACATCCCGGGGAGGAATGACTGCTATCTCCATTTTACAGATGGGGAACTGAGGCACAGAAAGGCAAAGTGACTTGCCCAACATCACACGGGAAATTTGTGGCAGAGCAGGGAGCTGTATCCATGGCTCCCAAGCCCAACACCCTAACCACTGGGCCAGAGATAGCAGCTACAAGATTTTATTCTAAAAGCATGATGACAAAAAGCACATATGAGGAAAGGGAGGACAGCCCTGGTTAAAGAATGAGAATGTCCTAAAATTAATATCCCCCATCCACACAGATCAAAATAAATCACTAAATGTAATTTCATGGTGACTCTTAGGGTCTGTAATGGCCAGGCTGGAATGAGCCTGGGTGCCATTGTAAACACAGTATTTGTGGCATTCTGGTATCTTAGTCTAAGTATGGCAATTTAAGGCGGTTACTGCAGTGATAGTCATAGGAAGGCAGAATGCTGAGTAAGCACAGTCCTGGAGAAATTAAGGGATTTTTAGCACAGGTGAAAGAGTGTTGGATTTTGAAGCCCTCTATTTACCTACAACACAGACAGTGACAAGGAAAACTTTACCCACACTGCCCTGGCAACTTTGAAGGACCACACCTCATAGATGTGAGTGGAGCTTTCAGATCTCCATTCCTATTCATTCCCTGGCCTCTGTTGGGGTCTGACAACAAAGATGCTAATTGTGACCCTGTTCTGATAATGGTCCAGATTGATGGGGAGGTTTTGTCCCTCTGATCCCTCAGTCATGTACATTAAAGGAGAATCCCTCTTGGTGGCTTGCAGAGGAGTTCCTCTGCTTAGCGTTGCCAGTTCTCATGATTTTGTCATGAATGTCACGGTCATTGTTTTTCCTTAAAGGCCCAGCTCCTGGAGTGAGGAGGATAGGTGGTGATTTCAGCCGTCATTCTGAAAGAATAAGTAAGTGTCTAGCCCTCATGGCTGTGGAGAAATCTTCAAAATGTGACCCCAGTGCACCCTAAAGGCTGAAAAAGCAGAAGGCAAATAAAAATAACCCCAAATCTATTGTATTTACATGATCTTGTGATTTTAAAGCCAACCTCATGATTTTTGGTGAGCCTAACTAGTGATTTTTGAACATTTGGGGATGGCAATACTGTCTTCTGGGCCAAAGTACTCCCATGTTGGACACCTTTATTATTATTATTATTACCTGAGAACCTGGGAGCCAATAATGGACCAGGATCCCATGGTGCTAGGTGCTGGACAAACACAGAACAAAAAGTCAGTCCCAAAGAGCTTACAATCTAAGGGTATGTCTACGCTACCCGCTGCATCGGCGGGTAGCGATCAATTTATCGGGGGTCAATTTATCACGTCTAGTCTAGACACGATAAATCGATCCCCGAGTGCTCTCCCGTCGACTCCAGTACTCCACCGCCACAAGAGGTGCAGGCGGAGTCGACTGGGGAGCGGCAGCGGTCGACTCAGTGCCGTGAAGATGCCGCGGTAAGTGGATCTAAGTACATCGACTTCAGCTACGCTATTCTCGTAGCTGAAGTTGCGTATCTTAGATCGATTCCCGCCTCCCCAGTGTAGACCAGGGCTAAGTATCGGACAAGAGACAATAGATGGATACAGACAGGGGAGTACAAGGAAGCAGTGAAACAATAGTGGTCAGCGTGCCAGCCTAACCCTTCTCAAGCTGTTTGTAGGCCTCACGGCAAAGGAGGGTTTTGAAAGAGGATTGCCGATAGCAGTGCAGATATTTGTGGGGAACTCCCCCCAGGCATGGGGGCAGCGTGGGAGAAAGCACAAACAGCGCCCTGACCATGCTGCTGAGTTTCCTTACCTCCACAGAACATGTTTCTGCTGGAGGCCTCTAGCAGTGACGACGGCACCACGTGTAATGGTCCTGCCCCTGTAGGTGAGGGCCTAACCCAAGCCCCACGGCAGCCAGTGGAAAGACTCATTAACTTCAAGGGGCAGGGGTTGGATTAGGCCATAAACGACCTAATGATGTAAGAACCCTCCTCCCCTTTTCTGACCATGTTCAGTTACAGCTGTGAGGAAGGGGGGAGGGGAGACGCTTCCAGAATCCCAGGTGCCTAGTTGGATTCTGACACTGGGCTATAATGTTTATGGTCTCGCTGACAGAAGAACTGATGTTCAGTGGAAGCATGAGTGAAGCCTGCAAGCCGGCTATACAGAATGATGAGACACCCAAATGAAGACTTCCGCTGGCAAAATGGTTGTGCTTGCAATAGGGATACAGTTTCCAGGAGCCCAAGCCTCGGAGAAAGCGATGGATTTGTCCTGCCCTTTGATAAAGGAGGAATCAGAGAGAGAGACAGCAGAAGCCAGATGAGATCTGAGAGCAATTTGATGAGTACCCTCAGTGCAATATCCCTGACACATCCTCTTAATATCATTCCACTCCCAGTGTTCTGGTTACTTCTGTTTTGCATATCTGTTACCCCTTTTACCGTCACTTACATTTCAGGGAGACAGCCTATATCATACATGACATGCGGGATGAAGAAAGGATTTGCATTCAGTGATATTAAAAATGCAGTTTAATTGGGAGGCTCTCAGCGCTGTATTGCAAAGTGGTGCATTGTTCTGCCATCCGACTCATTGGGTAACCCAGAAACCTGTCTACCCCGATGGCACTGATGCCCATGAACCAGGATCTTTGAGGCAGATGAGAACTCCTGAATCTCTCGGGCAGTCTGCTTTCCTTTGCTTCATCTCAAAGCAGATGGGGTGATACATTATACATTCCTTTTCTTCAAACGATAAGGAAGATCTTTTCCACATCACGATCACCCCCAAATTATCCCTGTTTGTTAACTGCTATTAGTTCTAGAGCTAAATTTTCAAATGTTCAACTCCACAGCTGGGGCCAGATTTTCAAAATTCAGCTCCCATTTAGGCAGACGTTTTAAAAGTGCTCAGCCCGCCCCTCACCAGTCCCTGTCCGGACACTGGTGGCCAGATTTTTTGAAAGAGATCAGCCGCCAATGTACTGAACTCTTCTGCCAACTCAGCCCTGATTTTAGTGCCTACGTGGCAGCTGAATTATTCTGAAAACTTGGACCATGGAGTGTTCAGTTGGGTGTCTCCAGTTATGATAGCCTAAGTAGAAAGAAGAAGACATTTAAAACTCACACATAAGAATAGCTAGCTCTTACACAGCAGATTGCAATGTACTTTATAAAGGAGGTCAGTATCCTTATCCCCATTTTACGTATGGGGACACTGAGGCACAGAGCAGTGAGGTGATTTGTTCAACATCACTGTCATGGTTACTGCATTAGCTGTATCTCTACTGGTTGCTCCTCTATCCCTGTTCCAGTTTCTGAGTGCACCCCCACAGCAATGGGGCCCAGTACCCTTACTTCTAAGGTGGGACCACACAGTTCTCCCACTCTTAGGCTGGCCCCTGGGCTGCAGTACCCTGTGGATCAACTGAGCTTCTCCAGCAAGTCTGACTGGGGTTGGTACCTGTGTTCCTCCCCTTCAGGAGCCTATGACTAGCAGATTACAGTAACTCAAAACAGTCTTCTTAAAACAAAGTATTGTTTAGTTAGTCATAGGAGCAATGCATGGCATAGCAGGAAAAGGTTTTCAAAGGGGCCTACACATGTGTCTATCCTCCTGATGGGGACCCTGGTAGATAGAACCTTCCTCATCAGGCTCTCAAATCTCAGTCTCAAAAAACGTCTCTCTCCTTGAGGGGGTATGTGTTCCTTCAAAACCTGCTGTGGTTCCCTTTGATCCACCTCCCCATCAGGATAGAGTCACTCCCGGGGAAAGCTGTGCTGCACACCTGGCACGGAGCTGAAGCAAGGTTTCAAATGAATAGTTCTTGCATCGTCTCTCAAGTGTTTGTGTATGTCAGGGTCTAGATTCCGGCGTGAATTCCCTGACAATCCTGCTATTGAATTAACTCAATCCAGGCACCTGGTGAACATCACAATAATCAGATCAACACGAACACACACAAATTACTACAGGCAACTCCACATCCATCAAAATCACAAACAGAAATTCGGATGAAAGAACTTTTTCAGCCAGTCAAGGCCAGTGAGGCCAGCAAGCATTTTATCAATTATGCTTGGCAACAAGAGGAGACCACCGGGGTCTCTCACTCAAGACCTTTGAGGGGCCACTCTCTTATTCATGAGTTAAATTGCTTACCTCTGCTGAGTTTAATTATACAGAATTGTGAATATTGAAAGGTCACTAACACTTGTTGGCATAGTTATGAGTGGGGAATTAAAAAAAAAATAGAGGGTGATGCAACTATGCAGCTGCAACCCTGGAAATCATCATCAGAGAGGTTGACGGTTTTGTAGGGTTTTCTTTTTTCTCCCCCTGCTACCAGTAGCAGTGGATGGTTAGTGAGAAAGATTTAGACAAACGACAGCTGGTTAAATAAGGATAGAAATTACAGTAGCTCGCATGACAGCATAAAGATGTAAAAAGAGTATTTCAGTGCTGGTAGCAGAATGTCTCAGGTTAAGGGAGGTATTGATCACAGGTTGCGGAACAGGAAATAATGATGCACATACGGTAGGTGTAATATCAGAGGTAATTACCCCAGAGGAAATACAGGTGATTGTGCTGTAAAGCCTTCTCTCAGCCTTTTTCTTTTGAAATTCAGCTCCGATTTCTGTAATGGTAATATTATTTAAGGCATTTCACTGTTCAGAATTTGACATTGTTTTTCACTGGGCTTTCTATACGGATGTTGCTTTTTGCTTTTCCCTTCTTATAAGTCTCTCATTCTGTCGCCTACTGAAAAGGTTACCAGTCACAAATGTGAGACAGCTGCGAATTCATAAGGAGTTTGATCAGTTCTGTCTTCCAAGGGATGCGCCTCACCTGACAAATACAGTATCACTGCAAATACTTTGCTGGCGCTGATTAGACCTGGTGTAATTACCCTTGTTGGAAAGAAAGGGCTCCCAATTTGTGTGATCTAAGTTGTGGCAAAACAGCCAAATCAGACTCATGGACGGCAAATAGAAGGTCTATAAGTGAATGTAACCAAAAAAAAAAAAAAAAAGAGAGAGAGAGAGAGAGAGAGAATTAGGTGTTTTTTCTGTTCAGACTCTAGGCAGCCAGCTGCTAATTTTCCACTCTCTGTAGACAGCAATATTGTAAATAGCAATATTTGTTATCAGTACATGATTTAACAATCCCATGCATTAGACTGTAAATTGCTTTGAGATTCCTGGAAGCAAACAGCTATGAGCTAACTCACAAACAGAGGGCATGAGGGTACAGATTGTGTAGACAGGTAAACTGAGGCAGAGAGAAGCAAAATGGGACAGCCAGAAGCAGATCTCAGGAGTTCTATCTGTGGGTTTTTAATATTAGACTCAAATCCCAAGGCCAGAAAAAGCACCACTGATCATTTTGTCTGACCTCCTGTATAACACAGGCCAGAGAATTCCCCCAAATAATTCCTAGAGGGGATGTGTTAGAAAAACATCCAGTCTTGACTTCTAAATTGTCAGTGATGGAGAATAAACCACAACCCTTTATAAATTGTTCCAATGGTTAATTACCCTCACCATCAAAAATTTCCACCTTATTTTCAGTCTGAATTTATGTAGCTTCAACTTCCAGACATTGGAGCCTGTTGTATCTTTTTGCGCTCAATTGAAGAGCCTATTATTAAATATTTGTTCCCCATGTAGGTACTGATAGACTAATCAATTCACCCTTAACCATCTCTTTATTGAACTATATAGACTGGGCTTAAGTTGTTCATTATAAGACATGGTTTCTAATGCTTTAATCATTCTCACAGCTTTACTCTGTATCTTCTCCAAATTATCAACATCCTTTTTGAATGAAGGATATCAGAACTGAACATGGTATACCAGCAGTGGTCACACCAGTGCCAAACACAAAGATAATGTAACCTCTCTGCTACCACTTGAGATTCCCCTGCTTATGCATCTCACAATTGCATTAGCCCTTTTTTTGGCCACAGCATCGCACTGGGAGGTCCTGTTCAACTGATCATCCATATCAACCTGCTCTAGCCACCATTTTGTGCTGCTTCCTGAACATGCTCAGGGCTTGTCTACATTACACGCGGGATCGACGGGCAGCGATCGATCCAGCGGGGGGGGGGGGGGGGGTGTCAATTTATCATGTCTAGTCTAGATGCAATAAATCGACCCCCAAGTGCTGTCCCGTCGACTCCGGTACTCCCCAGTGTAGACCAGGCCTAAGGAATGCAATGCTTAATGTCCTGCTGCCACCTATTGCAATAGCCATGAATTCTGGCCAGTTTCACTATACTGTAAATATATCATTTATACCATCAAATGTCTGTTATAAAACATAAAACAAATTGTAGAGACAGCTTCTATTATTTCCTTATAGCTGGAAGGCAAATCTCTCACTTTCCTTAGCGGAATGTAACTTCCATTGATTTATAGCTTTGCAGATCGTTCTTCGTGTGATTGTTGAATTCGCTGTCCAACGGGGACCTGAGGATCTGTGTGTCTTGGCAAGTGCTATTCATCTTATATGCTTCACCCCCCCTGTTCTGTTAGTCTGATGCTGTAGCCATGATCACTGTAGCTGAATGCAAGGTTGAGATTGTCAACCCATTCCCAGGCAGTGGAGCAAACTGTTCATTATGCAGCCACCTGGGGATTATCACCCTGCCTGGGATGGACATACACTTTCAGTTCCGCTTTCCCGGTGGCTCCAGAAACAACCGGCAGCGTCGCCCATTCCAAACCGGTTCAGAAAGCCTCTTTGACAAGGTGCTGGTGCAAAATGTGAGCAGCAATATCGGACATTTAAAACAATCCAACAGAGCTCACTTGGGCAGCATGAAATTTAACAGGATAGTCCTTTGCAGACAAGGAAATCCAGTAATCACATGGCTCCTTTGGAGAGAAAGGGGGGTGGGTGGGAATATGAAGACATGAAATCAGTACACAAACACACAAACTTTAGGAAATGACTTTGTTTCCCCTTGGATACTGAAACAGCATTAAAAGTGTGCTGAAAAGTTTTACATGCATACTCAAGGGGCCTTTCTAAGATCCTACAATTCTTGATGTATAGTTCTAATAATTTCCCCTCCTCTTACAGTAATTTTCCTTCTCAAAAGTAATTTGAACAGTCCCTTGGGGCGGGTGAGTCGTGTTTAGTGATCAAAAGACAAAAGCATAAAGAGGAGAAATCAAAATGGCACAGAAGACTGGGGGGGGAAATGCAATACATGGAGGGGGTGGGGGGAATGTTCCAAAATGCTTGTTAATGGCTGTTTTGTGTCTTCCGGCTGTAACTTCACTGATAGAGACATACGTTATGTGATTCAAACACTTTGAATTGCACAGGCACTTTGATCAATGCTCCACTTTCCCAACGAATTCTGTCCTACATGGTCTTTTCTGTCCTAATGCAGCTCAAGACAACAGCATGGCTGCAGTAGTTTAGACCCTCTGATACATCCTAGGACTGCAATTTTTAATAGTGGGATTCTGGAAGCTGTAGGAAACCTGGGGTAATTCACATCTGTGCTACTCCAGATTTACTTTGCTCTGGTTCCATTGATTTCAGTGACATTACGCTGGTGTAAAATTGGAACAGCATAGTGGCAAATCAGTGTATTTTTCATGTCACCATAACCCTGCTATGAAGGAGCAGTATTAATTTATCCACAGTTTGGACCTGTGTTCTAATGCACAATTTTTTTTAAAAAAAGTAAACATTCACCATTTGGCATTTATTATGCAACAATTTAACCAATGTCATTGAGGAAAGGAACTCATTTTTTGTATTAATCATGTAGAGTCTGAATATTTTGCATTTACACCAGGGAGGAATGCAGCATTCATGTCTTTAGGATGGGGTTTGTTTGGAGGGACATTTGTTGGTGGAAGCTTATGCTAAAGCTGTAATATTCTGATATTAAGCTCCTGCAGCTTTGCATTATGCTATAGGAATGGAATATGATTTTGATAAAATTAGTGTCTTAAGAGGGTTACACCATCTACTTCTACTGGCCAGATGTGACATCTTCACCCAGACTTTTCAAACTGAAGAAATAGAAAAGGCACATGAAAACTTCAAGAGACAAGGTGGGTGAGGTCAGATCTTTTATTGAACCAAATTCTGTTGGTGAGAGAGACAAGCTTTCGAGCTTGCACTGAGCTCTTGCTTGTCTTCCTTTCACCAACACGAGTTGGTCCCGTAAAATATATTACATCACCCACCTTGTCTTTCTAATATCCTGTGACCAACATGGCTGCAACAACACTGCATACATTCAAACTTCAAGTCTACCAACCCCACCGAGTGGGTAGTATATTTTCCTGTGCTTTGCTTCAATCGCGGCAATTGCACAGCCATGTGATAGTGGAGCGGTTTTGGGAGTGAAGTTGTCTGCCATTTTATTTCATGACTCCAGACTTCTTTGGAATTTCACTTTTCCACAAAACTCACAAGATTGTCGATTTTCATTTTGAAAACTTGCAGCTATGTGAATTTTCATAAGATTTAACTGCACATCGAATCATAGAAGATTAGGGTTGGAATAGACCTCAGGAGGTCATCTAGTCCAACCCCCTTCTCAAAGTAGGACCAACACCAACCAAATCATCCCAGCCAGGGCTTTGTCAAGCCGGGCCTTAAAAACCTCTAAGGATGAAGATTCCACCACCTCCCTAGGTAACCCTCCTAGTGAAACAGTGTTTCCTAATATCCAACCTAGACCTCCCGCACTGCAACTTGAGACCATTGCTCCTTGTTCTGTCATCTGACACCACTGAGAACAGCCGAGCTTCATCCTCTTTGGAACCCTCCTTCAGGTAGTTGAAGGCTTCTTTTCCCTACACCAGTTTCCCCAAAAACATGAGGCATGAAAGACCAGCTAAAGTAGGTGTTTACAGGAAAAATCTCTCTCTATATGTTATCTTTAACAACACATGGTGGGCCTGAAAGGGGGTGGGACTGGTTGCATTTTGGGATCCTGATATCGATCTCCTTTATAAAAAGCTCTGAGATCTTCTGATGAACAGTGCTATATAAGAGCTAGGTATTCTTTACTTTGGCCATGCCTACACTAGCACTTATGTTGGCAAAACTTTTGTTGCTCACGGGTGTGAAAAAGACCCTTCCTCCCAGCGACATAAGTTTTGCCGGCATAAACGCTTGTGTGCACAATGCTTTATTGGCAGGAGAGGGTCTCTCGCCGATTTAGCTACCGCCACTCATTGAGCTGGTTTTATTATGTCGACAGGAGAGCTCTCCCACATTGGCATAACACGGCTACACAAGCACTATTATAGACGCACAGCTTTATCGGTACAGTTGTGCCGTTGTAAGCTTGTAAGTGTAGACATGGCCTTATTTTATTTATTTTCCTGAAGTGGGAAGTTCAGCTTTCAAAACATCTGTAAAATACCACTTTACATAACTTCTTCTTCTGCTGGAAAATAACTCGGAAAGTGTCCCATTTCTCAGTGAAAAAGTAGTCCGTAAATTCAGGGAATTTTTCAGGTAAACAGAAGAATGTTTACATTTGTAACAAGGTGGAACAATTCCAATCAGGTTTCATTTTGTAATGCAGATTGCCCATTCTGGAGTCACTGTCATTGCTACATTGCTGAGGTTGGAGGACTGTGTTTAGTTCTGGGCACTGCACTTTCATAGAGGATCTAGATAAATGGGTGAGAGTACAGAGAAGAGAAGCAGAAATGATAAAATGTTTGGAGAGCGGAATCTGCAAGAGATATTAAGAGGACTGGAGAGCTTCAGCTTGGAGAAAAGGAGACATAACTGTATTGATATTACAAAGAGAACACAAGACAATTATCTTCTTTAGCCAACAAGCCAGCAAGGATAGAACAAGGACGATTGGACCTGGGATGCTGCAGGGAAAATGTCAATTTAATATTAGGAAATACTTTAGGACTGTAAGAACAGTCAGGACAGTGGATGAAACTCCCAAGGGAAGCTGTGGAATTTCCATCACTGAAGACACTCAAGTGCAAGACTAGACATCTGTCCATCAGGGATAGCTTACTGGATAATGAGATCAGTTCTGCTTTGAACGATAGATTAATCCTACAACAGGATCCCTTCCAACTCCAAGCCTTCATGCTGCAAACCATAATGAAGACAAGTAGCACCACTGAAGCCAGAACTACTTGTGTGAGTAAAAGTTGCCAGATGGGAGACGGGAAGATCCTATGTTTTCATAAGTCTTCCAAGATGTTGCTGAGTGGTTGTGTGTGTACGTGCACATTAACCTCCCTGAACAAGGGCACGTGAACCACTTCTCCTGAATGAACAAAACCAATGAGTGGGGACTCTACCTATAAAAACAAAAAGCCATGATACAACCTAATGATTTTTCAGCCAGACCCAGAAATATTTCAGTTGTCCTGTTCATTATGGGCCTTAGTCAGGGAAGCATACCTGTTCAGAGTAAGCACTTGCGCATGAGCTTAACATTAAGCACATGCTTAAATCCCATCGAAGTCAGTGTTACTTAACCCCATTCTCGAAGTTAAGCCTGTGCTTAAGTGCTTTCCTGAACCTACAACTTTCCTGTGCTTTCCTGTTACTGAGATATCATATCTTTTTCTTGCTAATCTTAGTCCTGCAGCAGGGTCCCTTCCAACTCAAAAGACCAGACCTGAGGAGCTGGATATCTTAAAAGCTTGTCTCTCTCACCAACAGAAATTGTCAGGGGGGCTGGAACAATTTGTAGAGTGGGGGTGCTGAGAGCCATTGAACCAAACGGTAAACACTGTATATAATGGAATTCACTTCAAGCCGGAGGTGCAGCAGCACCCCCAGCATCCCTCATAGACTCATAGACTTTAAGGTCAGAAGGGACCATTATGATCATCTAGTCTGACCTCCTGCAGGCCACAGAATCTCACCCACCCACTCCTGCAATAATCCTCTCACCTATGTTTCAGCTATTAAAGTCCTTAGTTCAAGCACCTATGGAAATTGTTCCAATAAAAGATATTATTACCTCACCCACCTTGTCTCTCTACTATCCTGGGACCAACAGGGCTACAACAAACATTGCATTTCTAATCTCAGGCATTGTTTAAGGCAGACCAAACAAACATGTACATTTTTTGTTTAACTTCTAAGGTAACTCTGTCAAGTTCATGGAAATAACCACAGTACAGATATCGCCAAGTAGGTGGGTTAGTCTGTTAGGTAGGTAGAACATCTGTATAATGAAATGTGACGTTTGTTGGCTGCCATACACTCCACTGATATCCTAGGGGACGTTGGGTCAAGGACAGCCATGCTGCTCTATTACCCAACTGTTCAGGCTCGAGAGAATATGCAAATGAATTGAATGAATCAAAACTTTTATTGCCTGCCCGTGACTCTTTTCGTCAAACTCATGGGAAATCAAAGTGCACCAGTGTTTGATGAACAGGATGAAGATACAAAGCTCTCAAGAAATCAGATTTATAGCTGGAATTGGATCGAATGACAGCATTTCACTGCTGAAGGAAGGGAGCAGAGGGAAGCCATGGGCTTATGAAAAGCTGTTGTACCAGGGTCCCAAAAGGAGACCTCAAATCATTGTGCAGCTCTATGAAATATACAAGCACGGCTGCTCTAACAGTGATGTCATTGTGACAAAGCTGGAAGTCTTTCCATTATCTCATTAGGTGATGCCGGATGACATGCTCCGTACCGGAGTTAATTTATCTTTCGCTGGAGCGGTGCTGTGGTCCATGTGGTGCCTGTCTCAGCTGCCCTTCTTAGTGTGGTCACTTGTTTAGACTGAAATCCAGTATTTCTTCCTTGAAATCAAAAATCGTATCCTTGAGCTGCACAGTCAAATGCCCTCCTGGCGTATTTTATGTAATTGCTCTTCTCTTTGCACCTCATTCTTTTGCAGCTTGACTCCAAATGTGTTGTTTCCGACCCTGAAATAAGCTACCAGTAGCAGCGCCCGAAAGAGAAACATTAGAAAACCACCTAAATGATCTTTGTTAGCTTTTTGCCAAAGGGCAATTTTACACAGTTTTCTCATTGAGAATTCATTTTTCCAAGAAGATGCTAAGCGGCTTATCTGATCCTTCTGTCTAAGTGGACTAGCAGAAGAGCACAAGCTGCTGTGATAAAGTGACAAAAGTGCTAACGAGATACCAGGGAAAGTTTCTGATGTAGTTACAAAGGAAGGAAAACATACAGATATTAATATCCAAAACTGATCTCTTTTTTTTGTGTATGGGCATACAGGCTTTTCTGAGAGGTGTTTTCCAAGCTTAATTTTGTAAGCCTCAGTGCTATTATTTTTAGAAATGAGCCTGAACCAAAACCCTGGGTTCATACATTCCCAGACGTCTGTGGCTATTTGTCACCAGATCCAAATATTGCAAATGTGGGTGAGAGAAGGGTTCTCTGTTCATTATAAAATGACAATAGAGACACAAACCAAAGCACACATTTTCTCAGCTCTGCCACTGACCAGCTAAGTGACCTTGTGTGTGTCACTTTACCTTTCTGTGTCGATGCTTCTTGTCCCAGCCTTTGTCTGTCTTGTGTTTTTCACTCTAAGATCTTTGGAGCAGGGACTGTCTCTAAGATGTACTTACAGTACCTTGCACAATGTGGCTCCGATATCTCTAGCCACTATAACGATACTATGGCCACTAAATACAGAAAGAACCCTTCAGACCATCCCTATACCTACTGCAGTGTTGTTCCATAGAATATATTTTTCCAGTGCTTTGTCCAGTTTTGTATCTTTAAAGAAACATGCCATCCACCCCTTGTCCCAGGAGTCTCCTGGCAGATTTCCCTCTATGCAGGTTTGCTTGTTAATCACACTAAATTTTCTTCTGCTCATCACTTTGGTTAATGAGTACAACATGGAGGCATGGTGGTGGTCTGTCCACCTTTCTCCTGTCCATCAGTTCCTTGAAGATCTTTCCAAATGTGGATGTTTCTTTACATGTGGCCTTTCTGCTTCCATGTGGCCTCCTCTCGCTTTCTCTTGCCGGACAACTCTATCAGGTTTGTATATATAAGCAAGAAAATTAGAAGGAATTTCCCCCCAGGTCAGATTGGCAATGACCTTGGGTCTTTTTGCCTTCTTCTGCAGTGTGGGGAGTTGCTAGGATCATCTGGGTATATCTTACTAAATCAGCTCCTTGCCATTTCCGGAGCCACAGGCATATGTCCACCTTGGTCCCTCCCCTTCTCTGCCTGTGCACTCAACAGTGCAGTTTGCTAAGGGTTGTAATACTTTGGTTGTCAGTTTGGTGTGTGGGTGCTGGGTGGTGTACAGTGGTCAGGCTAGATGATCTGGTGGTCTCTTATAGCCCAAAACTCTATGACTCTGAAAAAAGAGAGAGCCTTACAATGTTGAGTTAACATTCTGCCTGCCTGGTGTGCATGTAACATCAGTCAGTGCTGCTCAGCGGCTGCACTATCTCTTTGAGCCAAGGTGACGAGAACCATGATTAATGACAGCCTGGTTGAATGTATCCCATAGGAGATGGTTGCAACCATATCCTTGGGGACCTTGGGCTACTTCAAGTTTTTTGTGCATTGACAACTAAACAGCAAGCTTCTTTGTGTAGCTCCCTTCCATGACTTGGATGCATCTGCTCTGGACTCTGCAGCAATGAAACAGGATGCTGTTTTGCTCCTGAGACAATATTTATGTGAGCCACTGCTCCCACTCTTTCCACCCTGAGTAAAACCACTTGTGCTATACGGGTGTCACCACCAAATATTGTTCTCCCATTGATGTGCTCCTCAGAGCAGTTGCAGAACAACTGCATTCCCATTCAAGGTCTCCCATTCCCCATCTGCTTTGTGCAGCTGTAGCTTCCTTCTATAAAGCCTCATTAAATTGCCCTGGACCCATCCTTTGTGCTGTTAATCATTTCCCTCCAGCAAAAACCACAGGGAGAGACCTTGACCATCCAGGATCATTCTTGCTCCTGCAATACCAGCATGCAGAGGTATTATCACAGGCAGACCACACCCAGGAGCATGCAAATGGACCAGCGATATTATGTGCTGAGAAAGAGCATTACAGAGGTCAGCCATAATATGACTCTAGATAACGGACAAATATAGCCCCAGATTCACTTTCATTGCAATGACTGGGAATATTAGAGAATGACCTGCCCCATGCAGCATTTCCCAGCAAATACAGCCCAAAGCTGAAATGCCAGTAATAGCCTGTAAGATCTGAAGATGTTCCGGGGGAACAAATTGAATTCAGATCCAGCTCTGACACCAAATCAGCACCAATCACCTCTGGGTCACGAACGCAGCTCGGATTCAAACCACGGCTGAATAGGAGTGAATTTGAAAGGGAGGCCACAGAAATCCCAGCGATCTCTCCCAAAAGAAGCTCTGCAAACTCCTCCCACAAAAAAGAATGAGCTGCTGGGAGGGGTTGACCCACAGATCCTATCTGTAGACTCCTAGCACTGCGAGGTAAATCTGAGCGGGAGCAAAACATGCAACCGCAGGTCCTCAGAAGGCTTCTGTTCAGCTTCCCATATCCAACAGGACCTGAAGCTGTTTAACCAAAGCCCAAACCCTCTGAGTTTCCTCCATTCCCATGGGGAACATGAGGAGGAGACAGGGGGGCTCCAGTCTCATGCCCTGCAGGGGACAGGTGTTAAATCTCAGTTCAGTTCACGATGCTGTATCAGGAGCCAGCCCAAGGAAAACCCAGTGTAGACACACACTTCCTTGACTCTAAAGCCACAATGAGGGATGGTGTGTCGTCTTAATAGTGCCCTTCCAAACCACACATGATTTACAAGCCTGGAACAAGAACGCACTGTGATTGGAATCCCATGTCCTGCCTCATTTTTAACTTGAGCTGCAGTTTATTTACACGGAACGAGAGGACAGTGAGAGAATCGGCAGCTTGACAGGAAGCTTGCTAAAACAGTATCCATGACAAGAGGAGGAGGTGCAAATCAGACAATCCCCAGTTGCTTCCCTCCCTCCTTGAAAACCAATCAGCAACTTTGCCAGCCGTCCTTTCAGCCACAGTCTTTGTTACGCACACACATCAGAATGGGAAGAACTTGACCGAGGCTTGATAGGAACTTGACTAATTAATTCCAGGAATATTCTCTCTCTAAGAAAAAAAAAGACAGCATGATTTAATTCTTCTCCTGGCAGTTATTAATGAGCCTTATTAATGAGCCCATACATTTACATGGACACAAGTATTGATGAGATATGCTAATCTCCATAGAGATAAGAATGAACGTGCAGGCTGGATAAGTCTATCAGCAGTACACATTTGTCATTGATACATATCTAATAAAGTATGTATAGAAGACATCTTGATAACTCACTTTCAATAAAGTTTTTGCAGCGATAGCATAATGCCTTAACTCATTCTCATTGTACCTTTCATAATTTACAGTTTAATGGATCTAACCTAGGTACCTCTCAACCGTTAGACTAAGTAATAAATAGAGGCTCCCCCCTTTTATTCCTGTCTAAATACAGCGGCACAGACTTTCTGCCAGCATTCTGCATATGCAGCAAGTTAACAAATCAATGCATGCCACGTACATTAAATCCTTATTATGCATTGTGGCCTGTTGCAGAAACTATAAAGCATTTTTATCAAGCAGGTTTCTTGCAGCAGGCAAACTAGATAAATAAGGTGAAAGATCCACGCAAGGTCTAAGAAATACAGGCTGAGATCTCATGGACAAGTCAATGGTTAGCATGAAAAACACGGGTTTTCGTAGGGTTTCTCATTTAGTTTTGTTTCTCTGTAGTGCCATAGGGGCCCAAGTTATACAACTTACACTGTTGTTTATGTCACCACTAAATTTTGGAGCAGGGTCTTCTGTGGAAATTTTCCTTGCTTATACCGTGCGTCCCTAAGGGTCTTATCTTCCCAAGGGTTATGCTATTCTGTTGGACAAAGCTCTAGTGAATGCTAGGAATGATCTAGCATAGATGGAACTGAGGGGAACTAAATAATCTTAAAACTTTTCCATCCCTAATTCCTATGAGTTTATAAGAAAATACACACACTGATAGTTAAGGAAGGCAGTGACTGATATTTATAAAGGATTAGTAGTGCGCTCAGCATTGCATAGAATCCAGAGAACATGTTCCCCTGACACCTGGCACTTATAGTTAAGTTGGACAAAGAAAACAATAGATACTTGCTTCCCTGATAGGCCAGAGAAATATAGATGTGTGTAAAATGACTGCATTCACCATTTATGACTTGGGTGTCTTACTGGGTTAAAAATGCAATTACACTGCATGCCCTTCAAATGCTTCAGATTCTAACTGTATCTGATTAAGTGCATACCTCTCAAATGTAACAAATTATAAAGGTCAGTACATCAATCATTTATGACTTGAATTTATCTCTGTCCCACTCCAGTTTTGGTGTTCTTACTGTTTATCACTGTGAATTATTAAGATCAGCAATGCAAACCCATGCAGTGCAGGCGACATGAAGTTGTACACATGCGAAAGGAATTAATTTTGCATCACCTCAAGTTTCCTCCTCGTCCTGATTTTTGATGTGTGCTCCTCCAAAGCCTACCGAAGCCAGTGGAAAGATTCCAATTGGCTTCACCGATTAGGCCCATAGTCTTTATCATACAAACATTAAATTTGTTGCTTGTGAAAAGTCCCAGAACCGAAGTCTTTTACCTGACCAAAGGAGCCAGGTACAGCATAAGTAAACAGGAGCGCAGACTTCCCTTATTTCCAGTGGATATTTCCACTGCATGCAGCCGACAAAGTGGGTATTCACCTACGAAAGCTTATGTTCCAATACGTCTGTTAGTCTATAAGGTGCCACAGGACCCTTTGTGACTTCCCTTATGCGATTCATTACAATGAAAGGGTAGTCCATGCAGACCTTGATGACTCTGCTGACCCTGCTAATAAAGTGACAACTGTGGTGGTGGTAGCGGCTTTGTGCAGTTGACATCTGTCCGCTAGGACTTGAGCTGTGACCTCCAGTTTATTTCACAGACCTTTAGATCATCAGGTAACCCGGCAATTTTGGATTAATACCAATCTGGATGAGATTAGAACTAGCATCCTGGTGTTATAAACCATATTCCCATTAAATAACCTTCTAAACCATCCAGTCCCCCTACAGAACGCAGTTTACAATTAGGTTGAAAGGTCTTTTGCGGGAATGGCTCTTCACGGTGGTAGCACTTCCACAGTATAGAGCAGATGTATTTATTTGTCCTTATCTACCTATGGTCCCCATCACTATTGCATCTAAGCTCCTGTGTGTGTGTGTTACTGAAGCAAAGCAAAGCCAAACAACTGCTCCCACAATACTTCTCAGAGCTGGTTGCTGACAGGCAGTAGTGCTTGCTCTGATCCGGGGGGGGGGGGGGATATGGATCTTTCTAAAATTATTTGTTTCTAAAACAATTCTTAAAATTATCTTATCCACACGGAAGAAAATTCTGCTCAGAAGGCAATGGCACCAAATCAAATATTGGGGCAGGGGAGGCAAATTCCAGTCCTGGCCGTGCCGATTCGTGCTCATCCCTCACCTCCTCCCCGCTTCTCATTACACAAGAACTAGGGGTCACCAAATGAAATTAATAGGGTTTAAAACAAACAAAAGGACTTGGCCTTCACAACATCCTCTGGCAAGGAGTTCCACAGGTTGACAGTGTGTTGTGTAAATAAGTACTATAACAGGGTTCAAAAAAGAACTAGATAAATTCATGGAGGAGGGGTGCATCAATGGTTATTAGCAGGATGGACAGGGATGGTGTCCCTAGCCTCTGTTTGCCAGAAGCTGATAATGGGCAACAGGGAATGGATCA
Organism: Macrochelys suwanniensis; assembly: GCA_033296515.1. Taxonomy (NCBI): domain Eukaryota; kingdom Metazoa; phylum Chordata; order Testudines; family Chelydridae; genus Macrochelys; species Macrochelys suwanniensis. The sequence continues at coordinate 136,990,732 of CM065778.1, forward strand.
CTTGATGATTACCTGTTGTGTTCATTCCCTCTGGGGCACCTGGCATTAGCCACTGTCAGAAGACAGGATACTGGGCTAGATGGACCTTCGGTCTGACCCAGTATGGCCATTCTTATGTTCTCTCCCTCAGCTGGGAAGTGTCCCTTCTCGCTTATCCACACAGTGCATGAGCCGATGCAGTCAGGGGTCAAGTTCTCAGTGGATTCCCTGGAGCTCCACAATAGAGGAGCTGATTCCCCGTGTGTCAGGTCACAACACCACGTGGCCCGGCTGCCCCTCCATCTGGGTAGAAGGGCAGCTGAGCCAAATTTGAGTGCAACACCACTCACTGAAATTTGGCCTGGCCCTCTCTCTGTCTGGATGGAGGGGTAGGCTGGTCAAATGTCGGTGGCATGGAGACCATGCAGCCAGAGCCACACAGCAGACTGCACTGGCAGAAACTGTACTAATTTAGTACAGGACCGCGGTTTAAAAGTGGTCAGTCCATGGCTACCCTGTGTCTCTGTGGGGACCATGGAACTTTCAGCAAGTGCAAAATCCACCCATTCCCCTCCACCCCCAATTGGCACCAGTGTCACGGACAGGTTGGTTCTGGGGACTGAGAAGGAGATATGAAGCATTCCACTCCTAGTGTTCTGGTTGGAAGTGACTGGTGGCTATTTGGAGATTCTCATGAAATGAATCTATGGTCTCAGTGTACTTATCAGCGGACAAGTGCCTATATCACAAAAAGCCACCGCCACTTCAAGTTGATACCTGGGTTAGAAATATCAGCCTAGAGGCTCAGGAATTGTTGGGCACGGAAGAGAGCTTCTGTGTCTATTGATGGTCGGGATGGAGCACTGTTGGCAGGGAATCGCTTGGAAACAAGCTCTTAGTGCAGTATCTGTTCTGTGGGTAAAGAGGACTTCACTCTGTAAGGCTGACAGGTCGACATTCTCCAGAGCCCTAAAATTAATACAGAAAGAAAGGAGAAAGTTCAGTTCAGTTCGCAGTTCAATTATACATCCAAATTTGACCAATGCATTATGCATCTCTCTTCCCTTCTGAGCCTTCCTGACCTACCTTCCCCCTCACCCCTAAACACGCGTAGATGCTTTCGTCATATCCCTGACACAAATAGCACCGTCCAGGAGCCATTCTGTGCATACTGTTTATTTTTCATTTCTGGATAGAGACCGTCTGGATTTATGCAGGAGACAAGGGTCACAGCCAGCCAGCTTAATGCTTTGGTCTCTGAATTCCCTACTGCCAGTCATGTGTTTGTAGATAGCATTCCAAATGATCCTGAATCTACAATACCAGCAACATTGTACGAATACCACGAGCTGATTATTTTTTTAAACAGAAAGGCTGCTGCTTGAATATTTAAGCTTGCACAGACTTCTCATTGAATTATGCACAAGCACATTTTGTACAGACTTAAGTATTAAAAGGGTATTAGCCCCTTAACATGGCTGCAGTAATGCATGTGGATGAAAAGAATATTAGACTTTTGCAGCAACAAGCAGCTACCTAGGCAGACAGAAAAACCCTGTCCACAGGCATACCAACCATATTGTGATTTAGATGAGAGAGTCTTTATTTTCCACTGCTTGCATCCGAAGAAGTAGGTATTCACCCACAAAAGCTTATGCTCCAATACCTCTGTTAGTCTATAAGGTGCCACAGGACCCTTTGTCGCTTCTACAAATCCAGACTAACACGGCTACCCCTCTGATATTTGTTTCCACAGTGGATCTCTGGATTAGGGGACTTGTAGCACATAATTGCATGGAGATTATTTCAACTCATGGGCATGTTATATATGTATTGAGTGGGGAGTTTGGGGGTGCTGGGAGGAGTTAGATGAAGGAAACCATCAGACTCCAATCTTTGTGGCTCCCAGTTGATGCAAACCCAAACCGTTTATGGTGCTGCTTTGTTTTCTGCATCTGGATCAAAAGTAGAAATACCAGAAAGACCTGGAGAAATCTACTATCACTGTATTTCTGCATTGACTGAAAGCGGGGACAGTCTTGAGAGGGAATCTTTTCTTGTAACATCCCCAAAGCAAAGCCGTTCAGAAGCACTGTTCAAACGTCTGACCTTGTAAACCCGTTGATGAACAACTTCCACAACACTTTTTCAGTTAGTCCTCTGTGTCTTGTAAGAACCTCCCAGTCTTCATTTGCTTCATGCTTTCCTGTCCCTTAAAAAAAAAAATCACATCTCCAGTTAATATCCATTTAGAATCCTTAGGGGTACATCTACAATGGAATAAAAGACCCGAGCACGGCTGCGGCTGGCCCAGGTCCGCTGACTCTGTTTCTTGGGGCTCAGGCTGAGGGGCTAAATACTGCAGTGGAGATGTTCAGGCTTCAGCTGGAGTTAGGGCCCTGGGACCCTCCCCCCTCATGTTGTCTCGGCTCCCACACTCCAGGCTGAGCTTGAATAGGTACACGGCTATTTTACAGCCCCACAGTCTGAACCCCATGCACCCAAGTCAGCCAGCCACAGGTGTTTAATGGCTGTGTAGACATACTCTAAGTGTCACACCATAACTGCCTGGATGGATCACTACTGGTGCATGAGGCACACTTCTTCCCTAAGCTTCAGGTGGTCAGCAGGCTACCTGCACTCTTACAGCTTCCAGTCATTTGGAGGAGGAGAGAAAATCTGCAATCATACCATTGCAGACCACTGGTCCACCTCCAACTCTTGTTCTTCCACGGCTTCACTATGCACTTCCTTTCCATCACTGTGCCTGAATAGACATCATAGAATCATAGAATATCAGGATTGGAAGGGACCTTAGGAGGTCATCTAGTCCAACCCCCTGCTCAAAGCAGGACCAATCCCCAATTTTTGCCCCAGATCCCTAAATGGCCCCCTCAAGGATTGAACTCACAACCCTGGGTTTAGCAGACCAATGCTTAAACCACAGCCCTTCAATGGGGGAGACACGTCTGATGCCACGGTATGCAGGCAACACTCAAGCTTCTGATCAACTGCCTGGTTCTAGCCAGTAATAAATGGGAGTGAAGAAAGCAGGTGGATTTGATGGCTCTATTGACAGCTTGCATCCTTGGAGAGGAACTGCCCAGCATATTGCAGACTGGTGGCTGGTCACGTCTCCGCCAGGTCCGCGAGCATGATTTTAGTAGAACCAAAGGCTTCTCTGTGAAGAATATTTCCACGTTTTACACTGATCCCAGTGCATGCTGGACTGACACTTTAGAATAGTAGCTGACACACTGGAGACAAGATCAATACAATTCAGGATGGTCTTGTGGGTAAAACACTGGACTGGGAGATTTGGATTCAGTTCCAAGATCTGCCACTTGCCCGTTGGGTAATCGGGGTCAAGTCACTTTGACACTCTGTGCCTCAGTTTCCCCATCAGTCAGAATGATGAATCTGGCCACCTTTGTAAAGGTTTTGAGACCTATGGATGAAAATTTGCTATATATGAGATAGGTATTATTATTATTATACTGGACTTCCCGTGCGACCTTGGGCATGTCACTTAATCTAACCGTGCCTCAGTTCCCCATAAATAAAATGGGGATGATAAACTATTTTACTGGTGGGGAATGGCAGCACAAGAAGAAAAAAATGCATATGTACCTAAGTGACTTAGAAACCTAAGTTGTATTTTCAAAAGTGACTTTAGACACCCACAGACAGTGGGACTTGGGCTGCTCAGTGTCGGAGTCACTTCTGAAAATGGGATTTAGGTTCCTGTGTGGGGTGTGCACACCCCACACAGGCACTGAGGGGGTTAATGTGGGCCTGAGAAGCCGATGAGTCTATGACAATCATAGAATCATAGAATCTCAGGGTTGGAAGGGACCTTAGGAGGTCATCTAGTCCAACCCCCTGCTCAAAGCAGGACCAATCCCCAATTTTTGCCCCATATCCCCAAATGGCCCCCTCAAGGATTGAATCTGGGGTGCAATCCAGACCAACGAGCAGCCAAACAGCATGCAGGTCCCACCCTGAGTATCTGTGTAAAGCCACAGCCCTGGTCCAGCATTTCGGACCCCAGCAGCCTGTCAGCAAACACCAGCCACACTCTGGGTTCTGGCAGCCATGGTTACTACTTGCCAGGTGACCCCAACACACTCCCAGTTCTGGAGTACCCTCCTAGACTTGGTTCAAGGTGAAGTCCCTTACCATGTGTTTTCAGTACATTGCTGACCACACTCTTGGGCCAGGATCTGCTCCCAAAGTCCATAGGCTGTTTCTTTTTGTCGTCTTAGGTGGAAAAAAGAGAGATGGGTAAGGAGAGAACTTGGGATGTTTTTTCCCATCGCTTTTACAGTTCAGTCACCCTTTGAAATGCATTGTCCTGAGAGTGACCCCTTGATAAAGTTCTTTCCAACTGAAAGGAGACATGGAGTCCGGTGGGGGAGAGGTTTGATGCTGTTGTTCTCTAAGATGTACATCTATTTGTTCCTGTCCCCCTTCTTTGCCAAAGAATGGCTACCTGACAGATGATGGCCCATCAGCTTTGATGACACCTGGCTAGAGGCATCAACATATCGTTTGTCTTTGAGAAATCGGATTACTCACTCCCCAGACCGGTTTGGTAAACACACTTCAGTCGTGATTTCAGCTTATGTTCATAAATTTACTACACACATTTCACTCTGCTATTGCTGACCAGCACATTCTTAGTTTTCAAATGATAACTTACAAGCCATATTTTGTTCAACCATTATGACAGTAGTGTCTAGGGTGTGAATACAAGGGTGCATTCTGCCACAGAGACCCAGCAGGAAGAGGAGCTAGTTGGTTAGTTTAAAGGCAGGAGGCCTGGAGCAGAAAGGGATGGTATTATACAATTGCAAGTCTGACTGCAGAAATGATATATTTCATGAAATATTACCACTAACAAATGAATTGGAGCAATTGGGTGTGACCACAGTAATAGCATGGATCCCAATGCATGTAGAGATAGCTGACAATGAAGGAATGGCAGGAACTGTGAGCATATGAAACAAAAGGGGGGAAATGCCATGAAGCATGCCCAACAGTTGAAAATGTTGATATAGTCAAAGGCCCTGAGAGGAAGAGCAAAGTGACTATTCAGAGTTTTAACAGGCCATTGTTTATTAGAAATAAATTACTATTTAATCCATAAATACAAGGATTCAAGACATATAAGAGCCAGGAAATCACAGTTCATCTCTTATGGAATTGTAAAGGAAATATTGATATGGAAAACTCAGAAGCCTTGGAGTAACAGTTTTCTTTGCAACACCTATCCAGAATACAAGGGAAAAGGGGGCCCAATTTAAAAAAGATATTTTGCAGCTCTTTAAATTTATTGGGAGAGGTGACAGACTAAGCCATAAAGTATCTACGAAGTCCAGTCAGACTCAGGAAGTGAGTCTGTTGTGCTACAAAACTGAGGAGGTAGAGAGGTGAAGAAGAAGGTGAAGAAGAAGAAGAAGACGAGGGGCCAGGAGGCAGAGGAAGGCACTCTGCAGTCATGCTCTAACATGGGAGTGGAGGGATTGGGAGAGTCAAGGCAGAAGCCTAGGGAGAGAGTTGGCCTGGTGTCCTTGCTTGAACAAAGAAGGCTGGCAAGCAGCCAGGTGAGACAGAGCACCCACTGGGGTGGAGCAGGTCCTTGTGGTGCACCTTGGCAGGAACTGGACTTCCAGGGAAAGACCTCTGAGAAGTGGTCAAGAGAGGAACAGAGAGTTGAAAGGTCAAGCCTGAGGAGTGGTTCTAATTTTTATCTTTAGTTTGGGGTTTGATTGGGGGATGCCAGGGGATATCCCTGTGAGTCCTGGCTTTGAAGGAAAGGCTTGAGGACCATGGATCTGAGCTATAGACCCAATGCAAAGTCTGGGATTTTGGTTTGTTGGACTTCTTGTTACCTCAGAGGGGATGGACATAAATCTTGATCTGGCTGGAGGGCCAAGTTACAGGCAGAGGAAGGGAACAGAGACCACCTCAGGACCAAAGAGGCCATTGGCAGAAGACACTAGCAAGGAAAGAGTCATCTATGCCACACCCAGACGCGAGGGGACATGGCAGAGGTGAGTGCACTCTTTGCACAGTTCCTAAGTCACTTTTGAACATTTTACCCAGGGATTATGTCCTGAATCACAGATACAAAATGGTGCTTTCTACCTGGGTTTTTTTTCATCATGGCAAAAAGCTACATTTGCTTCTGTAAATGACATAGATCCTCCCAAAGGAGGTGAATGTGTTAATGAATGTGAGTGCTTAGATATTTAGTGATGGGGTGACAAAACCCTTTAGATAGATAATTATATATGTCACTTTGATTTAAGCAGCTCGCAATAACTTGAGATACAACACCTGGTCAGAAATGATTTGTTATCCCCTTCTACGATCTATACAGAAGTGTATATTTACATTGTTAGCATCAATACCATTTTTGTTTTACAATCAGCTGAAAATGAAATCCCCAGCTGCCAGATCGGCAATTACCTTTCTTCCAGAAATACTGCATTAACTTCAAAATGTTATTCGAGGTTCAGTGTCTTTCAGATTAAATTGGAATTTAAAAGAGAAATATGCATTCTCTCCTAACCTTTGGAAATAACATTGGATCCTGACATTTCTATCTGGCTTTTCTTCTCCTTGCTTGTGTTTCTTATCAGTTTATACAGCATCCAAACTATTAGGTTTTTTTCAACCTCTAATAGGAGTTGATGAGCTGTTCTATCCACGGAGTATTAAAGGCACTTTGGTAAAAGAGCAGTAGCAACGCAGAATACATTTGATCTCATTTCTCGGCATTCCTGTCATCATTATTTGACTGCATGAAAGTGGTAAGAAAAAACCCCCAGCTTCTGAAGGCACTAAAAGTCTGAGAACAGAAACAATCTGTGCAATACAGACAGAGGTCCAGCAAGAAGTGTTAGCCTCTGTGTCCTGGCTAAATGCCATCTGCTTAATTACATGATGCCTGCTTAAAGTTTCCCAGAATTTTCAATTAGAAACAGAAACTTCACCCATCCGTAAACTGTGATAAACCCCAGGTTTGAGTCACTCCCAGGTTTCTACTGGAAAAAAGCTATTGAAACGTCTCATTCTCAACTGATGCAATCACTGCCGCTGTTAAAATGTCAGAATGCCAACAGGAAATCAGCTCTTGGATGAAGAGCAGCTGGCCCAAGGTGAACCCAACCAAGAACAAAATGATGCTAATCAGAACGGGCCAACGGGTCATCTCCACTTTCCACTGAAGTCTCGCAGCCCCCATACATCAGAGTGGAGCAAAGTCTCAGTGTCATGTTTGACACCTCGCTATGTTTGGATCACCAGTTAGCACCAGTTTCCAAAGATGCCGTCTTCACCTCCAGCTTGCTAGGAATCTTCCTCCCTTTCTCCCAGATGGAGAGCTGGCTACAGTAAGCTCTTCATACATCACCACTCAGTTGGGCTGCTGGAAGTCACTGGATCCAAGCTGAATGTGAAGACAATGCTCAGGCTCCAGCTGGTACAGAATGAGGCAGGGCACCTCTTCCATGGCTTATCCTGCCACGAGCACAAGTCAGCTGACTTCCAGTTAGCTTCCAATGACAGCTTAATTTTCAAAGCACCAGCTGCATCAGAGACCAAATTTTGATCCATGAATCATGGTGACCACTACTCTCCTCTCGGACAATGCAGGTCTCAAAGTCCAGGACAAAGCACGTAAGAGCTGGGGATAAAGCATTTTCAATTAAGGGGATCTGGCTATGGAGCAAACTTCCAGAGGAGATCCAGAATCAGACCATTTTGTAGTTAAACATTGCTGTAACTGGGCACACTCCATCCCATCCTCTGAAGCCCCAGAAACCTCTCAGCCTGTCCAGTGAGTGGCAACTTCATGTGGATTTATTTATATTCCCAATTTCAATACAGTCTTATTCACCAAAGTATTTACTGGTTCTTTCCCTTCCCCCACAGGGCTAGAGCTCAGTTAACCCAAATCCTCCCCACTCCCTTCCTTCCTGTGCCTTTTTTTATACCCCTCAGCTGACGACTGCATATTCACAATCAGCCTTCTCCAGGGGAACTGATTGGTGCCTGAGTGAGCAAAGGCCTGGTTCACTCTGTCACGGTTGCAAAGCCTTATTCTTTGAGAAAGCCCTTCCCCCATAAGTGATGCTCCCAATTCAAATACCCCTTTTATCCCCCCAAACCTTACTACTCCACCCCCAAAAACCCAAAACAAACAAATAAAAACCAAACCACTTATCCCAAGCAAAATTATTATCCTACAAGAAGAGAAATGCCAGAGACTCCATGAAGTCCACTATGGACTTCGCTGTGGCTATTGATTTTATACAGAAGGCACTCAGATACTCTGGTGATGGGGAGCGGTATAAGACACATTGCTAGAAACTTGGATTGCAAGCTCCTGGTAATGGAATCCATTCAGAAGCAGTGGAATCAAGATACTCACAAGCCTGAGTTGGTCAGCACAGACCCCAAAACTTTGGTACATCTCTCAGGCAACCTTCAACAGCGTGGTTTCAATAGAATCTCATATGCCCTCCCTAAGCCATCCACTGGGAGATGGTGGTACACCCACCAATGAATATCCCCTTGAATATAGCAGCTCCTGCTAATGCAAATTGCATGAGAGTACTAAATTCCAGGAGTATCATATAAGATGGATCTAAGCCCCTGAAGGGCAGAGCTGGCTAGTTCTTATTTATAAAGCACTTAGAGACCCCAGTCTCTATCAGTCCCTTGTGTCAGGCATGTAACATGTGTATTTAAAGCGACAGTCCTTTCCCTGTATAAATTAGGTTAATTAGAAGATGCCATGGGTGACAAATCTCATCTTGTCAGTGAAAATGAAAAAAAAATCATTTTTGTGGGGTGATGAAATGGGCAAAACACTTCTCATTCTCACCTCCCAAGGTGTTGTTTGCTAAGGACACTTTGCATTTACATAGCGCTCACTCTTCTGTGGCTCTCAAAGCACCTTCTGAAAGTCAGAATGCAGGCATATCCCTGTTTAGCAGATAACAGAGGCAAACACATAGATTTGGCAAGTTCATTCTGAGAGGCAGTGTGGCTAAGTAGCTGAGAACAGTAACTTTCATAGGCATTTTTTGCAGGCAGAATTATTATTATGGAGATATGCCTATCTCATAGAACTAGAAGGAGTCCAGTCCCCTGCCTTCACTAGCAGGACCAAGTACTGTCCCCTGACAGATTTTTGCCTCAGATCCCTAAATGGCCCCCTCAAGGATTGAACTCACAACCCTGGGTTTAGCAGGCCAATGCTCAAACTACTGAGCATTGCTGTGCAACAAGTGGAAATCCTGGCTAGAAGTGGCAGCTTTTCCCCCAGGGCTTTCCCCCTCGCAGGGAAAATCTGCTGCTGAAAATGATATAATTTCACCTTGCTCAGGACAAATTCACAAAGACCAATGAAAACAACAGTGTGAATTAACATTTAGGTGGGTGCTGATGCTGATTCGGCAACTGCGACTGTGTGGGCTGAACTATTGTGGTTCTACAGAGAGGCAGGGACCCATCTGAGCAGAACCAATTGCAGGAATGGGGTCAAGGCAAAATATGGATAGTTTCTGGCGCTCTAGCTGTGACCAAAATGATAGCATTTGGTGCTTGGCAGACGCAACAGCAGCAAGAGGTTTTGTTCTTGGGAATTTATAGAGAATTGGTAGTGATAAAAAAAATGCTGCTTTCTGGCCATAAATTTCCCCACATTTATTCATTGAAATAATATGGCTTTGTAATAAAAAAATGGTTACAATGTAAATGGAGCTAAATGTATTTGATGTTGCTTATGATCTTTAAGATTTCAGCATTCCCCAGGAAACCTCACCATGCTAAATATTTCCTTTCAGAGTCCTGTTTCTAATGAGCCATTCATTCTTTATGGTGTTTGCTATGGGAATGATTAGATTCATTAATCAGTGTTTGAAGACTTTGGTTTTTACAGCAGTTTCATTGCTAATGGGAGCCTGGATATATTTATCTAATTTCTGATTATTTTTAAAAGTGACTCCACTAAACGAACCCGGGGTTAGTTTGCAGAAATGTTCCTGGTGTGAGGAGGTGGAATGGTTGATTGGAAAGCAAGTCTAAGCGGGATACACCAGTGTGGGATAGATATTAAGCAATGGAGAGGTGCGGGGGAGGGGAGTGTCCCGGTCAGACTTTCCATACGTTCATAGATTTTTAAGGCCAAAAGGTACCATTAGATCAGTAGTTCCCAAACTGGGATTTGTGAACCCCTGGGGGTTCGCGAAATGTTACAGGGGGTTCTCAGGAAAAAATTCCCTAATGGCGGACAGAGCTGTCCGTAGGGACCCCAGGCAGCACAGGGCCAGCAGCCTGGAGCCCCTGGATTTCCAAGAGCTAAGCAGATCAAAGCAAGCATATTTATCCCACTGAGAAGATTTAAACTTCAAGACTCCTTATAAGAAATACAAAGGAAGGTGGATATTTTTTGCTGTTTTTAAAATGAAACAGGCAGCTAGTTTTATTTTTAAAATTATGATGGAGAACAAGTTTAAGCTTTGTTGTAACGTGCGTGGTTTGCCTGGACTGCTCAAGACCTGAATGTTTGTGTAGGAGGAATTCTTGATTTGAGTTGTCTTTTTAAATCCCTGCATGCTGTTTCACATCTGATACTCCTTGATGAAACCTAGGAGCCTTGTCTTATAACAGGCTTATTCAAAGTGATACAAGCGACGGAAGTGAGATCTTGGAAGAGTGTGGCTGTTTTCATAATGTAATAAAGATACTGTCATGATAAATAATTAATAATACATAGTGTGTAATAAGCACGTCATAAAAACCAATGCTATATTTCCAAGAGCACTTTTCTAATTTATACTCAGATAAAGGAGAAAATCCCTGGAAATGTTCATTTTTAGGAGGGGGTTCGCGAGACTTGACATTTTAGTGAAAGGGGTTCGCGGGTTGGTAAAGTTTGGGACCCACTGCATTAGATCATTTAGTCTGACCTTCTGTATAATACGGGTGTGACAGAGCAAAGACTCACCGCTGTGGCACCTCCTGCTGGTCGTTTGGGAATTAACTCGTCCAGCACTCAGAACGCTGGCCGGTGTCTCACCTGCCTTGGGCCCCGGTGCCCCTCCTGAGCCCCAGTGTTCCTTACCATGGGGTTCTGGCCTCCCCCCCGGCAGTCCCCACACTCTGGGTTTCCCCTCCCAGGGGAACCCCCCAACCCTCTAACCCCACCTTGCCTCAGTGGTTACTGCCAGTCATCATCTGGCCCCCTGTCACTGGGGCAAACTGCAGTCTGCAATGGCCACTCATCATTGGCAAGGGGGTTAGACCAGCTGCCTCTGCCTATTCTCAGGCTGCACCTCCCAGCCCCAGTACCTGCATAGGCCTTCATCAAGGCCTCAGCCTGGGGCGTTCTCAAGGTGGAGCTCCCCAGCTCCTCTTGCCCTTCCCCAGCACTGCTCTGCTTCAGGTACCTATTCCCAGGCAGCTAGGTCCTTCTCCCTCCAAGGCTGGAGAGAGACTGACCCAGCTCCTCCCTGAGCCCTTATAACAGGGCCTGGTGTGGCCTGACTGTGGCATGGCCCCAGCTGTGGCTGCTTCCCCAATCAGCCTAACGTTTTTTCCACCGAGTGGGGTAACTGCCCCACTACAAAGGGCCATTGAATTTCACTCAGTTACCCCGGTGTTGACCTCAATAACGTAGGGGTGACTAAAGCATCTCTTCCAGAGAAGCATCCAGTTTTGGTGTGAAGACCTCAAGAGATGGAGAATCCTTGTTCCAACGGTTAATCCCTCTCCTCACTGTGAGGAGCTATTTATACAATCCTGTAATGGTCCATAGAGTCTCCTGTAGAATGGACACAACCTAGGGCATCACTGTGTTGGGAGCAAAGTTATATTTATGTCTGACAGAACCTGCTGTAGGGGATATAACTTTGACTCTTACGCTGCTCTGACAATGGTTTAACATCTCAGCATAAGTGCAATTGTGCATGGACAGGAAAGATGCCGAGTAATCATGGGAAGATAAAGTAACCAAAAAGCTAGCAAAGACCGGTTTAAGCCAACACAAAACCTGTATAACAGGAGAGGAGAGTTAATAGGGTAATGAGGAACTACTACATATGTAGTGCCATGAGTGCAGGGGACTGGACAAGATGACTTCTTGAGGTCCCTTCCAGTCCTGTGATTCCATGATTCTATAAGACAAGATAGCAAACGGTTATACATAGTCAGCCTAACAAAAGGTCGGGGAACAGTGAACTGACTGGTCCTGGAGGCATGTGTGGTATCAACCCGATGAGCTTCCCACATGTAAGTAACTGATCCCTGCTTGCTGATGTTCTGCCTTACTAATACACATTTGTTAATCTCATCTACTAAATGGTGAATTTCAATCCAACACACTGTTGCTGGGGACCAAACAACCCCTTGACTAGGGGAAGCACAAGACTGGGGCTGTATTAATACTTTCAGGGATTTTCTGTAGGGTTACTGGGGAGACTGTGTGAGGAGAGGAAGGATGGTCTAGCAGTTAGGGGCATTAGCCTAGGACTGAGGATACACTAGTTCAGTTCACAGCCACACAGCCTATGGGACCTGGGCAAATTAATTAGCTTCTCTGTGTCCTAGATCTCCATTTTACAGAAAATAGCATTGCCCTATGCCAACAAATGTTGTGAGGATGAATACAGTAAAGATGGTGCAGTGCTCAAATACTACAGCAGTGGGGCCATCCAAATACCTTAGGCAGATAGATGTAGCCCTGCCCAGCCTAAATGCACGTCCTCCAACACACAATGGTTTCCTTGTCTGTTTCATTTATTTGTTTTACTTAATTTCTGTCATAGTTACAGAGATAGCCACACCTCTTTTGTCTTTGAGAGCAGCCTTGCAGGCTTTTGGTCTCTTTCCCTTACCTGTTTTGGAGTGGAATCTTGCAATTCTCCTGCTCTTAGATTGGGATGCACATACAACACCTCACTATCTCTAGCCTGACTCTTCCCTGCATATTTATACCTGCCCCTGGACATTTCCACTGCATGCATCTGAAGAAGTGGGTATTCACCCACGAAAGCTTATGCTCCAATATGTCTGTTAGTCTATAGGGTGCCACAGGACTCTTTGTCGCTTCTACATACAACACCTTGTCTAGACTGCCCACTTATAGCTCTGTAGCCCTGATGGGGTGCTGGCCCCTCTCTTTGGGGACCTGTGACCAACAGACTCCTTTAATGCCACTGTTTTATTCAGTAGCAGGAGCAAAGTTTTAGAGAAAGGGTTTTCAGAACAATAGTTGGCCTACACACACACAGTCTCATCTCCCCCTGTCTTTCGCTGCAAGCTCAGTTATACCGATTTCCCTCCTGGGTTACAGACAAAGAACAGAAACGACTCACATTCTTTCAGGAAGCCATCGAGCTCTTGGGTCCCGCCCTGGTCTAAGTTTGGCATGTATAACAGCAACGCCAGTGTGGACATGGCTACAGTGTGGATGTTTGCAGGGATTGGCAAGCATGGATCCATATACGTGGGAGCCTGGATATGGGTACACACTGCAGTATGTATATCCCCTCTGTGAGGGTCTCTTGCAGTAAGTTTTTTTCCATTCTCTTGAAAGCCCTTGGACCCCTCCCCTGGGACCCCTCTGTGTCTAGAGCCAATCACCAAATTGCTCTATAGTCCTTGTTTTTTATCCAGTTGGCCAGCCATGCCATGGCAGAGAATATGACTCTTCTGGATGCTCCATTGTTCCTCATTTAGACCCATTCTGTCTTTCTAATGGCTTGCTGTCACCTGTGTGGTGTCTGTATCTGAGGGGGAGTATGTGATAACACTCTGCTCCCTCTGACAGTCCAACACACCCTCTCAGAAATCCAGGACCTACTCCACATTTAGGGGTACAAATCAGCATTCACACTGAGCACCCCTCCCCCATTCCCTGTCACAACTTCCCTGATATAATCTACTCACAATCATTCTTCCTTGTCAAAATCCCACCTCAGTCATCTCCCGCAGAACCCCTTGGTATCCTTCGATGTGAATGCTATTTTATACACATCTTATCGTGATTACCACCTCAGTTTTGGCAGGGTAACTTGTCCCCTCCCTGCCTCAGCTCAGCGTTCTTCGCCTTCTCTTCTGATTGACCCCTCCTCTTGGCTTTCTGCAGTATCTTCCCATGGAGGTTGTTTTCTCCAGTTATAGCCCCACTCGTCTCCTTGAGTGAAACATGCTCGCAGGACTTGAGCGTTCACACACACCCATTCTGCAAGCTTGTTGTGATTGCTGTGAAAATGGTGACTCAGATTTACAATTGATGTCTTGTTCTGGCACCATCACCTGATATACAAGTTGTCCTCTTTCACACAGGTTTATTACCCTCTTGGGGCATTTTCCTGACAGTTCCATTCTTCCAGCGTGTGTCTGTCACATTAGAAATACTCTCTATTTTGATATGCTGCAGCGGCTGGTTTTCTGATGATATACAATGTCAGATTTACACTGTGTGTGGCGGGGTGGGTGACTGGGAATAACCCCACAAACACAAACTATAATTCATGATAGTGACTTTGAGACCTGCACAAAACACAATCCTAAAATCTTCCTTAAAGAGGCAAGAACTGAACAGTGACAGGGTTTCATTCTTGATTTGACCACAGATGCTCTGTGTGTATCACTTAATTTCAATGTGCTAGCTTTCCCATCTGTAAAATGGGGATAATATTTCCTTTCTCACACTCTGTCTTGTCTGTTTAGATTGTATTCTACTGGGGGCAGGGACAGTCTCTTATATGTTTGCACAGTGCCTAGCACAATAATAATATGGACCTTTGCGTTGGTTGGGTCTTCTGCATGCTACTATTACACTACTGTGTAACAGAATGTCTTGCCCTTAAGGGCTGGAGGCCGGAGCCCAGCCACCCCTGATTACTGAAGAGGCACACCTGGGATTGGTCAGGTCACTTCCCTAAAGGAGCAGCAGGTGGCTTCAGTGAAGGGGGAAGCTTTGGAGTCTGTAGGGAAGACTCTGAGACTAGGGGAGTTGGGGTGGTGCCCGATTTAAGGCTAGAGGGAAGAGTTGTGTATTACATTTTGAACAGTCCATAAACCAGACCCTAAGGAGGGCTGTTGTTACCGGAATTCTGGTAGCCTCTTTTTTTTTTTTAAAGTTTATTGAGAAACCAAAAGGGGAAAATGAGATGAGGGCTGCTGGCTGGGCTGCCCTGAGGGGGCACCTAGGAAAGGCCACCTCCTGACATATTACTGCTAATCATAATAAAATGAGAGATTATGCAAATTTTAATCTTAAAAAAAGACATTTAATAGACAAATGTGGCCAGATCTTTCCCTGGAAAAATCATGGAGCAGGAAACCATTTTGAAGCACTCGGTGGAGAGGAAAGCGATCAGGAACAGTCAACATGGATTTGCCAAGGGCAAGCCATGCCTGACCAACCTGATTGCCTTCAACAATGAGATAACTGGCTCTGTGGATATGGAGAAAGCGGTGGATGTGATATATTTTGACTTAAGCAAAGCTTTTGATATGGTCTCCCACAGTATTCTTGCCAGAAAGTTAAAAAACTATGAATTGGATGAATGGACTACAAGGTGGATAGAAAGCTGGCTAGATTGTCGGGGTCAACGGGTAATGATCAACGGCGCGATGTCTAGTTATCAGCCGGTATCAAGCGGAGTGCCCCATGGGTTGGTCCTGGGGCTGGTTTTGTTCAACATCTTTATTAATGATCTGGATGATGGGATGGATTGCACCCTCAGCAAGTTCGCAGATGATACTAATCTGGGGGGAGAGGTAGATATGTTGGAGGGTAGGGATAGGGTCCAAAGTGACCTAGACAAATTGGAGGATTCGGCCAAAAGAAATCTGATGACAGTCTCTTAGGGTACGTCCACACTACCCGCCCGATTCAGCGGGTAGCGATCGATCTTCTGTGATTGATTTATCGCGTCTCATCTGGATGCGATAAATCGATCCCAGAAGCGCTCCCCGTCGACTGCAGAACTCCAGCTCAGCACAAGGAGTAAGCGGAGTCGACGGGGGAGCCTGCCTGTGCCGCATGGACCCACAGTAAGTACTTTTAATTCAACCTAGGAAACGTTGACTTCAGCTATGCTATTCTCGTAGCTGAAGTTGCGTTTCCTAGATCGATCCCCCGCCCCAGTGTAGACCAACCCTTACTCTCTATCGGTGTGTGTGCACACAGTGCCTAGCACAATGGGTTCCTATCTCGGATTGGACCTGAGGAGATGCTATTGTAATATAAATAATAAACATTATTCCCATTTTAAAGATGGATCCACCAAGGCACAGAAAGTTAAGCCTCACGTTCAGCATCACATAACAAGTCAATAGTAATGTAGGGTATAGAACCCTAGAGTACCCTTTTCCAAACCCAGTCCCCATTCCCTGCCTTAAGTTTATACACTTAAGTAGAAGCCTGAAAACTATAAACTTTATAATCAGTATTTATCCTGCCTATGTCCTAGTATAATCTCATGAGGAGAAGTGGTTTATTTGATAATGTTTCTAGGGACTCTCATATTCTATTCAGGATCTTATACCAGACTTATCAGTAGTATCTGAACAAAAGCACGGCAAAATTTTGCAACTGAAACTTTTTCACACAAAAAAAGAAAAGAAATGCAGATTTGGGATGACAAACATTAGTAAAACTGACAAATTCTCAAAAATTGTTTTGGTTCCCCCTACCCCACCGAAAAAAATTTTTTAATGAAATATTTGATTTTTTTTATTCAAAATGACTATTTTGCATTTACTTCAGTTTTATTTATTTTTTTCAATAAATCTCAAAATCAAAATATTTAGGTTCATAGAATCATAGAATCTCAGGGTTGGAAGGGACCTCAGGAGGTCACCTAGTCCAACCCCCTGCTCAAAGCAGGACCAAACCCAACTAAATCATCCCAGCCAGGGCTTTGTCAAGCCTGACCTTAAAAACCTCTAAGGAAGGAGATTCCACCACCTCCCTAGGTAACACATTCCAGTGCTTCACCACCCTACTAGTGAAAAAGTTTTTCCTAATATCCAACCTAAACCTCCCCCTCTGCAACTTGAGACCATTACTCCTTGTTCTGTCATCTTCTACCACGGAGAACAGTCTAGATCCATCCTCTTTGGAATCCCTTTTCAGGTAGTTGAAAGCAGCTATCAAATCCCCCCTCATTCTTCTCTCCTGCAGGCTAAACAATCCCAGTTCCCTCAGCCTCTCCTCATAAGTCATGTGCTCCAGTCCTCTAATCATTTTTGTTGCCCTCCTCTGGACTCTTTCCAATTTATCCACATCCTTCTTGTAGTGTGGGGCCCAAAACTGGACACAGGACTCCAAATGAGGCCTCACCAGTGCCGAATAGAGGGGAATAATAACGTCCCTTGATCTGCTGGAAATGCCCCTACTTATACAACCCAAAATGCCATTAGCCTTCTTGGCAACAAGGGCACACTGTTGACTCATATTCAGCTTTTCGTCCACCATAACCCCTAGGTCCTTTTCTGCAGAACTGCTGCCCAGCCATTCGGTCCCCAGTCTGTAGCAGTGCATGGGATTCTTCCGTCCTAAGTGCAGGACTCTGCACTTGTCCTTGTTGAACCTCATCAGATTTCTTTTGGCCCAATCCTCTAATTTGTCTAAGTCCCTCTGTATCCTATCCCTACCCTCCAGCGTATCAACCACTCCTCCCAGTTTAGTGTCATCTGCAAACTTGCTAAGGGTGCAGTCCACACCATCCTCCAGATCGTTAATGAAGATATTGAACAAAACCGGCCCCAGCACTGACCCTTGGGGCACTCCACTTGATACCGGCTGCCAACTAGACATGGAACCATTGATCACTACCCGTTGAGCCCGACCATCTAGCCAGTTTTCTATCAACCTTACCGTCCATTCATCCAGCCCATACTTCTTTAACTTGCTGGCAAGAATACTGTGGGAGACTGTATCAAAAGCTTTGCTAAAGTCAAGAAATAGCACATCCACTGCTTTCCCCTCATCCACAGAGCCGGTTATCTCATCATAGAAGGCAATTAGGTTAGTCAGGCATGACTTGCCCTTGGTGAATCCATGCTGACTGTTCCTGATCATTTCCCCCTCCTTTAAGTGGTTCAGAATTGATTCCTTGAGGACCTGTTCCATGATTTTTCCAGGGACTGAGGTGAGACTGACTGGCCTGTAGTTCACCGGATCTTCCTTCTTCCCTTTTTTAAAGATGGGCACTACATTAGCTTTTTTCCAGTCATCCGGGACCTCCCCCGATTGCCATGATTTGTCAAAGATAATGGCCAATGGCTCTGCAATCTCATCGGCCAACTCCTTTAGCACCCTCAGATGCAGTGCATCCGGCCCCATGGACTTGTGCTCGTCCAGCTTTTCTAAATAGTCCCGAACTATTTCTTTCTCCACAGAGGGCTGGTCACCTCCTCCCCATACCGTGCTGCGGAGTGCAGCTGTCTGGGAGCTGACCTTGTCTGTGAAGACAGAGGCAAAAAAAGCATTGAGTACACTAGCTTTCTCCACATCCTCTGTCACTAGGTTCCCTCCCTCATTCAGCAAGGGGCCCACACTTTCCTTGACTTTCTTCTTGTTGCTAACATACCTGAAGAAACTCATGGTCACTGCCCCAAAACATGGTTCATTTGACCCAAAACAATGTTATTAATAAACTTTTCGGTTTGCCAAAAAATTGAACAATTTTCATTTGGGGTCAGTCTGAGATGATGTTTTCCCCCAATTCTTCAGGACAGCCAGCAAACTAAAAAAAATCCCAGATATTTGCCCAGCTCTAATCAGAACTCTTTCCACAGTGCTCCAATGGATGTGCCTAGAATCTCTAATGAGACGATAATTCAGCAGCAATGATCCAAACCATTTTCATAATTACTTAGAGGTGTTCTGACCCCATTACGCTACTAGTTTTCTATAACTAACTAGCCAAGAAGTGCCATCAACTTCACAAGAAACGTATCCATCCACTGCCGTTGTGTGAAGCAACACCAAGTAAATTACGGTGTCCCTCCCTTTGGACCTTGTAGGATATCAGTGAAGTACGGCAAGTACTGTGATGATGTTATATTGCATGAGTGATAGGGAAATGAGGGGATGTGTTATAGATAATTGTGTGTGTTGCTGTAATAAAAGTAATTGCCTTTAATTACCATGGTCAATGTTTCAGATAATTACATGTGCACCCTTCTACATAACTGAGAATTTATGAGGATGTTGGGTGAGCAATGCTATCGCTATGGTTGAAAAGCAGATCCCATTGGGATCCCTTTGTTATACGTATCTCCCTTTATGTGAAAATCTCTCACTGATTCGCTACCTGAGGATAAGAAGCCTCACCCTCCCTTGCCTTGAAGCTGGATTGATGATCATAGATTCATAGATTCTAGGGCTGGAAGGGACCTCGAGAGGTCATCGAGTCCAGCCCCCTGCCCTCATGGCAGGACCAAATACTGTCTAGACCATCCCTGATAGACATTTATCTAACCTACTCTTAAATATCTCCAGAGATGGAGATTCCACAACCTCCCTGGGCAGTTTATTCCAGTGTTTAACCACCCTGACAGTTAGGAACTTTTTCCTAATGTCCAACCTAAACCTCCCTTGCTGCAGTTTAAGCCCATTGCTTCTTGTTCTATCCTCTGAGGCTAAGATGAACAAGTTTTCTCCCTCCTCCTTATGACACCCTTTTAGATACCTGAAGACTGCTATCATGTCCCCTCTCAGTCTTCTCTTTTCCAAACTAAACAAACCCAATTCCTTCAGCCTTCCTTCGTAGGTCATGTTCTCTAGACCCTTAATCATGCTTGTTGCTCTTCTCTGGACCCTCTCCAATTTCTCCACATCTTTCTTGAAATGCGGTGCCCAGAACTGGACACAATACTCCAGTTGAGGCCTAACCAGCACAGAGTAGAGCGGAAGAATGACTTCTCGTGTCTTGCTCACAACACACCTGTTAATGCAGCCCAGAATCAAGTTTGCTTTTTTTGCAACAGCATCACACTGTTGACTCATATTTAGCTTATGGTCCACTATAACCCCTAGATCCCTTTCTGCCGTACTCCTTCCTAGACAGTCTCCTCCCATTCTGTATGTGTGAAACTGATTGTTCCTACCTAAGTGGAGCACTTTGCATTTGTCCTTATTAAACTTCATCCTGTTTACCTCTGACCATTTCTCCAATTTGTCCAGATCATTTTGAATTATGACCCTATCCTCCAAAGCAGTTGCAATCCCTCCCAGTTTGGTATCATCTGCAAAATTAATAAGCGTACTTTCTATGCCAATATCCAAGTCGTTGATGAAGATATTGAACAGAGCCGGTACCAAAACAGACCCTTGCGGAACCCCACTCGTTATACCTTTCCAGCAGGATTGGGAACCATTAATAACTACTCTTTGAGTACGGTTATCCAGCCAGTTGTGCACCCACCTTATAGTAGCCCCATCTAAGTTGTATTTCCCCAGTTTATTGATAAGAATATCATGCAAGACTGTATCAAATGCCTTACTAAAGTCTAGGTATACCACATCCATCGCTTCTCCCTTATCCACAAGACTCCTTATCCTATCAAAGAAAGCTATCAGATTGGTTTGACATGATTTCTTCTTTACAAATCCATGCTGGCTATTCCCTATCACCTTACCACCTTCCAAGTGTTTGCAGATGATTTCCTTAATTACTTGCTCCATTATTTTCCCTGGCACAGAAGTTAAACTAACTGGTCTGTAGTTTCCTGGGTTGTTTTTATTTCCCTTTTTATAGCTGGGCATTATATTTGCCCCTTTCCAGTCTTCTGGAATCTCTCCTGTCTCCCATGATTTACCAAAGATGATAGCTAGAGGCTCAGATACCTCCTCTATTTGCTCCTTGAGTATTCTAGGATGTATTTCATCAGGTCCTGGTGACTTGCAGGCATCTAACTTATCTAAGTGATTTTTAACTTGTTCTTATTTTATTTATTGTTATCTCCTAAACCTTCCCCCTTCCCATTAGCATTCACTATGTTAGGCATTCCTTCAGACTTCTCGGTGTAGACCGAAACAAAGAAGTCATTAAGCATCTCTGCCATTTCCAAGTTTCCTGTTACTGTTTCTCCCTCCTCACTGAGTAGTGGGCCTACCCTGTCCTTGGTCTTCCTCTTGCTTCTAATGTATTGATAATAAGTTTTCTTGTTTCCCTTTATTCCTGTAGCTAGTTTGAGCTCATTTTGTGCCTTTGCCTTTCTAATCTTGCCCCTGCATTCCCGTGTTGTTTGCCTATATTCATCCTTTGTAATTTGTCCTAGTTTCCATTTTTTATATGACTCCTTTTTATTTTTTAGATCTTGCAAGTTCTCGTGGTTAAGCCAAGGTGGTCTTTTGACACATTTTCTATCTTGCCTACCCAGCGGAATAGTTTGCTTTTGGGCCCTTAATAGTGTCCCTTTGAAATACTGCCAGCTCTCCTCAGTTGTTTTTCCCCTCAGTCTTGATTCCCATGGGACCTTACCTATCAACTCTCTGAGCTTACCAAAATCCGCTTTCCTGAAATCCATTGTCTCTATTTTGCTGTACTCCCTTCTACCCTTCCTTAGAATTGTGAACTCTAGGATTTCATGATCACTTTCACCCAAGCTGCCTTCTACTTTCAAGTTCTCAACGAGTTCCTCCCTATTTGTTAAAATCAAATCTAGAACAGCTTCCCCCCTAGTAGCTTTCTTAACCTTCTGAAATAAAAAGTTGTCTGCAATGCAGTCCAAGAACTTATTGGATAGTCTGTGCCCCACTGTGTTGTTTTCCCAACATATATCTGGATAGTTGAAGTCCCCCATCACCACCAAACCTTGGGCTTTGGATGATTTTGTTAGTTGTTTAAAAAAAGCCTCATCCACCTCTTCCACCTGGTTAGGTGGCTTGTAGTAGACTCCTAGCATGACATCACCCTTGTTTTTTACCCCTTTTAGCCTAAGCCAGAGACTCTCAACACTTCCGTCCCCTATGTCCATCTCTACCTCAGTCCAAGTGTGTACATTTTTAATATATAAGGAAACACCTCCTCCCTTTTCCCCCTGTCTGTCCTTCCTGAGCAAGCTGTACCCATCCATACCAACATTCCAATCATGTGTATTATCCCACCAAGTTTCGGTGATGCCAATAATGTCATAGTTGAATTTATTTATTAGCACTTCCAGTTCTTCCTGCTTATTACCCATACTTCTCGCATTTGTATACAGGCATCTAAGATACTGATTTGATCTTGCCTCCCAGTTTTGCCCTGACCCTCCTATCTCTTTGCCATTAGAGCCCACTCTCCCTCCTATTTCCGACCCATCTCCCAGGTCCCCATGTTCTCCACTTACCTGTGGGGTTTGCTCACCTGTCCCCGTCGAACCTGTCTGTCCTGCTCCCATGCATTGTCACTGCAGATCACAAGTTTCACACCCTAGTTAGGGTGTACAGTCCCAAAAGGCTGGTAAGGATGAGACTTTAATGACAATGATCATGATCACCTGGTATCATAGAACCACAGAAATATAGGTTTGGAAGGGACCTCGATAGGTCATTGTGATGGGGTGTTCACCCCATCGCTAGGATGGTGCATTCTCCTGGGGAATAGCTCACCAGGTCAACCCCCCTTCCTGCTATTGCAGGACATCACTTTATCTCTCTCTCTGCCAGTCCACAGCCCCTCCCCTGGCCCCAGAAGCTGCTGCCGCCTCTTCATGACTCAGCCCTCCAGCTGGGTCACTATACACGTTTTCCCCTTCTGGGGCACCAAAGTCCTTCCCCAGCCATCTTAGTCAGTCCTTCCACTCAACCCCTCATAGTGCCACTCCCCCTAGCAGGGGAACTCAGACCCAGCCTCTACTCTGGGTTCTGGCTCAAGGACCCTCTAGCTAGCAGTCAAGGTCTGTTCCCTTCTAGGCCTTACAGCCTTTCCCTGAGCCCTGTCCTACCTTCCTGGCTTTCCCACCTCTCTAGGTTTTGCTAGCCCAATGCACATCCCTTCTCCCAGGGAGTGACTGCAGACTTTCCCAGCAGCCCCCTTCTGCTGCCAATTTCCTGCCTTTATAGTCCCAGCCAAGCCAGTTCCTCCTGACCTGGTCTTCCTCATTCAATTGGGGGTTTGCTTAGCCACTTGAGTCCCCTCAGCTGTGGCCTGTTGGGTTAATTAGCCCCCTTCTCAGCGTGTCTTAACCCTTTCAGGGAAAGTGTGGGGTGAACACACCATCACAATCATCTAATCCAGTCCCCTGCACTGAAGCAGGACAAAGTATCATCCATGACAGGTGTTTGTCTAACCTGCCCTTAAAAACCTCCAGTGACAGAGATTCCACAACCTCCCTAGGTCATTCGTTCCAGTGCTTAACGACCCTGACAGCTAGGACATTTTTCCTAAAGTCTAACCTAAATCTTCCTTGCTGCAATATAAACCCATTACTTCTTGTTCTGTCCTCAGTGGCTAAGGAGAACAATTTATCACCATCCTCTTTATAACAATCTTTTACACATTTGAAGACTGTGATCATGCCCCCCTCGGTTTTCTCATCTCCAGCCTAAACAAACTCAGTTTTTTTCAATCTTTCCTCATAGGTCATATTTTCTAGACCTGTAATCATTTGTGTTGCTCTCTTCTGGACTTTCTCTAATTTGTCCCCATCTTTCCCAAAGTGTGGTGCCTAGGACTGGACACAGTACTGCGGATGAGACCGTATCAGTGCTGAATAGTGTGGAAGAATTACTTCTCATGTCTCAGTTATAACATGCCTGCTAATACACCTGGGAATTATGTTTGTTGCTTTTTTTTTTTTTTGCAAGAGTATTACATTGTTGACTCATATTTAGTTGGTGGAATTGCTCTGTATTTGCTCTGCATTTGGAATAGCCTCTCATTCTGCAGCAAGGATCCCAAACGTGTTCTTCTTTGACCCACCTTACCGTCAACAGGCCCAACGTAAATGTGCCAAAAAGCAAACAAACCCTATATTCGTGCACGTGTGGTAGTTGAAATCTTTACATGTATGAAAGTCAGTAAAATGCACTTTAGTTCCTCAGCAACCAACCCAGTAATTTAAGCATATTCTGCACTGAAATGGGAATAGCATAATCAGTGATACATTAAACCTCTCCAAGCATGAGGCAGTAAACACTTTATGTAAATTCCTGAACACTCTCAGCTCCCATTGACTTCAGTGTCCCATAGTCAGCAGTACAAGAAGAGTAATTAGAAGGATTTTTTATTTTTATTTTTTGGTTAAGGCCCTGGGCTGGAATTCTGAAAATATACATTCAATACCTGCTTTTTCCATGATGACCTTGGGCAAGTCATTTAGGCTATGTCTACGCTACCACAGTAAGTCGACCTAAGTTATGCAACTCTAGCTACGTGTATAATGTAGCTGGAGTTGACATGGCTTAGGTCAACTTACTGTGGTGTCTACGCCACGCTGAGTTGATGGGAGACTCTCTCCCGCCGACTTACCTTACTCTTCTTGTTCCGGGTGGAGTACCAGGGTCAACGGGAGAGCGCTTTGCCGTTGATTTAGTGGGTCTTCACTAGACCCGCTAAATCGATCCCCAGTGCATCAGTCGCCGGAGCGTTGATCTGGTGGTAGTGTAGACATAGCCTTAGTTCTCTCTGGCTTAGTTTCCCATCTGTAAAATGGAATAATAGTACTTCTGTACCTCACAGGAGCACTGAAGATTGTGAAGTGCTCAGATGTTATGGTCCTTCTTTTGTCTATCCTGTCTAGCTAATCTCAATTTTTCACAGTCCGTCTCTTACTATATGTCTGTAGAGTGCTTAGCACAATCTTGACCTTGATTCATGCCTCCAGGGCCATCATAAAAATAAACGATAATACAATGTAATATGTATGCAAGGAGACTAAATTCCTTCTGCAGTGGGAAACATGACTTTGAATTTCCTGACTTCTTGGGCACGAAGAACTTCAACAATAGTGTTGCGCTTGCACAGATTTTTTATTTATTTTATTTTTTTTCATTTAGCAGCTCTAAAGTCCAATATCTCGTTCTACTTCTCTTGCAGCCTATTGGCAAGGTGCTATCATCCCTGACGTTGACTACATCTCTCCAGGACTGATCTGGACTGATCTGGATAGTTTTATTTCTTCGGAGTTCTTTCTCCTAATTAGATTCTTGTTTCCAGTTGTTAAAAACTCAGTTTGCAGAATATGTCCTTCGAATGATCAATTTTAATCCACTCAGATTAATCTTTCCTTATATAAGCAAGTCCTTTTTTGCAGGGTGGAAGTCTTAATCATAGTTTTGTTCCCTTATCGTAGTGTTAAAAAAAATCCTCTTATCTATGGAGCGTGAAATGTCTCACTGTATAACTAATGCAAAAAAAAAAAAAAAGGCCGCTGAATAACTAGCAAAAGAACCATTGTATGAAAGGCTTTTACAACCTGCTTTTTCAAGTCATCCTTTATTTCAGTGCCATCTCCTGAAGCAAGATGTGTGTGGTTATTAAAAGTGGACTAGTACTGGAAGAAAGACTACTTGCCTCTTTCTAGGTAGATCAGTCATTTCTATGGGGAAAATCACATCATAAAGCTCAGTCACCCAATTCTCTTCTCCAGCTAATCCACATCCCATTTCCTGTGAAAGAAGAGGGACAGGTCGGTATTTGACTATGGTATTCCAAACTACCAAGGACGTAAACACTGGTTAATCCTTCCTTATTATCCTGTTCTATCACTCAAGAACAAGAGGCCATGTTTTGCAATGAGAGCAATTAATCTATTATAAACGGAAAGCTATACTTCTTTAAGTAGTGCTTAGTTAATTTATGGAATTCACTGTTGTAGAAGGCCATAGAGTCAAATACTAGTTGGATTTATAAAAGGACCGGGTAATTTCCTGAAAACCCATAATGTTTGTAGCTATGTGCACTAAGATCAAATCAATCCATGCCCATGCTTCAGGGTGTTACTTCAACTTTAGTGGCCAGGAAGGAAATTAATCTGGAACTGGCTAAGTGTAAAATGGGGATTTTTTGCTTTCCACTGAAGCATCAGATACTGGATCAGGGAAGCAGTATAGATACATTGGGCCACACTGGATTATTTATTGAAAAATTCCCTTTGGAAGAGATATGGGAAAATCTGTTAATCATTAAAGGGAAGGATTCTAAACTTGGATGAACGCTTCACATGTGGTAATGGATTAAGTGAAATAGCAATGCCCAGAGAAAACTGAGGTTATGAGAAATCTATATGTGTGAGACAGTGTGTTATATATGCAGCTCACACTGATGTCACTGTGTGATTAGAAGCAGGATTTGCCCCCGTAGCTATAAAGCACTGAGCCTTCTATAGGTATTTTAAACCTGTGGCTTAGACCTCATAGGAGACAGACTGAATAATTCCAGAATTTAAGAGCAGTCAGGATGACTCTTCTGGGAATGTGGATGCTTATCTGCCAGGTGCTGCTAAGATCATCAGCCCATCTCACATCAACAGCCATCATTTGGCAATTAATTTAGATCAACAGGAAGGCAATCTAGCTTCAAACCAGAAATCTATAGGTAACAAGCAATGTATCCCCTACAGCTCAGAAAGACAAACATAGGAGAGAGTGAAATACCAGCAGATACAGATAGATGAGAGTCCATATGCAATCCACTGTTCAAAGTATGTTGTATATCTCCTCTGCGCCTGATCCACACAGGCTATAAGTCTGTTTCCAGCTAGTGGACTTAGTCCTGGAGGGGCTCATAGTCTCAAATTCAATCCCTGGTACTGTGTAGGAGGCTGGCCCTTTCACATTTATACCTGAAATTACCTTAAAGTAGGAAAATTACCAAGGGAGTGGGAAGCGACAAAAGAAGGCGTAGGCGGGAAGATTGATTTCACAGCCTTTTAAAGTTTTCTCTCCCTTGCTCCTTTTCACCTCAGTGAGATTTTTGCGAAACATGTGCTTCAGTAAAAGTCCTAATGAGCTCAGGTGGCAGTCCATACAATGCAAGAAAAGAAGGCAGCTACCTGGCCATTTGAATCTGTCTGAACTGGCTTGAGTTCTCTCTCATAACTAATACCCTTTTAATGATGCCATGTGATCAATGACCTTAGCAAAGGTGAGAAAAACAGGAATTCTGCCGAAGCATCAATAGCCTTAGTTCTTAGAAGGATTGCATTCTTGCCTGCATTAAGATTGATGGTGCGATTAGCATAATTAAGTCTGTGGACCCTGGAGCTTTCCACTGCAAAGCAGCAATTACTAATGTTTTTTTGTTTGTTTGTTTTGTGCCTGCCTATGTATTTTATGAGGTATCTTATTTTGTGTTGGTTGGTTTAGATAAAGCATTCCCTATCTTTGTCTCAGGACATTACATAGGACCACAGTAACTGGGGATAAAAGAGAAGTATCAGGTCACCTGGTCCCAGAGCTCAGCCAGTGTAGGATTGATCATGAACAATCCAGTGCCTTGTCCAAGCGAGTTTTCAGTACAATCCCCGGTGCCTTATCCGGGCTCGTTTTAATTGACCCAATATGACAGGGCTTCTACTATTTCCCTTGGGTAACTATTGCACAGTTTTGTGGCTCTATCCAAACACAACTTGCACCCTTGTTCCTCCTCCTCTATCTCATTTAGAAAGACAACAACTACAACCGCCGTCTCAAGAATGGCTGGCAGCCAGCAACAAAAATTGTGTGGGGGGGAATGCTTCTCTTCTTTCCCCCTTAAACCCACCATTCCAAATGTGACACCTTGTGCTGGGGTCCGTCATGGCGCTGACACGTTCACAATGCACCCATCCAAGGTCCTTATATGCACCCTATGACCGTAATACCTGGGTGACTCACAACACCTCTGCTAGGTGTAGGGAACCATTTTACACATGCGGAGCTGAAGGACAGAGAGCCACCGATTTTTAAAGGTATTTAAGCATTGCTGTGCTCAGCATTGCAATGCCTAACCAACTGCGGAGCCTAAACCTCATTTTTAAATGCACTTAGGATCCACAATCTCAGTGACAGGCAATGGGATTTAGGCTCTGGAGTGTCTAAATCACTTTTGAAAATGAAATCTAGGCTCCTAAATCAGTTGGGTGTTGCAAAACTCAGTGCAGCAATGCTTAAATACTTTTCAACTCTGGACCCAAGTGACTTGCCCAAGGTTGCACACGAAACCTGGGATGGAGCAAGAAATTGAACTTGGATCTCCTGATAACACCCTAACTCACTGGACCATCTATCCACTCTTTCTGGATGCTTAGCTCTTGCTTCTGCCTTTTGCCCATCCCGCTCACTCTTCTCGCCTCAACACTCCCTTTCTCCATTTATATCTTCACGCCTGTATTCGTATTGGCCCTTCTATCTAGAACAAACGTCCTCTCCTTGTGCGCAAATCATTCTCACAATCCATCTTCTAAATCCTCCTTCAATCCCACTCTCTCAGCGGGGTCAAACTCTTCTCTACTTCTAGCTACACCATCTTCTACGCTGTTAGTCACATATTCTTTAATGCTAAATACATTCATAGGTTCCAAGGCCAGAAGGGACCATTGTGAACATCTGGTCTGACCGCCTGCTTAGCACAGGCCAGAGAACTTCCCCAAAAGAATTTCTAGAGCAGATCTTGTAGAAAAAACTCCAATCCTGATTTTAAAATTGCCAGTGATGGAGAATCCACCACAACACTGGGTAAATTGTTCCAGTGGTTAATTATTCTCACCATTAACAATGTATGCCTCATTTTCAGTCTGAATTTGTCTAGCTTCAACTTCCAGCCATTATATCTTTCTCTAGATTGAAGAGCCCACTTTTAAATATTTGTTCCCTATGTAGATAATTATAGACTGTGATCAAGTCCCCCCTTAACCGTCTCATTGTTAAGATAAATAGATTGAGCTGCTTGAGTCTATCATTATATTTACTTTGCATCATTCTTTATTTGATGCAACCCACCTCCCTTCCTTTGCCTATTGTTATCAGTTTTTGTAATTCTCATTTAGATTCTAAATGCTTCAGGGAAGAGAAGCGGGGGGCAGATTCTTAGTGAGTGTAACCCAGCATAGCTCCATAGAAATCCCTGGAGCATTACCTATTTAGACCAGCTGGCCTCATATCGTTTAGAATGCCGTGATTCTGTCTGTCTTTCTAGATACTAATATGGCTGTCATAGCCATAGTGTGTGAGTGCTGGCGTAACCCACACACCTCCTGGGTGTGGTGCTCTGTCCCCCCTAGTGGCACCAAGACAATGTAGAGATTAAGGAGTATGTGCTGCAGCCTTAGCTAACGGCTATGTGGCTTGTAGCTCATGCAGTAGCGGCTCATGCATTTAGCTCCCGAGGTCCCAGGTTTGATTCTGCCGATGACCGGGGCCTGTTGGCGCTACGCTGGCAAATGCGTGGTGCTGTATCCCTGCTACTGCTGAGATTGAGCCTTTAGCCTCTGCCCTGAGTAAGGGGTGGGATGTAGCTGTGCTACCTCAGGAAGGAACTGTTGCTTAATTCCTTCTGCTCTTGCTGCAAGGAAGGAAATGTTATTGCAGCCACTAGAAGAATGTATCTTACTGTAGCGGGGTGGCCACCCGCTCCAGCCCTGACCGGGTCAGAGCGAGCGCTGACAGGGTCAGAGCCAGCCCTGGGGGAAGGACTGGAGGGCTACAGCTCTGAAAGCTGAGCTGATTGGGGGAAGTAGCTGCAGCTGGGCCATGCCCCAAACAGAGCCCAGCTGGCCCCTATAAGAGGCTGCAAGCCAGAAGCCCAAAGAGTTTTCCTCTGCCTGTACAGGGAGAAGGGCCTGGCTGCTAGGAGCTAAGCAAGGACCTGAAGTGGAGCAGGGCTGGGGGAAAGGCTAAGGGAGCTCCGGCCTAGGAAAACTGCAGGCCTGGTAAGGCCAGACCAGGTACTGGGGTTGCAGGGGCAGCCCATGGGTAGGCAGAGGCAGCAGGTTCAAACCCCCTTTGCCAATGATGAGTGGCTTACACTGCAGTCTGCCCAGTGCATGGGGCTAGATGGGGACTGGCGGTAGCTGTACACTGAGGTGAAGTGAGGATAGTGGGTGAGGGGGTTCCCCTGGGAGGGGGAGACCCTTGGATTAAGGCTGTGGGGTACTGCCAGTGGGGGCAGCACCCCAGAGAAAGGGACACCGGGTCCTGGGAGGGATACAGGGGAGGGATACAGGGGCCAGAGAGCGGTCAAGCGGCTCATCGGCCAGAGGAGGGCGCTCCGGAGGCTGGACGAGCAATTCCCTGGACAACCCGTAGGAGGCGCCGCAGGGTGAGGCCCGACCATGTTACACTTACCCTTTGCACCCAGCCAGCTCATGGTGCCAGAGAGAGTCTCTGCCCCCTCGTGTCTCCTTCCCCACCCATTTGATCTCATGGTCAGTATCAAGAGTGAAGAGTTATGGGTGGGCCTTACTCAGGGGAGCAGGGTCATGATGTTGTCTTATTGCCAGTCATCCCTGGGTTGGCCAAGTCAGACAAGGGCACACTCTAGCCCTAAGAAATAACAGCAGCTAATAAAGATTTTGGAGACTTCCCATTACAAGTATTGGTCTCCCTCTGGGCAAAGGGAATTGCATCCAGTTTATAAATATCGTCCCCATCTGTCAAAGGCAGGAACGGGTTCTGTACATTCTCATTTGAACCTCATGCACCGAACCTCCTGCTGAAACGTTAACCTCTGTGTCTCAGTATTAACTGCTTACAAGGGTGCTGGAACAATTTGTATGGGGGGGGGGGGTGCTGAGAGCCACTGAACCAAACTGTAAACCTTGTATATAAAGGAAACTAATTCAAGCCAGGGAGTGCGGCAGTACCCCCAGCACCTCCAGTTCCAGCACCTCTAAATATTTAGACACATTGGCTATGAGATTGGCACTGAGCAAGGCTAACCTGGGGTTAATAGCTCTTTTATGAGTCAGTGTTATGAGCCCGACCTCGGCCCTTTAATTAGTTATTCTTGACATACAATGTATTTGACTAAGCTCATTCTTAGAGCTAAGAACCAAGGACCAGAACTGTAATGAAGGGGGGAAGCCAAGTTACTTCTATGGCTTAAAAGACCTGATAGAGGATAGGATTTAATCAAGTCCAAATTGCCTTGGATTTGAGGTTATAAATCTGTAAAGTGAAGCAAAATGGTTTATCCGGGTATTATTAAGGGAGGAGAGACTGGAGGCTGATTGCAGGGAACGACAGTGCTGAAGGTCTGTATCGCTTGCATTCCTAACTTACCGTATATACTCGTTCATAAGCCGAATTTTTTTAGTAAAAAAGGGAAGCAAAAGAAAAGGGGGTCAGCTTATGAACAGGTATAGAGAGAGGGAGAGCTGGGACACAGCCTCTCCCCCCAACAGAGGGGGCAAGGAGAGGCAGCAGAGCCAGAAGGGAAGAGGCGGGGCCAGAGTCTCTCCACTTCTGGCCACGCTGCTCTCCCCCCAGCCTCCGAAGCAGCTGCAGCTCTGGGGCTGACAGGCTGCATCTCCGCCGCCCAGCCTGCCTGCCGGAGCATGCTGCTGCCGCGCCGCCCGGCCTGCCGGAACAGCTACAGCCAGACCAGAGACATCCTCCCCTGGCCCGCCCCAGCTAAGGTGGGAAGAGATGGGATGGGGAGAGTGTGGGGGTCCCGGGCTAGGGGTGGGGTCATGTGGGGGGTGGTCACAGGGGTTACTCCCCTGATCCCCAACTTCTCCCCCCGAAAAAAATTTCCCCAGCAGTTGCTGTCCCGGCCCATCAGGGTAAGCAGCTGGCGGGCTGAGTCACTTTGTTTACTTAGGTTTACCTCCATGCCTGTGGACACTCAAGGTAAACAAACCATCTCAGCCTGTCAGCAGCTTATCCTGATGGCCCGGGAGCCAAAGTTTGCCGACCCCTGAAATATAGGGTTGGCTTATGACAGGGTTATACAGTTTTTGCTATTTTTACCTATCCATCTTGGGGAGGTCAGCTTATAAACGAACTGGTATGGGGCATTATGGGTTATTGTAATCTGGATTCTTGGCTGGGCAACAATAAAACCCTATAAGGGTCAGAGAAGGGGCAAGAGAGTGAAAAATGGATCAGAGAGTGGGCAGAATGGGAAAACATAGAGATGGGGCAGGGGGGAGAGGAGAGAAGAAAGGGTAAGAGAGGAAATACAACATAAATACAACGTTGCCTCTCTTCTGAGATGTCTCCTTTATGGTGCTTGTAAAAGGCCCAGAGTCTGGCTGCACATTGCCAGCAGAGAATTTCTTTGACATTTGGGAACTCCCTACAGATAGGAGGAGCTGGAGTTTTTGTTTCACTGGAGAATCTGCAGTTTCAGGGGGTTTTTTTATTCTTAACCATAAAGAAAACAAAAAATGTAGAGCTTCCACTAAATGAATTAAATTCCAAATAATGTTTTGTTTTGGGTCGATCCAAATGTTTTGTTCCAATTTTGACTATTTAAAAAAACCCTGTCTATTGTGTCATGTAATTTTTATTTTTTTTTTCAAAAAATGGAAACACGGGCATTTTGAAATGGAAAAAATGAATCATTCTGTTTTGAGCTCTGGCTTCCCCTGCCCTTATCCCCAGTGCAGAAAAGCTGCCTGCTGGTGCATCTGTGCCAGATGTGGGTCTACACACACCCACACCCACACCCACACACACCCACCCAGGGAGGCATGGCCGAGCTCCACCCTGCACTGGTGTAGGGTTCATTAAGGACCCTGTCCCAGTGCCATAAACTAAAGCTGCGCACCAGCTTTCTGCACTGAGCTCAATGGATAAGAGAAATGAAGCCAATATCTATACCTAGCAGATAGCACCTATTGTCTAGGGGAAGGATAGCTCAGTGGTTTGAGACATTGGCCTGCTAAACCCAGCGTTGTGAGTTCAATCCTTGGTAGGCCCATTTAGGGATCTGGGGCAAAAAATCTGTCAGGGGACAGTACTTGGTCCTGCTAGTGAAGGTAGGGGACTGGACTTCATGACCTTTCAAGGTCCTTCCAATTCTATGAGATGGCATATCTTGATGCCTGGCAAGCTTTTTGTGGTGGGCAGCAGGGCCCATCTCTACCTTAACCTTTTATGAAATTGCCTCATGGCAGACAGCATGGCCCAGATTCTTTGCTAGTTTAACTCCACGGGAATGCATGGAGCTACGTTAGTTTATACCAGCCGAGGGTCTGGCTCAATGTGTTCATGGACTAGAACTGCCACCTGTTGTCTCTCATCATACACCGAGGGTTTAGGTTCTCTGGGGTGCAGGCACTGGTTTTTCATTAAACGTGTGAATGGCACCTTGCACATGGAGTCCCAGTCTTGGTTGGGGCCTCTTGGAGATGCTGTAATACAAATAGTCAAGAATTCTAGTACTAATAGGAGCAGTTTTCTCAACCCCAAATTGTGATGTTTCCAAAGCCTCCAGCTCCATGATGTTTATCCATCCCTAGTTTCAGCGGATACATGTTTGCGTGGAAAAATAAATATGAACTGCCCTTCCTCCCATCTTGTGACCCTTGGCCAATTTCTAGAACAACTCCAGAACAGAAACTATTCCATGACTGGGAACGTCCAGGTTATGATGTTGAAGCAGAAGTGCTGAAATACCACGAGAGAAGCTGCTTGTAAGTTTCTGGCTGCATGTTAACAACAACTGCAGGACATCTCAGCCAGTTTGAGGGATTCTCAGTCAGACTGCCGACTCAAGAGAGATCTGGATAGTTTGGATATGCATCCAGCCTAAAGGCAAATTCTGAGCCTTTTGAAATTCAGCACTAGCCATTATCCTCCTTAAAGAAAGCAGCTACGAAGAGAAGTTATTGTAACTAGAACCCCGGATGTACTCTGTTTTATGTCATTGTAACACGCACACGCACACGCACACGCACACGCACACGCACACGCACACACACACAGAGTTCTGAGTCCCAGGGACTTCCACTTGACTCCCGGATCGGCGGGTAGCAATCGATCTATTGGGGATCGATTTTTTGCGTCTCGTTAAGACGTGATTAATCGATCCCCGATCGCGCTCCCCGTCGGCTCCGGCAATCCACCTCATCGAAAGGCGGAAGCGGAGTCGACGGGGGAGCGGCAGCGATCGACTCGCCGCCGTCCTCATCGCCAGGTAAGTCGATTACGATACGCCGACTTCAGCTACGCTATTCACGTAGATGAAGTTGCGTATCGTAGATCGACCCCCTCCCCTAGTGTAGCCCTGGGCCCAGATAATAAAGTGATGAGCCTTGTAACGACAGCTACAAACCAATTAATTGATTAAAATGAGGTGAGGGTTGCTGAGCGGCTTGATGGACAGATTTGGAGATAACATCCCTGGTTCTCTTGCAGTTGACAGCACGGACATTTCAATCCATCGCACTAGGAGGTATATTTCTGCATCGCAAAGATGCTTGCTCTGCTGCACACTGAGTTTACGCTCAATGCAGCTGAGGAGAAGGAAGGGAAAGGCGGGCTCTAGGGGCTACCTTTCCACTTCCCCGAATGGCAGGGGCCTGAAATGTCCCCTGCTGTACCTAACTTCCAGGGGGCTACAGCACTCTGTGCATTCTGCTTGTCCCCTCCTTTAACCCAACACCAGTTCAGAGCATCTTCCCCCATGGCGGGGAGAAATCCTCAGCTACAAGGCCTCAGCAGCCGGAGGTAGGGGCCCAGTATTGAGCAGATAGAACACTGGACTAGGACGCAAGATCTGGGCTCCATTCCCAGCCATAGCTGCGTCACCTTGGATAAGCCTCTTCACCTGCCCTAGGACTCAGTTCCACATCTGTACAATGGCCATAATACTTCCCTACCTCTCATTGGGCTAGACTTTCATGGCTTCGTAGATTCTAAGGCCAAAAGGGACCATTAGATCATCTAGTCTGACCTCCTGGGTAACCCAGGTCATAGTATTTCACCCAGTTACTTCTGCATGGAGTCCAGTATGGTGACTGGGCGGTGCAACACGACGGTGATCAGGACCTAGACGTCTGTACAGCACTTTTCACTGCAGGGCGTCAACATGCTTCGCAAATTTGGTTCAATATACTGACATCCCCATCATGGGCAAAGGGTTAAAGGCCTTACTTCAGCTGGGCAGTAACTAGGTAGTTACTAGTCAGCCTGAAAGGGCGGTGCTAAAAGGATCAGGTGATAACTCGGACACCTGGGCCTTATAAATAGGTTGAGCGCATTCATTTGGGGAGGAGACACCTTAAGGAGCAAACTGGCTTCTGTGCAGGATTGAAATGCCAGAGATGCAAAGGGTTGAGCACAGGGTCCAGAGGACAGGGTGATTCTTTGGTACTTTGGACTATACCTGGATGTCTGGTTATCCCTGAAGAGATTTGGTCTAGCCACTTCTCAGGTGGAGGACTGAGTGGTGCACAAAGACAGAGGCCTGCCAGGGGGCGTCGGAGATGAAAAACATTGTACCCGGACACAAAGAGATGCCCTGGTGGTGAATGCGCATCATTACAGAGTGTGAAGTTTTTAGTGTCCCCATTGTAAACGCTAGGAAACAAGGACACTTGAGAGGTTAAGTGACTTGCCCAAGTTCATACAAGGAAATATCCATGCCAGATCTGGAGATTAGGACCAAGCTGGAAAAGAAGTGCAAACACACAACATTTTCTTTGTGGGTACTAAATAACTTCGTCACCCATTTTTTTTCTTTCTGTATTCCTTCCGATATAGCCTTTCACTTTAATGTTAATTTAATCAATGCTGCTACATAGAAATACAAGCATCAGTGAAGCCCAACTAATCCCTCGCCCATCTGTTTGCACTGCATAAATCCTGTGCTCTAACCAGAGAGAGAGACACCATACTCCAGGATGAGTCTCATGCAGTCAGCAGCAGCATTGCAAAGATAAAGTAACATGCATGATCGCCAGTCCAAGAGAGATTCACCTGGAAGGGGATGAGGTTAGGGGCAGGGGACAGGGCTAGGTACTGCCAGG
Organism: Macrochelys suwanniensis; assembly: GCA_033296515.1. Classification (NCBI taxonomy): domain Eukaryota; kingdom Metazoa; phylum Chordata; order Testudines; family Chelydridae; genus Macrochelys; species Macrochelys suwanniensis. The sequence continues at coordinate 137,026,636 of CM065778.1, forward strand.
GATGGAATTAGAATGCAGTGGTGGGAGAAAAGCATCCCCATGTTCTCCCAATCCAGCTGCCCATTTTGCATGGTAAATGAACAACACAGCTCATGCAGCAGATTTATAATGGATATGGGCCCGGGACAGGGCCCATGGGCAAACAATAGATGGATCTACAATCTAAAGGGGACTATTAGCCCATTTACCTGCAGCCGTAAGGGAGCAGGGGCATCTGCCAGCATTGAGAGCCCTCCTTAATTCACCAACCTATAGCACCGTTCACTCCCGCATGCAGGCTTTTACTTTCCTAGGTGCTCTCATCCATTCTCATGCTGTGCCCGGGAGCGGGGATGGCTGGGTAACACTGCAAGGCTGTCACTTCGCACACTGAGCTTCAAATTAGAGTTGGGGAGGTGTTCAGATGTTAACCCCCCAAGCCACCTGAAACTCACCTACTTTGGGACTTCCTTTAGCGACAAACCCCACATGAGAAATCCAGAGTTCAGGATGGTTCCGATCAGAGACTTCATTTTGACGGGCTGGAGAGACACAGGGTATGTGGTACATCCACGGCTGGCTTGTGTCATCTGACTCAGGCTTACAGGGCTCAAGCTATGGGGTTGTGAAATTGCAATGTGGACTCTCGGGCTCAGGTTGCAACCTGAGCTCTGGGACCCCACGAGGAGGGACAAAGAGTTCTGTGGCACCTTATAGACTAACAGACGTATTGGAGCATAAGCTTTTGTGGGTGAATCCCCACTTCTTCGGATGCATTTCCACTACATGCATCCGAAGAAGTGGGGATTCACCCACGAAAGCTTATGCTCCAATACATCTGTTAGTCTATAAGGTGCCACAGAACTCTTTGTCGCTTCTACAGATCCAGACTAACACGGCTACCCCTCTGATACTTGACACGAGGAGGGAGGGTCCCAGAACCCAGGCTCCAGCCCTGTCCCAAACAGCTACAAAAAGTGACATACCACCCCATACCACCCTTACTTCTGCACTGCTTCTGACGGGCAGGGCTACCTTCAGAGCTGGGCGGTTGGAGAGTGGCCCAACTCTGAAGGTAGCATCACCACCACCACCAGCAGCGCAGAAGTAAGGGTAGCACATTACGAGGGGGGGCCATCCCTTTTGTGGGGGAGTCATCACAGCCAGGAGCGGCGCCAGGGCTTTTGCCGCCCTAGGCGGCAGCGCTCCTCCTCAGTAATCGGCGGCGCTTCGGCGGCAGCTCCTCCTCTGACACAGCGTTCTCCGCGGCATTTCGACGGCCACTTTTCTTGCCGCCCAGAGAAAAACCTGCCACCAAATCGCCGGCGAAAACTCCGCCGGGACTATGAGTCGCCGCCGAAACTCTGCCCGGAAATGAGTCGCCGCCAAAATTCCACCAAGGTATTTTGCCGCCCCCCCAAATCCTGCCGCCCTAGGCGACTGGCTAGGGTCGCCCAGTGGAAGCACCAACCCTGATCACAGCCAGAAATATTTTCAAGGGAGGGCCCAGCAAAAAAAAGTTTGAGAATCCCAGTCTCTACACTGTAGACATACCCACAGACGCATGCCTTAATTTTCAGATCAAGACTTCAACTGTCTTAAACTTTGGGGGTGGAGCTGTGGCTGTGATTCCAACCTTCATTTTATATTTGTAGCGGATGGGCTTGGTAGCATAGCCTAGCAGATCAAAAGCTAGACTGGGACACAGGAGAGCTGGGCTCTATTCTTACCTCTGCCACTGGCCTGCTGGGTAACCTTGGCCAAGTCACTTCACCTTGCTTCTGCCTCGGTTGCCTCATCTGTAAAAATGGGGAGAATAATACTGGCCTCCTTTGTACAGTGTTTTGGTGAAAAGCGCTGTTTAAGAGTCCGGGATTATTAACATTATTACATTCCCTGTGCCCTAGTGTCAATAATTACCCATGGTACTGGCCGATGGAAGAATCAGAACCACTGTATCACCAGCTCTTCGTCACAGCCAGTTGTGGTATAATGAACTGGACCCGTCTCTCATGCTTGCTGGTCTTGCATTAAGATAGTCGGTGTTAGACCTGACTCTTACTTTCTGTGAACAGTGAAATCCACACATGGGAAGATAAACTCCTTTATTGTCAGCATTGTGAAACGGGAGGTGTGAAAAGACCTTGCTCAAGCAAAGATTTCAATCTGAATGAAAGCAGAAGGGTGGCTGAAGATAAGCCAGCGTGCTATATGATTTCTAATTCTGATACCCTCCAGCCAGCACATCAGCGGTGTTTTAAGACAGAGCCTTACTGAACACATGACAATTTCTTGTAACAAATATGTGTTACCAACATAAATTCATCTACGGAACTTGGCGTGCTGAGATAAGGGAGCTGAAACAGCTTGTAATAGTCCTAGCAACTGAGCTGCCATGAGAGGAAAAAATGACCAAGCTGTTTTTCAACTGAGACGAGACATGAGCTGGTGAAACAGACACTGGCTTCCTGGCTGCTGGAGCTGAATTGCCGCCGGGTGTGTCACTGCAGGAACAACTGGACCAGATTCTGCTGTTGCTTACAGCCCTGTGAATCCGGGCAGTGACTTCAGGTTTACAGCAGTGTAAGTGAGAGCAGAAGCTGTCGCCTTGTGTACAATGTATCCTGCCGGAGTTGTGAACCTCTCTGTTTTCTCTGCTGTATAGACTGGGTGAATTTAGACTGGGATTCTCAAAATAACCCAGGGGATTTAGGTACCCAAATCCAAATGAATTTCAGTGATTCCTGCAGCGATCCCATATCCTGTAATTGAGCTAGAGCTTTTAGAAAGCCACCCAATCTTCATTTAAAGGCTCCAGATAGTGGAAAATCCACACGATACCTTTGTAATTGCCCCAATGGTTAATCACCCTCAGCGTTCACAGTCAGTGCCTTATCTCTACCCTGAATTGGTCTAGCTTCAGCTTATAGCCACTGTGCTCCTTATGCCTTCGTCTGATAGACAGAAGAGCCCTCTGCTCTCAGAAATCTTCTCCCCGCGTAGGCACGTCTAGAATCCCATGTATAATGCCCCAGCCATAGCGCTCAGGACGTTAAGTGGGGTGCCAGAGCCAGACACAGAGGCAGATCCTGTGCTAACTCTGTGTAAACTGGCAGAATGTAACCTGTAAAACCACAGCCAGAGTCAGCATGGCCTTTTCCTTACGGGAGACAGCATGTTACTAGAAATTCTGAGTTAGCATACTGTGGGTGGTGAGTCCTGACCCTGTCACACATACACAGCAGGTAAACAGGAAACCTCAGCCCAACCCTATGATGCTGTATAGCACCCAACTTTCCCAAAGGCATTCACACCATAAATATGCCTTTCACCTGCTGAGCACCGCAAAGAGGAGGGCTAAGTTGAGCTGAGGATAACCCGTCAGTCACTTGGGACCAGGTGCTACCGTCTCCCCATTTGGCGCTGCCAGTGCATTCCTGACATTCACCACCCTGGCTTTTCTAACCCAGAGCCGCCCTCCCAGCCCCACGGTCCTGCCATCACACTGCAGCCGTGAGATGGCATCTCTTTCCTGTGCCATTGCCGTTCCACCACACCTGTACCAATGTCTGTAAAGCACCTGGAGATCGCAGGAGCGCAGAGTATTATCATTAGCAGCCTTCCCCAGAGGGATGGATTTTAAAGTGATGGGCCTTACGCCCTGCATGCTGGAAGCACTCATTTTGCTCTTTGTGCAAGCAAAATAGGCTGGTTCTGGGTAAGCAATGTCCCCCCCAGAGAGGTAAGAGACTTGTTATAAACATTAAAGGAGATCTCCATCAGTTCAAGTGGAAGAGGCCTATCTGGAGCTGAATGAGTAGGGTTCTGGCCCAAGACCACAGCAGCCTGTATGGTTTGTCTGTAGTCTGGTGTACATGGAGGAGGCTGTTCTTCTCCCTTAGATGAGGTTTGTGACTGGAAGGTGACACAACTCTCCGGGGTAAATGTGGAGACGAACTGAGAAAATACTTCAATAAGGTAAATGTTTCCTTTTGAGTCACCAGCTGAAGGTCATGTAGTCTTTCCCCAACTCCTGCCAGCAAAGGATAATACCATAGATAGTTAAATATTTGTTCATTAATTCTGAATTAAACTACCCAGGGAAAGGTCTGACAAATTAAAGTGCTGACAAAGAGTGACTGGGCTCCACATGTTTGGGGCAGTTTCTTATGCCACAGGACAGTCCATGCATCTGAAGAAGTGGATTTTTTTGTCCACAAAAGCTTATGCCCAAATAAATCTGTTAGTCTTCAAGGTGCCACCAGACTCCTCGTGGTTTTTGAGTACACAGACTAACATGGCTACCCCTCTGATACTTGATCTCTTGCACAGGTTTCTCTTATAGTTTAAAAACATGGGTTCAGAAATATCCCTCCCTGTTTCACCAGCTTGGTAACTGTGAGCAGAAGCACTGCTGCTTCCCAGCAGGGCTCTGGTCAGCTGCTAGGAGAAGTGCAGCTCCTAACAGAATTAACATCCAAGGCCTCAATTCTTCAGGGACTTGCAGATGTGCTTAACTCTGAATACACGCAAAGTTCCATTGAGATCAATAGGACGACTCTACTTGTGTGCTCAAAGTTAAGCACATTTGTATGTCTCTGCAGGGTTGGACCCGAGAAGGCAAATTCTGAGTTGCTGTGTGACATGCTCTATTATTCTTTAGGTGTAATACTGCTCTAAATGTCTCTGCCTTTATCAGGTATTGGAATTAGGGATGGACCTTTCCCAAAACCCTCGATCTAAACACCTTTCAAAATCTGTGAAAATTCAAATCCAGTTGTGAATTTCACAGCTGGTCATTACCTTGTAAAGTAGATACCAAGACCCAAATGTACCTTTCAAACCACCCACACCAACCTACTACACATAAAGTTTGGATCTAAGTCTGAACGTCATGGCCACCACTTAAATAATTCAAACGAACACTGAATTCCCATGTCATAATCCACATTGATGGAGTATCATGATGGCAGTTTCCTCTTTAATAGTTTAAAAAAATGTAAGATTGGCGCTAAAAAGGCTTTTAGTGATTTACATTTCTTTGTTAATTAAATGTCACGACTGGAAAATCTCTCACACCATGGTGAGGTTTCCCTTTAAATCAGGCTGGTTCCATCACCCCTGGTGTTGACTGAGATGGTGAGGTCATTCCACATGGTGATTTGTGGCTGTAGAAACCATTTTCAGCAGGGCAACTCCATTTTTCTTGGAGTGTTTCTCCACTATATTTAGCAGCATGGCCGAGACAAAGCACCATTTAACTTGTCACATTGCTCACCTCCTTGGTAAGGGGACATCAATAACTAACCTGCACCGGAATTAGTTATCTCCAAACTCACTGAGCTCTCTGTTAACTAATGGAGAGTTATGACAAAAAGTCATCCAGCAACATCGTGCAATTCACCATGCTTTTGTGTCAGGTCATTTTAGTGGGAGTTCATGCACAGTTAGGGAATACATTACAGCATCACTTATTAGGGAATGAGGAAACACTGGGGCATTGCTTAATATGATAGTGCTGTATTTATTATTATTAATACAATGGTAGAGGTGGCATGTGGCTTTAGAGACAAATGAAATACACTGACCCTTCTCTGAAAGGCTTACAATCTAGAAATATAGGGAAACATGGCAACAGCTTGTGGTGGGGCACTTGCCCCACCCCCTGCAAGAGTGGGCTAAGACAGGCCAAAGAGGCTGTGCAAGGCGGCAGCCAATCAGGGAGGGCCTGTTAGAGAGCCAATCAGGGGTGAGCAGGAGGTGGCCAATCAGAGCCGGGCTCAGCCCTATATAAAGGCTGCCCAGGAGAGGAGCAGGCAGTCTGTCCCAGGCCTTTGACAGGGGAAGGTCAGTCTCCAGAGCTGGGAAACTAGAACCGTGGACAGTGCAGTGCTGGACAGGCTTGGGGAGCAGAAGGGAGCTCTAGCTGTAGCCTGCCAGGCTGCAGGCCCTGAAGGGAAGGGCCTAGCAGGTGCAAGGGGCCATAGGGGAAGTGGCCAGATGAGGGGAGCGAAGGAGGACAGCGAGGCTGCCACCAGAGGGTCCCTGGGCTGGGACCCAGGGTAGCGGGCGGGCCTGTGTCCCCGTCTTCCCCCCTTGCAGTACACCCAGCCATCGGCCGTGGGGAGCAGCCATCACAGACTATTCCAGATCCCTGACAGGAGGGATTAGACTTTGGGCGTGTGGTTGGACATGGTGGCTGGGGCGCAGAGAGACGGCTGATCACACCCCCTCCCCATGGAAGGCGGTATGGATGGATTAAGAGGCACTGCCGGAGGGCAGTGGTCCTGAAGAGGACACCACGAGCTGGAGAGCGACACGGGCTCAGACGCCAACCAAGGGTGAGACAACGGGCGGGACATCACCAGGAGAGGGCGCTCCACTGGACTGAGCTAATTCCTGGAGACAACCAGCAGGAGGCACTGGGTGGTGAGTCCCAACGCCGTGACACAGCTCTAGGGCATAAGAATCTAAGGGCATAAAACTACAGCTTGAGCTAAAGAACCAGGTACATTAGCAGACTCCAATGTCTACACAGGGTCTAGCCACCAGTGGGGGAAAAAGACGCACTCTGTTGGCATAGGCTACACATGAACAACTCTGACCCTTCCTCTGTGTTCTCACTTGCTGAGCTTTGCATCACCTCCCTGGTGGCCCTCCACTGCAACCCTCATCTGATCTTTGTGAGCTTACCCAGTTGCCCCATGCGTCTTTCTGCACAGTCCCCTGTGCATAGCACCACCTCCCAGAGATCATCAGCAGAGCCCCTTTCCTGTCTACATTCAAGTCCCTCTTAGAGACCCACTTCTGCCATCGAGCTCAGTGGCGTAGCCAAGTTTAGAGCACAGGGGGAGCTGCGCTATAAAAAGACGCCTCCCCACTCCCCCTGTACTCACCAGGTGGCACTTTAAAGGGCCCGGGGCTCCAGCCGCTGCGGAGCCCCCAGGCCTTTTAAATCGCCGCCCGAGCCCGGCTCCGGCAGCGGGGCTGGGGGTGGCGCTTTAAAAGGCCGGCGGCTCCTGCCGCTGTGGGGAGCCGCTGGCCCTTTAAAGCGCCCCCCGAGCCCGGCTCCCTTAGCACCACTTCTCCTCACAGGGGGAGCGGCCGCTCCCCCTGCTCTCTCCCTGGCTACGCTACTGATCGAGCTTGTCCAGGCTGAAGCAGGCCAAGGACCAGGACCAAAACCACACACGGGCTAGTTCAGATTAAAGATTCAATTCAAAGCGCTCCTGAAACCAGAGGCCCTTTAGCGCTACGAGTCAAGTCAGGGAGGTGCAGGCCCTGTGTGGGTTTGGAATGCTGAAGTCATTCTGGCCTTTTGGGGAAAATTTAGAATCGTGCTCAGTTAGGGGAAATAAACACAGGTCATTCACCAGATGGATAAAGACGAGAGCAGAGGATCTGCATTATGGAGCAGGATGGCTGGGAAGATGGAGAGGGTGAGGGAAATCAGCATGGGTTGGGTATCTGTGCTTGGGGAATGGCGCTTTATTGACTCTATGTGCTTGTCTCATTGCATCCTGGCCAGTGACCAGCCAAGATGGTCCCTCCCTCTGGTTGTTCTTCTCTCAACTTTCTCCATCGTATTGTAGTTAGTGATGTATCAGAGCAGATACTGTCACTCTTTGTGTGAGTGTGTGGGCACGCGTGTGCAACCTTGATACGGCAACTCTAGAAACCAGGGTGTTTCCAATGTGGTGAAATGACTGCAGAAAAAAAGCCACTGCAAGAGAACTCCAGCTTCAGTGGTACGGCTTCCCAAGGAGACGGTATGCGCAATCCACATGCCCGGGGAGCATCTCCTCTGCCGGCAGGCCCAGCCCTGCTTAATTTACACAGCTACAAAGATCTAATGAGACTTTTTGGTAAGTCACTAATACTATAGGGCTTTCACATTGTCGCAAGGCATTTGATTTGCTAGCATGTGAGGAGAGTGTGGATTAGCGGACGGTGCATCCCATTAACCAGCTCACCGGGATAAGTGAGCCATATCCGGCTGGCTGCCAGGGGCCTCCTCTCCCAGCCTGGGCTCTGCCATCCTAATTAATTGCTTTAGACAGGCTCCGAAGCCACAAGGGGGTTTTAACTTCTCTCCGAAGCAACTGAGAGTTTGAATGGCCATGAGAAGGCCAAGTAATGATTCCGAACCAACGAGCAGTAGATAAACCTTCGGCTTCCCCTTTTAGGGTCCTCCCCTTCCCTGCCTGCTCCTGCCCCATTCTTCCCCTCAAGTGACCCTGTCTAAACAGCCCTCCCATGCCACCCTACCTCCCCCTCTGCCAAGCAGGCAGAGACCCCTTGATTCCTACCCTATTCTCAGTGCCTGCCTACCCCACCTGGTTCCACACCTGCCCTTCTTCCACTTCCCCCTGTCTGCCATCTTGAAGAAGGGATTAGGAGCTAGCAGTGGGAGGCAGAGAAAGATAAATCACTTAGATACCATAGTCAGGGGTTGAAGGGTAGAGCAGAGACAAGTTAGGATTAGCTCCTTTTAAGAGTATCTCCACGCTGCAGTCCTGGGTTGTGACCGCAGCTCAGGTAGACATACCCCATCTAGCTTTAATCCAGTTTGCTCGGGTCCTGGAGGAGTGAAGCTGCAGCAGTATGCACTCCAGCCCAAGTTACCCCTCCTCATAATTACCCAGGGATCTTGGTGGGCTCGTACAGCCTGTGCTGCCACAGCTTGACTCCTCTTGTACCTGAGCTGTCTCCTTCATGTACGTGTACATGAACTGCAATCACGTCCCATGATTGCGGTGCAGACATACCCTGCTCCCAGCACCTGGAAGCCAGAAACCTTGCCTTCTGCTTTGGACGATGCATCTCTGTCAGACACAGGCCCTGGAGGGGATAATTTGACTCTGAACAAAATACCATTATGCAGTCTTCCCTTGTAGAAGTGCAAAGTATTACCGTTTAGCACGGTGCGCTGTGGGCTCACCTGCCTCCCCTGAGCCTTACGGAGAATAAGGCGACCTTCAACGGTACTGCCAAGGACAGGTGTCCATTCTGACTGCTGCATGAGGGTTTCTAAAGGGACTGGGACAGGCTCCCTCACAATCACTGGGTTTATGTCTATGTGACACGTCACAAATTGAGCAGTATAGAAACATGTATGCGAACACATGCGACATGTATGATATAACCATACTAAAGCTGGTTGAAGTTTTCCACTGAAGTGTTTTTGGATGAAAAATGGCTTCCCCCCCCCCAAAAAAACCCGAATAATTTGCTATTTTTATTTCTACATTTTCGATTAAAAATGTTCAGATTTTTATTTTAAAATATTCCCCCAGTTTTGTCAAGTGAAAACAATGTTTTTGGTTTTCAGAACAATATTTCTAATGCTGAAACCCCCTACAAAAAAAACACATCCATTTTTGGGGCGCAAGGGGATCTGACATAAAAAACCAAAAATCTAAGAAAATTTTGACAAATGAAAATGTTTTGGTTTTCATTGCATTTTTTTTTTGTGGAGAAAAATAATCCTACTGGTCAGCTCCAAAACATGATAGACCTTAATTAATGTTTTCACTGCACATATTAGCCGCTGCTGGGACAAAAGGCAGCCACAAATTAATATTGTTTAATGTTCATGCCAAGACAAAAAGTGAAGAATATTCTTGACACAAATTCTCCCCCTTAACCATTGAAAATCCAGGGATCCGTAGGAGTTGCAATCTGTCTGTATTACTGAGTGGAAACTTGATCGGACTCACATCCCATATCTTTTTAAAAAGTGCATTTGGCTCTTTAATGTGCCGAATCCAAAGGATGACCCTTCCAGCAGCCTGCAACTTTGCGCCTGGGACATCGGTTCCACAGTGGAAGAGCACTTACCTTTTGAATCACCAGGACCACTTTCTTTGGCATGCAAGTGCCTCTTTGAGGGCTTCCATCCAGTCTGAGGTGGCCTGATGCTGCTTAACATGAATGGGAATTGAAAGGAATCAGAGCTCAGGGTGATATATCTGCAAGTGAAATTCACCTTCATAGAGGGAGTGTTGGATGTTCCACCATGTCTTCAAATGTCTTGCCTTCCTCCAAACCCCAGGGGTGCAGATCTTTCTAGTTACACTCTAAACTCCTTGCTGATTTAAAAAGACAGAGCTTGATGTTAGGATTTAAGGAGACATTTGACATAAAGTTTCTGGCTTAATTAAGCCATTAAGATTTTTTTTAGGCGGGTTTAAGTACAGGCAATTTGAATGTATAATTCAGCTTGCACACTGGCTCACCTTGTGCTTCGCTTATTCTGTGGTGAAACAGATTGCGAGGGGGGAAGACAGCTGCGACGACATCCTGTAGCAACTGACTGAGCCTGTCCCTCATTTACATTGTGGCCTCAGAGATGAATTAATGAGGCTTTCCCAGCTTGAAGCTGGCATTAAGCTCACAGCCCCATGCTGGCCAGGTGCACCTCCTTTGGCCAGTGATTGGCCCTAGAGATCCTGAGCTATTGATAGGCTTGCTCAGGATTGCCCTGATTACAGAGGGGTTGGAAAATATTGCCTGCAATTAACTGATCCACTGGGACACACACTTGGGCCAAAGACATTTTTTTAACTGAAGTTCTCTTCGCTTAGGAAAAACCAGATCAGCAGAATGCTGGACTCATCATCACTTTAAGCAAAGTTCAGATGGGAGATTGAATGACTAGGGGATCAAGAACTGAATATGGAGCCTACGTCTTACCCCGGCATCAATCTGACCCCGGCCCAAGCTTGCAATGCTCAAAAGTAGGTTTTCCGACAGCTACTTGGTGGCTTTCTATTAATGACACAAATGATCTCAGGGCAGTTGCAGGTCCCATAACAACCAGTGTATGCTGAGACTAAGGAGAGGAAGCATATGGAGAAAAATTCCTTTTCACTGCTAGAACCATCTCTGGAAATTAAGAGAGGAGGCAAATGGATGGTTGGAATTAGACCAAAAATGTACACAGATGTTTTTCCCTCTAAAAAACAAAGGAAACAAAAAATGGTGTTTGATTAAATGGACATTTTTGCTGAAATCTCTTGTATTGTCAGAGACAGGCCATTGGGGTTTGGGTCGGGTGCAGACTGGCAGGTCCTGTGTTCCTATATAAAACCATCTCCATTTTCAGCTTGCAGGAAAACAAAAATGTCAGGTGCTGGAAACGGGTTTTGCTTTATTTGACAGAAATCACACACATTTAAAAGACCACTGGGTGACAATGAATTTTGTTTTGTTTTTGTCGAAAAGGGAAGAAAGATTTTTGCCCAGCCACTGATGGGGTGCCGTGGTGCCTGGGGAAGTTTGTCCATCTGGTGCCTATTTATCCTACATTGTGGATAAAGGTGTTTGGTTGTCAGGGCTGTAATGTCAGCACATTTCATCAACACTAAACAAAGAAATGCTTTCACTCCTGCTTCAGTGCATCATCTGATGCATTTAAGCAGGTCTAAAAATGATAGTGTCCTTTTAAGGACTAACAGGCATTTCTTAAAATCTTTTAAAAACAAAAAGAGATTTACCATTTCTGTTCTCCTTCCCATCGGTCAAACCCTGACCTGCCTCATCTCTGTCTTCTGTGCCAGCCTCACAAAGTACAGAAATAAGGGCAAATATTCACTCAAAAGCTCGTCTCTCTCATCAAAAGAAGTTGGTCCAATAAAAGATATACCTCACCCACCTTATCTCTCTAACACACACACACGTCATTGGGCTCCATGCAGGAGTAAACTGGATGAAATTCTCTAGCCTGTGTTATACAGGAGGTCAGACCAGCTGATCATAATGGTCTTTTCTGGCCTGAAACGCTAAAGCTCTGAGCCGGCATGTCACACAAGGGATGGGCAAACCAGCTTAGATAAAGCAAGCTTCCTAGTCACTTTTTGCTCCAAACTTCACTGTGATCCCACAGCCAAAGCCAGCATTCCAGTTCTGTGGGGCCAAAACAGTTTTTATTTCATTTTATTTTATTTGTATTTATTATTTTTGTTTTATTGTTTTATTTTTTCTTTTTTTACGTATTTTTGTTTATTTTTACTTTTATTTTATTTTTGTTTTTTTATTTTTATTTAGTATTGTTTTTATTGATTTTTTTTTTCATTTTTCTTTTTCTTTTATTTTATTTTCTTTCGTTTTCCTGCCCCCCCTGCACTTTCAGCTTCCAATTGAGATCAGAAGTGCTATGGTAACTAGAGATACTGGTCTCATACTGTTTCCAGTCCAAAAAGAAAGCAGAGAAATCTCACATTAAAAAAACCAAAAAACACATTGTTGGTGCAACATTTCTGTTCCCATTTCTGTTAGCAGTATGGCCTATGACACAGCTGCTTCCGGCAGAGGGCAGTTATACATAAACACTAGTCCCAGCTTAATTACACTGTCCAACATAACAGGCTGCTACTCTGGGCTTCTCCACAAGGCATACACAATATGGGTAGTGCATATGGCAGCATTGCAGCGGGTGAGTGTGGAACAAGTCATGTGACACTGCCCTCAGCCCAATGGGGTTCCTGAGGCATATTAATGTTTGCACAGATTTCCCTAGGCCAGGAACACAATTAGTTACTTTTTGAAAGGACACACTGTAAATAAACCATGTGACCCTCTAACAATTTTTTGTTCCAAGATAACTGCTGAACTCATCAGGGGCTTCAACCCCTGGGAAGTGCCCAGGCTGGTGTCAGGGCTGGCTCTACCTTTTTTGCCGCCCCAAGCGGCGAAGCAAAAAAAAGCGGCTGCCGAAGAAGAAAAAATAAAAAACTTGCCGCCGAAGAAAGAAAGAATAAAAAACCTGCGCCGAATTGCCACCGAAGAAGAAAGAATAAAAAAGCTGCCGCCGAAGTGCCGCCGAATAAGGGGGGAAAAAAACAAACCCAGAGTGCTGCCTCAAGAACGGTAAAAGTGCCATCCCTTCTGATTTGCCACCCCAGGCACCATCTTCCAATCTAGTTTTGGGCTGAACTATTTAAGGTCTTCATTTTTCACCAAAAAACCAAAACTTTCTATGGGGAAAAAAATCCAATTTTCTGATCAGCTCTGTTTTTTAGGTTGGGATTTCCAAAAGGAATGGAGGGAGATGTTGAGAAATTCAATAAGAGCTGGGCAAATAAAAACTGTAGGCTCCTTTGAAAATCCCACACGAAATGTCTAAAACTCCCTGATCCTCCTTGTCTGCTTTGTCTTTCTAAACTGCTGCTCCTCCCTCGGGTAGTTAAACCAATCTTAACTCATCTCATTGCTGGGACACTGAATCCAGAGTACCAAACCGAAGCAAACTACTCATGCTCATGCTCAAATCATAGAATACAAATGCACTAGCGAAAGAAAGAAATGAATTGTCTAAATTTGAAATAAGAAATCTGAGAAAATTGCAATCTGCCCAAGGCTATTATGAAAGCAAGGAAATATATTCGCTGGTTGAAATTTTTCAAATGTTGAAATTTTCAGCGAAACATAGCGAGATTTTTTTTTTTAAGTACAAAAATGTTGGTTTTTGACCAGCTCTAGTTAAATGTATTTGCTAAATATTTAGATTTAGAAGGCTAGAGGCCAAATTGCATCAGCCTGGATTTGAACTCATGTTTCCATTATAGTACAGCTATTATATAGAGTGAAATCCTGGATTTATTAAAATATGCAGGAGTTTTGCCATCGGCTTCCATAGGGCCATGATTTCACCCCTGTTGCTTAGCTGGCCAGGCCACTTATGCATAGAAATAGCAACTGTGTGTTAATATAATAGTTGTTTTCTTTAACTAGAAAATAAAAAATAATCCTTTGATGAAGCTGGAGCACGAAACGCCACTTGTTAAATGTAACAAATTAGACACAGAAGACCATCCATCATTGTGAAGGCTGCCAATGACTTGCTGTGCATAAAGAAACTCTACACTTTTTGGCTTTATATGTCTCTCTACCTATTGAATTTTATTTTCTTAATAATCAAGTTACAGCTGCTGCAAACAAAGCTCCCCAGTGGCCACTCTGAAGCTATATTCCCACTCAACGACATACTGTACATAAATACTCGTGTTCTGAATGATCTTTTATGGAAATCAATTATCAGAGGGGTAGCCGTGTTAGTCTGGATCTGTAGAAGCGACAAAGAGTTCTGTGGCACCTTATAGACTAACAGACGTATTGGAGCATTAGCTTTCGTGGGTGAATCCCCACTTGGTTGCATCCGAAGAAGTGGGGATTCACCCACGAAAGCTTATGCTCCAATACGTCTGTTAGTCTATAAGGTGCCACAGAACTCTTTGTCGCTTTTATGGAAATGTGACTCTTACTCTGAGCGTGAGTCAGGGAGCGCATGGACGGTTGGGAGCTTTGTAAACCAAAGTGTTGCAGGTTAATGATCTGGGGATCTTTGAGGTGGAGAGTGCTGCTTTCTTTGGAGTCCCGGGTACTCAGGGATTGCATGCTTCCCCCAGAGTCATTATACCAGGACTAGATTGGCCAACGGTCTGATCTAGAGATGTGATGACATATGTCAGAATGTGGCCTCCTTAGAAAAGGAGTGATTTCTGGAAGACACTTCACATGGGGTAATATTAACTTTCCAGAGTAAACCTGAAATCCTTTAATCGTGATTTGAGGACTTCAGTGACTCAGCCAGAGGTTAGGGGGTCTATACAGGAGTGGGTAAGGGAGGTTCTGTTGCCTGCAATGTACAGGAGGTCAGACTAGATGATCATGATGATCCATTCTGACCTTAAAGTCTATGAGTCTAAGAGACATTTAATAAAATCAGGGATGGTTTAAAGCCATCAAAAGTAGTTCTGGCACATTGCAAAGGAATGCAGTAGATGGCATGTGAGAGGTTCCTCCCAACCTACAGATTGGATTCTGGTACTCTTACTCGAGTTGAATAGTATCTTTCTTCACAAGCAGCTCACCAAAGTCAACAGGGCTACTTGGAAAATAAGGTGCTATTCCATCAGAATAAGGAGTTCAGAATCTGGGCCTCAGTGGTCTCATGGTTCATTTCCTTTCTGGTTAATTTTAAATGATCCAACAACAAAGGACAGATTTATTTATTGAAAAGTATAACATGGGGTTTGAACCTTAACATGTTCAACAAGCATTTAGTTGCTCCAAAATGAATCCTCTGTATAGAGCATGACTCTGGTTGCTGATTGTCCAAAGCCACACTCTAACTTGCTGCTTGGGGCCATTTTGTTGATGGCACATTCATGCACCAACAGTTGCTACTGCACTGTAAAGAGGTTAGCTGGGGCTCATCTCTCTCTGGGGCAACGGGGAGCCACACCGCCTCACTAAGTTCGGGAGGAGGCCTAGTAGGGAATTAGTCTGGCCGCAGGAGTCTTCCTCCACGGCCTTTGTGAGGGCAGAAATAAACCCAGTTTATATACTGAGCAACAACAGTATATAAACAGTGAGCTCAGGCCCTAGGTCCAAAGGCCTGGGAGAGGGGGAGACTGCCACCTGCGAGGTGGGTGGCGGAGGAACGCAGGCCCACTCCCAGCCCAGGGCCCTAGCAGTGGCAGAAGACCCGCTGCTGCATCAGTGGGGATCCTGGACGCAACACACTGACATGGGTTCTGGCAGTGTCACAGCCAGACTAGAGCCGGCTGCCCCCGGGCTGCTTCTGGACTCCCCCTCTTGAGGTACCTCGGTCAGGGTGGTGTCTCAGGGGGGTCCAGCACCATGGGTTCCTCGGTATAGCTGGCCTGGGGCAGGCTCAGCAACTCCTCCGGGTAGCTGGCCTGGAGCAGGCCCAGCCAGCCCTTGGGTCCCGTGCCATACCTGACCCTCTGAGGGGCGGGCTCAGAGCTCCCTGGCTTCGCCACTCTGGCGTCCGGAGGGGCTCGTCTCCCTCTGGGGTGGTGAGGACCCACACCGCCTCACTATATGCACACCTGGGACCTCACCTCTTAACTAAATATGCAAATCCCCACCGTCAATGTGCCAGGCTCTGATCTCTGGTATACTCCCAGCTGTAATCTCAAAATATCTCTAGTGTCTTTAACAGAGTTTCCTTGGATTTAAGCCCATGAGATTGAGACAAAAAACTGTCCTGTAGCCCTTTATAGGTGGGGGAAAGAGAAAATTCTCTCCATGCTCCCCTTTTACCCCTGAGCCCTTGACTTCCTCTTTGCTCCCGCCTCTCCTCTTTTATTCAGTAAGCCTAAAACAGCTCCTAACATAGGCCAGTTTAAGTCAATGCAAAGACTCCCACTGAGTGTCCTGGGCTTTGGATCAGATCCATAGGGTCAGATCCTGCAAAGTACTGATCGCCCTCAACTCTCATTGCCTTTGTTAGGAATTACAGGTGCTCACCAGCACCTTGCAGTGTCAGACCCTCATTTGAATCAGAAGGAGCCCAGCTGCTGGAAAGCAGGCTATAGAAAGCAATGGGAGCTAAAGAAAATGAGTGGGGGTGGGGGGGAAGTCGGGAGACCTGCGTGCTTGCTACTGAAGGCGGACGTTGCTCAATGCTAGGTCATCCTAGTGAATATATGTCTCTCCAGGCTGTAATGTCTCCAAGGTCTTCAACAGCTCAAGTATCAGTCCTGTAGATTATACCTTCCCCAGGACAAGTACGACACTGTGACTTTTACGCATGATGATTCAACGAGTGTTATAGATTCTTCGCCCAGAATTTGGCTTATTCTTAGCTAGTTTCATTCCATTTCCTTCATCCCTGTTCCCATTTGTTTGTAAGTTTCCCCTCCATCTCCACTCTCCATCCGTATCCCACCACTAAAAGAGGAAGGCTGGTCTGGAATGTAGGGCTTTAGTTTAGCACTTGGGAGACCTGCTCCACCCCAGACTTCCTCTCTTATGAAGGGGACTGCAGATAGGCTGCCGGAGGAGTTGGCTATACCAATTCTAGTCTCAGTGCAGAATCTCTGAGATGCAGAAAATTGCCAGCAGGGAACATAAACTTTACAATGCTCCTTTCCAAAATGTAAGTAGGGTTGCGATAGAGAAATCTGACGCACAGTTCTAATTATTTTGGCAGAGGTTCTTTGTTGAGCTTCTCAAAAAATGATCCCCATAATAAGGAACTGATTTATGTGGTGCTGGTCTCTTGTAAATTAAAGCAAACTCATGAGGAAGCGGTTGTGCTTTGGATGGCTGAGAGAGTTTGCTAAGCCCGTAAAACAAGTAAATCTTTGCTCAAGTCTTGCATATGTCCATTAATTAAACATTTTTATTATGTGGCTGATAAAAATCTTCCATTAAGTTAACACAGCAATAAATAACGAATGGAGCATCCAGTTTCAGTGTGACATCAACAAATCTTCTAGTCAACTCTTACAGAAATACAGTGCATTGTTTTACTGCCTCTCATTAGAGCTACTTGCCAGAGAGATGGTGCTTTTGCACTGCAGTTTCAGCTTGAACGTACTGAAAACAAGCAGGGAGTAATGATTCCAGCAGGTTATGGTAAAGTCAGCTATTGCATTGGTCTGAGTCTTAGCAGACAGACCCCCAGCTGGGGTAAATCAGTATAGCTCTATTGATTTGTGGTCATGAAAGTGAGGCGTTAAAAGCATTTGCTAGAGCCTGATCTAAGAGGAAGGTCTTGGGAAAACTTTTCTTTCACACTTATGCCAACCCCTGTCAGTCCCAAAACTTCAGCATACACATATTGCATTTAAAAAAAATACATCAGAAGCAGGAAGCTTGACAGTCAATGGATCCACTGGCCAATCAAGGCTAAAGGAGGACTCAAGGAAGACAAGGCCATTGCAGAGAAGCTAAATTAAGTTTTTGCATTTGTCTCCACTGAAGAAGATGTGGGGGCAATTCTCACACTCAAGTCATTCTTTCTAGGTGATAAATCTGAGGAACTGTCCCAGATGAGGGAGGTGGCTGTCGAGGAGGTTTTGAAACAAATTGATAAATGAAACAGTAAGAAGTCATCCAAGAGTTATGAAGGAACTCAAATATGAAATGGCAGAATAACTAACTGGTACATAACCTATCACCTAAATCAGCCTGTGCACCAGATGACTGGAGGGTAGCTAATGCAAAGAAGATTTTTTTTTAAAGGCTCCAGAGTCAACCCTGGCAATTACATGCTGGCAAACCTAACTTCAGTACCAGGAAAAATGGTTGAAACGATAGAGAAGAACAGAATTATCAGACACATAGATGAACATAATATGTTCGGGAAGAGTCAACATGGCTTTTGTAATGGAAAATCACACCTCACCTAGTTATTTGAATTCTTTGAGGGTGTCAACAAGCGTGTGGACAAAGGTGATCCAGCCGATACCGTGTATTTGGAATTTCAGAAGGCATTTGACAAGATCCCTCACCGAAGGCTCTTAAGCAAAGTAAGCTGAGATAAGAAGGAAGATCCTCTTCTGGATCTGTAACTGGTTAAAAGATAGGGAAAAAAGGATAGGAATAAATGGTCATTTTTCACAATGGAGACAGCTAAATAGTGGGACCTGTGCTATTCAACATATTAATAAATGATCTGGAAAAGGAGGTGAACAGTGAGGCAGCAAAATTTGCAGACAATATAAAATTTCTCAAAATAGTTAAGTCCAAACCTGACTGCGAAGAGTTACAAAGTGAGCTCACTAAACTGAGTTATTGGGAAACGAGATGACAGATGAAATTCAATGTTACTAAGTGCAAAGTAATGAACATTGGAAAAAATCATCTCAATTACACATGGAAAATGATGGGGTCTAAATTAGCTGCTGCCACTCAAGAAAGAGATCTTGGTGTCCTTGTGGATAGTTCTCTGGAAAAAAAATGTTAGAAACCATTAGAAAAAGGATAGATTATAAGACAGAAAATATCATAATGCCACTGTATAAATCCATGGTATACCCACACTTTGGATACTGTGTGCAGTTCTGGTCAACCCATCTCAAAAAAGGTATGTTAGAATTGCAAAAGGTACAGAGAAGGGCAACAAAAATTAGTAGGGGTATGGAACAGCTTCATATGAAGAGAGATTAAAAAGACTAGGACAGTTCATCTTAGAAAAGCAAAAACTAAAGAGAGATATGACAGAGGCCTGTAAAATCATGACTGCTGTGGAGAAAGTGAGTAGGGAAGTGTTATTTACCCCGTCGCATAACACAAGAACTAGAGGTCACCCTATAGAAGTAATAGGCAGCAGATTTAAAACAAAGAAAAGGAAGTACTTCTTTATACAATGCACAATCAAGCTGTGGAATTCTTTGCCATGGGATGTTGTGAAGGCCAAAAGTATAACTGGGTTAGAAAATGATTAGATAAGTTCATGGAAGATAGGTTCATCAATGGCTATTAGCCAAAATGGTCAGGGACACAACCCCCATGATGCGGGTGTCCCTAAACCTCCACCTGCCAGAAACTGGGACAGGATGATGGGACGGACTACTCAAAATTGACCTGTTCTGGTCATTCCTTCTGAAACATCTGGCACTAGCCAATGTCAGATGACAGGATACTGGGCTAGATGGACCATCAATCTGACCCAGTATGGCCATTCTTATGTGTATGCTAAATATTTTCCCCAATAAAAAACAGTCACAGAATACTTCTGGAAACCTGGATACTGTGATGAGTTGTCCATCCCCCACAAGTAAAAAAAGGGTTAACAGGAGTCAGAAAGTTCAATTGCCTCATCTGATTGGACCTGGAGGATGTGCCAGATCTAATTGATGATGGAACCCAGCAGGGACAGGGCTGGATGGTTTTGCAAACAGAGGAAGTTTGGAGTAAAAGCCATCCGCAGGGAAAAGCTCTGCAGCCACTCTTCTGATAGCTAGAGTAAAGGGACCTCTGGGGAATAGGAAAGCTCTTGTACTGTGAGGAGAAAGACCAGGTGGAGGGTTTGGTCAGAAGATTTCCAGGGAGGTGGCGGCAAGGAATTGAGTGGAGTGAACCTTGACTGCCTGAGCTAGGGTCCCTGGACTGGAACCCAGTAGAGGGTAAGCCTGGGTTTTCCTACCAGCCACTGCAAAGGTGAAGCCCTTTAGAAGGTTACATGGACCACTGGAAACCCAGAAGAAAGGGTATGTGAATCTCTGGGCCAAGAACTGAGAGCAGCAGGCTGGCCAGAAGCATTAGACATTCGTGGTTGTTGTGTTTTTGGTTATTTCCCTCTGGACTTTCTGTTACCCTGGAAGGTGTGAGGACTACAACAGCCTGGCTGGAGAGCTGAGTCATGACAAAAGGCAAGACTACCATGGGACTGGAGTAGCCAACAGCAGGGGGCACTACACAGAAAAGAACTGCCATGCCCACCCATAAGGGGGCACTCTAGACATTCTTCTATAGATACTATAGTGATAGACACTGTGGAAGTATCTTAGATATACAAATAGACACAACTGTCATAACAAGAGCCTGATCTTGTTCCCATAGAAGCTAATGCCCAACTCCACCATTCCTTTCAGTAGTTCCAGGATCAATCTTGAAATGAGCAATGTATATTTGGTAGTGGAAAGCCTTATGTATTGTTGCTTCAGTGACTCGCAGACAGAACTGGTTGCAAGAGGAGGTGGTGGTTTTTAAAATTTTTTTAATGAAATTTCCTTTTTATTTTGCACTGAAATTTTGTTTGTACTGAAATCTTCAACTGGCTCTATTCATAAACTTGCAAAATGCAGCTGTTCTTTTAGCTCTTGGTGCAAATTCACAAAGTTCTTATACCATTTTGAGTTCCTCCATTTTTCCTGCTCAGTGATTCACCTTAGATGTTTTCTGCCATATCTAAAGAATATTTCTCCCTTTAGGGATTGTAGTGATGCTTAATATTATGCAACATTAAACTCATATTGTTTTCCAAACATGCCATCTGCAGAATAATAATTTCCTATATGTGAAGCATTGAAGCTGGTGCAGTGAGTTAAACAAATTGCTGAGGAAGTAGAATTGAACTGATCGCTTTATGTCTATTTCCTTCTTACTGTTATGGCCCCCCATGACTATTCAAATGGTTATTATATATGCACTGTAGCTGTTCCTCCTTTGACCTTGTTCAAGGTCAAGTGCCTACAGCTAGACCAGGATGTGTGTGATAAGCCTTGTGATCACATCACAATTGATCTTGCATCTACCGCTATTGTTCTTTCCCAATGTACAGCTGAGTCTTGTGCAGCTCAAACTCTAATAAAAATGCTAAGTATTATAGTACTTCAAGGGCTCACAGACCAAACTATGAGATCAGGGCCTAGAATTAGGTGACTTTTCATCGTTTTTACATCTAATATGCAACAATGAAAGGCACCTTAGAAATACTGGACTCCACTAAATTCAGTAGAGTTACCCAGATTTACACCAGATGAGGATCTGGTGCTGTAGCTGCATAGAATGGACGTGGATAAACTGAACCAGAATTCACATAGTCAAGGCTTATCCTAGGCTCATATGCAGTGTAAGCTGGGTACGCAATACATCAGGCCTGATTCTCCTTTCACTTCCCCTGGTGTGAATCAGAAGTCACTCCACTGCAGCTGTCCCAATGTACCGCCATTGTAAGGTGGAAGAGAATCAGGCTCGTTAATAGCTTTTAACCTTTGTAACGGAACAGAAATAAGTAGAGTTCAGAAAAGACCGACAAACTTTTGTGCTCTGAGTTTGCTGTTGTTCTTAATTCCAGGACAATGAGTCTCTACCCCTCTACAGGAGTCAGCCGCAAATTTCACTGCTTCAGCAGAACAGCAGGCACTCTGCACAATCCCAATTATCACATCCCAGCTTTGGCTTCTCGGTCCTTAATGCAACTCAATACCGGACTGGCTGGATTGCAAACAGAGCCCTGGAGGACAGAGCCCTGGAGGCCTTCATGACACCTTGTCAGTAAACCACCTTCTCACTTAAAACTCTTGTGTACCTTGCATTTTTATTGGCTGTTTGCTAATTGCTTCCTTTCCACATAGCTTCTGACCATAAAATATTGACCCTCGCATTGTTTTTCCAGTGTGTGTGAGATGACTGATAATGACCTGTTATTGTAACTTGCACCCAGTGAGCAGCAGGTGTTTTTCGGTGGTGGTGGTGGTTTGTTTTTGTTTTTTGGTAGTCTAAAGGTTTAAGACTTGGTTTTCTCATCTTTAGCCTTAAATGCTGTGTATATTTCCAGGTCTCATGGTTTGCCTTCATACTGGACCAAATCTTGCACACATTACTTATGTGAGGAGTTCCAAATGACTTCAGTGGCGTAGTGTTACAAATAAAGTCAGCAGGATTTTGCTCAACAATGGACCACATCCCCCCCCCCCACCCGGTGTAAACTGACGTTCTGTTGTTCTGTGTACACCGTTTTCCACTCTTGTAACTCTATTTATTTCAATTCAGTTACTCCTGATTTGCAGGGGTATCAGGAGAATCGGGGCCATATGTTGTTTTCCCTTGAAATAAGAGAACGTACCAAACCAAACTCCAGGGGAAAAAAAAGCACTCTGACATTTGGTAACCCTTGGATCCAAAGCTGGATTTCTAGAATAGGGCTATCCTCCACTAAAATAGTCCGTTGAAGTCTTTTAATGCTTTAGATGAGGTCTATCATCCATAGTTACCAAAAAATCTAGAGAGTGAAAAGTTTAAATCTGGATTTAAACAATCCTAAATATTAAGTGTGGTTTGGGTCTGTGGGTTTTTTTGTTTCAGACCATCCTACAAGCAACAACGACACTGTGACTTTCCTACACGAGTTCTGATGGAGCTTACAGAAGCCACCTCAATTGCCAAATATACTCCAAGCTGGATGGATACTCCAAAATAATTTCTATGAATACTTGTCCACATTTAAAAACAACTTTCCATTGCCCCTGCTCATCCCCCTTCTGTGGGGACCTTTTGGGGAGTGTCACTCACATGAATGTTTAGGGCAAATTTTCAGTTTGCGCACTTGAGTAAATGCCCCAGACCTGGTTTTTTTTTTATACTGGATGGAACTGTGAATGTTAAGAGTCCCCTGGCCTGAGCCCTCACCCCAGGTGAGGAGGTTTGGGATGTGTTGTTCAGAAATGAAAAGCATTACCATTTTCTAAGATTTCCTACTCAAGGTATCTTTTCCCAATTTTGGACAAGATTCTTCCTACCCTTATGGAGTAGTCCCTTAGTAGTCCCAATAGGCCAAATGTGAAATTTTACTCATCTTGGTGAGCACTTACTCATGAAGGCAGTGCCATTGGTTTCAGCATGGGGATGATGTAATATAACGCAAGGATTGTCGCGTCTGGCCCATGGATTCAATGGGGCTGTTTGCAAAGCAACTAAGCAAGATACTCCATTGCTTGAGCAAGGGTTGTAGAATCTATCCCCAAATGAAGGCAATCCATACCCTGAAAAATGTACAATCAAGTCCCTGATTGTGGGGTCCTTATTCACCCTGGCAAGCACCGACTTATGCATGAAGTGCCATTGAAATCAATGGGACTGGAGTACACAATCTGTCCTCTTAAGGAATGCAGACTGCCAAGACAGGATGCACTGGAAAAGACAGAGGAAGGAGTAACTTTAGGCGTTTCTTGTAGGCAATTATTTTTTGGCTTGTTTTAGTCATATTTGGTTTGGATCAATTAATCACCATATGCACAAACATACCATACCACTAGCCCCTCTGTATTCATATTCCCTCCTCCTCCCACAAAGACTGGCACTGCATGACATTCAAAAATACCCAAGATAAAATACAAAACTGTGACTGCACTATCCAGCTCACAGACCCAATAAGGCACATATGAGAATCTATCATAATTTCTTATAGCCAGCATCTATTTGTTGTTTTTTCCCTCCGGATCACACGACACCACTTGTCTGCAAATGGATCAGAACCCTTCTGCAGGATTGGCAGCCAAAACAGATTTTTTCATCACCCAGAAGCAAAAGAGATTCTTCTGTCTGATCCAAGTGTTTCAAGGACATGAACCCATGAGCAGGTAGTGATGTCTGACCAGTTCTACAAGTGACCCACTCAGCTCTCTCTTTAGGCAGCATATAAACGGTCACTTGGTTATTCTGTTCATTTAAATAAACAAAACAAAACACATGCATGGCTGCTGTGAGAAAGCTGTTTCCTTGGCATTCTCCATTAGCTGGGCAGCTTCTTTAGTATACCGATCAGCGCCATGGGAGGCACTGGGATGGTAGTTAACTGGATAGAAGGGGAGAAAAATTGTCCATGAAAAATTTAAGTTTTTTCCAATGTGCCTACTTAGCAGGACTTACATCCTTTAAGATTTATCCACAAGCCCCATCAAAGAAGACACCAGCTTAGTAGGTTAAAGGGCCTCATTAGTACCAGCTGTTTACTAGCTGGTTGTACATGTCTGACATCCAGCCCGTCCCCCCGCTGCACCCAAAAACTGGGATAAAAGATCTGGGGTGATGATGAATAGCCCTAAACCAGAGACAGACTGTAACAGTTTGGGGAGCATCAATCATGCACTGACTTAAAAACTATATACAACTAATAGGTAAGCAGTTTTACCCCCACCCTCCCAAACAAAAATAGCAGAAAGAATGCAAGGAAGAGAGCCCGGGGCAGATAGAGCTTTGCTTCCTGAGCCCCCCTATTTTTGCTACTTTCCTTTTTACATTAACGTTCATCTGCTGCGGTGTTCAGCAGGGAGTATTTAATTGGATGACCTTCCACTGAACTATAGAACAATTCATTAATGAAAATTGTTTTCCCAAAGACATGCCATATGTAGGAGACACTACAGTGGTTTAAAGGCCGGAGACACAACCAAGTTGGGACAGGGGGTTTCTTTTTTTCCTTTTTAACTTTCTCTGCCGACATGAAATTAATGTATTATTTAAACAAGGCTTTTAAAGAAGCCCCCTTTCATCTTCGCTAACTGTAAACATTCCCAGGGATCTGAATGCCTTGTCAATTGCCATTTAGCTCTCTGTAATGACTCCCTGTTTCACAGCAAGGCCCCCTCCTTCGCCAGCAACTGGGTGAACAAAGCACTCTTTGTTGAAGCAATGAATGGTATCTTATTAATTATGGTATAGTGGGTTCTTCCTTCGTTTGTGTTGTCAGGTAGAGTTTGTTAGTATGAATGAGACGTGTGCAAGGCAAGCAGGAAGGGAGGAAAAATGTGCCCAAATCCTTAGGAGCCAGACGTTCTTTATACAGGGGAGCTCTGGACTGGCTTGATCAACCCACCGGCAGCCTCAGGGCAGTGTAGTAGAAGGCCTGGAATGCTCAGCATGAAATGCCAGGATATGACTCTTGGACCAGAAGAAACCACTGTGGGAGATGATGTGTGATGGTTTATGCCATGATGCCAGTATGTCTCTGAAATTATCCCTTTTGGTTTAAATCCTCAGCCAGTCTAAATCAGCACTGAAGTCAATGGAACTATGCTGATTTACATCAGCTGAGAATCTGGCCCAGTAATCTAGAATTTAAAGAAGCAAAAACTCTACTACAGTGTCTAAGGGGCAGGTGAAGGATGGGTCTCCAGTATTCACAATTACTGGGTGCTGTCTGTGTGCTAAAGGGTGAAATAGGCCCTGGGGACCCATGCTGGACGTCTCGCAGCCCTGCCACACCCTGCCCCAGAAAATGGCGGTGGAGAGGATCCTCCAAGAGGCCTACACTGGCTGTGTGGGACACAGCCAATCAGGGCCCAGCAGGCTAGTATAAAAAGAGCTGCAGGGTCAGGGTGTGTGTGTGTGTGTGTGGCTGGCTGGCTGAGGGAGCTACAGGACCTTGGACAGAGCAGTGCTGGCAGAGACCAGGGGGAGTGAGAAGGCGCTCTGGGCTGGCTGCTGGGACTCAACCAGGACAATGCTCTGAGGTAAGGGTGATGAATGTGCTGGGACATGGAGTAGTGGGGCAGGCCCAGGTTCCCCCATTAGCCACTGGGGAAGTGGCCTGGGTTTTTGATGCACCCCAGAAGGGGGGACTGAACTCTTTGAGTGGCCCAGCAGGAAAGCAGGGGCCAGAAAGGCCCCGAGAGAGCAAAGATGTTGCCTCCAGGGAGGGAACTCTGGGCCACTGCTCTTTACCGGATCAGGGACAATTTGACAGAGTCTAGAAGGAGCTGAGAGACAGTTCAAACCAGGGCACTGAGATAGGTCCAGCTGGACTGATTGAGCAATTATTAGGGCTGCAGACAAAGAGACATTACAGAGGGTGCTGAGAGGCCCCTGTTGGACTTGTATCCTGGAAGGGGTTTGCTTTTTATTTCACATACAGACTGTGTGTGACTTGGCCGGAGGGCTGAGTCGCTAAAGACTCACCCCGAAGCAGAGAGAAAAGGCAGACACACACACTCAGCCAAGGGAGTGCCTGTGAGAATAAAGTGCTCCCCATTACACTGTGGTATCACCAAACATCATAAACTCGGTTTGGCCGAGCGGGGTCAGTACTTGGATGGGAGATGCCATGAAAAATCCAGGATTCAGCAGGATCGAGAGCTAGCAATTCAGTAGCTGCAATTCTGACTCACCCCATCTGTCCGCTGTGGGGCGCTGTGCTGCTTTGAGTCTCTGTCCTTCAGAGTTTAGGTCCCACTGGCCACATGCAGGCACTTGAAGATCCCTTGTTGCTTTTTGCTAGAGCAAAGGTGGTGTTGCCCCCTGCTGTCCCAGCCAAATCCTCAGGTGGGTGATTACATTCATCATCACTTCTGCTCCTGGAAATTGTGTATTGATGCTGGTACAGAATGGCTGCTGCTTTCCACCCCAGAAGCAGAGGGACTTTCAGTGGGCAATCACTGATTGCTATAGGCACAGAACTGGTGCCCCAAATGCAAACTGAATTTTGCAGGTTGGATTGAAGTAGGTAGATCTCCACCAGTCCTCACCATTTTGCCTTGGGGGCTGATCTGTGACCACAGTGGTTCAATGCTGGACCTGGTTCAGATCCCAGTCACTGGGAGAGAAGTAGCAACCGGCCCTTCCTGCTGCCCAACACGTTTTCCATACTCCCCTCCCACTTCCCCAGTGGACAGGCACTAAGGGAAGGGCTACACTTGTGACAAAGTTCCTCCTCTGCCTTGGTGGGTCCTGCTCTTTTTAGCGGATTTGCTCGCCTCAGAGGTTCACGGCAGGCCTCAGTTTGGCCACTTCTGCTAGAGGCTCAAACCTGCCGTTCACTCAGCTAATCTCATCACTGGCCAGCATGGGGGAAACGCAGAACAATCTCCGCAGTCTCTGTTGTCCCACCTAGCGGGTCGGGGACAGGCCAGATCCCTTTCCAAATTAGACCTTCCCTTCTGGTGTTGCTCACAGGCCAGGTCAACTCCTCCTGTGTCCGATCAGGAGTTGTTGGGGATGGGGGGTACCGGGGCCACCCTCTACACCAGGTTCCAGCCCAGGGCCCTGTGGATAGCAGCTGTTTACAACGTCTCCTGTATCAGCTGCATGACAGCTACAACTCCCTGGGTTACTTCCCCATGGCCTCCCCCAAGCACTTTCTTTATCCTCACAGCAGGATCTTCCTCCTGAAGCCTGATCACACTTGTACTCCTCAGTCCTCCAGCAGCATGCCTTCTCGCTCCCTGCTTCTTGCACGCCCCCCACTAACTGATGGGAGGTCTTTTTTAAACCAGGTGTCCTGATCAGTCTGCCTGCCATAATTGATTCTAGTATGTTCTTAATTGACTCCAGGTGTCTTAATTAGCTTGCCTGTCTTAATTGGTTCTAGCAGGCTCCTGATTGCTCTAACGCAGCCCCTGCTCCAGTCACTCAGGGATAGGGTGACCAGATGTCCCGATTTTACAGGGATAGTCCCGATATTTGGGGCTTTTTCTTGTATGGACTCCTATTGCCCCACATACACACCCTCTGTCACGATTTGTCACACTTGCTGTCTGGTCACCCTACTCAGGGGAACAGAAAACTGCTTATCTAGTGGCCACTATATCTGCCTTCGACTACTCTGCTGTGCCCAACTGGCCTGGGTCTATCACACACTGTAGTGCTTCGGTGAAGATACTAGTACGCTGATGGGGCAGCTTCTCCTGTCGACGTTGTTAATCCACCTCCACAAGAGGCAATAGCCGTGTTGACAGCAGAAGCTCCCACATCGACCTAGCGCTGTCTAAACCGGGGGTTAGCTTGGTATAACTGCGTCACTCACAGGTGTGGATTTTTCACAGCCCTGAGAAACATAGATATACCGATGTAGTGTAGACCTGGCCTAAAAAATCCCCACATATCCCTCAGCACTTCTGTTCTTACCCAGAAGAGGACTTCCTTACTGCAACAAGGTGAAGTGTATATATCTAAAACATAAGAATGGCCATACTGGATCAGACCAAAGGTCCATCCAGCCCAGTATCCTGTCAACTGACAGTGGCCAATGCCAGGTGACCCGGAGTGAGTGGACCCAACAGGTAATGATCAAATGATCTCTCTCCTGCCATTCATCTCCACCTTCTGACAAACAGAGGCTAAGGACACCATTCCTTACTCATCCAGGCTAATAGCCATTAATGGACTTAACCTCCATGAATTTATCTAGTTCTCTTTTAAACCCTGTTATAGTTCTAGCCTTCACAGCCTCCTCAGGCAAGGAGTTCCACAGGTTGACTGTGCGCTGTGTGAAGAAGAACTTCCTTTTATTTGTTTTAAACCTGCTGCCCACTAATTTCATTGGGTGGCCCCTAGTTCTTCTATTATGAGAACAAGTAATTAACTTTTCCTTATTCACTTCCTCGACACCACTCATAATTTTATATACCTCTATCATATCCCCCCTTAGTCTCCTCTTTTCCAAGCTAGAAAGTCCTAGCCTCTTTAATCTCTCCTCATATGGGACCCATTCCAGACCCCTAACCTGTACCTACAGAGGGAGTCTTAGGCCATGCCTACACTGGAGAGTTTACAGCGGCACAGCTGTACCGATGAAGGTGCACCGCTGTAAGATGGCTCGTGTAGCTGCTCTATGCCGATGGGAGAGAGCTCTCCTGTCGACAGACTAAAACCACCTCCACGAGTGGCGGTAGCTCTCCCGCTGACATAGCGCTGCCCACACCGGCACGTGTGCCAGTATAACTTGTGTTGCTCATGGGTGTGTGTGGGGTTCACACCCCTGAGCGACATACGTTCTATCGACAAAAGAGGTAGTGTACACATGGCCGTGTGGACAATATGTCAAAGGATTAGCACTGGGATTGCATACATTCCCTGGGGCAGCCTATTGTGCTGCCCTACTTGGGAAAAGTGTTGGACCCCTCACTGACAATCAAGTCTGAGGCCATGGACTCTGGATGATTGTTAACTACTGATCCCATCTCCATGGAACAATGGACTCTTTATACATGGGCCTCAGGCCTGCAAGGGAGGGACAGGCCAGCAGGACCATTTGGGATGGGATGTGACCATGCGGATTTGGAGTTTGAGCGCATGGCACAGAGACAGGGGGCATATTCAAGAGGGGGACCCTGCTCTGTCTGTGCTGAGTTGGCCAACCATTGGAAGAAGCACTTGCAGGAGGGATTCTGCCCAGTCTGAAATGCTGACGAAGCTCAGACTGGGGGAAAGGGATGAGCTCAGATGAGGGGAGAGGGTGCCTCAGGTCTTCTGTTATTTTCAATGAACTGTATCGCTCAAGTGCTTTGAAAGCAAAGCCAGTGCTGTTAAAAATATCCCCTCCTGAGCCTGTGTTCCTTGCTTTCCTGTGTCTCTGAAGGGGCTAAACTAGAAGCCCGCAGTGACCACAGCAAGGATGGCGCTCTGGCTGAGTGCATTTAGGTGGAGAGGTCTCAGACACTGTTTTCAGGGTCTACGGCAGGTGGGTAGCAGAGTCCCATGTCCCAAGGAAGGGTGTCAGACAAGAGGTCTGACCCAGACATGTACCATGTCTCTGCGCTTGATCAGCTGACTCAGGCTCACAGGGCTTCGGCTGTGGGGCTATATAATTGCAGTGCAGCTGTTTGGGGTCTGGCTGGAGCTCAGGCTCTGGGACCCTCCCTTCTCCTAGGGTCTCACAGCCCAACCATCTCCACTGAAATTGTATAACCCCCACCTCCCCAGCCTGAGCCCTGTGAGCCCTAGTCAGCTGACCCAGGCCAGCCACGGGCCTTTTATTGCAGTGTACACATAACCATAGAGACCCAGAGTTACAAACTTTAGACTAGACACTACCCAAGCCGAGGTGGCTTGGAACATGTGAGACTCGGCGATTGGGTCTGCTCACAACACACAGGTGACCATACAGAGGGATGCCAGCCCAGTTGCCATGGCTACCACAAAGTGCATTCCTAGCATCCCCCGACCCACCCTGGTTCCTCCGTAGCACTAAGTCCCTAACCCTACAGTATCATCCCCTGGCTCCTCTAAGCTCTCTCAAGTCCTCATGCTTGTCCAGTCTCTGTAGCTACCCCACAAACCTTGGAGTCCCCTTTTCCCCTAATCACCCCTGAGCTACATATTTGCACTGCTGTTGGCTTCCCCAATCGTCTTCCTTCCCCCTAGCACTGAGGTCCTCACCCCTTAGATCGGCGATAGATTCCGCTGGATTAAAGGTTTCATATGACCACAGGGCACCATTATTATTATGTAACGCCTATTTGTTGAGCCCCATTATATACAAAGAAGCATGTGGTGCTAACCCTAATGCATGACTTGGCTGTACCCCCAAACTTTCTGGCGCGCCCAAGTTCAGCCCTGGGAAAGTTCCTTAAGTGATGGAGAAACTTTCTTTTGTTTACATGTTGTTGTTTCTGTCACCTCCTCCTGCTCCAACAATGCTAAATGAGTTGAGCGTCTTGCCAAGAAATGGAATGTCAATGCTCCTATATTTAATATGCAGAAAATGCCCCGTTCTTATAAATCTCAATGGGAAATGAGATTTCTCATGAGCCTGTTTAAGCCTGGTCAGTTTCTTCAGAGACAGTCTTTATATAATATTTGTTTCACTGATGCTGTAGAATATGGATTTTCTGAAAACTGATGATGCTGGAACTAGGACACAGGTCAGAGTCCTATCTCACTTTCTGGAGTGCAGTTGATTGTGAAGGTAGAAAATCAATATACAATAAAGGTGGTACATGTTAAAACTAAATTGGAATGATTGATTTTTTTTCTCCTCAGGATCACTTAGATTCCTCCCCAAAATACTCTGTCTGGTTATAGAGAAATGTTTACTCTTCATTTAAGGTTTTACAGTATAGTAAAAAGAGAGATAAACATCCAAACTTTATCTGAGGGGGCAAAAAAACAAAATGCAGCAAAACACTGCATTTTAGATGCTCTTTAAGGGGTCATTGCAGATACAATGTAATAAACTACGGGTATTATTCTCTGCCCTTGTAACAACCAAAAGTCAATGTAAATCTCTAAAGGCATTGGGGCAAATCCTCGGCTGGTGTAAATCAGCACAAATCCAGTCTGGCCCATGGAGGCTAAGCAACACAGCAGACTAGTACAGCAACCTTTAACTTCAGGAAACCTGGGTTAAAATCCTTCCTTGAGTCTGTCAGACTGACAGTCTGGCAGAGTGAGAGATTCTCTATCCACAGGACAAGTAGAGCACAGGAAGCAGCAATGCAGGGGATAAACAGCCTTTGCCACCCTGCCCTACTCATGTGCCTCAACATTCTGGTGCGGGGGGCTCTCTTAGGTAGGAGTGTAGTTAAATTGCCCATGCTCCATCAGGGCTAGGTTATGAGCTGGACTATTTTCCTGCAATTATAGCTCACATCATCTGCCTATTTCCAAGTGTGAACTTAATTTGACTTTTATTTATAGTATACTTGTTTACTTCAGAAAATTAATCCACTTTGCTGCCTTTTCCTTGTCCAGTTTCATACTTGTTTTTCAGGGTGCAAAGATATCTGTACAGAACATACACAATAACATTCTAAGTGTTAGACGACCGAAGCGTACAAATAGCATTCGAGTGTAGTGACATGAACTGTTCTGTGCTAACGGTACCCAACAATTCATATATCACTCTCCTAAGAAGAATATATATGTTGCTTCTGAAAGCACCTACGTGTGCATGAAACAGGAGTTACTGATAGTTTACCTATTAGTATATATCCACAGTAAAGCGTATGTTCTTATAAGCGCAAGGCATCCTGGGCGTATGGTTCATAGTTATGCAACTTAACATGCATACAAAGTCTTCTAAAAATATGGTATTGCCTTATGCCTTGATTGCCATAATCTTCATAGAATCTCAGGGTTGGAAGGGACCTCAGGAGGTCATCTAGTCCAACCCCCTGCTCAAAGCAGGACCAACCCAAACTAAATCATCCCAGCCAGGACTTTGTCAAGCCTGACCTTAAACCTCTAAGGAAGGAGATTCCACCACCTCCCTAGGTAACCCATTCCAGTTCTTCACCACCCTACTAGTGAAAGTTTTTCCTAATATCCAACCTAAACCTCCTCCTCTGCAACTTGAGACCATTACTCCTTGTTCTGTCATCTTCTACCACTGAGAACAGTCTAGATCCATCCTCTTTGGAACCCCCTTTCAGGTAGTTGAAAGCAGCTATCAAATCCCCCCTCATTCTTCTCTTCTGCAAGCTAAACAATCCCAGTTCCCTCAGCCTCTTCTCATAAGTCATGTGCTCCAGCCCCCTAATCATTTTTGTTGCCCTCCGTTGGACCCTTTCCAATTTATCCACATCCTTCTTGTAGTGTGGGGCCCAAAACTGGACACAGTATTCCAAATGAGGCCTCACCAGTGCCGAATAGAGGGGAATAATCACGTCCCTCGATCTCCTGGAAATGCCCCTACTTATACAACCCAAAATGCCAGTAGCCTTCTTGGCAACAAGGGCACACTGACTTTTATTCAGCTTTTCGTCCACCGTAACCCCTAGGTCCTTTTCTGCAGAACTGCTGCCCAGCCTTTCGGTCCCTAGTCTGTAGCAGTGCATGGGATTCTTCCATCCTAAGTGCAGGACTCTGCACTTGTCCTTGTTGAACCTCATCAGATTTCTTTTGGCCCAATCCTCTAATTTGTCTAGGTCCCTCTGTATCCTATCCCTACCCTTCAGCATATCAACCACTCCTCCCAGTTTAGTGTCATCTGCAAACTTGCTAAGGGTCCTCCAGATCATTAATGAAGATCCTCCAGATCGTTAATGAAGATATTGAACAAAACCAGCCCTAGCACCAATCCTTGGGGCACTCCACTTGATATCTTTGTCCTCTCTGGCCTCCCAGATCTGCCCTTCTTCATTCTATCCAAATCCATGCTGATGAAATCCTTTCTTTCACTAATTAAAATGAATCCACCACTCTCAAATTAAGATTCCACAAACAACCTTAACTCTGGCCCCATTTAACACCCATCCTCTATCCAGTAAGTAACAATCCCTTGGTACCAAAAATAATCCAACTCCGCATGGTTCATTAATTTTTTTCCATAAAGGCCCTAAATCAGTGGTTCTCAAACTTTTGTACTGGTGAGCCCTTTCACATAGCAAGCCTCTGAGTGTGACCCCCGCCCCCCATTATAAATTAAAAACATGTTTTTATATATTTAACACCATTATAAATCCTGGAGGAAAAGCAGTCTTTGGGGTGGAGGCTGACAGCTCGTGACCCCCCCATGTAATAGCCTCGTGACCCCCTGAGGGGTCCCGACCCCCAGTTTGAGAACCTCTGCCCTAAATCATCAACACAACACCGGAAATTAAACAGTCAATATTTTCTTATTACAAGGTTCTAATAATGTGGTTTTAATTTAACTTAAATCCGTATGCAATCTTAATATTTTAAGTAATTTATGCTTTACACCTACAAGTGAAAAAAGTCACCAAGCCAAAAACTGCAGTGGGTAAACCCTGTGTCATGCCACTACAAAAGGTACCCAGGTGTCCAGCTGATAATCAAAGGTGGTTGAAATTTTTCCAACTAAAATTCTTCTAATCCAAAAATGGTCATTTTAAACCTCCCTCCCCAAAAAAACAAAGCTTTGTCCATTTTCAAAACCTGCAGAATGGAAATTATGTTTAAAATGTCAACATGAAAAATCTTTGATTTTTTCCCCCAGCCATCTCTACAGGAAGCAGCTGTCTTTGAAAACAAAAATGATGGATGGATACATGGATGTTTTCCTCTTTTAGTAACTCCTCACAGAAGTCAGTAGCGTTGCACTGTGGTAACAGCACAGCTTTCCAGACCACTGCCTCTTTGGCATATGGGAAGATTGAAAATAGAGGTTAGTTGGGTTTTTTAAAACGCTTTGTGTGTATTTCTGTGGTGTTTAGATATTGCTTACAATGATTAGAACTGGGAGCACTGGCTGCTGGGAGTCTGTAAGGACAGGAAACAGGAAGGAGGGGGGAGGGAGTTGAGAGGCTGAGAGAGCTACAGAAGATGCAGCAGCAACTTAGTAAAGAGGTTTCCCTTTTGGAATAAAGACCTGTTGAAGTTTGTGAGTACTTTGCCTGACTGATACAACAATTTCTCTAAAGAAAAAGATGGTCTGTAAGATCACAGCATGAACTGCAAAGAGGAAAAAATTGGAACCGGAGATGTTAACCCATTGAGACAGAGCCTTACCTGCTGCAACTCAGCATAGCTCTTTTGAAATGCAAGTGAAGTCAACAGAGCTATGCAGAGTTACACCTGTGAAGGATCTGGCTGTTAAAATTTAAAGTGTTTGGAAGTTTTTCCATTTTATAGATTGGATGAAGTAAAAAGCCTTCAAAAGTCCCCAGCTGTAGTGTTTTGTTAGAATAACTTCTTGTTTAATGCCCCTATAAATCATTTCAAGACAAACTTGACTGAGAATAATAATGTTGTTTACTAAGCAACGTCCACCATGGCATCTCTCTTGTGGTGCTCTGAATTCCAAGAGATGTTTCAGGACAGTGGGGCCCAGTGGTTAGGGTACTAACAGGGGACTCAGAAGACCTGGATTCTATTCCCAGCTGTACATCTAACCTGCCATGTTATACTAGGCAAGTTACTCCTTGTCTGTTTTCCTTTTTTCTGTCTTGTACATTAAGATTTGTCAGCTCCTTGGTACAAAATCTGTCGCTTATTATGTTTATACAACGTCTAGCAGAGTAGGGTCCTGATCTTGTTTTGTGAGTTCAGCTGTTATTGTAATATAAATAATTGACTGACTTCAGTTTGCCTAGAATATCAAGCATCTTTAGACACTGTTTTATATTTGAGCAGTAGGAGGTAGTGTTCTCTAGTGATGATAACCTGGAACTGGGCATTAGTACCCATGGGTTCTCTCTTGGTCTGCCAGTGGTTCACTGTGTGACCCTGTACCAAGTCAATAATTTCCCTCTGTTTTAGTGTATCCATCTTTGGAATGGGTATTTTAATACCTAACTACATCCTAAGGGTGTTGTGATGCTGTGCTAATTAATGGTTGTAAAGTGCTTTCAGATCCCCAGAAGAAAGGAGCGTGATGACTTCCCAGCAGAATGCTAACAACCTACCACTATGACAAAGCTCCCATGGTGTATGGCTTGGCAGAGAATGTATGATGATTATTTTAGGATAATTAGCTGATCAGATATCTAGCGCAGTTGGTAATTCTTATTTAACATGACCAATTTGCAAACGTACACACTTCAGTGCATGCACAGCTCTAATTGAAACATGTCTAGAAGGCAGACTTCTGAAGCAGGGACACAGTAGTGGTGCTGATATTGCTGTGAAACAAACGTTAATTGATTAGTAATGAAATGATCCTGGGAAATAGAAAATTATCATTTGTTCGCTCCCAGAATGGCCTGACCACGAACCAAGAGAGGGGGTAAAAGCAGACGTTCCCAAGAAGTATGATCTGGATGTACAAATATGCAGAAAAGCAATAAATAAACCATCCTGCTAATTCTAGAGAAGGCAGTCACTCCTTCACGCCTGGTGATCCAGCTATATAAAGCATAGCGTAAGACACAGTTCAAACAAAATTGGAAGTAACTTCTGCATTAGGTCTCATTTGAGGCTGTATTTCTCCAGTGAGTAATTATTTCAGCTACATCTTTTTCTATTAAAGAGACATTGCCAAGCAGTTAAATAATGTAGTTCAGGTTCTGTTAAACCAAAAAAAGGGGGTTGGGCTGTTAAAAAGCCAAATGTGACTAGAAAGACATGATTCAGAAAAGTCTTTCAAAAGTCCGGATGGGCGTTGTATACTCAACCTCCTGCACCTTACAGGCACATGATTTTCAGAAAGTGCTGAACATCCTCTCTCTGAAAACCAGGCCTTTTTAAGGGGGTCTCAAGCTAGGCACCCCAAAATCACTAGTAGCTTTTTTTTAAAATTAGGCCTTTTTTTGTGTGTGGATAATGTATTGGTATAGTTTAAAACATCCCCATGGAGTTACAGAAAGCAAGGCACAAAAGGAATCAAGCTAGTACATGAGAATGAGAAAATGAAACTGACTCTAAATCAAAAGGAAAGCTAATCAATCTTATTTCATTGTGCAAACTGAGTGAAAGGCAAAACTGGTAAAAAAATAAATTAGGTTCTTAAAATTCTGTCAATAACCTAAGGGATAGTTTTCGTAACAGAAAAGAGAAATATTAATTTATTTACATAAATCACTTTCGCGTGGAGAGAATCCCTAATTAAAATAGGTAAAAATCCTCTGGCCTTAATGGTGGTGGATGGTCCTGGTAGGGAGTCAGCAGGGAAACATGCAGTTGCTAACTCAGCTGGACCAGTGTCAAGCAGCACAACCACACCAGTGTCCGCTTTCCCTGGGCTTCTTACTACCAGTTCCTGCGGATGTTGTTCTATTGCAGTTGGGCTGTAATAGATGGAGATATGCCTATCTCATAGAACTGGAAGGACCTTGAAAGGTCATCAAGTCCAGTCCCCTGCTTTCACTAGCAGGACCAAGTCCTGTTCCCTGACAGATTTTTGCCCCAGATCCCTAAATGGCCCCCTCAAGGATTGAACTCACAACCGTGGGTTTAGCAGGCCAATGCTCAAACCACTGAGCTGTCGCTCGCAGGCTTGTGATCAGGTGGCTCTTCCTCCAGCCTCTCCTTGGAGTCTTGGGTTTCCTCGGGCAGTAGATTTTTTGATCTTGTCTGTGGTGAGTTTCTGGACTTCCATGAGGGCTTAGCTCTCTGGGAGAGACATCTGCCTCCTTCCCTGGTCCAGACACAATGGATTAGCTGGGCCCTACTCTTAACCTTCCTGCCTACCCCAGTGCTTCATGTAAGGTGGGCGGGGTGGGGGTTAGCTGTGCCTCCCAAGGGAAGTTAACTCCCTCTGCACTGGAGGGAGGCCACTTTGCTTCACTACAATGTGACAAACCAAAGTGATAAGAGACTTATTTTTAGTTCCTAGCCCAATATTACCAAACCCAAATGTTCAAAAACCATGAGTCAGACCTGAAAAACTCAAGAGATTTTTTTGGTAAAAATATAATACATGTGGGGTTCTTTTTATTAGCCTTTGGGTTTGGGGCCCTCATGTTTTCTCTGCAATCACAAGGCTGGAAATACCTTCCTTTTTTTTTGTTTGTTTTTTGTTTTTTAATCAAAATTGTCATTCTCATGTCACTGCATCATTCCAATAGCAGGGGTTTTAGGAAAACACCAAATATTGAGAGTCACAAGAGTTAGTTACACTGCTTTCTCCAGCCACGGGATATAGATTAGGGTTAAAATACCGCCCCCCATCACACTGCAATTCAAACCATTGTCACCCCTGCTATTCACCTTTCAGGCAAGGATAACAAACACCTTATCGATCTATCTTAGGTTCTTATATTGTCCCGATCACCACAGTATTTGAGCACCTAATAATGAATTTATCCTCCCAACATCCCTGTGAGGTAAGAAAGTGCATTATCCCCATTTTACAGATGGGGAAGGAGGGGATAATCAAGGGGGAGGGATAGCTCAGTGGTTTGAGCATTGGCCTGCTAAACCAGGGATTGTGAGTTCAATCCTTGAGGGGGCCATTTAGGTATCTGGGGCAAAAAATGGGGATTGGTCCTGCTTTGAGCAGGGGGTTGGACTAGATGACCTCCTAAGGTCCCTTCCAACCTTGATATTCTATGAAGAGGGGGCAATTGTACTGGGGCCCCCAAGCTCAGAAGCCCCCCCCCCAAATGTCTGTGTAAATACAATGAGAGGGGATGGGGACCCAATGAGCATGATGTACTTGACCCTCACATGTCTCAGGGGGAACACAAAGGTTAAGTGATTCCTGCAAGATGTAACATGCAGTCTGTGGTGGAGCAGGGACTTGACGTTGGGTTTCTCAAGTCCTCAGCTAATACCCAAACCACCGGGCCATTCTTCTACTTGCAAACAGTTATGAACTAAACCACATTGTGTAGGTACGTCTTGTCTTGTGGCTCAGCTAGAGATTATGACACATGGCCACGACTGGAGATTTGGGTTCTGTTTCCAGCTCTACCTCTGATTTCCCATGAGTCTGTGACCATGTCAGAATGGCCGGGGTCAATAGGATTCCTGGCTCCCCCTCTACTGAGCTAATGCTACGCTTATAAAAGTAGGCTACGTATTGGATGGTCACCGTTTTGACAGTGTCCGTACAAGTACCTTCACAGGGGCGACATACCAGGTACTAAAGAGCTCGTCCATCTAGCAAAGAAAGGCATAACAAGAACCAATGGCTGGAAATTAAAGCCAGACAAATTCAAATGAGACATGACACATGAAGTTTTAACAGTGAGGGTGATTTAACCATTGGAACAGGAAGTGGTGGATTCTCCATCTCATGAAGTCTTCATATGAAGATGGGGTGCCTTTTTGGTTGATCTATTTTAGCCAAACACAAGTTTTTGGGGTAATTGGGTGAAATACTCTAGCCTGCATTACACAGGAGGTCAGACTAGATGATCTAATGGTTCCTTTTGGCCTTAGCACATCTGAGATTCATAGATTCTTTATCTGGTAGAGAAAAAAATAAATAATTTCTAGACCGTAAATATCCTTGTGGGCTGTCAATCAAAATCACACCTTCCTTTGTTTTAACAAGGGTCCTCCTCATGCAAACCCTTAATCGTATGAACCCTTTCACTGACCTCAATGAGACTACTCATGTGAGGAAAAGCTGTTTGTATGAATAATGAGGATTAATTATTTAGGACTCTTTTCCCCTTTTCTGTGGACAAAGATTACCCCCTTTAAAATGAGAGAAGAGTATTACGTGCTGATTACAAGTCCACACGGCTGCCATGTTTGCGTACTTTGCTGCCCTTAAAAAGAGTTCTGCTTTTGCCATTGGAGGCCCATCTTTATATTCAAGGCATGGACTCAGAAAAGAAACATCATTGCCTGTGATGAAGGACTTCCAAGAACACCAATTCTGTTTAGATTGGTAGAATCTGAGCTGCAATTACTGATCCGACCAAGCCTCAGAGCTCCATGAAGTACAATATGACTACGATCAATGGAGCCAGAAGTAAGAAACCTTAACTCTAAAACAACGGTAAGCTCTGTACTGATCAAATTGTTATTTAGCAGTGATTTGCTTGTATTCCCTGTAATGAGTCTTTAAGGTTCCTTTGCATTGATCTAGGCTATGCCTTTCCTTATCATATACACAGCGAGAGGGAGGGCTCACACACATAGAGCACAGTTCATCTAAGGAGGTATTTTTTTTATTACAGGGAAGCAGAAGAATCTGACTGATAGCCAGATCGGGCTTCTAATCTTTCTTTTATGTGACCTTGGGCAAGTCACTTCACCTCTCGACTAAGAGACGACCAAGGGGGGATATGATAGAGGTCTATAAAATCATGAGTGGTGTGGATAAAGTAAATAAGGAGGTGTTGTTACTCCTTCTCATAACACAACAACTAGGGGTCACCAAATGAAATTAATAGGCAGTAGGTTTAAAACAAACAAAAGGAAGTATTTTTTCACAACACTGAGTCAACTTGTGGAACTCCTTGCCAGAGGATGTTGTGAAGGGCAAGACTATAACAGGGTTCAAAAAAGAACTAGATACATTCATGGAGGATAGATCCATCAATGGCTATTAGCTAGGGTGGACAGTGATGATGTCCCTAGACTCTGTTTGCCAGAAGCTGGAAATAGATGATGGGATGGAGCACTTGATGAATACCTGTTCTGTTCATTGCCTCTGGGGCACCTGGCATTGGCCACTGTCGGAAGACAGGATACTAGGCTAGATGGACTTTTGGTCTGACCCAGTATGGCCATTCTTATGTTCTCTCTCTACCTCTTTTCCCCCTCACACACTGAGTCTTGCTGTGTATTTAGGCCTGGTCTACTCTAGGAAATTAGGTCAGTATAGTGTTGCTCAGGGGTGTGAAAAATCCACATGCCTGAATGGTGCTGTGAAACCCAGCCTAACCCCAGTGTAGACAGCGGTAGGTCAATGGAAGAATTCTGCTATCGATGTAGCTACTGCTTCTCAAGGAGGTGGATTACCTACACTGAGAGGAGAAATCTTCCTGTTGGCATAGGTAATGTCTTCACTGAAGCACTGCAGCTGTGCTGCTACCGCATTTTATGGGTAGACGAGTCCTTAAAGCCCTTAGCGCAATGAGTCCTTGATCTCAATTGAGGCTTTTTGGTGCTACTACAATACAAACAACAAATATTTGACCCATTTTCATACTCTGGTGTAGTCACTTGCACCAGTGCAACGTGATTATAAAGCAGGGGCAAAAACATTAGCGTTTTGATATAGTAGCACTACCGCCTGCTTTGCGCTGGTGTAAATAACACCGGTTATAGAGCAGCAGTGATTCAGTGGCAGAGAAGTTGTCATTTGCCCAAACTCATACAGAAAGTGATGGTAGAACAAGAAATAGAATCCATGTGTTTTGACTAACAGAGTGGGGGAGGGTGAAATTCTTCAGATAACAGTTGATTTGATGAAAAATGCAGTTTGTCAGCCTGTAACGATTTGTGAATTTGACAAACAGTTTTGTCCATTCACAAAACAGAAGAGGAGATGCTGGTGGTTCTGTTTGCCTTCCTACACTATAACCTTTAGCCCAGTGGTTTGGCTATTCAGCTAGGCTATGGAGACCCAGGTTCAAATCACAGTCCTCCAACAGACCCGAAAGGACTTTTTTGTTTCACCAAAAATTCAGATTCAGTTCAATCCAAACTATTCCCCCGCTCCTCCAATTTTTAGGAACTGCCACTAAACCAAAAAAATCCATTATTCATCCAGCTGTAGTCTTGACTCCCGTTCTGTTACTTTCTTACCACTAGAATCCACACCTATGTACCATCTGTAATGGCAGGGTTCTCCAGGTATAGGAAATTTTGGAATCTGACCTTATGTGCAATCATATCAAGTGATTTAAGGCAGTTGGGAGCCAAACTGGACATGAAAATGACACCTCCAAAGTTTAGAGGCTGCATTTGGAAAGATGGTCCTTAACCTGGGCTAAACAATTATTTTCAAGATCATTTGACCTTTTTAGGTGCCATTATCCCTCACTGTTCATGGCTTTCATCCTCCTCTGTCCTTTGATAAACAGCGAAGTGACATCTTATGAATGTTCCAGCAGACCATGAAATATTAACGAACAGGAAAAGACGCATGCCAGTAAAAGGTGATATGGGGATTCAGCAGCTCCTGGAGAAGAACGAAGCATTGTTTGTCACCTTTTAAAGGCCGCTGAAAATCTCAGGCAGCCACCTGTTATTTTTGGAATTATCATTATACATTAGCAGGGCCAACTTTCAGGCTTTTAAAGTCATTTCACAGCTCCTACTTGCAGTGAATATTAATGCACTGACAGTAACTCATGAATATCAATGAGCTCTGAGTGTCGCAATGAAGGGTCAAAATTTGGAGTCCCTTTGAATTGTACGTGTTCCCCGGCTGGCTTTAGAGCTTCCAGTATGCCGCAAGAGAATGGATTAATGGAATTAAGGGTGGAAGATGGTTTTTCCACAGGGATTTTCTACCTGAGATGGAAGAACTTGTTCCATCTAACTTTGCACCCACTGGAACATCATGGGCCAGACTGTTGCATTTTACAGCTAGCATAGTAGCAGCAGCCTAGCTTGGGGAAAGCAAAGGATGGTTTGTGCTACCATTGTGCCCTCCAAATTATGGGTCTTGTCGAGACCTTGCTTAGTGTCTAAGTAGAACCTAGAGGAGCCCCAAAGTCTCCTTTACTTGTGTCAGCCTTGCATGGCTGCCTATGGGCTGTAGCCCAGAATAGCCAAAGTGCAAACCTCTCATGCCTTCACCTTCCAACAGTACCACTCCTTCTTTGGCATCTTCCTATGCCATGGCTACATAGGAAAGTGGCCGAGGGATTTCTATACTGCCAGGGAACACCCTCTGTGCCAAGTGAATTCCCCAGGGGGCCATTTGGCACCCTTTCTCCTGGAGTGGCATAAAGGGGCTGTAGAGGGGCAAAACATCAGGACCAGTAGGTGTGAAAGTTCAGCCATTACCGGGTTCATATTAGAGCAGAGCAGGAACTGGATTTTCTCTTTGGTGGAAAATTCAGTGAGTTAAAAAAATCTTTTCTGCAACAGAACGAGATTTCTGAAAAAAAACCAACACCTGTTTTGGATCAAAGCGTTTCATTCTAATTGTGGCTTTTTCATTTTAAAAATGTATCATGTCAAAGACAAAGTTTCTAAACAAAAAGTGATTTGGAAACAAAATTGAAACCGTCCATTCCAAACCTATCAAAACTCAGTAGCATTCCCCGCCCCCCAAAAAATGCAGTTCTTGTGCTTCAGCAGAAGCATCTCTTGCAAAGACATCCAATCTTGGTGCGAAGACTTGAAATGATG
Source organism: Macrochelys suwanniensis (assembly GCA_033296515.1). Lineage (NCBI taxonomy): Eukaryota > Metazoa > Chordata > Testudines > Chelydridae > Macrochelys > Macrochelys suwanniensis. Next base: position 137,069,200 of record CM065778.1, read on the forward strand.
GAGAATCCACAGCATCCTGGGGGAAGTTGTTCATATTGCATGTGGCTAAATAATGATGCAGTTCCAGTGGGTAGCAGATGATATGGATTTAAGGGCCTAGAAGTGGCTTCAGGTTGGAATCTGAATGGGCCTGTGAGAATACCTAATATGATGCATCCTAAATCCCTCTCCCCTTCCCTGGCACAGGCAGTTTCCCCATCATACAACAGTGAAATAAAAAGAAAACTGAAAGTCAATCCTTTTGAAAGCTGCTGGTAATTCTGAAAGGGCATTGTGACGGGATGTACCAGGCTCTTTGTCGCCCTCTGCTGGAGGCCTTGTGGTCCTAGCACACCCCACCTCAGAAAAGGTACAATAAAGGTGGGTCCTCCAGGATTGCCTAGAAAGGCTGCAGGGAAGCAGCCAATCAGAGCCCATCAGGCTCAGATAAAAAGAGCTTCAGGGCATAAGCACATCAGTTCCTCGCAGGGACCAGAGAAGCAAGAAAGGCGCTCCTTGCTGGAACTCAAGGGAGAACCAGAAGAAGGGTTCTGGTGACATTTGCATTCCATGAGGAAGAATTTCAGCCCTGAGGTCAGGGTGAAGTGGAAGGGGCTACATGGGAAGTGGCCCAGGGAATAGCAGTAGTAATTATTTAAGAAAAGTAGCACATTGCTGTTATTTGTAGGATCCCTGGATTGGGACTTGGAGTAGTGAGCGAGCCTGAGTCATAGAATAGAATCATAGAATCTCAGGGTTGGAAGGGACCTCAGGAGGTCATCTAGTCCAACCCCCTGCTCAAAGCAGGACCAAACCCAACTAGATCATCCCAGCCAGGGCTTTGTCAAGCCTGACCTTAAAAACCTCCAAGGAAGGAGATTCCACCACCTCCCTAGGTAACACATTCCAGTGCTTCACCACCCTACTAGTGAAAAAGTTTTTCCTAATATCCAACCTAAACCTCCCCCTCTGCAACTTGAGACCATTACTCCTTGTTCTGTCATCTTCTACCACTGAGAACAGTCTAGATCCATCCTCTTTGGAACCCCCTTTTAGGTAGTTGAAAGCAGCTATCAAATCCCCCCCCGCTCTTCTCTTCTGCAGGCTAAACAATCCCAGTTCCCTCAGCCTCTCCTCATAAGTCATGTGCTCTAGCCCCCTAAACATTTTTGTTGCCCTCCGTTGGGCTCTTTCCAATTTATCCACATCCTTCTTGTAGTGTGGGGCCCAAAACTGGACACAGGACTCCAAATGAGGCCTCACCAGTGCCGAATAGAGGGGAATAATCACGTCCCTCGATCTGCTGGAAATGCCCCTACTTATACAGCCCAAAATGCCGTTAGCCTTCTTGGCAACAAGGGCACACTGTTGACTCATATTCAGCTTTTCATCCACCGTAACCCCTAGGTACTTTTCTGCAGAACTGCTGCCCAGCCATTCGGTCCCTAGTCTGTAGCAGTGCATGGGATTCTTCTGTCCTAAGTGCAGGACTCTGCACTTGTCCTTGTTGAACCTCATCAGATTTCTTTTGGCCCAATCCTCTAATTTGTCTAGGTCCCTCTGTATCCTGTCCCTACCCTCCAGCGTATTAACCACTCCTCCCAGTTTAGTGTCATCTGCAAACTTGCTAAGGGTGCAGTCCACACCATCCTCCAGATCGTTGATGAAGATATTGAACAAAACCGGCCCCAGCACCGACCCTTGGGGCACTCCACTTGATACCGGCTGCCAACTAGACATGGAGCCATTGATCACTACCCGTTGAGCACGACCATCCAGCCAGTTTTCTATCCACCTTACCGTCCATTCATCCAGCCCATACTTCTTTAACTTGCTGGCAAGAATACTGTGGGAGACTGTATCAAAAGCTTTGCTAAAGTCAAGAAATAGCACATCCACTGCTTTCCCCTCATCCACAGAGCCAGTTATCTCATCATAGAAGGCAATTAGGTTAGTCAGGCATGACTTGCCCTTGGTGAATCCATGCTGACTGTTCCTGATCACTTTCCCCTCCTTTAAGTGGTTCAGAATTGATTCCTTGAGGACCTGTTCCATGATTTTTCCAGGGACTGAGGTGAGACTGACTGGCCTGTAGTTCCCCGGATCTTCCTTCTTCCCTTTTTTAAAGATGGGCACTACATTAGCTTTTTTCCAGTCATCCGGGACCTCCCCCGATTGCCATGATTTGTCAAAGATAATGGCCAATGGCTCTGCAATCACATCGGCCAACTCCTTTAGCACCCTCGGATGCAGTGCATCCGGCCCCATGGACTTGTGTTCGTCCAGCTTTTCTAAATAGTCCCGAACTACTTCTTTCTCCACAGAGGGCTGGTCACCTCCTCCCCATACCGTGCTGCGGAGTGCAGCCGCCTGGGAGCTGACCTTGTCTGTGAAGACAGAGGCAAAAAAAGCATTGAGTACACTAGCTTTCTCCACATCCTCTGTCACTAGGTTCCCTCCCTCATTCAGCAAGGGGCCCACACTTCCCTTGACTGTCTTCTTGTTGCTCACATACCTGAAGAAACCCTTCTTGTTACTCCTAACATCTCTGGCTAGCTGCAACTCCAAGTGTGATTTGGCCTTCCTAATTTCACTTCTGCATGCCTGAACAATATTTATATACTCCTCCCTGGTCATTTGTCCAATCTTCCACTTCTTGTAAGCTGCTTTTTTGTGTTTAAGACGAGCAAAGATTTCACTGTTAAGCCAAGCTGGTCGCCTGCCATATTTACTTTTCTTTCTACACATCAGGATGGTTTGTTCCTGCAACCTCAATAAGGATTCTTTAAAATACAGCCAGCTTTCCTCAACTGCTTTCCCCCTCATGTTATTCTCTCAGGGGACCTTGCCCATCAGTTCCCTGAGGGAGTCAAAGTCTGCTTTTCTGAAGTCCAGGCTCTGTATTCTACTGCTCTCCTTTCTTCCTTGTGTCAGGATCCTGAACTCAACCATCTCATGGTCACTGCCTCCCAGGTTCCCATCCACTATTGCTTCCTCTACTATTTCTTCCCTGTTTGTGAGCAGCAGGTCAAGAAGAGCTTTTCCCCTAGTTGGTGCCTCCAGCAATTGCACCAGGAAATTGTCCCCTACACTTTCCAAAAACTTCCTGGATTGTCTGTGCACCACTGTATCGCTCTCCCAGCAGATATCGGGGTGATTAAAGTCACCCATGAGAACCAGGGCCTGTGATCTAGTAACTTCTGTTAGTTGCTGGAAGAAAGCCTCATCCACCTCATCCCCCTGGTCTGGTGGTCTGTAGCAGACTCCCACCACGACGTTACCCTTGTTGCTCGCACTTCTAAATTTAATCCAGAGACTGTCAGGTTTTTCTGCAGTTTCATACTGGAGCTCTGAGCAGTCATACTGCTCTCTTACATACAACGCAACTCCCCCACCTTTTCTGCCCTGCCTATCCTTCCTGAACAGTTTATATCCATCCATGACAGTACTCCAATCATGTGAGTTATCCCACCAAGTCTCTGTTATTCCAATTACATCATAATTTCTTGACTGTGCCAGGACTTCCAGTTCTCCCTGCTTGTTCCTCAGGCTTCTTGCATTTGTGTATAGGCACTTAAGATAACTCACCAATTGTCCTGCTGTCCCAGTATGGGGCAGGAGCCCTCCCCTCTTGCACTCACCTACTTGTGCTTCCTCCCGGTATCCCACTTCCCCACTTACCTCGGGGCTTTGGTCTCCTTCCCCCGGTGAACCTAGTTTAAAGCCCTCCTCACTAGGTTAGCCAGCCTGCTTCCAAAGATGCTCTTCCCTCTCTTCGTGAGGTGGAGCCCATCTCTGCCTAGCACTCCTTCTTCTTGGAACACCATCCCATGGTCAAAGAATCCAAACCCTTCTCTCCGACACCATCTGTGTAGCCATTCGTTGACTTCCACGATTCGACGGTCTCTACCCCGGCCTTTTCCTGCCACAGGGAGAATGGACGAGTCCTTCCCCACTGGGGAAGTGGCCTAAGCCCCAAGAAGGGGATAAGGCTTGTTTTGAGGCCCAAGTGAAGGGCAGGACTTAGAGTGTCCAGGGAGAAAGCCCTGGGAGCAATGATCTATACCAGGGCAAAGAGGGTCTTAAACCTAGCCCAGAAGGGGTGGAGAACTGAGCCCAGAGACAGGGCTGCAGATATTACCAAGGGCACAGGCACTGTTGGACCCTTTACCCCAGAAGGGGTTTGTTTGTTCCTTCACATATTGACAGTGCATAACCTGGCTGGAAGGCTGGGCCACTGAAGACCTAGCTGACGATGTTAATAGCTGACAGGGGTACAAGGAACAGAGAGAGAGTGCAGATTCACACCTGACCAATAGGAGGCACTCTCAAGAGGTGAGTGGCACCTGTCACAGGCATCATTGAAAAGTTAGATGGATCCAGAACTTTAGCTGGCTTTTAAACCAGAGTAGTTCCACTGAAATCAAAGGAACAATGCTAATGTACCCCAGATGATCTGGGGCCCATTGAAGTCCTATCTTTCAAATGATTTCATTATGCTTTGGATCAGGTCCCTGGCAAGCTCCTGGGGAGTAGCAGGTGCAAAAAAACTCTACCTTGTTTGAAGATAGAGCTCAATAAGTTTATGGAAGGGACAGTATGATGAAATTGCCTACAACGGCGTACGGCCCATCTGCAACTGCTATTAGCAAATATCCACAACAGCTAGAGATGAGACACTCGATGGGGAGGGCTCTGAGTTACTACAGAGAATTCTTTCCCAAGTATCTGGCTGGTGGGTGTTGCCCACATGCTCAGGGTCTAACTGATCCCATATTTGTGGTCAGAAAGAAATCCCGCCCCAGGTCAGATTGGCAGACACACTGTTTTGTTTTGGATTTTTTTCCCTCCCTCAGCAGCATGGGGCACAGATCACTTGCTGATTTGAACTAGAGTAAATGGTGGATTGCCTTTAACCTAAAGTCTTTAAATCAAGAATTCAAGATGTCAGTAACTCAGCCAGAGGTTCTGGGTCTATTTCAGGAGTGGGTGGGAGAGGTTCTGTGGCCTGTGATGAGAAGGAGGTCAGACTAGATGATCATGATGGTCCCTGCTGACCTTGAAGTCTATGAGTAAGTCAGAACAACTATGGAAACATAAGAAGGAGGAGGGATAGCTCAGTGGTTTGAGCATTGGCCTACTAAACCCACGGTTGTGAGTTCAATCTTTGAGGGGGCCATTTAAGGATCTGGGGCAAAAATCTGTCAGGGGACAGTACTTGGTCCTGCTAGTGAAGGCAGGGGACTGGGCTCGATGACCTTCCAGTTCTATGAGATAGGTGTATTTCCATATATTAAGAAAATATACTATAAAAACACAGGCATAAAGCTGAACTGACCAGACGTGCTCATATGTCTTATCTTTCTTTACGTCCTAGGAATATAAACACAGTAAGGACTATTAATATTATAATAAGACATTCTTTTCCGGTTATGTGATAATCCATTTATGTTTACATAGCTGCAGAGTCTTTTCTCTGAAAGGCTCACAAGGTGCTTTAGAAATTTGATAAACTGATGTACAGGGAGTGTTTCATCCGCCACTGATATGCAGCTATCTCTGGATGAGAGGTGGCAGCTGTTTAACAACTCAGTGTGACCTCACTAAATTAACAGAGGAACTGAAAGAGGGTAGGCTGGATCCTCAGCTGGCATATATTGGTGCAGTGCTAGTAAAGTCACGAGCCACGGCATTAATTTACAACAGCCGAGGAACTGGCCCAATGTAGGTAGGCAGAATGCAGAGGGGGAAGCCATGTGATCAACGGGACTTGTCTGGGAAGCGTGGACATGTGCCTGGGGGAGACTAGGAGTGAGATTCCTGCATCCTTGCAGCCATGCTCACAAATTGCCCGCTGAGTGGCTGGGACCACAATGCAGATGCACTTCCTGGAATTTGGCAAGGAGCTCATGCATGATGTCCCTTCTCTGCTGAAACATGCCCTATGATCTTGATTAGCCACACAGGGACAAAGACAGCTTCTGCTTGATGCCTCATCCACACGACTGCACTCCAGCAGCCTGGTGCCTCTCAGCCTTACATGATGTTATTTGAGTCAGTACCAAAAAAAAAGGGAAGAGTGACATCCCCAGAGCTACCCCCACTATTTTCTAAAGTGCTTTGATGTACCTGGTAGAGCTTCCCTCTTAGCACGCAGCTGCCCCGGCCCTATGGAGCTTGTTTCACTATCAGAGGGGTGGCTAGCGACAGGCAAATTTAGTTTGCAGGCTTGACAAGCTGATGGACACAACACCTTGGTGCAAGCACCCCAGCAAGGCAAAGTGATCCAATACATGTGGCATATGCCGTCACAACTGAACCAGGAACCCCCAGAACTAAAAGTGTGAGCTGCTAATATTCTATCACTGGACTCCCGCTCTGAAGATCAGCACAGAGGGGAACCCCCTAATATACACTCTCCAGTGGGTTACATACTTCCTCTGCTCAAAGGAAACTCATCTCTAGCATCAGAGGCACACAGCAGTTTGAATTTCAAGAGGGGATGGATCACTTGATGATTACCTGTTCTGTGGCAGTCATATGATCATGGAGAAGCCTTAGGACCTTAATAAATTTTGGAGGGCAGCCATATCTGGCCAGCACCTTCCACAGGGCTTCGCGATTAATGGAGTCAAAGACCTTTGTCAAATCGATGAAAGCCATGTACAGGTCCTGATTTTGCTCCCAAGACTTTTCCTGGATTTAGCAGGCAACTAAGATCATGTCGGTTGTTCCACGGGGTGATCTAAAACCGCACTGAGATTCCGGCACGGTTCTCTGTACACTGTTCTCTGTAATAGCCTTGAGACTGAACCTTCTGTCATCAAAACTGGGGTTAAGCAAGGATTCATTATTGCCCCAACTCTGTTTTCCATCTATTTAGCAGTCATTTTGGTCCTTATTAAAGATCACCTCCCCAACAGAGTTGACATTCAATATAGAATGGACGGGGGCAGCTCTTTAACCTTCAACGTCTCTGCTCAAAGACTAAGGTCTTCAGGGCGTCCATTACTGATCGTCAGTAGGCTGATGATTCTCTCTCTCTCTCTCTCTCTCTCTCTCTCACACACACACACACACACACACACACACACACTCTCTCTCTCTCTCTCTCTCTCTCTCTCTCTCTCTCTGACCTTCAGTCCATACTGGATTTTCTTGCATAAGCTTACCAAAGCCTAGGACTCTCCCTCAATATTGAAAAGACTAAAGTGCTCAATCAACCTGCTTCAGATCTTGCACATGACCCACCACAAATCACCATCGAGGGTCAGACTTTGGAGACAGTTGAGCACTTTTGCTACCTTGGTAGCCAACTTTCTCAAAATGCAAAAATCGACGGTGAGATCCAGCACAGGATCCAGTGCACAAGTGCTTCCTTTAGGAAATTGCTCCGACCCATTTTCACGGACGGTGACCTACGGCAGGACACCAAGATCCAGGTATCTAACACAATTATTGTTCCTACGCTCAATGGATGCGAAACCTGGGTGACCTATCAACAGCACCACAAGAGTCTGGAGAGGTATCACCAACGATGCCTCCGGAAGATCTTTTGCATCAAGTGGCAAGATCGCCGCACTAATGCCGGCATCCTCACTGAAACCAATGTCACCAGTATTGAAGCAATGAGCCTCATGCACCAATTTCACTGGGCTGGACATTGTATGCGGATGACAGACTCTCGCCTCCCAAAAAAGTCCTCTACATTCAGCTCACCCATAGTCAGAGATCCCGTGGTTGTCAGAGGAAACGCTAGAAAGACACACTGAAAGGGTATCTTAAGACAACTGATGTGGACATCACAAGCTGGGAAAAGCAAGCCACCAACCGCCCCCCAATGGCGCCATATCCTCCATCAGGTAGTGGCCCGCTTCAAGGAGAAGTGCCTTGCCCTCGAAGCTGAAAAGAGAGAGAGAGAAGGAAGGAAAAAGAGAACTTTCTCCTAGCAGGCAGCTGGCCTGCCACAAAATGTCTACCTACTGTGGGTGGATTTGTGGTTCCAGACTCCTGAATCATCTCAGGACCCATATGTAAATCCATGGTAGAGATCCTCCTCAAATCGAGGGATCGCCAATCATCAATCACCTGTTCTGTTCATTCCCTCGGAGGCACCTGGCACCAGCCACTGTTGGAAGACAGGATACTGGGCTAGATGGACCTTTGGTCTGACCCAGCATGGCCGTTCTTATGTTCCAGACAAGCTCCTGCTTTGATGGATGTCCTTTTAGCTGCCACACCAGATATGGAACCAGAGAACTTAGCAGCTAAAAGGACAAGATGCTGCAGCTTGAGCTAAAGAGCCAAACCTTTATAGGGGAGGGTTGTAACAACTTGTATCAGCTGCAGATTAGCACAGCAGGGGCCATGTCAGACACTCCCAGTGGAAGTGTCCAGCTCTCCAGGCCTCCTTCTGACTCTGTGTCATTGGCTACCTTTGGAATGCCTCCCCATCAAACCACCTGGCATTCTCCAAGCTATGCCCTACCTTCTGATCATTCATAATGTGGATTTATCTCCTGTCTCTTGTTTAATTTAATCTCTTGAAATAAACATAAATGAAAACAATGATGTGCCAGGAAGAGATACTGTATGCAATTGACTCTGCAGGCTCTCTCCCGCACTTAGAAAAAAGGCTTGGGGCACCAAAAACCCAGGGTGATTAGCTCAAGATAATCTTTAGTGCTCAGATGGATTATTACAATTGACAGGAGATGTTCAAATAAATAAACTTCTGAAAGCTAAGTAGCCACTTTTCCTGTGCCGCTCTCAACACCCGTGAGGCTTGTGCAAGTCTCCTCCCTTACACTGGTGAAAAATTGAGGGATGGTAGGTGAGAGGAGACTCACGCCCAGCGGCTTTTAAAGATCCTGGGACCAGAGCCATAAGTCATGCAAACAGGTGTAACTTCACCTAGTTTTAAACAGTCTAAGGGGGGCAGATTCTGCTCTGATTTACACTGCTGTAATCGGGAGTAACTCCATGGAAAGGACTCCTGATTTCAATGGTGCTATGTTGATTTGCACCAGCGGACGATTAAATGGCTAGACAAATCCTGCACTCATTTTCACAGTGGTAACTTTTTAAATCAGCAGAGTCAGACCAGGTAAATTGGGAATTAGTTCAGTGGAATTACTCCTGATTTACCCCTGTGTAACTTAAAGCAGAATACAGCCCCTTTAGTGTTTTAAAAATAAGCCAAACAGCCATAGTCCCCAAATTGCATAGCAAATCCCCTTCTTTCATTTTTAATCTCTCCTTTAAAAAAAAAAAAGCAAGAACGTTGACAAGTAGTCAAATATTCAAACACTGCGAGGGGAGAAAGGATCCTTCAGTCATGGTGAGCTCACACTGATAAGCCCTTTTTAATTAGCCTGTGTGTGAACGTTGTATGAAGCGCTGAGGGATGCGTGTCTCCACGCTGCACATGTGGGGAGGAAATGTAGGAAAGGCAACAGAAATCAGAACCCCAAATACAGTTTCTCTGTACGGCACAAGGCAGTATATGATTATGAATTGGCTACATCCACAGTTAATAAGATGTAGGCTATGTTCCCCAGCACTTTATAACAATGTCTAAGCGGTAATAAACCGATAGGGCAGGCATTTCCTGGCAGGCGATAACAGGGGCATTAGCAGTGATGGCCCTGCCATCAAAGCATTGCCTGACTCAGCAAAATGAGAAAATAAAATCAGTGTATAACAAATGCACCTTCTTCTTCATTTGAGGTGCCATTCACAGCTGTTAAGTTAACAGAACAGCTCTTCCACAGGAGGGGTTGATGCCAAGAAAGCAGTTCAGGGCCCCTAGCTTGTACTTTCCATTGAAGGGCTGCCTTAGTGTTTGGAGTACAACGGCACTCACAGGGAAGGGGAGCCCTAGATGTAGCTGGATAGACAGAGAGCCAGCAACTCCTCATGTCTCATCCCAACATTGGGTCACTTCACCCATCTGTGTCTGAATCTAGTTGCTTAATCTCTCTCTGATTCAGTTCCCCTATCTGCATAGAGAGTTTAATTATACCAGTATTGCCACCCAAAGTGTTCAAAAATAATTAATTATCCCCCCTCCCAAATCATAAGATTGGCTTAAAACCCATGAGATTTAAAAAAAATATATGAATTTGGGGTTTTCAGTTGCCTTCTTATTTTTAACCTTTAAGGTTGGCATTTTCAAGATTTCCTCCACAACTACAAGGACTAGAAGTGTATTTTTAAATGAAAACTGAGATTCTTAGAAAAATAGCATGACTCCAGAAGCTGGAACTTCAGAAAAACCACCAAATATCATGAGACTCTTGATAAAATTGTGAGAGGTGGCAACACTGCAAGATCTATTACACGTCACAGGGGTGGTGTTGTGATAACTGGGCTGACAAATGTACCCTAATTGTCAGCCCACAGTCCATAAGATGCCACAAAAACCTATCGCTACAAATGTTGATGGGAAAAGGTACACAAATAAGACAGACTGAATTAGCCTAAACAAAAAGGCCTACTGCTATACCTCCAGAATTATGTTAATCTCATGCTTGGTAAATGAGAGAATGTGGATCCAGAAATCCAAAATTGGTATGTTGGAAACTAGGCCTAACTGGTGGACAAAATAATGAGGGGGATGCGCTATTCCACCCACCCTTCAATTTGTGGCTCCTTAAAGAGACTTTTGGGGGTAAAGAATGGAAGAACAGACAGAGGCTACTGGAACAAGCTTCAGCATCATGGCTGCCACCCTGACTGTCTCCTGGGACACTGGACCTTCTTTGGCCTAATCATGAGAGATGCCCTGACCAGCTTGGGCCAGAGAGGGGGATCCAGATGACATTTCCCCCCTACTGGCTCTAGCTGAATCCTGAATACTACCTGGGATGAAAACAGAATTGAACTTTCGCAGAGGCAGCAGCTCCAACCCATCTCAGACAACTTCTTCTCTTTCCCTCAGAAGGACACTTACTGCCATCTTTGAGGCCATGTAAGACTGTCAAACAAGGGTGTGTTTCCCTTCTAAAACTGTCTCCATCTAAAGAGAGCAAAGGATGTTGTTAATATATATGTTGTTATTTAATGCTTTAACTGTTTTCCCTTTTCTGTATCTTTAATAAAAGGTTTAAAAGAGGCTTCTAATGGTGTGTTTGCCATGGTACTAAGCAGATTGAGGTCTCTATATACCAAACCCCGAACCTTGTTTAACATCATTTAATGTTGGACAGTATCTGGGTTCTGATAACACCTTTGGCCCGTATTTTCCATCTAAATTAATACAAGAGTGGGCGTATGAATCATAGAATCATAGAAGATTAGGGTTGGAAGGGACCTTAGGAAGTCACCTAGTCCAACCCCCTGCTCAAAGCAGGACCAATCCCCAACTAAATCAGGAGAAACAGCAGGATGTAGCCATGTTGTGTAATGGTCATAGGTATTGATGTAAGGGGATCATACTGTTTAGAAGGCTTTAGAGGTTGTTTTTTTTACCATTAAATCCTTTCTACAGGGGTGAGGACATCAGCTGAATTGATCCAATGTATTATTTGTCACTGAAGGTGGGAGTTAGCATCACATCTTTTGGTTTCTAATTAATAGTCCTGGTAGCTGTCTTTCATCTCCTAAAGAAATCAGTGTGTTTAAGTTCTTGTTATTATTTTAATACACGTGTTGTGCCTTCCGTTGGAGGAGGGCAAAGCATTTAACAACATTTGTTTTCTGAGCGTCACTCACAAGCCTGTGAGGATGTTACGGCACATGTTACGGCACATTAGAGCTGGACTGATACTTCCCAGGAAAGAATAATCTGAGCATTCACCCACACTGTAAAATGGAGGTTCTTTTGGGTGGGCTCATGACCCTTTCGTATTTATTCTGTCACATGAGTCAGGTTTGCTCATGCATAGCCATTTTTCAGATGATGTACTTGAGTATTTGTTCCAGAAAGGGTCTATTTTATAGTATTCAAACCAGAGGTGTGGTTTTTTTTGGAATACTGCATCCAATTCTCATCACCCATATTCCCGAGAGAGGAATTTAAATTGGGACAGGTGCAAAGAAGTGCTGCTAGGGGGCTGAGGGGAATAGAGAGCCTGTCTTCTATGAGGAGACTAAAAGAACGTGGGTTGTTTAGCCTAGGAAAACGGAGATTGAGCGGTGATCTGATTGCTTTCTGTAAAGACACTGGGGGGTAAACTCCAGGGAGAAGAGCTAACTAAGCAAAAGACAGTGATGGAACAAGAACAAATGGGTGTAAACTGCACATGAATAAACTTTGGCTGGCAATTAGAAGAAAGGGTTCTAACCATTAGAGGTTCCTGAATGACCTCCCAGTCGGAGTAGTGCGGGCAAACAATTTAACAAGTTTCAATATAGAGCTTGATAAATTTCTGAATGGGATTATGTGATGGGGTTGCCTGGGTTAGCAGGGGACTGGATTTGATGACCTAGGAGGTCTCTTTCTGATGCCTACACTGTGTCCTATGCTTATGCCTTCCTATGTCCTAAATGTTATATGGGATGGGATACAAAGCTTGACATAGCCTAGGGATGGAATTCTCCAACCCCTTTCTAGAGCCCTGATATACATGCAGGTAAGTAAGACAGACAAATATCTGATTGCACCCTTCACAGATAGGAATAGATGCTTTAAGTTTGTGTCAATGTCGCCGGTGATTGCAGACCAGTAAATGCACGTGGCACATTTTATATGCGATGGGACATGGATTTCGCAGGAGCATGGGGTTCCTCAAACCTCTCACCAGAAGACAGGCACAAAGACATTTACATGAGCAGGAAAGGATCGGACTCACCCTTCTCAGCTAGGAGAAAGCACACACGTGGTTATTTTGTGCAGATATGTCAAGAGAAAAATTTAAACCCTGCACCCAGACAATGAATCCTACAGGAGTCTAAATTCTTGTGTGATGTCTTTTGTGGGGGCCTATATGGCCCATAAAAGGAAAAGCTTTAAAACCTGCTAAAATTCCCTCATCCTTTTTATCCTTTACCTCCTACTGAATGCTCCCTCCCTCTGAGAGAGTCAAATCTGCAGTTGTTCATTCCAGCCTTCCTCCAGATTATAAATATTAAACCAGCCCAGCTCAAATTGTGACTGTGGAAGATCTCGTGCTGTAAACTGTTCACAATGGATCCACACAGCAGAAAACCTGTAACAAAATTCAGTGAGTAAATTGTGATCTACCCACAAAGGAGAGGCTAATTTTATTGGGCCAAATTATCTGCTGGTGTAAATGGATGCACTGGTCACATTTAGACTAGGTGAAAACATGGCCTAGTTAGTGCATTATTCACTCATCTTCGATTATGATAATATAGTTTGATGACCTGATAAACAGAGACGTTAAGGACCATAACTGGGAATAGAATCCAGGGGTCTCTAGCCTCATGTTCCAACCACTGGACAACACTTTTCTTCTCACACCTGCAACTGTTGTCTGTTACTTGGAAGAACTGGTGCCTCTTAACAAAAATCCAAGTTGGTCCATGTAGCAAAGTGAGACTCACTGGCGCGGCGCCTCCGGCTGGTCATCCAGGAATTAGCTGTTTTCCAGCCTTGGAGCGCCCTCTGCTTGCCGATGTCTCGCTTGCCGCTGGCTCCATGTCCCTCCCAGACCCCGGTGACCCTTTACCTTGGGGTGCTGCCCCCTGGCAGTGCCCCTGTATCTCTGGGTTCTGCCCTGAGCAGTAATCCACAATCTGCGTCTCCCCTCCCAGGGGAACCCCTGACCCTCTAATCCCATCTTGCCTCAGTGGCTACTGCCAGTCAGCATCTAGCCCCCTCTCACTGGGGCAGATGGCAGTCTGTAAACCACTCATCGTTGGCAAGGGGCTTTTGGACCAGCCGCCTCTGCCTAATCCCAGGCTGCACCTTTGCAACCCCAGTCCCTGTTTTAGGCCCTGCACAAGGTCTGCAGCCTGGGGAGTTGCCAAGCTGGAGCTCCCCAGCTCCTCTTGCCTTTCCCTCAGCACTACTCTACTTCTGGTTCTCTTAGCTCCCAGGCAGCCAGGTCCTTCTCCCACAAGGGCTAGAGAGAAACTCCTTAGCTCCTGGCTCACAGCTCTTTTATGGAGTCCAGCTGTGGACTGATTGGGGCGTGGCCCCAGCTGTGGCTGCTTCCCCAATCAGCCTACCCTCTTGGCTCCCCAGGGCAGCCCTTTCCCAGGGCTGTTTTAACCCCTTCTGGGCCAGAGCAGGGTGACCATCCCGCTACAGTCCATATTTTGAAAATTCGTAAAGAATTACGGATCTGATTCTGAATTAAACTAAGGCCCCATTACACTATGGCAGTGTAATGAAATGAATAAATGCAATTCATGCCCATTACGTATGAGGGAGGAGTTGAAATAAGAACCAAGCCATGTATATCCGCCTGCTAAATGGAATCTATAACAGATATACTAATGTCCTAGGTTCTGAAACTTGACAGTGCTTGAAAAGAAAGAGTTGAAAGGAAATCATTTAATGCTTTTGTATACCTTCACAGCAACTAAGATGTCTTTTCTTCCCCCTTCTGGGTTATGTTCTATTATCTTCATGCAGTAACACTTTAAATTAATGACCTAGTTAATTAACATTGAATCCAAGCTGAAATTCTATGGAAGTACTTGAATAAGAGAGTGGTTCATCAGAATTAAAGTTATGACAGTACATACCAAGAAAATGAACCACCATTAAGTCATTATTCTACATTGTCCTCCCTTCTGCATTCAGCTCTTCTAGACAGTAGTATTTCATGAGGAATAAGTATGTCATTGCTTCATGACTTAAGATCTCAGTGCCTCAGATACTTTGAATCCCAGAAAACAATAAGGAAATGCTACAAGATGGGACTTAGTTTTCACACAGACATTTTATCACTACAGAATCAGATGCTTGAGGGTGGTAAAAGATGTCTGGGTACATATATCCCTCATTTCCTTGTCTAACATATTTGTGAAGAGAGCTGAGTGAACAACAAATTTTTCAGTCACCAGCAATAAAAAAAAATGGTTTGAGTCAAACCAAAAATCAAATTTTTGAACATGGCAGTGACTTAAGTAATAATGTTAATAATAATTTCAGGTTGAAAAAAACATGGTTTGCCACAATTTTGTTTTCATTTTTTAAAGTGTTTTTTTTTTAAATAAAATGAAAGGAAATTCCCAAATGCATGATTTCAAATAAAACATTCGAAATGTTTCATTCCCAAAATCTCAAAATGAAATTATTTTCAATTTTCTTCAGAGTGAAACAATGTGGTGAAATCTACATGAATTCACAAAACGTTCCAGTGTTGTTGGATTTGCATTTTTCACCCCCCCAAAAGTTTTGGTTCAAAAAGGTCACCCAGCTCTATCTATCAGATGGGTAACCGTGTTAGTCTGGATCTGTAGAAGCGACAAAGGGTCCTGTGGAACCTTATAGACTAACAGAGGTATTGAAGCATAAGCTTTCGTGGGTGAATACCCACTTCTTCGGATGCAAGAAGAAGAAGCTCTATCTGTGAATATTTTATTATTAATTATTCCTACTATGGGCTCAAACACAGAGTGAGACCCCCGATATCCTACGCACTGTACAAACTTATAGTTAGAGACAGTTTCCGCCTGGAATAGCTCACAGTCTAAATAGACAAAGGGTGGGAGGGAAAACAAAGTTACGAAGACATCGAGTGACTTGCTCAACAGGTAGTTCTAGGAATAGAATTTACGTCATCTGCCTCCTGATCCAATATTTCATCCAGTGCAGTTTGCTGCCTACCTGTGAGTCCAAATTTTGCCTTGTAGGGACCACCTTGCAGAATGAAAGGAGGACTCCCTGGGTTCTCTGAGTCTGCTAGAAGGAGACCCGTAAAGATGACTGTGTTTTGTGATGTGAACATGGATACTAGACTGAGGACCCGTGGTTTCTTTGCCAGCATGGTGAAATTTTAACATTTTAGGTGGATTTTTGAGGCAAGCTTCAAAGTGCCCTAAAGTGATCAGACTGTGGGATCTGACAGACTGACTGAGATGCGGTTCAGCAGGTCCATAAAATATAAGGACATCCATTAAAATAACCCTCCCCACAACACACTCCAGTGCAACACCACCACAAAGATGGCTGGAGAGTCATCAAAGCAAACTCATGAACTTGCAAATCCTTCTTTCTCCAGGGTAGGGTTGTGAACCAAACACCCTTGCCCCGCCCTCTGCCCCGCCCCTCCTCTGAGGCCCTGCCCCCTGCTCACTCCATCTCCCCTCCCTCTGTTGCTTGCTCTCCCCATCCTTGCTTATTTTCACCTGTCTGGCTCAGAGGGTTGGGGCTTGGGGGAGTGGGAAGGCTCCGGCTGGGGGTGCAGGCTCTGGGGTGGGGCCAGGGAGGAGGGATTTGGGGTGCAGGAGAGGGCTGCAGGCTGGGGGGTGGAGCTGAGGGGTTTGGAGCATGAGAGGTGGCTCCAGGCTGAGGCAGGGCATTGGGGTGTGGGAGGGGGTGCAGGATCTGGGATGGGGGTGTGGGTTCTGGGATGGGGACAGAAACAAGGGGTTCAGCATGTGGGAGGAGCCTCTGAGCTGGGGATGCAGGCTCTGGTGTGGGGCTGGGGATGAGGGATTTGGGGTGCAAGAGGGTGATCCGAGCTGGGATCAAGCAGTTCGGATGACAGAAGGAGTATCAGGGTTAGGGCAGAGGGTTGGGGTACGGGAGGGGGTCAGGAATGCAGACTCTGGGGGGCGCTTACCTCAAGCAGCTCCCAGAAGCGTGGCATGTCCCCCCCTCTGGCTCCTACATAGAGGCGTGGCCAAGAGGCTCTGCGTGCTGCCCCATCCACAGGCGCTGCCCCCGCAGCTCCCATTGGCCACGGTTCCCAGCCAACGGGAGCTGCAGTGCCGGCACTTGGGGCGGGAGCAGCATGTGGAACCCCCAGTCTGCCCCTACGTGTAGGAGCTGGAGGGGGGACATGCTGCTGCTTCCAGGAGCCACACAGAGCCATGGCAGGCAGGGAGCCTGCCTTCGCCCTGCTGCACCACCAACTGAATTTTAACAGCTGCTGACCAGTACTTTTTTGACCAGGCGGTCTAGTCAAACACCGGACACCTGGCAACCCTATCCCCAGAGCTGCTCACTTGCTGTTCCCCACTTCTCTAGCTTTTATTTAAAGTGTAAGGGCCAGATGGGAGAAGACTTCATATCACAGGGTATACTCACCACTGAGCATCTTGTTTTGGCAGTCTTTGAGGATTAGCTCCACTCAGATCTGATGCCCCCTCCCCTCCACTGGTTGCTCACACCGCAACCCCCATCCCCTCCACAACTCACCGTGTCTCAGCCCTCTGGTCAGTTCACTATGTAGTCATCCCCTTCCGGGGTATCAAATGCCCACTGGATTGATTTTCCTCATACTTTTCCAGTCCAAGACCAGGTCCTGTGCCATTTTCCCAGCAGCTGGTAGGGGAACCTGGGCCCACCCACTACTCCACTACTTGAGGTTGCAGGAACAAACCATCCCGATGTGTAGAAAGAAAAGTAAATATGGCAGGTGACCAGCTTGGCTTAACAGTGAAATCCTTGCTCGTCTTAAACACAAAAAAGCAGCTTACAAGAAGTGGAAGACTGGACAAATGACCAGGGAGGAGTATAAAAATATTGTTCAGGCATGCAGGAGTGAAATTAGGAAGGCCAAATCACACTTGGAGTTGCAGCTAGCCAGAGATGTTAGGAGTAACAAGAAGGGTTTCTTCAGGTATGTGAGCAACAATAAGAAAGTCAAGGAAAGTGTGGGCCCCTTGCTGAATGAGGGAGGGAACCTAGTGACAGAGGATGTGGAGAAAGCTAGTGTACTCAATGCTTTTTTTGCCTCTGTCTTCACAGACAAGGTCAGCTTCCAGGCGGCTGCACTCCGCAGCACGGTATGGGGAGGAGGTGACCAGCCCTCTGTGGAGAAAGAAGTAGTTCGGGACTATTTAGAAAAGCTGGACGAACACAAGTCCATGGGGCCGGATGCACTGCATCCGAGGGTGCTAAAGGAGTTGGCCGATGTGATTGCAGAGCCATTGGCCATTATCTTTGACAAATCATGGCAATCGGGGGAGGTCCCGGATGACTGGAAAAAAGGCTAATGTAGTGCCCATCTTTAAAAAAGGGAAGAAGGAAGATCCGGGGAACTACAGGCCAGTCAGTCTCACCTCAGTCCCTGGAAAAATCATGGAACAGGTCCTCAAGGAATCAATTCTGAACCACTTAAAGGAGGGGAAAGTGATCAGGAACAGTCAGCATGGATTCACCAAGGGCAAGTCATGCCTGACTAACCTAATTGCCTTCTATGATGAGATAACTGGCTCTGTGGATGAGGGGAAAGCAGTGGATGTGCTATTTCTTGACTTTAGCAAAGCTTTTGATACAGTCTCCCACAGTGTTCTTGCCAGCAAGTTAAAGAAGTATGGGCTGGATGAATGGACGGTAAGGTGGATAGAAAACTGGCTGGATGGTCGCGCTCAACGGGTAGTGATCAATGGCTCCATGTCTAGTTGGCAGCCGGTATCAAGTGGAGTGCCCCAAGGGTCGGTGCTGGGGCCGGTTTTGTTCAATATCTTCATCAACGATCTGGAGGATGGTGTGGACTGCACCCTTAGCAAGTTTGCAGATGACACTAAACTGGGAGGAGTGGTTGATACGCTGGAGGGTAAGGACAGGATACAGAGGGACTTAGACAAATTAGAGGATTGGGCCAAAAGAATTCTGATGAGGTTCAACAAGGACAAGTGCAGAGTCCTCCACTTAGGACGGAAGAATCCCATGCACTGCTACAGCCTAGGGACCGAATGGTTGGGCAGCAGTTCTGCAGGAAAGGACCTAGGGGTTACAGTGGACGAAAAGCTGAATATGAGTCAACAGTGTGCCCTTGTTGCCAAGAAGGCTAATGGCATTTTGGGCTGTATAAGTAGGGGCATTTCCAGCAGATGGAGGGACGTGATTATTCCCCTCTATTCGGCACTGGTGAGGCCTCATTTGGAGTCCTGTGTCCAGTTTTGGGCCCCACACTACAAGAAGGATGTGGATAAATTGGAAAGAGTCCAACGGAGGGCAACAAAAATGATTAGGGGGCTGGAGCACATGACTTATGAGGAGAGGCTGAGGGAACTGGGATTGTTTAGCCTGCAGAAGAGAAGAATGAGGGGGGATTTGATAGCTGCTTTCAACTACCTGAAAGGGGGTTCCAAAGAGGATGGATCTAGACTGTTCTCAGTGGTAGAAGATGACAGAACAAGGAGTAATGGTCTCAAGTTGCAGAGGGGGAGGTTTAGGTTGGATATTAGGAAAAACTTTTTCACTAGTAGGGTGGTGAAGCACTGGAATGGGTTACCTAGGGAGGTGGTGGAATCTCCTTCCTTAGAGGTTTTTAAGGTCAGGCTTGACAAAGCCCTGGCTGGGATGATCTAGTTGGGGTTGGTCCTGCTTTGAGCAGGGGGTTGGACTAGATGACCTCCTGAGGTCCCTTCCAACCCTGAGATTCTATGATTCTATGATCCAGGTTCCAGTCCAGGGACCCTATGTCCAACAACTATGCTCTGCTTGCTCCCAGATCCTGTTGCTATTTCCCTGGACTCCTTCTTCCCTCCCCGCTTTATCCCTTGTGCCCCCCGCCCTTCTGGATTTTCCAACCCAGACTCCCTCCTCCCAGTGAGGAGTTGCAGATAACTTAATTCTATAGCCCCAAACATACCTTCCTTCTCCCAGGGAGTGACTGCACACTACTTCTTCTGCAGCCTTCTTCTTTTCTCTCTCTCTCTCTCTCCTTTTTCTGGCAAAGCAGACTTGATAATAGTCTATCGCTTCCACCAGCTATAAATCCTCCATACTTAGTGGTTTATATCCTCTCACTCTTCCCCGTGTCTTTCAGGTAATGTAACAGCACCGTTTGAATAACACTCCATTTCCCTGATGTTTTTACTAGATAACAATGTCTTTTTTTTTACCTTAAGATGTTTGAATGTCTCAAAAAGTTTTCTCTTTCTTTATCAAAGCCCTTACATACCCATAAAAGGTGATGAATTGTTTCTCCCGCCTCAGAAAGTGCACAACATCCATCTTTGTGTCTATTTATTCGAAAAAGATATTTGGTTAAGCCACAATGACCAGTTAGGACTCCAAACAAAAGCACTTCCTTAATCCTATCCAGGCTTTGAAGTATATCATAATCCTCAACTCTACAGCCCAATTTAAAAAAAACGTCCTCTTTTTTCATTAATCCAAATTTGATGCCCTTCCTCTTTTAAATTCATCCTTTTTCTGTTCTCAGCTTGCTGGCTTTGAACAAGCTCAGCCTATCCCTGCCCAGCTGGGCTTCATCACCAGTTCAAGCCCTGGATCTCCCCAAGGTGAAGCCTCTTGGGTTAATTGACCAAATTAACCTGCACGCTATCACACATTATCTTATGTAAATCATCGTAGCTCTGGTGGCTTCATTGGAGCTATGTAAATTTACCACCACTATACACATAATACATGTAATAAAATAATAATAATAATAATGAATAATAATAATTAATAAAATAATTAATAGTCAGTGTGATGTTCCCCTCTGGTGTCATATGGACCTGTGATCTGCTAGGTCACTTCAATCCTTGACTCTGGGAGCCGGCCTTACCCTGTTCTGCTATGAGAACCCCCACTCCTGGGCTGTTCATGCACAGCCTCTGGTATGTAAGCTGCTCCTTGGATTGTGCAACTGAATGACACCAGCCAATATCTCTGGTCCCAGACACAACCCTAGGAACCTCCGTCTTGCAGTGTCGAGTTATGCCCGCTGGACACTGCAAGTTTATATGAGTTCAGCAATTTAACAAAGAAATTGATATGTACCAGGATTGTTATCCCAAGGATGGTCTCTGACACACTTTAAACCAAACACTGCTTCAGGTAGAATAAACAAACAAATGCATTAACTATAAAAGATAGATTTTGAATGATTGTAAGTCAAAGCATAACAAGTCGGATTTGGTCAAATGAAACAAAAGCAAAATGCTTTCTAAGCTGATCTTAACACTTCCAGTGCCCTTACAAACTTAGATACTTCTCACCACAGGCTGGTTGGTTGCCCTTCAGCCAGGCTCTCCCCTTTGATCAGCGCTTCAGTCACTTGGTGGTGATGTCTGTAGATGGAGGTGGAAGAGAGAGGAAGAGCATGGCAAACGTCTCTCCCTTTTATCATGTCCTTTCTTCCCTCTTGGTTTTGACCCCACCCTTCAGAGTCAGGTGAGCATTACCTCATTTTAGTCCCAAACTGACCAAAGGAAGGGGAGTGACTCACTCGAGAGTCCAATAGACCCTTTGTTGTTGCCTAGGCCAGTGTCCTTTGTTCCTGTGAGGCTGGGCTGAGTTTGTCCTAAACATGCCCTGGTGAGGTGTGAACTGCCCCTCTGCTTCTGGAGAGTTTTTGCTGAGGCTTGCTTTAAGCCAGGGGTCTCAAACTCCAATGACCAGGAGGGCCACATGAGGACTCATACGTTGGTCCGAGGGCCGCATCACCCCCCCACCCGCTGCCCCCAGCCCTGCCCCCCACTCCACCCCTGCCCCTGCCCATGGGGTGCAGCAGGGGGCTCAGGGCAGGGGGTTGGGGTGCAGGAGGGAGTGTGGGGTGCAGCAGGGGGCTCAGGGCAGGGAGTTGGGGTACAGGAGGGAGTGCAGGGTGTGGCAGGGCATTGCCCATGCCACTCCTCTCCAGGAAGCAGCCAGCACCATGTCCTGGGGGGAGGGGGAGCAGACAGCTCTGTGTGCTGCTCTTGCCTGTGGGTACCTCCCCCGAAGCTCCCATTGGCCGTGGTTCCCCGTTCCCGGCCAATGGGAACTTCAGGGGAGGTACCCACAGACAAGAGCAGCGCATGGAGCTCTCTTCCTCCCCTCCCCCCGGGGCTGCAGGGATGTGGTGCCAGCCGCTTCCCGGAGTGGCACAGGGCCCACGGTGCCATGGGTTTGGCAAATCTGCGGGCCAGATCCAAAGCCCTGAGGGGATGGATCCGGCCCATGCGCCGTAGTTTGCCCACTCCTGGCCTGGAGGTAGGCTGGGGACATGGTGCACTGGGGAGGGGACAGGGCAGGTGCGGGGAGCTTGCTGGGCCGCAGGAAATAGCCCCGCAGGCCGCATGTTTGAGATCCCTGCTTTAAGCCATGAGGACACATTTTCAGCCTCATAACTATATACAAGAAATTACAACCTATAACATTACTATAACAATGATTACTATAACATTACCATAACAACAATGCTCAGTTCATCATGAGCCTTCCAAAGACACCCAGCATGACAAACTTTGCATTAGATACCACACAATCATATTATAAGGATGAACATGGGGGTGTAGGGTGTTCCCTTGAGGTACAGAATGTCACAGTTAGCACTTACAGGGTGCTTTAAATGTTCAATGTGCATAAAAGTATTAATAATTAAGGTACAATTATACACCAAAGCAGAGGAAATTAACCAACAAAATATTAGTCCTTAGTGTAATGACATTGCAAAAAGGCTACTGTATTTCATCTGCATAATCTACAGAGAAAAAGGCTCTGGTGATCAATACAGCATAGATTTAGCTTCACTGGATAAACCAGGTGTCACGAATCAGGGCTCGCAACAGAGCTAGTCTCCAGCAAGTCTCCCCCGTATAGCTAGCCTGCAGCAAACTGCCTGATTGGCCATGCCACCAGATTGACTGGCGGGGCAAGTTTGACATACCGTGGTACAGTCCAGTGAGGGGGCTGTGTCACCCCTGGCCTGCAACCTTAGGTGCTTAACAATGCCTTTCTGGTAGTAGCTCCCACCTGTGCTGCTCACAAACAGCCTTTCTGAATGCAAGCCACACCCTGAGTGTCTGTGCGTAACTGCCATCTGCCAGCCACACTCTGGCTTTTACCAGCCTTGGTTACTTCTGCAAAGTGACCCCAGCACACTCCCAGTTCCAGATTTCCACCCCAAAATGTATGCCTTGTACTGTCCAGCCCTCCCCATGATGGTTCAAATGTATTAAGTCCTTTAAGGAAATAATATACACTAACTTGTTATCTCAAACAGTTATCCAGACATTTTAACTTAAACACACGGGATGACATAAAACATTAAAACAAGTTTATTAACTACAATCAGAGAGATGGTAAGTGAATCAGAGACGGGCGCTAGGCATAAGCAGACTAACAATTTCTTGGAGCCAGGAGAAGCTCAAGGGGGCCCCCTATTCACTTTTTTAGAATATCTTGGGGGGGGTGGCAAAAATATTCCTGCTTAGGGGCCCCAATGGGCTAGTACCACCAATGAAGTGAATACAAAGTAATGAGGCATTAAAGTCAGAAATGGTTAAAAGAAAAATAAGGATGACTTTCTAGTGCCTGACAAATTATATTAGATTCAAGCAACGTTTCCCACCACATGTTTCTAGCAGCATTACTGACCAAATTCTTCACATCAGGATCCCTTCCCCAGACTCCAACAACTGTTTCCTTTGTGTTATCTGGTGCAGAGAATGAGGTTGGCAGGGAGAAAGAGAGGGGGTCACTTGAGCTGTTTGCCCCTCCTTTTTATAGTTTCAGTCCCCTTCTTAGAAGCATTTCCAGCTGAGAACCAGGAAACAGACAGTCTGCTGGAGGAGGGTATTCCCTGCTGCATTCTTTTCACCTCCGTGAGCTTTCTTTGTTTTCTCTCTTCCCCCTTTTTGCTTGATGACTTTGTTTACTGCTTAAATTCAAATTAAGACAAGCATACACTCCATTGTTCCAGACAGGTCAGTTTGGTGCTATGTGAGTCTGAATCTGAACCTGTATTTTTAACATCGTACAGGGGAAATTTATAACTTTATACGTTAAAGCTGCTACACACGTTTTATCATGATATGATTGATCAGCAAGTTGTGAGTTTTCAAATGACACCTCACAAGGCATACCTTGGGCAAAGATTATTACAATAGTGTCTAGTGTGAATGTGGGCGTGTTCCATCATAGCTGCAAACTGGTTCTTAAGCCCGCAGCAGAAGTTCAGTGTCTGCCAAATGCTCGTGCCCACCTTTGTGACTGTTCCCGTGTTACCTTGTTCCTGCTGCTCCTGACTTGCACCCAATCTTGCCTCAGTCCTGCCCCTGCTTTGAACCCCTCCTTTCTCCAGTTCCTGACCTCTGGTGTGTCCCTTGGCTCCAGCTACTGACGCTGGCTCTGATCCTAGTCCCTGGTTCCAATGTGTGGTTCCCGACGCCTGCTCTGACCACTAGGGTAGAGTGCCCTCATCCTGGTTGCCTGACACCAGGGACTTAAAATTCTTCGCTAAATAGCTCTGGATGGACTACGCTGAACATTGCACTCAGTTCTGCACTACAAAGAAGAGCAACCAGAACAGTACAAAGCTTAGAGGAGAAGACACATGAGGAGAGACTGAGGGAGCTAAATCTGTATGGTGTGGAGTTCTTGAGGGAGACATGATCACAGTCTCTAAATACCTTCATAGCAGCAGTATAAATGAAGGAAATGAATTGTTCACAGCTTCAGAAGATGGTGGGTTAAAGAAGCAATGGCCTGGAGCTGAGTAAGGAAAAGTTGAGGCTAGACAATAGGAAAAGTTCTTAGCACTCAGGTAGGGGAGGAGAACGATGAAGGCACCTTCATTGCAGGGATATTAAGGAACTGGACATACACCATGAGCCAGCTTCTCAACACTAGTAGATTCATGTCATTTCATTGACTTGAATGGAGCTATTCTGACTTACACCACTGGAGGATCTGACCTACAACCTCCAATAAAGTCAATGGAGCTACACTGGTCTACATCAGCTGAGAATCTGGGCCAGTAAGTAAGTCAATGGAGCTTCCTTGATTCACACCAGCTGAGGATTTATCCCAGTAGCATTACTGAAGTCCATGGAACAACCCTGATTTACACCAGTTGAGAATATGCCTCACCACTGGTGGGTGGTGCAGGATGCAATTAATAAGCCATGAAGTTTCCTGTGTTAGCCTGAGGCTGACCTTTTACCATTTTTGCAAAGCAATGTCTCCATTTGTTATTTTTCCACTGGCAGAAATGGTTGAGGGGAACAGCTTGTCTGAGCTGCCCATTGCTACATTTGTCAACATCCTTCTGGGCTGAATCTGGGAAGCTGGAAGAGTGCAGCAAAATACACCCAGGTTTTTGTATTTAGGTTCCCTCGTGCTGCATAGAGCATGACATTTTTTCCAATTATCTACTGGAGTGGCATGCAGATGAAAAAAGCTAATGTGTGAACTTACCAGTAATGGATTAACTCTCTTGCCATTGTCCATTTCAAAACCAGAATAATGTCCTGTCCCTTTAAGGACTTGTCTCTGGTAATGACTGTTGACTAGTTACAACAAGGAACTGAATTCAGGCTATTTTTAATGAGCAATTGAGCTATACAATCTGGTCCAATGGGTAGGACATTGGACTGGGAGCCAAAAGACCTGTTCTGTCATCCCAGCTCTGCCGATCACTCCCTGCGTGATGGTGGCAATTCATTTAACCGGTCCATGCCTCCATTTACCCTTCTGCACAATGGGGATTGAAATACTTCTGTATCTCAGAGGTGGAGGAAGAGCTTTGATAAATCATTAACATTCATAAAAAATACTGGAAAATCCTCCAAAAAGAATACTGTCCATTGCAAAATACATTCCTGGAGGTGTCAAATTAATATGCCACAGTAAAGTATGCTGTACATTCTTGGCACATTTCATATGTAAAATGATGTGCAGAGACTAAATATTTTGTGAGGAATCTCTCTTTAGTAATGTCTATTATTTTTTTTAAATGCTTCTGGGATGACATACAGAGAAAGCAGCCAATTTGCAGCTCTCCGTTCTAACAATATAATTTATTTTTCTTTGTTTCTTGCTGGATTGCCAAAGACAATGGGAGCTCGTACTGTGATTTAACCTACAAAAATATAACGCTCACCAGGATAGAGAATGGCAAAGTTGTTCCAAGAAATGCAAGATGTATATACACGCCTGTAGAAATACACGTCAAAAATCATCTTCAAATTGCCAGCAGGGCTACCAATATCAAAGCGACCTTTATATCTTAGTAATATGCTAACTGTGCTGCTTGCAACCTCATAAATTGCCTGGTTGCTTTAAGAAAGAAAAGGAAAAGGAAAAAAAGGAACAACTCCTTGTGCTGATTTAAAAAAAATATTTCAAAAATGGTTAAGAGCCCTATGCTCAGCTGATGTAAATTGGCAGAGCTCCATTGCCTTCAACGGGCATTGGCTTCAATGGAGCTACCCTAGTTTACATCGGATAAATGGTACAATGGCAGCATGGCATATGGCAGCATGTCTCTATCTTTGCACCCTTGCTTTTGAGTCATTTCGAGTTTTATCCTGAGAGTAGGCACTGGGCACCCTCACCCTTGAGCTTAGCACCTTGCAGGACTGAGCCCCTAACAGCTGAACTAATGACAGTGTTAATGTAGGGGGAATACCCATATAAAAAGCACACCCAACATTTTCTGCCACTAGCCATGGGTTCAGAATGTTTCTTTGGGGCACATGGAGTTTCCGTTGCCTTCTACCTCACCGCTACAGTCCATGGCAACCCATTTGTGATGGAAGCACATCCGTGAATGGAAACGAGGCCAAGATGCTAAGAGGAGATGAATCTATGTGCTGTGGACAACAGACACCATTACTTTGTACAACAACACCTGCGAGGTCACCCTTGTCCTTTTGCTTCAAATACTTGTCACTTGAATGAAAGGAGAACACTCCCAATTAAAAGTAGCAGCAGGTCTCTTGTCAACTTAGTTGTCCACCCATTGGGGTGTCAATGTCATACATATACATGCACATGGTACAGGGGGTGTGGATCAAAATCTGCTCTGCAAGAGACATTTAAAGTTTCATTGGTGATTGTGGACCTGAATGAATTGACTTCAGCTTGACTTAACAAGACTCACATTGCTTTCAGTGGGCTTTGGGTCACATCTTAGAGAAGCAAAGAAAACATTACTAAAATGGCTTCTATATTTCCGAAGCTTTATTTCACTAATTTTCAGGGTGAGAGAGGAAGGAAAAGCTGTGTCAATTTGTAGGGCTTACAAATATGTGTGTTAAGGTATATGTAACCCACACACCTCCTGGGTGTGGTGTTTTGTCCCCTCTGGTGGCACCAAGACTACTTAGAGATTAATAAGTCTGCTACAGTCTTAGCTAAGAGCCATGTGACTTTTAGCTCATGCAGTAGAGGCTCATGCATTTAGCCCCTCCCAGATTCAATCCCACCCGCCGATGCCCGGGGTCTGTCGGCGTTAACTATTACACAACCGTTTTTAGTTCAGTGCAGTATCTCCAGCCACGTAATGTTTCATATCACAGTCAGCCTAACTATGAAAGAAATTAATGTGTAGGAAGACTGTCTAATGCGAGAAAAGTTAATTCTCCAGAGGTAGAAATCAGATAAAGAAATGTAAATTGCTGGTTGGTACGGTATATACAGACTTGCCCTTTAAAAATCTTTCCTGTAAAAAGGGACTATCTGTATTTACAGGAACTGAGCGTTGTTAAATGCAAGACAAAAAGAATTTTGCAAGCTTAAGTCTGGAGGCTTTAAGTGACTGTGTCTGTCTTGAAAAGATAATGTCTCTGCCACGAAAGAAGTCCTGTAACACACTATTTTGGCTTGAACTGTGCAGGAGATTGACCACACGTGATGGAACAGGTGCATCACTTTCCTGAATTTGTCTGATTCCAGAGCGAATTACAATAGCCCAGTCTGGTGGTACTAGCCAGGTGGCCCACCATAGCCAGGTCACTGTTAGAGGGGAATGGGTGCACCACCATTGACTCCTACTGGATGGAGTCAGAACTGTCATTGGCCCGTTTCTCCTCAGAGTGGGGGTGGATCTCCTGTAGTTCAACTGATAGGAGGCCTGTGATTTTGAAGCAGACAGGTCTAAATTCTAACCCCGCTGCTGACGCAAAGTTCCGAGTTGCCTTGATGAGTAGTCCTATGTGGCTATGGATATCTTATGCCTAATTTTTCTGTTCCCTAGTTTAGCCATCTGTAATGTAGGGATAACGCTTTCCACATAGGGTGTTCGGAGACTTGGTGTTTGTAAAGTTCCACGTGACGTTTGGAGTTGTTGTTGTTGTTTCTATTGAGTTGCTGTTGTTTCAAAAAGTGCTGCGGCAAGTGTAAAAGGGCACTGTTATTTAAATCTCTTAGAATGGTGTTGTTTGGCTGTAAGCAGGAAATAAGCAGGGAGAACTGGAAGTCCTGGCACAGTCAAGGAATTATGATGTAATTGGAATAACAGAGATTTGGTGGGTAACTCACATGATTGGAGTACTGTCATGGATGGATATAAACTGTTCAGGAAGGATAGGCAGGGCAGAAAAGGTGGGGGAGTTGCGTTGTATGTAAGAGAGCAGTATGACTGCTCAGAGCTCCAGTATGAAACTGCAGAAAAACCTGAGAGTCTCTGGATTACATTTAGAAGTGTGAGCAACAAGGGTAACGTCGTGGTGGGAGTCTGCTACAGACCACCAGACCAGGGGGATAAGGTGGACGAGGCTTTCTTCCAGCAACTAACAGAAGTTACTAGATCACAGGCCCTGGTTCTTATGGGTGACTTTAATCACCCCGATATCTGCTGGGAGAGTAATACAGTGGTGCACAGACAATCCAGGAAGTTTTTGGAAAGTGTAGGGGATAATTTCCTGGTGCAAGTGCTGGAGGCACCAACTAGGGGAAAAGCTCTTCTTGACCTGTTGCTCACAAACAGGGAAGAAATAGTAGAGGAAGCAATAGTGGATGGGAACCTGGGAGGCAGTGACCATAAGATGGTTGAGTTCAGGATCCTGACACAAGGAAGAAAGGAGAGCAGTAGGATACAGACCCTGGACTTCAGAAAAGCAGACTTCGACTCCCTCAGAGAACTTATGGGCAAGGTCCCCAGGGAGAATAACATGAGGGGGAAAGGAGTCGAGGAAAGCTGGCTGTATTTTAATGAATCCTTATTGAGGTTGCAGGAACAAACCATCCCGATGTGTAGAAAGAAAAGTAAATATGGCAGGCGACCAGCTTGGCTTAACAGTGAAATCCTTGCTCGCCTTAAACACAAAAAAGCAACTTACAAGAAGTGGAAGATTGGACAAATGACCAGGGAGGAGTATAAAAATATTGCTCAGGCATGCAAGAGTGAAATTAGGAAGGCCAAATCACACTTGGAGTTGCAGCTAGCCAGAGATGTTAGGAGTAACAAGAAGGGTTTCTTCAGGTATGTTAGCAACAAGAAGAAAGTCAAGGAAAGTGTGGGCCCCTTGCTGAATGAAGGAGGGAACCTAGTGACAGAGGATGTGGAGAAAGCTAGTACACTCAATGCTTTTTTTGCCTCTGTCTTCACAGACAAGATCAGGTCCCAGACTGCTGCACTCCGCAGCATGATATGGGGAGGAGGTGACCAGCCCTCTGTGGAGAAAGCAGTAGTTCGGGACAATTTAGAAAAGCTGGATGAACACAAGTCCATGGGGCCGGATGCACTGCATCCGAGGGTGCTAAAGGACTTGGCCGATGTGATTGCAGAGCCATTGGCCCTTATCTTTGACAAATCATGGCAACTGGGGGAGGTCCCAGATGACTGGAAAAAAGCTAATGTAGTGCCCATCTTTAAAAAAGGGAAGAAGGAAGATCCAGGGAACTACAGGCCAGTCAGTCTCACCTCAGTCCCTGGAAAAATCATGGAACAGGTCCTCAAGGAATCAATTCTGAACCATTTAAAGGAGAGGAAAGTGATCAGGAACAGTCAGCATGGATTCACCAAGGGCAAGTCATGCCTGACTAACCTAATTGCCTTCTATGATGAGATAACTGGCTCTGTGGATGAGGGGAAAGCAGTGGATGTGCTATTTCTTGACTTTAGCAAAGCTTTTGATACAGTCTCCCACAGTATTCTTGCCAGCAAGTTAAAGAAGTATGGGCTGGATGAATGGACGGTAAGGTGGATAGAAAACTGGCTAGATGGTCGGGCTCAAAGGGTAGTGATCAATGGCTCCATGTCTAGTTAGCAGCCGGTATCAAGTGGAGTGCCCCAAGGGTCAGTTCTGGGGCCGGTTTTGTTCAATATCTTCATTAACGATCTGGAGGATGGTGTGGACTGCACCCTTAGCAAGTTTGCAGATGACACTAAACTGGGAGGAGTGGTTGATACGCTGGAGGGTAGGGATAGGATACAGAGGGACCTAGACAAATTAGAGGATTGGGACAAAAGAAATCTGATGAGGTTCAACAAGGACAAGTGCAGAGTCCTGCACTTAGGACAGAAGAATCCCATGCACTGCTACAGACTAGGGACCGAATGGCTGGGCAGCAGTTCTGCAGAAAAGGACCTAGGGGTTACAGTGGACGAAAAGCTGAATATGAGTCAATAGTGTGCCCTTGTTGCCAAGAAGGCTAATGGCATTTTGGGTTGTATAAGTAGGGGCATTTCCAGCAGATCGAGGAATGTGATCATTCCCCTCTATTCGGCACTGGTGAGGCCTCATTTGGAGTACTGTGTCCAGTTTTGGACCCCACACTACAAGAAGGATGTGGAAAAATTGGAAAGAGTCCAACGGAGGGCAACAAAAATGACTAGGGGGCTGGAGCACATGACTTATGAGGAGAGGCTGAGGGAACTGGGATTGTTTAGCCTGCAGAAGAGAAGAATGAGGGGGGATTTGATAGCTGCTTTCAACTACCTGAAAAGGGGTTCCAAAGAGGATGGATCTAGACTGTTCTCAGTGGTAGAAGATGACAGAACAAGGAGTAATGGTCTCAAGTTGCAGAGGAGGAGGTTTAGGTTGGATATTAGGAAAAACTTTTTCACTAGTAGGGTGGTGAAGCACTGGAATGGGTTACCTAGAGAGGTGGTGGAATCTCCTTCCTTAGAGGTTTTTAAGGTCAGGCTTGACAAAGCCCTGGCTGGGATGATTTAGTTGGGGTTGGTCCTGCTTTGAGCAGGGGGTTGGACTAGATGACCTCCTGAGCTCCCTTCCAACCCTGAGATTCTATGATTCTAAGATTCTAAGCCTGCCCCTCTGTGTATGCTGGTATCACGCAACAACCTTCCCAGTGGGTATGCTCCCAGTGTTGTCAGGGTAAGTGTCACTCCAAGAGATAGTTGCTTTCTGCTTCTTTACTATGGCTTCTCTGGCCTGTCTGAAAATATCTCCATACTCTCACTCTGAAATCTGGGTCTAGTCAAAGATTTGCTTGTCTCAGCAACAGCCAATGTCATTGTGACCTGAACAGCCCCACCAAGACAATATGATACTGAAATGCCTTTTCCTGCCGTGCGTATTCTGAATGAAGCATTTTACTTCTAGATCACGGAGGGGTTTTTAATCTTGCAAAGACAGGGAAGAAGCCCCCGCTGGCTTCAGGAGATGAAACCCTGCTGGATCTGAAGTTATGCACAGCATGTTCTTTGGGTTCTTGTATTATTTCTCGTGGCTGTTTGGATTGTTAAACTCTGTAAGGGCCTGGATTAGTCTCCCTTGTCAGTCCAGGATCTGGATTGGTGATTAGTATGGAAAAGCCAGGACAAGAGGGGGTTGTGTCCTTTGTGAACAAGAGATAAGAGAGATCTGTCATCATAGCAATAGCCAATGGCAGGACCCAGTGCCTGTTAGGGCTGGTGAATAAAGCTGTGTGGGAACTGAATGTTTGGTTTGGAGGGAATTTCTCAATTCTGATTTTTTTTTCATATTCTGGCATGGAACAAAAACAAAGTTGTGACATCTCTTGCAAACTGAACATCCAAAAAAATTCCCAGCCCCTTTGGGTCAATCCATATGTTTAATTCTAATTTTATTTTTAATTTTACATTTTATAATATAATAAAAAAAATCAAAGGAAATGTTGTGGTGGGGTGCCTGCCCCCACACTGGGCTCTAAGAGGTTAATAGAGCGCTAGGGAGGCTGCGCAGGAGGCAGCCAATCAGAGAAGGGCTGAGGGGAGCAGCCAATCAGGGCCTGGCAGGCCCCTATAAGAAGAGCTGCAGGGCAGAGCAGCTTCACTCCCTGGAGCTCCAGAAGGGAGGAGGACTGGCTGCCTTGCAGGCTGAAGGCAGATAGCACCCTGGATAGAGCAGTGCTGCAGGCAGAGACCCAGGGAGCTAAACATAGCTTCTGGAGGGCTACAGGGATTGGCAGAATGTGGCCCTGAGGCAAGGGCAAAGAGGGTGCTGGGGCCATGGGGAATCGGCCCAGGGAAACCTACTGAGAAGTCGGAGGAGGCGCAGCAAGCAGCGGCCTTCAACAGGGTCCCTGGGCTGGGACCCAGAGTAGTGGGCAGGCCTGGAGTCCCGTCCACCCCCCCACTTGCCAATTGGGAAGTGGCTAGACAATAGACTGCAGTGGCCACTGAGAGAAGTGGCTGGACAGGGATTGCAGAGACGTCCCCCAGAAGGGGGGAGCACCGAGTGTGGCACTGCCGAAGGGATATGTCACCGAAGAGGACACTGCAGTCCTTGAAGGAGCAGAAGAGGTGATGGGCGAGGCACCACCAGAGCAGGGCGGACTGGCTGCCAGAGCTGATTCCTGTATCGGCCACAAGGAGGTGCCAGAGTGGCGAGTGAACCCGTTTTCAGCTTACCAAAGCGCGCACTTTCAATTTTCATTTCAAAACAAATTGTTGACAAAGGGGACACGTTGTCACACAATGTTTCACTTTCATCAAATTGGCATTTTCCGATGGAAAAATTCTGACGAGCTCTTCTGGTAATGAAGGATCAAATATGGAAATATGGACAGAAGTACTAATCCCGCATTGTTTGCGGCTCTTCAAGCTGGGGGCGGGGGTGACAATGGAAAAGGCACTCCTTCCCTTGTGTGATATGCAGTGTTCTAGTGGCCAGATCATCCAGTGGTATCAATAGTAGGCAACAGAAGTATGTCTGTAAAGGCTACTGCAGATCGAATCAGAGATGGGAACAACCTATTGGGACATCTTGTCCTCCACCCCCACCACTGAAGGACTGTCCCATCCAATGCTTTTTCAGTGACTCGAATGATGGGGCTTCTACCACTTCCTTTGGGAAACTAATAGACCTTTCTGAGTCATTTAATTGAATCATGGAAATTAGTTCATCTAGTCTGTTCCCCTCTCTGGCACAGAATTACCTCCCACAGCAGCTTTCTTAGTGCTTTGTCCCCTCTCATTTTGTACGTCTCAACCTAAGGTCAGCCAACACTTCCCTTTGGAGACTAGGCCATAGGCTAACACATTATGAGTCAAATGGAAGCATGAAGTGGTCAGAATCTTGGCCACACTCGGGACTGAACCAGGGACTTCTAAAGCTGAAATTATGAGCTGCTACCGCTTGAGTTTAAGGAGCCAGGCTTTGCGGTGGGTGGCTGCAACAACCTTACATCCTCTGTGAGCTGGGCACAGTGTGGGGACACCTAATACACACAGGCCAGTGGATTATAATTACCTTGAGGTATCACTCCAAGCTACAGGATGGAATATATGTTGTTTTGAATTATAGATCTTTATTGCTGACCCAAAGCTTGCTTAGCCTCACACTGACTCAACAAATAACCCATGTCACCACCGTGTCTTAACTTGGGTCTGCTGCTTACTCATGAAGCAGAGTCAAGGCTGGCTCATCCCTTCTTTGAGAATCCGAATAACTGGTGCCTATAACAATTAGATAGAAAATTCTGAGAATTCATAGAATATCAGAGTTGGAAGGGACCTTAGGAGGTCATCTAGTCCAACCCCCTGCTCAAAGCAGGACCAATCTCCAATTTTTGCCCCAGATGCCTAAATGGCCTCCTCAAGGATTGAACTCACAACCCTGGGTTTAGCAGGCCAATGCTCAAACCACTGAGCTATCTCTCCCCCCCAAAAATTTAAAATTAATGGCCCCCTCAAGGATTGAACTCACAACCCTGGGTTTAGCAGGCCAATGCTCAAACCACTGAGCTATCCCCACCAATTCAGCTGTGACACTGGCAGACCAAGTGCCAGCTCATGCCAAGGTCCCCAAATCTCAACTGAACCCTGACAAACACATGGCAGAAGGCAGTCTGGCTCACCTGCGTGTTAGTATTGTTGAAATAGGTATTTGAATTTTGAGAATGTGTTTCGTGTTTATTGAATGTCTGTGAGTTGCTGCATGCATTGATCTCACTTACATATCTGTATCCCATATCATAAGGCCATATGTGAATGTTGGTATTGTAAGCCTCTGTAACTGTGTGTCACCAGAGAGGAGAGAGACATGAACTAGTGTGAAGGGCCAATCTCTAACTGAAGGAGTCATGTCCTGCCCAGCAGCGAAGGTCTAGCGACATCAGATGGACTATTGTGGAATATTAAAGAGAACAAAGAGCTTTGTTGTTCTGCTCTTCCCCCTCATGAAGACAAGTCAGGTGTAGCCCCCACTCCTGTTCACTGGCCCCAGTATGAGGCTGTTCCAGATAAGGGAAGCCCGCCTTGAGACTTTTTACACAACTTTGGGATAGTGGGCATGAAACTGTGCTCTGCGTTGTGTGTCAGTGCGTGTTCACCTCAGACCAGACCCACTCAGACAAACCACCAGGAACAAGGCTTTATTCTGTACAGAACGTAGAATGTGATTACAGTCCGGCAGCCTCCTCTCTGCTTGCCTCCTACATCCTGGCAGGAACCAGGAACTTCTCCCAACATGCTGCAGTTTGTAGTCCACAGCGAGTAGTTCCCACAGCAGCTGTTGAAGCACACTGGACCTTGGGCTACACATGCAAGTGGATTCCTCTCATCAGCTGAGTTCACAGCTCAGAACACATGGGAGGAGAGGAATAAAAACCCCTAACGAGAAGGCACTGTGGCTATGTCTACACTATAGACCTTACAGCGTCACCACTGTGCCGTTGTACTTTGCTGCTGTAAGGTCTCCCATGTAGCCGCTCCGTGCATAATTAAACCCACCTCCAACGGGCGATGGTATCTCTGTCTGCAGGAGAGCGTATCCCACCAACATAGCACTGTCCACACCAGCACGTCTGTCTGTTAAACTTACATCAGTCGGGGAGGGGAGGGGTTCACACCCTTGACCTACAAAAGTTTTACCAACAAAAGTGCTTGTGTAGACATAGCCTGTACCTCTGTGCTGCTTGGACTCTGGCAGACAAGGTTTATGGGCATAAGCACGGGATTCCCAGCTGCTTAGCCCTAAAGGACATATAGAGCTTCTATTACCTTTTGAAACGTAAGATGGTAACTCGCGTGTTTTAACCTTGTAAATAACTCTCTCATTTCCTTTTCCTATTTAATACATCTTTATATAAGTTTAGTGTAGGATTGGCTACAAGCCCATTGTCTTTGGTGTGAGATCTAATGTGAAATTGATCCGGGGTAAGTGACTGGTTTTGGGGGATTGGGAGTAGCCTGAATATTGCTGTGATTCTTGGTGTACGGGACCATCTATCACAAAGGTAGGCTCACCAAGGTGGCAAGACAGATTTCAGTACCCAAGGGGACTGTCTGTGAGTCCATCTTAAGGCTGTCTAGTGCCTCAGGAGTTTTAATTGGTTGGTGAAATCTAAGCATAGAGCTCACAACCAATTTCGGGTTTGTGCTCTGTTTCCTAATAGTCTGCCCTGAGGCTAGTACTCATGCTCTTGAGTCACTGCAGACAGCTTGACTTCAACTTTGCACTGCCAGTAGCCATCAGTGACTACTAGGCCTGTTTCTACATGCCTGGAGACAAGAAACCGAGAAAGATACATTACAAAGGGTGTAGAAATATGCCCCTTCTGGGATAGATATTTCAGTCTAAAAGGCACATCAGATGATTAATTGCAAATCTCAAGCCTTTATGATGAACTTTGCGTAGTATATGGGTGTTATGAACAGAAGAATCCAGCTGACAAAGGTGTTAGTTGAGCCATTAGCCATGATAACTGCTTGATTTCATTAGCCAACAGTACAAAAAAGCCAGCAATAATGTTTGTTTGAAATAAGAACAGGTCTTCAAGAAGTTCTGTTATCCTGAAGGCTGCTGCTTGGCTAATTAAGACCTTTTGGCTTCAGCTTGGATGCAAGATGTGTGAGTAACCTCTATAATTACACACACAAGTGCTTTGTTCTGTGAGAGGTGACCTCGCCTGTTCTCCCCGGCTAGTCACACACTGTCTTATTATGTTTTAGCTAGGGGGCATGAGTGTGGGGCCGTGGTTTTGGATCTGAAGAGCACAGTTGATGCTGTCTACTCCTATAAGCTCTGCACTAAATGATACAGCGTCCCAGATGTGTGTGTTCCTGCAATTTAGTGGCCCGAGTCTTTTAATTATGGCCTTGGAAACAGACGACTGGAGGGTAAATGCAGCTGAAATTGGTGTGGCCGTAGGGGTCAGTTCTCGGAGCGTTTCTTTGTTTGTTCACTTCTGTGTTCTGGGAGCAGTTTTGCAATCAGAGCGCTCTTTCTGTATGGCACACGTCTATCCTTTGTTCACACAGGCCCCTGCCAAGAGGAAGATAAAGTAGCCCTAATAATCAGTGGTTTGGTTTTTAAAAGAATTTAAGGAAAAAAATAAACGAGCTTAATCCTCAACTCTCTCGTGAGACTTTGGTGTCCCCATGGCCAGATTTATACCTTATGTGGCCATAGGCACAGCACATTCAGCGCTCCCCAGGCCTACAGCTGACCTTCCTGTTTTCTGTAAAAAATTAAATGAGAAGAAATATAAACATAGCCTTCCCGGGAAGGCATGAGACTCTCCGCCGCTCACGGAGCTCCCAGCCCGAGCCGGGACACAGCCCACCCGCCCCAGGTGAGGTGCAACGGGGGGAGGGATAGCTCAGTGATTTGAGCATTGGCCTGCTAAACCCAGGGTTGTGAGTTCAATCCTTGAGGGGGCCATTTGGGGATATGGGGCGAAAATTGGGGATTGGTCCTGCTTTGAGCAGGGGGTTGGACCTCCTAAGGTCCCTTCCAACCCTGATATTCTATGATTCCCACCGCGCGTGGTCCCCGGGTGTCTTCTGTTGCTCCCGCGGCACGGCAGCCACACTCCAGCTCTGCCCATGCAAGTAAATGAGGTGTCAGCCATGCCCCTCCTTTTCCTTCCCCTCCATGGGGTGGAGGCAGCGGGGCGGCAAGATTGGGAAGGGGCTGGGATGCTCCCAGCATCTTCAGCAGCCACCCCGCCCGGATGCAGCTCACGGCGCCCCCAGGTGGGCTGACTCGGACGCACATGATGCTGCAGGCACACACACTGGGGGGCCACCGACCCGTGCCAGGAGCCCGGCTGCCTGCAGGGGAGCTGTACATATTAACTTTTTAACTTTTAACCCACTTTTAACTTTTAGGCACCCCTAGAATGCCAGCGCCCCTAGGCACGAGCCTACTTGCCTCATTAGAAATCCGGCCCTGACTGTTCTTAAAGGAGCATTGACCAGTAGCGAGAGCAGAGCATTGGGACAGGGTTCATTAGGGTCACCAGAGTATATACCAGTTGAGCTTCATTAGGGTCACCAGAGTATATACCAGCTGAGCAGACACCGCTCTGTGTCAGCTGCTCCATGCCCTCTATAAAGCAAGTATAATGATCCTTATCTGCCTCCTGGGGAGGAATTGTGAGGGTTTAATGAATGTTTCCTAAGCAAAGGTGTAGGTTGCTTTCACTCGTGTCTCGCAGAACGGTGCTGCCGTGACAGCTCTAGAGAATGTGGTGGAACCCAATGGGAGTTGGGTGCATCCTTTAGCACTGAAGGAATTGCCCTTCGTGTCCTTTGATAGTCATAGAACTAGTGTAGGTAAAGGTCGGGTGAGCATACCCCACATTGCTCCACGCAACTGCCTCACTCCAGAAGGGCGTTCATGGCCCATATCCACGAAGTACTGAGCATGGGCAAGATAGCTCCCCTGCTGGCAAACTTTGGTGGTGGTGAATTCGTAAACCTGGATGACTCGCCTCCACTAGGAACTTAGCTGAGTCCACACATTCGTTTCATATGATTCCACGACAGGACCATCGAAAAGCAATGATTCTTTGCGACTCTTCACCTTCTCCGGCTATGTGAACTTGCTGGCTTAGACTTGGCCTTCTCCTTCCCCCAGGTCCCAACTAGTCCATCCCCTGCAACTACATTTCAGAAAATTTTATGAAAATTGCATCTAGCTACTGAAACTGCTGTCACATTCGGCATTAACGTGCTTCACTGTGTACTTACCTTGTACAGCACTGTAACTGGGTTGTCCTGTTATGTGTATTGTGTGATGGTTTCAAGTTGTCCTTGGGAAAAGACCTCATAATTAATAAGCTGTCAAGCTTAACTGGGGCATCATGTACAGGTATCATTAAGAAATAAACAAATAACTCTTCCTCACGACTTAAGTATCACTGTACCATGTTATGTGAAAGAGGAAGTACTCCAGCGAATTTAGGAGTTGGCTGTATTAGCCTGGTATTTGGAGTTCAAGGCTTGGCTCTCACTGTGGAATTTTGAAGGAATATCCATTTCATTATCCCATATCAAACTTCTCTATACTAATAACAGGAGCAGGATATATCTGTCGAGGGCCCTTCCCAGGAGAAACACAGTAAAATACAGAGTATTGATGCCTTGTGTGTCAGAAGGGCTTACAAGCCCCCAGGAGTGGTGGAGCCAGGTCGGGGTGGAGAAGGCCAACAGCATCCTGCCAATGGCAATATCGGGAAGGTGGAACTATGTTTCC
Organism: Macrochelys suwanniensis; assembly: GCA_033296515.1. Classification (NCBI taxonomy): domain Eukaryota; kingdom Metazoa; phylum Chordata; order Testudines; family Chelydridae; genus Macrochelys; species Macrochelys suwanniensis. The sequence continues at coordinate 137,107,843 of CM065778.1, forward strand.
AGCCCCACAACATCTGGCAGAGGTGAGAGCGGGACCTGGAGAAGAAGCTGGAGCAGCTGTTATAGGACGCAAAATCAGGTCAGCCACCAGGAAATAGGTAGGAGTCCCCGGCCCAGCCTGATCCCACCTTCCAGCCACTGAGGATTCTGGGAGAGACCCCCGGCCTGGGGGAGGGGCAGGACCATGTGCACCAGCTGGCAGGGTGGGGTGGGGGGATAGAACATGGAACTGGCATGTGAGTCTTCAGCACACAGGGAGCCAGCCACCAAGGGACATGGGGGGAGGCTCAGAGGTCACCAGCTGCCAAGTAATTGCCGTAGGAATGTCAGGAGGAACTACTAGGATTTCCCTCCCCAGGCAGGAACTGGTTCCACCCTCTGAGTCTCAATAGCTCCCCACCCCTATCCCTCCACCCCCCATTCACAGGGAGCTTCCGCCCCACCCCACAAACACAAGTGAGACGGGGGCCATGTTGTGCTTAGTGTTATACAAGCACATGGGAAAAGAACGTCCCCGCTCCAAAAAGTGTATAAACATCGCTAGGGCTAGGAAGGATGAGCCTTAAAGGAACTGACTGAGGCTTCAGAAGATCTGGTTTCAATGCCCAGATTTCATCTCTCTGTGCCTTAGCGAGCCCTCGTTCAAATTCAAGGCATAGATTAAAGCCAGGAGGGACCATTACATCCCCAGGCCTGCTCTCCTGTATGCCGCGGGCCATAGAATAACCCTCAGTTACCCATGCCCTGAGCCCAGTAATTCGTGTTTGTTTAATGATACATCTGCCTAGTGTCTATTTAGCTTTTGGGGGATCGAGTCTGTTGCTTGTTATGTGTTTGTACAGGGCCGAGCACAGCGGGGTCCTGATCTCAGTTGTGGACTTTAGCAGCGAATGTAATAGTACACAATAGTGACAGATTGTGAACCCCTCACTCACACGGAGCGCCAATGACTCTCACCCACGTAGCCATTGATTTACAAGCTGTCCCTCACTAGTTTAAGAACAGTCAGAGCAGCAGCACACCTATATTTCTGCCTGCAGCTGTATTTCCTCCGGCTGTGATCTTCTCAGATTTCAGACACTGAGAAAGGTCAGGACTGGGAGGAGAGAACTCCAAGGAAACCCCAAGGTGCTGCAGGAATTGGCATTAGCTATTAACTCTTGCGCTGTCTCTCTGATGATGGGTAAAAGCACAGGCCTAACTGCTCATGGTCATTGCAAATCCCCACCGCAGTTTTTTGCAAGAGGAGAAGTGTGTTAACTCTGATGTCCTAGTCCAATTCCAGTTTGTGGTATTTCATTTTCCTGCTGGACACGGTGCTCTTCTTCACTTCTTCTCCTAACCTGTTGTCTGGGTGTAACTATGCCCCTGCTTGGCTCATCTGCAAGAACTAAACCTAGGAGCTCTGGATCTAAAAGCAGGAGCCTCTGCGGCTTGAGAAAAAAGTCCATACCTGCTGTGGGCTCTGATTTCTGCATGATGGAAAGATACTCAGATAAAACAATGATGGGCATGTGCTAAGAACCAGAACAGAATAGCGGGAGGATGTTCTTTGTTCAGCACCTAGCTCGATGGCATCTTGCTCCATGACTACAGGTGCTACAGTAATATGAATATATGGTAATAATTAGTAATAATAGTAATTAATAATGTGATTTAACGTATTCCCCTGGTGCAAGTGAGAGGAGAATCAGGCCCAAGAATGTAAATTGTGATTAATTTTTAGGGGGATTTGCCAAAGCTCGCAGTCTTTGAGGTTCACTTTTCCTTTCAAAAGTCTTTCAGATCAATATGAAATTGAGCAGGGCTAGCACAGACGTTTTAACGTGGGAATGATTTGCTGAGACAGCTGCATCTCTGTGAGGATGGGAGCTGCTGCGTTTCTAAATATACTAAACCCCTCTATTAGTAACAGCGAAGGGCTTGAGTGAAAAGTGCAAAAGCCTGGGAAACTGAGAGCAAAACCAAAAGATCTCCACGTGCAGGGCTTGCATCATCTTCAAGCGGTAAAAAATAAGGGATTTTAATCAGCAAAATATTTCTGATGTTGCAAAAGAGCCACAACAGCAGCCCAACCTAGTAAACATAAGGCCTCTTTTAGCTCAAGGGCTGGTCTCCGTCAAATAAACGGGTCTGGGAAATTGTCAGGCCTGATCCTCCTTCTGGGGGATTTTGCCATTGATTGCAATGGGAAAAGGCTCAAACCTTTTTATTATGGCTCCTGTGAGTCTTTAATAATGCCTGTTTTGCTTCAGACCTCACTAAAAAGGTTAATAGTGACCAGATACTGAACACAATTAAGAACAAGGGCAGGGTGGCCGCTTTTTGGAGGGGCACTTTGTGTGCCCCCTGTGGCTGGAGAAGCTGACTCTCCCCAGTGCCGGAGGACCTGGTGCTCCCTGGTACGGCCTCAGGGCAGTGGAGTTCACTCTCCTCCAGACAGCCAGAGGAGCCGGATCGCCCCTCTGCAGCCCCAGGGCTGGAGGAACTGTCGTCTCCTGCCCTGGCTCTCCTTGCCCCAGCCCCAGAGGAGTTCGGTGCCCCCACTGATGGAGGGGGCATGCCCCTGCTTTCCCCTGCTTGTGCATGCCCCTGAACAAGGGGAAAGAACATGCAAGCCAAAATAAGGTGTAATTCAGGGAAACATGCGGCATTTACTGTCTTTTTACTGGAGATGTTGAGCAAGGCAAGAAGAACCCACTTAATTTTAAGATCCCAGGTTGAGTTTCCAGGGCTAGTCGTTGGGCGGGTGGGGGGAATAACATCATGTTTGCCTGTAAAATGAGAAAATTTCACCTGGAAACTACTGAGAGACAATACATATGGAACTTGTAATAGCCTCTTTTCAGTGTCACGTTTCAGAGCAGAACAGCTTAATATATTGAAACGGAGACATATGCAGTACGCGATTGGGCCAGATTCTCAACTGGCATCAATCAGGGTAGCTCTGCTGAATTACACCGGCAGAGACCCTGGCTTCAGTTGTGCATCATGCTTTCACCAGACTGAATCCAGGTTTTACCCTTACCCCTTAAATCCCCCTCCCCACAACTCTTGGTGGATGGAATGGATTTATCCACTTCGTCATGCAGAATATACCATGGTATTAAACCAAACACCCAGTGCATCTGCGATTGGCTAAGTCACTCCTGCTTTCTCTACCTGTCTGATGTGGCAGTTTCATACGGAGGCAATTCTAGATTTTTGTTTTCTACCTGAAAAAGCTCAATTCACTTAAAATTGAAATAAATAAAACCTTACATAGTGTAAATTGCATTCAAAGCGTCCCCAGTGCCTGGACGGTGGCCACTATTGAGAGATTATTTTATCAACCTTGAAAGGAATATTCATCCCCATTTTGGCAGCTTTGTCACTCAAAGGGCAGAAGAATGCAGCTTGCCTTCAATAGGAGGCAATGAAGTGATATCAAATCCTCAGCATGGGGTGGGGGGAACATACATGTGGCACTTTATCCCTTAACCTCTTAAATATAAACAATTGAACAGTTCTGACCTGAAAATGTCATGGCCAAGTTGTTATTTTGTGCCCTATAAACATGTGGGTGGTGATTGCATTTTTCCCTCAGGCGGGAGAGGGAAAAATATCAGGTCAGAACTGTTAACAAAGTTGGGGACTAGCTGAATTTCTCTCTTTAAACTCCAATACTGCCAGTTCACATCTAGGAAGTTTTGCCCATGTTCCGTTCCATTCTCCTGCATCAGCAACTTAGCCCTGGTCTGCACTGGGGTGGGGGGATCGACCTAAGATACGCAACTTTAGCTATGAGAATAGCATAGCTGAAGTCAATGTATTTAGATCGACTTACTGCGGCATCTTCATGGCGGTGAGTCGACTGTTGCCACTCCCCCGTCGACTCCGCCTGAGCCTCTCACGGCGCTGGAGTACCGGAGTCGATGGGAGAGCTCTCGGGGATCGATTTTTCGCGTCTAGACTGGACGCGATAAATTGACCCCCAATAGACCGATCACTACCCGCCAAACCGGCGGGTAGTGTAGACATACCCTTAAATTCCAATGGCTTTGGGTGTTAGGAGAATGAGACCTCCAAAGGCACATCTACCTTGCAATAAAAAATACAAACCATGGCTCCAAGTCTCCGAGCCAGGTTCAACGGACTCAGGCTTGCAGAGCTCAGGCTGCAGGGCTAAAAACTGCAATTCGGACAGGCTCTGAGACCTACCCCCCGTGCTGGATTTCAGAGCCCTGGTTCCCGCTCGAGCCCGTATGTTTATACTGCGATTATTAGCCCCACAGCCCAAGCTCCCTAAGCCCAGTCAGCTGACCTGGGTCAACCATGACCATCGTGCAAGTCTGTTATTGCAGTGTAGACGTATCTGAAGAGTGACAAGGGTCGAATCTGACTAAAGTGAGGGAGAATAAACAGTCTCTTCAAAGGCCTGGCTACTGATGTTTTCATGTTGCGCTAGGTTCCTGCCTCCCATTAGAAGACCACAGGTATGGGGCATGTTTGCTGCCCAGGAAAGCTCTCTGCGTTGGAGTTAACAGCATGAGCATTTTGTTCTGCGCGCCAAAACACAGTGCTGCCCTCTCAAATTCCTCCTGTGCTTCAGAGTCTCAGATACGGTGAATTCCACGGTGTTACAGGGTGTCTTGCCCCGCTAAGGGTTAGTGGCCTAGGGCCAGCCAACCCTAGTAACTCAGGTGGCCTACCTGAGCAGGGATCAGCTGACTCCCCTAGAAAGAGCAGCAGGAGGCTGCAGAAAGGGGATCTCCAGGGAGACCAGATTGGTGGATGGAGCAGGATGGAGGAAGTTCAGAGGCTTCAGGAAAGGCTCAGGAGAGGCCTGATAAGGAGGTGACCGGATGGACTTGAGAACTCTACTTTGAATCTTTGTCAATTTACACACTCAGAACTGGAGAGGGGCTGCAAATGAGCAAAAGGGTCTGTGAGTTGTTGAAGAGGCCCCTTGAAGGGGGAAACTGAGGCAGGAGCTGCTCACAGGGCCACCTAGAGGCTACAAGGACATGTTCCAGGGGAGGTCACACTATGACACACTCAAGAGCGTGGAGCTTCTATGTGGACAAGAAAGATACCTGATGTACAGGAAGAATTTGAAAGGGCCTAGCCTGTATCTGTGCCTCAACGTGATGCACTGGGTATCTACCCACACCAGATATGGAATGCGCTCTGTGACTTCTAGGAGAAGTTCATCCCCTGGCTCCAGAAATGTGGGTGGGGAAAGTTTGCAAGCATGAATTAGCAAGTGTTGGGGGATGACAGAGTTGACATGAACCGTACCAGCTTTCTGTCTGAGGAAGTATGTAGTACCCTGCCAGCAGAGATTCAAAAAGGGCCCAGCCCATCCAAACTCAGAGCCCCTTACTTATCACAGAGGCTTGACCGATGAACATAACATCTCATGTTAAATTGCCACGTCCATGAATGTCATTACCAAAAGCAGCCACTCCATTTTGAACTATGCATGCGTTTGGATGAGTGGACCCCACAAATCTATGAAAGGCCCGATCCCTCCGGTGTGGGAGAGGTCAAAGAGCCCAGAATTTAACACATTACGGAGGACAAAAAATGAAAAATTAAGGAGTGGGGTGCAGGTCACTGGTGGATGGCTCTTAAGACTGAATTTCTCTATGCACAGAACAAGCAAGTTTCCTCCGTCCAAGATGCACCAAGATGGAGATTACTGCTAGGGATGAAATGGAAGCTCAGTCTCTCTTACCCCTTCAGGTCTTGGCAGCTCTACTAATTAGAGCTGAGTAACCAACCCACAGCAATTTCTCTGATGAATTTTGCCATTTTTCTGTGATTGCAAATTGCCCAGGAAGAGATCCTGAAATTCTCAAAAATTTGTTTCTCATCCAAAAATTAGTTGTGACTGTTTTTCTGCTAATAATACTTGTACCTTGAGATCTTGTAAATTGTGATGATTACAATCAAATCGGCAATTTGCACTGTGCTGGTTAGTTACGTAAACCACATGGCATTCTTTCTGTTCCCTGATTAGACAATGCACGTAGCTACCTAAGCAATACATAACGAACCCTGAACTATATCTATTCAGCTGTCAAATTCACAATCCACATCCTTTTCATATCTGCACCTTACTAGAACTGATGAGAAATGTGACTTTTTGCTTGTAAAAAGTTCATCAAAATTTTTCCATCAGAATTTTGACAAAAATAGTTTTAAAAAATTAAAAAATGTTGACCAGCTCTAAAGTTCTCTCTCTCTCTCTTATACACCCACCCACACACTTATCATGTGCCCCAAGCCTTTTAAAAGCACATGCCAGCCAGTGCAAACACACAGATATTACAGAAAAAGATGCCATCTATTAGATTTATTAGTAAGGCCCCAGCTCCTCTCTATTGCTCTTCCATCTTTACTGGAAGAGATGCTCTCTGCATCTCTGCTTGTTTTTCAGGACAACAGAGCGTCAAAGTGACAAAATTGTTCCTGAACTGACTCCCATACACACAATGATCTTTCCAGAGGATGACATTCAACAACATAGATCACCTCAGCACAATGAAGAGATGTGGCCAGATTGTCCGCTGATCTAAAATAGCATAGTTCCACTGATGGCGATGGAGCTACACAAGATTAAACCAGCCAAGAATCTGGCCTATGGAAATTAGAGTTGGATGAACATACCAACAAGTTTCCACAATTATTTGCTTGGAATTAAAAATGAATTTGGTTTGGGTTGTGCATGTGTGAGCCCCGCCATCTTGGTCATGACTGAGGATGGGACTGGGGACATCCTGACCTAAAAGAGCAAGGCTTTATAGCTTGAGCGAAAAGAAAATCACCTGTAGCTGGGACATGTAACAGTCTCATATTCTTTGCTGGTGGGGCACAGAAGATGATGCAGAACACACAGTGATCGTGAGTCCCATACAAACCCCATTTGTGTGTGCTTCCTGGAGTGACTGGAATCTTATTCCCGTGAGTGCTTGGGCAAAGTGAGTTTTAAGTGTTCTTGCTCAAGCATTTGACTTGGGAAGGGTGAGAATGGTTTATTTTATATGGGATAACACAGCAGAGGGACAAGGTTTCTCTGACCCAAAGGGATTAAAACATGACAGAGAAGGATCTGACTGCACCTGGAGTTGTTCGCACACAAATCACCATTCAATGTCAATGATGGTGATGACTGAAAACTACAGACTAATAGATGCTGTGCGTTTGGAAGATTTTATGTTGAATGGAACTATGCTTGACCCAATCCGAGCTCACAGCTCCCAAAGATCCACGCTTAGAACCATAGTACAACGAGAATGAAGTGAGCCAGACAAAGGATCTTATCACTTCCCCATAGGCATGTGCCATGTTGAAAGTTTTGCAATTAGTGAACTTTGGGCAAACATTCCATAGTACTGGCTTCACCAGAAAAGAGTTTGCTGCATCCTGCCAGCTTTTCATTTTGTTCCCAAAGCTGGGGCCATCATTGCTGGTTGCAGATGAGCCCCGGAAGACAAATAGTTTTCCGGGTGTCCGCGTGCAAACGAGTCTCCTTTAAACAGAGCGGAGAAAAGCTTGTAAAAAAAAAAGACTGAAATAAATGATGAAAAGCAACTGCTATAAAATTTTAAGGTAGGATCTAAGCCCAAGGCAGATGAGTGTTTAGACTGATAATAGAGGTCTGTCTGTGAACAGACGAGCTCACTGTGGGAATTTCTTTTAGCCTGATATTGATAGCATTATTGACGGGTTTTTTTTTAAAGGCATAGGCATGGAATGATTGAGAAACAGAGACACGTCTTTCAGAGCTAGCAAGTCAAAGCTACTTTCTTGTAAACTTTGCTGAGTAATCTTCAAGATCAGGAGCTGTTTTGGATTCTAGAAAGTATTAGTTAGATGCAGAAGAGCAAATCATCTGCCTCAGCAAGCCATTGGTGCCGCGGGACACTGGCTGGGTCAGAAGGTCGTTAGACAACATCATTAGGCTTTACCCATTTCAGTCAAATCACATGGCCAATTTAGTCAGCTGGCAGTGCATCTGCAAAGTAGTTCCAGCTGACTAGATCAGACTAAGAAATGCCTTGCAGCAGTCTCTTGATCCTGCAGTCTCAGAGACATTGTGAGTAAATAGATGAAACAAGGCATCTTAACCGTGTTCACTAAAAGCTGTCCCGTGAAGTAAGGTAAATAATGTTACCGATGGTAAACTCCCAGCAGCCATATCAGACGCTTATCAAAGAGGAGAATTGAGAAGAAGAAATTGCAATGATAACTTGAGATATGTGGAGACAGGAGATCCATTTCACAAAGGATTTTGAGATTTCAAAACTTGGCTTCGTTCCAATTATAAAAAAGGCAAATTGAAAATGTAGAAATTCTCTTTGAAGGAAACTTCAGGAAAAAAATTGTCTTGGGCAATGTAAAACATTTTGCTTTGACATAATCAAAATGTTTCATTACTATTTAGAGGCAGATCAAATCACTTCTTGCAGCAAACAATTTCCGTTCAAATTCAGTTTTTGTTATTATATAAAACACAAAAAAAATCAAAACCAAAATTTATTTCTAAATGAAACAGTGAAATGTCTGGTTCTGAAAATGCTGAAACAGGATGCTTCGACATTGTCAGATTTTCCCCTGCCCCCAGTTTTTCTCTGAAATGAAATTCTAGTGAAATCAACCCAATTTTGTAAAGTGTTCAGTTTCAATGGAACAGTATATTCCGATGGAATATGGTTCTGTCAAAGTTTCTCTGACCAGCTCTGCTAGCCACATAGGAGTCAGTTGCTGGGATATGTATTGACAGCCGTTGGGAATGTTGCTTTTTAAAGGAGAATGAAAACGACATTTGGCCATTAATAAAAAGCACCAGATGCAGCTGCACTATAAATAGATGTATTCCTTTTTGTTGCATGTCACAAATACGTGTTACACATAGGTGCTGTTCAATACTAACAAGGCCTATGGATAAATTCAGATAAACATTAAGATGTGTAACCCCCAAGGAGATTACCTAGATTCCTGGGACTCTGTCTGCTGGCAGCTCAGGGAGAGGTGCACTGTCCCTGGTAGGGAGGGGGTGCTAAGGCAGACTCAGAGTCCGCCCAGCAACCAATGGAGAGTGAGAGGCCCTTCCCAGGGAGTTCAGAAAAGGGGAGAAGCCATGTTGGAGTCAGTCTGGAGCCAACCAGGGAAAGGGCAGGACTGGCTGTGGGGGGTTTTCCTACCGCACTGATGATTCCCAAATTTGTAGAGTTTGCTGGGAAACTTCCCCAGCCAGGCTGAGTTCACCCTCCAGCTCCCTAGGTGAGACCAGTCACCACATGGTCAGCTGTGCTCTGGCTGCTAGTCCAGGGACGCTGCCTGCTGAGTGTGTGTCTGGAGGCTGGGCTAGGAGGCTACAGTGTGGATGTTAGGGTAGTTGTGTAACCTACACCTTGAGCCCTGCACCCCTTTGTGGTGAGTGGAAATCCTGGGACCGACACAGCCTGATCCCTGCCAGCAGAGAGCAGCCCCTCTGCAGTGACTGAGGAGTCCAGAGTCATCTTTGAACCTGAGGATCACCCATGGAGTTTGTGAGTGCACCATCTTTTAGTTAGTTAGTCAGGTAGTTTGTTCTGGGGACCCCCTACTCCCTGAACTGTGTCCTCAAGCCAGGGAGTAAGGGTTTGAGGATTTTATAACCTGCTGCATATTACACCTGTGGAGGGATTTACCATCTCCCACTTGTGAGTCCTTTGGGCTGTACTGAACCCAGTCAGCCACACTGCTAAACCATTGCAGAGAAGAATTTTGCGGTTATAGGTCATCAAGGGCCCCAGCAAAGTACGCGTACCAACGGGACACTGATCTTATATTTGCTACATCAAGTCACGGGTATTTATCAATGTGGGCACCGGTGACCCTAAAAATAGTGTTTTACCCTGTTATGTTGTATTTGTCGCTTGTTTAATATAATTATTGTGTTGAATATATTGTATGTGTTTATGATATTTCTTGGAAGTCTCCAACTAGCTGGCAAGTAAGTGGGGATTACCCTGTAGTTAGAATTTTTCGTCCAAGCTGTCCTGGTGATCTTGCCAGGAAGGAGCGATGGGGGTGGAGGCACTGCCAAATAAATTCATAGGAAAAAGGAAAGAAGATACACCCTGCTGAGTGGATGGCAGGATCCAAAAGAACCCAGACCTGTCCATCAAAACCTGTAGGCAGATTGTCATTAAAGGAAGTAACCGGCTGGAGAGGGGGCGCTACAGGTGAAAATACAGGGGCCTAATGAAACCTCACGTCTAAAACCCTTTGAATTGTGAGTGGCGGGTTCTAGCACCCCTGATCCGAAAACCACACAATGCTTGTGGTTCAGATTGGGAGACCTGTTCTGCCTTTCAGGTTTAAAAAGAGTCAACATCTAACTAGACTCTCTTTTGCAATTTCAAACCGAAGAGGAGAAAACTGTATGAGATTGTTTATATCGCACCATGGATATGCGTGTGGCTTTTTGAACCAGAGAGTTGGTGCCTCAAAGAGTCTACAATCTAAGGTCCTTTATCCGGCACCTATTTAAGATGTAAGATGGTTGAGCTGGAATCTAGGGTTCAGGTTTCTGCGCTCATGCAGACTGGGTGGTAGGCAGTAAGGCCCAGTGGTTGGCGTCAGAGCCAGGGGTTGAGGAAGAGTCGGAGCCAGGAGTCAGAACTGAGGGTCGGAACTGAATTAGTGGAAGTCAGGGAAGACAGGAGAAAGGCTGGTTCTGAGGAAGGAGCAAGGCTGGAAGAGGATGGGAATAAGGCTGGGTGCAGGGCAGGATCTGGCCTGGAGTTGTAGAGGAACAAATCAGGAGCAAGGGTTAGAGAGAGGAGCACAGGGATGCATGGGCGGTGAGCAGCCAGCGAGCTCCTGCTAGGTTTAAGAACTGGCCTCTTGGCTTCTTCAGCCAATGAAGCAGGGTGGTCCAGCAGGCAGCCTCACTGCCTTGTTCGGGCATCAGAAGCACTGTGCAGGCGCAGCTGAGGGCCTTACTCCTGACGCAGACTCCTGTGACCTTGGGCAAGACACTTCATTTCTCTGTGCCTCAACTCCCTGTTTGGAAAATAGAGATAACAGCGCTGCCCTGCTTTACAGGGACAGTGTGAGAATGGATGCATTAGAGAGTGTGAAGTGCTCAGATACTATGCTGACGGAGGTCAGATAAATCCCTGAAATAAATTAAATTGTCTCCAGTAGTGCAGCTCCTTGTCCCTGTGCAGGGGGAGCAGCTCTGGTCACCGGGTCAGGAACTCAGTTAAGGCAAGAACAACAAACCGAAGGCTATCATGGCACGCCAAGAGGTTTAATAGAAAGCAATTGTAAAGAAAAAGGGTCATGCTTGTGTGGTTTGCAATGTAGCCCAGAAGAGGGGAGACAAAGGTAGTGTTACACAACATTTACACCAGGGGTCTCAAACACGCTCCCCGCGCCCTCCCTCCCTCCCTCCCCTCCCCCCGAGTTACGTTCTGAAGTTCCACCACCATAACAGCTGTCTGGCGGCTTCACGGTTTCTGGGAGGGAGGGGGGAGGAGCGGGGAGCCACGCGCTCAGGGGAGGAGGCGGACAAGGGGCAGGGCCTAATGGAAGGGGTGGAGTGGGGGGAGGGGCTGGGGGCAGTGAGGGGGCGGGGTCAGTGATGCGGCCCTCGGGCCAATGCACTAGTCCTCATGCGGCCCTCGTGGTAATTTGAGTTTGAGACCCCCGATTTACACTCTCTGGGTTTTGGACAGCTCTGGACCAAAATGGCCCTCTGGTCTAAGTCAGAGCAGCATCTGCTTTAACTCACAGCATCCCACACGACACTGCCTATGGGCTGCAGGGTAGCCCAGAATTCCCATAGTGCTGTGTGCTACCGGCCCGCCCCAGGTCACTTCCTACCCTGGGCTTGTGACGAAAGATGGCCTAAGCTGTGTCTGCTCTGGGAGAGTTGTCCCTCAGTCAGCTGCATCACAGGCCCCTATATGCAACCGGAGAAGCAAGTAGGAGCCAGAGCAGGCTAAAGCATCTGTCCAAATAGAACCACTTAGGACAGTCATTCCCATACCCTGGAGGTTATGTGGATTTGCTTCCATTTATTAGCCTATAGACATCAGCCTCCTTCAAAATCTCTTGAGATTTCAGAGCTGTTGAATCCAAATCTGCAACCCTCCTAAGAACATGAGCCCACATCCCAGACTAAACCTAATCCGGATGCTCCATCTCTGGTTATCATTATATATTTTTCAGATCCGTGGAGCAAAATTAAAGCCCTGTGTTACTTCAGGTGGTTAATGTAATGTGTTACAACCCTGGCTGAGATCCCCCCAGATGGATGGTCACCCAGCTGCTGGCTGGTGAGTCTTGCTCACACGTTCAGGGTTCAGCTGATCGCCATATTTGGGGTCAGGAAGGAATTTTCCTCCAGGGTAGATTGGCAGAGGCCCTGGAAGTTTTTCACCTTCCTCTGCAGCATGGGGCACGGGTCACTTGCTGGAGGATTCTCTGCATCTTGAAGTCTTTAAACCATGATTTGAGGACTTCAATAGCTGAGACATAGGTGAGAGGATTATTCCAGGAGTGGGTGGATGAGATTCTGTGGCCTGCATTGTGCAGGAGGTCAGACTAGATGATCATAATGGTCCCTTCTGACCTTAAAGTCTATGAGTCTATAAACCCAAAACTTGGGTCCCATATGCTCATAGTTTTGCTGGGTCAGGACAGTGTCCAGGCACAGTTTCTGGACCTCTAGGCACAGTTGACTCTTAAGGTGCAGATCCTCTATCTTGCATACCTTCTGAGAGATTAGACTTCACAGTCCAACTGCCTACATCCTGAAACTGGTGCCGGCCCCCTGGAGCCTTCGGAGACTATGTGACAGTTAAAGGGGAAGGCACACTCTAACTTTGTAAAGGAATTTCCAAACCAATCACACTTTATTCATAAGCAAAGTACAAGAGATAGACGGATCTATGGGAAATAATAAACACCTGCACAAAAAATGGTCCCCCTGGTGTCCTCACCACTCTGAGAGCCCTTTGAGTGTTAGTCCTATCAGGTTCACAGGACTCTCCTTCTTCTGCCCCGTCTTGTATTCTTGTTCTTTCTCATCTATATGGCCAATGAGAGAGCCTCCCTTGTTTACATAAGAATGGCCATACTGAGTCAGACCAATGGTCCCTCTAGCCCAGTATCCTGTCTTCCAAATGTGTCCAGTGCTAGATGCTTGAAAGGGAATGAACAGAACAGGACAATTGCCAAATAATCCATCCCCTGTAATCCAGTCCCTTCCTCTGGCATTCAGAGGCTTAAGGACACCCAGAGCATGGGGTTCCAACTCTGATCACTCTGGCTAATAGCCATTGATGGACCCGTCATCCAGGAACTTATTTAATTCTTTTTTGAATGCACTTATAGTTTTGGCTTTCACAACATCGCCTGGCAACGAGTTCCCCAGACTGACTGTACTTTGTTATGTTCTGAATGTTCCATTTTCCCCTGTCAGGTGATGCCTCTCAGAAGCTTCAAGACCTTGGTCAGGTGATTCATTGCTTGGTTACAGCCCATCTGCAGTCCGGACTGGGAAAACTGGTCCCCCCCACCCCCTTCCTCCCAGGTGCTGCAGCCAGCTCATTATTCTAGGATTTTTCCATTCCAGTGGAAGATAATTCAGATTAATGACTCTTGATTACCCTCCATTGTTCTGCTAGGGCAGGGTTATTCAATTGTTGATGGCACTTAATGACTGTTCCATGCCCGGACAGATACCTAGGTGCCCCTCTTCTTAAGAGGACTCGGGGACAATACATCAGTCAAGGTATAAACATACAGAGAGTTCATAAAATCAAACTGGAAATCATAAATTCCCATAGACAGATCCCCAAACTGCCATATAATGCACAGCTGACTCTATAGACTGCAGGAGTATTGGGATTTAACACATTCCTGGTCTAATCTTTCTGCTCTTATATTTGGATCTGCTTTCTTTGCATCTCTCAGTCCTTAGAGGTGAAATATTTTTTTTCTTCTCCATCTCTGTGTGAGAGACAGAGATCAAATACAAACTCAGCTTTCACCGGTACTTGCACCGTGACATATTAATTATTTTTTTTATGCCTGACACTTATACTTTAAAAAAATCCATTGAGATTCCAATGTCCCATCCATATTATAGGCATTTGCGGGGCTTTGCTTCTGTTTTCTTTTGGCTAATTAAGGCTTACCAATTTATCTTGCTTGGGAATTCTGTACATATGCCTGTGTCAAGAGATAATGGAACAGATGGAAACTGCACCTCCCATCTAATTTCACTCCAGATTTCAAGTAGCTCCAGCAAATGTGTAATGCTCCCATAAGACTTTGGGACTTGGGGAAATCTAGGTACGCAGATATTAGCAATGCGCTTTTGTTAGACTTTTAAGAAAACCATTCACTTTTTTTTTTGGCTTCATTTTAACTCTGATTTTCCCAGTTCTTTGGCCATTATAGTATTATTTTGCAAGCCATTGCTACAAGAATTATAATCCAAAGGAATCATTTGAATGAGAGGTTTAATTAGGGTTACAATACATCCAGGTTTTCCTGGACATCATCTCTTTTCTGAGGTCCATCATCTGGCTGGGCAGATTTTTCAAATAACAGGAAATGTCCAGGATTTTTGCAGAGCCTGCATTGCAGACCAGAAAAAGCCCTGATTGGTCCCTCCCCTGCATCCACAGCTGATTGGTCCATTCCCCTGCAGCCAAAGCTGCCGGATCCTAGTCTCCCAACCCTGGGGGAAGGGGTCCCACAGGGAGGCACATTTTTCTCAGTGGCTGTTGCTGCATCCTGGGCTTCCACCAGCCACCCCCACCATCATGACAAGGAGTAACACTGCTCCCCACCTCCAGTGAGTACCCCCACTGCAGGTACTCCCTCCAGTACCCTCAACTACACACACTCCCCTCCAGTTCCCCGCCCCCCTCTGGCAGTGTCCTCTTTTGGGGAACCTGAAATATGATAACCCTGGTGTACTTAACCTGTGGCAGTCACTACTGCAGAATATTATTAAGGCAAATGTGTTACTAAGGCTAAAGAAGAGATGAGACATGTATACAAACTAGACTAGCCTGTACAATTATGCCAGCCCAGGAGAGCAATGGACTAAGATGTATCAGAGAGGAAAGTTGGCCCTGTGGTTAGGGTACTGGCCAGAGCTGTGGGGAGAGCAGAGTGTGGTTTCAGAACTGGAGTAAGAGCGGGACTTCAGTTCTGGACCAGGGATGCTTTTGCAGATGTAAGGGGCTCCAGGCTTGGACCAGTAGGGTGGAAGAGCATTAGCAGGGCTACATAGAGAGCCAGGACTAGAACAGCACTGGGAGATAAGGGTAAGAATGAGGTGTATCAGCAGGGCTGCAGAGGGGACCAGGTCTGGGCTAGTAGTTAGTGTTGTAATTTGGGATTAAAGTCAGGGCTGTCTGGAGGGCCCAGGTATAGGGACAGAATGGAAGATGTCGATCCAGATTGGGGTTCCAATTCACAGATGCAGTGAGGTCCAGAACAGGGGCAGTCGCAGCTGTTACAGGGCAGGAGTGAGCAGTTAGCCCCTCTCTTCCAGGAGAACTCAGACTCACTCTCCGGTGCTTAGAGATGTGGAGCAAATCAGATTGTTTTTAGCCAGGGGAAGTGGCTTGAAACTGGGTGACAGAGCTCTCGGCTGGTTCTACTTTCAGGCAGCGTTTTAGAAATGAGCGTTCCCAGGAGCGAACTGCTCAGAGCCCAAGAAGTATAATATGGATCGCTTCTCCTCATTTCTAGTTCCCAAGTTACTCTCAGGTCAAGTGAGCGACCAGGTTGGGTATTTTATAATGGTCAGAAATTACCTGAGTTATAATGGTCAGAAATTACCGACTCAGGTTTCCCTTCAGATCATTGACGTTAGGAGAAGCTGTAGTTATCTGTGCTGTGTCTCCCGGCATTATCGTCTCTGCGCTGATCCTCCCGAGGCTTTGTCACCGCGGGACCATGTGAAACAATCTGAACACAACCCAGCAGCTTCACACACATGCAGCCTGCAGGAGAGCAGCCCCAAAGGTAGGTGACAGGGCACGGCTGGCCGAGATTATGCAAGCTCTCCCCAGAGCCCAAAAGTAATAGGGCAAAACTGAAGGAAAGGCAGAGTGTCACTTCGTGGGCGGGCTTGATAACATCGTATGGATCAAAAAATCCAATCTGCATTAAACACCTGCAATCTACATCTGCTCCAGCCTCTTCCCCTCCCCTCTCCCTGAGCCCCAACAGCTCTGATTGAGTAAAAATCCCATTATTTTAAGACGAGAAGGAAACCCACTCAACATACTAATGACTTGCGTATTTCACTGTGCTTTCCTAAGCACTGCTTTAGCCATAGGTTCAGTTTTCCCCATTACGAAGGTAAAGGGGATGGGCTTTTTCTGCTCTAGTCAGACTCTCAATTGCTGTGATACCTGAGTCCCGTCCAGCCATGACATTTGCCCTCTGTCTCCCATAAGGACATGCGGTGCATTATATCTATCTAAAATACTTACCATAGTATCTGAGCACCTCACAATATTTCAGGTGTTTATCTTCACAAGATCCATGTGAGGTAGGGCAGTGCTATAGTCCCCATTTTACAGATGGGGAATGCACTGCCTAACTGGTTTGCCAAGGTCACCCAATAACTCTGCAGCAGAGCAGCGACTTGACCTCAGGTCTCCGGCTAGCACGCTAACCACTAGGCCATCCATCCTCTCTAATAGCATGACACATCTGAAAGAGGAGCTGCAGCCATGCAAAGAAAGGGTTAAGCCAGCGCCATTCTCTTCGCTGTGTTGCCAGATTAATTCACGCTGGTCTCCACCCAGCTGCCTGCAGTGGAACACGTTTACCTTCTGGCTTGGTACTGGAGTGGTAACTACATCCGGGTGGTGACACTGGTGCAAATTTCCTTCCTGGAGGCCTGGCCTGAGTTTCATGACCGGCATCTGTTGGTCTCTGTGGCCTAGATTCTGTTCCCAGTTACACTTGTGTACATCCGTTATTATAAATGCTATTTATTTCTATTATGCTCACAGGTAGAGGTCCCGAGCAAGGCCAGGTGCTCGAGGCTGTACAGATACCTAGGGAAAGACAGTCCCTGCCAAGGAGTTCACAATCCAAGCAGTTGCGAGTGGGAGATGAAAACGCTTCAGGAACTGAAGCACACAGAGATGAAGTGATTTGCCCAGCATCACACAGGGAGCTCGTGACATACCCAGTAATTGAACCCAGCTCACTTGAGTCTTAGCCTAGTGACTTAGCTTCAAGTCTGTCCTTCCCAGAGACGAATACTATTCAAATCAAGTCAATGGAGTTACTCTCTGCGTGTATTGGCACGTGCACAGTGGCTGGGACTGTGTCTATAACCTGATGTTGGTGGCAGTATCTTGGCTGTGGTGTAGCGGGGTAGGAAGGGCCAGTTGTCCTGCGTGTCTTTATAACTGCAAGAATGACTGTTTCGGGACTGGATCCAAAACCCACCAAAGCCAATGGACATACTCACATTGACCTGAATGGACTGTGGATCAGGCTCTTAGCGGCTACAGAATAATGTAGGCTTGCAGGAAAGAAAACACCCATCTCATCTGATTACAGCTAAGCAGCCTTCTCTCTCCCTTCCCACAGTGACGAACGCTTGATTGGTAGAACCAAACCTGAATGCAACGTGTCTCACCCTAAAAAAAAGAGGGAGATCACAGCTGTCATGCACCTTGTTTTCATCTCTCGGTAATACCTCGGTAGTTCCATTTGCTCTCCTCGCTAGCATTCGCTTTGAGCGGGAGATAGAGATCTACATTTAAATGCCCAGAACCTTAGCATGGGCACACACATCTCGTCTCGTAAATCTCACTCATGCTAAACAAAATCCTTCTGGGTTTTTCTCGCCGCTACTTCGTAGAGGTTTGACAGTTTCTTGTGGAATTAGTCTTAATGCATTTGTGGAGAAGTGTTCTAAATAATTAAATGTGACATTTGTTGGGGGAAGGCACAGAATGGGGAGAGCTGAAGTCACTGTGTGCAGAGATTATTAGCTGGGTTGTCCTTTCCCCCACCCAAGCTCTAAATGCAAACCAAGATGGGATTTTCCCAAACCCTCTCTCTCTCTCTCTGCTCCTTGCGTCCCATTAAGTGCTGCTGCTCATCATGTGGGTATGCCAGATCTCATCTCAGCAGGTACATTTCACTTATTGAAACATTATTTGAGAACAACTTTATTAAAGATGCAAGAAGCCAATACAATATGACGTGGTGTATAGAGGCTTGTATCCCAGACTGCTTTACAAAATTAAATAATACTAGACAGCAGGCAGGGGATGGTGTGAATTGCAGAGAGAAGCCGTGTAAAAAATCATTCCTTAGTGAATAAATTAAAGCATTCAGTCATATGGCTAGAAATGCAGGGAGACTGGAGCTGAAAGGCACAAGCAAAGCAGGGAAGCTGTGTTGGGAAAGAAGTGCAGAGTGGATGGGGCATAGAGATCCAGGAAAGCTACTTTCAGTTGGCAGGATTTGCAGAGGAGAAGGCTCTAATGCAAGGAACACGTCACTATGTGTGGTCAGATAATTAGTCCCACTTGTGGAGGGGCAAAGTGACTGAAGGTGCAGGGGTTCCCTTGGGAAATTAAGAAGCCAAGAGGTGGGGTGAAATCTGACACCTGCTTTGTTTTGCTGTTATAATTCTTGTAATGAATTATCATCCAGATCCTCAGCGGGTGTAAATTGGTGGCACTACTCGTACACCAGCTGAGCATCTAGCCCTGACACACTTTTGAGACCTTACCCCAACCAAGCCCCCTACGCAAGAATATCAACTGGCCATTAATACATTTAGGCTGGCAATTAGAAGAAGGTTTCTAACCATCAGAGGAGAGTAGTTCTGGATCAGCCTCCCAACAAGTGAAGTGGGGGCAAAACTTTAACTGGTTTTAAAATACAGCTTGATGTTTATGAATGGGATTATATGACAGGAGGACTGGATTTGATGACTTTCCCAGTCCTGTGTTCCCGAGCAGCGTTTGTTGAATAATGAGAAAAACATCCACAAATACTGTAGTTGATGATTACCGGGGGTGGGGCGGGGAATCCTGGATAATACATTTGGTGAACAATGTCATTTGACTGTCTCCAGAGGTGACTGAATACTGGACAATTGTGTATGCAAAGCTGAAGATTGTTTGAAGATTTTTGAGGATAAGTTTGTGCAAAACACTAGTAACGGGAGCCAGTTGCACTTTGTTCAAAATATTTTTTTGACAAAAAGTGGCTTTTTTGTAAAAATTTTAAAAATTGACATTTTCAAGTAATTTTTTCAAGTTTTTGTAAAAAAAAAAAACCCGGAAAATTTTAGGTGGTCAGCAACCAACAACTGAACAGTCCTGGCTTTTAGCCTTTTTATTTTTCAATTAAAAAGTTGCAGTTTGGGGATTTCTTGACTTGATTTTCAATGAGAACCAGAACACTCTGAAGAAAAATTTCAATGAAAACAAAATTTGAACAATTTTTTCATGGGAACAGAAAGCATTTCCTAATCAGCTCTGTGAATCATGACTATTATTCTAACTATGGTTGTCAATGAGTCACAGTTAACTCACGTGATTAACTCAAAAAATTAAACGCGATGGAAAAAAATTGCAATTAATCACACTCTTAAATAATAGAATACCAATTGAAATTTATTAAATATTTTTAGATGTTTGTCTACATTTTTAAATACATTGATTTCTATTACAACACAGAATACAAAGTGTACAGTGCTCACTTTATATTATTATTTTTATTACAAATATTAGCACTGCAAAAATGATAAAAGAAATAATATTTTTCATTTCACCTCGTACAAGTACTGTAGCGCAATCTCTTTATCGTGAAAGTGTAACTTACAAATGTGGATTTTTTTTGTTACGTAACTGCACTCAAAAACAAAACAATGTAAAACTTTAGAGCCTACAAGTCCACTCAGTCCTACTTCTTGTTCAGCCAATCACTAAGACAAACAAGTTTGTTTACATTTAAAGGAGATACTGCTGCCTGCTTCTTATTTACGTCACCTGAAAGTGAGAACAGGCATTCGCATGGCACTTTTGTAGCTGGTGTTGCAAGGTATTTACGTGCCAGATATGCTAAACATTTGTATGCCCCTTCATGCTTCAGCCACCATTCCAGAGGACATGCTTCCATGACGATGATGCTCGTTAAAAAAAAAATGCATTAATGAAATTTGTCACTGAACTCCTTGGGGGAGAACTGTATGTGTCCTGTTCTGTTTTACCCACATTCTGCATATATTTCGTGTTATAGCACTGCAGTCTCAGATGATGACCCAGCACATGTTCGTTTTAAAAACACTTTCACAGCAGATTTGACAAAACACAAAGAAGGTACTAATGTGAGATTTCCAAAAATAGCTACAGCACTCAACCCAAAGTTTAAGAATCTGAAGTGCCTTCCAAAATCTGATTGGGATGGAGTGTGGAACATGATTTCAGAAGTCTTAAAAGAGCAACACTGCGATGCTGAAACTACAGAACCCAAACCACCAAATAAAAGAAAATCAACCTTCTGCTGGTGGCATCTGACTCATATGATGAAAATGAACATACGTCGGTCCACTCTGCTTTGGATCATTATCGAGCAAACTCTGTCATCAACATGGACACATGTCCTCTGGAATGGTGGTTGAAGCACGAAGCGACATATGAATCTTTAGCGCATCTGGCATGTAAATGTCTTGTGATGCCGGCTACAACAGTGCCATACGAACACCTGTTCTCACTTTCAGGTGACATTTTGTAAACAAGAAGCGGGCAGCATTATCTCCTGCAAATTGTAACCAAACTTGTTTGTCAGAGCAATTGGCTGAAGTAGGACTGAGTGGATTTGTAGGCTCTAAAGTTTTACATTGTTTTATTTTTGAATGCAGTTATTTTTTGTACATAATAAAGAGATTGCACTACAGTACTTGCATTAGATACATTGAAAAATACTATTTCTTTTGTTTTTACTGTGAAAATATTTGAAATCAAAACTAAATATAAAGTGAGCACTGTACACTTTGTATTCTGTGCTGTAATTGAAATCAATATATTTGAAAATGTAGAAAACATCCAAAAATATTTAAATAAATGTTATTTTATTAGGAGTGCGATTAATCGCGATTAATTTTTTAAATCGCTTGACAGCCCTAATTCTAACAACCCCACTTCTAACTTTTCCATTTCCAGCTGTAGAGGATTTTTAACTGGTTCCTGATAGCATGTGGAGCCAGGGTGAGTGTCCGAAAATACATTGTGATCATCCTTCTTAGCATATGCTTTGCCTCTATTTTGAATATGTTTAGGGTTACAGGTGTACTAATTGCAGAGTCACTTCCTCTCTGGGGCATAAAGGCGCCTGTGGCCACGATCTGCTAATGCAACCACCCCGCCCCCTAGCGGAGTCATCCCACAGGGAATCCTCTGTGTGGGGCCTGAGTGAACGTTGTTCAAGCTGCTCCGGGAAACTCATCTAACTTTGATTTACAGCCTCATTACCTTTGCGGCCCAGGCTCCTCCTTATTGCTCTTGCTTTCGTTTCCCATCGGTGATGCCCTCTCTGTGCATCTGAATCAAAGAGGAGGGGTCAATGGTCTTTGCATGGGAAGAGAGGGGGAAATAAAGCTGGGGCATTCTCAAAGAAAAGAACAACCCTGCTTTAAAGTGGCAGATCCCTGGTGGCACTTCTCTGTCGCTCCAGTGCCTCCATCAATCAGTTAGGCCTTTGATGACTGGTGGTTGCTTTTTTTTAAATTCATTTCCTTTTCTGCCATTTCTCATAGGGAGGCCCTGCTTGTCCCATATTGAAACAAGAATGTTTAGCGAGGGGCTGGAGGGCTTAGGGCATTGCCAAAAGGCAGGGGAGCAAGGCAGAGTGGTCCAATGGATAAGGCATGGGGCTGGGAGTCAGGAGACCTGGATCATAGTCTGGGCTGTGATCTTTGTCTCTATTTTCCCTATCTTTTCCGTCTTTCTTTGGGGCAGGGACTGTCTCTCACGATGTGTTTGTACAGCACCTGGCACAATGGGGCCTCGTCATTTGAGGCCTCCAGGTGCTACTATACTACAAATAATAACAAGGTTGCTGATTTGCATCCAGCTGAGGTCGGTACCATCTGGAGGCTGGTCATTCGGGTCCGGCTTCTAGTGGGCAGATACTCCCATCACAGAAGTGAACAGTGCCCCACCAGTGTGCTTCAAAAGTCACCTTAAAGTGGTGAGGTCTAAGCACAAAAGAGCAGGCCAGCCTCCCGGCCCATCCCTCCTTCATTCCTTTGCTGGGACTGCTGACTAAGGGTATGTCTTCACTACCCGCCGGATCGGCAGGTAGTCATTGATTTATCGGGGATCGATTTATCGCGTCTCATCTAGACGCAATAAATCGATCCCCAAATGCTCTTCCTGTCAACTCCGGAACTCCACCTCGGTGAGAGGTGGAAGCAGAGTCGACGGGGTAGTGGCAGCGGTCGACTCGCCACCCTCATGGCCAGGTAAGTCGACCTATGATACACCGACTTCAGCTACGCTATTCGAGTAGCTGAAGTTGCATATCGTAGGTCGACACCCCCCCCCCCCCCAGTGTAGACCTGGCCCAAGTTAACAGCTGTGGTGCATTTTGCGATGTGAATGCTCATCCGTGGAGGGGCAGATAACCCCCACTCCCCCACCCCCGTCACTCACACACCAGTCTAGAAGGGATTAAAGAACATCTGTGGTCACAATCAGCCCCAACACAATGCACCTGTGGGTGGGGAGGGCCCATCAAAAGGAGGACCCCCGCCCAGTTGGGGAGCACTCTGAAATGAGCAGAGCTAGGCCCCCCCGGGCTGGGTTTCATCCTGGGGAATGGCTTCAGAGCGCTGCTGGCATGAGCTCTCTGAGAAGGAAGATATGCTGGTTTTCTTTTCTTCATTGAACCCCTGGGACTAAGCGTGCTGGAGTAGTGGAGCCAAGACATCCTTTGGGGGGCTGAAAGCTTGCTTCCCCTTCCTCGTGTGAGGCTGTGGGGCACTTTGGCCTCCCAGGGGCTCAGGAAGTATTTTCCTTTTTGTTTGGATTGCTGTGTGCCCCTGGAAGGGGATGGTCTCTCTAGGCGGCAGAGACAGAGAGCTGTACCTCATACCCCAGCACCGACCCACAGGACCGCTGTCCTCCAGAGGACAATGTATGAGGTAAGCAAGATGTCCCTCTGCCTCCAAAGGGGGGCCGGGAGATATAACCTTTCTCCTCATCCTTAAGGAACTGAACCAAGAAAGCCAACTCATTTCACATAGGCCGCTAACCAGTCAAATGGCAGTAGCTTTTAGTCACTACTACCATGGACAGTGATGTTGAGGAGAAAGACTCCTCACTTCATTGCTAAACCTCTCATTCATAGCAAGTCTTTGTGTGTGTGTGTTGGGTGGGGGGAGAGGTTTGAGGACTGGAATTGCAAGCTATCACTTTAACAGTGTGGGGGGGGGGGGGGGCTGGGGAGGTCTGGATCCCACTTACAGAGCGTCAACTGAGGATTCATGCATAGCACTGTTATGAATGGAGAGAGCTCTCCTTACATCCACAAGGTGGCGCTGTGCCTACCATTGCTCTACCAAGAGCTCTGTTTATGTTTTGTTTTCAGTCCTGTGCTGGAGAAAATTATTTCCTTAGTTACAATGGTTTTCATAGACATATTCGTTTTGCATTTCATGTAAACGACTCTATGGAATTGCCCCCAAACAGATGCAGAGAGCTGACAAAGCCCCTAGGAAAATCTTCTATCCCTAGGCCGAGTAATAGGAGGTGGGCTTCTTCAAAAATGAAGAACAACTTACCCCTGCGTGAGCTGTTATTAGATTGTCTCTTTTTAATTAATAACAAAACACTGATTTCAGTGACACCAGTGTAAATTGCAAGAGCTTTGCTAAACCCAGTGGAATCACTCCAGATTTGCACGGCTGTAGCTGAGTCGACTAGTATGATTGATTTGTACTGTGTAGTGTCTAGAGGCTCCAATCAAGGATAGATTCGCCACTGTGCCAGGTGCTGTACACGCATACGTCAAAGACCGCCCCTGCCCCAAAGAGCTCACGATTTAATAGCCAGATCCTCAACTGCTGTAAACAAAGTTCCACTGACATCAGTAGAGCTATGCACACCAGCTGAAGATGTGGCCTGAAGTATCTATGTGGTTAGAGTAGGTGGGGCTGAGAGTCCTTTGACCCTGCCATTGGCTCCCTTTGTGATCTTATGCAAATCACACACACCCAGCTTACACAGCTGTGAAAGAGACTGTGACTTCTCAGCTACCTCCCCTCCTGGGCAAGACAAGACACTGTCTTCTTTGATCACTTGATGGGGGGCGGGGCTTCACAGCCCTGTTCTGCGCTGGGGTTCTGTGTCCGTCTCATTGCAGTGGGAATGTGTGCGAGTGACGGACGTTCAATAAAAAAAGAAAAAGGTGCAAGTATTGAGCATGTGGCTCACACACCTGTTATCCGCTCCCGGGACCTGGAACATCTCCCCCAAGCCCCCCGGGCCTCATCCACTTGCTAATGTATCCAGTGCTGCAGGATGAACATTGGTACTTTCCTACAGGAAGCAGATCTGGTTCTCGGAATGAGCTGCTGCTTCTGCCTGAATTTAAAGTAAATTTTCTTTTACTGTCTCACTACCAGCTCGGATCCGGAAGGAAGGGAGGGTCCGGGTCCCCCTATCACTCCCTCTGGACACACACACACACACACACACACACACACCCTGTAGCTGCTCCACGCCACCAAAAACAAAAGAATAATTTATATTTTGACTCATAAGGAAATAAATATATTTAGCCTGGCCACATGAAAGCTAGCAGGGTGTTTAAATGAATTTGCAGGACTTGTGGTCATTCATAAGGCAATGTGATCTGGAGGAATGAGTCGGGATTCTGGGTTTTATTCCTGACCTTACTGACTCACCATGCTCTTGGGCAGCTCACTTCACTTCTATCTTGGTTTTCCCATCTGTAAACTGGAGATGCCCATATTTGTGTAGTTAGGATTGGTTAGTTAACATCTTTATGGCACTTTGAACACACCAGGACATTTGGCTTGGCCGGCATATCTTTTCTTTGTGTCCTGCATATTTTGAATGCCTCCTTATCTGCCATTATATACGATGAGGTAATATATTTTATTGAACCACTTCTGTTGGTGAGGGAGACAAGCTTCTTCCCAGACCCGAAGAAGAGCTCCGTGTAACGCAACAGCTTGATTCTCTCACCAACAGAAGCTGGTCCAGTAAAAGATATTACCTCACCTGCCGTGTCTCTCTAATATCCTGGGACCAACACAGCTACAACACTGCATATTATCTACTATGCTTGTATAAGTTGCACACCTATTGAATCAAGCATTGAATGGCTTTTCTTGACTCTTACATAAACTGATAGACCACACTAGGGACAGGTGTTTGTTTTTAGTGAATTAAGGTCAGCGATGTCTCCATTTGTGACTGGAGTGCAGAGATTTATTGCTAGTCAGTTTTTCAACTTTTGTTTGTCGAACCAGGCACAGGAGAACCTCAGAGATTTTACCTGGTACAAAGACCTGCTGCTTTTACTTATGAATCTCCAATGAGAGCTATCGCCTGCAGCTAGGCAAAGGATGCACATGCATTTCAGTACTAGAGCTGATCGAAAATGGTGAGACTTTTGTTTCTCTAGAAGTTGGTCAAAAAGCAGTAACAATTCTCCTGATCTATCTATCTATCTATCTATCTATCTATCTATCTATCTATCTATCTATCTATCTATCTATCTATCTATCTATCTTGTGGAGGAAAAAGTCTTCACATTTTTGAAAATTCACAACAATGGTTGTAAGTCAATGTGAGGGAGCAGAGAGACCGCTGTCTGGCACAGCTGGGGTTAAAGAAAACCTTTGGGTTCAGCGAGGCCCCGCCCCACCGCTTGCAGCCAATGCCAGGCCTGGAGGGGGGAGAAAAGAAGGGAGCTCGGTTAGGGGCTGACTGGCAATGAGGTAGGAGCTCTCTGTCTGCCTGCCTGAAGGGATGGATCAGTGACCTGCCAGCCAGCGCAGCCTCTTGAGGCAAGTAAGGGCTCCCCTGCCAAAAGGAGGCTGCAAATAAACCCCAGCACTCGGGGCAACTGGACTAGCAGGGCCATGCCCCAAAGTGAAGAGACTTGTAGGAAGTAAGCTAGGGAAGTGGGTCTTGACTCCCTGCTGGGAGGGAGACCCCATCTTCTGTGTTTAGGGGTTGATCTACACAAGGCCCTGGGCTGGGACCTGGTAGAGAGGGAGGGTCTGGGTCCCCCAATCATCCCCTCTGGCCTTACAGATTAAAAAACACGGTGATCTAGCCACTAGGCTGCTCACAGAAGACCTTATCACATTCAGCATGTGAGAAGCTCCCAGTAGCATTGGCTGACTCTGCAGTCCTTAGTCTGACTCGATATAATGCAAGGCACTTTGGAAACAGTTAAAACTCACTCTTGCTCACCTTGGAAATGCCTGTTTTCATAAATTACTTTTGTTTATTATAGCTGGGAGTTTCAACGTAGCCTATGGAAATCAGGCAACCAAATCCCTTAATTCCAGTGTTAATTGGGAACCTAACGCCTTTAAATTCCATTGAAAATCCAGCATTAAAATGACTGTTCAAGAGATAGTGTAATAGGTCCGACTAACTGTGACTATGGGCTTGTCTACATGGGAAAATTAATTTGGATTAAGGCAAGGTGAGAATTTAAAGTGGAATAGTTACTCCTGAATAACTCCTTGTACGGACGTTTTTATTCCAGAATCAGAGTGTCCACTCAGGGAGTTAATCCGGGATAGTTATTCTGGAATAACTCCACATGTAGACAAGTCCTATGGGAGATCCTGCCCTCCTCTTTTCTTGTCCTCACATGAAATTAAGATTATTAAATAGAGATTGGTTTCTCACCGCAGTTCAGTTCCTCGGCAACTTCTGCCAATAATTCCCTGGTTGCATGTCCCCTGCCTGCCCTCTGAAGGCTGAACATTGTGGAGTTTTGGAGAAAGCTGCCTTTGTAAAGGCCTTGGGGATTTTTAGACCTTGTAGCCCAGGAACATCTAAAACATTAGGGTGGAAAAGACCCACGGATCCATCTAGAATTGGATGCATGCGGAAGCAGGAATATAACCTCGCAACCCGACTTCAGTGTGAAATAGTCTCTCTCCTTCCCCACTCAGGCAGTGAGAAACAGCTGTGGCACCTGGACATATTGACAATACAATGGCATGCGTGTGGGTGTCAACCCAGCCAACACCTGGGATGGCAGTAAACCTGCTGATCTCACTCTGTGCCAGCTACCTTAACTTTAACACATCCAGATGGCTTGGCACATCTCTGCATAATAGCGTAATTACAGAGGAATGGCCTGATTCAGTTGCTCAGGAACGTTCCAGTGGGCTAATTCCACATAGCTAGGCCCCCTCCGTGGCTACTTAAATGCCTGGATGCCATCCTAAAGGAGCCTAAGTGTTGGTGTACAATAAAACACATTCATGATCCTTTTACCCTCTCGTCTGCTCGCGCTATGTTTACTCGCAGGACATTTCCGTTTCTTTACAGCCATTTCCAGACTCTCTGCCATTAATGATTCGTTTCAGGCACACTAGCTTAACGAAGATAAATGATTCTGCAGCCCCCAGAATACAAAGCTGCCTGGCAGCCTGCAGGAAATGATTCGGTGGGTCTGTGTCCGGTTCCAAGTGGGCAGATGGTCACATTGCAAGGGCTGCCACCAGAATTGTCGCTCGTTGTTACCCTCGTTAGCAGCCTCAGCAAACCGGCCAAGGACTGAGTGGGCCATGGAAGGTGAATTTACTCTTAGAGGTGGTCCTCTGAAGGGAATGCAGACGTACACTGGTAGGGAGTAGGATGAGGTAGGCTTGCAGAACACCTGCATGTGTTGTTCAGTGGATAAACCGAGGACCTTTCTTCAGTGTTATCAATAGGACATTTCTCAGGAGCACCAGATCTGCTGTGAGGGGTCCGTCTTTCAAGAGCACGCTGCTTACTATTACCTGCATGGCTGAAAGGTGCCATGGGTAAAACTCTCCTCCTTTACAGACTTGACTAGCCTGAGCTCCTGTGGCTTGTAAGGAAAATAGTCTCATGATTGTGGATTGACCATCATGTGACCTCTCCTAGGTGATGGGGGCTGTGATCTGAATTGTCCTAGTACAGACAAGGTTGAAAGGAAATGCACAGCTCAGAGGAAAGGTGAAAAGGGTGTGGGATTATGGGGAGGGGACATTATACCTGGCTATGAATATATAGAAAAATATTGTCAAGGCAGGGGAAGAATCATTTCAGGTGGATAAAGGGGAGCTGGGGAGCAGTGGATCATGTCTACAAAAGGGAAAATGTATGTTAATGACTGAGAACCATTTCATAGAATGAGGTCAATGGCCCAGTGGAGGAATTCACTGAGTCACCCTCTCCAGTGGTGTTAAAACATAGGTTGGTTTAATCCATCCTGCACTGCTGCAAAGGGATGGGCTGGATAACTCATCCTCTCCAGGTGTATTTTATTGGATTCTATGCAGGGATGAGTGAGTCTCTGGACTTATATTAGAGGCAGGGGTATTGGAAAAATAGTCCACAAATCCACAAATTCCCTCGCCCCTCGCCTCCTTGTCTAATCTCTGTCTTCCCCAATGGCTCCCTGTCCCTCACTGCCATTTCCCCTCCACCAGCTCCCAGTCTCAGTTCTCTTGCCCAGCTAATCTCAATCTCCCCTCCCCTCCAGCTCCCAGTCCCATTGTCCACCTCCTTTGCCCAAGCTATTCCCCCTCCACCACCCCAGTCCAGTCCAGCTCTTGTACCATCTGCATTCATGTTGGGCAGCTTTTTCCCGCATGTTGCCTGGGCCCCAGTTGGGGGATCACTGGCTGCAAAGAAAAGACAGTTTCCCTACTTTCAGTTCTAGTACCCAGACCTGGACCTGGCATGGCCCAGGGCAGCTGGAAGGAGCCCCTGTATCGCTGGACTGGAGCATGCTCAGTGCAGATGAAATCTTTGGAGATTTTAGCTGCCATACTAACAAGTCTCTATCGAGCATGTGCAAACTGAGATTTTTCAAAAGTTTACCAGTGGGCCAGATTTGAGCATTATTCCACAAGAACTTCAAAAGTGTGACCCACTACCAAATTTCAGGCCCTTGCTTCAAACCATGAAGGTGCCAGAGCATCTCAATTAAATAGTTGTAAGATCTTGTTAACGTGGCCCGAACAACATTGTTTTCCCTAACCTAGTTCTCAGGAATAACTACACCATTTTTGCTGAAACTTTCCAAAAAGAGACAGCATGAGGGAGACAGAATGGAAAGATGGAGCCAGAATGGGCAAAGTTATAAGCAACTGAAAGCAGTTAGAAGGAGAAGTATCAGGCAACTTTAGTTGTACACAGAGCTAACAGCTCACCCTATAATATATGCTATATTAATTTTTCCTTTATAATTTTTCTCTCTCCTCTTCTCCACTTCTTCCCCTCCCCCCCCACAATCTCTCTCCGTTCTTTTTCACTCCACCTGTTCCATTTTGGCCCTATTTTTTTAATTGGATTTTTTTCTTTGTGTGTCCTTTTTTCTCCTTATCTTTCTCCTAAGTCGAAGGTGCTCCCGCTTATTACTGAAGTACAAATCAAGTTTTCCACCCCATGCAGATTGAGTGGATTCAAAAGAATTTTTTTTAAAAAAAAAAAGAATTTGCCCATTCTCATTCCATGGTCCAGATACCAAAGGAGCTTGGGATCCTCATTGGGAATAACTGGTCTTTAGGGTCAAAAGTACAAATGAATGCAAGCCAGTATATTTCGATGGGGAATCTTGCCTGTATTATTCCCCATTTTTTACCACACACCTACCACCTACTGAATGGGTCCAGAAGTGAGTGTTTGTTTAAGGTAAGTAGCTAGTGCAGGGAAGTCATGATAATTATCGATATGTCTCTTGGAAAATAAAGGACTATTTCATACTGCAGCAGTTCTGCAGAAAAGGACCTAGGGGTTACGAAAAGCTGAATATGAGTCAACAGTGTGCCCTTGTTGCCAAGAAGGCTAATGTCATTCTGGGTTGTATAAGTAGGGGCATTTCCAGCAGATCGAGGGACGTGATCATTCCCCTCTATTCGGCACTGGTGAGGCCTCATTTGGAGTTCTGTGTTCAGTTCTGGGCACCACACTACAAGAAGGATGTGGAAAAATTGGAAAGAGTCCAGCGGAGGGCAACAAAAATGATTAGGGGGCTGGAGCACATGACTTATGAGGAGAGGCTGAGGGAACTGGGATTGTTTAGCCTGCGGAAGAGAAGAATGAGGGGGGATTTGATAGCTGCTTTCAACCACCTGAAAGGGGGTTCCAACAAGGATGGATCTAGACTGTTCTCAGTGGTAGAAGATGACAGAACAAGGAGTAATGGTCTCAAGTTGCAGAGGGGGAGGTTTAGGTTGGATATTAGGAAAAACTTTTTCACTAGTAGGGTGGTGAAGAACTGGAATGGGTTACCTAGGGAGGTGGTGGAATCTCCTTCCTTAAAGGTTTTTAAGGTCAGGCTTGACAAAGCCCTGGCTGGGATGATTTAGTTGGGGTTGGTCCTGCTTTGAGCAGGGGGTTGGACTAGATGACCTCCTGAGGTCCCTTCCAACCCTGAGATTCTATGATTCTATGATACTGGCCCTAACTCTCTAGCTTATAAAGGTGGCAGTTACTATGGCATTTGAAGAGAAATGCAATATGACAAGTGGTTTGTAATTATTTACAGGCTTTTCCTTAATTGAAAAATCAGTTGTTTTGTTCCGGCTAATTGAGTTCCCTTCCAGTAATTATCCTTTGGAGTTCTTCATGCCACTGTGTTGCACACTTGAGTCTTCTCACAGCTACACTGGCTCTATGACTTCCCCGGACCCTGCAGTCTTGATCAAATTGATCCAAATTGCCCTGGAAGAAACGGTGGGTTTTTGCAGCTTGCATTCCACAATGCCAGCTGTCAGGCCCCGGTGATGTCCTGGGAGTCATCATACTCCACTGTCTGTGAGCTGCCGGGACTGGGATCCATAAAGCCCAACTGGGGCACAAAGCTATGCTCTGATTCGGAGAGCTCCAAGGCTCCTGATTGGGCCACAGCCCCTATTTAAGCCAGAGGAGGAAACAGGAAGTTGTCTGAACAACTGCGCTTCACCCCACCATGAACTGCTCATCTGGTGTTTACCTGTTCCTGATGTCTCATCCTGACTCTTGGTAACTGATGTTTGAACCCTGCCCTTCAGTCTGCCTCTCAATTCTGGCATTCCAGTCCAGCCTTATGCCTGGTAATTGGCTCCCAGCCCCATGGCCCATGCCTGACACTAACCCCAAGACCGGGCTGCCCACGCCCCAGCCCTGACACCAACCTTGCAAAGTGCTGAGATTCCTTCTCTACCCAACACCCCTGTTGTGGGGATACCTCGCGGTAGGAACCCATGCAGGTCTCCATGCTTTTCAGCAAAATCCATCAATGCCGCGGGTCCTTTTGTTACACAAAACAGCAGAGTGCAATTCTATTTTGCATACCCTGACATCCTCCTCTCTTTGCAGTACTTTCAAAAGGCCCACTTCTGACATAATACCCACAAGAAATTGACAGAGGCTTAATGAGGGGACGAAGGGGCAGTTGGGGAAAGTCAGTATTGATTGATTTGATTATAAAACTAAAATTTGAATGAAAAGTATGAATATAAAAATGCACATATTTGATTGAAAGAACTCTGACTAGGGTGGGAGATTGGATATGAAGACAGATTCAATACCTGTTGTAACTATGTTCCATGTACTTCCCCATTGATTGTGACATTTTCAATAGGCTTCTCTTAACCTCTCCATTTTCATCTTGTTCACTGCATCTGCTGGAGTCGGCTGAGGATTAGCCCTTCCCCCTTGCCCCACCTCTGCAACCATGGGGGGTCCAGAGTACAATGGAGCCAATTCAAAGGCTACAAGATCCTGAGATCTTCCCCAGGGGGCTTGTGGGGCACAGCTTCTTGGGAACTCCCTGAATCAAAGCAATACATGGGGGCTTCAGACTTGGACTGAGCTGCTTCTGACTCCTGGTTGCACAGTCAGTCTGATAACCCAGTAGGACGTACAGCAGGCGGTCCATACCCAGGAAACAAGTTCTGACTGTTGAGTGCTTGTGAAAGCACAAGAGAAGCCAACACAACGTAAGACAAGGCAGTATGGGTACAGAGCGGTGTGTAGCCACTGGATCGTGGAAGCTTCGTTCTGCATTATTCCGTGCTGAAAAGGAATATTCAATCTGAAAGGAGAGACATAAAAATTGACTTTGCACCAGGTTCCCTTCCAGTAAGTTTAATTCCTTAATTATTTTGTTGACCATTCCTTGGAGCTGCCAAGCCGTGACTCATTTCCACTGAAAATCACTGAGCTGCCTAAGCAGTCATCATCAATATCCTTCAGCCATCCATTCCGTCCAGCTGAAATTGCGTCCTCTGCAAAGACCTCCATTGCTGTCATAACGGTGCCCAGCAAACTTACCCCTGCCATTCCAAGAAAGAGAGACTTTTCCTTTACCCCAGGCAATGAGCTCAGGAGCCTGGATGGGTGAGGTCTAGGGATATATCTGCATCACACCTGGGAACAAACAGACTCACGCGAGCTGGGCTAGCACTGTGGACATTCTAGCTTGGGCAGCAGTGAGAACTCTCAAGCCCACCTAACTCTCTGGGTTTGCGCTTGGGTGGCTAACCCACGCCTCCACAGAGCCACAATGCTACTTTTAGCGTGCTAGCTCAAGCCCCACTAGTGCACGTCTGTGAACCCAGGCTGGGAGGTTCACTCCAAGCTGCAGTGTAGGCAAAACCTACCTAGCAGACCCACTATTGTGCTTGGGACCACTGCTTCTAAACATACCATCTTTGTGGTAAGACCTAAAACTGGGGACTCCTCAAGTCATAGTCATTTGAGATCTCAGGGCAGTTTTTGCAACAGTAGGAGGTGTTGGCCTTGCTGTCCTGGCCAAATTCCATTCTCCAGTTTCAACTGGACACAGAATCCTCCACTTCTTAGCCTAACCTGTTGTAGTATCTGCTGCTAAACAGCTGGCATGTCCCACTCCACGGGCAATTCCATTTCAGTGGTGGGTGAAATGATTCCTGTATAAACAGAGGGTTTTTAAAGTACTTTGGGCTAATTCCAGATAAAAAGGGGCTTTAGAAATGCAGGATGATTTATTATTAGGCTCTCCATATAGCTCGAGGAAGTACAAAGAGACTCTGAGCAATGGGTGATTCAAGAACACTCTTAAGAATTTTAGAGCAATTTGGCCCTGTTCATTAAAGCGATTACATTATAAATTACCACTGAGCTATGGTATATAGAATTCTAATGACCTCTGGTAAGGGTGGCACATTTATTTTCAGAGAATGGCTAAGATCATTTGCTTAGTCCTTATTAGCAGCAGCCAAGTAAGAATTAACCGTTATGAAAACCCTGTTTGCTCTGTGTGTTTGCTGAGGGGAGACAAATGTGGGGGGAACTGTCCTTACATGACATAAATATTAGCCAGTAAAGCTTCTTGCTGCAACAGATTTCACAGGAAAGGCTTCCGTGAACCTGTGCCATGTGTGGACAAATAGTGTTGTGGAAGCCCTGGATTCTCAATTCTTACTGCTGCAGTCCTAAGGTCAAGTCTGCATATCGCATCTGAGCTGCAATAGCCACTAAATTGCTCTCACTCTCACAGTTATCAAGGTGTCCTGGCCACATTCCAGTGCCTTCGCTAAACTCTGACCACTGTTTCAGCTGGGCGGTGGTGTCTGCTTTATCGCCATCCAGGCCTCTTGAGCATTACTGTGCACTGTTATGTGGCAACCATGTTGCCACTCAGCAGTGGCTGCCACTCTTTGCACATGTGGGGTGTGGTCCTTCAGGTATGTTAGGACAGGCATGTTGGGATCTGGGCTGCTTCAGATGAGCTCACAAGAACCAGACAGGTGAATGTAGGAATGATTTTATTAAATAAGCGAACCTGTCCTGTGACTGTGTTCAACTGTGGGATACGCAGAACATGAGGTCCTCTGTATCCATGGAGTAATCCTTCTAGGTGGCTTCTCAAAGATATCCCACTCTCTGCTTTGGAGTGGGAGCCTCCTTAACCTGCATTGAAGCATATATTTGAAGGCTTAGAAAGTAACCTCTGTTCTGCACACTTGGAAAGCGGGTGAGGAGTGGGGGCCTTCTTCAAAAACATCAGACTGGTCATCAGAAAAACGTTCCTATCTGCTGGGCTGGGGAATACGCTCCCAAGGGATGCAGTGAAAAAGCTTCATTACATGCCCCTTGAAGTAGGCTGGCCAGAAATCATTGTGTGGCTAACGTATTGGCCCAGGACTCAGGAAATCTGAGGTCAAGTCCCACCCTTGCTACTGATTTACTCTGGGCAAGGGTTTGTGCTACTGATTTACTCTGGACAAGGGTTTGATTCTCTCCCCTCCACCCCAGCAGTCTATAATGGGGGGGAGTTGATAATATTTCTCTACCTCACAGGAGTGGTCTGAGGAAAAGTGGGCTCATGTCTGTGAGGTGTTTGGATGCGATTGTCACGGCAGGTTGGGTAAGTAGATGCTAAAGCACAGAATGAAGAGTGGTTGGGGAATGTTCAAAATGCCAATGGGGGAAAAACAGGAACATTTTGGGGCAGGGAATGTGTCAGGACCATCTCCCAGAACGACCCATTTTATTTTGACTTCTCACCTCTTTTTTTTTTTGTATATGGGAAGGCAGGTTTCCGCTCCACTGCCTGGGTCTGTACTTTTCCCATCAGCGGGACCTGGTCCTAGTTGAAACATCCTAAGCCAGTAAAACCTGCCCTTGGAACTGTGCACTGGCCAGTGAGGAGGGATTAACAACCCAATATTCTTTACCAATTCTGCAAAAAGTTATTTTGTTCTGCTTTTAAAGTGCTTGCTTGGTTGCCCTCCACCCCATTTCTCTCAACAATTAGAAGACTAATTTAGCTGCACTTGGATTTCATCGAGAGAAGTGCTTCCAAAAAAAATCGCACCATAACTGCTAATTTAGGCTTCTTTCTATTACAGAAATAAGCGCTTTGCAGTCTCCGTAGCCCGTGCTTGACTGGATTCCCTCTGCTTTTTCTGCAGAGCAACAAAGTTTCCTTGTGATAACAAAAAGCAGCATAAAGCGGAGATGCAGTGGGGTGGGTTGAGGCAGCATTAGAAGACCTGCTGCCCAGGTACTCTAACCCTGTGTGAGTAAATACAGCAACAAGAGCTGTTAATAAGGCATTCCCTTCCCCCGGCAGGTGGCTTTCCCCTAGAGATTATCCTCATCTGCATTTAATCAGACCCTTGTTTATGGATTTATACTGAGGCCTGATTGGTGATTACAGTGATCCGTGCTTCTCTGGATTTCTCCTTTCAGTTACCCTTACCCACTTCCTTGCAGGTGAAGGTCTGTCTGTTTCAACATACCACAGACTGGCCTTGAAAGGAGAATTAGAAATACAGAGTACTGGAGCATTCTGGCTAGGTTAGAAATTTCTAACCTGGTGATTCCCCAAAGATCAAGAGCTCAGGTCCTCAAAGATGTAAAATTTAAAAGTATATGAAGGCAGGCCAAGAAAAAATTTGAGAAGCAATTGCTAATGATGCAAAATTTAACAGTATTTTTTAAAAAGTTGATCAGAAACAGGAAGCCTGCCTAACAGGTAGTGGGACCACTGGACAACAAAGATGTTAAAGGAGCACTCCAGGAAGGCAAGGCCATTGCAGAGAAGGTAAATGATTTTTTGCATTTGTCTTCACTACAGAGGATGCAGGGACAATATTCACACCAAAGACAATCTTTTGGGGGTGACAAGTCTGAAGTACTGTCCCACACTGATGTGTCAACAGAGAAAAGGTTTTAGAGTAAATCTAAACAGTAATAGGTAACCAAGACCAGATGGTAGTAACACAAGAATTCGAAAGGAACTCCAATATGAATTTGCAGACCAACTAACTCTGGTATGTAACCTATCTCTGAAATCAGCCTCTGTACCAGAAGACTGCAAAGTAGCTAATTTTTAATCAGGGCTCTAGAGGAGATCCTGGCAGTTACAGTCCGATGAGCCAAAGGGTCTTAAGCAAAGTAAACAGTCATGGGGTAAGAGGGAAGGTCTCTCATGGATCAGTAACTGGTTGAAAGATAGGAAGCAAAGGGCAGGAATAAGTGGTCAGTTTTCACAAAAGAGAGGTGAACAGTGGGATCCCACACGGATCTGTACTGGGAGCGGTGCTGCTCAACATATTCATTACTCTGGAAAAGGGGATGAACAGTGAAGTGACAAAGTTTGCAAGAAATAAAAAAAAATATTCAAGATAACTAACTCCAAAGTTGACTGTGAGGAGTTACAGAGGGATCTCACAAAACTGAGTGACTGGGTAACAAAAGGGGAGATTAAATGCAACATGGATACATTAAAAGTAATGCACATTGGAAAAAATAATCCCAAATTTACATATAAAATGATGGGTTCTAAATTAGCTGTTACCACCCAAGAAAGAGATTTGGAGTCACCATAGATGGTTCTCTGAAACTTTTAGCCTTTTTGACCACAGACGTTATGTGAGGGACTTTTAGGAAAGGGATAGAAAATAAAACAGAAAATGTCATAATGCCACTCTATAAATCCATGGTATGCCCACACCTTTAATATGGTGTTCAGTTATGGTTGCCCGATCTCAAAAATGATATAGGGGAACTGGAAAAGGGTCAGAAAAGGGCAGCAAAGATAACTGAGGGTCTGGAACAGGTTCCATATGAGGAAAGACTAAAAAGATTAAGGCTGTTCAGCTTGGAAAAGAAACAATTAAGGGGCAATATGATAGAGGTCTATAAAACCACGAATGGTGTGGAAAAAGTGTTGTTTAGCCTTTCACACAATACAACAACCAGGATCACCCAATGACATGAATAGGCGGCAGGTTTAATACAAACAAGAGGAAGTACTTTTTCCACACTGTGCACAGTTAACCTGTGGAACTCATTGCCATGGGATGTTGTGATGGCCAATAGTACAAGTGGGTTAAAAAAAGAACTAGACACGTTCATGGTCCATTAGTGGCTATTAGCCTAGATGGTCAAGGACACAACCCCATTCTCACGGTGACCCTAAACCTCAGACTGCCAGACATCAGGTAGGGAAGATGGGTAGGTCATTCCACAATTGCCCTGTTCTGTACATTCCCCCTAAAGCTCTGATATAGGTCATTGTCAGAGACAGGACATTGGGCTAAATGGATGATGGTCTGACCTAGTATGACAGTTGTGATGTCCTTATGTTTAGGCACCTAACTAACTCCTACTGAAGTCAATGAAAGTTAGACCCCTGCCCCGTTGGCACAAAGAGATACAGTTTGCACCTTTCTTGCCCACAAAGGCAGCTGTGCCTCAAGCAGCCTTCACTCCCACAGAGGGAAAGCGGCTTTTCCAGCTGGGGAAAGGAGGTTTCATTTCCACTGGCAGCGTCCACAGCTGTCCCAACAGCAGCGGCTGGTCTGAATTGGAACACCCGGGCCAGCACAGTCTGCTTTGGCTGCTCTCCTATAGATGTTCTCAGACTTTCCTCCATGCTGGGAGCTCTTGGCCCCAATTTATACTGAAAAAATCAGGTGTGCAAATGTAGTGAAGAAATCTCTGAGCTGACATCTAGCTAATAGGGAAACTCTAGGGGAGGAGGGGCCTGATCCGCAGGCTAGCCATACTCCAGGAAAGAGGGGCTTGGGGTGCATCCATAAGGACTAACATGCCCAGTGGGGGTGAAGGGAAGGGGCATAGCAGGGGATACAGCTTCAGACAGAAGAAAAGAAAAGAAAAAACACCCTTGCCTGAAATGACTTCAGTTTGAGAAGCAAAAAAAACCCATCAAAGCAGCTCTCGAAAAACAACAACTCATTCCCACCCCCTAGGACTCTGCCGGCAGGTTGAAGCAATAGCTAGGAACGTTGGCCATCTCTCTAGCAAACCATTATCCGCCCAGGCAACAATGTACAAATCTTAACTGAGAAGCTGAGGGGCTGCCAAAAGAACAGCTGCAGGGGGAGGAGTAAGATGCTCAGAACTCCTGAATCAGTTCCATGGGCCTGGAGAATGCAGCTGCTTTGTCCTTAACCTTTCCTGTTTGCCAGCTTCTCCTCTAGCCCATGGTCTCTTCTCTCCTTCCCCACGGGCCCCATATGTTCTTTCCTAGTAGCCCAGCCCTCAGTCCTGTCCCCTGCTCTTTACCAATCTCCTTCTCTTCCCCCCCTTAGCCTTTCTTCTCTTCCCCAGACTAGTCCCCCTCACGACTCCTCTAGTGAGGACCGATCAACACTTTTCTGTCACGGCTGTTTTTTCTGTGGGAAATTGGTTTGGTTTGGTTTTAATCAGGCTTTCAATGGGAAATTTCAATTGTTCATCAAAAGCCCCAAACTCCCTTGGCTGAAAACGGAAACATCTAAATTCTGACAGGTTGTCACCATGCCTTATGAAAATTGAAGTTCAGTTGCTTTTTGTCATGTCCCAGTTCTCCTCTGTGGGCTGGGCTCCCCAGCTAGATTTCATCTCCCATGAGGCACTGCCTATCCTCACCAAGAGGGAGGACCGCAGTGCATCATGGAGGATGTAGTCCAACCAGGGAGCCCAGCCTATGGAGGAGAATGGAGACACCCCGGCACTGAGTGCTGCTGGGTTTCATAGAATCATAGAAATATAGGGCTGGAAGGGACCCCGAGAAGTCATCAGGTCCAGTCCCCTGTGCTGAGGCAGGACCAAATAAACCTAGACCATCCCTGACAGGTGTTTGTCCGACCTGTTCGTAAAAACCTCCAGTGATGGGGATTTCACAACCTCCCTTGAAATCTTATTCCAGAGCTTAACTACCCTTAGAGTTAGTACATTTTTCCTAATATTGAACCTAAATCTCCTTTGCTGCAGATTAAGACAGTTACTACTTGTCCTGCCTTCACTGGACATGGAGAACAATTGATCCCCACTCTCTTTCTAACAGCCCCTAACATATTTTAAAGACTATTTCACCTGGGCATGTGTAGGCAGATTTTTTTGCTAGGGGAGGCAGCTCTCAATTGCAGGTGGAGTCTCATAGGATCTGCTGATTCAGCCTGCCCAGGAGATACAATGGGTCACCACATCTCCTGGCAGGCCCTGGCAACCTCCTCTTTCCAGCCAGTGACAGCCCCTTTTAAGGGGATTACTTACTGCCTATAGGCTCTAGACGGAGGGGAAGTTCTGGGTGCATTGTGACTGTGCCCTGGACAGAGAAGGAGTCCTGTGCACCTGGATTATACCAGCAGGAATCAGTGTAATTTTGGGCTCAATCTAGCTTTAAGCCTCTAATGCTAGTTAGGGATTATTCTGCATGAGCTTGTGTGTGGGAGGGGGACGAGCGGATGAACAAGCTGACCCAAGAGCATCTTTTCCATCTTTAATAGCTGTGATTAGACGCCCGCGAGATATTACCAGCAGGCTGGAAACGCTATTCGATGTTGCCATCTGCCGTACTAACTAGCACTGCCAGCAACAGTGCCCCCTCGGGGGATAAAAGAACATGGGCCATCAGGTCAGAATTATTCACCCGAGGGGCCAAAACGGTGGCTGTAAGTGGATCTGCTGCACTAAGGAGATTCTCTTAGTGAGTCAGTGCTTTGGGAATTTAGAAAAATACCCTGGCTCAGTTGTGCCGAAGGGACCGGTGGCTCCTGGGAGCCACACATAACTAGGCTTCCCTTTGGGACCGCAGAAAGAATTGTCAGGTCCCTGAGCTACACTCAGGCTCCCACGCAGAAGGACAGGAGGAGAAATGCTTCATTGGCGGTGTTGTGTCTCTTACGCCGTAGGGTCATTTCATCTGTTAATCAATGCGGTGTGTGTTGGGGGAGAGACGGGGTGTAACGCTAGGCCAGGAAATGTTCTAATGTGTGTCATTGTATAAAGCAGGGCAAAGGAATAGAGAGCTTACAAATGGGCTGACACCCCCTCCATGGCAGGGGTGTCAATCTGATATGAGGTGCGCAGCCTTCTGTCTGTGGAGCCTTGTGGTAGGCGAGCTTCCTTGTGAACGTCCTGGGCACCAGGACAGGCCATGAGTTGCCAGTGGTTGCAGTTTCAAAGGTACAAGCACACACTGGCATACATGCGCTGCTGAAAATTTGGATCGATAAGTAGCGCCATTTAGTAACTATTTGGTCTAGCTGCTGCTGGAGACTGTGTGCTTTGAATTCTGGAGGTTGTAGCAAGTAGCTAATTTACAAAAAAATATGTGTGGGAGGGAGGAGAAATGTACCCCCACTTTGTTGAAGTTCACTTTTTGTTTAAACAGTTCTGCCATTCAAGGAGGGCCGGCTCCGGCTTTTCGGCCACCCCAAGCGAAAAATAAAAATAAAAAAATGGCCTCCGCCGAAGTGCCGAAGCAAAAAAAAAAAAAAAACGGCCGCCCCAGAATCCCTGGACTGCCACCCCTTACAGGGCACCACCCCAGGCACATACTTTGCTGTCTGGTGCCTGGAGCCAGCCCTGCATTCAAGGCAATGTGGCCTCTCATCTGATTGAAGTTAAGTGAGTGCCTGCATGCTCTCCTGAATCAAGGCCTTCCATTGAACTCCATGGCAGCTAGATGCTTATATATCTTTGAGGATCTGGGCCTAAGTAACTTGCCCAAGGTCACCTGGGAGTCTGTACCAGAATGGGCTATTGCAAAAAAAACAACAACAGGACTTTCCTTTTGAAGACAGGTCATCTAGCAACCCGAGAGGGCGCCCGCTGCCGCTGCTGTGGTTTCTTGTGGTGCACAAAGGAACATTCCCTACCTCAGCCATTGTTATTATAATAATAGCTTTCTATAGTAAAATAAGAAGCCTACTGGAAGGTGTTCATTCTGATTACAGTGTGACATAGCTGATCTATTGTGACAGCATCTAAAACTAAACGGCCAATTAACCTTGAGGCGCAGCAGGATGTCTGTGGCTCTGTATTTATTTTTGCTGCACAGAACCTCCTCTTTCCCATCCCTCCCATATCCCAATATGCAGCAATCTCGGAAACCCGGCAAATGCACCACATCACAATTCATGAAATGCCCGATTCCAACCTCAGCTATCCCAGGGTAAATCCAGAGTAACCCTACTGAAGTCAGCAAAGTCATTTCAGGGCCAGCGTGACCACGTATCCCTAAAAGTGGAACTGTGGGTTTGATGGTGTCCAGCTTGGTTTTTATCAATACTCTGTGTTTTATCTTGGTTTTGTGAATCCTGTTGACTTGGTCACCGCTAGGAGCCATCAGCCAGCTGAGCTGATGAACCAGACAGCAGGTTTGGCTGATCACCACCCTGTCAGTGTTGATGTATTAGCACTTTTCTTTCTGTCCAGACACGTCCTCCAAGAACCCCTTCCTCTTTCATGAGTCCTGGAGCCAGCCTTCCATTTGCATGTCGAATCAAATCCATGTAGTGGGAGACACCCACTCTGACACTAGGCAGTGGTGAACTTCTAGCATCTCAGCTGAAATGACACCATATATAGGTGAATATTGACCTGGGCTTTTGCTCTGAGATACCCTTCCCTGCAGCCTCTGCCTCCCAGGCTTTGTCTACTGAAACAACAGAACTCTAGTGGAACCTTGTCTGAGGTTCTGGGAAATGTGACATTAGTGACAGGCCAATTTCAAACACCGGGGGTTCCAAAGTCAACTTGGAAATGAACATTACTGGGAGGCTCAGGGGAGTTAAAATACAGCAGAGGGAACTACTCCAGGGCAAGCAAGACGGAATGCCCCAAGTGCTAATGGTTGCCTCAGGATATTAAAGCACTGAGATCAGATGGGTAGGGGGAGAAACACAAGATCTTGGAGAGCAAATCCCTCTTCCAGAGAAAAGAGACAGATATCCTAAATGGTCACAACACTGGGAGGGGGGAAAGTGGCCAGATCCCAGCCCTGGCTCCGTCCATTTTGCAATAGGAGGGGCAATCCTGAAGTCTCCATGTAGTAGGCAAACTCTCCTTTAACTGGGTAGAAGCCTTGCCTAGAGATCAGAGGGCAGCTACTCCCCCTCCTACTCATGCTCGGTCATCTACCAGACTCTGAGTGAATGCTATTGACATCGGTGGATGCACTTGTGCAATAAGTGGCCCATCCTGCCCCAAAGTGAGTCTCCTCTGCTGACCAGACAGCTCACTTGCACAGTACAGCATGGTCTTTCCATTCCAAAGGAGAGCAACGGGTGAGAATGTTTGGTATTTGAGTGACAGTTGGCATTCCCATACTGTTTGAAAAGAAGCGGGCAAAGGTCTCTGGGAAGGGCCTCTGAATGCAGCCCATTGTCCTGAGTTACTGCAGTCACTCTGCATTGTATAAACATAGATACTGTTTGCAGTCATTGCTTCTGTAGCACACGGGTTCTATGTAGAACCTGCTATGGTTTGCAGTGAGATGAAGATAATGGGCAGCTGTAGCGAATCTTCCCATTTCCAGTTAATCCCAAACAGAGAGTGCTATTGTGCAGATCTGGGAATCTTTCCTACTCTTGAAATTGAAATGAAATTAATGGGCAGCAGGTTTAAAAACAAATAAAAAGAAGTTCTTCTTCACACAGCGCAGTCAAACTGTGGAACTCCTTGCCTGAGGAGGTTGTGAAGTCTAGGACTATAACAGGGTTTAAAAGAGAATTTGGATAAATTCATGGAGGTTAAGTCCATTAATGGCTACTAGCCAGGATGGGTAAGGAATGGTGTCCCTAGCCTCTGTTTTTCAGAGAGGGGTGATGTATGGCAGGAGAGAGATCACTTTATCATTACCTGTTAGATTCACTCACTCTGGGGCACCTGGCATTGGCCACTGTTGATAGACAGGGTACTGGGCTGGATGGACCTTTGGTCTAACCTAGTACGGCCGTTCTTATGTTCTTTCTGATCTCAGTGAAGCATGGTCTATCAATTTCCAGATAAATTACCAACACCTTGCGGTCTATTTTTATACACACACGAAAGGAAGATGCAAGGTGCAAAAAATCCAATCCAGATCCAAAATGTAGAGTTGTTCAAATCAAGGGGGAGTTTGCTTTAGCACCGTCTGGAATAAAAATTGCTATGCCCTGACGCAAGCCCCACCGTTAAGTTTGGATCCACCCCACTATTGCACAAGTGTGTGCTTGCAGCTTCATGTATTACTGCAAAGTCTGATGCATATTGTGCAGAATCCAAGAAGGCATCAAAGTAAGTAGAGCTGAAATGAAGGATTGTCCTTATTTATGAAGTCTGCATTCCAGCAAAACATTGAATAAGGAGCGTCTGCGTTGGAAGTCAGTAGGGCTACATACTGAGCTGAAGTAGAATCTGTTTTTCCATCACTATTAGTACTGCTAACTTTCTCTTTCAATCACCCAGCTGCTATCCCATAATTGTTTATTGGCTCCCATTCTTTATTCATCTGGAGTGTACCTGCTCTATCATTATCTGAGCTTGTTATATCTTTAGCTTGAGAATTGTGTAAACCGCTGCACAGGGAAGAAGTGGAAAAGTTAAGGAGAGCTGCTGCGGCAAAGGAAGGCTTTGCTGAATATTGCTCTTCCTAACAAAGTAGGGTTCCATGTTCGGAGGTGATACTTAGTAATTATGGTGCCTGGTAAATACAGTTGATTAAAGTGTATCTTTCCACTGCCAATCTGAGTTTTTTCTCCCCAAATCAGCCCATTAGCTGTCATGATATTTCAGACCAATAACATATGTCTTGCCTGCAAACTCTTCACTTTGACTATTTATGGTGTGTGGTTGGTCCCAGGGTACTGCGTCCACGCCCTGAAAAGAGGAGGATGAACCACAATTAATGAATAGTTGATGCAAACATGGTGCAAGTTCATGAAACATGGGATTCAGGAACATTAGAATATTTTCCACAGTGCCCAGTAGTTGGTCATTTGAATAGTGTCAGATACACAGAATGATCCCATGAGTAGAAGTGAATTACAGTTCATCTGTTCATTCACAGATATATTACCGAGTCCATTTGTTTACTATTCAGACAGCTTTATTAGGTCTTGCCAGAACTAGGACTCTTTGGACTTATATTTCTGAATGGCTGCAGCTCCCATAAAGGTTAATACCTATGTTCAAAGCACATCTGAACCCTGTGCAGAGATTGACTAACCCTCACAACCCCCCTGCAAAGTAGATCAATGTGTATTATCCTCATTTACAGATTGAGACAGAAAGACACAGAGACTCACCCAAGCCCATGCAGTGAGCTGCAGAGCTGGGAACAGAATTCCATGATGCTGGCCAGGTATCAGATTCAGAAGGTAGGAGTTGCCATACTGAATCAGACCAATGTGCCTATAACTTTGGAGCTCAATCCAGATTCTAGCTTGCATCCGAATATTGTGGCTTGGTCCCAGCTCAAGAAGGGTTGAACAGAAACAACCATATTAAAAAAAAATCACCTTTTGGGCTCAGAAATTGTAACGTAACCCCACTGATGAGTGAGTGTGTGTTTCTCTGTGCCCGACCCTCAGAGAATATGGGTCTATTACAGTTCTGAGATTGAGCCTGCTGCTTTAGCTCAAGCTATAGGGAATCATGCCTAAGGGTGGTTGGTTCAATACTCTGTGTTGGCCTCCATAGGAGCCAAGGCAGTAAATCACAAAGTAAATCATCCTGAGTGGGAAGGGAAGAAAGTTACAAGCTAAAATAAGGGGTTTGAATGTATCTCAGTCTTACAATGGGGCT
Source organism: Macrochelys suwanniensis (assembly GCA_033296515.1). Lineage (NCBI taxonomy): Eukaryota > Metazoa > Chordata > Testudines > Chelydridae > Macrochelys > Macrochelys suwanniensis. The sequence goes on from CM065778.1 coordinate 137,152,649, forward strand.
GCTACTACTATAGAATTAATCCAGATCCATACTTCACATGCACTGGCTGTGTCAGTCCTTGCAAGAGATCTATCAGATCTATGGTAAAGATATGATTTATTTTCCCTTGAGGCAGATATAACATGCCCCCCCCCACCCCCAAGGTAGAACCAACATTAATTTCCTCCAACTCATCAGACGATGAATTCAGAGACCGTGGGAGACCCCGCTGATGCTTTCCGTTCCGAGCCAGCTGCAAATGCACAAAAAAATAGTATGGGCTTTAAACTTTGTTTTATTCCTTCCCCACCCGGGTCAGACTCTGATTCATCCCCCGCCGTCTCCCAGCATCTTCTAAAATATGCAGTCGCTAAAATTGGGCGAGAGACTTAGTTGCAATGGTACTAACTGATACCAGACCCTTCACATACATTAGAGACGTTGCCTCTTTAAGACAAAAATGATGCCTGTAACTGGTCTTCAGCCCCCCACTCTGTGCGAGGTTGCTTAGCAACCGCAAGACAGGGAAGAGGGGAGGCTGCAAGAGTCAGATGCAGAAAGACCAGAGGAGTCGTTCGCTCCAGAGACACGGAGCACGGTGGGGTCTGATTCTGATCTCAACCCTGCTGGTACAAATCCAGAGCCACTCAGGGGACTTCACTGTGGATATATTCACCACTGGAGTCCCTCGGAAGCCCTGAAAACAGGGACGAAGTGATGCATCAGGGCCTGGTGTGTGTATGGTGAATTTCACGCTAAATGAGAGCAGAATTTGACCCACGCTCTGGACCCTTTTGACTTTGTTGATCTCTCTAGAAAAGACATTTGGGTCTCGAAAGCATTTTGCATCCCAATTCCCCTGTCCCTGAGGGTACAGCTACACGGCAATAAAACATCCGCAGCTTGCCAGGGTGGGTGACTTGGGCATGCAGGGCTCAGGCTGAGGGGCTGTAAACCTGCAGTGTAGATATTCGGGCTCGGACTGAAACCCGAGCCTGCAAGAGGGGAGGGTCCCAGAGCCTGTGATCCAGTCCGAGCCCAAACATCTACCCTGCAATCTGATAGCCGCATGAGCCCAAATCAACTGACCCGGGCCAACCGCGGGTGTTTTACTGTGGTGTAGACACACCCAGACTGGTGCATTCCTGTAAATCAGGGTAACCACATTAAAGTCAGTAGAGCAGGGGGTCTCAAACATGCGGCACGCAGGGTTATTTCCTGTGGCCCACCAACCTCCCCTCCCCCACCGCCCCCCCAGCGCGCCGCATCCCTGCTCCTCTGCCTACCTCCAGGCGCTTCCCGCCGCCAAACAGCTGTTTGGCGGCGGGAAGCGCCTGGAGGTAGGCAGAGGAGCAGAGGAGGGAAGTCGGAGGAGCAGGGAGCCGTGCGCTTAGGGGAGGAGGCGAAGAGGCGGGGCAGGGGCGGGGATTTGGGGCAGGGGTTGGAATGGGGGCAAGGGAAGGGGTGGGGCCTCATGGAAGGGGTGGAGTGGGGGCGGGGCCGTGTGCAGCGAGCGGGGGTGGTGGTCAGTGATGTGGCCCTTGGCCCAATGCATTACTCCTCATGTGGCCCTTGTGGTCATTTGAGTTTGAGATCCCTGCAGTAGAGCAACACACCAGAAGCCATCTGGTGTGAGAGAAGAATCAGGCCTCCTCCCTTCATGTCCTCCCAACACCAGGACCCATCCATCAAGCTGATGTTTGTTTGGCCTTCAGAACGTTCTTAGCAGAGAGCAGGTGAAACAATGTGAAACAAATAAGAATCCTGTGGATCTAGCCCCATAACTTAATCCAATCTGAGTCTTTTTAGAGCTTAGAAAACGTGTAGGTTTTTTTGCGGGGAAGGACGTTGAAGGGAGTTCATTTTTCCCCCCTTCCATATTTTTAATATATGGCTTCTGGCAGTGCCAAAACACCCTGGTTCAGTTCATCAGACAACGGCAGGGCCGGTGCAAGGATATTTTGCGCCCTAGGCGAAAATTCCACCTTGCGCCTCCCACCCCCGCACATCGGTTCATTGAGGGGCAAATCCCAACGAGCCTGTGTAGACCCCAGGGGTCAGCTGTGCCCAGGGGCTGCTCCCCAGACCAGGTTCCCCCCCTCCCCACCCCCATCCACTCCCTCCCACTTCCCACCCCCTGACTGCCCCCCTCAGAACTCCCAACCCCCCTGCTCCTTGTCCCCTGACTGCCCCCTCCTGGGATCCTGTTAGGGTTCCCTCCCCACTTTGAACTTTAGGGTATAGACGTGGGGACCCGCATGAAAGACCCCCTAAGCTTATTTTTACCAGCTTAGGTTAAAACCCCCAAGGTAAAAAATTCCCTGCACCCTGAGAAATGTTCCTTTTGCTGCCACCATTAAGTGTTTTAAACAGGAACCAGGGAAAGGAACCACTTGAAGTTCCCCCTTCCCCCCAAAATACCCACTCAAACCCATACACCCCCTTTCCTGGGGAGCCTGAGAATAATTTCCTAACCAATTGGTTACACAGGGATCCAAAAACCCACCCCGGTGGGTCTTAGACCCATAGAAATCAGTCAGCTTCTTAAAAGGATTTTATTAAAACAAAGAAGGTAAAAATCATCTCTGTAAAATCAGAATGGTAATTATTTTACAGGGTACTCAGTTTTTAAACTCGGAGGGATTCCCCCTTTGGACAAAACCTTAAAGTTACAGAAAAAACAGGAATAACCCCTCCCTCTAACACAGGGAAAGTTTAAGCTACAGAAAACAGGAATAAACCTCCCTTTTCGCACAGGGAAAGCTCCCCAAGCAAAACAAACAAAACCTATTTGCAATGCTGACTAACTTACTTTTGAATATTTTTTGTGAGGTTTGGTGAGGCTGGTTTGGAGGAGATTGATTTTTCTGTCCGGTCCTTTTAGTCCCCAGAGATCACTTTGACTCAGACAAAGAGCCACACACAAAACCTTCCCTGCTCCTAAGAGTTGAAAGTGTCTTGTCCCCTTATTGGTCAGATGCCAGCCAGGTTACCTGAGTCTTAACCCTTTACAGGTAAGATAATCTTATAGTATTGTATCAGCTTAACCCTTTCCCTTTATATTTATGACAGACCCCTACCCCTAACTGCCCCCCAGAACCCCACCCCCTACCTAAGCCTCCCTGTTCCTTGCCCCCTGACTGTCCCCTCCTGAGACCCACTCACCCTAACTGCCCCCCTAGGACGCTACCCCCTACCTGTCCCCTGACTGCCCCAACCTTCTCCATACCCCCGCCCCCTGACAGGCACCCCCCAGAACTCCCTGACTGCCCTGACCCCTCTCCACCTCCCCGCCCCCCAGAAGTCCTGACCCTTCCAACCCCCACGCTCCCTGCCCCTGACTGCCCTGATCCCTCTCCACCCCCCCACCCCTCCCAGAACTCCTGACCCTTCCAACCCCAACCCTGCTCCCTGCCCCTGACTGCCCCGAACCCCTCTCCACACCCCCGCCCCCAGAACTCCTGACTCTTCCAACCCTCCCCCGCTCCCTGACAGCCCCCCCCAGAACTTCTGACCCCCCCCCCCCCCGCTCCCTGACAGCCCCGCTCAGAACTCCTGACCCTTCCAACCTTCCCCCTGCTCCCTGACAGCCCCCAGGGACTCCCCTTACCAGGCCCAGGAGCTGCTGGCTCCACATGGAGGCAAGACGCTGCTGCTGTGTGCACAGCCCCTCCCGCACAGAGTGCTGAGGCAGCGGGAGGGGCAGCGGCAGCTCACACTCCCGGGAGCCTCAGAACCCGAGCACAGTGATGGGGGAGCCGGGGGCGCGCCTGGCCGGGCTGTGGCCCGGCGCCCCCCCCCCCAGGGGGGCTCCTGCAGCAGATGCATGCGGGCAGTGGCCCCCGTGCACCCCCCCGGCTCCCACCTCGCCACACTCGGGCTCTGCAGCTCCTGGGAGTGTGAGCCGCCCCCGCTGCCCCTCCCGGGGAGCCGCAGAGCCCGAGCATGGCGAGGGGGGAGCCGGGGGGCACACGGGGGCTGGCACCTGCATGCATCTGCTGCAGGAGCCCTGGGGGAGGGGCGCTGGGCCGCAGGAGGGGCGGGGGGCGCAGCTGCTCCCGGCTAGCGGCGCTGCCGCCTTTGCAGGGCTGCTACCTCCCCTGCACCACACCGGCTCCTCCATGGCTGGGGCCGCCCCCCCAGCCGACGCTTTTTGGTGCCCCCAACCACTAGGCGCCCTAGGCGACCGGCCCTGGACAACGGGTCTATGCCAAATTACACCAGGTGAATATCTGGCCTTTTAAAAGAGGGCACAAGAATTACTCAAATGCTCCACTCAGAAGCAAGTACCAGCTGCCTTATGAGATGGTTTATTCTTAGGAAACTCCCAAACCGAGTAGGCAAAGCCAAGAGATTAGGATAGGCCCGTACAGAAGTGCGTGCTTGAATTTAAGCGTGTGAAGTTATGTGCTTAAACTTAGCTATGTGCTTAAGTACAGAGCTGAATCACCACACTGTAATGTGGATGCTATTCAGATAAATATTTAGGGCCTGCTTCAGTTGCCATTAAAGCTAATGTAAGTCTTTCCATTGTCTGCAGTTGGCTCTGGATCACAACCCCAACTGTTGGTGTTCTTCTCCAGAACAAACCTGAACATCTAGGAGGAGTTCACCCCCCCACTAGCTCTGATTGTGGTCAACAGACCTTTCCTACCTCTGCATTATAGCCATGGCGGTTGGAAGTGTGCTTCAGAAGCGAGGAGATCCGGTTTCTCCAGAAATCCTTGCTGATTTCATTTCCTGCCTCACGTCACTCTATTCTCATCAAAAGAGGAAAGGATAGTTTCAAAAGGTTGGCCTTCATGAAACCACTAGTGACTTATTCTTTACTATTGGGCACCTGTCCTTCCATTGCTAGCGAGATGCGCTGCCAACAAATAGGAGATGGGCGTACGACCACTGGATGGGGATTGGCTGCTTCGGAATCCTTTCCCTCAGCATAGAAATGAGGAAGGTGTTGATGTTACCTCTTATTTAGTGGGGTGACACCAATCAGTCCGAAAGGAAATGAAATGAACATTTTGATTCCAACAGTTTCATTAGCTGATCTGATTGTGTCCCAGATTTATCGCTTGTATCAATCTATGACTGGATGTCTTTGTGATGAAGGCCTGGGACTACAGAGATCTGGATTCAGTTTCTGGCTCTGCTGCAGGCTTCCTGGGTGACCCTGGATAAATCACTTCATATCTCTCTGTGCCTCAGTTCTCCATCTGTAAAATGGGGATAAGACTATTTCCTTTCTCCCACCTTGGCTCTGTCCTTTCTATTTACACTGCAAGCTCTATATCTGAAACTATTGCTTACTACATGTTTGCATAGCTCCTAGCACCAATTTCACTTGCGTCCTCTCGGCACAATTATAATGTTAATAACAATAATCATAATGGAAATATTGTGATAACCAAATTTGCCTACATGGGGCCAGCACTGGAGGGAAATAAAGAATCCCAGAGGTGATTGTCCGTTATTGCATCGAGTTTACCACAAGTCCCCGGTCTCTGTATGTGTTTCCTCTAACACATGATGCCTATAGCATAGCAAAAGAAGGAGCTCTAATATTCCCTCAGGAGGCATTTGTGTCTGCACACTAGCACCATGGTTCCATCCCTCACAGCATGTTCTTCTCTGTGCTTTTGCAGTGCAGAAGCAGAAGACCATTGTGTTCTCCCATATCACAAGTGCATGACATTCTAGCTGCCTTTCCTCAGGATCAGCCCTCTTAGCTTCCGGCAGAGGGGCCATAATTTCCTCCTTTTATAGACATCTGGCTTCAGGCAGAGGAGAACATCAATGTATCATTGTATAGGATGGCAGTTGTACCTCTATCAAGCACCTTGTAAATATAACTGAACTCAGCGAATCTTTGATACCATTCCTTACCCAAGGGAGACAAAGGAAACCCCATGAATGTCGGTCTCTTTGTCCCAGGGTTTAATAGCAAGACACAGAGAGCTTCTGGAAAGCTCAACTTATTGGTTACATTGTAGGAGCTGGCATGCTGAGTGTTCTTCATGAAGACCGAGGCCAAGACCATAACAGGGTTCAAAAAAGAACTAGATAAGTTCATGGAGGATAGGTCCATCAATGGCTATTAGCCAGGATGGGCAGGAATGGCGTCCCTAGCCTCTGTTTGCCAGAAGCTGGCAATGAGCAACAGGGAATAGATCACTTGATGATTATCTGTTCTGTTCATTCCCTCTGGGGCACCTGGCACTGGCCACTGTCAGAAGACAGGATACTGGGCTAGACGGACCTTTGGTCTGACCCAGTATGGCCATTCTTATGTGCTTAAACGTAGATTGAAGAGCTCTTCTTGCACTTCAATAAGCACAATTCACAGTGACAGCAGCACCTTATACATGGACATTGTCCCCTATTATCTTGTATCTTGAGGTCCCTTCACACACAAACTCTTCACAATCAGCGAGCCATATCCGATGAGGGCAAATCCCTTTTCCCCAAGCAGGTGGCTGTCTGTGACGGTGACACAGAGAACTTTCTCTCTCTCAGGTATTCTCCCTGGTTCGTACGAGGCTAGATTCTGATCTTGGTTTCACGGGTGTAAATCCACACTAACCCCACAGTGCTTGAGATCAGAACCTGGCCTTCTGACCAGTGTCCTAGCCTGGTGCTAAGACCCGGTCTTAACAGAAGTTCCATCTTACGGAGGGAACTGACAGTTGGGTCCCCTGTTGTCTCTAAAGACTGCATGGTACATTTGGAAGAGTTTGCCCCAACGTGCGGACACCCTTCCAGTTTGGGTTATGTTTTACGTACTCCAGAAGGTCCCTTCTGGTGTCCGTTGGCTGCAAGGCCCTTCTTCACTTACTGATGTGCTGCATCGCCACGCAGCCAAAGAGCTGGTGCCTTTCACCCCCGCCCTCCCCCCCGAGGAAGCTGCACGTCAGCGGTGGTCAAAGCGATTATTATCAAGAGGGCCCTATGGCAGCTGGCCTCTGCATGGGCACGAAAGGAGGGAAGAGGGGGCAAGCAGCTGCAAATGGAGCCACTGCATCACAGCCCCTGGGATCTCCTGAGTTCCCTGCTAGCATCCTCTGCATCACAGGCCACTCAGTAAGAGAGAGAGGGGAGACTCAGGGATGTCCCTGTTCCCCAGGCCCCTTCTTGCACAAGCTTAAAGGGTAGCCTAGAGAGCTCACTCCACATGCATGCTACGGAGCTCCAGCTAGTACCAGGCCTGCCTGAGGCAGAGTGCTCCCCAGAGCTCTCCCAGTGGCGGTACAGCTCCGCACCACCCCCGAATCGGCCCTGTGCTTTAATGGTACAATCTGGCCCGGGTTAAAGCTTTTAGGGTGCTCTAGGGCACTTCTGGATGGATGTTGCTAGTGCAGTATATAAATCTGCCATCCTTGTCATTGCTGGGCGCTGGCATATTCTTCCCCGCCCCCATAAAATCAGATGCTGTTTTGCACACTGGAGAACGCTGGCTACCCCAAATACTCACTCCTTTGGCTGGGTGTAATCTATCTACATGATTCTCAGGTAGTGCCAGGCATGAAGGATGAGCCCCGTCAGAGTGGTGCTAGAGGAACAATACATCACCTGTCCTAACTGATATCAACCAGATTAGAAATGGAGATACCCCGCTCTTCAGCCCATCCCTGTAGGGCTGCTGACAGCACTGTATTGTATGGGTGACATAACATCCTCCACAGTAACATGTTGATGCCCTTGACCTCTCTGACTCATCAATCAACCAGGCACCCTTTCTGTACCAATGGGAGGGAGCTAGTGCGTCTGAGGTTTTCCTCTGAATGATTTTTGTGCAGTGGAGGGCAACAGCGTTGAAAGACAGCTGCTGCCAGCTCGGCGTCAGATATTAAAGAGCAAGTATTGCAAAAGCATCAATCATCCTTTACATACAGTAAATAGTGATTTTTTTTTTAAAAGGTAGCGACCGTTCAGAGTGAACCGAAATAGCAATAAAGAGGTTCACGGTAGACAGTTGCGTCAAAACAATAAGGGATAAAAAATTAGACCATAAGGCTATAATCAACAGGCTGTGTGACTGCTGCCCTCTACGGGACTGAATCAGAACTGCTCAACTGTGTGTCGTAATCCCCAACTGAGCGTGGGCGTGTCACTTCCCTCCCTGTGCCTCAGTTTGTCCATCTGTAAAATGGGGATAATGAGCCTGACCCCCCCTCCCTTTTGTAAAATGTTTAGCGATTTCTGGATGAAAAGTGCTATAAAAGAGCTGGGTAGTAGTAGGGATTATTCCACTACTAATGGTTATTCTCCGTTAGCATGACTAAGAGCCTGCTCTTCAGGAGCAGGTACATCTGGGTGGTAGGCTTCATTGTAGCTGTAGAAATGTTGATTTCCCCTGGTGTACAGCCCAGTACATTTCCTAGAGGGCAGTTTGTTTGATATAACGATTCGTATGCTGTAGGACATCTTTCATGCAATGATCTCAAAGTGCTGTATGGTTAATTAATTAATCCACAAAATACCCTTGCATGGTAGGGGTTATCCCCCTTTTACAGAAAGGAAAATTGGAGGCACAGAGAGGTGATGTGACTTGCCTAAGATTGCCTAGTCCAGCTGTCCTTTCTTCTCCCCTGCATCACGTCACCCACAATCTATGGAGCAGAGGTTCAAAAGTGCCTGTGACTTTGGGTGTTCACTTTTTACTCCTCAAAGGATCCTGATCTTCAGAAATTCCTGAAAATTGGGCTCCTTTACTGGGTCTCAGGGTGGGCCCCAAAAGCTGAGGTACCCCAAATCACCAGGCACTTTTGACAATATTGGCCCTAGGTATTTGCTACTGCAGAGCTGAGGAATGTTCCGTTTTTTCTAGTCCATCCTGTGCTTGACAGAGGCCCATTCTGGACCCTTCAGCACCATGGGCAATATTCCGCCCCCCTCCCAATGAATTGTGCAATGCCAGGCTTCAGGAGTGGGAAAATATCGCCTGACCCAATCTGGTGATCAAGCCAGGCCCTGATGCACGAGGATTGACGCCTGTTGTCATCTGCTTCCTCGTTAGCGTCGCTGAGGTCATTACTCTTGTCTTATTTTCAGTGCCCTCCCGAGCCTTTTCCTCCAACAATATCCTGCAGCAGTGAGTTTCGTTCTGCAACCAGGCGTGAATCTCCCAAATGTCCCTCCAGCCATTAGTCCAGTGCACTCGTTATCCCCCATCAACTGCTCCGCCATGGTCTTTTGCAGTCCCCATCCAGTCTCCAGGTGTTTTACCTTTCAGCAGTTCCAGGCACACAGAACACCCTAGTGAACTAGCCGTTACATGTTACTTACCGTAGCAAGCTGCTGAGCAGATTTTAAACTGTGATGGACAGATAACTGCTTTCAATATGGTCCCAGAAGACTCCACAGTAAATGAAACAGGGATTTAAGACATTCGCCCCCATTTCCACTTGCTGCTTGCAGCCTGTCAACAGACTCCATCTAGTTATTCTCAAATATTAAAGCCGGGAGTGTGTGAGCTGACACTGGCAGCTTGCCAAGCTCGGTGCGACTTGGGGTATTTTAAATTAGCAAAGATCTGGGTGAAGTCAGTGCTGCTTTCCGTTGCCAGGCAGAAAACAAGGACAGCCTCATGTTTTAACCTGATGCGGATGTTGGTCTTTTGGTGCTAACATCATTTGGTGATATATACCCGGCTGGGGAGAATATTGTTAGTCCACAGCTGGAATGGAATACCCTTCAAGATGTCTCAGTGTGCACGCTAGCCCCAGCAGCTCCACTCTAAGCTGAAAGGTGTGTGAGCAGTAAAATACCTGATGCTGCACGCACTGCAAACAAATTGGCTGTTCCCAGGTAACCCGATCACCAGCAAATTATATACAAGGCAGTCAAGTGCTCAGTGCATAAATGTAATGCTCATCAACTCTTTCCCTGGAAGGTATAGACATTTGCATTTATTTCAGCAGCAGGTTTTGATAGAGAGAGAGAGATCTAGCAAGCCACGGAACGGATAGGCCCCCCCACCCTTTTATAGATGCATCTGAGCACTCTGCAGTCTTTTATAAATTTATTCTCACAACAAATCCTGCTGGTTAGGTCCATGCTATTAGCCCCATTTTACAGATGGGGAACAAAGGCAAAGAGAGCCTACATGGCTAGCCTGTAAATAATGCTCACCCTCTAATCCAAACAGCATTGGTGTCATTAATTATTATGATCACGCAGTGCAGCTAGAATAAGCATTTCATTATTTACCCATATGTACTACCCCTGCTTCAATCATCTTCTGTATTCAATAACTAACAGTGAATAACTATACTAGTCACCTTTTGGCTGTCAAAATAAAAATAATACTAATAATCCTGTGATGGTATACGCAGAAAAAGAGCAATCTAAAGAGTCTGCAGATTCATTGTTAAATAGCAGGTTCTCCATGCGTAATCCTTGCATGGAGATGGGAGCATAGTTACTTAGGGCTATTTGCAGGGTGTTGTGTTTGTGGTTATTTGCATTTGAATTTGTTTATGCGGTTTGTGGGCTTTTTGCTTAATGCCTCTGGGAGTTGAAGTGACATATTGTATATTTAAAAGAAAGGCAATCAAAACAATTTAACACCTTTCCCCTGCGTCTGCGTTTGTTAGTTGGCGCTCGCAGGAGGGAAAAAATATAGATTTCTTTTTTTTTTTAAATGGCAAAGTTGAGACTTGCTGAGCTGGGGACAAGACTGTTGTCCTTAACGGGGAGAATTGTGCTGTCTAAAATAGGAGTCACTGAGTTTAATATGGGTTGGGGATTGACTCCTGAAAGGTTAGACTCAAAGTGCGATGATACCACCCCAAATGCTCTATCCCCCTGCACCATCCCCTCATGTTGCCCCATGAAAATGGCTTCTGCCATATACAAGGTTGCCAGGCATCAGGTTTTGGACCGGAATGCCCGGTCGAAAAGGCACTGCTGACCAGGCCGTTAAAAATCTGGTCAGTGGTGCAGTGGGGCTAAGGCAGGCTCCTTGCGGCTCTCGGAAGCGGCCGGCATGTCCCTGCAGCCCCTAGGTGCAGGGGTGATCAAGGAAGCTCCACATGCTGCCCCCTCACCCCCAGCGCTGGCTCCGCAGCTCCCATTGGCTAGGAGCCATGGCCAATGGGAGCTGCAGGGATGGCACCTGTGGGCACGGGCAGTGCGCACCACACAGATCCACCTGGCTGCGCTTCCGCCAGGAGCAGCGCGGAGCCAGGGCAGGCAGGAAGCCTGCTTTAGCCCCGCTGTGCCGCCAACCGTGAGCCACCTGAGATAAGCACCGCCTGGCTGGAACCCGCACCTAGGACCCTCTGCCCCAGGTGGGAACCCACTCCCGCACCCTAACTCCCTCCCAGAGCCCGCACCCCCAGCCCGAGCTTGCACCCCCCTCCTGAACTCCAACCTCCCACCCCAGCCTGGAGCCCCCTCCCGCACCCTGAACCTCTCATTTCTGGCCCCACCCCAGAGCCCACACCCCCAGCTGGAGCCCTCACCCCCTCCCACGCCCCAACCCCTGCCCCAATCCAGTGAATGTGAATGAGGGCGGGGGAGAGTGAGCGACAGAGGGAGGGGAGCTGGAGTGAGTTGGGGGCGGGGCCTCAGAGAAGGGGTGGGGCATGGGCGGAGCCATGGGGCAGGGGGCGTGGAAGAGTGTTCAGTTTTGTGCAATTAGATAGTTGGCAATCCTAGCCGTATAGCACAGGAGATTTCCATGGGGTGCAGTTGTTGCCGCCGCCATCTTGTCCAATACATCTGGCATTGAACCAGGGACCTCCAGAGCTAAAAGAAGGCGCTGCTAAAGCACTGTAGACGGGGCTGTACCAGATTCATATTCTCTGTGGATTGGGCACTGTCGGGGACCTGTAACACACACTCACCGGTGGGTTACGCAGTAACATGACACATCATGAAAACACCACAAAAAGTCCAGGTCCTGTATTATTTCTGTGATCCCAGCACAGGCAGTGAAAACTAATCACACGGTCTCCGGCTTATGGCTAGGAGTTTAAATGGTGCCAGTTTTTTAATACTGGTTCCCCAATATAATAACTTGGGGCTTTATTCACGTTACTCTGGAACCTGAATGCACAGCTCTGCATGCTCTACCTTCTTTCCGCTGGAGGTAGGAGAAGCTCCACTTGTTGAAGTATTGCAGGGAATGGAGCTACAAACCAGCAGTCCATTCAGCCCAGCAGAGGGCAGTGTTGAGCAAACATGAACTAGCCTATCACACCACTGATTCCTCACGGGCCCTCTCAATGTACCTGTGCAAACATCCAGAGTACTAGAGACATATCATTATGGGCCTGGGAGACAGGAAGGCTAGTAGAGCAGTCAGTGCAGATATAGAAAGGAGGGGTGATCATTAGGGTGACCAGATGTCCCAATTTTATAGAGACAGTCCAAATATTTGGGGCTTTTTCTTATATAGGGTGCTATAACCCCCACCCCCATCCCGATTTTTCACACTTGCTATCTGGTCAACCTAGCAATCATTGCAGCTTCTGAATGGGACATTGCTTTTGAATACCCTGGTATATTTTATAGGATACTTACCTGCTTCCTTGAGGGCGTTTCATTTCTGGAGAGCAGCAATAATAGCAGAACAGTCTATATGCATTTTCTTATAGCTCTCCTCAAGTGGAAGAAAAAGGAAATGCAGTATCTCCCTCTCAGCCTCAATTAGGGCCCCAATCTGATTGTCTAACCTGAGTGAAGCAAAACAGTTGTGGAAAATTATGCTTCTGACCAAAAGTCGACGACCATACAACTAGACTTCAGTTTGTATGATGGAATCATTGAAATAATAAAAGAGCGAGATTTCTTGACGAAATTCCATCAGATAGCATGTTGTTGCGCCCTACAAAAAGAACAGTTTCAGGTGCAATACAAATAATAGGAATAATCGCTCTAGAGTGCACAGACATTATAAACATTAAATTCATGCATACAGCTGTCTCCCTTGCCCTAAACCTGGGGTGGCCAAACCATGGCTCATGAGCCACATGCCACTCTTTTACAGTTAAAGTGCGGCGCTCGGAGCTTCCCACACCTCCCCCCATTCTCCACCTACCAGCCTATCTGGGGGAGCTTGGGGCTTCTGCCCTGCGGCGGGGTGGTGGGGCTAGGCGCTTCGCCCAGGAGGCAGGGGTGCTGGAACAGTTTTTGTAGTGGGGGTGCTGAGAGCCACTGAACCAAACTGTAAACCCTGCATATAATGGAAACCACTTCAAGCCAGGGGGTGCGGCAGCACCCCCAGCACCCCTAGTTCCAACACCTATGCCAGAAGGGTGGGGGTCTTGGGGCTTCAGCCCTGCAGGAGGCACCTGCCAGGGCTTGGGGGTTCAGCAGGAGTGGGGCTGAAGCCATGAGCCATGGCAGCTTCGCCCCATGGGGCTGGAGCCCTGAGACCTCCCGACCACACAGGGCAGAAGCCGGCCACCACCCCATCACAGGGCTGAAGCCCCAAGCCCTGACAGGCGCACCCCGGCTCTCGAACTTCTGAAGATTGTCGTATGCGACTCGGAGGGTCAGTACGTTTGGCCATCCCTGCCCTAAACCACTGATTTTTGCTGACCTCTCTAATCCCAGTCCTGAAAACAGCCTCAGAGCTGAGCATACTGCCTCATACTTCAGCCAGTGTGGGGGAGGAGTGAAATGTTGCCTCTCATAAACTAGCTTGAAGCTGACCATTGAGGAATGAAATGAAAACTGTGGTTTAGCAGCATCACTTTCAGTCTGTAACATTGACTGATCTAACTGTGCTCAGGATCTATCACGCAGATCAATCTGTTGCTGGGGTGACCCTTTTATCAGCATAGTTTTAAGCCTCTGCAGTTCTCAGATTTAATGGGATTCTTTTAGCTTATCTGAAATTCAGCTCACAGAAATGCAGCTGTTAGTCCACAAGACAAAAGGATTGTAGGTCTGGATAAGTGAATGAGCAGAAGGCTAAAGAAAAAGAAACAATTTGCATAAAGGCATGTAAGAAGCATGTAAGAAACAATTTGCATTAAGGCATGTAAGAAGCATGTAAGAAACAATTTGCATAAAGGCATGTAACAATTTGCATAAAGGTTGATCGTGCTGGGAGAGGGTTAAATGGGGTCTGCTAATTCCTGGAGGCAGGTGGTTTATTAAATCACCTGATAATAAAGGAGGTGGGAGTGGTTATCTAGAGATGATCTAGTCTGTGGGCTGACTAGCACTGAAGGAGGAACCCTAGGACTAGCTAAGCACACTGAGAAGACATGCACTGAATTTAATTAATTTCATTGTTACTAAAGCCAGCATGCAGGAGGAAGATGAGTTTTGGACTCTAGACTCTTATTTGTTATAGAGGCAAGGGGGGAAAGGCACCTGCTGACATGGTTCATTGGATTACTCAGCTGCTTTGCCTGCAGTGGGTTGACAAATCTAAGTTTCTTTTGTGTTGGCAGCTGATTAAGTCCGTTCAGCACCAGGCTGGCCCTGTTCCAGCATAGTTCAGATAGTTCAGCCAAGTGATGTACAGTAAAAGAATGTTACATTTTTATCACCAGGGAAAAATGCATGAAAGTTGGTAAAGTAATTAAGCTAGAATCTTGCAACAATGAAATAGAGAAGAAAGAAACCCGAGATCAAATATGAGATCCCAGGCCTGAGATGCCACTGTTGTGTGTCCTTTTCTGAGTATATAAAAACCCTTCTCACCAGGCACAATAATAAGACAATAATAAGAAGTGATTCAAAACTGGGATGTCAAATCTGATTTTTTTTCTCATTTAAGGAAGGCAGCGTTGGATTTGAATCTCTGAACCTAACCCGACTGGGTCAGAACCTGAGCGGAGCCCCTCTGAGTCCTGTATAAGGACAGCTTCATCATTCAGCCTTGTACTGCCAATATACTTTAAGGTAAAAACCAGATTTGAAACAAAAATTCAACTCACACAAAAAGACCCAGCAGGCTGCCACAAAGACCTGATCCAAAGTCCCCTGAAGACAATACAAAGTCTTCCATTGTCTTTGATGGGCTCTGGATCGGGTTTCTGAACAGCCAGTCTTGTCACTCTGATTTGAAGGTGTAACTCACACTTGCATAGCAGGACACTATGGCCCCCCTCTAGTGGCTGGGTCATTGATGTTGACGAGTCTGCTACATCCTTGCCACTAACAGATCTGGCTCTTCTACCCAATGCAGTAGAGGATCTGCTTTTAGATCCAGCGGTTCAGCATTCAACCCCCACCATCAACAACCCATCCAGAGGTGGGGTGTTATAAAAAGTTGTCACTCTTTGGTTCTGTCCCCGCACCCTACTCTGAAGAGGTTAGAGTGACTGCTGGGCCAGGTAGGACCCCTTCTCTTTTCCAGTCTGTCTGCAAGGACATTCTATAGCTCCTGCATCCGCTAACTCCTCCTTTCTGAAGATTCTCTTGCTCAGTCACTCACTATATACCATACAGAGAAGTAAGTAAAAGCTGTTTAGATGATGTCTTCAACTGGCACGGGACCTGGGGACCTTGTCATAATGCTTTGAATTTCTGTAGCAGCTTTCAATCTAACATCATCATCACCTCCATGAAGTAGGACAGTATAACTACCCAGTCTCAGCAGTAAGAAAATGGAGTTATGGAGCAAGAACTGTGAGTGGCTTCCCCACTTCAATGCCAGCTGGGATAAGAACGAAGCTATCCTGGCTCCCCTTCTTCCCCTTTAAGCACTAGAAAACACCATTTTGTGGCATCTTCCCACAGTGGTCGCCTATATTTTTAATTAACATTCTTCTTAAAATAAATAAAGTGGCAGACAGGCATATTATTTTTTTTCACTGAATTGATGAATGATACTCTAGCAGATAAACTGATAACAAATCAAAAGTGTATTAATAAGTCCTACCCATGTTCCACACAGAGATTCAAGCAATGAAATAAATGCACACATGATCACCTTTTCTGTGCTTTTCATCAGGTTGCCCTGAATCTCAAGTTCTTACCACAAAATCCACAAAAGGGCAAAAGGTGCAAAGGTAATCTGCATGTGATGCATGAATTATTAGCCACACAAGCCAATACCCGCAGACAGAGACAAATTACAAAACAGTTACTTCAGGAGATAGATCTCAGGAAAAGCCCTGTTCAACGCAATATATTACACCATACAAGTGGTGACGTGAATATCAGACAAACTACATGTTCAGTTAGGGTGACCAGACAGCAAGTGTGAAAAATCAGGACAGGGGGTGGGGGTAATAGGAGCCTATATAAGAAAAATACCCAAAAATTGGGACTGTCCCTATAAAATCGGGACATCTGGTCACCCTATGTTCAGTGGAAAGTAAGAGGTCAATCAGAGGCACTCTGTCTTAGATCACTGGGCATCAAGAGACCTGGGTTCTATCCCCACCTCTGCTACTGACTTTCTATGTGACGTTGGGCAAGTCACTTTATCTCGGTTTCCTCTCCCATCTGTCGTCTGCTTTATCTATATAGATTATTAACTCTTTGGGGCAGTGTCTGTCTCTCACTATGTGTTTGTACAGCACCTAGCACGATGGGACCCTAACCTCAGTTGGGACCTTCAGGCTCTAATGTAATACAAAATAATAATAATGTCATTTACATGATGAAACAAAGCACAAAGAGAAATGTTTCTGCAAGAGAATTCCTTCTGAATAGGTACAAACACCATTGCTCAGGCAAAGTGACCACCATGAGTTTTGCCTGGGAAGTGAGAAAGGACTCCAGGATTTTGCCCAATGCCAATTATCATGTGATCTTCCACAACCAACACGACCATTCATGGAACAGCTGTTCAGCATGTGATGTCTTCTGTGTAACGCAGAGCCCTGTACATTTTCCATGATTCCCTAGAAGCCATTTCTGGTGAGCAAACCGCTATTTCAGGCTTTCAAAGCATCTCTTTTTAGTTCCTTGACAAAGAATTTATAGCCAGCTTTGATCATTCAAGCCTGAAGTGCTTTACATTTTGGCAAAACTTCACATCCTGCCGAATATGAGATGTGTAAATAAAAGCACTGATTATACAGTAGGATGATGTAATGAATGTTCTGATTATACAGCAGGACAATGGAGTGAATGTTTCTGATTCCCTGGTTATTATTTTACATAACCAATTAATTGTTTTTTTTTATTTTAGCACAATGGGCTTTGACATTTTCTTCCCAGAGTAAGTGTGCTCACAAATTTGGTACCTCTCCAATCTACCTATTGGATTTTTCAGTCTACTATTTTCATGCTGTGGAGCAATTAATTTCATGAGTCTGTAATTAATGTTGTTGTTGTTTTTCAGTTTAGTCTTTTATGTTCCACTCATTCCATTTTTCAGCACAATTGAAGCTGAAGCCCCGAGCACTCATTGCTATTAAAGATCACAAGACCATCTTTCTTCACTAAAGATAGCAACCGAACCGTCATCCTACTTAAATCACACAGATAATGGCGATGGTACAGGTGAAAATGTAAATACAATGATAATGCTACTGACTTTTTTCCTCCTCTTGAGATTGACTTTTTCATCTTTCTCTTCAGTTGCTTCCTCTTCTGAATTTTGAAATATTCCTCCTCTGGTCCGTTATGGGTATCTGATTCCACAGACCTGGCACATCTTATCTTTTCCCCTTCTTTTCTCGAAATCCAACTCCCTGGCAGGGTGATATAAAAGATCAGTTTGCAGGAGTCTTAATAAAATGAGAGAAAGGACTCCCCGATGCAGTTTACTTGTGTTATTATTTTCATGTTTGCACAAAATGGAACAGAAGTAAAACACATTGCATTTGGCTCCTGCTTCGTCTTACTATAGACAAAGGAATAGAGAACAAAAGTCTTCATTACTGTCTATCTTTCAGACAAATGCAATAAACCCTTCTATATGCAGAGATCCCACAGGTTGGGTTCCCCTTTCTGCTATTTCTCTGCCAGTCAATGGGAATTACAGGACATGAAGATACTGAAAGTTGTGGGAAACAATTCACGAGTTTTCCCAACTAGAGTTGGGTGAAATTTTTTCAAACTAAACATTTGTAGGTCAACCAAAACATTTTCCAAATGCATGTCAAATTCACCAAATAGTCTCAAACAACCACAACAAATTTTAAAAAAATAAAAATAAAAACCAAAAACCATTCCCCAAAAGTCTAAATGTTTTGATTTTTTTTCAATTCAAATGACTTTTTGTTTTGAATTTTTCTTAAATTTGGTGTTGGGCTTTTTTAAAAAAAATAAAAATCTCCCTAAAAAAATGAAATGAAACATTTTGTTTCTGGTTGAGCTCAATGTTTTGTTTGACCCAAATCAATTTTTTTCCAATTTGTTTCACTGAAAAAAATTGAAGTTTTTTGTTTTGTGTCGACCAGAAACTATTTCCCCCCCATTTTTATTGGCTATTGGCACAGAGCTCTAATCCCAGCTCACCGAAAACACCCGTGATGATGTCTGCACCTCTCTGAACTCAAATACTGGCAAATTTGTGTTCAACAAGCATTTTACAATCCAGAGGAGGAAAACATGTGCTATGTTATGGTAATGTTTTGGGGTACAACACAGACCAGTAAGGGGTTGTGTCATCCTCTGCCCTGTAATCCTGGGTAGCTCACAGCCTGAACACCAAAAGCCAGCAGACAAGCATGCAGTTCCCTCACCCCGGCAGTCTGCTTACAACATAATAGCCCCATCCAGGTCTCCAGCAGCCTTGCTTACTACTTGCAGGGTGACTCCAACTCAATCCCAGCCTCGAATTTTCCCCAATCCATCTGCCCTGAAGTGTCCAGCCCGCTCCTGGGACACTCAGAGAAGTAATAAGGTTAATTTCTCCTTTAAAGAGACAAAACCCCATTACAGCTTATTACTGGATCTGGAGCTAATAATCACGTCAGTTCAAATACAGCACTGGGTTGGTTTCGATTAAAAGTAAGAGAAGTGTATTTCATCAAAAGGAGAGAGATTTTAAGTGTGTTCTATTACAAAGTATAAAGACAAAAATGGTTACAAGAAAATAGAAATGGGTGACTATTTCCCTTCTCTGCAATGTGACGCCTCTGAGTATGTGTAACACCGACAAACGCCGGTCGTCTGTGGGTGGGATTGAACATGGGACCTCTAGAACTAAATGCATGAGCTGCTACTGCAGGAGCTAAAAGCCAAATGGCTGTTAGCTAAGGCTGTAGAGCAAACTCATTAATCTCTCCCTATGTGGTCTTGGTGCCACTAGATTGGTCAGAACACCACTCCAGGGGGTGTGTGGGTTACATATGAAGCTCAAGAATGCATTGTATTTTTTGGTCCCCAACAATAGAGAAGTGTGGATCTTTTTCTCCCTGTAGTCATTGGTCCTCATAAGAGGTTTTTTGATCTGCTGCTGCTTGCCACAGATGAGCTTATTCCTTTAACTCCAGCTGGAGACCCTGGAGTCAAACCCAGATGTTGTTGCAAATGGGATTATATCCCTTTGCATACGCGTGTCTAACATGCTTCCCATTGTCAGTCTGAAGCTTACTGCAATTTCAAGGTTTCTCCTTCCCATTGGTGATCTGTGTTTTGCAGAATAAATGGTGACCATTTTCCCCCGAGATGAATTTTGGCCCAAATTTTTAACCTCTCTCCTTCCCCTTGCATTATTTCTCTGTATTATTTGTCTGACACTCTGATATGGTACGGGCACATTGTGTTAGGACAAGATGAAGTACATCTCATATTCGTGGAACACAAATATCTCTATGGGCTGCTGATGAGCTCCCTATTCTGGGACCCTGTCCCTGCCATGCAGAGAGTAGTGCTTGTCTGTGCTTTCTGATTAGAGCTCAAATGCAGATTTCCTTAAAACCAGCTGACGATGGGGTGTCAACCCCACACAAGGCCTGAGGAAGTAAAAAGGGCCAATCAGCCTTACAGGCTACACCTGGAAGAAAGCCAGGGCTGGATCAAGCCTAAATGAAGATGAAGCCCAGCTGGGCAGGACAGTCTGGGCTTGTATAAAGCCAAGAAGTTGAGCACATGAAGGGGCTGAGCTGAGGGCAGGCTGGGTGAGGAGTTGGGTGGAAAAGGGCTTTGCGTTGCTTCTGGGCTGAGGTTTGAGTCAGGCTGAGTGCTGGTGTCTGGTTGAAGAGGGTGAGACTGGTCCTGGTACCCAGCTGAAAGGAGGCTAAACATTGAAACTAGCAAAGGAGGCTGGGGCAGGCAAAAAGAGAAAGTTGCCTGGGAATATGAAGGAGAAGCAGCAGGGGATGAGCAATGGTTTCACATCAGGAAAAATTAAAGAACAGACTAGCTGTATTGGGGTTTGCAGAAGGAGAAATGAAAAACAAAACCAAGGTAAAAGTCAACATTTCATAATTGTCAAATCAGTGACAAGAGGTGAAAACAGGAGATGTTAACCCCCTGAATGGGTGACATACAAAAAGCTAAAAGAATTCATGGGGAGACCTGAGAGCATATACACATAAGAAGTGAGCTGACAAACTTCTATGGCCATAGGGAAAACGAAAGTTACTTGTCAACTGCCTAAATGCCTGACAGAAGCAAGAGGGACTGCCAGTGGGACTGTGGGCATATCAGCTGCTCCAGACTCTGAAGACCTGGGTTCTAGGTCCTTACATGCAGACACGCAAGAAGCATTAAATATAGAGTGCTGCTAGGATTGTCTGAGGGTCATCTCAAAAAGAGGATAGGTGACGATAAAGTATTTTTTGTTAAACTGCTACTTAGCTGGATTTCCCCCTCTTCCCTACTATCTGTAACACCTTAAAAGTGGGACACTACCAGATATGCTCCAAATGGGGTATCATTTCAGGGTTAAACCATGTATTCCCTCCCTATGAGATACTATAATTGTCAAAGGTTTGGACATGCAGCAGTAATTTGTAAGGAAACAAAGAGGTGCTGTGAACGTGGAGGAAATCACTCAGAGGAGAACTGGTGTAGAAAGAACAGAACCTAAATGCACCAAGTACAGCACATAAAGGTTGTGCAGTCGCAGAACGAGCTAGTGAAATACAAAAAATTAAAATCATTCAAAAAGGATTGTATGTGGAGGCTACCAAAAAGTACCGACTGCAAAAAAATAGAAAAACAAATACTCCAGTCAGAAGATGTACACGGGTAGCAGAACACATCTCTGGTCATGGAGGATATGAGAGGAAGGAGAGATGATTGATGTATTGCTTGTAGGTATGGAGAAGTTTATAGTGTTAATTATAGAAGTTAAGTATCATTTGCTGACAGGAGAAAAAATGAAAAGATTAAAACCATAGCAAAAGCAGCAGAAAATAATCTAAAGATAAACTACCTCTTAGAAGACCAGAATCACACAATTTTAAATGAAGGCAATAATGCAGCTTAAATAACATGGTCTTAACGATCCTTAGCTGGAATGCAGATCACTTAATAATGGATAGACAGGAATTTAAGAAAGCCATCTTTGAAATGGGGGGGGGGGGAAAGTCTGATGTAATATGTTTGTAAGAACCATGGCTAATAAGTAAAACTTGTATTCAGTGTACTGGGATATGATATACTCAAGAGGGATTGAATGGCTATCAGAGGAGGAGTCTATAATTATAAAAGAGGGACTTAGTTTCGTTGAAATGGATGGGCAGAAACTAAGATTTGAATATAATGCTATTGAGATTCCCATGTAGAACAAAACCACTTATATATGGATTTATTATGTTTATCACACGTACAAATTAGTTATTTTAGAATTAGAAAAACTAGTTAATGTCAAACTCATTCATAATTTGTGAAGACTTTCATAATGAGCTATGAGGAAGTAAGAAAACAGACCTACGTGGTAAATGCTTAGAACAATTTAATGATATGCATAACCTGGTAATAATGAATGCATGAGCACTTACTAGATTTAATTCAGTAGATGGATCCTTTTCTGTTTTGGATTTGGTAACTGCAGCAAATAATATTGCTAGTAAATGCAGCTGGGAAAGTCAGAAAGAAGACAGAATGAGAAGTGATCACTTTCCTATGGTTACTGGGTACCAAGACTGAGGAAATGTCAAAACAACACAAAAAAGAGTTCCTAGCTGGAATTTTTGAAAAGCTGACTGTGGCCTTTTCAAGACTAAATGTGATGAATATTGATGCAGTAACTGTACATGTGACAACCAAGAAGAATTCTATAACAATGTAATAAAAGGAATTTATAGCAACAGCTGATCTGGCCATTTACAAAACATCAAATTGCTCTCAACTTAGAAATCTGGTTCCTTGGTGGAATGAGGACAGCACTCAAAGAAAGAACTAAAGCATACAAGTAAGCAAAGGCACACAATGAATAGTAAAGATTTAAAGAATTATAAAATGTAAGGTGGTATCACAAGGGATTATCAAAAGGACAAAGAAAGCTGGAGGAATTTCTGTGGGAAATTGAACTGACTGAAATCTTTCAGAAATATATAAGCAGATTCAAAGAATGAGTGGAATTTGAAATAAAAGTAAATGTGTACCTGGTCTTATTGTAAACAATGACATTGAGGGCTCCATCCTAGGAATGGCAGACATTTTAGGAACGGAGTAGTCATAGGAATCAAAGCAACGAGTTTCATGAAAAAGGGGAGTAATTGAGGAAAACCGTGAACTATTAAGTGGCCGGAGAGAATATACTCATGATGCGTTAAAAAAAAATTAGTAGGCAGGAGCTAATTGCAGCCATTAGAAAAAGGAAAAATATAGCTCCAGGTAGAGATGACATAAGTAATGAAATGCCCCAACATTTTGTCAGAAGGGAGTTTAAAGATTCTATTTTGGTTATATTATAATATGGGGCGGGTTGGAGGGGGACATGACTGCTGCTAGTAGAATGGAAACAAGCATTGGTGATACCATTTAGGAAACCAGGCAAGGTAGATAGGCCAATTGCCCTCATATCATGTGGGCCGGAAATCGCATAAGCAATGATAAATGTCAGACTGGTAGAATACTTGGAGAAAAATGATATTCTAACTGAGGTACAAAGCAGTTTCAGAAAAGGAAGATGCACGGTTGACCATATAAAGAGACTAGAAACAGGTATAGAAAAGTATAAAAACTAAGAACTTCATGATAAGTCTTTCTGGGCATGGAAAAAGTACATGACGTGCTATAGAGGGAAGGCCTCCTATATGAACTAGCCAAAATTAGAATAAAAGGGAGAATGTTTTGATGGATAAGGGACTTTTAAAGTGACAGAACTCTTCAAGTCAAAGTGGGAACAGCTTTGTCAAAAACCTACAAGCTTACAAATGGCACTCCATGCAGACTACTATCACCCCTACTTTGTTTTCCATTATGAAAAATGACCTCCCAGAAAGTGAAAAGGTGGGTGAGGTGATAGTCCAATAAAATATAACTTCTTTTGGTGAGAGAGACAGGCTTTCACGTTGAGACAGAGCTCTTCTTCAGGTGTGGGAACTGTACTCAGAGTGTCACAGCTAAATACAAGGTGGAAGAGATTGTTCATCATATTTCAAGGGACATGTGCAGACAGGAATAAGTATTTCCCTATTTGCAAATGACTTTGCTATATGGACCAAGCATAAAGGACTTAAAGTAGCCATAAACTAAGGGAATGCTTTTAACCAGAAAGAAAATTAGGAGATTTATTTCTTTAGGGTGGAAAAGTTCAGATAGTTCAGAAGTTTATGGTCCTAGGAGTAGTGTTTGATAATAAATTAACTTGGAATGGTCCTATAGATAATACCATACAAAAGTATAACAATAGGATGAACGTGACAGAATAGCTGGAAACAAAAGGGGTACAGAGGAGAATGTATTGAAGATGGACGGAGCATTGATAAGACCAGTTTTAGACTGTGGATGCCAAGCTTTTTGTTCAGCCTCAAAAACAACTCTTAGAAATGTAGAACTGCTCCAGGCCCAAGCTCTGCAATTGGAATGTAGCACAATGAAGATTGGTCCATCAATGGCTATTAGCCAGGATGGGCAGAGATGGTGTCTGTAGCCTCTGTTTGCCAGAAGCTGGGAATGGGCGATGGGATGGATCACTTGAGGATTACCTGTTCTGTTCATTCTCCCTGTAGCATCTGGCATTGGCCACTGTTGGAAGACAGGATACTGGGCTAGATGGACCATTGGTCTGACCCATTATGGCCATTTTTATGTTCTTATGATAACAATAACCATCTGAGTGCTACAAATAACCACTGAAGAAGCACCTATAAATCTAATGATGAAACTATTAGATCTAACATTTTTGGAAAAGGTAAAAGGGAATTGTGAAAACAGACATACACAACAGATTTATGAGGCTTGCTGGAAACTTAGTAGACAAAAATATATGGATTGCCACAGACTTCCTCATAGTATTAGGGCCGAGGGGATATGTAAAAAAGCAAATATTGAGAGAACTAAAAAGGTTTAGTCACATGAAATTATAGCTGGACAGTAATTCCTCCATTTGTGGATCTGGAATTGTATGAAAAAAACAAGGGAAGAAAAATTATACGTTGTGACTAATGACATTTCTGAATGTATGTATGAACAATGAGGCCAGTTTTGCCGAGTCTATACTGATGGATCAAAAGACGACAGCATGGGTAGAGTGGGAAAGTCTTCTCCATTCTACTCTTGAGATCCAAAAATCTAAAAAGCTGTCAAATTATTTGACCATTCTGACAGCTGAACTAATGGGGATAATCTTGGCACTAACTTGAGTAAGAGACATGCGACTGGCTACAGCTGTAATTTTATCTGATTCCTTGTCAGGCATTATGACAATCAGGACAGGGATTTTGGCAAGAGAAATGACATAAGTGAAATAATGTTCCTAGCTAGAGAAATAATGCAAGCATGTATCTGTGTAACAATAGCAGGGATTCCTGTGTATACTGGAATATCTGGAAATGAAATGGCTGACAAAGCAGCAAAACAAGCTCTTAAAAACTGAGGAGGTGGATATTAAGATAAGAATTTAAAAGTGTGGTCATGAAGGAGCGTTCCAAGGAATGGCAAGAACTGTGACTAAGGAAACCCAAGGACAAACGTTTTGAGGTATGCTCAAAAATTGACGATAATACCGTAGTTCACTTTGTCTATCATAACTGTGGAATAGTCATCTTTAGCCTCTTAGCAGGTCATTGTGCCTTAAATGATAAGCTAAAAGACATAAAAATGGACTGTGTAATGTGTGGAAAAACCCAAAAAAGCTGTGATCAAGTTTTATGGCATTGTGGACAATATTCTGTGGGGAAAAAAGTTTCTCTATGAAAAATCGAGTGAGCTTGGAATCAAAGTTTCTTTTGCTAACAGGACTCGTGAGAATGCCAGAAAATGGAATAATGCAAGAAAAGTCTTGTTCTTTCCTTAAGTAAAGTCTTGTTGTTTCCTTAAACTGAGTGAAAGGATATGCTAAAAATGAATGAAGAAACTGGCGATCATAGTCTCGTGTGATTAGACTGCTGCACCAAAAAAACAAAGACAAAGAGGGCTGCAGAAAGGAGGTCACTCCCTAGACCAAATGGGAGTTGGCTAGAGACAAGGAGCAGTTCTAGGGGCAGAGTAAACCCTGGGATCCTGCTCTGGATGGCAGTCTGGTAAGGAGCCGAGTGGGAGGAGTTGCCACTGGGAGTGGAACAAGCTAAAGGTGGGCCAGGAGCTAGAGAAATGAGGTAGGAAGGAGACCAGGGAAAACAGGAACAGGATCTGAGATTGAGTAGACCAGAGTTGCTGTGCATACGGTCCCTGGGCTCAAAATTAGAGTAGTGGGCAGGCCCAGGTTTCCCTACCAGTCACTATGAAAGCACTGGACCTGGACTTGGACCGGAAGACTGCCTGAGCTAGCATGCAGACAGCTTGTCCAGTGGGACTTTGACACCCCACAATGGGAGGATTAAACAGTGAGCTGGCCAGATGGCTGAGTCATGCAGGGAGAGCACCCAAAGTCCAGAGAGAGAGGCCACGGCATGAGCAACTGATGGAAAGGGGCACCAGAACAGGTGAGAGCTAATCCCCAGACTCAGCTAGAAAGAGGTCCCCCAGGGGTGAGTGTACCCCATTATACACCTACCCCTATTAAAAACAAGGGAGAAAAATATCCAGTGTGAGGGTCTCAAGTAGTCATAGCCACGAAAACCAGTAGTTCTCAACCCGTGAGCCGTTTGCAACCCAATCAACACACAGCTGCAGCTCATGTGACATCCTCAGGGCCACACAAGTAGAGTATATATTGTATGGATGAGGCCCACATAACACAGAGAGCTGCATATGCAGCCCACAATGGTAAATAGGCTGAGAACCACTGATGAGGACACTGCATCAGGATTGGTGGTCATTCGTCAGGGTTATCACCCAAGCAGTGAGGGGCCAAGTGTTGGTTCTGATGTTGGAACTTCCTGAAGTCGAGGGCAGCTACCCAGCCCCGCAAGCTCCAGGGGTCTGGTCAGCCACGCAGTAGGGGACCGAGGTGGGGGTCCTGGGGTCCTGGGCAGCTGGCTGGCCCTGAGGGGTCCTAGATCCCAGGGCAGCCACCTGGCCGCGCAATCTCCAGGGGCCTTGGCAGCTGCGTGTTGGGAGTCCCGGGGTCCAGGGCAGCCACCTGGCCCCACGAGGTCGGTCTGGGGCGGGCAGCCAGCTGGCCCCACATGTCAGGGGTCCAGGGTCGGGGTCCGGGCTGCTACTGCCCTGGCCACCGAGCCCCTGTGGCCCAGGTCAATGTGTAATATGTTGAAAACCACTGATCTAGACAATCCCTGGCAGGTATATGTCTAACCTGCTCTTAATCTCCACTGATGGAGATTCCACAGCCTCCCTAGGCAACTTACTCCAATGCTTAACCCCCCTGCCAGTTAGGAAGTTTTTCCTAGTGTCCAACCTAAACCGCCCTTGCTGCAAGTTAAGCCCATTGCTTCTTGTCCTATCCTCAGAGGTTAAAGAGAAAAAAATGTCTCCCCCCCCCCCACTCCTCCTCCTCCTCCTTGTAACAACCTTTTATGTACTTGAAAACTGTTATCATGTCCCCTCTCAGTCTTCTCTTCTTCTCCAGACTAAACAAACCCTTTTTTTTTTCAATCTTCCCTCAGAGGTCATGTTTTCTAGATGTTTAATCAGTTTTGTTGCTCTTCTCTGGACTTTCTCCAATTTGTCCACATATTTCCTGAAATGTGGCGCCCAGAACTGGACACAGTACTCCAGTTGAGGCCTAATCAGCATGGAGTAGAGTGGAAGAATTACTTCTCTTGTCTTGCTTACAACATTCCTGCTAATACATCCCAGAATGATGTTTGCTTTTTTGCAATAGTTACACTGTTGACTCATATTTCGCTTGAGATCTACTGTGACCTCCAGATCCCTTTCCGCAATACTCCTTCCTAGGCAGTCGTTTCTCATTTTGTAGGTGTGCAACTGATTGTTCCTTCCTAAGTGGAGTACTTTCCTTTTGTTCTTATTGAATTTCCTTCTATTCACTTCAGACCATTTCTCCACTTAGTCCACATCAGTTTGAGTCTGGAAACCAGTATTGTTGTGAGGGTTAAAACATTTCTGAAAGCTGGTGTGATGGGGTGTAGAAACACCAAACTGGCAGTGACAGGGCTAAGGGAAGCCATGGAGCCCAATTAGATTGTTCTGTGGCACGTGAGGGGGAGACAGGTCATTAAGAATTGGACCAAACTGGGGAGAACCAGACTGGGTGGTTCCTATAATGGAAGAACTGCAGGGCCCATACAGGGGGACTGAGTGAGGAGAGCTGCAGTAGGGCGCTTATACCTGGGCAGTGTCCCTGAAAGGAGCAGGTAAAGGGGATCCAGGAAGCCACCAGACAAGCTGGGGACTGCTAAGTGGAAGCTTTTCAGCAGCAGGAAACCATACAAGGGAGAGACAGAGGCCTGGAGGATGTAGTCCTGGGGCAGCAGCTAGGCTGTGTAAGGAGCAGGTCTTGGAAGCTTAAACACAGGGTCCCTGGGCTTGAACCCAAAGAAGATGGTGGACCTGGATTCCCTTGCCACTGTAGAAAGATTGATAGGAAAACCTCTCTGAGGAAGAGGGGGCAAGGACTGTACAATCAAGACAGGGGGTGATGACCTGATATAGGGTCCAAGGGTCCCAGAAGGGGTGAGACTATCAATGACTTGGCAGGAGGGCTGGTGTTGTGAAGAGAAGCCACTATCACAGGGCCAGGCAGCTGTGTGGGGCTGGAGGAAAGGAAGGCAGAGTCCCTGCAATGCCATACCTGGTGAGTGAGTTCACTCCAGTACAGCTGGCTCATCGCATTCACCTCTGCACCATGCCAGGCTGATAAAAATTCATCCATCTCGTGGTGGTTTTTTTTTTTTTTTTTAAATTCCCCCTTTAGTTCAACCAATTATAAATGTACAAGGGGAAATGCTACCACATTAGCAGTGATGACTGTATGCCACTAATTGGATATCTAACTTTCAGAACAGCAGCTCCGTTTCTAAATCAAACTGATCATTAAGGCTGTTAGCCACTCATCTGTGTGATAGCTGGGAGGAGGAAGGGGTTTGTGTGTTTATGCAGCCGCATCTTGGCAAATCCATCACAGAGACATCTTTCTCACGGACAGGTCAATAAAGCACATGTGTAACTAATCACGGGCTCTTGATGAGCTTTCCCCTCATTACTACGCACAGGCCTGGCGTGCCGTATACCAGCCAGTCTGTTCATACATCCAGAAAGAGGCTGCTGAGGTATCAGGAATGTATTCTCCTTCTCTGTCTCCAGTAGCACCGATGCCAAAAACAAGGGGCCAAATTCAACCAGGTGGTAACTCTCTTGCCTTCAATGGAGTTACGCACTGGCACCGGCTTCCTCCTGGCCCAGGGGGTGCTTAACCCTGGTTTCGCCCCAGGCCCCGCCCCCACTCTACCCCTTCCCTGAAGGCTTCACCCTTGCTCCGTGCCCGCCCTGCTCCACCCCCGCCCTGACTCTTCCTGCCTAGTTTTGCCCCTCCCCCAAGCACACCCCATCCCTGCTCCTCCCCATCCCCCCAGCACCTCCTGCATGCCATGGAACAGCTGATCGCAGCTGGTAGGAGGCTCTGGGAGGGCAGGGGAGGAGTTGAGATTGGCAGGGCTGCTGGCGGGTGAGAGGGGCTGGTGGGGATGGGGAGGAGCTGGCTGCTAAGCACCCACTAATTTTTTCCATGGCTGCTCCAGCCCTGTTACCCCAGAGATGGAATTCTCAAGGTGAAGAGGAATTACATAGCTAGCATGGACTGGCCGTGAAGCACCAAGCCCTGTGTCTCTAGGTTGCTTGCTTAAATCCCACCAGGATTAATAATGAAACACAGTCTTTATCGTGAAATAAGTTTTGATAGCTTTCCTCCAAATTTGGTTCATGGTGTGCCGGTGTCCACACCACAATCTGCATCCGTGGCAGTGGTCTCAGCCGCAACTGCGTTAAAGAGATGACTCTGAATAGACCGCATATTTGTTTAATATCCCTTATGCAGTTATTCATTGCAGGGAGGAATTTGCTCCCTGTTAGGATATCATTGTAGCGTAAGGTTTTCAATCGATTGCATTCCAGACTGAACATTTAAATTCACTGCTAAGCAGAAGATGAATCAGAAGGTTACGGCTGAATTGTGAACATGAGCCAAAAATTGATGTCCCTATACTGAGACTGTCAGTTCTATTGATGCTTGTTAACGCCATATAAATCTTAGTTAATGGGTTTTCTAATTCTTATTTCTTCCCCTCACGCTCCACTGTAAACTCAACCCACCATTAGCACTTTCCTCCATCAAGAGGAAAAAAGCCAATGGAGATATGTGAAGGGAAGTAAACCTGTAGTACAAGCAACTGTTTGATTCACATTATATAGCTTCACCATTGGGGTCCATGATGGGTTTGGATTGATAGTTTTTCATTAAGAGTCACTAAACAGGTTCCCAAGTCTACACAAAGCACTGCTAGCAAAATTCCCACATTCCCATTCATCATTGCTACAGCAGGACAAGAAATGCTATTTGTTTCTTCGGAGGCTGACAAATGTAATTTATGGGCTTTAAAGACCTAATCATTTTTTGTCATACACAATTAAATAAAAGCGTTTGTTTTGGAGGGGCGTGGGAGGAAGCACGAGGTTGGGTTTTTTGGTGCCGCCTACTTTGCTGCAGTGTATGCTTGTGAAAGTGGCTTCCATTTATTTTGGAGATTCCACTCGGACATGCAAATGCACCAGATCCCCAACGCAGAAAACCCTGAGCCTTTGACTATTTCAATATCTGATCTGAAACCTATTATTCTAGGGGGAAGGAGGGAGATAGTTTCCAATCAGGTTAACTCTCGATCTTTGAAGTTGCCTTCAATTGATCTTAACGGTGCCAATTAAAATTAACTGAATCGATAATCCTAACCAGCCTGGTTTTTTCCCATTCTGTAAATTCCTCATGTTATTTAATTGGGAAGCACTTTACCTTGATTTCTTTTTGATACCAGATCAGCTCTATTGAACAAAGCAGAAGTAACGAATGAGTGTGCTAATTTAAGGTGGCAGGACACTGGAGATTTCATTAGAGGCCAACAAATAGACTCAAGCGAAATCAAACACTCCCCACCTCATCTCCTTTTCTTGTCTGTTGAAAATGAAAGTCTGGTTAAATCCCTCTTTATTTGGGGGAATTTAAAAGCAGGTGGGAATGGTACAACATGTCAGATGCAATAATAAAGAGGTGATATTCATTTATAGAAAATATAATATTAGAATAGGGCAAAGGCGCATTAGCCGGAAGGATCACTGAATGATTACATTATACTCAGCCAAAAACTACCCCAGAGGTCTCCAGTAAGGAATTTGATCTCTCGGTGTAAGAATATTTTACAAATCTGCAGAAAGTTCTGGGAAGGTTTGGTTTAGGCCCATCCCTACCTAGTTTTTCTTTTTAAGGGAAATTTTTGAGACATCCGTCCCTATAGCCACGCAGGCTTTTCTGTTTTATTGAAATATTAAAAAGGGAATTTTAAGCCAAGGCGAGCTATTCATTCTTCAAGTCCCTGGAAAATAAGATATTTATGTTACGAAAGGGCTGGCTAAAGGTCAGAGAAGGTTTGGAATTCAGATTTAAGGTGAAATTTAGCTGGTGTTTGTCCTGCTTTGAGCAGGGGATTGGACTAGATGACCTCCTGAGGTCTCTTCCAACCCTAATCGTCTGATTCTATGAAATTGTGCTTTAAACGGATCCAGTCACAATCACTCACTTGGCGTTCTTCAGAGTGGGTGATGTTAGAGCACAGAAGATGCCATCGAGGTCCAGGACGGTGAATGTGACAGAGTGAACAGTCACATGGTGGGAGGAAAAAAATCCAAGCAGCTGACTCCAATTAACCTATCCTCTCAGAGGCTGCTGGGTAGGAGAGGTCTGGGATATAAACACAAGCCACACCTCACTAATTCCAGAGAGAAGAGAAGGAGTGGTAACACCCAGGAAGATTGGAAGGCTGAAGGATTGCTAAGGGGTTAAAAAATAGCTCCAGAAAGGGGTATGAGATGAGGCAATTTCTTTATCAGGGATGGTGGGGAGGCAAGATATGGAGTTTGGAGAAAGTTGGGTAGCAACTGCGGCTGCCTCCCTAGAAAAGTTGGGACTTGCCTGAGAGGTAAGAAGACTTATGGGATAATGGGCCTAAAGAGTTTGGGTGCAGATGATGATGATAAACAGTATGGATACACCCCTTTTATAATAAACATTCCTACATTCTCTCTGGTGTCCTTTCATCTCCCCTTTCTGCAGTGGTTAGGTCATCCTGGCCCACCAGGCAGTGGCTTGGTGACATTTGGGACTTACCCACAAGGCCAATTCACCTTTGTGATCATATGCTGAACTCCCTGGAGCTGGTCAGAATCCATCATGCAGAGTGAATTAAGGAAAGAGCCTGCAGACGAATGGCTTCAGACTGAATCTTTAAAAGCTAAAGAGGGTCAGAGTGGGTCGGTACATGGAAAGGAAAACCCAGTTACTGCTGGGAGCAACGTTGTTCTTACAATACGTAGCCCTTTCCCCTTTAGTTTAGTATTAACCTCCAGCAATGGCTCATCTTTCAGATGAGATGTAAAATGGAAGGCCAGAAAACTTTAAAGTGAACAGTGTTGCATCAATGTAAGTAGGAAGAATATCAGGCAAAAAAAAAAAAAAATTCCAAAGGGATGTACTAAACTTAAACGGAGATATGCCAATCTCCTAGAACTGGAACGACCTTGAAAGGTCATCAAGTCCAGTCCCCTGCCTTCACTAGCAGGACCAAGTACTGTCCCCTGACAGATTTTTGCCCCAGATCCCTAAATGGCCCCCTCAAGCATTGAACTCACAACATACACGCATCATTCTTCCAAAGCAATAAAAGACACTCAAGGATAAAACTGGTTGAACATTTTCTATCACAATTTTTTTTAATAGAGAATGGCTGTTTATTTAACGGGAAAGTTCTGAATCACTGAAAATCTAAAAACCAAACACTTTTTTCAGTTTCAACAATTGAAAAGAGGGAAAAAAAATTCTGGTTTGGGGTGCCAAATAAATATATATATTTAATTAAATGAAAAACTTCAATGACGAAATATTCCTTTTCATTTAATTGTTTTTCATGGGGAAAAAAGTCACAACCAGCTCTACTCACGAAATTTGCTTTGAAGAGGTAGCTAATATGTTAGCCAGTATAGAAGGCTATTCAAGGAGATCACTGAATATTGTGGAAGTTCTATGACCACTGAATATTACTTTTGTTGCTTATGCAGTAAAACCTCAGAGTCCCGAACACCTTGGGGCTGGAGGTTGTTTGTAACTCTGAACAAAACGCTATTGTGGTTCTTTCAAAAGTTTATAACTGAATATTGACTTAATACAGCTTTGAAACTTTACTAGGCAGAAGAAAAATGCTGCTTTTAACCATCTTAATTTAAATGAAACAAGTGCAGAAAAAGTTTCGTTACTTTGTGAAATCTTTGTTTTAAACTTTTCCTTTTACTTTTTACTAGTTTATGTATAACACAGTACTGTACTGTATTTGCTTTTCTTTTTTCTTTCTTTCTTTTTTTGCCTCTGCTGCTGCCTGATTGGTCACAACCACACACTTTGGAATTGGAAGTATGCAATCTGTTCGGAACGCTGGTGTTTGTAACACTGAGGTTCTGCTGTGCTGTGAGTTGTTAGTCTTCCTTCTTTTTTGCATCCATTCTACTTAATGGGGACGATAGCAAGATGTACTGAAAATGTTAATGAGTATCTTTACAAATATATCTTTTTCTTTCTACTAAACTGTGTAAAATTACCCTCTGAGCTGAGAGAAAAACCTCCCACAGACCAGCTCAGTACCATGGAAAATACCAGAAAATAGCCTACAATTATGGGCAAATCAAATACATAAGTGAGCAGGAAGAATTAACCCCATTCCCACATCTACCTCTGAACAGCCTTAATTGCTGACAGTATAAGATCACAAAATGAAGCATACCTAACAGTCCTGATTCGATAACCATATACTTACAGTTAGGCTTTAAGTCCCTTCAGGGAATTTTAAGAAACCAGCATCTTTTTTCACCTCCAAAAAGTTACAAGAAACAGGACCCCTGTGTCCATGAATATATAGTCCCTTTATTAATGCTTAGAATTGTTTTGAATGCTGAATAGTAAAATGTGGTTCTACAGCGATTTGGAGGGGAAGGGATAGCTCAGTGGTTTGAGCATTGGCCTGTTAAACCCAGGATTGTGAGTTCAATCCTTGAGGGGGCCATTTAAGTATCTGGGGCAAAAATTGGGGATTGGTCCTGCTTTGAGCAGGGGGTTGGACTAGATGACCTTCTAAGGTCCCTGATATTCTATGACTCTATTTCAGGTAAAAACATGTTCACTTTATTTAACTGATCTGCTTTTTGGTGTATATGCAATGGAGATAGCTGAATTCTTCATTGTGAGTCAGAGTTATTGTGATTTTAGCTCTTTTTTTTTTTTCTGCTTGGAAGTGTTCAAAACCCCATCCAGCTTTCTGAGAATATATTGATTATTCCCAATTACTTGCCAAAGAGTTTGGATGAATAGTTTTCAGCCTCTAGATTCTGAACTGCACACTCCAGACATTTGACGTTCAATATTGATTGCCTGGGATGGGTTACCTGAGTCTTAAGCTTTCCGTTCCATGATTGGATAACTTTCAGAGTGAACAAACACTTTCACAAATAATTTGTGACTTTGATTGAATACTTGTGTGTAAGTAGTTGCATAACCCCAGTGAAACAAAAAGGCTTAACATTTTTATTGTTGAAAATATTCATACATGAGGGTTTTGTTTGTTTAATATTCAGTGAGGTCTAGTAGGCAGATGAGAATCTGGATATTTCAGTGGGGAAAAAGCCATATATATTACTTCTGATAGACCAGGGAGTGAGCTGAATTCTATTTTCTCTCACACGTTGTTGGATAAACTTTTAACAAAGAACCCACATGGCCCTCTCTTGAAGACAACAGAGTTTCACAAGTGGAATTGATAGCACAATCCGAAGACTGAAGGTTGCACAGCTGTAATCTAGTGGAATTCCCCCGGGTGATCTCTTTCTTCCCAGTAGTGTGATGCATAAGAACCCAGTTCAGCTTTCCAATCCCCAGTGCAGTTTTCAGGGTTAGCAGTTTGGAAAAAACACCTCTGTTGTGAAGGGAACAAGTCTGATTCAGAAGCTATTGAGAGTCCATAAATGTGGAATCCAATCATGGTATTTTTCAGATTAGAACCACACTTAAGTGAACTGTGTCCTAGGCAAACCAACCCACTGCTCATTAGAATTTGACTGTTGGATTTCCCTCCCAGAAAAGATGGAGCTGTTTGCCCCTCTATCTGAAAAATAGGGGGAGGGATAGCTCAGTGGTTTGTGCATTGGTCTGCTAAACCCAGGGTTATGAGTTCAATCCTTGAGGGGGCCATTTAGGAATCCAGGGCAAAAATTGGGGATTGGTCCTACTTTGAGCAGGGGGTTGCACTAAATGATCTCCTAAGGTCCCTTCCAACCCTGCTATTCTATAACTGCAGCTTTCCTTAGGCCCATTCACAACTCCATTACCCTCCCTGGGTTTCCTTAAGGTGAATAATGCCCAGCCATCTGTTTGCATGAAATTTAATGTCTGGTGGCAAACTTTTATTTGTTTAATTCAGTTTCAACAGCTCCAAACTTTCCAAATCTGGCAGCAGATGGAGAATAGCAAGTTTGTGTCTATTTGGCCTGCTATTCTGCAGTGAGTGGCCTGTGAACACACTGGTTATACATATGCAACTAATTAGGTCCACTGTTAGGATAAGGTAATTGATTTCATCTCCAAACTTAGTTAAACGGCAGCCCCGGGAGTAGATACAGTAGGAGGAATTTCCCCACGATTACACACATTGTCCCTGCCAGCCAACCTGCTGAGGCAGACTGAATATCTCTTCAGCAGTAGACTGCCTTCTAAAATGAAGGAAGCTGCATGGGGAAAAGAATAACACCCTTACTGACAGGAAAGGATGGTTGTTACTGAAATGGAAAACCTGTTTTGCTGCTTTGTTTGCTTTCCATGAAGTGCAGAAGGCCTCTGGCACTGTTTTAATGGTCCTTCTGCTGGAAGGAAAACAGCAAACTTTCTGCAGATTGTGTAAATCAGCTCATAGTTTATCAAGACTCCTGGTCTCTTTGCTACCAACTATCCTTCCACTAGTTTACTTGGAGGCCATGATGGGTGAGGTCCTTGTATCAGGAGTCAATTATTGGAGCCTCTTTCTAGCCCTAGTGTAGCTGTCTTCTGTAAACTGTGTATGCATTAGTAAGGCAAGGAGCTTTAATTAAGGCATTACATTATAAGAATGGCAGTTGCAATCACACCAGCCAGGACAAAATGTCCAGACTAGTCGGGCCTCTGTAGTAGGGGACAATACACTGACCATCAGTCAGGGGTGAGAAGCAAAAAAAGACCACCAGATCATCTAGTTTGACCTCCTGTGTATCTGAGGCCACCAATACCCCCTTCCCAGCAACCGCACACTAAACCCAAGAACAGACATTAGACCAAACTATCACAGCACACAGGAGACTAGAGTATTATGTACCACAGGCAGAGACTAGGACAACCCAAAGTGCACCAGTGGCCAATGCCCCGCAGTGGCAGGGAAATGATTAAGTGAGCGAGAGGCAGATAATTCTGGCAAATGATCAGCACCCACACACTGCAGAGGAAGGAGGAAACCCCTCAAGGTCACTGACCAGACTCCACCACTAGCCTGTTGCATGGCCTTGGGCAAAGTTAATTCTCTGTTCTGGAATGTGGTAATTAACTAGCCCATCTCACAGAGTGGTTCTGAGAATTAATTAAGCGATGCTTGTAACGTGCTTGGAGATCCTTTGGGGGGCAGAAACTCTAGAAACACAAAGATTATAATATACATTTCTTTGTTTTAGGGGACTCCAACAATCCACTCTATATTGGGTCTCCACTAACCTGCCTCACTATTTTAGCCAATGGCTTCACCTTGCTCAGTCTGGGGATATTATGATGCTGACTCAGGTAGATGTCTCTTGTAGTCAAGAAATGAGACCCACAGTTCGCGCGGTGTGTAACTTTGAATAATGACCAGTTCGGTATATTTGTGTCTTTCCATTTCTATAGCAGCCATCATAATTTGTGCTACAGTGAGGTGAGCAGTGGAACAAATGTGATTGATGGCACCACCTATGTTTCTAACTGTACTTCGAGCTGAAGCTACACTCTGATGTTGTCTGTATAAAATTAACCCACTTTGCCACTGCCTCTCCTCGGAAGCTTTCAGCCCGTGGCCCTCTTCACTAATTTCCATTCCCTTTTGCCCTCCTGCTACAACAAATCCTAAATGCTTTGGATATATCCTTTAAACATTTGCATTGCGGATGATCAATACAAACTCCTGCACAGGACTGTAAACCAAAGGGGGAGATAAATCAAAGGCTGGTAAGGAATTCTCAAGGAGCTCACAGCTGTGCAGAGACTGGAGTGCTGAGGTCAGAGGCTGAAAGTTCTGTTGCAGCATCTTTACATTATGGGAGATATTTTCTTTAACATGCTCTCTCCAGGGATCATTAGTGAAGATGTATCTCCGGTGAACTGCATTTGCCCTTCTATTAATCTCAGATAATTAAACAATCCGAGCAGTTTTGTGTGACACTGCATTCCCTCTTCTCCCCCTCCTCCCATGGTATGTAGTATCTGCAAACCTGAGCAGTTTATTGTCAATTAGGAGGAAATGCCTATTGCCTGGAGGCGATTGAAGCTGATGGGAAGGGATCAGTCTTTCCAGGGCACAGATGTCCTCATCTTTTGTGGTTGCAGGGCAACCCGCCCAATGGCTCCTGATCCCACCTGGGGCCTGTGGTTAGTGGTAGCTCATTGGGCAGCCAGTATGTATTTTAAAGGATACTTTTTATTCCCTCCTGGGCTATTTTATGATCAATAGAGATTTCATTGCTTCTTCACTGAGGTCCTGATTTGGTGCCCAACTCAGGAAAACATGATAGGGAAGTTCTTAAGCATATGCTTAAAGTATGAGCTGAATGCTTTGCCGAATAGGGCCCTCCGCAGTGTATTTAAGCACCTTATTGTTAGCATGTGAGTGGTCCCACTGGAGTCAATGGGACAGTTTCATGTGCTTCGAGTCAGGCTCGTGTTTAAGTACATTTCTGAATCAGGGCCCTTAGATGAAAACTCATTTAAATAAAAAAATCAAGTACAGGCTAGTAGCTAGAACTGTGGCCAGAGAGCCAGGACTCCTGGTTTCACGTTCCCAGCTCTGTTGCTGACTCACTTTGGAAAGTCACCTTACCTTTCTGTGCATCTCTTTATCCATCTGTAACAGATTTTAAGTTTCTTGGAGCAGGGCTCCCTGTATTTATCTGTAAAGTGCTGTTTACACCCAGGGCACTCTAGAGATAATGATCAATAGTAATAAAATAGGCATAATCATAATTACAGTACTTAGGGATTGTGAGGTTTAATTAATTAATGTTTTAAAGACTTTTAAAGTTTTAACTGATACCCTTATAAAAACCTCAGCAAAAGAAGTAGAAGCTAGCAAGAGAAAAATCACCAATTCAAAAAATTCTTCTTTTTTTTTCCCATTCAATTTGTTCTCTCTCTCCATCTGTTGAATCACTGGTTGTTTATTTGTATTAAAGAAGCAAAAGAACGTACTTCCAAAATGTAGGTTTTGTGTTGTAAAAATTCAGCTGAGGAGAGAGAAGAGGATAGAAATGTTTCCAAAACTCCCTACCTACCTCAGTCACTTAAAACAGTTTGCTGACTGGCTCTTTTTTCTGCTGAGTCAGTCCACAGTTTTGCGTCCAACCCAAAGTCTTTTCCTCAAGGGCTAATAGCAATAGATAAATGTATGTAGTAGTGCATGAGAACCAAAATCTGCGACGGATTAAAGAGACAGGCACTTCACAATGCAAATTGGGCGAAGTCATCAAATCACTACCAGTAGTGAAAAGCAAACACAGTTCCTAGCATTCTTTCAGGTTTTCACAGGCTAGGGCAGTGGTTCTCAAACGTTGTTATGGCGACCCCTTTCACACCGCAAGACTCTGAGTGCGACCCCACCTTATAAATTTAAAATACATTTTTTTATATTTTAACACTATTTTAAAGTGATATTTGCATGTTTGTTAATATCACTCATCATGGCAGACTTACTAGTGCAGACTTCAGGACACACTTACTAGCTTGCTGGGAGGTATGTACTTGTGACTCCCACGTAATAACCTTTTGACCCCCTGGGGGGTCATGACCCCCCAGTTTGAGAAGCCTTGGTCTAGGGCCCCAGTCCTGCAAGACACATGCATGTGAGAGCAGTCTGACTGAGTATATAGATTTTTACGGCCAGAAGGGACCGCTATGGTCATCCGCTCTGACCTTCTGTGCAACGCAGGCCAAAGAATTTCCACCATTGACTTCAGCGGTTTAATTAGGCTGCTTATTGGCTCAATCCTGCAAAGGACCAGGACAAAAGAGCACAAGCTTTACTTTAAGCATTAGCCAAGTTGACTCCTGCATAAAATTATTGTTAGGGCTTGTTGCGTTGGCGCCTATGGTGGCCCAGTCCTGCATGATAGTAAGCAGTATGTCTGGTTGTAAATGTTCAGGATTGGGCCCATAGGCAAAGAATTTGACTACACAAACACATGCAGACAAGCATATACACATTTATTTAGATACCTGGTCAGAACCTTTTTAACTCAATGCGTTTTGTGGGGAAATGCCATTGTGTCGAAACTGAGATGTTTCATGGAGGCATGTCAATGACATTTCCAATGGAAAGGTTTCTGAAGTCCAGGGTAGATCTGGTCAGTTCCAAGGAGGCAGAAGAAAAGGAGGAGCCAAATCCTGACCTTTTTGCTGTGAAAACAGAATTGTGTCAAATTGTCCATTTCATGAAAACTTTTGAAAGGCGGAATTATTCCGACGCAGAACACAAGCAAACGTTGAAACATCAAAAGTCTTTGCAAAATGGAATTGTTGGTCTCCGAATCATTGTTCTGACTTTTCTGGTTTGTATCCTTTTTTAAATAGGTCACTGTTTTCACTTTGAATTCTCTGGTACTGTATTCCATATAATGATTGTCATTTTCTTTGGAGCACGTTTACAGCAACAACAAAATCAGACATCAGAAAGGAAAAATGTTTGTTTTGCTTTAATCCTTGAGTCTAAGAGACAATCAGTCTCCACTTGGAGTGTCAAACTGCTCTCATCCCCAAAACATACAGTTTAATTTGCAAATCTTTCATTTTTATTTAGGTGTTTGTTTATTTTAGGTAGGTTAAAAATTATCTCAGTACCTATTATATTCAGCATGAAAACCCTTTGAAAGGGGAACTTTGAAGCACTTTTGTTGAATCACATTCTTAAACAGTTTTTCTGTGAGATAGAAAGATGATGAACAAAGCCCTCTGTCACTGCTCCATTAGATTTTGTTCATCTCTGGAATGTCTGTGGTGTTTCAAAGGAAGGGAAAGGAAAGCAGTGATTCAAACCGCTTACTGCTACCTTAGGCTCACCTCTGCACTCGCATATATGCATTCAGTTCCCATTGAAGTCATTGGAGATTGCTGCCATCTGCCCTACAGGGGAGCAGATTTATAATCTCTAGGAATTGTAGGTCTACTCTGAGCAAGGACATGAAACAATGGACGAAGCATGAATTCACGGTAGTCTTGTCAATATGTAGAAGAGGTAGTTAATAGCAAAGAGCTAGTAGGATAGTATGCAATGTGTGATAGCTTGCAGCTGGAGCCTAGCATGTAGTGCAGCACATGAATAGCTCATGCTATAGATGGGGATTGATTTAGGATGACCAGATAGCAAGTGTGAAAAATTGGGACAGGGAGTGGGGGGTAATAGGTGCCTATATAAGAGCCTCAAAAATCGGGATGATCCCTATAAAATCAGCACATCTGGTCACCCTAGATTGACTACAAAAATTAGTGGCCCAATCATAAAGCATGCGATACAACCTATTGGCCAATAGTATTAAGTGTAAGTGTGTATATAAATTGATCCATGATTATGTACATTGGATGAGTGGTATATCCTGTTCCCACCTCCTACCCTTGAGCTTGATCAACTGAAGTGTACTTTGGTTGTATGCCAATAAAGAAACTTCAGTGGCAAGTTCTGAGTTGCACGGAGTTTTTTGGGACCCAAGTGGATAAGCTCTCCGAAGCCACTCCAACATACTCCCGAGTGGATAAGGTCTCAGAGGCTACCCCAACAGGAAGTTATTGCAGTGTCTACGGACAGCCCCTGGTAGGCACTACCAAGAGAACACATCAACCACTGCTGCTCCTGCTCCACTGCCAGATCTCAACACTGTCTTCCCTTTCAGCAGGCAATAATTCAGAATGATCAAGGAATAGGAGCAACCTTCCTGGTTCTTAATGGAATGTCATGACTGCTTTTGAAGAGACATAAGACCAGATCCTGGTCTTTGAGCAGGGGGTTGGGCTAGATGACCTCCTGAGGTCCCTTCCAACCCTGAGATTCTATGATTCTATGATCCTCAGCTGGTATATGTTGGTTGCAGCTGTCCGAAAACTTTTCAGCAGAACAGCTTCCTAGTGGAAAATGCAGTTTTGTCAACATTGAAACATTTCATGGCACTATCATAGAATAGAATATCAAGGTTGGAAGGGACCTTAGGAGGTCATCTAGTCCAACCCCCTGCTCAAAGCAGAACCAACCCCCAATTTTTGCTCCAGATCCCTAAATGGCCCCCTCAAGGATTGAACTCACAACCCCGGGTTTAGCAGGCCAATGCTCAAACCACTGAGCTATCCCTCCCCCTAAAAAAAAAAATGGAGATATGTCAATCTCCTAGAACTGGAATGACCTTGAAAGGTCATCGAGTCGAGTCCAGTCCCCTGCCTTCACTAGCAGGACCAAGTACTGTCCCCTGACAGA
Organism: Macrochelys suwanniensis; assembly: GCA_033296515.1. Taxonomy (NCBI): domain Eukaryota; kingdom Metazoa; phylum Chordata; order Testudines; family Chelydridae; genus Macrochelys; species Macrochelys suwanniensis. Next base: position 137,193,997 of record CM065778.1, read on the forward strand.
TTTTTGCCCCAGATCCCTAAATGGCCCCCTCAAGGATTGAACTCACAACCCTGGGTTTAGCAGGCCAATGCTCAAACCACTAAGCTATCCCTCCCCCCTTATGTTGAGTTCGTTTTAATTTTGGTTGAGAAACAATCTGAACCAATTGTTTTTACTTTCTCAGGTTATTTCCATAATGTCACTGTTCACTTTGCTAAGGTAATTGTTTTATTGTTTCAATTCATGTTGATTTATGTTATGTTTAAAATATTAATTCAAATGTAATACGTATAGATATATTTAATATTACAGGCGAGTCGCATCTTAGGCGCATTTAACATGCGTGAATTCAGCTTTGCGCGGTCGGCAAAACCAGAAAAAAAAAAAGAAAAAAAAATATTAAAAACGGCATCGCTACTGCGGGCGATTCCGTCCGCCATTCAACTCACTGGTGTTTCACTATACGCGGTTTTTGCTTTACGCGCGAATCGCGGAACGGAACCCCCGCGTAAAATGAGACTTGCCTGTATATACACAGTAAATGTGTATTTTGTGTTGATGTTATCAACACATTTTGATGGCTCCAAATCAGAATTTTTGTTCCAAGGGAAATTTTGAAATTTCAGCTATTCCATTAGTGTGGGTTGTTGTTTTTTTTTCCTTTTTTTAATATCAGAATTTTCCCTGGAATGGAAGTTCTATTTTCTGACCAGCTCTACCGCTGGTCATGATGTGTTGAGTTACAGGAGCTATGCAGTCTTAGACTAACTGAGGATCTGGCCCATTTTGGTTTTGTACAAACAGATCTACCAAAGTAGCCCTCCACATATTAGTACCAGAGCACTTCCTACTCATCAATGCATTGAACCATGCAACACTCCTGTGAGAGAGGGAAGGAATATCCCCATTTTACAGAAGGGGAACTGAGGAACAGGATAAATAAAATAACTTGCCCCAGATCATACAGGAAGTGTATGGAAGAGGCAAACTTTGAACCCAAATTTCTGAAGTCCCAGTCTGGGGAGTTAACTATGAGACCCCATCCTTGCATCACATAACACAGTGATATGTAAGTGCTCAGTCCATAGGTTATTCCTCATAAGAGATGTTTTCTAATGGTTGCTTAATGGTATGCCCCACCAGCTCTCTTCCCCCAGCCACTCCCCAAGTTGTCCTTTGGCTATAGTTCCTTCTCCCATCACATCTTCAAACACCATAGGCCTTTTTTAGTCCAGGAACTGAAATGAACTTGAGAGATGAGGTCTCAGACAGAAACCACTTTTCCAAGGATTTGCAGCCTCCTCTTGTAGACTTCAATTGTTCCCCAGAGAGTGATTTTCTGGTCAGGAGCCTGTAGTTTTCTTGATATCCTGCTTAACTTGGAGACCAAAAGACCCTTGTCATTCCCCTGAGACTCCCAAATCATTTTTCTCCTCAGTGGCTCATACTGCACTTCAGTAGCGTATATGTGGCTCCACTCTCAAGCACTTTGACTGGAATAGGTAGTTCGCTCCTGTAACTGTGCAAGAAAAATAGACACTCAGGAAAAGAGAGAGGCAATTCTCACAAGAACAGGGAGCTAGCTCAACTCCCTGCGGCACAGGGAACCAGGAGGGGCTGTGTTGACGGGCACCAATCTGAGCCAGGAAGCCATGTCGGTATCATGGGGAAAAATGGATGGGGCTGCAGTGGTGCCGGCCAGGCCAAGCCAAGTCCCCTCTGCGGATGACACTTTCTAAGGTGCATTTGACTGCATGAGCCGAGATCTAATGTGACTTGTACTATTGTTACCACGCTAGGGAAGGTGGTGGGCATGTCATTTCACACCAATTGGAGACATTTTGACATTCCCAGACGATCAGGCTGGGACAAGGGACCTTGCCCCATAAATTGGCACAATCCTCCAAAATTCAGGTTAGTGTGGAGCCCTGCTTCTGTTCCCCCTGCCTCCCCTTTACACCCTAGCAGGGCTACACACTGTTATATGGGACACCAGAAATAAGCTCCTCAACATACACCATGTAGCCCGTGGGTCTGGAATGGAGTGTAAAAATGCCACACTGGGCCGGGCCAGGAAGGGGTTAATGGTCCTGGCCTGCAGTCAGCTCTAGCAGAGATAATACATCCTGGGTTCGAGATGTTTCTCTTCTCAGGGGCACTTCCCACCCGCTTGATAGTGAATGACGTTAATATTGGCTTTAAGGGAGCAGCTTTTGCATATTGTATCTCATAAGGTTTTAAATGAAGAATGAATTGGATACGTGCTGTAGAATGAGCATAGGTAGGCAAATAAGGCAGATCTTATGCATGAAGGGAAATCCCATATGGAACTGGGAATTTGCACTAATGCTGGTTAATCTCTGGGTTTATTCGCTGCAAAAGAACAGGGGGGGAAAAAAACATTTGATCACCTCTCCCAACTGGTGGTATAAGCTTTGCTTTGTGTACATATGTGCCCATGCGCACATATGTCCCCGCAGACTTGATTTTTCACAAACGGGCACCCATTCTGAAGTTAATCTTCTGGTGCTGAAAATCTTTAACCATCAGGCCTGCCTGTGTTTATATATGCATATAATCGTGTTTGTGCTCACTCTGGAACATTTCATTCTAATTGTGCTTTCAGGTACAAAATGTTTGCCGGAAATTATCTGTGCCCACCTAATTGTGGTGCAGAAAGGGAGACCCGGTTGAGGTTCCTAAAAACTCAGGACCACTGAGTAGGTGTATCTGTGTATATACATATATATACACACACCCACACAGAGGGCTTTAAAAAGACCCTAGCCACTGTGCGTTGAAAACACACAGGAAAATGAACACACAGAGCTATTTAAAATAGAGATTTTTTTTATAGCCTCTTCATCATGTCTCTTCCAAATAGCTGTTGAACATTTCCCTGTCAACTCTTCAAGTATTTAACTACAAAATACACTTTGTAAATAATGTAGGCAGATTAACTAAATGGTACATAATTAGTGAAAATGTAGAGTCCCATCGCAGAATATGTTTTATCCATGATTACAGTGCTTACAGACTTTCCAAACACACTTGCGTATATTTGACAGTAAGCCATGGGAAAATTTCAGCAGCTGACAACTTCAATTCAGAATCTATAATAACCTAGATTAGCACGTTGCTAAAGACTTTGATTCAGGAAACACCTAATGTTTTCCCCCCTTTTCCTTCTATCAAATGTTTTTGTTTTTTTAAAAAATTGCTTGAGCTTGCAAACTGATAGTTTTCAAAGTTGATAGTAGGTTCACAGCTCTGTAACAAGGTACATCTATTCTGGCATAGACTCAAACAAGACCATTAAGAGGAGCAATGAAGCAATGCAAGGAGTGAGGAGGGTGGTTTTTTTTTTTTTCTTCTTTTTTTAATTGGTGCTAGGGAAAGGCAAGGTCCCCTCTATGTAGAAAAGAATGGAGCCTTTGGAGTAATTGCCCGAGTGTTTATTTAAAAAGGCTTTGAAATATCAATGAAGCAAAATCTTGATCTCAGCATAGAAAGTGACGGAACGGCAAAGATGTGACTCCTCAGCAGAAGCCCATGAGGGATTTGCATTGATTTTAAACTGGTTATTAAAAGGGGCTGAAATAAATGCTCAAAGCAGAGCTAAACTAGAGGTTTGATACTGCTTCTAATTAAGGCTATGGGAAAATCCCCTTTCACTTCAATGAGAGCAGGATCTAGCTCACTTAGGTCCTTACATGGCCCCCCATTACTGTAGACTGTGAGTTGCTCAGCCACCTTCATTTATTTCTCCTCCCAACACTGCTGCTATATATCCCTATTTTGCAGGCAGAGCTGAGAAGCAGAGATGCTAAGGGACTTGACCAAGGTCACGGAAGAAGCCTTTTTCAGAGCAGGAAATTGAAATGGAGTTTCCAGAATCACAGGTTCATATCGTCATCTCTGGACCATCCTTTTTCCTTAAACTTTGCCCCATTTGGCTTAAATCCTGTATTCCTTCCTCAGGCAACACCCCACTGGCTTGAAGGGGACTTGGGCCTAAAGAAGAGCTAAGGGCTAGATCCACACAAGGACTTGGGCATCACAGTGCCTCACGTTAAAGCCCTCTGCAGCTTCATGAAATTCTCAGCCTCAAGTCAGGCACCCGGGCTCCTTATACAATGCAGAAGGAGAATTAAATGCCTAAGAATGGGATTTACAGAAGCCAGCAAGCTGAGTGAGGAGCTGCCTAAATGAGCCAATAGGAAATGCAGAGGTTTAGGCCCCACCCCTATCAGGGAGTTAAACACCTCCCTCCACTCTGCGTTCACAGACATGAATCCTCTCCTGGAGTTACTCACATAAGCCAGGTCAGCCCTTTCTTGCAAGAAATCCATGGTACAGCAACACCCCTGTATACCAGTGGTTAGCACACTCAGCTGGGTGATGAGAAAACCCAGGTTCAAATCCCCCCCCTCAATCTGATCTGGAGCAGAGACTTGAATCCGGTTTTCCCCTTTCTCCCACCAGGCTATTCTGGGGTGAGTCTTTCTCAGTCACTCTTGCGGAAGCTGTTCCACTTTGTATAACTAATCATATTACTGGAGCAAGGACTGGAACTTGCAGCTCCCCAGTGACTGCCCTAACCACTAGGGTATAGTCACTCTGTCTCTGGCCCAATTAATATTTAAGTATATTATACAAACTGGACTTGATCCGAATCCCATTGAAGTCAATGGGCTTTGAATGAGGCTCACTGTGAGTAACTCTTCATCTTCTATTCACTGTTAAGCTTCATATGCTTCTTACCATAATAAAAAACAAACAAATAAACCCTTGAACATGGCGGATTGACATGAGGACATAAGCTAGACCATGTCTGTCACATAAATTAATTCAAGGCTAAGTCTCTATTAAAAGACATCAGGCTCTGAAAGAGAAGTCGTTTGCATTGTGCTGAAAATGCTACCCACACAGTTCCTGGGGCAGCCTCTCTGATGTATTGCAGGGGATGATTTTTTCTGAGGCCCGTTGAGGGAAGATTTAGCCTGAAATTGGAATTTCACCCTCTGCTTGAGAGCAATCCAGATACAGCAGATAACAAAATTCATTGTGTGTTCACTATAGGGTCTTGTGTCTCTAAGGGTCTGGTAACATGTTGAACTGAAGGTGCAAATCCCAGCTCAAGAAGACACGCTCACACTGGCTCTGAGTCAGCTAGTGTGCTAAAAATAACAGAGTAGATACAGCAGCCACCCAGGGGTTCTCAGGACAAATTTTCTGGCAGCCTCAGAGTGCGGCCACCAACTCTTGCTGGTGGCCGCTCTCACACTTTTTTCCCTAAAATACTTAATTAGCTTTAGGAAAAACAATTCAATATGCACATAGACACGTCCAAATCATTGTAATTTATTTATTGTTAGCTAGTAAGTCTGTTGTGAAAAGTGATATTAACAAACATGCAAGTATCACTTTTCACAGCAGACTTACTCAAATTAAGCCCCAGATGTGGGGTCGGGGGAAGCAGCGGGGGCCTGAGGCAATGGGGGTTGGTAGGTGAGGGGTTGGGGGAGGCAGCAGGGGGCTGGATCCTGAAACCGCGTGACCCGAGCCTGAGGCCTGCCACCGCCCAGCCAGAGCCCAGCGCTGGAGCCCAAAGCCGCTTGGCTAGAACCTGCTGCTCCACCAGCCCAGAGCTGAGCCTCAAAGGCTGAGCCTCACTGCCCTGGGAAGGTGGGGATTCACTGGCTGCCTTATCCTTCAGCGTTGTACCCCAGATGTCACCAGAGGGGGGCAGATCCCAACCCCTACTGGAGGTCCCAGCAATCAACATCCAGGAGCAACAGGGAGAGGGAGGGGCCACTATTTTTCCCCAACCCATCACCGCCCAGGAGGCTGTAGCCGCAAGAAAAGCCCCTGGTGCCACATTTGAGAAACGCTGACCTGGGGTCTAGGATAGGACTGTACTCGGGGCAGCGAGCCCTTCCCTCTGCTGGCACTGCCTGGGCTACGCTGCTATTTTTAGCACACTAGTTCAATCAGAGCTAGCGTAAGTATGTCTGCTTGAGTTGGAAATTACGCCTTCCAGTTCCAGTCTAGACATATCCTATGTGTTTATACAGCGCCTCGCACAATCGATCCCAGATCTCAACTGGGGGGGGGGGGGGCTTTAGATGCTACCATAAAACAAATAAGAATAATACCACAATGGCACCCCATCCTGCTGCTGTCAAACTCTTCAATTTAACTCCCACATTGAATTCAGCAGGTGCCAGCGTCATTTCTTCTTGACAAATATCCGGAAACTGATCATAGCGCCTGGTAATAAAAGCAACAATGTCAAAGGCGATCACTGCCTTTATTTCAGCTGTGCTCTACATTTCCCTTGCACCGGTAACACTAAATAACGAGTGAAAATCTGAGCACTGCATGTATTGAAATAGTTAGACCAGATCCACCCCGACACTATGTTTAAGAAAACATCTGCCCCTGAAAGTGATGTTTTTGCCCTTTTGAGCATGGATCTATGATAATTTTATTTTTCCTTTTTGTTAGCAGTGAGTGGGTAGGGGAACTGCAAGGAAATAACTTTAAAGTGCACCAGACCTTTCAAGTCAAAACCTCATTCTGCCATCAAAAGAGAGCAGGTTGGTTCTGCTTTGAGATAATTATTCTCGCTTCAAATTTGGGATTATCGGGGGATGGAGGGCTGAAAATCACAGTTCTATTCTGCTGCACGTTTCATTCCAATTTCTCCTCTATTGTAAATCAGGGCATGCAATACATCCGGTCCACACTCTGACCTGTGTCTGGGTTGAGTCTTAACTGACCAAAAATAATAACGCATGAAGGTATTAATTTTCTGACAGTGGCATACCTTGGGGCTTCCTCATCTGCTGCATTGTAACAATTTGCTCTTACAGGTAGATGTTTTAGCTCATTTATGCCACAGGATTTTAAAGAAGGAATGAATTAGATACTTACTGTAAAGTAAGCCCATGCATGCAGCTCTTCTGCGTGTAGTGAAATCCCTCAGGAACTGCAAATTTTCCACTGATGCCAATTAATCACTCTGGTTATTGGCCAAAAAAGAATGGTGGGGGTGAGGCAGGGGAGAGAGCTAATCACCCATCCCAGTTTGGTCTTGGTTTTATATATATATATTTTTGGTTTTATGTTCCATAAAACCCCCGAAGCGTAGCCTGGAAAATATCCCATCTTGCTTTTTTTTTTTTAACTTCATCCAACACTCAGGTGAATTCCTACTGAACCCACTGGAGTTTGTTTCAATAGGAATATCGGGTTTCACCCCGTTTGGTCTTCAGTTCCCACAATCCTCTTTTGCAAAAACAATTTAAAGTTAAATTGAGTATTTTTCTTTTCTAAGATCAGTGTTGACCAGTTTAACCATCTTTTATCAGCCATGGCAAAAACCTACTTCTATTAAAGTCTATCTATCTCTGCTGCTCATGGATCTCCCATTACTGGAGCATCTAAGAGCATCATAATCTTTTATTTAGCAATACAAAATCCATCTGAAGTCCCATTTTACAGATAGCGGACAGAGGCGCAGAGACTGTGATTTGCAAGCGCTCACACAGGAAGTATGTACTGGCATTGACCTTCAGTATCCCAATGCTACACTGGCATTCTGTCTATTGGATTAGCCTTCACACATTTTCACAGCTATCTACTGCACTAACTGGCTTGCTTGTCGGCGATCTCAGCAGAGGTTGCCAGGGACAGAAAAGACATAGGGACTAAACTCCTAATGTAGACATGGTCCCTTTCTGGCTCTGTTGAGGCACTTGTGTTTGAATCTTGTGCTGCTGATGCCACTATGAAGACAATCATAGACATAAATATAAGAAGTCAATAGCTGGAACTGAGCCCTCTGGCAAGGGGTGCGAAGGGTTTTTACCTTTGGCTGTGTGACAGAAACAAAAGCCCTAAAGAAAGGGGATAGTGTGTAAACAGGACTACACATTCAGCAGCTTAATCCTTACGTTTACTAAGTGCCTTGTTACCAAAAAGACCCCATGACTGGTTAAATGTGACTATATTTGTTACAGCTGGTCAAAGAGTGGAATTTCTGTCTTGCAGGAAATTCTGGTATTTCAATATTTGTTTGCATTCCAAATCAGGGCGAAAAGCCTAAGTACCACAATTTTCCCCAGAAATGGAAAGATCTGACATTTACAAAACATAATTTTCAGAAACACTTCAGCTTGGTGTGACACTGAACTGTGTCTGCCTGAGTCCTGGTGGTGTCTTATGGGAGTTGTAACTCAGATGCTTCATGCCCCCATTGTCTTCTATGGAGTGGGTGCCCAGACTGGACTACTTTGCCCATGAAGTACCATGGAGGTTCAACTATAGGGCAGACTGTGGTGCATCATGGAAAGTGTAGTCCAGCAAAAGGGCCCATACCATAGAGCAGAAGGTGGGCACGAGGCATCTGAACTACAATTCCCATGAGGCACCATAGCAGCTCAGGCAAACACATATTAACGTCAAAGTGCTCTGATGTTTTATTTTGGTTCAACAAACCAAAATGTTTTGATTCAGATCATCCTAATCCCAAATTAAAATATTTTTGTTCTGATTTTCCCAGGGACAGTTTGACATAATGGAAACAGCAGCTTCTGTAGAAAATCCCATGGAAGCAGAAAATACCCACCCCGTTCCAGTATTTATACACACGCACACAGGTACCACTGCATTTCCTCATGAACTGCAGCCACTGAGAGGTCAATTTTGCCCCACAGGCATAGCCCTGAGTTGGATTCAGCAGAGTCACTCCTGATTGACACAGGTGAAGTGAGACCAGAATTTGGCCTTAGAATGAAAAAATTCCATATCTATTACCAATCCACTCCGGTTCTAACGTAAAACTTGTCCCGCTAACTTCCTTCAACTGTTGGCTTCAGATTTTCTGTGGTTCAGATGAAAAATCGTTAACCAGGGTAATGTATTGTAATTATTTAAGTCATACTCTCGCCTGTCTATCTGCGGAGGTCATGTTAGTTGTTCTGACATGGCTCAGCCCTTTAAAAGTTAGTGTTATAAACCAATAAATAATAATATTGACAACAATGGGAACCGGGAGGGATGTCTCTTTTTTTGTTTGAATGCTTTGGGCACTGTGGGAAACAGAAGACAAGCAGACTGAGCAACAGCTCACTGGTCATTCATTCTCTCACACACAGCACAGGAGCAATTGGTTCTTAATTATGAGTGTGATGCTGGCACAGAAGGGAAACGGCTGCCTATGGGGAAAGCAAAAAGGAGAGCAACAGCTCAAAGTGATTAAGTGCCGTGGCTATTAAGCTGCAATGAAAGAGGGCAAATGCTGCTTATTTTTTTTTCTCTTGTGCACTTTATTTCAATGCACCAGGGAGCATGATCTTTAGATTAATGTTCTCTTCGATAAAAACTAGTGTTTGTTTCTTATACAGTGCATTTCTGCTACCGCAGAAACCTTTTGAAATCGCTTTACCAAAACTGGAGCTTAAAAAAAAAAAAAAAAGTGCACGTACAACAAAAGCCACCGAGTTACCCAGATGCAAGCCGCCTGCAGCCAGACGGCCTTGGGCTGAGATCGCTTGGATCAAGCCAACCAGGGTGGCTTTAGCATGGGTTTATGGGCTCAATGTACTCTCAGAAATCGTGAAACTAGAGTGAGAGTGAGCCCAGGTCCCTGCTTGTGGTGGTGTGATCTGGCACACAGCGTTGTAGCGCCACTCGGGTTTGGCCCTGTTCCCAGGTCTGCAGTGCCGGGCAGAGGCTTCTACTGTGGGCTGCTGGTGTCCCCTCAGCAGTTTAATATAGCGCACCCATTGAACCAGTAAGCGACATTTGCCTCTGTGAGATGCACTAATCATTTTGGTTATTAAATATCGCTTGAGTCTTTTTGTCAGAGAAGATGTGCTGTCACAGGTGTCCCGGCCAAATTCTAACTTTTGTACTTCTATTTGTGACAACCTGCAATTTCCCTCTCCAGTTTGCTACAATAGTCTCCAGGAGACCTTATCTGGACTTTCCTGGGGAATCCTATGCTTTCCTATTCATCGTAGCTCCCAGCTTATGGACTCAGTTCCGCATGATGCTGAGCATCCTGTGCTCCCCATAGACATCACTGTGAGTTGAAGATGTTCGTTGCGTTGCCTTTACAGTGATTGATTCATTCCCACAGGTAGGTCTGGGCTGTGATCCTGCTGGCGTCCTACCGCTTTAAGTTGAGACTCTTGCTACCCCGGTAGGTCAGTTGGCTATAGACACTTGCTCTCTTGCAGTTTTGGCAGCAATCCTTAAAAAAGGTCCCATCTCCTTATAACCATGTTCTGGAGGACCCTAGGAGCCTTCATATCCCCCGGACAATACCACAAGTAAATGTGGAAACCAGACATGACTCTTCCCAAAAGGAGCAGGCAAAGAGATGGTCTCTCTCTCTTCTAGCTCATTGCTGCCTCTGAGTTGATATCCACATAAGAGATACTTTTTACTACAGAGAACTTTTTCCTGGCTGTCTGGCTGGTGAGTCTTGCCCACATGCTCAGGGTTCAGCTGATCGCCATATTTGGGGTCGGGAAGGAATTTTCCTCCAGGGTAGATTGGCAGACTGTACCCACCTGAGGGAGCAAAGGACAGAAAATAAGAGTATGTTGGCTAAAGCGAACAGCAGGAATGGCAGATATGATGAAAACTCAGCTCCTGTAACATGGGAAAGGATTCCTCCTGAAACCTGCCCTTCCATCCACCAATTAGAGCTGGCTGGGAATTTTCTGGCAAAACATTTATTCATCTGAATGAGCTGATTTCTCAAAACCAAAACTTTTGACGGGAACATATCCGGGAGGGGGAGAGAAATCAAGAGTGAATGCATACGTTCCCTCTCAGATTAGCCAACCGCTCAATGGTTAAGGTACTCCCTCAGGATGGGAGAAACCCAGATTAAAGTTCCTCTTCTAGATCCTGAGGTAAGTTGATCTCTTGCCCACCCTCCCAACATTTCAAAAGTTCTCGAGTTTGTACCAAAGTGGAAGAGGAATTATTATTATATTTTTTTGAAATCTCAGATTGTCACAAGACCAGGAAAATAGTTTCCTGTCCAGATCCACTGCCAACGATCAGCCACCATCTCCCGTCTCCCTGAGGGCTTCTACTTACCTCCCTCCACAACCCCTTCCCCCTCACCACTCATTGTACCCTTGCAAAACCAGAAAAAAAACTCAGAAGCCTCTCCCCAGAATCAATAAGGGTTGTGGATACTGAAGCTCCCTCACTTTTGCCCTAAGAGTCTCTAGCACTTAATTTACCAATAGATAATAATCAATTCCCACCTCCAGCCCCTCCCCCTACAGTGGCCTCAAAGGCTCGTTCCTTGAAAGCTAATGGGCATTTTATTTCTGTACCAACAATGCAACTCCATAGCAAGGTCTGTTGACTGTGGTTCTCGTTATCAGCGAATGATATTCTGATGGCTGCAACCATCCTCCCCTGCTGAACTTACACTGCAGGCGTTTATGACTCCAGCTGCTCATTCTACTTCTTTTTTTTATTCAGGCAAATGAAAACGTCATAGTTTGTGACTCGGCTCCGACTTTTCCCAGAAAATAGTTTAATAAACTCTTCTCCACACCAGACACTTCTGGGCTTGAATCAGCGCTTGCGGGAAAAGAAAATGAATGGAGGGGGGTTGATAGCTGGAAATGCTGAAGGGCTCATTGAGGTTGGCATTGGGGAATGGGGCCTTTCATGCTTAATTCACTGGTTTGACTCTGGCTCAGATCTGTAGTGACAAAAAAATGGATGAATCTTAAAGAGGTTTGGGTCAGTTTAGACAAGCAATCGAGATGATTGCTTTGGACTGCAGATCTCTGCAGGAAAAGGGCTTTTTCATGAGATTTCAGTGTTCCCAAGTTATGTCTATCTATTGTATTTGTATGCCCCATTGTCTTAGAATCTGAACACCTCATAGGCTTTGATACATTTAGACTCACAACACTCCTGCGAGGAAGGGCAGTGTTGTTAACCCCGCAATACAGATGGGGAACTGAGGCACAGAGAGGCTAAGTGACTTGCTAGAGGTCACACACAGGAAGTCTGTAGCGGAGCAGAAAATTGTATCTGTCTCTCCTGGGTTCCAGGTTGGTGCCCATCCTGCTGCAGAAACCACAGGGCAGCTTTTCTTTTTGTATTTCAGCCCTAGCGGTCTCATTGCTGGTTACCACCAGAAATGCATAAAGGTTTGAAAAGTGAATCAATCCCTTCCCGTACCTTGAAAAAGATTCACTTTGGCATCAGGAGAAGATTCAGGTTGTTTCTGATCATATCTCAATTGGCCACCCGTGCCTATTAATATTCATCCACCACTACTTTCCTCTCTCCCCTCCTCATATATGGAAACCCTGCAAACATCATATATTTTAGCCTCATGGTAAATCTACAAAGCAGTCCAGGAATGAGTAACATTTTTTTCATGGATGGGCAAGTATATTGTTCTTTCTGGGCTTGGTAAAGGTTCAGGGTTTTCTGAAAAGCGTGTGTGTGAGAGAGAAAGAGAGAGACTTGGATTTAAATATAAACCTGTTGTTGTTTTGCATTCAGAAAGGTATCCGACAAGCAGTATAATGATTTGAACAAGCCACATCTCAGTGAAGATTCCCTCTATTCTTTGCCCATTCCAAGTGACAGAGCCCTCATGAAGCAGGATGTTCAAAGTCATCACATCTATCACCTTTGCCAGAGGCGCACACAGTCTTTTGAAAGAAAGGTTTTATTTTCCCTGTCACCTTTAATGTTGAACACACCAGCTGAAAGCTGAATCCTGAGTATAAGGTCACTGCTCGGGAGCTTTCTAGCGACGCAGAGCTTGAAAAGAAATTGTCCCTGAATTTCACACTCAGCTTTTGCTGACAATTTAGTGCTACGCTATGTTCACTAATTGCAGACCTCTTCTTATCCAGTAAGGGTCCTGGACTCATTTGCACTGTTCCCCCGGTATCATCTGTGCATTCTCTACCGCAAACCTACAAAGTTTAGTTTCTGGTGTAATTAGCACAACAGAGAGTCTCCTGGTTCACAATCTGGTAAAACAGCATTTTGCCTGCTGAAAAATCTCTCTTGATCTGCTAGTAACTATGGACAGTCAATCAAAGGCACGTGAATCAGCTATAGATAGGCGTAACTTACCCTCCTAAGCTAGACATACTTATTATTTATTTGTACTGCAGTAGCATCTGGGAGCTCCAGTCTTCGATCAGGGCCCCCTTGTTCCAGGTGCTGTACAAACACAGATCAAAGAGACTGTCCCTGTCCCAGAGAGTTTGCAAGCCAAGTATATGGGCTTGTCTACACTTAAAATGCGACAGCAGCAGAACGGTGCCACGGCAGCTGAGTCACTGTAGTGCTGCAGTGTAGACGCTACCAATGCAAAGGGAGGGGTTCTCCCATTGGCGTAGGTACTCCACCTCCCCGAGAAGCATTAGAATTCTTCCATTGGCCTAGCAGTGTCTACAACAGAGACTTTGGTTGGCTTAACTACTCCACTTATAGCACTTGACTTTGAATGTTCTACCTAAAGGGGGTGTGTGTGGGACGGGGGGGTTGGCTGGCTTTTCAGACAAATTCCACCTTGAGTAATTAAATTCTACCTGCTTGAGGGCCGGATCTAAAGCTCGTTAGAGTTAACGAAAGACTCCCATGGACTCCAGTGAGCTTTAGATCAGGCCCTAAATTCCCTCTGCAGTCGCAAATGTAGGAGGTGTTTCATCGCTTCCTGTCAAACTATTGTGTGTTGCATTTCTGAAGGCTGTTGTACAGCTTTTGCATTCTGCTCGAAAGGTTGCTGCATTTCAGTGGCGATTAAAGCGCATCTCGGTTACAATCTGGGATCCTCCTGAATGACAAGTGTCAATGTCATATCATTGTAAAATTCATGTTTTTACTTTTCATCCATTACTGCACCAGGCCGGGTCTGTGTGGTGAGATCCTCAGGTCCTGGAAAGAGTTGTGCAGCTCTATAGCTTTGAACAAATAATAATAATTACGTGTGGACCATTATTTTAAAATATGTCTGTGAAAAAAATAGAAGTGCCCCAGTTCATGATGCTTAGCATACAAGTCCAGTTCCTCAGACGTATTTAGGCACCTAACTCTGATAGATTGCATGTGTAAAAGAAATGCCAGCCGGTCATCCTACTGTTCCTTCCATCTCAGAATCAGAGACTCAGGGTACAACTTTGAAGAGTGTCTAAGTGCCTTAGAGCTCTTAAGTCTTACTTTCAAAAGTCAAGTCATTTTCCTTGATGAAACTTATTCTTCTAAAGTCACTTAGGCTGGATAGGAATATAGGATACTGGGTAGGAAAACAGGAAACAGATTTTTCAAATTATTACCAGTTAATCATTTTAAAAAATCACTAAGGACAATTGTTTTAAGACTAAGTTGTACTTATGATTAAATTATTTATTGAATAATTCTTATAATGCAGTGCTGTCACTTTAAAACTCCTCCTTATCTTGAAGAAAAGAAATATTTTTTTACAACTGTTCAGTGTAAATCAGTACTGAATGGTAGACATTTTTAAAGGCCAGAAATGTCCATGCTCCCACCAAAAGAATCTGAAGTGGAAATTTGGCATTAAGATGGATCATGCTTATATAGAAACAATACTTGACTTGGGAATATATACTGCAATGTACAATGTCAATTCTATATTTCTGTGCCAGGTTGCATATTATTACTATTAAACAGCTCTATTTTTAAATAAAATAATAATAATACTAGTATCTATGGTCTTTTAAAAAAAAAGTGTTCTCGATTATGTTTGTGCAATTTGTCACAGAGCTGGGTGGCCAGATAGTGGCGGCTGCTGACTGAGGGCCCAGCTCTGCAAGCAGCAGCACAGAAGGAAGGCTGGGGATACCATACCAGGCCCTCCTTACTTCTGTGCTGCTGCTGGCAACGGCTCTGCCTTCAGAGCTGGGCTCCCGGCCAGCAGCCGCCGCTTTCCAGCTGCCCAGCTCTGAGTAGCAGTACTGCAGCCCCCACTACAATAACCTTGCGACCCACCCCCACCCCCCACACACAACTCCTTTATGGGTCAGGACCCTACAATTACAACACTGTGAAATTTCAGATTTTAAAGGAGCTAAAATAATGACATTTACAATTTTTAAACTCTTATGACCATGAAACTGACCAAAATGGACTGTGAATTTGGTAGGGCCCTACTTATAAACGATGACTCTGCTATCCTTGCTTAGACCATCCCCTGCAAGGACTGCAGGATTTGGCTCATATGTAACAAGCAGTTGATTGTGAGCTATACCTCTGCAGAGCAGGATCCCAGAGACAGAAATGTGCTACCTACACCTCCCTTGGCTGCCACAACATCTTTATGCTATAGCACGATAAATGCATAATTCACACTGTCAATGTATGCATGAAATGGTTATTAAAATATATCATCGCTCCAGTAGCTTTGTGCCTGTACTGCTGCCGACAGCATGCAGAGCAGGCTTTTCATTTGTTTTCGCTGAAGAATGATTAGGGGTTTTATATGTGAGAGTTACAGGAAAGTACCGGGTAGCTATGAGGCTAAAACCCCCAGTCCCATAGCGATGATAGATTATACTGTGTGTCTGGGGATCATTTTGACAGGCTTATGAGTGTATTTTGACATGCATTGATCAGGGAAAGCACAGGAGGGAAAGAGATGCACTTAAAAGATAGTGAGGATAAGTGCTACATAAACGTGGATAGACAGAGATATACAGGTAGGAAGGTGAGGTTTTACCCCGGGCGCAATGTGCATCCACCAAAATCAAATCTGCATTTCCTGTGTGTGAGCCTACAGTTTACTAGCAGATACTGGTAGGACCATTAGATTGCTCAGTATCTGCATGTGGACACCAGTAAGGTACATAGCCATTGAAGGCAGGTTTGGGTGCTAGTGAGCATTCTGCCCTTCCCATATTGCCAAATGGAAGGAGAATCCTAGCTGGGTCTGGACTAGATGAGAGAGGGTTCTGGTATGAAAGAAGTTGAGAAGAACTGATCTAATTGATTGGCTCTGAACCCACAAAATGGGAGGCCGCTCTCTAACAAACCAGCCCATTACTAGAAATTAGGGTGTAACAAACCTGTGGATTTGTTTAGCTAAAGGTCGGAGATGGCTCCCTTTCCGCAACAGCAACTAGCCATCAAGTTTATGCCTCTCTCTGTTACTTTTGCCAACTCTGCCTTCCCTCTTCACAGCACCAATAATGGCCACTGGAACCAAATCGCTTTGTGAATCAAGAAGGTTGCATTGAATGACTGGTTTGGGGAAAACTTCTGTTTATCCTGGATCGCCTGTCATATGGATCATGACCAATTGTGATGATCTGAGTTCGAGCTTGTTCCTGCGCTTAGCACCTGGTCCTCCGGCATTCAAGAAGTTTTCCATTGACTTCAGTGGAAGCAAGTTCAGTTCTCATCAGACCAGATTCCATTCTTGGTCCATCAAATTACTCTGGTGTAAGTGAGGTCAGAACCGGGAACTACGTATCCATCTGAACTTTCCTGTCTGACACAGCGAAGGGCTCAGACTTTATTCCCTCAATCCAATGTATACGAGCCCGGATCCTGTGAAATGTAAGAGTTAAATATGAATACATCTTACTGTATCCTACTTGGTATAAACACACACCATCATTACACTCACCATAAGCACTATAGGACCTATTTTGTAAGAAACACTCAGACATAACAGCCTGCCATAAAAGCATGTAATTGTGCGTTGCTTCTTAAGCAACTCAATCCTCTGAAATGATTAAGGGAGAACTTGTTTCATGTTATCTTTCTCCGTTTTGTGTGTTGGAGATTAGCAAACACCAATTCAAATGATGGTAGTATCTGAAATACAAATTACTGATAATTTCTTGATGAGGGGTTTTTTTTGTTTTTTGTTTTTTTTTTTAAGCAAGTGGTTTAAGCTAATGAAGCCAGCACTGAGTTCTTTATCACCGAGCTCCAGGTTGTATGTGGTTTTTTAATATGAGGAAAAGTTAGAAGACACACATTCATAAATACATGGATCTTGGGAACATGATTGCTCACTTAATAGAATATCAAATTATCTCCAAGAAAGGTTAGTTGGAGAGCGAACATTCTCAGTTGTACTATTTTTGGTCTTTTCCCAGAGTTGTAGAAGTGTTAATAGAAGTAGACTAGCCAGGCTGATCAGCAGATTTGGATGGAGTATGGTCTTTAGGAAAAAGCAAGTAGCTAGGACTCCTGGGTTCTAATTCTGGCTCTGCTACTAATTCAGGGTTTGTCTACATTGAAATGTTACAGAACTACTGCTGTAGTGTTGCCAAGGGGAGGTGTTCTCCCACAGGCCTCTCTCCAAGAGGCAGTAGCTAGGCTGATGGAAGAATTCGTCCATCGGCCTAGCACTGTCTACACCAGGGGTTACGTCAGCTTAACTTTGCCACTTAGGAGTGTGGATTTTTCAGACCCCTGTGCAATATAGCTGAGTCGACCAACTTTTTAGTTAGACCAGGCCTCCCTCAGTGAGCCTGAGTAAGTCACGTAATATTCTCGGACCTCAGTGGCCACAGAAAGTGGCTACAATAATACCTACCTCGCAGAGGAATTCTGAGTCTGAATGTTTATGAACAACTCTGAGCTCCTTGGATAAAGTATTTTTCTGCCCCTCCGTCGAGCAGTAGCAGATGTTAACGCCTTGCAAGGTGGCATGCTGTGGAAGCAGAAATATTAGTGATGCAGAGGATAGGTATAGTCTCAATGCACCTGGTTTGTTTGTTTGTCTTACACTAAATACAACAGTCTTTGAATAGAGGTGATCCTAAATGCCCCGTTCCCAGGAAGCAACTCTGCCTCATGAATTGACTCTCATTAGAGGTTAAGGCAGATAGCAAACTCCCTTGCTACTTGCAACAGCTCCCCTAAAAATTCGTCTTTGCAAAAACTCCTACAAAAATTTCTTCAAAGCCTGAACAGTGTTGCACATCAAGAAAAGCAACTAGTAAGACTGTGAAACAGTGACACCCGGTGGCTCCTGTTAGAACAATATTCAGTGAGGCCAAGGTACCAGATTGTTAGTATTGGCCTCTGAACTTTGAAGCATCCAATCCTCTATGAATTAGATGCTCATTTCCAAACTTACATGAACAGTATGGTGGGGATTCACATCCTGGAAACAATGGCAACTTCAACCAAGAAGGAATCAAGTGTTGTCCCATTGGGCAAAAAAATGTGTGGGAACCGTACTGCCTTATTTTGCTTAGAAAGCAGATACACACTCGGGCATTTGGGCATTAAACCAAACTAACTGATGGGCAGCACTTCCCCTGTAGCAGATTATTCTATAATTGTCCACTAAGAAAGCAGCTGGCACTGGCCATTATCTGAGGCAGGATACTGGACTACATGGACCATTGATCTGATTTGGTGTCCTGTGCTCCCAAAGCCAAAGAACCTTTCTTTTCACAACGGCCTACAAGGCAGAACATGTTTGGCGCCTTCTTAATTAATATGTGCTTATATGGATATCTAGGTAGGTGGGTATGTATATAAGGAACAAATGGCCCGATAGCCTTCAGATATACTTGGGCCCAGGTCTCCAAAGATATTTAGGTTCCTCATTCCCATTGATTTCCATGGGAGTTAGGCACCTAAATAAGTCTGAGGGCCTGGGGCCTTGATATATAGCAATTAGAAAAGCATTCAGACACACTGAGCCCATAAAGACTGGGAGAGAAAACACGTTAGTGAAAATAGACACACGGCTAAAGATCAGAGGTAAGTTGCAAAGTCTCTTAATAACCAGGCTCTGATCAGGGGGTGGGGGAAAGCTTATTTCTGAAATGCTGCATTCCCTGTAAAGACCTGCAAAGAGTCTGTACAGCTTGGGAGGAACTGCTGCTCTGGGCTCTGCAATTCTGCAGGGACCTGGAGGCTTTTAAGCATGCAAAAATTGCAACAGAGAGAATACCAAATGCCCACACGTACGCACTCATCATTATGGGCTATGAATTCCCTCTGCATCTATCTCTAGGGTGTACATATGACACGACAAATTCTCAGCTTGTATAATTTGGTGCAGCACTCAATGTGGCCCTGAGGATCAAATATTGCACTAACTTAGAGATGCAGGGCAAGGCACATGAGCCCCCCTAGGGATGAATTTGGCAGATGATGGGTTCTTTCCTCTTCACCAATTGAGGAGGATCGAACATGTCAGATATATTTCCATTCCTAACAGTCACTGAGAAGAATGTAAGTGCGACTGTACACCCAGTCCTGTACAGCTCCAGCAGTTAATCATGCAAAGCAGATACGAAAAAGGGCTGTAAATGTACATGAATTGCCTGTATTTCTCGGAGTTGAAGAAGCAGGAGGAGGAGAAAAAAAAAACAGATAATCAAGGGAACATGTTTTCTGTGTCTCTGAGCTTGACAAATAAAGATGATTTCTGTAAGTGATTTCAGCACCTAGAAACCTTTCTTGTCTCTGCTTTGCATGTTTACATGCCGGAGCGATGCAGGACTCCGTGTAAAGCAATACCCTTGTTTGGTTCTTTAAGAGGTGATTCAGAGGTTGATCTTGCTTAAGTATGGAAAAGCACCTGCCACATTATGCATGTGTGAATTCAAGACTCGAATGCTATTAGTGTGCAGGATGATAAGAATTCATCTGGAATGCAGGCTATGCCAAGCATCAGTCTGGCATCTTGCTGCCGCCAGACCAGCGGAAGGTAACTCCCCACACCCACACACAGCCCTCTACTAAGTAATTGACCAATTGTCTCGCAATGTACCTGAGGGACGTCCTTCCCTCCTGACCCCTGTAGTTATCACCTCATACCCTGAAGCATGAGGGTTAATGATCCAAATCTTTGAGTAGCAATGAAGACAGGGCCCACACTATGAAAGACCTTATGCGAAGTCAAACATCCAGTTACCTCCCCCACCCCACAGCTTCTTCTCTGCCAGCTTTTCATGGTCCGTCTGGCAGTGGCACTCATGAGGTTGTGGCTAGTGGAGCAGAGGTCTATGTTGGAGGACTGTTTAGAGCCTGAATACCTTTAAAAATCGGGGCATAAATGACTTGACCAAGGTCACACAGGAAATCAGGAGCAAATGTGGGGATGGAACCCAAGTTTCCTAATGCTTAAGCCTGCACCTTAGTCACACGATCTTTCCTCCTTACTATCTATAATTACAGCAGTCTAGATTTTCAGCAGCAGCCTTCATTGTGGACGGACACTGTGATGGAGTGTAATAATCATACCCCACATGGGCAGTGAAAAGGGTTAACAGGAGCCAGAAAACAACTCGTGCACCCAGTTACAACTAGAGAGTGGGACAGGCCCAGTTAAGAATGAGTCCTTGCTGCAGGGGAAGACATGGGGGGCTGTCTAATAAAGGAAGGACTTGAGGGCAGGAGGGGAAAGGAAACTTTGGGATCTTCTCCTGAGAAGGGTCAGGAGAGACCATGAAGAGCTACAGGGATGAAGCAAGTTCCCGTGGTGAGCCCTGACAAAGAGGAAGAAGTTGGGCCTTCAGGAAGAAAGCCCTGGGTGGCATGTCTCAGTGTGAGAAGCTGGAAGAACTCTGCAGAGCCTGGAAAAGGGCCTGGAGGCAGGTAAAAGCAGAAAGAAGCCCAGGGTGGCAGCATGGAGTCTGGGGAAGCAGACCGTAGGGTCCCTGGACTGGAACACAGAGTAGAGGGAGAGCCTGGGTTCCCTTACCAGCCACGGAGAAAGGGATGCAAGGATAACTGGGCCCAGAGCTGGGGCCAAAGACCTGGCATAAGCTCACTGGGCAATTGTTTGTGGGACTTTGTTACCCTGGAAGAGAGGGACTGAAGGTGACCTGGCTGGAAGGCTGAGTCTTGAGAAGCGGCAGACCACCACAGGGCCGTCTGGGGGCACTAGATGAGGAGATTCTTCTATGCCGTGACCAGACAAAAGGGGGAGCACCAGCGGTGAGTCCACCCTTCTACTATAGTGGTTGTCAACAAGGGGTATGTGTACCCCTGGGGGTGCACAGAGATCGTCCAGGGGGTACATCAACTCAGCTAGAGAGTTGCCTAGTTTTACCACAGACTACATAAAAAGCACTAGCGAAGTCAGTACAGACTAAAATTTCATACCTACAATGATTTGTTTATATTGTTCTACGTACTATACACTGAAATGTAAGTTCGATATGATATTCTAATTGATGTATTTTATAATTACATGGTAAAAAATGAGAAAGTCAGCAATTTGTGTGCTGTGACACTTTTTTGTATTTTTGTGTCTGATTTTGTAAGCAAGTAGTTTTTAAGTGAGGTGAAACTTGGGATACGCAAGACCAACCAGACTCGTGAAAGGGGTGCAGTAGTCTGGAAAGGCTGAGAAACACTGTTCTACAACACGCAGCCATTCTCAGCTAATGTAAATCTAAATAGGAGCTACACCAGTTTACACCAGCTGAGGAACTGGCTTTTGGACACGTAGGGTATATCTACGCTAGGGTGACCAGACAGCAAGTGTGAAAAATCAGGACAGGGGGTGGGAGGTAATAGAAGCCTATATAAGAAAAAGCCCCAAATATCGGAACTGTCCCTATAAAATCGGGACATCTGGTCACCCTAATCTACACAGCAAAGAAAAACACTCAGCTGGCCTGTGCCAGCTAACTTGAGCTCATGGGGTTCGGGCTGTGGCACTGTTCCATTGCTGTGTAGACTTATGCGCTCTGGCTGGAGCCCGAACTCTGGGACCCTCCCAGCACACAGGGTCCGAGAGCCCAGGCTCCAGCCCAGATGTCTACACAGCAATGAAAAAGCCCTGCAGCCTAAGCCGGCTGGCACAGGCCAGCTGTGGGTGTCTAGTTGCTGTGTAGACATACCCTTAATACTTATAAGGAACAGTGGATAAAAAAAATACTCGCACATAAGAGACATATATATATATAGTGATACAGCATGGCCAGAAGGCAGCAGGAGAGTGATCTAGGATGAGGAGAAGCCTTATTCCCTGTAGATTAATTAAAAGCACCTGAAACCAATTAGAGCACCTGAAACCAGTCACCTGATAAAATCCCCCTGCTTCAATCAGCCAGAGGAGGAGCTGGAGCAGAGTGAGGAGGAGCTGGAGCAGAGTGGTTTGGTGGTGGAGCAGAGAGCAGTTTGGAGGAGTGAAGCAGAGTGGTTTGGTGGTGGAACAAAGAGCAGTTCGAAGGAAAGCAGAGGAGAGTTTTGAGAAGTGCTGCAGCGGGCTAAGAAGACCAAGATCCTAGGTAAAGGGACACCTGGCTTGTGCAGAGGGAAGGCAGGAAGCCCCACAAGCTGAAGGTCAGGAGAGGGAAGTAGCCCAGGGGAAAGAATCACTGGTACAAGTGGTTCACCTACTATCATAGGGCCCCTGGGCTGGGACCCGGAGTAGAGGGTGGGCCTGGGTCCCTCCCTCTCCACTCCCCTTCCCTGGGATACTAGTAGGATAGCTGTTACCCCAGTTCAGGGGCAAGAAATGGCACCCTGAAACCGCCCCCACAAGAAGAGAAAGTGCGGGACCCATCATAGTAGTGCCAGCAATTTGCCACAATATATATATATATATATATATATATATATGTGTGTGCAGAAATATTTTTGTCATCTCTCTCTATTCTGATTTATGGCACTAGGAGATACACAGATGGCTTGCTATAACCCGGCTGGGTCTCTTGGAGAGTGGAAATACAATCCCAGGCATCCTTTTCTTGGAGGGCAATGGATTACCATGGTTCTTGCTTCAGCGCCTTCCAAATGTATAATTCTTTTGAAAATGGGTGATCCAGTTCAGATAAGATGAGAGAGATTCCAGCCCTTTTCACTTAAACTTTAAACTGTCCAATGGAAGTAGTTTTAAGTAGGAAGGCTGCAGTTCTTGGAGATCTCCGTAGCCAAAGTAGTTGTCTTGCTTCAGAACAACACTGTCAAAGTTCATCATCCATCCAGCAAAGGGGGTTATAAAGCCCTGGGAGATCTGGCCGGAGAGATCCAGTGACTGATGTGTAATTATCTTTTAACGTCTATTCAATTATTTTAATGCTGCAAAAGGTAAATTAACCAAATTTATTAGAAACAATTTGGATCAACTTCACATCTGGGATCCTTGGGAGAGGAGGTGAAGTTACTGTAACTGTCTGTCTATCTGACCATAGCACCTACAGGTCTCAGCCAAGATTGGAGCCCCATTGTACACAACCAGAGAATCCCCGCCTTGAAGATTTTACACCTGAACAAAATGTGACAATCAAATGGTGAGAGAAAGGAAGTGCTACTATGCCCATTTTACAGACAGGGAATTGAGGTGCAGAGAGGCTTGCTAAGGTCACAGAGGTAGAGCCAGCAATTTAACCTGTATCTCCTGAGTCCTGCGCTATTGCCATAACCACAAGCCCATTCTTCCTCTCCCCTCTAAGTTGTTTCCCAAGAAGGAAAAAAATAGATTTTTTTTTAAAAGCCGGAATCTTTCCTAATGAGCTCAATATCCTTCCCCCGCCACCCTTCCACCTAATCTTCTTTGCAGCTGAACTGTAGGAGCTGAGCTGTCGAGGCTTATCCCGTAGTACCACGAAAAGCACATTTTGTAATCTGCACAATTGTTTTATTGTTCTATAGTGGATCGGGTGGGATTGTGATACAAATGTATTGTTGTTTGTCAGTTGTCTGGCATCTGTTGTCAACGTCTGCCAGCAGTGATGATAAAAGACACACCTGCTTGTGTGGAATGTGCCATGACCTCTTCATTTGCCTCCAAGAGTTGCCTTGCAATGACCAAGCAACTAATTGGAATGTTAAAGCTTGCAGGACATTTCTATCACAGCTTCATAGCAATCCCCCTTCTCCATTAGGTTTTAGAGTAGCAGCCGTGTTAGTCTGTATCCGTAAAAAGAACAGGAGTCCTTGTGGCACCTTAGAGACTAACACATTTATTTCAGCATAAGTTTTCATGGGCTAACTCCTGTGTGGCATGTCTCCATTCCTCCTAGATGCTCTTAGCTACAGACAGAGACACATTTCTATATAGGCTGGCCCTGGGCTTCAGACACCTTTGTGCTATAGAAATGATCACAGACTGATGGACCTTGTTGTAACACCCTGCTGTGCATCACAAAACTAAATGATCTTGCTGAACACAATCGTGTTCATTATATAGTTCATTGCTAAGCCCCAGACCCAGCCTGGGGTCATGCCAGCGTCCATCAGGACAAACCCAGACAAGGGATCCTCAAGGAATAGCCCCTGAGGAATGGCAGATTTCGGAAGCAAAAAACAGCTGTCACTTCCCAAATGACAGGAAAGCCCTACGGGATTATCACAGCCCACAAAGTTGGCACATACTAGCTGGGAAAGGGCATGGCCAGGAAAGCATTGAGACAGTGTATCCCTTCAGCAAAGGGCCTCCACCTATCACCCCTGGATGTAACCTATAGCCCAGCAATGATACCTCCATGGGAAAGAGATGTCACACTTCCTGCTCTCCTAGGGGGCGATCTGCCCGGGGGTTCAGCGGCTTAGAGGAGACTTTTTAAGAAATAATGTGGCACACATAACCAGCTGTAGAAGTGCTGAGATGAAAAAGTGATGTGTGTATCTAAGTGCTTTGCTCTGGTTTACGTTTAGCTTTGGTGTAATGGCATGTATTATAAACGCCATCCAGAGCTTTGGCAAGGAAAAGGTTAACCCTTTCTTCCAGATTGAAGGCCATCGCAGTGTGATCCAAATGTAGGAATGTGTGACCCAAATGTAGGTCAGGGCTCAGACAGTTTGTGCATTTTCCTCAGCATGTTAGAAGACTGGTATTTGGGCTATACAGTGTTGTTTTAGCCATCTCGATCCAAGGATATTAGAGCAACAAGCTGGATGAGGTAATATCTTTGATTGGGCCAACTTCTGTTGGTGAGAGAGAGAGAGAGAAGTTGGACAGAAGTTGGTCCAATATTACCTCAACCACCTTGTCTCTATTTGTGCAGACCGCTGGCATTACAAGCTGAACCCTTGGGGGAGGGAGAAAGGAAGGTGTTGGTTTTGATTGACTCATACCTTGGTTGAAAGAAGCCATGCTTTTTAATCAAGTTAATTTAGGGCCAAATTTTCAGAAGTCCTCAGCACCCAACGGTACTGAGAACTATGGGAGCGTTTTTGAAAATCCAGTCCCAGGCTGGAGAAGGCCTCTTAAGCCCTAAAGGCTAAAGCTCTGCTTGATTTGACCTGCCTCCGAATGTGGGGGAATCCAAGAATCAGGAGCATTGATTCCGTACATAAATGCAGCTCACCTAACCTGCCCCGCTTAGGTTTGGGACCACATTAAGGGTTGAAGTTTGGATTTGCTGCTGCTACAATCTCTCTAACTAGCCCCATGAAGGGAGAGAAAAACCTCTCACAGTTTCTGGCATTTTGATTGGTGCAAATCTTGCATAATCAATCATCCTTGGGAGATTTCAGCTACGTCAAATCCAGAAAATGACACGCTTCCAATTCTGGAGCCCACCACAACTGCGGGGGAAATCTTGGCTTCTAATCTGACCCCCAAACTTGAAAGAGTTTGGATCTGAAATGCTGGTGTTTGACCCATCACTAGTGGAAAGCCTGAGAAAAAAATACTTTGGCTATAGGATAAATAGCTAAACAAAAGAGTCTTCAGGTCAAGACCAGATGCCTTTCTTGAAGATATGCTTTAGTCAAAACCAAGTTGTTGGGCTCAGGCAGGGATAGCTGGGTGAATTTTTATGGCCTGTGATATGCAGAAGGACAAACTAGATGATATAATGGTCCCTTCTCACCTTAAGATCTATGATGACCAAAGGCTGCTAGTCCAAGAATAGTTCCACAGTAAATCATTAGTTCCAATGCAAGTACTGTGGAGTGCAGGTAAAGCTTAGTCTCCTGTTTTCATTCCAAGTGACATTGCTTTGACTGGAGCTCAATTAGGAGACCAGAAATAGGAAACTCAATTTTGCAGGAAGATTTGTTTCTAATCAGGCTAGAGGATTCTGTAAGTGGAGAGGAAGGAGGCTGCTTTATCCGCTCAGCTGGGGGACGCTGGAGGCCTATCAAAGACTTTAATGTATTTGTATTTATTTTAGATTTGTGCTCAGTGGGCACAGCCTCTGGAGGGTAGCATCAAGTTGCCTACGTACTAAATCTCAGTCAAATGGATCCAGCCCACATTTGTCTCGGTTATAAATCTTCTCTTTGAGCGCAAGAAATGTGAAACCGCAAAAAATGCATTAAATGAAAATGTTGTTAGTTAAAGCAGTTTGTGGGGACTGCTTATAAATAATCAGCGAGGCCTTCCTCCAGGGAGGCCGCCGTGAATATCTCAGGCAATTTGTTCCATACGGCCCAGGGAACAAGCGAGCGGCATACACATACATTGTCTCTTTTCTAATAAGTGAAACTCCCGATTCTCTCGTCAAGCCGGAGCTGTCGTTTGTTCCCTGACTCACAGATCTCTCATTTCCCTACGTTTGGAGACATCTATGCAGATCTGCTAGGTCATCTTGTCCTACACACCCATCCCTATCCCAGGCTTTGGGTAATTCAAGAAGCTGTGCAAGTATGAGGCTTACTGCATAGGTTGGAGACTTAGAGACTAACCCTGAGCTCTTAGATCTTAAGTGAGATGCAGTGACCGAATTTCTGCTGCTGTGGCATCTTAAGTGAGATGCCGCAGCAGCAGATTCCCACATGACTGTATCAGGCTGGTTCCTCTCCAGTGTAGCTATCTGTGTGGCCTGTCCTACTTTGCAAGATGGCCTGGAATCCCAAATGTGCCTTTAGGTTCTCACAATAAGGAGGGAGCGGGGACAAATGTTCCTTGGTGGAAGTCTGTTCTCCACAGTATCTGCCTGTCTTGAAACCATCTTGAACTAAGACTATATCTAAGTTTTAGACTTTTAGATGTGTGTTTTCACTCTTGTTTGCTTGTAACCATCTTTGCCTTTATCCTTTACTTGGCATCACTTAATCCCTGCTCTTGTGCTAATAAACTTGTTTTACTTTTACTATAACCCAATTCAGTGCTGTGTTAGAAGGGAAGGGGGTATTTACCCTAGTAAGATTAATAAGCTGTGATGTACTGACTCTAACAGAGCAGAGACCTTTAGGTTTTTTGTAGCTGCACAGTGACAAGGACTGTGCATTGCAGAGAAACATCTCCGAGGAGCACAGGGGCTGGAGTTCGCTGATTGTTACCCGCTCGGAGAGGTGTGCTGGGACAGTCCTAAGGAATTTGCCAGTGAGGAAGACAGATGGGTGGGGCAGGGAGCTGACACATAGTCTAATCACCAGCAAGACTCACTCTTGTTGAGGCAGAGCGGTGACAGAGTTTCACCGCTTTGGGTATTCCCAGCAGCATGCTACAGGATTAGTCTGAGATTTGGAAACTGGAGTTCTGTTCCCCTTTCTGCTACACACTTCCTGTGTGACCCTAGATAATCACCTAGTTTCACTAGTCTAGATGTGCAAAGGTATTTAGGTTCCTAACATCCACTGAAATTATGGATCTATGCCTCAGATCCCACTCTGTAAAATGGGGCCAGTTCCACTTTCCTCCCTAATAGAGGTGGTGTGAAGACAAATATGTTAATGATGGTGTGACATTCAGATACAATGGTGACGGGGCTCACATAAGTACCATAGATAGATAGATAGATTCCTCCTATATATTTCACCTCCAGTTTGGATGGATATTGTCTGAACGGCAACAGAGCACACTATGAAAGACCTGAAGGAGGATATTGATTACAAGAACAACCTTCCCTAACCTTCCAGTGTTTCATTCCTTAACCTGGCCCCAAGAGGATGGACGTTGTGCATATGACAGTGAAAGAAGATAAGACTTAAATTATATATCTATGAAAATCAAGATGCAACCTTAACTATGGTGCTTCTGGCATTTCCCTATATTGTTTATTCGCAGATATGTGTTAGTCCTGATCTTCTTTCACTTTAGATATTTCCCCTGCTGCCAGCTACTATTGTGAATAGAACTGGTTGGTATTTTTCATTAACACATTATTTTTTTAATTAAAAATTTCACTGTTTTCTGAAATATTCTGTTTTTTTGACAAAATGAAAAATAAAATCATTTGTTCAGGGTATTGCTTTCCACTCTTATTTTTCTTTTTCCCCTTCTCCTTTTTAACTGGCAGAATGGAGGAAAGGATGAAAACCGAGAAAGAAAGGGTGAAACGCTGCAAACCTGCACAACTGAAAAAATGTTGCTTTTGAAAATTTGTGAAGCCCAAGATTCTTGATTAAAATATTTTTGTGAACATTTTCAAATAAAGGACAAATCATTCCTTTGTCTCCCTGTGGACTAAAATTATTTTATTTTCAGAAAATATTTCCCATTTTCCAACCTGCTGCGATATTAAAGTCCTTACACTGTGAGTTGTCTGCCTCTAGATTTGCCAAGCACCTTCCGCAATGGGACTCCAATATTTGTTAGGGGCCTCTGGGTGCTACTGCAATTTGAATATTAATAATAATCCCTAACTCTTAGACAATGGTTTTCATCAATAGATCGCAAAGCTCTTGAAGTCAGTTTACTAAAATTAAGGATTTACTGATGTGGATCAGATCAGTGGTCCATCTACTCCCATGCCCTATACCCAACACTGGCCAGGACCAGTTGCTCCCAGAGACGATGCAAGAAACTCCATGCAGTAGGTAGTTATGGAATAATAACCTCCCTGGTCACTCAATAACAAACTTAAAAGTGGCAATTCTTCAACAAAAAAACTTCAAAAACAGACTCCAATGATAAACTGCAGAATTGGAATTAATTTGCAAACTGGACACCATCAAATTAGGCCTGAATAAAGACTTGGAGTGGATGGGTCACTGCAAAAACTCAATCAATGTGTTAGTCTCTAAGGTGCCAGAAGTACTCCTCATTGTTTTTACAAAAACTAATTTCCCCTTGCTAAATACTCCCACCTTCTTGTCAACTGTTTGAAATGGGCCACCTTGTTTACATTGGGCTCATTAACACTACAAGAGTGATTTTCACTCCTTGTCAACTGTTGAGAATAGCCCACTTCCAACTTAATTGAATTGGCTCGTTAGCACTGACCTCCCATTTGGTAAAGCAACTCCCATCTTTTCATATGTTGTGTATTTATACCTCCCTATTGTATATTCCACTCCACGCATCTGATGAAGTGGGTTTTAGCCCACAAAAGCTTATGCCCAAATACATTTGTTAGTCTCTAAAGTGTCACAAGGATGACTCCGTTGTTTTTGCCGATACAGAATAACACGGCTACCCCCTCTGAAACCTGCCTAGAGAGAACATTATTTCTTAACCTGTGTGATTAGTTATAGAGACCATAAAGAGCACATAATGAATAACAGTCCCAATGGTTCTAAGATTGTTACATAACAAAAGGTCTCATTTACTGAGCTCTCAGTGATCAATGTGTGATGGTGTCCCTAATGAAACTTTATGGGGAGATGCTTATAAATGTAGATATGATGTAACTGGAATATGTTTTATGCTACATGGGCCATGTAACATATCTCTGTGAAAGTTATGATCTACTGAATCTATTCCTCCTGTTTGTATGCATGTATCATTGTTGTAGTTGGAGTTATGAATATTGGTTTTATATTTGCTGGTTTTATACATAGCCTTTGTAAGAGCATGGGATCATGTCTGGAGAAAGGTATGCACCCAATCCACATCTGAGCTTGGCCAAGAATGTCACTGGGCTAGTTTCTGAAATGTGCATGGACATGTGACTTGCCCATGTGATCCCAAAACTCCAGGGTAACATGATGCTACACAGGGAATGGGGAGGTGTATCCATCCAGGAGAGAAAGTCTATTTAAATCTCTGGGAGATCCTTCCATGTTGTCTTCAGCTGGCTAAAGAGAGAGGCTCTCCACCCCTGAAGGAGATACCTGAAAGAGACTGAACAAAGGACAAAAACAATAGGGGGTGTGAGCGATTGCTGGACCCAGGCTAGGAGTTCTACAGCCTGTGAAAGAAAAAGACTGGAACTGGTGAGGTTTTTATACCTGTGTTGAGTTTGATTAGACATAGATGTGTGTGTTTTATTTTATTTTACTTAGTCATTCACTTTGTTCTGTCTGTCACTACTTGGAATCACTTAAATCCTACTTTCTGTACTTATTAAAATCACTTTTTACTTATTAAGTTACCTGGAGTACGTGTTAGTACCTGGCGGGGGGGCAAACAGCTGTGCATATCTTTCTATCTTTTAACTAGAAGGCGAACTATTTATGAGTTTACCCTGTATAAGCTTTATACGGGGTAAAACGGATTTATTCAGGGTTTGAACCCCATTGGGAGTTGGGCACCTGGGTGTCAAAGGCAAGAGCGCTGCCAGGAGCCTTACAGGTGTGTGTGGACTTGGTTCGGACCTGGGTCTGTGTTTGCAGCAGATCAGCGGACCTGGCTCAAAACAGACAGGATTCTGGAGTCCCAAGCTGGAAGAGGCAGGAAAGCAGGGGCAGAAGGAGCCTTGGCACACCAGGTGGCAGCACCAAGGGGATTTCTGTGATACCAGCCCGTCACACAATATTTGAGTGGAAATATTCAATTAAATATCAGGACATGCTGTAGAACTGACCCTAACACACTGTACACTATCAGACAGCATTGTGGCTTCCCTTCCCATAAAGTCCTCGTGAGTAACTCTGAACAGCTTTGCTGTGCTGGATGCAGGGGGTCATTTTGCAGTCATCCAAGGGGTTATATCTATTTGGGGTCTCAGATTTCACCTATCACTTTTGTACTGGGCACTTATGATTCTTTGATGTCTAGAATTAATGGGATGACACTCAGCAAAGGGAATATTTTCGGCTATCATGACATTTTGTCGAACAGTGAGATTCATTAGACTGTGGAATAGCCTCCCAAGGAGTTAGAAGCCCCTTCAAATGCATCATTTAAAGGTAGGCTGGACAAATCACTGAACTGGGCAAATCCTTCATTGGTAAGAGAATAGACTACATGATCTATAGGTCAGTACTATTACAGACGTTTCAAACAGAGATGAGATGATCCTGGAAGCTACATAGCAATCCCTGAGTGAGAGCTCTCTGGAGAAGGAACTGACTGCCTTTTTCATTTGTACAAAGCGCAAAGATGCCTACCCTTGATTCAGGTCTCTGCGTGCTACAGCCATACAAATTACATATGATCATTACATATGGTCCCTACTCTCATTCCCCTGCTGGAATTGCTGGATCCCACTCTTTCCCATGCCGTGCTAGGCAGAAGCTGTTGGGTGCAATGCATCTTTAACCTCAGCAAATGATTGTGCATAGCTGGCACAAATGTCATCGTTAGGGCCCCACCAAATTCATGGTCCATTTTGATCCATTTCACGGTCACAGGATTTTTAAAATCATACATTTCATGATTTCAAATATTTAAATGTGGAGTTTCGCAGTGTTGTAACTGTAGGGGTCCTGACCCAAAAGGAGGAGGAGGAGGTGGTGGTGGTGTTGGAAAGAGTCCAGTGGAGGGCAACTAAAATGATCAGCGGGCTGGAGCACATGACTTATGAGGAGAGGCTGAGGGAACTGGGATTGTTTAGTCTACAGAAGAGAAGAATGAGGGGGGATTTGATAGCTGCTTTCAACCACCTGAAAGGGGGTTCCAACAAGGATGGATCTAGACTGTTCTCAGTGGTGGAAGATGACAGAACAAGGAGTAATGGTCTCAAGTTGCAGAGGGGGAGGTTTAGGTTGGATATTAGGAAAAACTTTTTCACTAGTAGGGTGGTGAAGCACTGGCATGGATTACCTAGAGAGGTGGTGGAATCTCCTTCCTTAGAGGTTTTTAAGGTCAGGCTTGACAAAGCCCTGGCTGGGATGATTTAGTTGGGGTTGGTCCTGCTTTGAGCAGGGGGTTGGACTAGATGACCTCCTGAGGTTCCCTTCCAACCCTGAGATTCTATGATTCTATGATTCTATAAGTTTGTATGGTACAGGGTAAAAAATATACAAAAGACCAGATTTCATGGTGGGAGACCAGCTGGGAGCCCAGCTCTGAAGGCAGCACCACCAGCAGCAGCACAGAAGGAAGGATGGTATGGTATTGCTACCCTTACTTCTGCACTGCTGCCTTCAGAACTGGGCACCTGGCCAGCAGCCGCCAGTCTCCAGCCACCCAGCTCTGAAGGCAGCGCAGAAGTAAAGGTGGCAATACCACACTCCCCGCCCCCTACAATAACCTTGCAACCCTCTTTTGGGTTGGGACCCTGAGTTTGAGAAATGCAGGTCTCCCCTCATGAAGTTTGTATGGTACAGGGTAAAAAATATACAAAAGACCAGATTTCATGGGGGGAGACCAGATTTCATGGTCCGTGACTCGTTTTTCACAGTAGGGCCCTAGTCACAGCTTTTCACTGCTGACCCGTGATCTTTATGAACACACACACTGCTCATTTGTAGCAGTACGGGCTCTGGAGAAAACAAATAAACATTACAAAGAGGTCGATGAAGGGCACTGGCTCACTCCCACTGGCCCATCTTTGACCCACCTCCCACTTTGTAGGTCAAATGTCTGAAGGCAGCCCATGACAGTAGTGTTTGAAAGTTGTCGCCATTGGACTATTTCACTCTGGTTTCCAGTGTCCAACTGAAGGGATCAAGATCTTATAGGGAATCCCTCCAGATCAAGGCTAAGATAAATTAAGGTCCCGGTTCAAAGCCTATTAAAGTCAATGGAAGGAATCCCACAAACTTCAAAAGGCTTTGGGTCAGGTCCCAAGGGAGCAGTATTAGAGACCATCCCCTTTCCCTAGATGTGCCATGTCCATTCTGTGGTTCAGTAGAGGGTTTTGCTCTCCAAGCCTGTGAACCTGGTACTTTTCACCAGCACTGAATTCATCTTCTGGGAAGAAATGCACTTTTGGAAATGGAGCATAATGTTGGAACGCTACAGATTCCTACAGTAATTACTTCTGAAAGGTCATCAAAACCACAGAAGGGCAACATAACTCCTGAGTGACTCACCACTGGAGCAGAAAGGCGCAGGAAGATGGGAGTGTAACTCATTATTTTCATTGAAAGAAGCATAAAATATAGTAAATAATTTTTGAAAAAAATCGGTGTCCTATGAGCAATAAATGATTTGCTTCTTGTTCTTTTCAAGCTAGGTACTGGTTAGTTACCAAGGTGATGGATGCTTTAGAAATACCATAAATAGAGAGGCAATATCTAACCAGAGTATTAAGTGACCTTGTCTGTATCTTCACATCTGGTCTTCAATACTGTACTTAGTTCTTCTTTTTTACACACACACACACACACACACACACACACACACACACACACACACACACACACACACACACACACACACACACACACACACACACAAAATAGACAGGATTATGAGTAAGGAATTCAGTACATAGCTTACCTGAAAACCAATCACATGTTTGTAATATCTGGGGATGCCAATCAGGGACTTATCTGTCCACCATAGCATTTAATGGATCTGTTCCGGCAGTTACACACTCCTCCTCCTACCCCCAGGAGAGATGTTAGGAGCCTGTATCCTGACAATTAGGTGCTGCCGGAAATGGGCTAAGTGATGATGGCCATCAGTGATGGTCAAAGTGGCCACTAAACAGGCCACCGTGCTGCAAGTGGTTATAAAATATTCCAGTGATAAAGCAGTAACCCAGTGTCACCCTTACACTATGCAGCACCTTGCTCAGCAACTAGTCTTACTGAAATCCATGGGACTCCTTGTAGAGTGGAAGGATCTAGCCCTCAACAAGGACAATTTCCAGACATCTCACCAAGCCCCACAGCTCCCTAATTCGGTTGTGAAATGCAAACAGGACCCTTTTATGGGCAGCCAAGGGATTTGCTATTTCCATGAATGCTACTTTTTCTACAAGGTGGCCTCGTGTGATATTATTCAATGGAAGTTTTTCAGCAGCGGAATGGAGCTATAAATGTGTGTGTGTATTATATATCTAAAAAAATTCTGATGATGGCTTTGAAAGGAAAGAGTACAAACTTTGATTAGTTGCCAAACATGTCTGGCATATTATGGATACTGGAATTTGCTTCATAGAAAATGGCATCATTTTATTGACTCTCAAGAAAGGAATTCAAATTTTAGGGCCTCTCTTTTGCTTCGTTCTCTTCCTTTTCAGCCTCCTCTTTATCTGTGGCACTAAAATACATTCTCTTTCCAGAGCCATTATTCTGTTAATGCTCTCCTATTCTGGTACTACAGTGCTTTCTCTGCTTCTGCCTCCATACCTTTCTTCAAGTCTCTTTCCCACATTTTGAAATTACAATACAAACATGAAATAGAACAGATCTTGGGGTTGTTGTTTTTTTTTACATATAAAGAGGTCAGACAAAAAGTGTATGCAACTGTTTGAAACAATTGATATCACTATACAAAAGGAAATGGAATGAGATGAGTTTTACACAGTTCCTTAGGGAAATGATTCAATATGCACTCTTATCAAAGTTTTAGAATGGCCCGGCTGCTGCTTGTTTGCTTTGATGAAGCTGATAATAACAGAAATTTACATGTATTTGCATTTTTCCTCTAGAATTCACCGAAGCGTCTCTGAATATTTAAAGTATTAATTTAACATGTGTAGGGCTGTGAGTTGCACAAAATATTAAATAACGAGAGGTCAGGTAGAAACTCGCAAAACAGGGTTAGGTTTGGTGTGATGCTTAACCTCGCCTGACTTTATTATTTATTTGCATCTGGAAGCGCCAGCCAAAATCATGGCCTCATTGTGCCAGGTGATATACAAATGCATAGTAAGAGACAGCCTCTGCCCCCAAAGGATTTACAGTCTAAATAGACATGACAGAGGGTGGGAAGAAGATGAAGTGACTCTCAAGTTTATAGAGTAGGTCATTGGCAGAGCCCATATCTCCAGGGTCCCAGGACGCTGCTCAATCCATTGGACCACAGCACCTCTCCTCACAAGGCATCTTCTGGAGACTTTGCCCTTGATGTGTCCATTAAATCTCCTTCATATCACTGTTGCTTCCCTTCTCTTGCAGCATTCTTCTACTAGCTAGGAAGCATAACTACTCTTCCACTAAACTAGCTTTATTCTGTACACTGCCCCACCAAAAACACTGGTAAGATGAAATGTGATCTCCTTCATTAGAGCCAGGCAGGGGAGCTCAAAATTGACCTTGAACTCTATCAAGCTGGGTTTCCAGTTACTCAAAGCCCAGGGTTTGGCAAATAGGTTTGGATGAACTGGGGTTATGTATGAGTCAGGAATGTATGTACCCAGATCTAATTCCAAGCTTCCTAAAGTTATGTGGAGAGGGAACATGGGTCTGGTTAATTTGGGAGGATTTTTCAGGCCCATGCCTGAACCACAGAGTTGGGAGATTTGCTATCTGACACTCCCGTGCAGCTACGGCATCAAACTTTGGAAGAGCTTAGATTCAGATCCCAGTGCTGATCCAGGACCATCTCTACTAACTACTGACCTGAACCTTTGCAAAATCCTTAAAACAACCTGAAGCAAATATTTATCCTCTGATCTTTCCCCCCACTCTTCGTATACCTCTGAATCTCCTTGTTTGGAAATGGAGGTACCTAAATACTGCACTAAATCCTGATTTCATGGTATTACTGGCCTGACCCGGAAGATTAAATACCAGTAATCTCCTGAAAGGTCATATTCTCACCAGATTTCTAAGAGGTTTGGATAGTTCCAATAGAACCTGGAAAAAGCATTCAAACTTCTTAGGGCTCACCCAAACTGAACTTCGGAGCCTGTAAAATTATATGCATTACCAGGACTTTTGGAGTTCACGGATACATCACATCAATGCATTGCTCTTTCCAAAGGAACAAATATATTTTCTTTGCTCAGTTCCATGTACTGTGATTGTTGAGTCTTTCTTACATGTCTACTTTTCCTTTACTTACTATAAACACTTCACGAACCTCTCAGCTACTGCTGCTGCATGCAGCCAAACGGTGCTAATGGCAAGTCAACCTGTTTTCTCTCGCCAGCCCAATGAGGGCCCCGCATTGACTTAGACCTGTCTCTCACAGAAGCGATAGACAACTTAATGGCTTTCTGAGATTTCCCAATCAATACCTATCTTAAAGTCCCCAATGTGCCATAATCTGAATCAGGGCCTGTGAAGCAAAACTGAAAATGAGCTCCCCAGGCTTTAGCTTCAGGCTGTTATCCATACCAGGAGTTCTTTTTTATGCTCTTATTATTTACTAATATATGCACTACAGTTTTAAAAACTGAGCTTCTGAGTTTGAACCTGCAAATTGCAAGCCTGTATAGTGTGTCTACAATTCTTTGCAGGTACAACTAATGCCACTTTGTTAGTGAAGGCCTGGACTCCATGGGTGCTCAAGGGCTCAAGCACCCATGGAGAGAAAATAAGGGGTGCTCAGCACCCAAAGGACTGGCCAAGGCTGCTACTCTGGTGGCCCTGGGGCTAGCTGCCAATCAGCTGTTCAGTGGCTGGCCCTAAACTCCCAGCAGCTCTTCAGTGGCTGTGCCGCTGATCAGCTGTTGAGCAGGGCTGCTGTGCCCATCAGCTGCTGAGCAGGGCTGACCCACGAGTTACTCCTTTCTGCCCCCTCCCCCACTCACTGCCCTGAAGGCAGGAGGGGGCAAAAAGGAGTGAAGGAAGGGGTGGGAGGTGCTCAGGGGAGGGAGGGTCTCGGGAGAGGGGGTGGAGCAGGGTGGGAAGAGGTGGAGTGGGGGCGGGGCCCCATGGATGGCTCCTTGGGGGAGGAAGTGGAGCCGGTGTGGGGCACCCACCAACAAAACTAAAAGTCAGCACCTATGGCTGAACGTGAGCATTCATCAAGGACTTAGGTGTGCTAGGGAATGATGGTTCTAAACTTATGGAATGACTTTTGATGGTATAATTTGTACGGCAGAGGGGAATAGCAGCTGGTAGGGTGAGCAAGCTTCCCCAGACAGAGAGAAAGTTTGCATGATTAGTTGCCTGTGGCGTAAAAAACCATATATACAGTTTTATGGCCTTATCAAGGTGTTTTCCAATAACATTATACTGTTCACAAGTCGTCCATCAGCCAGAGCTAATGAAATCAGTTAGAAGCCAGTGCGGACAAATACATCTTAAGCTCATAAACAAAGCAAAGACATTGGGCCAGCATCTACTTTCAGTTGCAGCAGTGTAAGTCTGGAGTAAATTCACGGCCGTCCATGAAGTCACGCCATTAAACTGAATATGCAACCAGACCACTCTAAGCGCTTTGCCAGAGATCGATCGGGGGGCAGCACTTAATTTGCACAGAGGCCACATCCCTTTGGGATTTGCCATGGTGGTGATGATCATGACGAATGGAGTCACTCCCGATTTACACAGATATAGCTGAGCCAACGGGGTGTGGCCTGGGCTCATTCACCCTCTCCATTATTATTTAGTAATATTACTCCTTGATTTATATAGGGCCTGATTTTGTCATTGCCGGCCTCAGGAACAGCCCAGGGACCATAGCATGACCCAGACCATCGGTCTACTGCCTGGTTTCATCTTTCTCCAGTGCTGGCAGAGGGGAAGTAATTGGCACTCTGCCTATACTTGGTCCAGATTGTTTCCCTCTCCTGCATTAGCCAACACATTGGGGATGCAGAACACAAAGAGAAGGCTCTGCCCACCTGTGTACAATAAAGATAAGCTAACCTATGCCCCCAATACAGATAGCCGGTGCAGTGGAGTAAGGGACACCGGATGCAGCCTTAATTCTCCATGTTGTCATGTGGGACAAGTTACTAGCTCACCCTTATTTATTTAATGGCTGTTTGGTGACCCCCTACGTGAAAATAGCCATAGGTCTCAATCCAGTGGCTGGTGGGCAGGTGTCTACACAAACCACCATCACAGCTGGGAACCAACTAGAAACCTTCATAATAAATTGTCAGCAGAAAGGCCGATAACTTAAAGGACCACATTATTGTTCATTAATAATTGATCATGAATAATTTGCCATTCATCAATAACCAATTAATTGATACTACTCAATACATTTTTAAACTGAGAATGTGTGTTTGGTGAGAGGGATTTCCTGAGTCTAGATTCGTTTAATAACAACCTTGGATACGTCGGCTTAATTGGATTTGTTGATTAATAGTTAGTAAAGACAGCACATTGCACACAGAGGCATATAACTACACAGAGCAACGCAAGACCTTTGCTTGTAGTTGTCTCTGACAGCCTGCATGTGATCTGCAGGTGGTCTCCTTCCCCTTCACAAATGCTTAGGGTGACCAGATGTCCTGGTTTTATAGGGACAGTCTCAATATTTGGGGCTTTATCTTATATAGGTGCCTATTACTCCCATGCCCTGTCCCTATTTTTCACACTTGCTGTTTAGTCATCCTACAAATGCTTAGAGCCATTCTATCTTTGTTTCCTCCTTTTGTTACCATGGCGACCCTTATCTACTTCCTCCTTTTTGGTCCATACTTTTTCTCGTCTTAGGTTCTTTTCTAACCCCTCTGTTCCCTTACAACTTTCCAACTGTCTCAACACCTCGTGGTTAGTGATTATTCCCTTACTTGGGAGCTTTTAGCTGTTCTATGTTTTGCTCCAATTTTGCGGCTAGTACAGGAACTAAAGGTTACAGCTTTCAGTAAAATTCCACTCTTTAAAGTTATCTTGCCTGCAAAGCATCATGGTACTCTTGCTCCCAGGCAAACCTTAGACACTTTCTTCGACCTGTTTAAAGGCAACAATATAGACCAAAACACCTTTTCACTGCCAGAGACTGTCCTTCCAATGTAGGGCTCGCTTTTATGACTGGATGGTACTATGTGAAGAGCCATTTCTGTACATCAAGCCAACACTCCAACAGCATTAAAGTTATTAAAAAAGCTGGAACATTTTCTGGGCAAAGGAAGAACTTGTGGGGGGTTTTTTAAGTGTGTTGTAGTCATAATAAATGGCAAATTCATTCAGAAATGTTTAGAATCAATAGGCCAAATTCATGTCTGATGTAACTCTGTACAGTGAATGGACTTAAACCAAGATAAAGGAGGATGTCTGTCTGTCTGTCTCATAAAGGGTTTTAGTGGAAAAAAATCAGTTACATTTTCTGTTTGAATTTTGTACTTCTCTATGCGTCATGGAAAATCGCTAAAGCCATGTGCTCTTTGCCTGAGATCTACTATAGCAAAGGTAAGCGTGGAACAAACGTTATGTCTCAGATATAAGTTGAAGGAACTTAGTGATAGAAACAAAGAACAGAGAGGGAGGGCGTTGCCAGCTCCAGACATAGCCACTGATAAAATTTTCAGTGGTTGGAGTTATTCATATTTAAAGGAAAGAGATTTAACAGCAACCAGAAATAGCCACACAGAGAGCACATCTTTGACTTCACTCTAGGCAGAATGTTAATGGAAATGTACACTGACTATAATTTTGCTGCAGAAGTACGACAGCGGGAGATGAGGGGTTATATGAGTGACCCACAACAGACGTTTAGGGGAACTCAAAAGTACTGTCATCCCTCTTTGTTGACACACATCGTGTTCTTTTGCAATCATTTTTTTCCCCAGTCTAACGTCTCCTTCATTTCCTATTCAGATCACTCGAGGAAATATTTATGGGACTGTATAAACATTCTCGTTATTATGGACATCATTATGAACCTAATGAAACATTGAAGGAAGTCCTGCTTTACAATATCGGTTAATGTACCCACATGGGCTTACTAGGGAAAGTCTGTGAACACCCCCATACTTCCCTTCCTAATCTAGGCTACATATCTCAGGCTCATCTTGAGAGTGGGCTGAACCAAAGCCCCTGGTCCAAACACCCCAAAACTCTATGGTGTGGCCCTCCCCTTATAGAAAGTTAGTTACTTCATTATTTTTGTCTTTATTAGCATGATGTATAATAGCAAGAAAGGCAGCTAATTGCTGACTGCATCAAGGGCTTTGCCTCAGGTTCTCCAGCCAATCAGGAAATGGCAGGGAATATCCTTCATATTGCACTGCTTAAATGAGTTCCAAGAGGCCCAACATGAATACCCATTATCTTTACTGGAGTGAAAGGGCAGTGGGAGGGGATCTTCACATACGTGGGTGTGACGGGTTGGGATCACAGAGACCTGCTTGGTGCTGCCACCTGGTGTGCCAAGGCTACTTCTGCCCCTGCTTCCAGGCCTTTTCCAGCTTGGGACTCCCGAATCCTGTCTGTTTTGAGCCAGATTCCCCTGATCTGCCGGAAACGCAGACCCAGGTCCGAACCAAGTCCACACACACCTGTAAGGCTCCTGGCAGCGCTCTTGCCTTTGACACCCAGGTGCCCAACTCCCAATGGGGTTCAAACCCTGAATAAATCCGTTTTACCCCGTATAAAGCTTATACAGGGTAAACTCATAAATAGTTCGCCTTCTATTTCAAAGATAGAAAGATATGCACAGCTGTTTGCCCCCCCGCCAGGTACTAACACGTACTCCAGGTAACTTAATAAGTAAAAAGTGATTTTAATAAGTACAGGAAGTAGGATTTAAGTGATTCCAAGTAGTGACAGACAGAACAAAGTGAATGACTAAATAAAATAAAATAGAACACGCAGTTCTATGTCTAATCACCCTGTGTACAGATAAAAACCTCACTAGGTCCAGTAAACAGGCTATCTTCCTCCTAGCCTGGGTCCAGCAATCACTCACCCCCCTAATGTCTTTGTCCTTTGTTCAGTCTCTTTCAGGTGTGTCCTTGGGGGGTGGAGAGTCTCTCTTTAGCCAGCTGAAGACAAAATGGTGGGGTCTTCCCAGGGCTTTTATAGCCTTTCCCCCCCACTCCCTGTGTACATTATGTTGCCCTGGAGTTGTGGGATCACATGGGCAAGTCACCTGTCCATGCACCCTAACCGGTCCAGCCAGGTGCATTCATGACCAGGCCCCGATGTGGATTGGGGTCTGCAACTTCTTTTGTCTGTTAAGTGCTTGTACTTAACTTGCACATTCTTTTCTCCAAACATGAGCCCATGCACTTATAAAGGCTATGTACAAAACCAGCAAATATAAAACCAATCTTCATAACTCCAACTACAACAATGATACATGCATACAAACAGGAGGAATAGATTCAGTAGATCATAACTTTCACAGAGATATGTTACATGGCACATGTAGCATAAAACATATCCTAGTTACATATATACATTTATAAGCATCTCCCCATAAAGTTTTATGGGGTACACCATCACAATGGGCACCACCCAAGTTTGCTTTGAAACTTCCTCCTTCTGAGGGAAGAATCTGACCTACCAAATTCTCAGAGTCCAAGGCAACTCCAAAACACCATTCCCTCACTTAGCAGAATCTTTCCATATATAAAGAGAGCCCCATTCTCACTTTTTTAGAGGAGAGAGGATAGTTCTGTCTTCATGGCCTGTCAATAATATAGAGCTATTTGTGGATACCAACCCACCAAAAACTTCTCTGAAACCTTCAAACCATGGGGAAGCTGTGGTGTTTGACAGAGCAGTGAAACCTAAGTTCTACTCCTGATCAGTTCAGGAACCTTGGGCCAGTGACTTAATCTCTTAGTTTCTGCCATCTGTAAAATGGGGATAAAAATGTCTGCTTAGTGTTTGTAAAGCTCTCTGAGATCCATGGAGGGCGAGTACAAGGATAAACACTCTATGAATGCTGGGAATGTTCTCATTCTATCATAAATACTGAGACACCTGTGCTTAATATGAGTCATCTCCTGAACCCACTGCTCACATTGGTGAGTTGTTACACCAATGAGTA
This sequence comes from Macrochelys suwanniensis, assembly GCA_033296515.1. Lineage (NCBI taxonomy): Eukaryota > Metazoa > Chordata > Testudines > Chelydridae > Macrochelys > Macrochelys suwanniensis. The sequence continues at coordinate 137,235,740 of CM065778.1, forward strand.
TCCCTGTTGATTTCATTAGGACTCCTCGTATTCCTATGTGTTCCTCAATAGCATTGGTTGGAAAATATTTTTGGAGGGGTTTTTTTTGTTTTGTTTTGTTTTCTCCCATGAAAAATTTTGACTTTCGATCAAACATCCAGAAACTGAAGAAGAAGAAGAAAAAATCAGCTGAAAACAAAAATGTTTTTAGCCCATAATGTTCAGGTTTCGGATTTCCAGTGAAAACAGCAAATATTTTGGTGGACATTTTCCATGCAATTTTTCATTTAGCCAAAAAGCCCAGTTTTCCATTGATGAATAATTGTTGCCTGAAGTGACTAAGGGGTTTGAAATCAGTCCCTAAAGTTGCACTCAGAGTTTCTCAAATTCTTACTTGTGATGGGCAGCCAAGAGACTGCAGTATCAAGGAGTTGGGAACTCTGGATCATAAGGGGAATGTTTACTCTGCCTGCTAGACTTTATGTGCTTTCTGGTTTTTTCCCTGCATTAGACCCAATATGCTCAATTTCCAAAAAACAAATGACTAAGTGGCTTTACCTATTGATCATCTTCCAACAAAACAGCAATGAAAATACTTATAGACTTTAAGGTTGGAAGGGGCCATCCAGAGATGAAAGTAAGCCGCTCCGATCCAGTACAGTGTACCGGTAAGAAAGTGGCCGCTGGTACACAGCTGACTGTATGGCAGGGCCGCTGATGCGGTGGGGGGGGGGGGGGGGGGAGGCAAAATGGGAAGTTTCCCCAGGGCTCGGCAATTTAAAAGGGCCCGGGGCTCCTGGCCACTGTTGCTACTACCGCACCCCAGCCCGCCGTAGCAGACAGCGCCCTGGGCCCTTTAAATCGCTGCCGGAACCCCAGGCAGTGCGGGCCGGGCAGCGCTGAAGGGCTGGCTGTGAGAGTCTGGCCCCAGCCCCACCCCTTCCACCGAAGGCCCTTGCCCCTTCTGGGGGCCCAGAGCCACACCCCCCACCTGGCCCAGGACCCCGCCCGCCCTACATACCAGTAAGTCCATTAAGTTACTTCCACCCCTGGAGCCATCATGATCATATAGTCTGATCTCCTGCACATTTCAGGCCACAGACCCTCACCCACCCACCCCTGTAATAGACGCCAACCTCTGGCTGAGTTACTGAAGTCCTCAAACCATGATTTAAAGACTTCAAATTACAGAAAATCCTCCGTTTACACTGGTTTAAACCAGCAAGTGACCCATGCCCCATGCTGCAGAGGAAGGCGAAAATCTGCCAATCTGACATGGGGGGTGGGGGGGGGAGGGTTATTCCTTCCCCATCCCAAATATGGCAATCAGTTAGACCCTGGGCATCTGGTAAAGACACATCAGCCAGATGCCTAGGAAGGAATTCTCTGTAGTAACTCAGAGCCCTGTTTGGTAAAGGCTTAGAAATCTGTGTAACCATTTTCAGGTGCTACAGAGTAAAAAGATACATACTTCGGGTCATAATGAAGTCTTTGTCTGTAATCACCTGCCTTCCTTTGGGGGCTGATGGCAATGTGCTATCATAAGGTCCTGAAAAGCACATTGTAATTTTTTTTAAATTTGTATTGATTTGTCTCTTCTAAATTTGGCTTACATTGCATATGGGTTAGCATGTCTCAACAGCCTTTGTCTGGCTCGGATATAAAGGTCCGATTGCTGCTTCAGCATTCTTTGGGCCAGAGATTCAGCTGGAATAAATTGGCCTCACTCCATTGACTGCAGTGAAGCTATGCTGATGTTCACAAGCTGAGGATCTAAGCTTCTAAATCTTGGACTTGGACCCTTTAAAAAAAAAAGAAAAAAAGAAAAGGAGCAGAAACCAAGACAGGAGAAAATCACCTTTCTGAAAACCTGTTTACAAGGACAAACAGAACAACAGTGATTGACTTATTCCCACAGAATCACTGGCTGGAGTAGATAAGATATATTGAATTTTTAATTGTGTTCCATCATGAATACAGGTGTTTTGCATCAGTCACGATGTAACAGTCATTTAACAATTCTCTGCTGGTTTCCTGACAAGAGGAACCTCAAATTTAATTAGAATTGTGAGACGCAGCCAAGAGCTTGATAACTAAGGGCCATTCTGATGGAACTAAAAATGCCAAGAAGTTGGACAGCGAGAGATAAGACTTGTTTTAAAGAGACACAGTGAGTGCATTTCAACCTTCAGGTCCCATAGAGGCAAAGGTAATAGAACCTTTACACACTATTCTCAGGTTAGGTTGCACAGGGGCACTACATCTTCAGCTGTTTTATTGCCGTTTTTCTTCTCATGATTGACACGTCGGAGAACTAAATACGAGCTCTATTTGGATAGGTGAGTAAAGTACTCAGGGGCTGGATCTCACCAGACACAGATACTCAGTGCGTTTAACACATTCAAAACCTTAAAAGCCTTAAATAAAACACAGATGCCCACCTTGTCGTTTTTATACCGACAGATCATGCCGCAGAGATGTGGAGGATGGTGGCGGGGGCACGTGGTATGGGAGAGTGTTGTGAAAAAGCTAGCTAAATTGTCAAAAGTACGTAGCTCTCGTGTGAGATACCAACCCACTTTGAACTAGTCACATTTCAAAAATTCTATTAACTTCTGACCACGGTAATAAATATTGGTATCAATGGTGAATCAAAATAGCAAGAAAGTCTTAGTCAGAGGTTAGTTTGAGTGCACTGGGAAATATGTACGAAAAGAAGACCTCTTTAGGGTGCTTAAATTGGGCACTCATATGTGGAGGCAGTTAACATCACCAGTGCCTTTTGAAAATGCCGGTCAAAAGATAAGGATTACTTGTGGCACCTTAGGGCTAGTCTACACTTACCAGCTGGATCGGAGGCGTCGGATCGATCTTCTGGGTTCGATTTATTGCGTCTTGTCTAGACACGATAAATCGAACCAGGAAGTGCTCCCCCGTCAACTCCGGTAATCCTGCTCCACGAACGGAGCAGGCGGAGTCGACGGGGGAGCCTGCACGCCGCGTGTGGACCACAGGTAAGTTCGGACTAAGAGACTTCGACTTCAGCTACGTTATTAACGTAGCTGAAGTTGCGTATCTTAGTTCGACAGGGGGGGTTAGTGTGGACCAGCCCTTAGAGACTAACAAATTTATTTCAGCATAAGCTTTCGTGGGTTAGAACCCACTTCATCAGATGCATGGAATGGAACATACAGTGAGCAGATATTTATACATTCAGAGAAACATGAAAAGGTGGAAGTGCCTATACCAACTTGAAGGGGCTAATTAATTAAGAGGAACTATATTAGCAGGGGAAAAAAAACTTTTGAAGTGATAATCAAGATGGCCCATTGCGGACAGTTGACACAAAGGTGTGAGTGAGGATAGTTAACTTAAGGGAAATAGATTCAATTAACGTAATGGCCAAGCCACTCCCAGTCTCTGTTCAACACTGAGTTGATGGTACCTAGTTTGCATATCAATTCCAGTTCAACAGCTTCTGGTTGAAGTCTGTTTTTGAAGTTTTTCTGTTGCAAAATTGCCACTTTTAAGTCTGTCACTGAGTGATTAGAGAGGTTGAAATGTTCTCCTACTGGTTTTTGAATGTTATGATTCCTGATGTCCGATTTGTGTCCGTTTATTCTTTTGCGTAGAGACTGTCCAGTTTGGCCAATGTACATGGCAGAGGGGCATTGCTGGCACATGATGGCATATATCACATTGGTAGATGAGCAGGTGAACGATCCCCTGATGGTGTGGCGGATGTGATTAGGTCCTATGATGGTGTCACTTGAATAGATATGTGGACAGAGTTGGCATCGGGCTTTGTTGCAAGGATAGGTTCCTGGGTTAGTGTTTTTGTTGTATCGTGTGTGGTTGCTGGTGAGTATTTGCTTCAGGTTGGGGGGGCTGTCTGTAAGCGAGGAATAAAAGAAAAGATGGGCAACAGTGTAGAGGTGTTATCCTCACCGTGGCTTGATATTGCAGTCATAACTCAGTGGCGACGAAGAGTGAACTGTCCCTGCCTATGTACATGGGCTATAAATAAATGCCAACTACTTTAGTGTAAGTGAACACCTCTGATTTCTTTGATCCCTTTACCACTACAAAGCCCACAGAGTGCATATAAGCTACCGTATGCTACACTTCTGAACCGACAGGGTCATTTATCTGAGTGGGATGCACCTTTTTTTCCTGATTATAACCCCAGGGTTTTAGAAACCTTTTCCCCCTGGTTTTTAATTCCTATCTGGCACTCACAGCAAACATGCAGCGAACATTGTGAGCAGCTTTGTTAAAGTTTCGTTATGCAGCAATGCCTGCCAGGCATCTGTACAACTGTCAGAGTTGACGTGTCTTAATAGCTTTTGTGCCAGAAGCACTTCATGTTGTAGGGGCTGCTTGAACTCCTCGAATGCCTCCTGCCCGCCTAGATGAGAATGCCAACTCCCTATTGTTTTAGGTAATAATGTTAGATTGGCTTATTCCAGAGCATCTGACAAATAAATAGGAGGTGCAGTTTGAGTGATGCATCCTTTTGCTCGTTTACCTTCAGCAGATGCCGCAGGCCAAGTAGCCATTCATCTGTAGCTCTTTTCATTGCACTGTTATTCCTAATGAATTCTTTTTTACTGGATGTGGGTATAAATAAATTACAGTAACGCAGACCTCTGCAGCTTTTTGCTAGGCACCGTTACTATTGCAGGTTGTCTCTTTCCCATTTCCAAAAAAATCACATAAAAAGCTACGCAGGTAGGCTTTGTTTCAAAACAATGGTGGGTAGGAAAATAAAACCCCCAGAGCGAATAACGCTTTATTGACGGATACAAGTGCTTTATTCTAAATTTTAGTTGAATATACAAGAACGGCTGACGTAGCCTGGAATTTGTTTAAAGTCTCCAATGAAAATATACTTCTTTATATCTGTAGGGAATTGGGGACCTGGCTACGACTTTTTATCATGGATTTTCATAAATACCGTACCACTAAAGGCAGAAATGAGAGGGATACTGAGAAGGTGGAAGAAATAATAACATTTGGGGAGTTGCAATAAATATACTTAGCCCCAAAAAGTGGCTTTTTATGCTGATGGACAGCGTAATAACTCTTGATAGCCAAGATGGGACAGAGCTGGAACCAACTCACAATTGTGTCTGTGTGCGTATGTTGTTATTGATAGTTAGGATAAGGAAGGGGGACAAGTACTTGGACTTCAATCCCCAGCTCCGAAACATCTCCTATGTTTTTTTTACAAGTTGCATCCAAAACTGGAAAGGGACTGGTTTCTTGATCTGATTTGCCATGAGGCCCAAATAGGCTAAAATCTCATGAGAACGGCTGATTTTGTCACACTCCAACTCTTTAAAAATGCCCATTGCGGCCAGTTTCTGACACAAACAGTTGGTGAAGTTGAGGCACGGTTGAATCTGAAAACTGAACCCCAGCCTTGATCTAATTCAGATCCCGAAAACTGCCTTTTCAATCTATCTTCATTACAAATATGTCGGGTCCAGGTCAGCCTTGGCTTAGAAACGACTATGTCCGTGGACAGTTATAGAACATGGGATGGATGTGAGTGAGGTAAAGATACGGTGGCACGTTTGAAATTGTGGTCATCAACGAAACAGCATTCACATTTCTCAATGAATTAGAAAACCAAGCATTCAGTGTGATCAACTGATGACTCAACTGGCTGAGAATCCTGAAGGGCAGATTTGGAAGGATTTCTAGATAGGCATTTTTTTTTACATCAAAAATATAACAGGAATAAGTTTTTTATACTCGCATATTTAACAGATACCCCTTATTTGATCTCAATGATGAGTTCAGATGACATTTAGAGTAAGCACATGCAAGCTGGGTTTTGAAGAAATCTCAGCCATATTCCTGAAAAGTACCAATTTCAGTCCAGAACATGGGGCTGTTTTCATCACATCAGGAGGGCACAAAATATCTTAGTTATCTGCTGAGCTGGGCTTGCAATGATTTGGTTGGGAGAGATTAAAACACGCTTGGTTTGGGCAAGATCAGTATTCTTTCCCAAATAATTCACCCATGCATCATGCACCTCATTGTTTACATCTATATTTGTTCAAGAGCAACAGCTGTGTCTCAGAAACAATATAGAAACCAGGGGACCAACTCATCTATAGTATAAGGGATTCATATTACATGAGAACTGAATTTTACCCACAGACCTTCATATCAAGGAAGTGGATCCAAAATTTTCTCTGGCTGTTATGGACCAAAAATTATTCTAGTCTCAGTTCAACAAAGCACTTAATCATGTGTTTAAGTGCTTTGCTGAATCAGGACCTATGATCCAATGCCTCTTCAATAATCTGCTTTATTTAGAATGAGTTGCTGGTTCCTAGTGGGAAAATGTCTATCCCAAAACCACAGTCTGGCTTACTTGTCCACTAGGCCACACTGCCTCCCTCCTAAGTATGGAAATTTATTCCACTGGGCTGTCCATCTAGCACCTTTCAAAAGAAAGGATGGGGCATGTAGGTTTTTATCAGTGTGGGATATGTTACCAGAAATGCCCATGCTTTCCCATGTGGCTTTCTCTGACACAGTGGTGGGTGATATGCACAATGCAGAAGCAAATCATTCCCACAAGGAGCATATTCCTTGGTGACTTCCTGCTCCCTATTAACTGTTCCCAGGACAGAGTTTCCCAGCATGCCTTTCTGAGGCTGAACCTTTAAATATGGCAAATCCGTGAAGCTATAGCCCCCCCAAAAAACAATTTCCAGGAGGCATTTCCCTCTCTTCTAGCTAATATGTTTTCCCCATCCTGATATATTGGTTTGTCCAAACTCCTGTATGGTCTATTCATATGGTTCCCCTTTCACCTCACCTACAATAACGTAGTTCTACCACCTAATCAATATATAATCTTCTGTATCTTCTCAAGTTCATGTCACCTAACAAAGCCATTCTGTTATTCTAGCATGATGCAACTGAAACCTGCTTCTTTCCCGATGGATGGAGGATATTCCTTTACAAAGCAGCCCAGTGTTTTCCAGCTGAAAGTTAGTTGAACACATCGGCCGAATATACTTCAGTTGCTACATCTTGGCACAGAGATGTGTGACATGCATTGCTAATATGTTCTGTCTACTGCTGAAAGAATAAAAGAGCCCTGGAATGAAGAGCATCGCAATAGGAGTGGTTCGTTTTTGCACATGCAAAGGTGGGCATTTCCATTAGTGGTGTTGCTGCGTGTATTATAGTAACACTTAGGGTACATCTACATCACAAGAAGAAACCTGCAGCATTGAGTCTCGGAGCCCGGGTCAATTGACGCTTTCTCACAGGGCTTGGGCTGTGGCAGTGGAAAATTGCAGTGTAGACATTTAGGGGATGTCTACACTGTAATTAAAACTCCACATGTGGCCCATGCCAGCGGACTCAGGATCATGGGGCAGAGGATCACGGATTGTTTAATTGTGGTATAGGTGTTTGGGTTTGGACTGGAGCCCAGGGTCTAGGTCTCTGCAAGGGGGGAGGGTCCCAAAGCTTAGGCTGCAGCCCAAGCCCAAATGTCTACATGGCAATTAAACAGCCCCTTAGCCCAAGCCCAAGCCAGTTGGCATGGGTCAGCCACAGCTATCTAATCACAGGGTAGACAGACTCTGGGATTTGGGCTGGAGCCCAGGGTCTCAGAGCCCTGCCTCCAGGCTGAGCCAGAATGTGCCAGAATGTCTACACTGCTACTTTTAGCCATGTGCTAGGTACTGTACAAACACACACTGCCCTATAAAGTTCACAACTGAAAAGAGACAATAAGTGGGAGGCTAAACAGAGGCAAAAACGAATGGAAATGCGTTGCCCGAGGTCCCAGAGCTGGTTTGTGGAAGAGACTGGACCAGAAAACAGAGTCTCTCGACTCTCAGTCCGAGGCCCTGTCCATTAGACCGCACTGCAGTAGAAAACAATTCCACCCCCAAAACAAGCTCCTTTGCGCGTTCCAAAGGCATGTGGGTGCGCAGCTACCTGGGCCTTATGTTCAAAGGACTAGTTTCCTGGTGAGTGTTGTTGCAACTGCAACAGGCATCCATTCATTTCCCACCCTCTGCCCCCTTGAAAATTTGGCCCAGCACGTCAGCATGAAGTGTCTGCTTTTGAAGGCTCAATTTCACCCTTCGCTGGCATCAGGCTAAGGAGGGTTGAGTTGTGCTTTCAGAGAAGGATTCGATTGGAGCTCTTGGGTCACATCTGGTGCATTTTGATATATTCCATCTAGTAAACAACTCTGTTATGAGACACATTGGGCAACGTCTGAGTTAGAGAAAATAGAAGCATTGCTACTTAATTAGTCTTTTTAAAACCTTGCTATTTGGTTGTCAGATAACTCTCAATGCAAGGAGCGTTTAAATACAGGCTCATTGGTTTCAATTCTCCTTTACCCCGTGGAGGAAGTCATTTTAAGAGACTGTTCTCTCTCCTTTTCTGATCTTCACATTGTGACTTGTTTCTGAGGCTCTTTTTGTTCATATTATTTGGCTGTGTGAAAAGTTGCTCTTTTGCTAAACTGAGATTGCATTCAAGCTCGATAGCTTTGAACTAAAATGAACCTTTCTGCTTTGATGTTAGGGCTAATAGGCTCTGGGTAGGATTTTGAAATTGTTCAGGATGGTTCACCGCAGCATTATAGTGACAGACCCTGTGACATAAGACCTCCTAATCCATCAGGAAGTATATTTCAGAGCCTTTGCATGCCTGGTCGGACAGCGGGTCGGTTTGCAGCACTATATCTCAGCTGCAGTCTACTCTTCCTACCCATATTCCAATCCTAGTGCCCTCCGCTGAATCATATACAGGTCCCTAATCATCCATGCCAGAAGAGGTAGATATAAGTCTTCCTAATGTTCAAGTGGACGATCCTCTTCTGTGGGACATGCACAGTGTCTGCTAAGCACTCAGAAGTCAGGTGTTTAGGGAAAGGAGGCACAGTAGTTAATTGCACAGGTATTCAGCTCGGAATCTGTTCAGGCTTCTGCAAACATTTCATTCACGCTGGCCATCTTCAGAGGCTTACCGGACACTGCCCTTGCAATTCCCATTATGACATTACATCCTTTCATTCCCACGTCACTCAGATACTTTTCTTTACAAGACGCCAGGATGAGCTTGGTGCTTGATACAAGGGTCGCTTCCTTAATCCTGAAAACAAGACAAAGCCAAGGAACTTTGGGCTTTAGTAGATGCTGTGCGTTCATGTGGGCACCACAATGAGCTTGGCACCTCCCCGTTCTGTCTTTTAAGGAATATCGCTTCTTTGGGGCCTGATCTCCTGTGATTCTGAACTACAAGGAGCCTGTAGGAAACCCTTGATCTGATTAAAAGTAGTGTGCTTTCAAGCAGTAATCACACACAGGATCGTCTGTGTGATTTTGTACCTAGGTGGGTGCAAGTCCTTTAAAATTATGCTCTGTCCTGTATTTTCCATCCCGTTGATCTTTATCTCTCATGCAGTTTTCTTTTAGGAGATCTACATAGCACATGGGTTACTGTCATAACCACTGCCCTCTAGTGGCAGGAATGTGTCCGTCACGGTCAAGCTGTTTGCAACTGGCTCATCAGCTAGGGGGTAGAGGTCTGAAAATGGGACATAGAATCATAGAATCATAGAATCTCAGGGTTGGAAGGGACCTCAGGAGGTCATCTAGTCCAACCCCCTGCTCAAAGCATAAAATCCTATTCTATCAATGAGGGTCATTCCATTTGATACCCTGAAGTCACATTGAAGAGCACCTCCCACTGCATAAATCCCCATTCATTTGTGGAGTGACATGCTACTTGATGTGAATAAGGGGGCCAGATCCCCGATCCTTTGCTACAGTATGCAAGCCCAGACAGAGCTCACCTTGAGGGAATAGGCAGCTGCTATCAGAGAATGCCATGTGGGATGAACCAGAGAGAAAATCTTTTCCTTTCCTCATGTTTTATCTGCTGTCCAGTGGATTTGCTGGGAAGAAAGTAACCCTACCCTTGCAGAAATACAAGCCCATCTTGCATTCAGCCTGTGCCCACGTAGCCCCAGAATAAGGAGCTCCCCCATTTGTATTCCAGTCAGGTTCAGAATGAGTAAAATAGACACCATGACCTCCATTCTGTTTCCAGCCACCTGGGAAGAAAATGTCAAAGTTGTATGACACGTGTCTCCAATTCAAATGCAGTGACCTGCCTTTTTATTCTGGGACCATTCGTCTTCCACCCAGGCACCGTAGCACCCATGGCTCCAGCTGTTGCCATGGTCCCATTCTGAAGCAACCCAGCCAATGGGAGGCAAGACGTTTGGGTGCAGGGGACTGAACACCTGTAGTTTTCAAATGGAGTTGTGTGGCGTTTAGCCTAGGGCATCTCAGATTGGGCACCAAAAATGAGGGGACACTTTTGAAATATCTTAGCCTGAGTGACTTGTCCAAGATCTACACGGCAAGTCCATAGCCGAGCTGGGACCAGAACCCAGCGGCTTTGGCTCACCTCTACCAACCAGTACATCATCTCCATATACTTTAGATGCCTGGTTTCTCCGGATGCTCTCAAACCGTACTGGTATCGGTGAGGGCTGACCGTCTGTCATTAGCCTCCTCTCCCCCAGACAGTAGCTTTCACAGACATAAGGGATTCCCTAGTGTCTCTCTGCAATGTTTACTCTCAGCGGAAGCTTTCACTGGGTTGTCAGGTTAGGACTCTCATTTGGTAATGCTGGATATCACTTGTCTCTGGGGAGGCTTCTCTGGAGATGCAAGCCAGAGGAAGCAGAAGGTGCAGCATCCATATGAAGATTCACACAGTTCTTTCCCTGAAGCAATCAGAACTTTGGTTCAGTTCCCCAGCTGGTGCAAACCAGTATTGTTCCATTCACGTCAATGCAGCCATAGCAATTTATGCCAGCTGAGGATCTGCCCCTAATCTCTGAGTTTCCAGGTGTTTTTCATCAGATTATCGCCGGGAAAAGAGACTGAGCTGCTCTTTGAGAGGAAAGATGGCACAGATAGAAACCGCCCCTCTCCCAGTCTCTGGTTATGCCTACACTTCAGTTGGAGACGTGATTGCAGCACATGTAGACATACTTGAGCTAGCATAAATTTTTAACAGTGAGAATAGATAAGCACTGGAACAATTTACCAAGGGTCTTGGTGGATTCTCCGACACTGACCATTTTAAAATGTTTTTCTAAAAGATCTGCTCTCGGAATTATGTGGGGGCAGTTCTAGATCTACATACTAGTGGCCAGATGACCACAGTGGTCCCTTCTGGCCTTGGACTCTGACTCAAGCTACAGGGTGCGGATAGTAGTGAAGCTGCAGCCACTTGGATTTCAGCATGAGTCTCCTGAGTAGTTACCCAGCCTTCTGGGCAGGCTTGCCCAGCCCATGCTTCTGTGGCTTCCCTGCTGTCTGTACTCATGCTAGTCAGATTAAAGCTAGCTCGCGTACACATACATATGCTGCAATCACACCTAGGATTGCTGTGTAGACATCCCCAGTGTCTGAGATCCTAAGTCACTGTGCTTCTGTCATCTTGCTGTTTTCTCCACATTATAGCAATAATTTGCACTTTACACATTGGTGCGACAGGTTGCTGAGAGCAGTGGTTGCTAAGAGGAAAATATTCTGCAGGCAGGAGCGAAATTATAACACCCTTGCTTTAGTTTATAAATAAAAATGTCCCAAGTATCCTGCCCCTTTAAGACCCAAATGTAAATACAACAAAGCTTCCATCCGCTAAGTAAAAAGGTTTAACGTATGACACCCAAAGTCAGCTTCCAGAGGAAAAGAGCCTTCTTTTTCGCACTGCCTTCCCTGTGAGTTTATATCTCCTCCCCAGAAGCCGATACTGTAACTCCTCACTTAACGTCATCCCGGTTAACGTTATTTCCTTGTTATGTTGCTGAGCAATTAGAGAACATGCTCGTTTAAAGTTGCGCAATGCTCCCTTATAATGTTGTTTGGCAGCTGCCTGCTTTGTCCACTGCTTGCAGGAAGAGCAGCCACTTGGAGGTAGCTGGTGGGGGCTTGGAACCAGAGTGGACCAGCAGCCCCCCCCCATCAGCTCCCCTAAGTTCCCTGTGCGGCAGTGGCCCAGCAAGCTATAAATTGCTGGGCAGTTCAGCTGTCCCTCCCCCCACTGCCGTATGCTGTTCCTGGGATCCTCCTGCTTGCTGTGCGGGGGCGGGGGAGTGGGGTGCTAATGTCAGAGTGTCCCCCTCCCCCTGCTCCTTTACCCCCTTCTCCACGGAGCAGGGGGGACATGGCGGGGCTCAGGATGGAGGGAGCTTGCTGGCAGCAGCTGCTGTCTCAATGTGCTGATCTACTTTAAAAAGCAGTGTACTTAGAGTGCGGTCAGTGTACTTAAAGGGGCAATGCATCTCTCTCTCACACACATGGTGTGTGTGTGTGTGTGTGTGTGTGTCTCTCTCTCTCTCTCTCTCACACACACACACTGTGTGTCTCTGTCTCTGTCTGCCATGCTGTGTCTTCTCCCTCCATTCATGCTGCCTTGTAGAGTGTGACGCTACATTAACAACGATGTGTTAACCCTTGAGGGCTCAGCCGAGTGCTAGTTCATCATTTAGCAGTAAGGCATTCCCTGGGAAATATCCCACTCTCTGACTCCACCACCTCAACCAAGCTTCACAATCATCATTGCTATGTACAGTATTCAATTGTTTGTTTAAAACTTATATAGAGTGTGTGTGTGTGTGTGTGTGTGTGTGTGTGTATCTATATAATGTTATGGGGAAAGGACAGGAAAGGTGGCTATAGGAAAGCAGTGAGAAACAGGTATATTAGCCCCAGGGTAAACAAATGGCAGTTGCTCTAGGTCAATTAAGACACCTGGGGTCAATTAAGATCCTTATAGAAAGCAGTGGAGACAGCTCAGGCATTCAAGTGCTTTGGACGAGCTAAACTCTCCTTAGTTCTTCAGATGCTATGCTGACAATATTTGGCTGGCTGGCTTTTCCCTTTCTGTGTGAATTGCTCCATTCACAGTAAGCCACTCCACTGTCCTAGGAAGGGTTGCTTTGGTGTTGGGTGGTCAGTTTTGCAGTAATATCGTAAACCATACATCAACTTCTTTGCATATTAACACTGTTCAGGCAACAACGTGTAACTTTGCAATGCTCCACAGAGCCACATTTCCCAACAACGCTCTATACCAAAATCTGGAACAGCCACACATCCTTGTTTAACTATCTTCCCCCCCTAGTGACTGGATTTTTATAGACATTATAATAGGTGCCCAATGTGTAGAATACCAGCATCTGGTTTGAGATTGGCTCACTGCTGCCTGCCATTCTACATTCTGTGCAAAGGGACACAGACTTTGGGACATTTTCCGGGAGCCTTTTTAGTAAGAGTGTCACTAAATATTTCCGGTAATGACTATTGTTCCCCGGGCCAGGCCAGTAGCACTAAAGCCACGCACTCCTAGTGAATGCTAGTTACAGACAATAATCAGGTAGCAAGAGGATGGCGATTTCCCTTCTTATATTTTGGTGCACCTGACTCTTCCCTCGCTCACCAGGGTCAACTGCATTCACTTCACTGGAGTTGCTCCTGATCTGTGCTGATGCATGAGATCAGAACCAGGTGCTGTCTCTTAAATGCCTAATTGAATGCTGCAACCCTGGAAATATGCTCCTGGAGACAGATCAGTAATATTTCTGAGCATGAGGCAAATCCACAGTTTTCCTAGCTACATTACTTCCTATCCTGCTGTGTTCCACATGAACTTTACAAGTAATATTAAGAGAGCATTATTTTACATAGACACACATTTGCAGGATTACAAAATAGCCAGGGCAAATGGAATTAGTTTAGTTGTAGTCACGGAGGCCCAGGTCCTCCAAGGTATTTAGGCACCCAACTCTCACTGAAATCCATGTGAGTTAGGCACCTAGGTACCTTTGATTACCTGGGCTTGCGTATTAGCAGAATCATGATCACGGTTAACATAAGCACTTGCCATTAGAGCAGCTGCTTTTAGCGGCAGCTTCAGCAGAACCTTCTGGAAATTTCCCGTTTATGTTAAGATTGCGAAAAGTCAAAGGGCATGACCCTCTAACTCTGTAGAGGAGTCAGATCTTTGAAGGGTATGTATGTCTACACTGCAAAGAACCCTCCCCTCTAAGAGACAGCAAGTCTCAGAACCAGGGTCAACTGACTCGGGCTCACGAGGCTCATGCTAAAAAGAAGTGCGGACGTTCCCACGTGGGCTGGAGCCCGGGTTCTGAGACCCAGCCCTCTTGCCAGCCTAAGTGGAAACGTCTACGCTGCTATTCTTGGCTGCACAGTGCAAGCCCCTCAACTCATGTCAATCGACCCAGGTGCTGAGACTTGCTGCCATGGTTGTTTTTTGGCAGTGTTGTGTAGATGTACCCACAGATCACAGGTTTCAAGGCCAGAAGGGACTACTGGCTCACCTAACCTGACTTCCTGTCAGCTAGTCTGACCTCCTCAATGGGTCCGTTCATTGAAGGCTTGCACATCCAGTCCTTTGTCACTAGGAAGTGGATGTGGACACTGTAGTATATAGGAATAGGGTATTATACCTTTAGCGGCATGCACTGTGTTCTGTATTTCAGATGCCAGCAAGAGCAGCAGCATGCCTATGTAATGAGGCTTTGCATGTCAGGAGTATTCACTGAACTTAGTTATTTGGACCCCTCTGTGCCTATGTAGTCCCTTCATATTATGTTTGTTGTATAAAGGGCAGAAGGGGCACACATAACAAGCACTAACTCATTTCACATAGACCATCTGTCAGTAGCTGGCTCATTAAGGGGAGTTGGACCTAGCCCCATCTGTGACTTATCAGCTGCCTCCCAGCTGATATTGTGAAGCCAGGGATTAAGTGATAGCTTGAAGATCACCTGGTCCTCATAAGATCCAGCAAATAGTTCAGTTTCTGGGGACAACAGCAGGTGTATGTCCCTGGGTCTGGGTAGAGAACCCAGTGTGTATATCACTCTCAGATGGATGGCCTGTCAGAGCAGGTTAGGAAGGAAAAGGGAGTGAAGGGGATTGCCTTGACTCCCAGGCAGTTGCTGTGTGGTGTGTAATCTTGTACGGCATACATAGGCTCCTGCAGGACAGCCAGGGCCAGGCAGAACGGACATGACTGATGTAATGAATGTGAGTTATTTGAAGACATAAAGCTGGTGCCCTAAAGGGAAAGGAACTGAAATCCTGTGTCTGGATAATTCTTTGGTACACGGGCCAGCGAGTTAGCCCACTTACTTACACCACTAAACAGCCACCAGATGGAGAAATTATTGACCTGAGCTGGAATTCAACCAGCAACCTACACCTCTGCTGCGTGGTGCTCAAATCGCCAGAGGAGAAAAATCTAGTGCATTAGCCCTACTGCGCTACCAGGACTCTTGTTCAAACGTTTTTGAACCTTTTATACCTTTAATATTAGGAAGAAAGGGAATTAAAAACAACACACTGCAGCGCTGTTGAACTGAAGGCTCTGTAGAAATCTTCTTTGATGCAGCACTTACTGCCTTCTTGGCCAGAATCTTCCATGTGTAAAATGGATCACAAAATGCATTAGGCGATATTATGCCATACACTCCAATTAACATCAGTGCTATCCCGTTTTGGTAGCTGACTGTCCAAAAAATTAATTTTATTGCTTTCAAAACTTTGAACAAACTCAGATGATCTTTCAAGCAGATGTATGAGCCATTAAAAACCACAGTTACATTACTTCAAAGCCATAATTAAAAAAATTGGTACCGGTTCCAGTACTTAGCCATTGATTTCTAAGGGAAACACATTTTAGTCGTGATGTAAATCCCAATAAATCACCGGGCTATGAGGGGGAAAATAAGTTTAGCTTTCCCTATTAAAAATATAACGCAGTTTTATTGTGAGGGGCGGGGGAAAGAAGACTAAATCATTGTAAATTTGTATTGCTTTTTTATAACTGCTTGGATTTGAAGTCAAGTATAATTTGACATTTTATTGATATTTCCAGTATTTAAAGCTGACAAGCAGTACATTAAATTTTACCATGTAAATCTGATATGACAATAAAAAGCCATTCGCACTCTGCATTGGAACTGTTGCAGTAAAATAAAATAAGAAGTGCCATGCAGGAAATGATTTTTTCTTCTTCTGCCCAGTAATCCTTCTGAGCCCTCTACAGCGCTTGCTAGTAGCTGGCTGGCATCTGCTCATGCAGCATTCCTGACCCCCTCTTCTTGACTGATCACTCCATTTATCTGCTATTATCAAAGGAGTAGGCCAGAGACACCTCAGATTCTTTTCTTCAGTGCTGCTATAACAGGCTTCTACCCTGATCAATAAGGCACTTCAAGGGTCCTATAAGTCTAGAACCCAGACTGTGGCCGACTGCTCCAGGCTGCCACCCAGCAGCAGCTGTAACCTCCTTTCGCTCCATTTCTCATGACCTCTGTGGACACAGACCATGGGATGTTCCTCCTCAAGGGTTTGACAGACAGCAGCCCCGTGGCTCCTGATTGGCTCTCTGCCCTATATAAACCCAAGGGGTGGTCCAGGAAGTTTCTAGGCAATAGTATGGATGGTCTGTAGCTGCTATGACTGTTTTTTGTTCTTTAATCCTGGCTTGACCTTGGCTTGATTTGGACTTTGCCTCCTGATTTGGACTCTGACTCTTGATGTCGATCCTGGCCTGGACCTAGCCTCCAGTTTGCCCCTGCTCTGACCCTTGGCCCTGACTGACCTTACTGTGATCCTGATGCCTACCTATCATCTCTTATAGGCCACTGAGTCATTGCCCACCTGCCTTCAATCCCCCAGCAATGTCAGCCCATAACAACCCATGATATTGTCTCCTTTCGTGTACTATTACAAACCCCTCCTGAAAAGGCACTTCTGCCATGAGGCCTACACGCCACTGGACAATGGCTTGGCAGCAGTTAGACTGTGAGTGCTGTTTATAGCACTGTGTGTAATATTGCACTGTTACCTTGTGCTACTCTAGTCCATTTCCAGCTGTGTCATCTTAGACTTATACTGTAACCTATTTGGGGCACTATTTGTTATGTATGTTTGTGCAGCGCCTGGCACAACTGGGTCCTGATTCCTGAGTGAGGCCTCTAAGGGAAACCACAATGCACCCTTTAGGATGCCTTGACAAAGGTGGTGAGAAAACCAAGGTTTAAAAAGCTCCTAAGCAGCTGACGAACTGTAGAGCAAAGAGGGGATTTTTGCAAGGGAATGCAACAGGCAGATACACCTAATCAACATACTCTAAATTTAGGCCAATAATCCCCCGCAACAAACCAACAAAAATCCCGCAAGACTAAAAATAATGCAGGCAAAAGTTCAGCAGCAGAGTGGGGGCTATCCAGTTTATTGCACTGAATGCACCATGCCTTGTGGGCACGTGGCATACTTGTGCATTCAGTGCAAGGCGCTCATGGCCCTCAGAGACCCAAGTGCAGGCACTTGAGACCACAGCAGCTGAACTGGAGGAACTAAGGGAGATAGAGAGATACATAGAGGAGACTTTCAGGGACACAGTAGAGCAGTCCCACCCCTAGTAGGACAGCCTCTGTGCTGGCGAGAAGGATGAAAGTCTCAGGGAAGGAGAACATCAAGATGGAGTGGAGGGAAATAATCCCATAGTTGGGACCTTCCTTTCTGATGATGTCATGAGGATACTGGGAAAGGGGACCCTTGTTGTTAGGCAGAGACAGGAATAGTAATGAGGGTTTTGTTTATTAGAAATATAGATAGTTGGGTTTGTGATGACTGGGAGAACCACACGGAGAATTCTCTTCTGTGTGAGACATCTAAATAGTCTTACGTGCAGTGCTGGAGAGGCACTAGTGGTCATGGTACATGCAGGTACCAGTGATACAGGGAAAGGCAGGAGAGATGTCCTGGAGTCTAAATTTAGGCTGCTAGGTAAAAGATTAAAGTCCAGGACTTCCATGGTATAATTATCCAAAAAGCTTCCAGTTCCACATGCCGTGCCAGTTAGACAGAAAAAACTGAGTCTCAATGTGTGGATGAAATGATGGTGTTGGGAGGAGGGGTTTAGGTTTATTAGCAACTGGGCAACCTTTTGGAAAAGGAGGAGCCTATACAGAAGGATGGTCTCTCTACCTAAACCAAAATGGAACCAGACTTCTGGCATGTAAAATTAAAAAGCTCATTGAGGAGTTTTTAAACTAAGGGCTGGTGGAAAGTCAACAGGTACAGAGAAGCACAAGTTTTGGACAGAGATATCCCTTACAGGGGAATTTATTACAGTGGATACTCTATATCCTAGTGAAAAGGAGATGATAGAAGTTGATAGTGTAGGTAGGAACTGAAGAGAAACAGTCAAACGAAAAAGAGTCCCACTCAATTACATCACGTGAAGGCAGACAGCTAAATATTGTCTACCAGCATTTGTAAAATTTGTCAAATTCAATAAGTCTAAATACTAAAATGGGTGAACTAGTGTGCCTGGTATTAAATGACGCTATTGATCTAACATACATCACAGAAACTTGGTGCAACTATGATAATTAATGGTCCATGGTAACACCAGGGTATAAAATATATAGGAATGACAGAGTCAGTCACACTGGTGGGGGAGTGGCTCAGGGAGATTAGAGCGATTACAAAACCAGAAAGCCCAATAAATAATGGGGGATTTCAACTATCCCCTTATTAGCTGGGTACATGTCAGAAGAGCTGCAAAGATATTAATGGTGTCTAAAAATTTTGACTGCCTCTTGGAGAAGCTAGTCCTGAAACCCACAAGGTGAGAGGCAATTCTTGATTTTAGTCTTAAGTGCAGTACAGGATGTGGTTCAACAGGTGAATATAGCTGCACTGCTTGGTAATAGTGACCATAAATAATGTAATTAAATTTAACATCATTTTGGGTAGAAGGAATTCCAAAGAACCCCACCACAGTAGTGTTTAACTTCAAAAAGGGGATCTACAAAATAACGAGGAAGCTCATTAAACAGAAATTAAAAGGAAGAGTCCCAAGGATGAAATGTCTGCAAGCTGCATGGAAACTATTTTAAAAAACACCTTAATAGAGGCTTAGACTTAATGTATGTATACCTCAAATTAAAAAAAAAACAAAAAACCACTAAGAGGACCAAAAAATGCCATCATGACTAAACATGGCCCAGTGGAGGCTGTTAGAGAGAAAAAAGCATCTTTTAAAAATTGGAAGTCAAATCCTACTAAGGAAAATAGAAAGGCGCATAAACTCTGGCAAGCCAAGTGTAAAAGTATTTGAAGAACAACTAGCAAAAGACACAAAAACTAACAGCAATTTTTTAAAGTACATCAGAAGCAGGAAGCCTGCCAACAATCAGTAGCACCAATGGACAAATCATAGAATCATAGAATCTCAGGGTTGGAAGGGACCTCAGGAGGTCATCTAGTCCAACCCCCTGCTCAAAGCAGGACCAACCCCAATTAGATCATCCCAGCCAGGGCTTTGTCAAGCCTGACCTTAAAAACCTCTAAGGAAGGAGATTCTACCACCTCCCTAGGTAACCCATTCCAGTGCTTCACCACCCTACTAGTGAAAAAGTTTTTCCTAATATCCAACCTAAACCTCCCCCTCTGCAACTTGAGACCATTACTCCTTGTTCTGTCATCTTCTACCACTGAGAACAGTCTAGATCCATCCTCTTTGGAACCCCCTTTTAGGTAGTTGAAAACAGCTATCAAATCCCCCCTCATTCTTCTCTTCTGCAGGCTAAACAATCCCAGTTCCCTCAGCCTCTCCTCATAAGTCATGTGCTCCAGCCCCCTAATCATTTTTGTTGCCCTCCGTTGGACTCTTTCCAATTTATCCACATCCTTCTTGTAGTGTGGGGCCCAAAACTGGACACAGTACTCCAAATGAGGCCTCACCAGTGCCGAATAGAGGGGAATAATCACGTCCCTCGATCTGCTGGAAATGCCCCTACTTATACAGCCCAAAATGCCGTTAGCCTTCTTGGCAACAAGGGCACACTGTTGACTCATATTCAGCTTTTCGTCCACCGTAACCCCTAGGTCCTTTTCTGCAGAACTGCTGCCCAGCCATTCGGTCCCTAGTCTGTAGCAGTGCATGGGATTCTTCCGTCCTAAGTGCAGGACTCTGCACTTGTCCTTGTTGAACCTCATCAGATTTCTTTTGGCCCAATCCTCTAATTTGTCTAGGTCCCTCTGTATCCTGTCCCTACCCTCCAGCGTATCAACCACTCCTCCCAGTTTAGTGTCATCTGCAAACTTGCTAAGGGTGCAGTCCACACCATCCTCCAGATCGTTGATGAAGATATTGAACAAAACCGGCCCCAGCACCGACAAAGGAGCACTCCAGGAAGGCAAGGCCATTATAGAGAAGCTAAATGAATTCTTTGCATTGATCTTCACTGCAGAGGATGTGAGGGAGATTCCCACACCTGAGCCATTCTCTTTAGGTGACAAATCTGAAGAACTGTCCCAGATTGAGATGTCAGTAGGGGAGGTTTTGGAACAAATTGGTAAATTAAACAGTAATAAGTCACCAGGACCAGATGGTATTCACCCAAGAGTTCTGAAGGAACTCAAATGTGAAATTGCAGAACTACTAACTGTGGTAAATAACCTAGTGCTTACTTCAGCCTCTGTACCAGGTGGATGGAGGATAGCTAACGTGACACAATTTAAAAAAAAAAGACTCCAGAGGCAATCCCCACAGTTACAGGCCGGTAAGCATAACTTCAGTACCAGACAAACTGGTTGAAACTATAGCAAAGAACAGAATTATCAGACACGTAGATAAACATATGTTGGGGAAGAGTCAACACAGCTTTTGTAAAGGGAAATCATGCCTCATCAATTTACTAGAATTCTTTGAGGAGGGTCAACAAGCATGTGGATAAAGGTGAACCAGCCGATGGAGTGTACTTGGATTTTCAGTCCCTCACCAAAGGCTCTTAAGCAAAGTAAGCTGTCATGGGATAAAAAGGAAGGTCTTCTCCTGGATCAGTAACTGGTTAAAAGAGCAAAGAGCAGGAATAAATGGTCAGTTTTCACAGTGGAAAGTGATATATAGTGGGATCCCACAAGGATCTGTACTGGGACACGTACTGTTCAATATATTTATAAATGATATGGAAAAGAGGATAAATACTGAGGTGGCAAAGTTTGCAGATATACTGAATTACTCAAGATAGTTGAGTCCAAAGATGACTGCAAAGAATCGTAAAGGGATCTCACTAAGCTGCGTGACTTGGCAACAAAATAGCACATGAATTTCAATGTTGATAAATGCAAGGCAAATCACATTGGAAAACATAGGAGGATAGGATTAAAATTCAAAATGATCTGGACAAACTGGAGAAACGGTCTGAAGTAAATAGGATGAAATTCAATAAGGACAAATGTAAAGTACTCCACTTGGGAAGGAACAATCAGTTACACACACACAAAATGGGAAATGTCTGCCTAGGAAGGAGTACTGCGGAAAGGGTTCAGGGGGTCATAGTGGACCATAAGATAAATATGAGTCCACAGTGTAACGCTTTTGCAATCTCCATCATTGGAGACTTTTAAGAGCAGGTTAGACAAACACCTGTCAGGAATGGTCTAAATAATTAGTCCTGCCACGAGTGCAGGGGACTGAACTAGGTAACCTCTCAAGGCCCCTTCCAATTCTATGATTCTATAATCCCAACCACACATACAAAATGATGGGGCCTAAATTAGCTGTTACCTCTCAAGAAAAAGACTTTGGAGTCATCAGGGGTAGTTCTCTGAAAACATCCTTGCAACAGTCAAAAAAGCTAACTATGTTAGGAACCATTACTAAAGAGACTGTCATAAATATGAAGGGAAGGGGGAGAGGGTCTGATGCAGTGCTATAAAATCCTCTTTCCAGTAAAGGGTTAAGAAATGCAGGTAGCCAGACTGACACCTGACCTGGCTGGCATCTGACCAATAAGGGGACAAGATACTTTCAAACTTTGGGAGGGGGGAAGGTTTTAGTGTGTGTCTTTGTCTGAGAGAGAGGGATCTTGGAAGACAGAAGGAACCTGCAGAAAATCAAACCTCCCTTTTCTGAAGTAAGTTTAGATAGCATAGCGTATAGATTTCTGTTTAATTTTGCTTGGTGTATCCCCTGTGTTAGAAGGGGCGGGCGGGGGGGGGGGGGGTTATTCATGGTTTTCTGGAACTTTAAGGTTTTGTCCAGAGGGGGAAATCTCTCTGAGTTTGGAAATATAGTGTCCTGTAAAATAGTTACCATCCTGATTTTACAGAGATGATTTTACCTTCTTTATTTTTAATAAAATCCTTCTTTTAAGAAGCTGACTGTTTTCTATGGTGTTAAAACCCAGGGGGTGGGTTTTTAGATCACTGTGTAACCAATTGGTTGGGAGATTGTTCTCAAGCTTCCCCAGGAAAGGGGGTGTACGGCTTGAGGGGGTATTTGGGGGGGGGGAGGGAAGTTCAAGTGATTCCTTTCCTGGATTCCTGTTAGATACTTGATGGTGGCAGCGAGAAGCATTTCTCAGGGTGCAGGGAATTTTGTACCTTGGGGGATTTAACCTAAGCTGGTAAAAATAAGCTTAGGGGCTCTGAATGCGGGTCCCCACGTCTTTACCCTAGAGTTTAGAGTGGGGAGGGAACCCTGACAGAGACAGATAAAGGACAGAAAATATCATGCCACTATATAAATCCGTAGTACACCCACATCTTGAATACTGCCTTCAGTTCTGGTTGTCCAGTCTCAAAAAAGATATATTAGAATTGGGAAAAGTACAGAGAAAGACAACAAATGATTAGGCGTGTGGAACATTTTTCATATAAGGAGAGATTAAAAAGACTGGGCCTGTTAGAAAAGAGACAATTAAGGAGGGATATGATAGAAGCCTATACAATCATAAATCGTGTGGAGAAAGTGAATAAGGAAGTTTTATTTACCCCTTAACATAAAAAACAGAAGTTACCCAATGAAATTAATAGGTGGCAAATTTAAAACAGGCATAAGGAAATACTTCTTCACACAACTCAGAGTCAACCTGAAGAACTCATTGCCAGGGGATGTTCTGAAGGCCAAAAGTATAACTGGGTTAAAAAAAGAATCAGATAAGTTCATGGAAGATAAGTCCATCAATGGCTATTAGCCAAGATGGTCAGGGACGCAAACCCATGCTTTGGGTGTCCTTAAACGTCTGACTACCAGAAGCTGGGACTGGACGACAGGGGATGGATCACTAGGTAATTGCTCTGTTCTGTTCGTTCCCTCTAAAGCATCTGGCATTGGCCACAGTCAGAAGACAAGATACTGGGCTAGATGGACCATTGGTCTGACCCAGTCTGGCCATTCTTATGTTGCATAAATAGTAACAAGGGAGGCAGACACTTAGGGGCATTGTCATTCACCTTTATGCAGATAGGGAAAGGGAGGGGTTTAGGACATGAGGGGTCTTTGTCTTTCCCTCAGTATGCAAAGCAATGCCAATCTCAGTCCCTGCCCCACAATTTGGCTCTTCCCGAATACAAAAACTGTGGCCCTGAACCGGAGGTGAGAATTAGAAGTCACAGATCATGCACTGAGAGGAACTTCCTATTCCAGCCTCAGAAACAAAAGGGAGTGTCACAAAAGAGATTCACTCCGATCACTGGGAATTGTCAGAGGCACCTCATCAAAAAGCCATGGGGAAGAACTGCAACTGACCCTAGGGGAGGGCAAAGATGGCACTGCACTAGCTAACCACCTGCCAGCAGCTCAGGGATGGATACGGAACCACCAGTAGCGCAGCCAGGTCCAGAGCACAGGGGGAGCAGCGCTATAAAAAGGCACTTCCCCCTGTACTCACCCGGCGGCGCTCCGGGTCTTCGGCGGCACTTCGGTCGAAAACTCTGGGTTTTCGGTGGTACCCGCCGCCAAAATGCCTCCAATGACCCGGAGTGCCGCTGGGTGAGTGCAAGAAGCGGCGCTTAAAATGATGCGGCACCTTTTTTTAGTGCTGCTAAAAAAAGGCGCCGCTTCTGCTCAAGGGGAAGCGGCTGCTCCCCCTGCTCCCCCCCTGGCTACGCTACTGGGAACCACACCCAGTGTGTAGCCTTATCCTGGGTCCATCATGGACACCTGTCTCTTGTTCACACTTTGGCAGGGCTTGTGTAGCTTGTCAAACCAACGCAGTCTCGCTGAATGGTACCACATTGAATCCCAGTCTGAAGCAGTCTCCCCAGCGCGGTTGTGAGGCTGTGTTCCTGCCCCCTAAGTAAAGCTCTGTCCTAAGGGGCACAAGCTAGCTCACTGATTATCCCCATGAATGGTCCCATTTCATCCACCTATGCATGAGTAAATACTGCCACTGAAATGAAGGGGAATCTTGCCCATTGATTTCAAAGGGAGGTGGACTGGGTCCTCACAGATCTTTCCATTTTTCTATCTCCGTCTGTAAGAAGCAAACCCACTGACCATTTAAAGCTACACGCCCTTTTACCTTTCTTGCTATCCTACTGGCTTTTTTCCAGCTCTAATGGAGAAATGCACTGGGCTGACTCAGTGCATATGGGCAGCGGAGGTGAATAGAACAGCACTGTACAGCTGAGCAGCACATCTCGGCGAGTTAACCGGAAACCTTCCCCCTTGGGTAACTGGTGACTCTGTTCCTTGGGGATGCACTATGATGTCTCCCACTGCTTTCCCCACAATGCTATTAAATCAGCTTACATAGTTACATCAAACCAGTGGCAGCCCCATGTGAGAACATAAAGGAGATATCAAAGAAAAAGATCCTAACTTCTCAACCCACTGCTCCAATCTCCCCTCCCTGACACACCCCTAGTTCCTATCAACACTATTGTGGCTGCCTGGCCTATTTATTTGGCATATGCAATCTGCTCAAGCCAAGCCACAGCGTTCTTATCAACAATGTTCACGGCACGAAGACCTCCAGGACGTTGAGTCACTTTGCAGTCCTTCATAATCTGTGTCATGGTTTTGTGGCTGCCCACATTGATATAGTGGACTGTCTCTAGAACGCCACCGAAATTCTGCTGCAGCACAAATTCCATGCCTGGTCTGAAAGCAGTTGAGAAGGCTTTATTGCCTTCATGGTAAAGCAAACCCAGGTTGACGTTGAGTGGGGTCCGAGACAAGATCATTATTTGTCACTTCCTCTGCAGACCATGAAGCTAGCAACATGTCCTCTACCGTGAATCCCTCGCCTGATAAACGTATCCACAATGGGCACCATGAGGGCAGATGATCAAGTGGTGGATTAAATAAGTCTTTAGTTAATGGTAGATGTGGCATATCACGCAATTTCATCACGACTTTTGCTACGCTTTCCTCTCTGTGAACACTGGGTGGAGCGATATTGCTGAGAACCAGTAACCATGGCAGAGGAGTAGATTTAAGGATGCCTGAAATAATAACGCATGGTGAAATTAAATTGTATGTCGATCATCTTTGTGTGAGATGAGTGAGCCCTTACTGGAGCATAGTACTCCACCGCTGAGTAACAGTGTGCCAAGGCTGAAGTGCGTAACACTTGGGAGTTGGTGCCCTATGTTGTTTCGGCCATTTTTCCAAGCAGGTTTTTGCGCATTTTGACCTAGTCGCTGTCTTTGTAAGATGGTCATGATATGTGAGAGTTCTAGCCAATGTGACCTCTAGATAGATAAGGTGTGAATCATGCTTTATTCGCTGACCATTGAGAACTACATTCAGCTTTCTGCCCACTCGTGCATGACGTAAGTGGAAGACACTTGGCACACTCTTACTTCCATTTGGTATCAGGCGCCCCCAATGACAATAATCGGCCATAGCTGCCATATCTGTGTCCAAAATGCTCTCAAGTATGTCAAAGGAGTGTGACTGAGTGCTGAGGCATATGTCGTCTGCATAATCAAACTTCTTAGACCCAGCATATGGTAGGTCATTCAAGTATAAGGTGAATAGCATTGGAGATAATACTGATCCTTGTGGGAGGCCATTCTGGTGCTTCCAAGCACTTATTCTGTCACCAAAATGCACACAGAAATGAGTTCTCAAAAACAGAGCCATTGCTCCAACAAACCAACTTGGCATAGTTCTAGACAATTTCACCAAAAGGCCTGTGTGCCAAACTGCATCGTATGCCGCGGCCAGGTCAAGAAAAAACGGAACCAGTCTTCACCTTATGTTGGAATGCCTGAAAGCACCTATGTTTCCTTTGCAAAATTCCAAGCATTCCCATGCACGGCTTTCTATTTTAGGAATTTCAAGTGACTATGACCCTGGGTGCAATGTCATCTTTATCAGCAGATATGGGATGGCTTTTTTTCCCAGCATGATGAATGGAACTGCAATGGGGCAATCGGGACAGAATACTGCAGTGCAGGACGGCAAAGTGCTCTTCCCAGCTCTGCCATTCTTTCCTTGTGTGGCCTCAGGCACATCATTTAACCGCTCAGTGCCTCGGTGTCCCCATCTGTAAAGTGAAGATAATGATACACATACCCTCTTTTTATAAAGTGCTTTGGGATCATCAGTATAGTTCCTCCTATTTCATCTCTCAATGTCTTTAAAAAGAGCTAGTTTCCTGGTTGTATCTACCCTGGAAATGGCAAGTTTCCTAAGGGTTAAAAGAATAGCTCTGTTGACAACATTTTCCCTGTACTAGGTTTCAAAAAATCATATCTATGGAAATTCAGACAAGTCCTTTAGAAATGAATATCTGATGAAGGAATAAACTTGAAAAGAATCTAAACACCCAGCGGACCAAAAGGTCATATGCAACAGAAAATTGAACTGCTTAAAAGACTAAATCTGTTTAAATGAAGACATTTTCTCTCTAGCATCATATCAAAATACATTTCATAAAACAGCAGAGCCCTTTTAAATGAAGTCCTGTTAAAGGAAATTGAGAAATAAACCAGGAACAAGTACTATTGGCATGTCCATGAGAGAGGAAAAATGCTTTTCTTAACATCCAATGATCTATCTGGGATAAACCTCCTGAGAGCAGGGTTCACAAGCAGAGATCAGAAAAATGCCCGAGCTTCACCAAAGATTGCCTTTGTTCTTAACCCTCAATTCATCTGTGTTATCAGGCTCTGAGGAGAATTACACACTGCTGCAACAAGGTAATCTGTTTAGCAGGTTTCCACTGAGTTAGGAAATCTCTGCTCTTTATTAGGTGTGCTGGAAAGCTCCTCAATGGTAGACAAATGCATCACCTCCTCATCTGGCCCATGCTGGAAAGGGACAGTCTCACAACATCATATGAATACTTTCACTCTTGGTGTAGCGAGCCAGAGGGAGATGTCTGTCCAGTGGCTTAGCCTGGGACTCTGACACCTCTGATTTAGTTCACTGCTTCATTGCAGAGTTCTTCTGAGAGTCTGGCCAAATCACTGAGGCCCAACTCTTCAAAGCAGGGCCGGCTTTAAGCTGATTCCGCCGATTCCCCAGAATCGGGCCCTGCTCTGGGGGGCCCTGCTCTGGGGTTTGTTTGTTTTTGATCCGCCGATTGGCAGCGGGAGGTTTTTGGTTTTATTTGCTCAGCCGATCGATGGCGGGAGGTTTTTTTTTTTTTGCTCAGCTGATCGGTGGCGGGAAATTTTTTTGCTCAGCTGACCGGCGGCGGGGCCCCGCCATCGTTATTCACGTGGGGCCCCGCACCCGCTAAAGCCGGCCCTGCTTCAAAGGTATTTAGGGTTCTAACTTGCATTGAAATCAACTAACATTAGTAGCCTACCTACCTCTGAGAATGTGGGCCTTAGTCTCAGTTCCCCATCGCTACAATAGGGATAATTGCACTTCCCTACCTCCCAGGAGTGGTATGAGGATAAATGCCGTAAAAGTGTGAGGTGCTCAGATGCTGTGGTAATGGGAGTCATATAAGTGTCTAATTTAGATGGATAAACAGGATCTTTTCCAGTGCTCAGCAAAGTATGCCGGCAAATATAGGATGACAGCTATGCAGTACAAGCGACAAAGAGTCCAGTGGCACCTTACAAACTAACAGACGTATTGGAGCATAAGCTTTCGTGGGTGAATACCCACTTCTTCAGATGCAGCTATGCAGTAGTAGTTGCAAATTTCAGCAGCACCTCTGAAGTAGGCTTGCCGTGCTACTTTCTTGCAATGAGTGCCTTACTGGGCTGGATCAGTACCTGTGCTAGGGATCAGCCGGCTGCTGCAGGAGGCAGAGGCAGTGCTGGGGGGAGCTTGCGGGGACAAGAGCCACCCCAAAATTTACCTTAGCGTCCCACCTCGCCCCCTAGCAGCCACCACTCTGCAGCCACTCAGCTCTGAAGGCAGAACAGAGAAAGCGGTAGCTGCTAGCTGGTCAGGTGCCCAGATCTGAAGGCGTCAGCAGCAGCAATGAGGGGGTAAGCCTACCAGAGCATGCCACCCAGGGCAGGTGGTGGGTCCAGGGCTCCCCACAGCTGCCTGGACTCACCCTATCCAGCCTAGGCTCCTGGGGCCCCCCATCCACAGTTGCTGCTTCCCGAGGGCTCTGCCGGCCCCAGAGATTGGGTACCCCGCCTCGGAGGCTGTTACCAGCTGCGAGCAGCCAAAGGGCAGTGGGGAGCTGAGGAGCAGCAGCAGCCCCAGCCAGGAGGTGGGGCCTCAGAGGAGGAGGCAGGGCTGGAACTTATCTGAGGTAGAGCAGGGGGCAGGGCCATGAAGAGGGGCGGGGTCTGCTGGTGAGAGGGGGGAACAGCCCATCCAATTTTCTGTCTAGTTTACCTCAGCCCCCTCCACCGGGAAGAGGTTTGCGCCACCGTTGGCAGGAGGTGGCACTGGTGACGCAGCAAATAGCAATTTTCCGCTCTCAGTGGAAGAGCATTTGGTAGGTGCTGCTGGGAGCTGCACCATTCTCAGGACCCACAAAACCAAAGTCCTGATTCTTAGCAGTAGTTCAAGATTGCATTGAACTGTCTTCGGCACAAGATGCGGTTAGTCCTGGAGTCCAGGCCAGATTCCATCCTGGATAATTACATCACAGATCTCTAAATACAAAGGTTATTTGCTCATTAGACATTCATAGATAAATTCTTTCTAAAATCTCAACTGGAATACAGAATTCTTCACTTTCTGTGCTAAACAGTAGTAAATAAGTGTTGAAGTTCATTGTTAAAGAATTACCCCATTCCACCCCAGAGATGGCTGCATTTCATTGGTGGGGGAAGCATATTGTTTTCTAAGAGTAAGATTTTCAACAGTGCCTGCAGGAGTTAAGTACCAAAATCCCATTGATTTTCAAGTCAGTCCCACCCTAAAGCATTTTAGTATCCTTGAGAATAAAAGGTGCTGCTTATGCATATATGTAAGTAGCTGGTATTACCATGATTATTAAGCCCAAAACAATGATTGTATGAGGAAAAAAACCAAGAACAGGCTTAGACTTGTGGCCATATTGAAGCCATGAAACTCCAAATGTCATATCGATCTTGCAGGTAAAATCAACAAATACAAAGGTCAAGCAAGCCTTGGAGAAATTTCAAGACCCAACACCTTGCAGTATTTGCCGTTAGCTTGATTCAATGGCAACTACTGGAGGGCATCAGTTAGTGGGTCTGATTTTCAGAGGTTCTGCTGAGCCTGTGTCTGACTTCATCTGAAATTAGGGGTTTTGCAAATCTAGCCATCTTGTCTCAAGCTGGGTTCCCAGAAAACTGAGTATCTAAGTACCATGGCATTAATTCATTGAAGGGCTGGCCAAAAAGTTTCAAATGAAACATTTTCCCATTGGAACAGGAGATTTTGTCAAAACTGAAATTTTCTGTGGGAAACGCTTGATTCCGGCCACATTTTTCATTGGAGGAATTGAAACCAATTGAGCTAGTTCTGCACTGAAAAGTTTCGGAGCTTTTTCATTCTGTATGAAGTTCAGCTATTCCCGACGAAATGTCAAAATACCAGCATTCCCCTCAGGATGGAAATTCCATCTTTTGATTGGCTCTAATGAACAGGTTAATGAAGAGAGAGAGTTTTAGTTATTGATTTTAGTATAATGAAAAGTGTAAAGTGAATATAACCGAGTGTATAAATCTAGTAAACCAGGGGTGGTCTACCTTAGCCTGAGAAGGAGCCAGAATTTACCAGTGTACATTGCCAAAGAGCCACAATAATACGTCAGCAGCTTCCCCCATCCGCATCCAGTGTCTCCCACCCACCAGCAGCCCCGTCAATCAGCACCTTCCTCTCCCTCCCTGCACCTCCCGATCAGCTGTTTTGTGGCATGCAGGAGGCTTGAGGGGGAGAAGTGAGGGCACCGCAGGCTCAGGGAAGGGGGCGGGAAGGGGTGGAGTGGGGGCAGGGCCTGGGGCAGAGCCCAGGGTTGAGCAGTGAGCACCCCCCGGCACATTGGAAAGTTGGCACCTGTAGCTCCTGCCCTGGAGTTGGTGCCTATACAAGGAGCCACATATTAACTTCTGAAGAGCCGCATGTGGCTCTAGAGCCACAGGTTGGCCACCCCTGTAGTAAACACTGTCTCAGTTGAGTGTTACTGTACTTACAGTATCAATACAGTATGGGTTTGATTCACTTTTAATTGCCGTAGGAGTCTTGTCCTCCAAAAGCAGTTATACATGGGAAAGTGCAAGGGTATGAAAACTAATTAAAATGTGGTGGTCTAATTAGTCATGCCATAGCTGAAGTCTATAGCCCTGGCTTGATCTCTGCTTTGTAGGGAATTATATACACAGAGCTTTGTCCTTTTCCATGTATAGTTCGATTTATAAAATAACATTCAAATCAGCTTTGCTAGGGGTGGCTTCTGTTTGATCATGGGCTACTACAACGCTGAGCACACGGACTGCAAAATCAATTTGGAATGTCCCTCTTTGCTGGTAGTGAAGTTAGATGGAAAAGCCATCTTCAGATGGGGTAGGCAGCAAATCTCCCCCAGATATTAGACAGGACTCAGAAACTGCAGTACTTTTCATTACATGCCTGTTGTCTGTTTGGTTTATATTCAACAAATCAAGTCAAATCCTACTGAGGCATACATAATGCTCTCGGTAACAGATGCAGACGAGTTCATTAATAAATCATGACCATCATTAGAATTCTTAAACCAATTTTCTGCAGTCAGGCATGCTGTTTATTACCAGCCTTGTATTGTTGGGAGTAGGATGGGGAGGGGGGATTATTATTTAGTTAGTTATAAGATTTTTTTTTTCTTTTCATATTAAATTAATAAAATGGCAGGAGCAGATTCATTTACAAAAGTCAGTAATGACACAAGGAAGATGTGGAGCAGACGCTCGATGCAGTGACATGCAAGATGGGGCAAAAAATCTGTCAGGGGACAGTACTTGTTCCTGCTAGTGAAGGCAGGGGACTGGGCTCGATGACCTTTCAAGGTCTTTCCAGTTCTAGGAGATTGGCATATCTCCATTTATTATTATTATTATTTATGAGTGTCAGGACCCTGGAGGTGATGATGATAAGGGTTACTGGTGAGATGCCGCCCATCAAGCGCAAACATAGACAGGGTCTAGGCTCAGATAGCCCTGGAGGTCTGGCTGAAATGGGCAGGAAGAATGGAATTAGGAATGAACCCAGGAGAAATTAGTGGGCCTCGAAAGGTAACTTGGCTTCAGTGTTCTACACTGAGCAGCAGGGGCCAAGATTTCTGTTCCTCTGCCTGTGTTTCTCCCATCCCTAAATAGTTCCTC
This sequence comes from Macrochelys suwanniensis, assembly GCA_033296515.1. NCBI lineage: Eukaryota > Metazoa > Chordata > Testudines > Chelydridae > Macrochelys > Macrochelys suwanniensis. The sequence goes on from CM065778.1 coordinate 137,267,332, forward strand.
CCCACTGACAGAGGAGTCCTCCCTGCAGCCCAGCCTCTGTCATGCAAACTGGCCTGCGGCCACCCTTTGTTGGATAAAATGATGGCAACAACCGTACCCTGCACTGAGCAGCCACCCCTGGCCAACACGTGATTGGGGTTAGGAGGTGTAAGTGGTGGGCTCCCAAGACTCAAGCCATGTGCGTTCTTGCCTGAGGATCCTTCATTGTCTCACCTCCTCGCAAGCCCCACTCAATGAGAGGAGGTTGGAAGCAGCATTCACAGATAAACCACCACCAGCAGTGGTCTTGGAAGGGCTTCCATTTGCCTGATCCCCAGTGGCAGAAGAATGGGCTTGAGGCATGGCCCTCATGGTCCAAGCCCATTCAAGGGGCAGAAAAAACAGGCCATCAGCTC